>JARFIW010000266.1:8422500-10822500 GCA_036346225.1 Platerodrilus igneus | reverse complement strand
CAAATGCGGCCTGTGCGGAATAATATTAAAAAGGATTGCCGTGACAGACGGTTTGGCGCCATTCATTTATGAGTATAGAAAAAGCCCTTCCAGGGTAAGTTATAAGTGTAGTTTTTTGTATTTCAGCCCTTTTATTTATTATTTTTATTTCTTTATTTTTACTTATATTTATAACTTTTCCCTAGGAACCCAATTCCACACCACTGCAGTTAGTCGACGCGCCCTTTTATTTGTTACGGGGTTCCCACCCCTACAGGATAAATCAATATTTATTAACTTAACGCTCATTTCTACTCGTAACAACACGAGAATAAAAGGTTAACATGAAAACAAAATTAGAGGTGGTTTTCAATTTAGTATGCACTGTGACAGACAAAATCATTAGTTTAACAATATGGCGAATAAAACAAAATAAACAGAAAATAAGCGGTTCCAACGGTATCCAGAGCTATTTGTAGCGTAAGAAAAAATCTCTAAATATCACATTATGCTTCTTATAACAGCAGCAACCACATTAAATGTGTACTTTAAAATCACGTTTTAGTTGAACGGATTAAGACGTTTATCTTTAACGTGACGAAACCTCCAAATATTTGAAAAGTTCACCAATCGTTTCTTTATATTCGATAACAATCGTGTATAATCGTTTTAACTTAACGATGTGAAACGTTCGAATCCGAAAAACGATCGCAAGTTATGTATTCATAATCGTCTTACAAAACCTAGAAAGTTTCTTAATATCATTGAGATCTATCCTGTCAAATGAATGCGATAAATACAAACAAGAATAACAATTTTAATGATTTTGTTCAGTGACCTATTTCTCGCGAATTCTCCAACGACCATACCCAATTATCTGTTTATTGGAGAAACATTTCTCTTAAACTACCATACTTTTCTCATCCCTTTGGGAAAGCGGCAAACAAAGCCATATTTTCGATTAATTTCTTTCATTGAAAAGTAGCAATGGCAATAATGGTCTAAAAGAAGCGCAATGAATTGCACTACCGATATACAGGCACGGCACAATACAAGAAAAATAGACGAGCGCCTGTACAAATATCGATGTTTCCGTTCCCGATTCCTTATCAAGAAGCGAATGAATGGTTTAGCTCATGCAATATATCGAGGCTACCGAAGCGGAACTAACATTGCAGTAATAGCGAGTCTCCTTATTGGAATCTTGAAAAAACACCACGGATTAACTTTCAGTTTGTAGTTTTACTTAGCCCATATTTTACGGGACTGGTCAGATTTCAATTAAAGCAGATGAATATGCGGTTCAGAACGCATCTGGCCAACAAAAGCGTCCATTCAAATTTCAAAGCCACAGAAAGCCATATTAATGACTTTAGTCATCTAGAGACCTTCGGAGAGGATGTCTTTGGCTTTGATGAATCTGGAGTTTATTCATCTTTCCTAATTTTGCAAACACAATTAATTATGAAAGAATGTTAAGAATGCAGTAAACAGAATGCAGGATTGTAATAGTAAATGTATCTCTTTTCGTTCTCTTCAATAGTATTCCGAGTCAGTGATCCGCGAATTTCAGGAAATTGGATAGTTGTTGCTTTATGAGCCACTTGCGCAAAGCAATTTACTTTTTATACTCCAAACTAAATGTTTTAAGACTACAAAACAAGATATTTACGAGATTCAGTAATTTTTGTTATAGGCAGGGCGTTTTAAGTGATCTGAACCCATGAGGCTCGTTCCATCAAGGAGGCATCCGACGCGTGACCCTAAGGATACGTATAACAAAACCTCTCAAGCAGCTGATATCAAATTTCGCAATATTGACTAAGATTTTACGACAAGAGCGAGGTACTTCATAGAATTGATGAATAATCCAAGTTGCTGACAGAACCCGTATCTCAACTTTACGCGACCCTTGCAGAGAACTCTTTATAATCAAGAAAGTTTGTAAGGAGCACTAAACTACACAAACTTCAATCCTCATTTCTTTTATGCAACGGTAGGAAACTTTCCTGATTTTTTGCTTTTGCTTTTCTCGTCAAGAGCTGACCACTCTTATCTTGTTCCAACTGAAAATTTACGTAAGAAAGTTAATTACAATATCAAATTCGTGTTAGAAATATCAAAATATTATGATATTTGTATAAGTATAAGGGTCATTTTACAAAATTAAACTATAGTTAGAGCAATCTAAAATCCGATTTGTTTCAAATATGTAACAACAAATTTCAAGGGTTAATTTGATTAAAAATTCAGACTTACTGTCTCCTAACAAATTAATGTTCAATTAAAATAGGGATGTTCCATTCAATAATTCATTTTTTATTGTACGCTAGTTACATATCCCCCATATTAAAATGTATATAAAATTACACGCACTTATTATGTCTTAGTAATAACATGTTACATTGTATTAAATGAAGGTTATAATTAAAGTTTAACAGATTTCATATCAGAAATAAGAAAAGAAGCAACTACTTTGTATTCCAGACTCAACCTGATACTGCAACTGCGGAAACAATGAACTGCAATAAAGCAGTCTTAATTAAAATCACATAGAATAAGACAATGTATGTTTAACAAGAAGTAGCAAACACGAGATCTGCACTTTCCCACGAGATGATGTGAGAACAGGGATTCCATAAATAATGTGAGGAGCCCCTGATAGCCAGTCAGTCTTCGAACGTCATAACTTTAACATTGTTGGTGGTTCAAGCTACTCACCATAATTTTTAATAATTAATTATTGATTTATTAACTTCAAGTATTTTTCAAGTTCAATTACTTAAGTTTAATGAATATAAACGTCTAAGTGGTTGTAACAGAAACAAATCAATTTTTGTAATTATACGCGTTGATCATTATAGTGTAACAAAACTCTTTTGCAATAACAGCAGTTTTTTATTATCAACTGATTGCACGATCCTTTTCAAGTTGTAGCTACAGGGAAATTCTAAAACACTTATAACAATTTATTTGCAGATAATCGCTAACAGTACAAATTAACTTCTTAAAGCTACAATGCTATCTTCTTTATTACTATGGGCGCACTTCGTTAATTTATATCGATCACTACAATATAACATACAGCTATTTTTTTAAACCCTGTGAAAACACTATCACAACTTTATAGAATAAACTCTAATAAAACTATTATTATAATCAAAGCTAGAATTGAAACTAAAACAAAATTCCTGAATGAGTAATTTATATACTTAAATCTATTGTTTCAGAACATTCTACGACCGCACCAGAATTATTTAAATAACATCTAGGTTTCTATTGTAAGCTTATTAAACTTCTTAAATGGAACCTCTTGAAACTGTTTATCAAGTCCATCTGAAGATGTCACGCCACAGAGTGGCTACCAATTATCTTTTGTGTACATCATAATTAACGGCATTAAATACTTCCTGGTTTCATTTCAAATCTCCATTTGACATTAAAATAGCAATTTACAAAAGTGCATTTATTGTTAATTGATTAAAATTATCAGTTGTGATCTTCTACCAAGATTATTCATATTATTTTAATAATTCTTCCTTATACTTTAATAATTACGGTTGATGACTTTCATGTTACTTGTAGAACGCCTATAAAATAGATTTCAAACTACTCGAAACGTATATGTTGTGTCGTAAAATAATTTAAAACGTGAAACTTTTCTTGAATCTTACATGTTATTTGTCTCTACAAAGAATGACTGAATTTTACCGAATTAATCTTTATTCGAAACATACATGTTTGATGTCTTAAAAAAAATGAATCCAGAATCTCGATCACTTCCTCTTTATATACAAAAATTAACTCATCACGTCATATTCTCGATTTCTCCGGCTCCATTTTGAAGCATGACACACCGGGCAATGTAATAATTATGCAAATTTCACGTTTTAATGAGTTAATTAAGTGCGGTTCTCACGGTCATAAACTCTTCTCTTTGCTAATAAACGAAGTCAATGGTCACTGTCTCCTTCTCTCTGTAATACTTAGAGCTATTAAAATAGTTATCTATTTTATTTTATGGCTTTCTTGATAGTAGCGTTTCGTCAAATTGGAGCGTTTATTCGTTTACAGGAGATAATTAGCTATTTCTAACGTATTTACAGATGATTTATGACTTAATCGAACTCTCCCGCACTCTTAGTTTATTTAGGCAAATAAATATGGTATTTTCGTTTTGGATTAAATGATATATCTACACGCGGACATTTATCTAGTATTTTAAAAGTACATGCGACACATTTTCAGTCCGCAAAAAATGTCTACACACGGATTCTCACTTAATGAGAGCTTCGTTCGTATGCTTTGTAAATGCAATAAGATTTGTTTTTAAGATACATGAAAACGTATCATCATCATCATTAGGTCTTCAGTCCTAGAACTGGTTAGACGCGTACCATCATTGTTCCCTATTCTGAACTAACCTACAGATTTCCCTGAAATATGCACAGTTTGCATCTATAACTGTCTGATCTAGGTCTACATCTACCCCTTTTTTCCTATCTCTGCTTGTAATATATCACATACTATTCCCCAAAAATACCTTAGAACGTATTCTGCCCTACTATTTCTCTTTTTCCCCAGATATCCTTGTTCCCATACTTTTTCTGTAACTTATTTGTTATTATCTTTGTCTGTCCATGCTATCGTCCTCATACATCTGGAGCATTTCAAAAGACTGCTACCGTTTTTGTGTCTGCATTTCAGCCAACATTTTTTAACATGTTTCTATTTATACAATTGAGAGGATGGTTATTAAAGAAGTGTGCGATTGCATTATTGAAAGGCTTAAGTAGTCGTTTTTTTATATTTATTTTGAGGGGGAAAATTCATTATGATTTAAGTTACCTCTTTGGTAGATTTTAACATGGTTCTGAGGCGACCCTATGGTGGGTTTACACTTGTCAGATACCAATGTTGTTCTATGAAGATTGTATATGGATCTGAGGGGACCCTATGGCGGGTTTACACTTGTCAGATACCAATGTTGTTCTATGAAGATTGTATATGGATCTGAGGCGACCCTATGGCGGGTTTACACATGTCAGATACCAATACTGTTCAACGGAGATTGTATATGGTTTTGAGGTAACCTTATTGTGGATTTATACTTGTCAGATACCAATGCTGTTTTACAAGGATTGTTAATATGCTTATTTTTATGTAATTAGTTATTTTATGTATAAATAGAAATGTAGGCTGTATTTCATGTTAATATTGCAAGGAAAACCCAAGAAAAACTTGCAATGCTACCTAGATATTGTGGGCATTTGATTTTCATTTGTTATTTCTTTTAGTAATGGAATCCATTGTTTACTGAAAGTCACGGATTCGTTTGCAACGCAGTTATTTTTATGTAGGGTTATATAGGCAGCTTCTTTGATTTTGCGTTTTTGGTGGTTTCTTCTTTTTCTTCTTTTCAGGGAGTATGTGTATTCAGCTCGTTCCCTTTCTATTGTCTTCTAATTTTATACCCTATTTTACCGAGATTCAGTGAAGGAGGTTAAGCAACCTGTGGCTACCAAGATCCCCCAACACTTAGACATTTGCCGAAATAATGGTTTTCTAGTAAATCCTTTCACACACTTAACATTATTCGAGAATATTGCCCAACCAATTCTTGTAGTTACTTATAATAATCATCATGTTTACGCACAGTTATCTTTTCGTCATTAGTTTATCCATCTTGGGATTGGTTGGATACGTACCTCCATTGATTTCTATTCTGGGCTAGCCTACACATCTCCTGAAACCTCTACAGCCTACATCTTTTACTATCTGTGTGCAGTAGTCTAATCTAGGTCTGCCTCTTCTTCTCTTTTTCCTATCTCTGCTTCTAAAATATTCCGCACTATTCCTCATGCCGTAGTATGTGGCCTATCATCCTATCTCTCCTATTTTTACCGTTTTCCACATATTTCTTTCTTCCCCTACCATTTTTAGTACCTCTTCGTTCTTAACTTTGTCTGTCCATGATATCTTCATCATACGCCTGTAACACCACATTTCAAAGGCTTCTACCTTTTCTTGTCCGCTTCTCCTACTGTCCAGGCTTCACAGCCGTACAGTGCTGTGCTCCACACATATGTTTTAAGCAATCTTTTCCTTGTTTCTATGTTTGTGGCCTTTGAGCACAATAATTGCTTTTTCTTGTTAAATGTAGCACGACCTTGTGCTAATCTTTGTTTTATATCTTTTGTGCTTTTCCCATCTTGCGTTATTTGGTCCTAGGTAGCAGAAATCCTTAACCTCTTGTAAGTTCGTGTTACATACTTGTATTCTTGTTTTTGATTTATTTTCCCCACCTTTGCAAACTAGAACTTTAGTTTTAGTTTTGTTAATTTTCATACCGTATCTCTCTGTTAGAACCGTTTCCATTTCATTAAGAGCCGCTTCTAACTCTTCCTTGCTAGATGCTAATACCGCTATGTCATCTGCAAATCTAAGCATATTAATTTTTTGTCCCTGTATAGTAATTCCAAATGTCTTTCTGCATTTGACAGTATTCATTGCCTCTTCTATGTACAAGTTAAAAATCAATGGGGATAGGGCACATCCCTGTCTCACACCTTTCCTAATGTTTACTTCTCTACGTTCCTGCTCTAATTCTATTACTGCTGTTTGCTCTTTGTATAAGCTATGCACTATTCGTCTATCCCTATAACTCATTCCAATCCTTTTGAGTATTTCAAACATTTTTTTCCAATTTACATTGTCGAATGCTTTTTCCAGATCTACCAACCCTATATACATGCTTTCCCCTTTTTCTATTGTTTTCTCCATTATCACTCTCAGAGCTAAAATAGCCTCTCGTGTTCCCCTGTTTCGCCTAAACCCAAATTGGTCTTCTCCTAGTATTTCTTCAGCTCGTTTTTCCATTCGTCTTTGCACAATTCTAGTTAATATTTTTGACACGTGTGCTGTCAAACTTATTGTTCGAAAATTTTCACATCTATCAGCGCCTTTCTTTTTTGGTATAGTTACTATGATGCTACGTTTGAAATCTTTGGGTATCTCGCCTGTCTCATACATATAGCTTACAAGTTGGAAGAGACGTTCTGTTAGTGCTTGTCCAGCGGCTTTTAGAGTTTCTGCTTGCACCTTATCTGTACCCGGCGCCTTACCATTTTTCAGACTCTTTAATGCTAATTCAAACTCGTCTCGAAGTATAGGATATCCCAAGTCATCATTTTCAATGTCTGATTCCTGTTCTAATGCAGTTAGTTCCTCTCCTGCATATAAATTCCTATATATTCTTGCCATCTACTCACTTTCTCTACGTTTTCTATAATGACGTTTCCTTGTGCGTCCCTTATATTTTTGCTATACGGTTTTATATCCCTAAAATTCATTCTAATTAATTTGTATGCTTCGTCTGTCTTTCCTATTTCCATCTTAGTTTGTACTTCTATGCACTTTTCATCAATCCATTGTTCTTTAGCTTTCCTGCATTTTCGAATAATTTCCCATTTTATGGCTTTGTATCTCTGTTTTCCTGTTTCGTCTGATTTATTTTTGTATTTTCGTCTTTCTTCTATTAAATTCACGATATCCTTTGTTATCCATGGTTTCTTATTTTCTTTTTGTGTATACCCCAAAATCGCATCCTCCGAAGTAGTCCCCTCCCGGAGATCCGAATGGGGGACTATTTTAACTCCGGAATCTTTTACCCCAGAGAATGCCATCATGTTTGTATCAATTTAAGTACGCTGTGTACTTGGGAGATTAATGTGGTGGTTTCCCGTTGCCTTCCACATCGCGGTAGTGTGTCTTAGACTGCCATACCGACCCCTATGGTCTCTGCCAATCTAAGTACCGAAAGAGCCGCTGCCCTCTTTTGGGGACCTGTCTTAGTCTGGTTCCTCACTAACGACCCTACTACTTTGGTTGGACCTGTAGTTTGGCTCTTTAGCTCATTAGAACACGCAAGCCATTTCACCTGTTCTAGTAATTTAGAACTTCGGCAAGGTGCAGGTCCATTCGAAATGGGAAAACGGGAAAACGTATACTAGCAAATATTTACACACGGAAAATATGCTTTGCGTTATAAATGTGTCAAATTACTTTATGCAATTTACTTTTCAGTAGACACAGCGTATTACGTTTTTAAGAAATAACGCTTATGTTTATATAGTGAAACTTTACTTTTCTCCGTTTTCTTCTGCTTGGGTGTTTTTCCGTAGAATTTGTGTGTTGAGTTGGGGAATATTAAATTTTTGTTTTGCTTAGTCTGGTTGTTACGTCATCATCGAACAATTCGGTATTTTGTGACAATAAATACCGTCAGTGCGTGCATCCTACAGTTGTCAGTGAAACATTATATACCGGCAGTGAGTGCGTGAAGTGACAGTCGTACTCGAGCCTTTACAGAAGCAAGTCGCATTAGAATCCTTGCAGAAGCCGGTTGTATTAGAGCTTTTGAAAGCGAGACCATCACCCGGTCGAGCGTGTTACTGGTTCTCCGTCGAAAGCTTTTATGTGTGAAGTTCATTGTCCACAGCGGCACAGGACTTAAGATATTTATACCCTTCCTTAATTAGTTTGTAGTTGTTTTTAGTTATTACATAACCGCTCCACCATTATCGTTATTGCTACAAAAGCAATTGGTCCTTCCCTATAATAGCATATCTTTATCAATTTATATCAACAACTTAACCCCCCCCCCAATCATTGGTCCTAAAGTCGATCCGAATTCACCAGTCTATGGTATACGCATGTCCTAAATTAAATATTATTTTGCATTCCAGCGAGCTTTTTAATTAATTAAATATTTTAGTTTTAAATTTGTGTTCAAACTCCATATTTAGCGGGTTAGAATATGTACAATATTAGCTACATACTTTCGTTAAATTAAATACAAATACTTTAGTGTCAAATGTGTTAGTTTCAGTTTAAATTTATTTTAGCGGCATAAAACACAAAGCAACCTGAAAACTATAAATCGCTTTATACTTCTTAAACGAAAAAGGAAAGGGATTTACTCTGTATTTAAAAGCTATTGCACGTTTTTAGTATCAATACAAACCTTTCAGTCGGTTTACGGTAAAATATTGAACATCTGCAAAGGGTAATATAATGTAAAAGCTGCATTCTTCTTGCAAACGCGTTAAGCTGCATCTTTCGGCAAATACGTTAAAACCACGTTTCTGTGAGCTTTAAAGTAAAGGCCGACCGTAACCGCTCGGGTTGTTAAGCGGTACATCTTATCTAAACACTTTGTTTGACGAACCGTTAGTCATAAAACGTGATTTATTGGTTTATACGCTGTCTTGCCTTTTCGTGCTTTGAACAAACTCATAATAGTTTAATATTTCTCAGTGCACATTTAGCTTTACCGTTTTACAACAGTTTATTGTAGATTTTTCAAATAACTGTCAGAATGGCTCCAAAGAAGGCACATGTGGTAGAACTAGAATTACTGAAAACACGTATTTTAGAAATGTTTGAGCTTTGTAACTCTATACAAAGTGACCCAACTTTAAAGGCATTGTTCCTTATTCAAACAAGGGGAATACATGACCGTTATACAAATTTCAGCAAAATTTTAATTGCGGTTTTAGCTTCATGTGACGAGGTAGAATCATTAACTTACAACGCTGTACGGAAGGAAGTAGATTCCGCTTATTTTTGCATACTGCTGCATCTCGATACGATGCAAGAAATGAAAGCACCACAAATCATCGAAAATGCTCCAAGCAGCACGGTATCAAAATTGGTACCGTTAAAACTCCCAAGTTTTAATAATGAGGTAACCCAATTCTCATATTTCATCGATTTATTTGACAGTCTGGTCTATAATAACGAGTCGCTGTCCAATATCGAAAAATTAAATTACCTTATCAATTCTTGTACCGGGGAGTCTTTAAAAATCGTTAAATCTGTACCCATTTCGGGGGGATAACTTTATTATCTCATATAACGCCTTGCGTGAGAGATTTAGCAATCCGCGTTTATTGGCAACTTTGCATTGGAAAGCAATGAAAGACTTTCCACCTTTAAAATCAGAAGACCCTAAGAAACTTAGGGCACTTATTGATTGTGTTTCGAGAACCTTGCTGTTCTAACTAACTTAAAGTTTCCCACTGAACATTGGAACTTTATTCTGGTCGATTGTCTTTTAGAAAAACTCGATCCGTTCACTAGAAAACGCTTCGAACTCCAATCGGATCCGAAGCAAATACCTAATTTCGAGGATTTGAGATATTTTTTAACCCAACAATGTGCAGCGTTGGAAACCTTTTCTTCAACCGCACCTGTTTCTTATTCGACGACTGTCCATACATCTCACACATCAGTGCCTAAGAAATCCTCAGCGTTTCAATTTAAACCAAAGGTTTCTTCTAACGTAGTTTCACTGGACACACCAAGTAGCTCCAGTGACTCAAATAATTCATTTTCGCACCATTGTCCTTCCTGCAAAGGCAATCACTTAATTTACAGATGTCAATCGTTTCTAAAGAAAACTCCGACAGAACGTTTCGACATTGTCAAACGCTTACGCCTTTGTTTAAATTGCTTACGAACAGACCATGCGTCCATGCAATGCAAATCTTATAATTCCTGTAACTTGCGCCAAGCCGCATCATACCTTGCTACATTTTGAACCGCAACCTGCTTCTAGCCGTTCAGCTGAACCGATCGCTACACACATGCAGGAATGCCAATAGGACGCAGTCAGCCTCTCCTATTCCGGCAAATGTTTTGTCTTCACAGACGAATAAATCTTGGGGTTACTGTCTTACTTCCACTGCTGTTGTGGAAGTTCAAGACCGGTCTGGTCAACAAACCGATCAGGGTACTCTTAGACCCTGGCTCCCAAGTTAGCTTTATTCGAGACGATTGCGTGAGCAAACTTTGGCTTCCACGCATACGTTCTCAAGTTCCGATTTATGGACTTGGGCAGACAACTTCAGCAGTCAATGAGGTGCCGTCAGCTGCACCATTCGCTCTATGTTAGACTCTGAAAATTCTCTAGAAGTCACAACTTTTGTGCTTTCGTCAATATCTGGCAAATTACTGTTGAAGTTCCTAATAATTGGGAACACTTATGCGGCCTGCACTTTGCAGACCCGACCTGGAACTCTCCAGGAACTATTGACATGCTATTGGGGCAGATGTTTATCCGTTCATCATCAATGGCGGTGTTATACATGGCAAATTTCTTCAGCCTGCCGCCATAAATACAATTTTTGGTTGGACTATCATTGGTCCCACAAAAGCTTGCAGTCTGATACTGTCCAAGCATTTTTACTTCTGTAGAAGATCCTATCGACCAGACCCTAAGGCGGTTTTGGGAGATAGAAACTGCCATCCAAGCCTTATACTTCTCCAGAAGAAGAAAAGGCAGATTTGATTTTGAAAACACGTTTTCTCGTGACCCTAGCGGTCGTTTTATTGTTGCGTTACCGTTCAACGATACTTTGCCCATTTTTGATAATTCCTTTGACATGGCTAAAAAAAGACTATTTTCGTTGGAGCGCAAATTGCATGCTCAACCGGAGCTACGCGCCCAATACAACAATTTCATGCAGGACTATCTTGATGCGGGTCATATGGCATTACTCGATTCTCCGCCCGTTGGGAACGATAATTATTTTTTACCCCATCACCCTGTGTTTAAAGAGGAAGGTCATACTTCTAAAATTCGTGTGGTTTTGACGCCTCTGCAAAGGCTAAAAACAACGTGTCACTTAATGACACTCAATTGGCTGGACCTAGTCTCCAAAACGACATTTCGTCAATCTTACTGAAATTTCGTACTCATCGTTTCGTTTTTACTTGTGATGTTCGCCAAATGTATCGACAAATTTTGGTTACCGAAGAACATCGAAAGTTTCAATTAATTGTTTGGCGGTTCTCCGCAGAAGAACCCATTCAGACTTATCAGCTTAATACAGTGACCTATGGTATTAAGTCATCGCCTTATCTAGCATTAAAAACTCTTCAGCAATTAGCCATTGACGAAGGCAAAAGGTTTCCGTTAGCCGCTGAGGCTATACGGTCAAATCTATATATTGATGATTTCGTCGCCGGTGGAGATTCTATACAATCGGCCCGCGAAATTAAAGATCAACTTATTCGACTTTTACATTCGGCTGGGTTTGAACTTCGAAAATGGAGTTCTAATTCAGTTTCTATTTTGGAAGGCATTCCGTCAGATTTTTGCCAATATACTTCTCTCGATTTCGATTCTGACGAATCAATAAAAATATTAGGTCTTCAATGGTCACCTACAGAAGATATTTTCTCATTTCGGGTTAAACCATTAAACCCAATATGTACAAAGCGCAACATACTTTCGCAAGTTGCCAGAATATATGATCCATTAGGGTTTTTAGCACCACTAACACTTTTTGCAAAACGCCTAATCCAGCATCTGTGGATGTTAGGTTTAAATTGGGATGACATCCCACCAGCAGACATTTTGTCTCAATGGCAGCAATACCAAGAAGAGTTGCCGTTATTATCGTCATTAAAGTTACCACGTTGTTTACCCCCTTCGGAGCCTTTTACTTGTCATTTGCATGGGTTTTGCGATGCTAGCGAGGTAGGGTATGCAGCGGTAGTGTATTTTCAGTTCATAAATCAAACTACTGGAGAAATAACTGTACAATTTGTAACCGCTAAAACAAAAGTAGCTCCAATTAAGCGCATTTCAATTCCACGTTTGGAATTATGTGCCGCCGTTTTATTAACCGATTTACTTTCTTTTACCATTCGTTCTTATCAAGGCTTGATTGACATCTCCGATGTTTCAGCGTGGAGTGATTCTACGGTCGCTCTCACTTGGATACGTTCTCCACCTTTTCGTTGGAAAACTTTTGTGGCAAACCGTGTTAGCCACATTCAAAAAAGCATTGCACCTAGCCGATGGTTTTATATTAAATCTTCGCATAATCCGGCTGATCCTGCATCTCGGGGATTAATGCCAAGCGCGGTTATTTCATGTTCGCTCTGGTGGGCGGGGCCTGAATGGCTTCAATACCCTAGTGACTCGTGGCCGCCTCAACCAACATTGTCAACCTCAATTGCTGAGGTAACTACGGAAAAGAAGATCCTAACATTTGTCGCTCAAACAGATCCAAACGTCATTGACATTTTACTAAGTCGTTTTTCATCGTTATATAAAATCCAAGGCATCGTGGCTTACATTTATAGATTTTCTAAACCCATGGCTCAACGTCATACGGGTCCCTTAACAGACATTGAATTACACAATGCTCTCATGATTATCGTTCGGCATGTACAAAATGTTACATTTTCAAAGGAAATAGCTTCGATCAAGGCAAACCGTAAGTTACCTAAAAGCTTGCGAAAACTTTCTCCATTTGTTGATCCACAAAACATCTTAAGAGTAGGTGGGCGCTTGACACATTCTTCGCTTTCCTATTCCGAAAAGTTTCCTGCGTTATTGCCTCAGCAGCACCGATTAACCGAACTTATCATTCGGTCAACTCATGAAAGGTATTGCCATCCTGGTGTTAATACCACAGCGTATCTTATCCAACAGAATTTCTGGATCCTTTCTATTAAAAATTCAATCCGAAGTTATTTATCATCATGTCATAGATGTTTTCGTACCAAACCGGTCCTGGTAACTCTTCCTATGGGAGACCTACCGGCAGCACGTATTACCCAAATCAAACCGTTCAGTATTGTTGGTGTTGATTTTGCTGGCCCTCTTTTAATAAAGGCTAACCGCCTGCGAGGCTCTAAAACTCTTAAGGCCTATATTTGTATTTTTGTTTGTTTTGCCACTAAGGCAGCACATATTGAACTTGTTTCGGATTTGTCGGCAGACGCGTTTCTTGCCGCTTTGCGCCGATTTATAGCACGGCGAGGACGCTGTTCTCAAATATTTAGCGATTGCGGTACTAATTTTGTAGGTGCCTATCGTCAGCTTATGAGTTATCTGCATAGTGCAGTAACCTCAGAAAGATAAAGTGGTCGTTTAATCCACCTAGCGCCCTCACTTCGGTGGCTTGTGGGAAAGCGGTGTTAAGTCGGTAAAGACACACATATCTCGCGTAATCGGCGAACAAAAACTTACCTTTGAGGAACTGTACACAGTTCTTACGCAAATTGAATCTGTACTAAATTCAAGGCCACTCTGCGCTTTGAGTTCGGATCCAAATGACTTGCGTTGCTTAACACCAGGTCATTTCCTCACCATGGAGCCTCTTTCTGCACCACCAGATGAGGACCATTCAACCAACGTTTTACCATTAAAAAACAGGTGGAAACTCCTGCAAAAACTCCACCAAGATTTTTGGGTTCGCTGGAGCCATGAGTACTTACATACTCTGAACCAAAAGGTTAAATGGCACTCTAAGGTAGGTGTCCGACAAGTCGAAAAGGACACTATTGTGCTCATCAAGGACGACCAGCTTTCTCCACTTCAATGGAAGTTTGGTCGTATTATTAATACTTTTCCCGGTGCGGACGGTATTATACGTGTCGCTGAAGTCAAAACGGTACATGGCACACTAAAACGACCTTTGGTCAAACTAGCGCCGCTACCGGTATTTTAGTTTTATTTTTATGTTTAGATGTATATACACATTTTTACATGTATAGTAGTATATTATTTTACATATTTGCTTATTTACATATATATTTTATTTTTGCATAGTTGGTAATATCGCTCGCTGTAGTGCACCACCCTATCTTTCGTTACCTGTTTTCCTAGCAAGGTCAAATCCCATGTGATTTCCTTCACCCAACCTACTTCCTCCTTTTCAAAATTCTATGAATTTGGTGGGCGGTATGTTACGTCATCATCGAACAATTCGGTATTTTGTGACAATAAATACCGTCAGTGCGTGCATCCTACAGTTGTCAGTGAAACATTATATACCGGCAGTGAGTGCGTGAAGTGACAGTCGTACTCGAGCCTTTACAGAAGCAAGTCGCATTAGAATCCTTGCAGAAGCCGGTTGTATTAGAGCTTTTGAAAGCGAGACCATCACCCGGTCGAGCGTGTTACTGGTTCTCCGTCGAAAGCTTTTGTGTGTGAAGTTCATTGCCCACAGCGGCACAGGACTTAAGGTATTTATACCCTTCCTTAATTAGTTTGTAGTTGTTTTTAGTTATTACATAACCGCTCCACCATTATCGTTATTGCTACAAAAGCAATTGGTCCTTCCCTATAATAGCATATCATTATCAATTTATATCAACAACTTAACACCCCCCAATCACTGGTAAATATTGATAACAAACTCCATCCGTTTACGGAAACAGAAATTGGAAGAAAAAGATAAATGGAATTAGAGGAAATGGATGCAAAAGCGCGAAAGTTAAACTACATAGAAAAAACTGCGGCGATACGAAAACAATACAAAGATGTGTTAGACAAAGAACATATAATTATAAAAAATAAGGAACAATTAAAATAATATTTTGTGTCAGTGGAGCGATTTAGTTATATCTGGGTTTTCCGAGCTATATGCATTTGTAGATAGCAAGAAAGATTCTTTTGGTTATATGGGTATTCTTGCGGAAAAGGGTGGTACTGAATTGGTATACTATGTAAAAGGTTTTTTTAAAAACGTATCAATTAAATGGCAGATGACACAGATGAACTTAAGGTGGGGTTCGTAACCTAGGCGTACACCATACGTAAAGTGGTTCTGCCAAACATTAAAACCAAGGGTCTTAGAAAAGGGTCACATTCACAAAAACGATGAACATATAACTACGCATTAATGTGTGGCAGAATCAGGATTGCCTCTAATACCATGAAGAGGAAATCGAGCAAACCAAAAAGTATGTATGCAGGACATAGTAGGAAAGCCACGATTAAAAGCTGCAAGAATTACACAAAGGAATTGATTTGGTTGTATATAGAACCACAGATTTTATGTATAGAAACAAACTTTAGTAGATTTAGCAATTCGAAAATCTTGACGGTCTCTGCGTATTGTGACGATCTGAATTTGAAACTCAATCTTCACATAAGATAAATAAAAACATGTTATTGCTTATGTACATATTGTTTTCTAAGTTGAAGGTTAAAAATCTTAAATTCCAAGTTTTTGCTACTTACCTTCTGAGTTTTGTTTTTATGGTAGTTTTCTGTTTCATAAATAAAGTTTAATGCATCAATTATTTGTTTACCTTTGGAGGTTAACTTCATTTGTTAATATTGTAAATTTATTTGTAGGTTGCCAATTGCACCTCACCTGAACATTTGTATATTTACTATTGCATCCCCATTCACAAAAATTTAATATTCCCCAACTCAACACACAAATTCTACGGAAAAACACCCAAGTAGATAAAAACGTAGAAAAGTAAAGTTTCACTATATAAACATAAGCGTTATTTATTGAAAACGTAATACGCTGTGTCTACTGAAAAGTAAATTGCATAAAATAATTTGACACATTTATTACGCACAGCATATTTTCCGTGTGTAAATATTTGCTAGTATACGTTTTCATGTACCTTAAAAACAAATCTTATTGCATTTACAAAGCATACGAACGAAGCTCTCATTAAGTGAGAATCCGTGTGTAGACATTTATTGCAGACTGAAAATGCGTCGCATGTACTTTTAAAATATTAGATAAATGTCCGCGTATAGATATATCATTTAATCCAAAACGAAAATACCATATTTATTTGCCTAAATAAACTAAGAGTGCGGGAGAATTCGATTAAGTCATAAATCATCTGTAAATACGTTAGAAATACCTAATTATTTCCTGTAAACGAATAAACGCTCCAATTTGACGAAACGCTACTATCAAGAAAGCCATAAAATAAAATAGATAACTATTTTAATAGCTCTAAGTATTACAGAGAGAAGGAGACAGTGACCATTGACTTCGTTTATTAGCAAAGAGAAGAGTTTATGACCGTGAGAACCGCACTTAATTAACTCATTAAAACGTGAAATTTGCATAAGTATTACATTGCCCGGTGTGTCATGCTTCGAAATGGAGCCGGAAAAATCGAGAATATGACGTGATGAGTTAATTTTTGTATATAAAGAGTAAGTGATCGAGATTCTGGATTCATTTTCTTTATGACATCAAACATGTAAGTTTCGAATAAAGATTAATTCGGTAAAATTCAGTCATTCTTTGTAGAGACAAATAACATGTAAGATTCAAGAAAAGTTTCACGCTTTAAATTATTTTACGACACAACATATACGTTTAGAGTAGTTTGAAATCTATTTTATAGGCGTTCTACAAGTAACATGAAAGTCATCAACCGTAATTATTAAAGTATAAGGAAGAATTATTACAATAATATGAATAATCTTAGTAGAAGATCACAATTGATAATTTTAATCAATTAACAATAAATGCACTTTTTTAAATTGCTATTTTAATGTCAAATGGAGATTTGAAATGAAACCAGGAAGTATTTAATGCCGTTAATTATGATGTACACAAAAGATAATTGCTAGCCACTCTGTGGCGTGACATCTTCAGATGGACTTGATAAACAGTTTCAAGAGGTTCCATTTAAGAAGTCTAATAAGCTACAATAGAAACTTAGATGTTATTTAAATAATTCTGGTGCGCTCGTATGTTCTAAAACAATAGAATTAAGTATATAAATTACTCATTCAGGAATTTTGGTTTAGTTTCAATTCTAGCTGTATGTTATATTGTAGCGATCGATATAAATTAACGAAGTGCGCCGATAGTAATAAAGAAGATAGCATTGTAGCTTTAAGAAGTCAATTTGTACTGTTAGCGATTATCTGCAAATAAATTGTTATAAGTGTTTTAGAATTTCCCTGTAGCTACAACTTGAAAAGGATCGTGTAATCGGTTAATAATAAAAAACTGCCGTTATTGCAAAAGAGTTTTGTTACACTAAAATGATCAACGCGTATAGGACTTAAGTATATTTAATTTTTCAGAAATACATGTGACTATTAATGTGGTTTCGGAATTCTTAGTTACTTTCTTTATATTACATCAATTCATATGTAACTGTTTTTCGTATCTTTGCTTTTACTTTCTCAGACGTAAATTTTGCAATTTCCTCAATTTCTAAATGAATGTTTCCTTCATAGTTATTCATTTGGACTGTAAGTTCATGTTTTTGCATCCACAATCTAACAGTTTCAAAACTGCTTTTGAGTTACTTATGAATATGTTGTATATACCAGATATCTCAAAAAAAACTTTATATATGATTAGAATACTGCATAAACGATAAATCGGAGATCATTCGATAGTCTGGTTTTTAAGAATTCGGTTACCATGGAGCACTTCTTGGCAGCAAACCGTGCGCGCAGTGCGCGAGAATTTTACAAAAACTGTGATCCGTCGACTATAGAGCAGAGGAAATTCAGTAGTCATCGTGGTTTACGCACCTTAAACAATGGGCTAATTGTTCCCCTAATCTGAAAATAGGTTCAAAAGTTCAAAGAGACCGGTTCAACACTGGAAAAAGCGAAATCCGGGCGACCAAGATCAAGAAGAACGAACAAAAATGTGATTAATTGTAAACCAGTCTAATCGTGACGATCCAAACCTTCCCATTCGTAAACGTGCAAGTGCTTTAAATGTGTATAGATCAGCACTACACCGCATTTTAGATAAAGACTAAAATATGCACCCATACAAAATCCAATTGATACAAGAATTAAAGCCACAAGATGCCACATTATGCTTCAATTCGTTAACCAGGTAAATGAACGCTTTTTAACATTTTATTTTCGGATGAGACTCAGTTTTATCTCAATTGATATGTGAATAGGCAGAGTGCAACAACAAATTCGAAACCTACCTATGTGAAACTTAAACATTAGCCTAAAGTTTCTATATGGGCTGCGCTGTCGGCGCGAAGAATAATCGACCCGTACATTTTGGAAGACGAAAGCAGACGCGCAGTTACAACGAATTCCGAACGTTATGTGCAGATGATAGATGACTTCTTGGTGCCTGAACTAATAAATTTTCCTGGTTACAACCAAAGAACATGCTTTCAGCAGGTCAGAGCCACGTCACATACGTCTCTGAGTTGGTGAAATTATGTCTCGCAAGTTGATCACCAGAACAGGTGATATTGGGATATTGGGATATCTCAAATTTAAAGTCTACGTCAATAAGCCGATGTCTCTGACGCAATTGAGAGGAAATATCGGGGACGAAACGACAGTTATCAAGAAGTCTATATAACGACCGTCATGAGTAATTTTACTATTCGTTTAAGTGAGTGCCGAGTACGTGATATTTTACGTTTAGATGACATTATTTTTAAGAAATAAATTCATTAGATGTGTATTTTGATAATTAAGAACGATTTTATCGATAGACGTCACCCTTATTTTATAACGATGCATCAAATGTAAACTTTGTTTTGAGACACCTAATATATGTCTCGATAGTTCTAGTCCATCAGGTTCTTTACGCTTTATTTTAAAATTATTCTTTTTAGCGATTATTTATTTAGGTGCATGCTATAGGTTGAAGCTACAGTTATTACAGATTAAATACAGCAGTATTACCTAAAATGCGCACTAGTATCAACATAACCTCAAGAATTAACGGTGAGGGTGTAAGCTGAATACAAAACAAGCGTCAGCTGCTACAAGGGATATATCCTGGGTTATACTTGGCCTTGTTAGTTTCCAGCGTAGTCCTATAGCTTTATTTTATTGTACATTTTACTATCCCTTGAATTTCATAACTAAAGTTGGTGAAGGACTTAAAGGTTGACGTCATATTTGATAAATTATTTCCAGACAATAAATGATAGCAGTTTACAAATTCTTGCCTGTCTTAAACAGTTCAGTCAGAAGAAATGATCTACAAGCATTTTATTAATACCACGAGGGCGCAGAAACACAAAAACGTTATTTGCTTAGAGTTCTCTTCGCATTTCTGCGCTTAATTTAAAACCTTTATTCTTTTTAATCATGCCTACATTAGCGAAATGAATTTATATTGTAGAGCTGTAATGTCAACTTTTCTTAAAGGCAAGAGTGAATTAGTGAATTATTACAATAAAGGGTCTATCAAGTAAACTTAAAATACTGTAGCCCCTCCGAGTTTTCACGGTTCCCCTTAAAGTTTAATTGGTTGCCGTATCGGAGTGAACTTCGGAAATTATTTAAAAACTCATTCTGGCCTCGACGTAGCTGAGCTTCTGCGTTTCAATTCCCTGTAGCAGCTCAAAGAGTTATTACAGACATTTCCAGAGTATATAAAATTTATTTTGAATTAATTATATTGGGACTCTACTTTGGCAATATTCGTCTGAGAGTGAGAGACTACGCAACATCCATTTTGATAAACCATTTAAATCGAGTTAATAGGATGACGTCACGAACAGAAATTTATTCCTCCGAATAAAAAATTCAAATATAACCATCTAATTAATATAAAATTCAGTAACTAACGAGTTTCTCAGGTTGGCAAGACATTGCGCTACTGATAGATTTATTTCCTGTCAGTTGCCTGGTTTATGTTAATAATCTTTACAATTACTATCTTAAATTTGCATGGAGACTGGATCTTGCTAAATAAATTCTTTTTGTAATTTTATTTGTGAGAGATCTTTATGCATTATAATTAACGAAAGCTTTGAACAAAATACCATAACATATTATTCTATTACTCTTCGTCGTTTTGAACTAGAGCAATAGCGGTCTTTAACTGCTGATGTAAAGAAACGCTCACATATTAGTTGCAGTACGAATGAATTAGGTTTAATAATTTATTTAAAATTTAAACATATATTTCTTCTTTATTTAATACAGCAGCTCCATGTGTAATCTAGCTAGAATTAACAAACATTGTGCCAAAAAAATAACAAAGGCCAATAAAGACATTTAACAGTTGCGGAACATCCAGAGGATGGCGTCTTTGACCAATACCTACGCAATCTTGAAACTTCATACGGTGCAATCGGCCCCAGGCCAAATTATTGATCCCGTCCTGCGTCCAACTGACTTCATGCTGACGTAAGTTGTTAAAATGAGTAGACTTAGAACCGTGCAATTGTGTAAAAAAAAATTGTAACAAGTTTGATTGCCGCACTCTCTAACTTGCAGTATTTTTGATGTGGTCATAGTATTCACTTACTTCATATCTTTTAAGTTCCTATTATTAATATTAGATTAGATTATAAACTCTCAAGCTATAATTGCGCGTATAGTGGGTTGTTTGATATTTAGGAGCTAAAACTCATTAAAAACATTTATGTGTGGTTTTAAACACAATAGTGGAAGTGTTTTTTATGCTTGTGTCCGAAATTAATGTTCTCCCGCAACAAATATTAATGGGCTTGTGGGTTCTCTTTAAATCTAGAGGATATACAATTTAAGAATTGCACTATAAAAGTAATAATATCGCTAATTAGTTTTGAAATTGATTTCTTCGTTAATCGTTGCTAAGAAGTTTGACTTGAATGATTAATAATGTGCTTTATTTGTAGTCCTAAATTTGGAAGTAAATAAAGTGATTAGCTAATTTCGAAGCAGCTGTTAGTTATAATGGTGTTCGAGATACACCTCGAATTTCAAATATATGTCTGATAATTACATAAAAGTCAGGAAATGTTGGTTGTGAACATCATCCATCACAGATGATTTAAGTTTGATCTTTCATCAATACTGTTTGGTAAAGTAATTACAACACTTATCGCTTATTCTGATTAATAAAGTAAGCGACTGTCTTTTATAGCTACTAATATGTGGTTAATGCTCTGAATTGTTGTAAATATGTTGCTGTAAGTTTAATAGCACAGCACGTTCAAGTAGTGAATCAAGTTTAGGTACAGGAATTAAAGTTGTAGTGTCTAGAAATTTCATACAGAACTGATTATTAGTTATTTAATAAATGATATTGTTAACCCTTGAAAAATTTTCCTTTTGAAGGAAGTATCATACAATGTAGAACCAGCTGTTCTCATGAAAGAATTGTTTTGGATAACTAAATTGTTTGTTCCAACAAATATTTAACCGAGTTAACCATAATTCAGATTATTTTGATATGCATATGTATGAAGCGATTATCTTTGTCACCAGGTTTATACCAAATAAAATGTTAATGCAAATAATTTATTGTTTTTAACTTTATTTAAAAATTTGATTAACCATCTGTAAAGAATTCAGATCTGAGAGCCGATAGGGTTCATACAAATGATATGTGCTTCCTTTATGTTAAAAATTAAACTAAATGAATAAACTCGGCCGTTATCTCAAACATATGCAGAACGTTTTCATTTGTTATTAAATATTTTATTAAAACCTGTTGTTACGTTCATTTTCGGCAATAATTGGTTATTGTATTTACATAAATTCCTTTTCTAGTATTAAATTCTCCAACAATACCCGATATATTGTACATGTTCAGATAAACTCGATTTACCATAATTTTCAACTCAAATCCCTTGTTAATTCATTATCCGTTCGTATATATTCCATATCTACTGTTAAATCCTTCCGCATAATAAATAATAAATACTCTTTTTAAGAATTTCGCAACGTAAATCTATTTGTTTTGAAACGACAAGTTTATGCTACAATTAATTAGTCAAGATCCTGTTTTAGGTATCTGTGAGCGCGTTATACCTTCCGATAACGTATAATTGCGTTCTAATGGGTTTCCCATCTAAAGATTTGTCGAAATAGCATATCCTACTATTCTCCGGTAAAACCGTGTTTTCCAGTTTCAATCGCGTTTCGATAACGCGGATGTTTGCTTTTCGATTCGTGTTATTTTGAACTCCTTTTAAATTTTGATTCTTCAGTTTGTGCGTTGAGGCACTTTTAAAAACTACTCATTCTGTTACTCCAAGAGCGATGCATGTTCCTCCTCTATCAAATGTGTAGATTTGGTGTGTATCGGTAAGCGATCCTGAGTTGTTAATATTAGTAAGATTTTCCTTTTTTAGCTCTTAGCTGGAGGTTAAATTGCTTGTTGCGTGATTATTCCTTGATGTAGATCAACTGCTCTTACATTTAGACCGTCGTTGCAATTACGGTAGTAGCATAGTTGTTACTGACTACCGCGGCGATGTTGTGTCAATTCTCTTCCAAAGGCTGATAAGATAAGTGTCCCGAGACATGTATGTGTCTTGTCTTCCTTTTCTAATATACCCAGGGATAAATCCAATTTGAAACTAGATACGCTATGTTCTGGTAAAATCCTTACTAGAAAAGTCTCGAACTTTAATGCTTTACTTTTTGTACTTAACCCATCTGCTTATACGAAAGCATACGCAATATTATTTTTTTTTGTTACTGATTAGAGTTATAACAAACGCTTCGTGTGGTAAAATCCTTACTAAAAAAGTTTCTAAATTTAATGTTTTTTTAATTAACACATCCACTTATACGAAAGCATCAGCGTTATCCTTTTTGGTACTGATTAGATTTATTGTTAGCTACAAATTGCGCACTTCATGGAACAATTAGTGAATTTGTCCATGCAATATAATTGTTTGCTTTGAAATAGTAACGCTGAATTTATTTCTTTTTGCTTGTTTGTACAGAATCCTTTATTTATTTTTATGTGTTAATAGATAATCGTGGGCAATGTACTTTATTTTTTTTTGTTTTTTTGGTATGTAGGCGAATCCCCCCACTCTCCGCGTCTGGTAGTTAGCCTGGTATCTACTTTTCTTCCGGCTACGTCTAGGTACGTAGCACTGTTATTGAAAATCAAAATTTTATTCGATTTGGAAAGTAGAAATACTTTACGGTAATACTCTCGTTATTTCAGGTTAAATTATGCAAATTATTAAAAGTTAGTAAGTTATAATTCCTCTAATATCATTATAGCTAATCTTGGATCACAAATAGTAATCCCATTGTATTTATTAACTGGAGCTTTCCTTTTCAGTAGGAGTTCCTCTTAGTGGGAACCGCTACTGAAAGTCTTCATGGTGTTTGTTTTGTTGTCCTAAGCATAAGAGTTTCTATCTCTTCCCTAGTAGATTGTTCCATCTTTATGGAGGTAGATTAGAGGTAGTGGCGTCCTTCCTTTCCCAATATACCTGTTAGTTAACCATGTAAACAACAGACCTACGACCGCTCTCGTGCCTACTGCAATGGTCGCGTGTGAGCTATGCCGTGGCTGCGCTTACCTTCTAAAGACGTTTACAATCTGTCACGTAAGCTCTCTTTTGTGGTAAAGTAATACGTGTTTGATCTACAAGTGCAAGGGATAGATGAAGGAATTTCTGTTTCGTGATAGGTAAAGCGCCATTGATCTACCAGAGTGAAAGGTATGTCAAGAGCTTTCATTTCAATTTTTAATTCCATGGATAAAAAATGAATTATATTTGAAAAATCGTTACAGCATTGCAAGAGTTATTTGAAGCGTCTACATCTCATCATATACTACAATGCAGAAATTGTACAACTTCTTCAAATTTCACAAGCTATTAATTACTGCATGAAATGTGTTATTTTGAATGACTGCAAAAAAAATTATGAACTGCGGCTTACAACAAATCTTCTATTAATAAAGTTTGATTGGTTTATTTCCATAATGAAACTCTAGATTTTGAAGCGTTTCATATAGTTTGTTGGCGCAAACTGATAACTTCATTGCCCCATTAACCATTTTAACAATGGTTCGATTGACGGTACGAGTGTTAAATATAAATGATGTTTAGGAAACGCTCGACATCCTGTAGCCTGATATAACTGTGGAAAAATATAATACACAATTATTGTTATAAAATGATACCATAATGCTTGGAAATATCTGCGCTAGATGGTTTGATATTACTGTCTTCAAAGTGGGTGCACTACGAGACTCGCAATGAACCAAGAAAATTTTGTGAAGTAAAGTCTATTACACTTGGTATCTATATTTCGGTATACATACTGTTACTATCAGCTCGAATAACAATATGATACCGTCTAGAAACACTGCGTTTATGTGGGTTGCTACATCTTGAATTTAAGTTAATGATCTGAATAAAATTTACCCTACCACGTAGACGTAGCGGTAATGATGTACCAGCCACCTTGCAGTGGCGAGGGGTTAAATCTATGAAAAGAAATGCCAATCTGTTAGGGGTATACGAACGTTGACCCTTTCGCCTAACTGGAAAGTTCTTTGAATTTTCAGTCTAATACAAATTTGCTACGCGCCAAACCACCTAAACGTTGGTCTCGCTTAGACGGCGGGTGGTCTAGGAGACGATTAAATGGTTATTTCTGCCATGCGGGTTGATAGAACCCTGCGTATACTTTCTTCCTCACCTACTAATTTAAACTAAGCACAAACAATAATAAAACTGCAACACTCTCGCCTATGCTGCATTAGCAACCATGAAACTCATAGTATTTAACAATCACAATCGACACAAATAAGCTAAGCTATTTCACTAATTTAGGCCAAATATACGTGCATGTAAAAGAAAATAAACTTCCTCAACTTATTCAAGTTAAATTACAAAACAAATTTGACTGCTATATGTAAATTTATTATTATATGCAAATCAATTGTGGTGCTTGTTTCTATTACATTACCTCTTAACTAAGCGTGCACAAACATAAAAGTCTGCATACTCATAAATTGTATGTAAATAATAATATATTCGTCAACAAAATACGTAGCAGATAGAAAGTAAAAATTCTATCACTCACAGTTTATGGGTCAAGTATAAGATTCAAACAACTCCTTCAGAGCAGGACAAACTTGGGTGTTAGTAATTCATTTTTCCAACTATTGTTGAAGGTATTCGCTTCAGAAACTTTTATAATGTAACGGAATTTTATTAAATTTGCGAATACTCTCGCCTTTGCGGTTTATTTCCTACAAACTCGAACTCAAAATTACCGTTACGTACGATTTTGCTGATCACTCGACTGCTCAAGATAAAAGCTAGTCTTGTAAGATTTAAATGAATCTGAGTACTAGTTTCTATTATCTTATAGTGGTATTGGTAAGCTACATTATTTTAGAAAATTCCTCAATTTCCCCTAGTCGCTCGGTTGTAAGATTTAAACTGAACTTAAAAGTTAAGATCAAGGGTTTTCGATGTATGACAATAATTATTGGTATTTTATAGGTTTCTGTCGGTTTGAGTGATTTACAATAATTTCGGTGTTTTGCAATGTGTGAGAATGTTTATCAATACATGTTGGTAGGATGATTATTTATGGAAAAATATGTCTGTGTTTCTCCAGTTTGATATTCAACATGTAAAGTCCCTCTTTTTAATAATTGTAAAAGAATGTACTGGGTGCTTTCCCAGTTTATTTCGGTATTTTACTTTAATATTATAATTGACTAATCCCTTTATAACCTGTACACCACCCAAGCGTCTCTAAAATTTTAAGAGCATTTTCACAATAAAGATCCTTTTACTAGCTTAAACGTTTACTTATATACATGCTTAACTAACGCATTAGCGTTACACAGTCCTGTACAGCACTGTGAATAAACCTAGTAATATTATTTACTTCAAAGATATCTCTGGTAAAGTAATCATAGCATCATCGATGGAACCTTGTTTCAATTGTTGTTTTTGTAATCGAGAAAGAAATATCAATGTTAAGGTTAATCAGGCTAATCATCGAGAACTATTGACGAACTGCTGGTGGCTGTAAGCGTTGAATCAAAATATAAAGTAAATGTACACAATTGAGGATTGCTGATGCATAAAGAACTACTTATAGTAGACAGTATTTGTTATGCTAAAGGCTACAGAATAAATGTTCACATGCGACGTCATTGCATTGTTAGCTATTACTATAATTGTAATACAGGTTTGGATGCATTTACATATGAGGATGTTTCCTTGGTGGTAGGAAATTGACGGCTTGGTGACTTAGTTGGTTC
Source organism: Platerodrilus igneus (assembly GCA_036346225.1). Taxonomy (NCBI): domain Eukaryota; kingdom Metazoa; phylum Arthropoda; class Insecta; order Coleoptera; family Lycidae; genus Platerodrilus; species Platerodrilus igneus. The sequence goes on along the minus strand of JARFIW010000266.1, from coordinate 10,795,741 downwards.
GCGTGTGACTATTAAGATCAATGCCCTGTGTTCGACTCCCGACACAGCCCGCTTGAAAAATGTTTGGTGTGCATTTTTAACAAAAATACGCTCTCGTTCGGACGAGAGGTAAGATGTAGGTCCCATGTGTGCGTCATTACGCACGATAATGATCCCTAGCTTGCTTGAAAAAGCAAGGTTTCGGCAAAATTAAAAAACTTCCAGACAAACATTAATTCGCTTCCGTGTCAATGTAGTTCCGTCGGGTGGAGCATTGAAACGTGAAAAATAAGTCGGCAGGAAATTACCAAAATTATCGAAATAGCGTTATCAAAGCTACGTTTTAATATGCTGTCCATTTGGTTCTTACATCTTGAGCGTAATTATGATTTATAATATCAAATTCATGCTAACAAACAGTTTGAAAACTCAAGAGTGAAAGTTGGCAAATTAAATTTAACTTTAAAAACAACTATTTATACGATTGAGAGGATGGTTATTAAAAAATTGTGCGATTAGGTTACCATAAGGTTTAAGCAGCCGTTTTTTGATATTTATCTTGAAGAAAACCATAATGATACAGGTCACCTCTTTGATATTGTCAAACTTTCACCGATAAAAAACTTCTTCTGTTGTTACATGGTTCTGAGAAGACCCTATGGCGGGTTTACACTTGTCAGATACAAACGCTGTTCTACGGGGGCTGCTAATATGCCTATTGTTATGTAATTAGTTTTTGTGTGTATAAATAGAAATCACGTATGTAGGCTATATTTCATGTTGATATCGCAAGCAAACCCCAGCAAAAACTTGCAATGCTACCTAGATATTGGGGGCATTTGAATTTCATTTGTTATTTCTTTTAACAATGGAATCCATTGTTTACTGAAAGTCACGGATTCGTTTGCTACGCAGTTATTTTTATGTAGGGTTATATAAACAATTTCTTTGAGTTTGTGTTTTTGATGGTTTTCTTCTTATAATTTTTGCGCCCTTCAAACCATAATTTAGCAAAATTTCTCCTAAAAATTATAAATCCATTAACAGAAAAAACGAATTCTTTCATAAAAAACAACCAACACTTTTCAGAAAAATTATCAAACATCATAAATGAAAATACACACACAATGGTAAGTTTTGATGTAGTAAATCTCTTCACAAATGTCCCTGTAAACAAAACGCTTAATATTATAAAAAACAAACTACAAAAATATGACATCCTTAAAGCAAGAACAAAACTAAGTATATCATCGATCATGGAACTACTTGGTATATGCGTCAATACCACATATTTTCAAATAAGTGCCCAATTCTACAAACAGAACTTCGGAATAGCGATGGGAAGTCCGCTATCGTCAATCTTTAGTAATATATTCATGGAGTAATTCGAAAAAGATGTAATATTCACACAAGAATTTAAACCACTTATCTGGTAGAGATACTAGATGATCTCTATACTCCTTGACCTCATAATACAGAACTAATTAAAAACTTTGTAGCTTCAATTAACAAAATAGAACCAACTATTAAATTCACATATGAATTAGAACAATATAGAAAAACTTCCGTTTTTAGATATTCTACTTAGCAAAAACGATACAACAATTAATACATCGGTATACAGAAAACCAACACACACACAAACAGATACTTAAACTTCGATTCAAACCACTCACACTGTGTCAAACGAGGAATTATCAAAATTAGCAAAATTAATATCATCAAACGAAGCAATTTTAAAGAAAGAGAATAGCCTAATCAAATATATCCACTAATAAAAAAACAAATCTCCTAAAAGAATAATAGAAAAACAAATGAATAAAATCTTAAACAATAAAGAAGAAGAAAACAGAAACAACGATACATATCAAAAAATGCTCTCAATACCATACATAAAAGGATTCTCCGAATAAATCCAAAGAATAGGAAACAAATTCAAAATCAAACCAGTATTTAGAACCAACAATACTCTAAGAACACAATTAACAAAAACAAAACTCAAAAACGCAATACAAAATACCGTGCGAATGTAACAAGTTTTATGTGCGAAAAAGTCCCAGACCATTTAAAGTTCGATTGAATGAACATAAATCATACACCAAAAATAGTAAATTGAAAAATTCCATGATTTGCCAACATGCATGAAACTCCAATCATACAATAAAATAGGAAGACGCAAAAATTATTGATCAACAAGAAAACCACCAAAAACGCAAAATCAAAGCCGCTGTTTATATAAACCTACATAAAAATAACTGCGTAGGAAACGAATCCTTGACTTTCAGTAAACAATGGATTCCATTACTAAAAGAAATAACAAATGAAAATCAAATACCCCCAATATCTAGGTAGCATTGCAAGTTTTTCCTAGGTTTTCCTTGTGATATTAACATGAAGTACAGCCTACAGACGTGATTTCTATTTATACATACAATAACTAATTACATAACAATAAGCGTATTAGCAGCCCCCGTACAACAGCATTGGTATCTGACAAGTGTAAACCCGCCATAGAGTCGCCTCAGATCAATACCAACGGTCGCCGATTGTCGTCAGCCAATAAAAGTTGACTCTTTAACGCAAGAGGGCTGTAATGCCGTTACTGACAGTGAAATAGATATTTTTTACGGGACACCTAAAATGTGAGATGTGCAGAAGCGTGCCACTTCTTCCTTACCCCGTTAACTCTCTATCTATTTACTTTTTAGGTCTGTTCTGCAGCAGATTTGGATAGCCACAAACGTTCCCCTAAAGATAATCCTGAAAACGATTGGTTAAAAATTGTAAATGAAAAATTTGCTTGCAATAATATACCCATTATCTTAAGTTAATTAGTCATTATATCTTCGCATGATATATATCCTTTGAATAATATACGCCATAAAATTTACAGAGGTTTATTTAAGCGTCAATTAGACATTTAAACTACTCCAATTAATTTTAAAATATATAAATATATTAAAATGTAACAATTAATTTGAACTAATTACTTTTTGGCTAAAATGTAATATATATTTAACCCTTGTTAATTGCAAGAAGTAATTCTAAAAATCAGGTGTCTTTTCTGCAAATAAATTTCATAAAGAAAATCGACTAGTACTTGAATCAGTAATATATTGTAACGCCGTATAATATAACCTTTGACCAAAATTATACACTACATTTAATTTTCAAATGCTCCACCCGAAGGTACTACATTGGCCAGGAAACGAGTTTTTTTTTTTTACCTGAAAAATTTGAAATTTTGCCGAACCCTTGCTGTTCCAAGCAAGGTATGGATTTTTAACGTGCGTAATAATACTCACACACACGGGACCTACATTTTATTTCTCACCCTAACGAGAGCGCATTTTTTAAATATTACTCGCCTAACATTTTTCAAGTGGACCGTGTCGGTATTCAAACTCGGACCTTCGGCTCAGTAGTCACGGAGCCATGGAGCCGGTTCCAGAATAAAATAACAGAACGTAAACCAGGCACTTGTACACAAAAGATAATTGGTAGGCAACCTATCTTCAGATGGGCTTGATTGAGAAGCTACAAGAGTTTGCATTTAAGAATACGTTGAACAGCCATGGTGACACCACACAGCCCTGTCTTACACTTTCCACAATGTCAAAGTATTGCCCCATGTAACCATTCACACGTACACATGCTCTACTGCCTTCGTGCATCGCTCTGATGGATCTTATCAAGCACTTGCTTACAACCTATTCATGCAGCGCCTTCCATGATTCACTTCTGTTCACAGAGTCAGGCGCCTTTTCCAGATCTACAAATGCTGTATAGATTTTCTTTTTAACATGCATATACTTTTCAACAATTCATTGCATGGGGAACATCTGATCCACACGTCCTCTTCCAGGCACAAAGCTATATTGAACGTCCGATTCTTGCTCTGCGTTCTGTTACAAACTCCCTCGATCACAATTTTTCCATACACTTTACTGAGTACACTCAACAGACTTATCCCACAATAATTTTTGCATTCATACTTGCTGCCTTTGCCCTTGTACCCTATCATTTTGCACAAACATTCAATCAGCACCTCAGACCCATACTTAAGCATTTCACTTGTTATTCCATCTACACTCACCGCTTTGCCATTCTTCAGAGTTCGCACCGCCTTCCATACCTCATCTACGCTGCATTCAAACTTTATACTACTATCTACTAGTATGTTGCTGCTCTCTTCATCATCCATACAGCCATCTGTATCCTTCTTGCCACCACCATAAACCGTCTTAGATTACTCTTTCCAACAACTACTCACATTTGCTTCGTCCCAAACAATTTCATTTCTATTGTTAACAAAGCCATTCACACGCTTATTTCCACCCTTATCTTGTCTTCCTTACCCATTTCCAAAACAAGTCTTTATTCCCATCAAAATCACTCTGCATTTTCACCCTCCCGCTCCGTCAGTTGCTCTTTGCTTGCCTTCACTACTTCTTTCGCATTTCGCCTTTTCTCTTTATATACACACTGAAGTTACGGTCTTAACTCAACATTTTCTTCTGCAATCATTCTCTTATATGCCACTCACTTTTCCCCGACAACCTTTTCACCTAATCGTTCCACCATGCATTTTTCTTACATGTACCAATGATTGTCCTTCCACATACTTCCAAAGCACATTTCATTACTCTGTTCTTCAAACAATCCCATGCTTTCTCCACAACTTCAAACTTCAAAGCATTATCCCATTCCTGTTTGCAGTCATACAACGCTCTCTATAACATAGTAGTGTAGTCCGTTTGTGTCGATTCCTCTAACAAGCGTTCTACTTTCACTCTTGATTGTCTCACATTCTGCTTTCTTCTTCACACCCACATTCGTCTAAGATCAATTCTAGACAAAAATAGAAAATGATCGATCCCACACTCAGATCCTCTCATTACTCTCGTATCTTTTACCAGTTCCCTTAAACTTTCATCAAACACAACCAAATCAATTATACTTCTCGCATTTGCCCTTTGCCATGTGTACGTGTGTATGTCCTTATGTTTATACCATTTGTGGGATAGAAACAGTTCTCTTTCCATACATACACTCACTAACATATCTTCATTTACATTCGTTCTTAAATCGCCAAACGGACCTACCACATGCTCCGTATTTTCTCTTCTACTCCGACCCAATTATTCATATCACCTAATAGAACAACGCGTCATTCCTTTCGCGTTTGTCTAATACATTTTCCAAATCCTGCTAACACTGCTCACACTCCCTATCCTCATTCGCTGGAGCATAACATGCTACTACAAAAATCTTTCTAAAGCCCACTTTCACTCTAAGCCACAAAATGCGGGGAGAAACCATTCATATTGCTTCATGCACGCTTTTGCTTGATCACTTAAAATTAAACCAACATCTTTCGCCCCAAACTCATTGCTCTCTACTCCAGACCGCAAACCCAACCTACCGTCATCTTATTCAACAACTTCTTTCCCCTGCCACTTCGTTTCACTCAAGCACAGCACATCCATGCACCGTTCTTTCATTTCATTCATGATTTCATAATCTTCCCTGACATTCCAAGTGTCAAATCTCCATTCCTGATTTAAACGGTTGTTATCTGATGGGCCAGATATTTTGCGTCCCAGTCGCTCATCATAACTTAGACGGTGGTCCGAGGCTTTCGCAAAGGTCTTATTAGTAGTGTTAATTAGGTTGAACCAGGTTATCAGCCTAGATTGCAACCGTGCCATTGTAGCTTTCCCTACTAACGGTAGCGACACCTTACCTCTTTGTCACAGACGTCGCCACGATTTCCGGTCCTCCAGGTGTGCCTAATGTCTTTCAATACAAGCTAAAACTTCCCTTCCAAGGAGGTTACCTTGTAAGCCAGCAGAAATTGCCCGCGCTACGACCACTAGGAGGCACATGCTGTGCACTGACACACATCGAGCGCAAACGGAGGGCAAATGCTGGAAAAAAATTGACTGGAAGTATGTGGGCAGTGAACAGGAATGAAGGATTGAGTATAAACGCAAAGCTGGCCATTTACAACAGTGTGTTTGTGCCAACTGTTCTGTATAGAAGCGAAACTTGGGTCTGGCAGAAGAAGCATTTTAGTCGTATAAATTCTCCTAAGAAGTGTGTGCGGATAAACGTTGAGAGCCGAAGTGCCAAACGAATTGATCACAGTAGAGTGTAGGGTGCAAGTGACCCTTAAGGAGTTAGGCGAACGAAGTACGGTTTTTAGACATATGAAAAGAATGAACGAAGATAAACTTATCAAACTTATATATGCAAACAAGGTGACTGGTAGAACTGCAAGGGCAGATCGCGTAAAAGATGGTTGGATGTAGTAGAGGAGATTCTGAAAGAACGACAGGTGGGAAGTATGAGGAATATAAAGCATACCAAAAGCAATGTATTAATGTTAAAGAGACAAAGGAAGTGTGTAGAGACTAAGGGATGTGGAGAAAGATTGTGAATGGTGCTAGGAGTAAAAGTAATGTAGTAGTTTAAAATTATACCGTGCGTATCCTCCCATACAGAGGTGCTATGCTTGGTTACCCCGAAAGGGAATATCGTGATAGGTGTTGTTGTTGCTGCTTTAAGAACTTTATTAACCTTACAATAGAAACCCTCTAGATTAAATTTGCAGAATTCGGATACACTCTCAAAATAATCTAGAACAATTGAATAAGATATAAACTGCCGTTAAGGAGTTTTAAAGTTCAGTTCTAATTTAAAGTTTGATTATTAATATTACGTTTTTATTCGAGCTATAAAGTCGTAATATGAAATAAATTAGTGGTACGTACTGTTAAAATGAATTGCTCTGTGTGATATAATTTATTGTAGCGATCGATATAAATTAACATTTAGTGATTGGATATAAATTAATAATTATAGTAATTGAATAGTAATTAAGAAGATTAGCATTGTACCTTTTAGGAAGTCAATATTTGTTAGTGATTTACTTGGAAATAAATTATCGTGAATGTTTTAGAATTTCACTGTAGCTAATATGTTGAAAATGTTTGTGTAATCAGTTGAGATAATAAGGAATTGTTGTTTTTGCAAAAGAATTTTATTTACAATAAAACAGTATGAGTAGAGGTTACCTTAGCTTCAATTTTCATCAACTTTATAGTAAAAAGAGTTTTGTGTAGCATTTTTTCCAACTAAATTTCATTACTAAAGTATTTACAAAGTTAAACACGTCTTCCTCTTTGGAAAACCTAATTCAATTGGTCCGCAATTTAATTTCCCAAATATTAAGAAAAGTACTTCACACAAGCGAAACCGATTTAAAGGGCGTGGCACCTACGTAATCACCCTAATAAATGTAAATCCCAGATTAGTTACGAACACGTTAAAAGAGCCTAACCCATAAAGGCCTGATAACTTTCTGGCAAGTGGGATTGTTTCCAAGAGAAATTAATGAAGTTACTGGAGCCGAAGCGTCGTAGGTAATAGAGATTGACCTGGCAAATTATCAAAGTTCCCTGTATTGTATTTCTAGCACGGTTTAATACTAATAAAGTCTGAATTATAAGTAGGTTTACTGATAAGACTTAAATTAATTAAACGATCTGTCTATCGTCGAGTGTAATTACAAGAGCTCGGCTTATTCGGCTTTGTAATTTAAAATGGCCGTCTTCAAATATTTTAATATTCCCGACATAAAGTTCGTTTGCTTTATGGAAAGCTCAAAGGAGTAGGTCTGGAGGCGATTGTAAACGGATTAGAGAGTAGAGGACCCTCGGGACAGTTTCGTAAAGGCCGTGCGCGGACTATATTCCGTGTTCGCCAAAATACACTCGTATATTCCCATTTCCATAAACCAACCACAGCGGAAATTGCATCGAAATATATTGTTATACGTACGCCGCTACTGTGCGTGCTATAATTGATGTACTTGCCCAGCATATGCAAATATAAGTGATATTAATGATACTAATATGTTGTGGCTAGAATCAATCCTAGCTAGTCAAAAAAAATTCTGTTATATCGTTATCTGCACTAACTATAATTGAGTTTGCAGAAAATTAACATAATCAAGAGATTTCTTTGTTTAATCCAAACTTATGAATTGAACAAAAACATAAGAGCATTGTACTAAACAACTTTAGTTTATTCAGGGTGTAATACTAAGTTGATACTTTATTTTCAACTGAGCGTAGCATTCATTAAAATAAACAAAATTTTCAAATAACTTTGTAGGCTTACCCCAAAAATAAGCGAGCTGCAGCACTTTGAAGTGCTGTAATGATAAGTACAACCCTGCATATTAAAGAATGTGTGCAAATGTCACAATTCAAATTTCTCACAGTTGCTATCAACATTAAACTGTGCGCAATATATTCACGATTCAGTAACAGCATTCAATAGTGAAACACGTTTACCGCTCATTGTTGCTGCAGCTGCTTCTACCCGTGCAATCAAATTCTCTCTCGAAAGTTTATTAGAGTTTTATAAACTATGCTCTCCATGAAACCCCACGAAAAGAAATCACACGGATTTAGGTCTCGTGACCTCGGTGGCACAAAACTGGTCCTTCTCTTCCTACCCACCTGTTGGAAAAGTTATTATCTAAAAATGATCGGACTGTCCAGTTAAAAAGAGTAGGTGCCGCATCTTGCAAAATCCACATGCAGATATTTAAGGCACATCTTCTAACAGTCTAGGAAGATGGTGTTGTAGAAAGTCTTGATAACTTTCGCCCGTCAAATGCTCTCGCAAAATGTAAGGTCCTACGAGTATCCCATTTACAATTGCTCCTCACACATTGACCGAAAATCGGTTGTAATGCGTTATTGATACGTTATATAGAAAACAAATGAAAAAGAAAAAATTAATCATAAACGGATAAAAAAAGATATTAATGTACCCTGTATATTCTGATTTCAATAACCATGGCATTTCAATAAGTTCTTAGTTCTATTAAGGAGAATTCAGGCTACATACTTAAAACCACAAAATGATAGTTTTAATTCTGTGTAATATATATTTGAACGTAACTTAGATTCATAAATTATTTTAAAACCGCAAAAAAGAAAAACAAATTTCAATATTACACATTACGAAGTCGTATAAAGATGTAAGCATGAAGAATTACCCAAGTTAGTAGAAAAGAAAAATTTTCATAATATTTCATTTTAAGAAAGCTTGTAAAACAATTAAAGAATTACATAACAGCGAAATTATTAATATGAATTTTCCTTACCATAATTATACCAAATATAAAAGAACTTTCTACAATTTTAGTAAATTGAAGTAAAATTAATGTTACACGGACACACGTGTAATTATAATACAAAGCAAACCTCAGACAATATAATAAATATATTCGTACAATGTAGCTAATTACGTAAAAACAGACGCATATTTAGTAAAACTCGCAAGTATAAGGTTACAGATAATTTAATCATTTCATACAATACAATGCAACATGTTTCAATGTATTCGTTTATGTGGCTGAAAACAGGCGGTAACGCTAAACACGTGGCGTTAACATAAGTAATCCATATGACATCATGCATCGTTCACGTGATTCATTCCATACGCTCAATAGGAAAACTATACCATGAGCCCCCTAAATAAACAGAAAGAAAAAGAAGACGGACTCCTAAACAGTGGACGAAAAAACCATCAATTTTTCGCAAACCATAAACGAAAGCACAAGTGAGTGTCAATTGAGAAGTTATTCGAGTACACCCATTGGCTATGAGGTAGCAAACGGGTGTTAAACGTAATAAAATTCGCCGATTGTCGACAGAAACCAACAACGCTCATAGAATTGTGACGGCTTGATTCCAAAGCAACAAAAGTTGGAAACGATGAAACCGATAGAACATTAATTCAATGCTGGTTCTATGGAATTCTTTATCCAAAATAGGCTCCAATGGTAAGTTTAGCAATTAAGCAGAAATTCATTTATTGTTTGGTTGGTGGCATTTATGCATGACACCTGCTCGAATACACATTGATAAAATTATACAACGTCCACGAGTAGTGAAAAGTAGAGTCTTAATTTCATTATAGGTATAAAACCTGGACATTGCAAGTTTAATTGAAAATTTAAGACGTGTTGTAAACTACTACAGCTGGATCATCAAGATTATGGCTAATTGGTTATATAAATTGATTTATGCAACTTTACAATTCCGTGTGTGTATTTGCTTACAGGAATACTGTTATGCCGCAGATATTTAAACTGGTTTAGGTAACTTTAAAATTTTGTACGTATACCTGTTTACAGGAATAATGAGATGATACTGTATTAAAATAGATTAAGTTACGCAGTGGGCTGAACGTAATTGTTTTTTTTGTTTAAACATACAGTGTAGTGTTTTGTAAAAAGAACTCCATTCCGCCAGGAATCCAACGTAATTATAACCCTAGGAATACTCGTCTTCCATAGGATTCTCATTGAGAACTGCGCACAATGTTTATCATGTGCTTTTAATGTTTTATATCAGCTGTCATCCCATATAATTAACAAAGAACCCTTATAGTTTTTTATACTAAATATACCTTATTATGTATATATTTACTTCTTTATGTTACAAATTTGAATTTTTCATTTAGTTTTCTAACGACCGCACGCAATAAACTATGATGTGTATATTTTATACCGGTGCTGTAATTGCAAATTTCTACCACACTGAAAATGCCTAGACAACATTTTAATGAAATTATAAATGACTTGAAAAGTGATGATGACGAGTTTTATATAGACTCATATGACGATTATGAATTAGGTTGCAATGGAAATAGTGATAGAGATAATTATAAAGAAGAAGGGGAAAATGATACAAGCAGTGGTAGTGACATCGTAATCAACAAAAGATGAACAACAGTATCTTTACGAACAAGTTCAAGCAGTACTGAAGACGAGAAATAATTGAATTTCGATGAACTAAAATTTCAAAGGCCTGAGCGTTTTCTGAATCGAGTTTCTGAGAACCACAATTCAAAAAAATAAAATCTTGAAGATCTGCTATTCCAATTTGAGTTAGTGCTGCATTCGAAGCTGCAATTTTTTCAACAAATGCTTTAAGCGAGTAGCGGAACGTGAACATTTTGTTATTTCAAAAATGTTATTACGATAATGTGTTCCTAAAGAACGTGTATCTTGGTATTTCTTAACCAAACTTCCCACAGTGTTTGGTGTCTCCCGATGGGACAATACCTGCGGTTATTTTCAACGCCGAATCAATAAGTTTTCCTATCGAATACTGAACGCGGTGCGTTGTGTGTGCATCGGTTAATTGTAGATCCAAAGGCACATTTGCTTTAAAGGATTCATAAAAAAACTCTAGCGACTTATTTTACCCTTGAAACTAGGAATTTCCAACACAGGAAGGGAACAGTATGTTCTGCGTTTGCATTAGAACTGGTTACTTTAGTTGTGCTAATTATTTTATTGCGCGTGTATTTAATACGCGAATATAAATCTTCAAAGACGATTAAGCTTTGGTAATCCGGAACAGCTTCTGAATTTAAAGCGGTTTCACAAGTATTTAAATTATCCAAAATATTTTTATAGTGTACAATTCGTTTATTGACTCCGAAACAGACAACTATTCTTCGTACGATCTACTTTCAAATGTGGAAATATTTTTCGATTGATTGTAAATAATATTATCATCATCATTTTGTTTTCGACCTTACTTAAGTCGGTTTGACACAGCTCTAACTTCTTTTCTATTCTATGCTAATCTAAAAAGTTCTGCATACCCTTCACAACCTAAATTTCTAATAATTTGACTAATATAGCTTGGTATAGGTCTTCCTATACTCTGCTATCTTTTTCCTATCTACCTGGCTCTACATAGATATTAGCAACCTGATGGTTGTTAAAGAACTCCAACATGTTTACACGATTCCCATTTATAAAAAAATGAAATATTACCCTCCAAAAAAGGAAAAGTGTTAAATTATATGTTATGGTAGGGCTTAAGCAACGAATCGCTGCCAACATGCCAGACCGCTACCTAATTGTGAGTTATGTCATGGTGACGTTTATTAAGTTATATGTTACGGTAAGGCTTAGGCAGCGAATCGCTGCCAACATGCCAGACCGCTAACTAATTGTGAGTTATGTCATGGAGACGTTTATTAAGTTTTATGTTACGGTAAGGCTTAAGCAGCGAATCGCTGCCAACATGCCAGACCACTAACTAATTGTGAGTTATGTCATGGAGATGTTTATTAAGTTATTTGTTATGATAAGGTTTAAGCAACGAATCGCTACCAACATGCCAGACCGCTAACTAATTGTGAGTTATTTCATGGTGACATTTAGTTAACTGATTTTTATTTATTTATTTTTTTTGTTTTGTTTTGGAACTTACTTAAGGTTGGTTTGACGCAGTTCTGAATTCTTTTCTATTCTGAGCTAATTTAAATAGGTCTACATACTCTTCACAAAATAAATCTTTAATACTTTGACTAATATAGCTTTGTCTAGGCCTTCCTACGCAATTTTTATTTGGTAGTCTATAATCTAAGACCTTACTAAATAGTCCCTCGTGTCTTAACTGCTGCCCTATCATTCTATCTTTCCTGATCTTTAATTGTTTTCATATACAGGGTTCCTCACCTATCCTTTTATAAACTTCCTCATTTGCTACTCTATCGGTCCATCTAATCTTTAACATTCTCCTATAACATCAAGGTTCAAAAGCTTCTTTTTCTTATCTATCTCTCCAAGTCTCACTACCGTATAATAGTACGCTCCATCCGTACAACTTTAAGAAACTTTTTCTATTATCTAAAGATCTAAACTAATACTATTAGCAATTAGTAAATTTTACTTTTTTAAAAAATATTTTGTAACGTGCATTTTTATTAAGTGTAACATTTTACGCTATCCTCAATTCATAAATACATTCCTGTAATTACTACATCTACATTTTAGGTGAATGCGCCGTAGTATAATAAGTGGTTTGCATCGTTCTGGTCTAACCGCTGATATCAATGTTGTTCTTATGTGAATGTACGAGGCTAGATAAAGAATCGATACGCGATGGTGACAACGACTTTATTTCTACAGATGAGCGGTTGTTAGTTTCGTGCTTGTTTTCTAAGTAGATATTACGCTCAAAATATTGCTTCCTTGTGGCTTTATTAATTGTGTTTTGAGTTGGAGTTTGTTCCTCGTTGATATATTAATTACGTGAATAATACTGTTTGCTTTGCTTTAAAAATCTTTTTTATTTAATGCGGGATAAATTTTAAAATTGTTGATGAACAATTACGACACGCTTTTGGTTGTTTTCTTGTGCAGTGAAAGCTGTATAGTGACTGCGAACGTGTTTACTCGAGCGCACGTGGTCCCTTTTTGTTTATCAGGGTAAGTGCAATAAACTTGTACAGAATTTTTAAAGGAGCCACTTTAGTCAGGTTTTAAAACTCCCTAAAACCTTTGCAAAACGAAATTGCGGAAGTGTTTCTCGTTCCGTATTGGTGATATGTTGAATTTACCTTGCATTTAATAAGTAAATAAAATATGAACGTACATTCTTTTTTTAAAGACGAGATTGTGGGAGTGATCGTGCTTTTAAATGTTTCACCGTATTCAAACAATGCCTGTACCAACTGAAATTAGCTTCAGAAGTTGACGAAGTTCTTTCTGCTGAAGCAGATCCGCAATACGGAAAATTCTTGACGGATGTTTGGATCGGAATTATACTAACTTTAATTGTTCTTAGTTGCGTGTGTTGCATGTGTTCCTGTCTGTTGTACTACAACTTCCACCCCCGCGAATAGACTGTGAATCTTTGCCAAGCTGCACCAGGGCATCCGGCTTACCAAGTTTCAAGTTGATAATGGGATGAAACCATGGACACCCCATACTCCACCAGCTCCAACTGCAAGGCTATCAGTAGCCGAACTAGTCCAATTCTATAGAAACTCTTCCTGTGCTCCTGGTTGTGTAAGTTGAACTATTCCTACTTATTATTACTTTAAATATCTATCCGTTTGTTTCGCAATCTTCTTCGTCGTACTGATACCTATTTATTTACTGAATTACTCATATCAATTGTGTCTTACCTATTTATTTACTGCATTACTTATATCAATTGTGTCTTACCTATTTATTTACTGCATTACTTATATCAATTGTGTCTTACCTATTTATTTTTTTTAAATATTTTGTCTGATTTATGTTGAATTGGTGTGTGAGGAAACGTTTCTGCTACTCCCCAATATTACCTCACTTTGTACTAAACATTTTTTTGTATTGCTTTAACAGTTGTTATATTATATAGATTATCTAAACAGTTTCTTTTTTTTTCATTCTACATAGTACTAAAAATTTTTGTTTTGCTTTTTCTTTATTTCAGGTTTGCAGGACTAATCTTTTTTTTGCAGGTTTACTATTCTAATTTCTTTTATTGCAGGTACTGTTACTAACTCCTTACCGCCGCGTACACCATATGTCAGTCTGCTTTCTACAACCCCCCCTACTCTCCGATTGAGCCGGGTCATTGCTTGACTTTCTTTGTGTTACGTAGCATCGATTTGGCGCCCAACGTGGCTGCCACGAAAAAAAACGTAACAATTTTTCTAACTTGAGCTATTCTGGCTTCTATATCCCTTCTGCTGCGTCCGTCCTTTGTAGTTATACTATCTAAATAGCAAAATTCATCTACCCCCTTAAACTCGGTATTATCTATTATTAATTTTGGTTTAGAACTAGGCTGTAACTCACTTGTCATTATCTTTGTCTTTCCTGAGTTAATTCTCTCATACTATAGTTACATTTCTACTTTCTGTCCCTATACACTAATACCTATCTCCTTTTTCTCTCTAGCTAAGTTTAAAGCTTCCTCAATATAAACATTAAAAATTAAGGGAGATAGTATACAGCCCTGTCTAACACCATTTCTCAACTTAGCTTCCTTTGTTATTTCATCAAATCTAATTACTGCGCTTTGGTTTCTATATAGACTGTAAATAATTTTTCTATCCCTATATCGCAAACCCTGATCATAACAATCCAATTAACCCTATCAAATGCTTATTCTAAATCTACAAAAGCGAAATGAGTCTTTTTATTTTTTTATAACCTTTTTACGATAATTACCCTGATCATTAGTATCGGTTCTCTAGTTCCTCTGTCTTTACGAAACCCATATTGGTCTTCGCCTAAATAGTTCTTAGTCAAAGCTTCTGCCCTATTTTTAATTATTATTGTTAGTATTTTGGAAGCGTGGGAAGTTAAACTAACCTTTCTAAAATTCTCAAATCTATCAGCTCCTGACTTTTTTGGGATTGAGATAATAATATTTTTTTCGAAATCTATTGGGACCTCACCTGTGTCATATATTACTTTTACTAGTTCATATAATCTGTCTAAAGTTTCTGACTTGCATTAATTCTGCGGGTATATCGTCTATCCCTGGCGCTTTTTTTAGTTTAAGATCCTTAACAGCTCTATCATATTCCTCTCTTAATATCTTAATATTGAGAACCCTATCTTGGTCGTTATCTAACTCATCCATATCGTTTCTCTTATATAAATCTTTTAAATATCTTTTCCATCTATCTGCTACCTCAACTTTATTTATTAGAAGCTAATTATTCTCATCTTTAATACCATTATATTTGTTCCTATCTTCCTCAAAAAACTTTTTAACTGCCCTGTAAGCCCTGTCTGTCTTACCTACTCTCAATGTATTCTCTCACAATTCTCCTCCATACATTTACTTCTAACTTTTCTACACTCATGTACTCTAGGTAAGAAAAAAGTAGAAAAGAGAAAACCCTGGGTAACAAAAGGAATATTAGATTTAATAGAGAATAGAAGAAAGCTTAAACCTTTCAGAGAATTGGATAGTGAAAGTAAGCAAAAATATAATAGAGTTAGAAATAAGATAGTCTGTGTTGCTGTACCATATACAGCACTTTTTATTTCTTTCCGTCTATTTTCTACGTTCCCTCCTATAGCTACCTCTTTCATTTTATTATCTAATACTTGTTTATATTCCTCTTTTACCTCACTATCACTAAGCTTACCTAGATCCCATCCCTTCTTTTAGCCTTTCCCAATTTTTTTGAATTTTAAATTACACTTCATTTTAACTAAGTTATGATTGCTATCTATGTCAGCCCCTGGATAACTACGACAGTTTTTAACTTGGTTTCTAAATCTTTGTTTAACTAAAATTAAAAATCTATTTGGTATCTAACCCTATCACCTGATGCTTTCCACGTAAATCTTCTTCTAATATGTTGTTCGAATAGGATGTTTACAGTTACTAATCTATGTTCCTGGTAAAACTCAACTAATCTTTCTCCTCTATCACTTCGTCTACAATACCCAAATTTTCCTACCATTTTTCTCTCACTACCTTCTCCTACTGACGAATTAAAATCGCCCATAACTATTAAATTCTCACCTCCCTTTACTTTTCTCCTATACTATTTATATCCTCGTAGGCATTTTCTACTTCTTCATCTTCATAGTGAGTTGTTGGCATGTAAACCTGTACTAAAACAGTGTCTGTGGGTTTCGTACTCAATCTAACCACAATTATTCTATCGCTAAATTGTACGTACTCTTTAACTTTACGTCCTAATCATTTATCTAACACTATTCCTACCTCTGCCTGTCCATTAGTTGAAGAACTTGTAATTATTCTATAATTATCTTTCCAAAAGTCGTTACTATCTGGTCATCTCACCTCACTAATACATAAAATGTCCAACTTTCTTATTCTCATTTCGACTAATAAATTCGTTAACTTATCTACTCTAAGTAATGACCTTACATTCCAAGTTCCTACCACTAAGTCGAACCGTTGTTTTAAATTCTTACGATGACGAACCCCAAGTACCCCCTCCCGGAGATCCAAATGAGGGGGTATTTTACCTCCGGACAAGAATTTTACTCGTAAACAAGTTTACTATAGCAGTATTCTTTACCCGCTACTATAGGGAACAAATAATATTAATACGTTCAAAAGTAAGTTCTCTTTTCTTTTGTAATTGCACCAACTTTTGCTTCATTATAAATTATACAACAGTAATAATGATAATATGCGATAAGGAAGGTGAGCATATGCGATAGTGATGCTATTCAAAATTAAAGTCTTGATTTCTGAATAAATGCGATAAGAAATAACGTGTTTATTATTAATGAATCTTGAAAAATGGTTTAAATTAATTTTATAGAAAAGGCAATTCATAAAATAAATATTTGAAATGGAAATAAAATTCTTACCACGGCTTGATTAGAACCAAAATAAGGGTTGTGTGACAAAATCGCGTGTTCTGTATGGGGGGGTTTAAAACAGAAAGATGCTCTAAATGCGGTGTGAAATTATAAAATTGGCTGAAGCGCCTAGTAGCAAGTTAACCAAAGTTTATATGCCATACTTAAACTCTAGCACACAAAAACACTTACCATCAATCCCCAAATTGTACTCGAAAGGGGTTCCAATGTCTTGCACTTATATATACACCAATATTGAGAAAATTGTTTATTAATATTATAAGCAGAAAGTCGATTAATAGCGAGCGCTGTTTATATTAGATGCGACGTGTTCAATGCACATTTTACTTTCAACGACGCTGTTTTTCACCTCGAGCGTTATCAACTTCCAAAACCGGCCGGTCGTATTGGAAAATTTTAGTAAGAATTTACATGCGCGATTGCATATATAAATTTTTCCAACCAAGTTGTTTGTGCTAGTTTTTTTTGTATTGTGTTTAGTGTAGTTAGTTGCAAATGTTTCGTATAGTAAGTTTAGTTTTGTTTTCATATTTTTTATATATTAGTATTTCACCGTTGTTTTTTCTTTATATCCTATTGAAATTGTCAAACAGGTTCCTCTTTAGAAGGGAATAATCAAACATGTTTAATGGTGGTTGTGTCAGAATATTTATTTTAACCCCGTTGGTTGTAGAAAATCTATTTTTTTATCCAGCGCGCCATTTCTTGTTACTTTAAATACGGGTTTTATATTTTTTTTTAAATTAAAAACGTATATAATCTACACACGCACGCACGCATGTACACACCCATCCACCCAAAATATATTCATCGTGATCGAATACAAAAAATAATTCCGAGTCGACTGAAGTCTGCAAATATAAATACGAATGAAATTATGTTGACAGCATTTAGTAATTGTCACGGTATGGAGTGCTGCACGTATGTTACAAGATGAAGAAATTAATTCACGGTCATAAAAGTAACCATTGGCAACACAGCAATTCTGAATTGTCTCTCAAATATCCTTAAAAGTATTATAAAATATTGACGGTATTATTAAAAATTCTTATTATGAATCCAAACATTTTGAATGCACTCAAAGTAGATAGCAAAGAAATAATGAGGGTTACGAAGCATCTGTTATTATACCAAACTGATTTACAAAATTTGAAAAGCATAGATAAAAGTCCTTAGAGACGATATATCAAACCGCCTCATATTTTTTCTCAAACGTTTCTTGATTCATATGTCAATTTGATAGGAAATACGTATAAGTTCGACGAAGTTTTAAATTGAAGGAATGACAAATGCGTCGTCGCTTCTTCCACATTTCACATTCAGA
This sequence comes from Platerodrilus igneus, assembly GCA_036346225.1. Taxonomy (NCBI): domain Eukaryota; kingdom Metazoa; phylum Arthropoda; class Insecta; order Coleoptera; family Lycidae; genus Platerodrilus; species Platerodrilus igneus. The sequence continues at coordinate 10,777,232 of JARFIW010000266.1, read as the reverse complement.
AAATAAATGCGTCAATATATTTCTTACATTACATGTCTTATTTTAATTTAAAGTATATGAATAATGTTAATGTTGAAGAAATATCGATCATATCGTGCGCCACCTGCAGCAGCCTCAAGTGTTCCAGTTTTACCGATGCAATTTTCCTAGTCTACGCTGACATCTTGATGCATTGCCTTCAGCATTGCCAACGTAATAACAAAATCATCAATGTGCTTTTATACGACCGTGATTGTAGTATACCTATCCTTGCATTATTGGCAAAGCAAAACGTACCCCTTTTTTTATAAGATTTTATTAAAATCAGAAGCCTACGTTCATTAACTGTTATTTCATAATATAATTAATGTAGGTTTATATAAATGAAACGCCTCTTACTAAGGCTGGGGAATTAGCGACTTTCGGCACGCAAACCACGCAATAAATGAATATGTGAAGCTTATCACAGCAACGCTTGCATTTTTAAACGTAACATGTCTACAATCAGTTGTTTGTAATATTTATAAACCAATTAGCAATTACGTTACTATAATTAGAGAAATGAAGTTCTTTCCCCAACACCGTTTATATTTTTATAATTCTTATTTGCTATTTTCCACATTAACTAGAAATTCCTAAAATGTCAGTGATTACTAAAGATTTTTTCACATCAAATCATTTGTGCTACCAAAAAAGTTATAACGGACTTCCCCTGCACTTTAAAGTTTAATATTTCAGAAATCGAAAAAGGTTGCGTTGGGGAGCACAATGAAGCACGAAGGACGACTTTACATCAGACCACTAGTGCTTCTGTAACAAACGGATGACCAACTTCTAATTCTTCACTACGAGGTCCAAATCTTCAAAACTGTAAGTGCAGCTAAATTGAGATGTCAAGTACAATGAAACATTGACATATGCTAAGGAGTTTGCTATAGATTAGACCGTTTGCGCACCTACGAGTATAACAAAAAAATTTGTAATAAACTTTCAGCACTGCATTTTGAGATCTAATATTTTCGATATTGGAATTGTAGTTGGGTTGGGTTTGAAGCACTAACACAACACTAGGATTTTTCTAACCGGTATCTTTTGTGCTTCATATGCGTGGTCTTACAATACGCATTATCTTTCGCTAACGGTGTACTTGAACCTATAAAGGCTACAGCTGTTTAAAAATTGCACTCTGGGAGGTACATAAAAACCATATGTTTATGTAGATTTAGATTAACATTCCCACATATCCTTGACCACTTCCCCAATGCACACGGATGTTGACTCTTTCAGAAGACTACTAATAAATATAAAAAATAAATCCACAAGTATCCAATACCAAACTTCGATTTAGTATTGTAACGAACTTCAATTTACACTTCTTTAGTTAATCCAATACAAGTCTAATTATTCACAATTATTTACAGAAAATTTTAATCTTCTACAAGCCACTGCAAAAGTATATAAGACAATAATTACTAGCAAGGATTTACGGATGGTAGCACCACACACCATCTTAAATGTTATGTGAACATTTGTTACGGTAATTAAATTATTATATACATATCTTTTTAATAAGAATCTGCTGTAATACCGGAATCTAGTGAGTCGGACTAGCCAAATCTCTAAACATTTGCGTGAATAATTTTCCAACACCTACATGTCTTATATATTGATTGAGGTGATATACAATTATTTCCAGAATGGTTAACTAGTTGTATTGCTACAATCATTAAACAAACAATTGCTCGCACGACTCTCACTCTCTAATAACATTTGAATCTGTTCTGCATTGTCGTGTTTCCACTTAGATTTGTTATAACTCCGACACATTTTTCATAATATTCTGGAAAGCTTCTACAATTCAACTCTTTCATTTTAGAACATATTAATTTCCGCATGTTTAATATCTTGATGTACTTGTACTCATTTAAAACAATAACATTTCGATTTTTCTTAATTTCTAAATTAAATGAGAGGTAAAATGTGGGTCCCGTGTATAAGTGTTATCACGCACGTTAGAGATCCCTGCCTTGCTTGGAACAGCAGGGGTTCGACAAAATACAAAACTTCTAGGCAGGGCACTCGCTCCTAGTCGGTGTGGTACCTTCGAGTAGAGCATTGAAACATTAAACGTAGGGGTTTTGAATCGGAAGGCCTCATGTATTACAACCAATGTAAACTATAGTGGATTTAGACAAAGAGGTAATACAGCAGCATTTTTATCTGATCCTATAAAGTCGCGTGTCAGGCTTAGTACTGAGGTATCAAGGTTCCATAGTAACAAAAGTCATTGACTTCGTCGCTTAGAGCCTAAATCCTGCCGTCAAGAGAAAAGTGCATGTAGACTAGAAAGAATATATAAAACTAAGAAAGAGTTTAGGATAGAATTAATGCATTGAAAGAAAGCAAGTTATTACAAGTACTATGAAAGTGCCGCCCCAGGGAGGCGGACTTTTTATCTGGAAATTCAAAATTTAGCCGAAGTCGTCAACTGTTGGAGCCACTAATAAATGAAAAGGTAAACACCGGGGAGGAAAATTATAGTTCTTTCTAAGAAACCATTTCTCTATAAGAAACCAGATAGAAGATGAAAGCTTGAACAGTTGTCGATATGAGTGCCGGATTGGCAGTTAGCACAAAAAATAGGTATAAAAGGGTCATATCATAGAAAATGGGCGAGCTTCAATGCTGTAAATTCCATGACTTGCGCAATATTTCCAGCTGTGGAAAACAAAAAAAAATAGGAGACATAGAAGGGCAAGATACGTTCTAAGGCATGTTTGGGTAATAGTGCGGGATATATTACAAGCAGAGATAGGAAAAAAAGAGGTAGAGGTAGACCTAGATCAGACTATAGCACGCAGATAGTGAAAGATGTATACTGTGGGAATTTCAAGGAATTGTGTAGGTTAGCTCAGAATAGGAAACAATGAGAGTACGCGTCTAAGCAGTTCCAGGACTGAAGATCTAATGATGATGATTTGCTTACGTTGTTACTGCAATACTAATTACATAAATTATTCGGCAAATCATTTAGTTCGAGGAATTCTAAAGATATATTATCTATAGCTTTAGCCGAATTTAATTAACCTATGACATTTGGTCGTAGTAAAAGCACCCTTTTATACATAATGTTCATAACCCCTTTTTAGCTTTCAACTGTAGCACGCCCTACTATCGTCGGACAATGAAATCATAAAGCATTATTTCAACACAATCAGCTAAATAACCAAGTAATTAATTTACGCGTTCTCTTTCGGACGGAAAGTAAAAATGCAAATTCACAATACTTCTCATATAAGCATACAGCATTAAAGCGAACAATATCGCACAGTTTAGTAAACGTATCAATAAAATATGCCCATAAATAGCGCAGCAGCAATTATAACCAACAAAAACCATTGCAGGAATTTCATAACCGCCTGAAACAATTCCCAAAACGGCTTCATAGGCCGCTGCAAAACACCGATTAAAACAATTATTTCCCTACAATCATCTTTTGGTCAGAAGAAGAAATTGTAGTGAAGCAGGCTAACGTCAGACAGTGTCTTTATGTGCATATGGGCTTCGTTTCTGTTCTACCATCATTCCTTGCAGCCACCAATGCTCTGAAGTAATGCAAAACGTCAATGCAACGATAGATCCCGCTACGCAAAGCCATAAAACGACTTTTTCCAGTGGAATGGCCTAATCCAACACGAAATTGATGGTTAAGCGAAAAATTGAGGCCTGCATATTAAGTATAACATTGGAGTTGGTCCCGAGTCATCGAGTTAAGAATATGTGGCAGCAGCGGTTCACAATAGGACATGTGCTGCAAGTTTTCAGCACCAACCGCACTTATCAACTCCTGCCTTCTCATTTAAGGTTCGCACGTTCTGGCGATCCTAGACTAGAGTATTGGCTGTATTCACGAGAACCTAACACCACCATCTGGGCACAATTTCGGCCTACGTAGCTTCACTAGATCAACTTTTGCACGCCAAAACCGTATCCTGAAAAGAACCTAGATGCCAATTAATTCAAATGTATCGCATCACGAAGTGTAATCATTATTTTTGTTAGTGCAAATAATATTGCAACAAGCGAGGTTTGATTATAATGCACTAAAGTTTATGAACTTTAATTTTTTATCGTTGCATATTATTTTAATGTTAACTCTTAATACATGGGCAAGCAACGGCTTATACACTTTGGCACTGTCATAAAGTCTCGAGTAGAAACTATTTAATATCTGTAAATCTGTAAGAACTGTTATTAAAATTACACATAATAAAAAGCTTTTCAATTAAGTTACTAACATGTATGTGAATATACATATTTTTAGAGAAACATAGATTAATTAGTCTAACAGATAGTTTTAATATTATGAAGAATTAATTCTTGACCGTGTACACGAAATTTTTTAATAAAATCCAAAAGAGAGTATTCTCGTGTAAAGTAATATGATATTTAAAAAATCTTTATAAAATTACAACAGAGCGCTTTCGGCGTTAGCCATCTTCGGTATCATGTCAACTTAAAAATAAATGTTCCATCAAACCATTACATTAAGTATAGGACATTTCGTATAAAACTAACATCACATTAATAAAGACTAGTTAAATAATTGATTGTTCCAATAAATATGGATTACATCTTGTGTACGTCATTGATGGTCAAATTTTTTAAATATTATATTGTTTTACACGAGAATACTCTCTTTTAGATTTTATGTTATTAGTTTTAATATTAGGCTTTTAGTATCATTGATTAGCATTTAGAAATATTTCTGCATCTTGGTTCTCTTAGTAAGACCAAAAGTTGCAAGATATGGTCAAATTAATAAAATTCCATCGACTTTAACAATCTCATCATAACGGCTGTTAATCGAGATATCTCAGATTATTGGTGGCTATTATAATGTTGTATTATAATAGAAAACTTTTCAATCATTATTTCGATATTTAAGAGCTAGTAAATTCAAATTCTTATCATAAATATTTTTAAAAATAAATGATTTGGATCTTCCCTGAGCGTAGTTAATTAAAAATTCATTTTCAGAAAGTTTTCAACTATAACAGGTACTGACTAATTCACAGTAACACATTGATTAATCTGTTTTTAATGTCACAACATAATATTAGCATAGGTAACATGCTATACTGGTACGTAATAAGATGACTTATTACAAAACTAAATTAGGATTTGGTAGAGTTAATTTTATATTGAATTATTAACCTCAAAAAGGATGGGCTTAGATTTTCAAATAATTGTTACTAAACCTTTATTACACAATTTACTGAAACAAACATACCACGATAGAAAATTCGTTTAGAACCAAATTTTTTAAAATATGCAAATAGGAGTACACCAACTCAAGATATGATCATATCCAGTCACCTATTGAAAATACTACTTTACAAGCAAACTGTGGTGCGGTGCTGACAATGTTTAAAACACATAATAAATCGTTAGAGAAAGCACTTTCAATTGCTAATTTACCTAAAAAGGTACTACTAGCCACGTACCATACGGTTACTCAAATCTTAAAGATGCATAATTTAGAAAAATTTAGCAATTCTGGGTAATATCTAAAAATCATTTTTTAATTCAACCACGACATTTAACTTGGTTCAATTATTTATTCACATCGCGATTGCATTTACAATAGGTTGGTTATGATATCATTTTCTACAAACGCAATACGTTATATATTCGTGCTGTATTAATTTTTGTTTATTAATGTAAATTAAAATGGCAATGCCATATATAAAGTTCATGTAAGTTGTTCAACCATTAGCACAGGGAAAACTAAAACATTTTATTAAAAGTCTGGGTATTGAGTAAAGGAAATATTTGAGTTCTCGGTAAGAAGGAAGTATAGTTTCGCTGAAGCAAGCAGAGAAACAGGTTTGAACCCCTATTATTATGAACTCTAGCGCAACTCCAAAAATTGTAAAAAGAAATTTCATTCATTTTACTAAAATCGAATTAATTTTAAACAATGGCAAACATTTGGTTCGTTAAGAAACAAAGTGCGATTTTGCCGTATATCCAACCATATTGAGACATTTTCATTCGAGGTCTAAGAGTTAATAGAAGCAATCGGCTAAGGTGAAATCTTTGGCCTACGCCGATATATGTAGTGGGAAGCAATGAGTTTCTAACCGTGGCCTTATTTAAATTTCTAGTCTACTTGTATGGTCAAATTTTGCTAATGTAGGCTAGCTCATTTTGTTTAGGAAGGGGTCTGTTACTCAACGTATGCTTGAGGTTGTTTTTTTGTTCCCATCCAGCATAGGATTTCGTTTAATATTTAAATGTATAATTGGAAGATTGTTATTGATGTGGAAAGTGATTCTTTAACATGGTCCACGTTCAATGCAAGAATTAAGTTGTAAAACAAATTCTAAACCCGAGAATTAATAACCCATTTGGGGGCCAGATAGTGCCCCGATACATAATTTGGTTAAAGATCATAGCGTTTACGAGATCGAAACAAACAATACATTATTAATAATATGTGATGCTAGCAACTTAAGTAAAGCGTTTTATCCTTTAAAAGACTATTTACTGTTTTAACGGAAAGTCTTTCTGCAATAACTACAGTTCTTTGTTATCAACTGATTACACAAGCCTTTCCAACAACTCGTAGCTACAGCACTCCGACAATTTATTTCCATCTATCCCTAACAGTACAATTACTAACTTCTTAAAGCTACTATGCTATTTTCTTAATTATTATCGAAGCACTATAATTAATTTATATCAAAGAACTATAATTAACTATTCAAGCACTAATTACTAACTTATATCAATCACTACAATAATTTATATCACATAAGGCAATTTATTCTAACAGTATGTGCCACTAATTAATCTCATTTCACTTTATAGCTAGTAATATAATGAAAATTTAATTGAAATTTAAACTGAACTAACTAATACCAATAACGGCAATTTACATACTTATTCTATTGTTCTAGATTATTTCGAAGACGTAGCAGAATTATGCAAATGACATTTAAGATTAATAAAGCTCTTAAATGCAAACCCTTGTAACCTGTCAATCAAGTCAATCTGAAGATATCACGCGACAAGGTGCCCACCTATTATCTTTTATGTACAGATGTCTCATTTACGTTCTGCTGTACTATTCAGGTTAAAGGTAGATTGAGTGACGTTATATACAATTTCAAAATTCACCGATGTGCTCAAAATCGATTGGAAGATAACTAAAAATCTATTTCTTTAAGCATTCTTATCAATATTCGCAAATAGGGATCTTAACAGTCATTGTGCTAGTTAAAACACTTCATAGATTTGTTGGTTTCATACAAATGGACTGTTAAAGTTTAGTACGAAGCTAATACCACAAATCATGACAATTAACAAATACCGTTGCTATGATATTACTAATAGTTATGTTTAAAAGATGTTTTCTCTAAAAAAATTAGGATGCAGTAAAATCGGCGCGAAAAACAAAGCTTCAGAAAATAACCAAGAAACGATTCTGCAATGTCTAATTTTAAACAAGAAAGATTGCTGCGTTGAACAAAATAACCTTACAAAATATTTTTCTATAAACATAAATATCAATCAAATTTAACATGATTATCCAAGAATTCTACATAAATCCGTATTTATATAAAGCTAAAACCCTCTTGACTTTCCCCCTCAACAATACCTGATGAAAATATCATTAAAACATAATTTATAGTAGTAACGCCTTACTGTGAATTGACCTACGCCTCGCTAATTTCTCATCTTTTGCGACGCGGTCATGTCTTATTCGGTAGTCAGCAGTCCGTAAAATTAGATATGTAATGGTAGTTCTCTAAACGGATGCTTTTCTTGGGCTGGGTCGGTGAGCAATGAGGCCGCGCTTCTAGCTTCTGCATCTCGAGAACTTGCCTTGCGAAAATGAAATACCATCATCCATCAACTGCTCCAATGAAAAATATCTTCAAAAAAGTGCAATATGTGTCGAGATTTGAGAAAAGACAATTTTAGACTATAAATATATCTGGATTTGCTTTTAAATTTAAATGTAGCCGTCGAACTAATACTATAAAGGCCTAAGCCATTTGAAATAGCATCCTAAAGACTATACACAGTATTGAACCTATTATTATTTTAAACAAAACCCTGACGTAAAGCCTTACCGCATTGGACATTTACGTTAATTAGATTCCGGATTTAGCGCTCTTAACGTTTAGCTTGTGACATTCCCTTGAAATGTTTATAATCATATTTCATTTTAATAGTTTCTGTATTGATAAATCCCACCAATAGGGTCACGATTATTCCCTTTATGAAATATTTTTAGGTTACATACATTCTTGATCTAAGGGAGTAATAATTATGCATCTTACATTGTTCATACTCGAGAGCTGTCAAATACAGCATAGCGTTTTTATGATAAATTTGTTTTGATTAATATTGTTTAAGCTAGCACACATGACCTCGTAGCTTGGACACGTAGAAGTTCACGCTAAATTTATGCTGATTATCAAAACAGAAAATTCCTCTAGGTTTAGTTAAAGGTTTCACGTAAGGAAATTTCACATATGTTAGATAGAGAAAGAACGACACAAGTAATTTCAATTTGCAATCTTAATCTATTTGTCCGAATTCTGCCAAATTGTTATATGAAGGGAAACCTTTTTGCCTAAGCAATTCGTCTTTACCATTCAAACAGATAACATTAACTTAAGTAGGCTAGTTAACCTTGAAGAAAAAGTATCGAACTGATTGCAATTAATCAATGCAATTCGGATGATATCCTGACAGTTCGATTACTTTAAATTTTAGGAACGAACACCTGTGTTCCCATTAAATCGACAACGTCATGTTAGATAAAAGCATGTTGATTCAGAACAGCTACTTTTTTCTGAAGTCTCAGTAGGATCTGGCCAAAACAAATTAAGTCCATAAGACGATGGTTTTTAGTGATGTCCGAGTTATTTACAGTTAAAAATCACTCATCACGCATTTACGATCAAATTTCTGAAACCATAACCGATGAATAAACATTTTTTTTATTGAACCGTATGAAATTTATAAACGTACCCACAGTACGATCTTCTTATTTGGTTAAGAATTTACATAGTAATTTTGTTCGCCAAAAACGTTTTCCACTAAGTTCAACAATTTTTGATATCTGGTGTTTAATTTTTTTTTAAGAATGGTTATATATAATTGTAATGAAAACATAATCGTATAGTAGTCCTATATTGGTATTTAATAAAATATATTGCAATTACCTAGAGGCATGATTAATATTCATGTAAGTTAACGTTTGATTTTAGAAACCTTTCGTTTCAGCTAGCATCTTTCAAATAAGTATAATCGTGTTCTTATCATAACGTCTATTTTGGGTTGATTTTAGCGTGTACTCTATTACTTCTCCTGTGAATTTTAGGCCAGAACCACTTTCTTAATCTCGGATTTTAGCATCCTCTTGTTATTCCTTTTAGAGTTTTTCCATAGAAATCCCTGTAATTCAAAATTAGGTGGTGCCCAAAATAATTTCCTATTAAGATTATTTCATCTACGATAGCATTCCGGGACCATCTTCAAACACATAGACCATCCATGCCACTGAGTTAGTCGACAACCATTCTTGTTAGTACAGTCGAGGTTTTTGGTACTTTCTTGAAACAGAAAATTTATAAGGGCACTTCACTGATTTTTTCTGTGAATTACCGGGTAGTTTTTCTGGGGGCAAAACTGTACGTAACAAGCTCTTAGGGTAGTTAGTTATTTTCTACAATATATTTCCCAAAAAAAAGAAAATTTTAACCAATTAGAAATTCTAGAATGGTAAGCTATTCAAATATAAAACTAAAGCAAAAACAGATTAAATGATACGATTTCACAGTCTTTGGGTGTGAGATTATACGTATATTACTGTATTTTTTAAGAACCAGTAAGACTTCTCAAATTGCACAAGTATTCTAGAATTTAAATCCAGCAAGCATGCCAAAACTAGTTTTCAGAACAATTTTTTTATAATGACATCTACATATGCGAAAACAAAATAGTTATACTCATAACCATCAAAGTACGGCGAGACTAATGCCCCCAACATCACTAATTTTACACGAAGACGACTCAGATTCCAGAACATTTAAGTTTTCGAAAACCCTTTATCAAACGAAGTATGAGGCGTACCTCCACTGATTTCTATTCTGAAATAACCTACACACTTTCCTAAAATTCCCAGTCTACATCTTTCACTATCTGAGTGCAATAGTCTTATCTAGGTCTGCATCTATCCCTCTCTTATCCTTTCCTTTCTTCTAATATATCAGGCACTACTCCCTCATGCCTTAGTGTGTGTCTTATCATTCTATTTCTCCTATTTTTTACTACTTTCCACATATTTCTTTCCTTCCCTGCCATTTCAAGAGCCTCTTTGTTCTTAACTTTGTTTGTCTTGATATCTTCATCATACCTATGTAGTATCACATTTCAAAGGTTTTTATCTTTTTCCTGTCTGCTTCTCCTACTGTATGTGCTTCACAGCCGTACAGTGATGTGCTTCACACATATGCGTTCAACAATATTTCCTTGTTTCTACGTTTGTTGTCTTCGAACACAGCAGCTGCTTTTTCTTGTTGAATGCAGCATGGTCTTGTGCTAAACTTTTTTCTTTAATATGTTGTGCACTTTTCCCCTTCTATTGTTTTCTAAAAATATACCTATTTCACCAATATTCAGTGGTATGTGAAGGAAACTAAGCAACATGATGGCTGCCAAGGTTCCCCACCACTTAGACATTTGCCGAATCAATGGTTTCCAATTACTCATTTCACATAATCAACATTTGTTGAGAATATTTCAAAACCAACACCTGTAGCGGTTTACGATAATCTTCAGGTTTAAATACAATTACTTTTCTCATCACTTGGTTTCCTTCTAAGCTAACCTACACATTTCAATGAAATTCTAACAGCCTACATCTTCCACTAATCTAGATCTACACCCACATCTGTTTTTCCTATCCTTGTTTCTAATATATTCTGCACTATTTCTTCATACCTTAGTGTGTGTGCTACCATCCATCTCTCCTATTTCTTAATGTTTGCCACATATTTCTTCCTTCCCCTACCATTTTTAGAACTTCTTTGTTCTTAACTTTATCTGTCCATGGTAGCTTCATCATACATTTCCTGTTTGCTTCTCCTACTGTTCACGTTCACAGTCGTACAGTGCTGTGCCCCACACATACGCTTTAAGCAATCTTTTCCTTGTTTCTATGTTTGTTGTTTTTACACATAGTAGTTGCTTTTTCTTGTTAAATGCAGCACGGCCTTGGCTAATATTTGTTTTATATCTTTTGCACCTTTTCCATCTTGTGTTATTTGACTTTATAGGTAGCAGAAATCCAAAACCTCTTGTAAGTCATCGTTTCCTATTTGTACTCTGGTTTTTGACTCTCCTTCCCCTCCTTTACATACTAGGACTTTAGTTTTATCTTTGTAAATTTGTATACCGCATCTCTCTGTTAGTACAGTTTACATTTCATTATGTGCTACTTCTAATTCTTCCTTGCTAGATGCTAATACTGCTATATCGTTTGCAAATCTGAGTATATCAATAGTTTCCCCGCATCATAATTCCAAATGTCTTTCTGAATTTAACAATATTCATTACCCATTCTATAAACAAGTTAAAAGTTAATGGCGATTGTGCACATCGCTGTGTCCCCCTTTCTTAATATTTACTTCTCTAGATTCCTGCTCTAATTCTAGTTACTGGTGTTTGGTCTTTGTATTAGCTATCTACTATCCGTCTATCCCTATCTGGACCTAAAACGAAACTAAATTATTTTGTATGTTAGTTTTAAGTAGTGTTTCTGTCACGACCATATATATCGTTTACAACTCTATGGCAATATACAGCGGGTGCCATTGGGCCACTATCGGCTAATACAATAAATGACTGTTAGATACCACATTGTGAAGATTAACTATCCGTTAATTTTTTAAAACCACTAGATATCAGTTTGTTTAAGCTGTATACATCTAGTATTAACCGATGGCAGAATATATTGTACGCATGACTAAAAATCATTCGATGTTGATACATATTAGCCGATCACAAGCTCAAATCCCTATCATTTTCCCAATAGTTTTATATTCCATTAGGAAACTGCTTTTATTTGTTTTTATTTGCCGCTTAATGTTGTTTTCGTTTTTGTGCACCCTGAGGCTCAAAGCTAGTGCATCTAATAAAGCTGGATTCATGCACTTGTGGCACAGTTCTATTTCAACATCTAAAACCCAAAGAGTAGGATATGAGGTAAGCGTATAGGCACGGCGACACCTTGTATCAAATACACTTGCAATAAGCAAACAGCATAGCTTTTAAAAATAGTATCGTCATTGAATATAAAGGTACTGGGAAAATGAATTTGGGTATTGAGCTGACTATCAACCATTCCTTGTAAGACAGGTATCACAATTGGGAGTATTTCAACATTGGATGATTTTTCGCCCTGCCAACAAATAAAGTTATCATCCACTAATGTTAGGTATATACAGTATAAAAAAAAGTACTTCTATAAGTTACTATAAAAAATTACTGAATCCCCCTAACCTTCATAACGTAATATCTAGCAATGATTATTGTATTAGTTGATAATGGACCAACGAAATCCACCTTGATACTAATGTAGTAGTAAATGATGCATTTACAAAAGTAAACAGAAAAGTTCTCCTTATACATTTATTCATCATCATCATTAAGTCTGAAATCCCGGAACTGGTTAGACACGTACCTCCATTGTGTCCTATTCTGAGTTAACCTGAGTTTCCCTAAAATTCCCACAGTCTGCATCTTTCACTGTCTGCATGCAATATTCTGATCTAGGTCTACATTTACCTCTTTATTCCTATATGTGCTTGTAATATAGCCCGCACTATTTCCCAAAAATGCCTTAAAACATATCTTGCCCTTCTATTTCTATTTTTTTTTTGGTTTCAGACAAATATTTCTATTCCTTACTATTTCTCTAACCTCTTTGTTATTAACTTTATATGTCCATGTTGAAGCATAAGATTTCAAAAGGCTTCTTCCTTTTCCTGTTTGCTTCTCTTACTGTCCCTATTTCATAGGCATATAGTACTGCGCTCCACACATACGTTTCCAACACTTTTGTCCGTGTTTCTATGTTTGTTGTCTTCGAACATAGCTGCTGCTCTTTCTTGTTAGATACAGTTCGGTTCCCCTTCTATTGTTTTGTACAATATATATATATATATATATATATATATATATACCCTATTTCACCGATATTCAGTGTATGTGAAGGGAGTTAAGCAGCCTGTGACTACCAAGATCCCCCAACACTTGAACATTTGCCGAATGAATAGTTTTTCAATAAATCACTCTGCACAATCAAGATTAGTTGAAAATATTACAAAACCAACAACTGTAGTTGTTTATAATAACAATCAGGTTTAAGTGCATGTATTTATGTCATTAGGCTTTTTGTCTTCAAACTGGTTGGACGCGTAAGTCCACTGACTTCTATTCTGAGCTAGCCAACACTGTTCCCCAAAATTCCCACTGCCTGGATACAGCTCGGTTCCCCTTCCATTGTTTTGTAAATATATACCCTATTTCACCGATATTCAGTAGTATGTGTTGTCACGCACGTTAAACATTCCTACCTTGCTTTGAACAGCAAGGGTTCGGCAAAATTCAAAATTTCCAGATAAAAAAAACTCGCTTTCTGGTCAATGTAGTACCTTCGGGTGGAGCATCGAAAAATCAAATATAGAGTATGTAGAGGGGATTACGCATCCTATAGCTACCAAGATTCCCCAACACTTAGACATTTGCTGAATTAGTAATTTTCAAATCCTTTTGCACATTCAGCGTTAGTTGAAAATATTACAAAACCTACACCTGAATTTATTTATATTATTCATCTGGCTAAATGCACATACTTTTTCGTCATTAGGTTTTCCGTCTTGGAACTGGTTGGACACGTCACATCACTGATTTCTATTCTGAGCTAGCCTACACGGTTCCGTGACATTCCTACAGCCTAGTTATATATATGTCCTATTTCACCAATATTCAGTGGTATGTAAAAGGAGTTAAGCAACCTGAGGCTGTCAAGATTCCCCAACACAGACATTTGCCGAATTGATAATTTCTCAGTAAATTCTTTCACACAATTAACATTAGTTGATAATATTGTAAAACCAACACCTGAAGTTGGTCATAACAATCATCAGGTTAAAGTACAATTATTTTTTGCCATCATAAGGTTTTCTGTCTTGGAACTGGTTGGAATCTACCTCCATTTGTTTCTATTCTGAGCTAGCCCACATATTTCCCTGAAATTCCGCATAGCCTACATCTTTGACTGTGTGCAATAGTCTAACCTATGTCTACCTCTACCTCTATTTTTTCCTATCTCTGCTTCTAATATATTCTGCACTATTCCATCATGCCTTAGTAGTAGATCATCCTATCTATTCTATTTTTTACTGTTTTCCACATATTTCTTTTTTCCCCTACAATTTCTAGAACCTCTTTGTTCATAACTTCGTCTGTCCATGATATCTTCATCATACATCTGTAGCACCACATTTCAAAGGGTTCTATCTTTTTCCTGCCCGCTTCTCCGACTTCCACAGCCGTACAGTGCTGTACTCCATACATATGTTTTAAGGAATCTTTTCCTTGTTTCTATGTTTGTTGTCTTTGAACACAGTAATTGCTTTTTCTTGTTAAATATGGCATGACCTTGTGCTAATCTTTGTTTGATATCTTTTGCGACTTTCGCATCTTGTGGTATTTGGCTAACTAGGTAATTGAAATCCTTAACCTCTTGTAAGTTCTCGTTTCCTATTTGTATTATAGTTTTTGATTTATTTTCCCTTCCTTTGCATGCTAGTATTTTAGTTTTATTATTGTTAATTTTCATACCGTATGTCTCTGTTGGAACTATTTCCATTTCATTAGGGGCTGCTTCTAGTCCTTTCTTTCTAGATGCTAATACCGCTATATCGTCTGCAAATCTAAGCATATCAACCTTTGTTCCTGCATAATAATTCCAAATGTCTCCCTGCATTTGGCATTATTCATTGATGTACAAGTTAAAAATTAGTGGGGATAGGGCACATCTCTGTCTCACACCTTTCCAAATATTTACTTCTGTATGTTCCTGCTCTAATTCTATTACCGTTGTTTGCTCTTTGTATAAGCTATGTATTATCTGTCTATCCCTAAAACTCATTCCAATCTTTTTGAGTATTTCGAACACTTTTTTTCCATTTTACACATTTACTAGTAAACCAATATACGATTTTCCACATATTTATTAAAACACTATATAGATAAAAATGTATATGCATGTTTTCCCAAACAAAAAGATAAAATGCTTCTTCGTATCGGCAAAGGGTTAACGACACTGTTGGAAGCTGTGTGATGTCCAATAGTGTAGTCTAAAAACGAATCATCTATGATGATACGTATTACTTCGGTCGTCCTTGGCATATCTTCAATAATCTACGACTTCGTGGTACACGATGCAATGGAGGCATTCTTCTGGTGTCACCAACAACGGTGGGGAGTACGGAGTTTACAAGACCTGTCTACTTCGCTATTACACCTTTTAAAGATTATTGTTTTTCAAACTATAGATCACAACTAAACAATTGCTTCATATCCAATATTTATACATGGATCACAGTTCTTCCTATATCACCTTTTATCAATATCAAAATCCTTCACAATGGTTACAAAATTATACCATGGTGACGTAATGCGACCTTTGAATGGATTACCTTGGAGGATACCAAAATGGCCAGGATCGGCATAGGTAACATGATAGATGTAATCTTTAAGGACTACGCAAAAGGGCTTAAGGAATAAGCTAGTGTTAAGCGGAGGGATTAAATGGATATGTAAAAGCTACATAACACAAGTAGTAGATTTAGAGATCACACGAGCGATGTGTCATGTAATACGTTCAAGTATTGGTTGTAAGTTAAATGATCTTTGTACTACCAAAAAATGACCAGAATTGACAATATATTTTCTTATGAGAAAATACGTGTAAAAATGGAAGATTTTACAGTTTTACGCCTATAGCTTATCTACCAATAGCCTCAATGCTAGGTATCTATCAATTTTCGTAGTTTCCAATAATTTTGCGCTTGAACGTTCGTATATTATCTACCAGTAGCCTCAATATTAGGCATCTATCTATCCATTTCGGCATTTCCAATAATTGGGTTTTTGTTTTAAAGAGAAATAGCTTCAAGGTTGTTATAAGAAGTTCTCTTCAGGAATTTGTAACGCTAAAGCGTTAAGTAAATATAAATTCATAAATAGAAAATTATTTATTAATTTAAGTTAGTTATATGAGCTTCATCGAAATAATGCCTTAAAATGTTATAGAAGCTTAAATGGTTTACATTTAATAACATAACTATTTCATTATCATATTTAAATAGAACATAAATAGTAAAGTATCTAGTACATTCATTTACAACTGGCAATAAAGATCGGGACTTCACAGTAGGCATATTAAATTAAACAAAGACCTACATATACACATTTCAGGAAATTACCAAACCTAGGAAATCGGGTAATCATCTTATAAATACCGAGAGAGAATAATAGAGGGGATCATTCAGATTATTCATTCAAGCTTTTATCATCAGTTAATTGATTTACAAGCAACCATAGTTGGGCGGGTGAAAAAGTTGAGTAATTCGTTACGGTAGTTTTGAAACTCGGGTTTATAATGAAACAAGTTCCCAAACTCAAAAGTAATCACAAATTTGATAAAAACGCAGTTACATGCGAAAGTGTTCTTGGAGTGAATGCATTCCTTCGATAGTTGGATTAATGGTTTACTGACAATACCTTTTTTAGTCCTGCACGACAATGTTACTTGAACCTTGTATCAGATCAACACGGTGGAAGTCATAGAATTTTTGGTTTCCACTTGCTACATGTTTCTGCTGATGTATAACTTATAATTGGTTATATAACATTTATTAGCAAAAATAAACAAATGGCCCATTATTCACTATAACATTAGCAGATTTTCTAAGAAAGTACTATAGTTAATGTTAATGGGGAAGTTGGTCGACAGAAACTAATGCGCTTCTATAATTGTAACAAATATTTTTTGTCTGATATTAAAAAAGTACACAAAAATTAAATTGTTGTTTATTTTACAAAAAGAAACGGCAATGCCTGCTTTCCCCATTAACATTAGCTGTAGTACCTTCTTCGAAAGTCCGCTAATGTTATAGTGGGTAATCGACAATTTGTTTATTTTCACCTTAGTTGTCATAGACTAGTTATTAAATTTTATTTGACAATTCTATCTTTACTATTATGTTGGAGATTTGAAGAAGACGCCACTAGGTGTTCACATTCAAGTATAGAGAGTGGATGAGAAATGTTTGCTATTTATTAATACATCTTGATTCGCCCATAATTCAAGAACTTTGTTGGTTTTTTGCAGAGAGAAATCCGCAAATTTGATTAGCTGCAACAACGAAATTGTAAAATAATCAACAATTTAATTTTCTTCTACTTTCCTAATACCAGACAAAAATTATTTGTTATTAACATTTATTAATAATAAGATATTTACGTTGATGCACGTTAGTTAAAAGCGTAGTGTAACCGGAAATTCTAATATAGACTAGTACCACAACTGTATTTGCATAAATTTATACCTACCAGTTAATGTGGTTAGATACCTATAATTGAATAATTTAAAGATGTTCTTTTTCTTCTAGATACTTGGCCACTTAGGTGTAGAGTTTAGTTTATTTGTTTTGTTGCGTTTGTTAAATATTGTGATATTTGTGTTTGGATAATATAGGTTAGGTAAACGACTTGGAGTTTTCGTAATATTTGTGTTTATTTTCAGTTAGTAGGTGCGAAAACAAAATGTACATAAAGCTCCATCAACCTGTGTTCCAGAAAGAACAAACCATATAAATCGTCTCTTAGACCAGCCATCGTCTAGGTGGGTTGGCGCTCAACGACATTTATTGGACAGAAAGTTCAAAGACCTTTATAGGTAGGTGTAAGGGAAAGTGCTGAAGTTTGCATACCCATAAAAAGATTTGCATTTTCTTTTATAGAACGCACTCGTCACCACTGAAAGCTAGCTTGCGCATGAATTACTGTTATGTCTATTGGAAGAGTAAATCTAATTCAGGTAACTAGCGTCAAATTGACAAGTAATAACATGTTCAAATTGGTGTGACTGCAACTGTATATAGCGTATTACTCACAAGAGGGGTCACACAAGGGTCATTTCATATTCACAGTATTAGAACGTGCCATGCGGATTATAAAATTCATTAATGTAGCTCTCTCTCAGAAATGAAAGTGGTGAACCTCTTTTGTTTTGCAAAAAAATATGTTTATAAGTAAATTCGTGTGGAGGTTCCATTGTTAGGGCCGTGTATTCTATAATCATTGAAATTGTATATTTAAACTGCGCCTTATTATTTGTGATGTACACAGCTGTCATTGTTTGAAACTATTTCTAGAAACATTAAAATCAGTGTCTTTAAGATTTTTACAATTTTGTATATTTATGCATGTACTAGACATAATAAATATTTTATCAACCAAAATTATTTCAGTGAAAATAAAAATACGAAGTTCGTTAAAAAAATTCGACTAGCAATTGTATCGCCATCTATTACGGAAAATGCTTACGCATGCCAACGTAACTGATATATCAATTTGTGTTTCCAAATTCGCATGAATTTAATCAATGTATATTGCCCCGGTCGTAATTTATATTCAGAAAATCAGCCCTATAAAACCGATATGTTCTTTCAAAATCGAATTCTACCGTAAATCTTTGTTGGAGTTTTGTTCATTTACTTAAACTAAAACTAATAATAAGCAAAATCTGGGATACAAGGAAAATGTAATGTAAATTAGTTAGGCATTTCATGTCAAAATGTTAGGGAAACTTAGAACTTCGAAATAAATAAACAATTTCAATGAAATACGTTTCCGTCTTTAACCATAATCAAACTTCTTCATCTACACAGGTTTATCTGCCATTCCGTCTATCAAGATGCTTGAATCCGAGATTAGGAATAGCGTGGGCCCATGTGTGCCTGGTATTAGCAATGTCCACTTCAATTAGCCCTTCGACGTCACTGTGCGCTGAACTGTGCTACTGGATCACGGATTTAGTTTGTAGATGAATGGATAAAATGATGATGCAGATAGATCTTTGTCGCACTTTGCGGTTTTGCTAATTACACCTATTAGATAATGGAAACAAAGGGTGGATTTATAAATGAGACGGCTGACATCATAAATAAACGTTGTCGTATCGATTTGTCAGGACTTTCATACTAAAAAGAATGACGCAATTTTCACATCTCATCGATGCCGTCACGTTTGAGATTAGCTTTTTGTACGACGAGAAAGCTACCCATTAATTAAACTAAAAATCAAGCACGATAAAACAAATTCTTAATGCGCAAGCTTTGAACTTGATCATTACAATTGCCTAATTGTTAACTGAAAGTTACTACATAAAGGGTAGATTAAAACAAAAATGAAATACGTCTATATATTTTCTAAGCATATCTTTTCTCCCAGATTTATAATATACAGGATGTCAGTGTAATTTCATAAATTTCAGTTAAATAAGGTGGCTCCGTGGCGTAGTTGGTATGAGTATGACTACTACGCCCAAGGTCCCGGTTTCGAATCCCGACACGGTCCGCTTAAAAAATGTCAGATGCGTGCGTGGGTGCGTGCGTGTGTGTGTGTTCCCCTCAAACTTTAGTCAGTCGGCAAAATTAATGGTCAATTGGAACATGTACTCTATCCTATTATATGCGTCTACTTATTGCCGTGTTTCACTATCTACATTTTCTTGTAGTGATATGACTTGTATAATAACATATTATTTAGGTATAGCAACCAAAAAATTATTCTTGCTCCAGTAATTTAGTACCGGGATCAATTTTTCAATAGGCTACTTTTAAACTTCTGATTGATATCTTGCTAAGAATAATACTCGGCAAAATTATTAAACCGTTTGTGAGATTATAACTTATACTCAACCTGTCAACTGTCATATATCGAGCAAATCCATAGCAAATTTGCTCTATTTTGGTTCTAAGTTCCGGTAATATCCGTTGTGGGTTATTCCTCAATGTTTGTTTCATTTTAAGCCACCTTGTTTCCATGACATTGAGGTCAGGACTGTTAGAAGGCCAAGAAAGAACACTGATGTTGTAGTCGTCTATCCACTTTTTTGTAGTTTTGGCCGTATGGTAGGGCGCCCCATCTTACTGAAAATGTAATTTTCGCCAACATTTTGTAACGGGCATTTTAATAGCTTAACATTTTACGCTCCCTTTCTGTTAGCGTAAAGAATTGTAAATTGGATTATTCGTAAATTACTTTCCAACTTATCGGAAATGATACACCGCTGTAATTAATTATTATATATGATTGCGGCATTCACGTTTTGGATGTTCCTTATGTTATTAACAAGTCTATATAATAAGCGATAAGCGGTTGTAATAGCGACGAGTTGATATAAACAGACGAGGAGTGGAGTTCTGTTCTGTGTTCTGATATATTAAGTACGTTAAAAATACGGCGTCTTTCTGCTTTGAGAATAGTGAGAATTACTGCGGTATCAATTCTCGTATTGTTCATGAACAAGCACGCCGTGTTTTTAGTTAATTTTCTGTTGAAAATAAAAGTAGTAGAGCTTGTTATATTCGAGGCACGTGTGCTTTACGGAACATTTGACGGACGGTTTTATTGCTTACGCGTGTCTTACTAATTGTTTTTAGTTGTTTTTCTTGTGAGATAAATGTTTTAAGGAACATTTGACGGACTTGCTTGAGTGATACACGTGCTTTACCCATTATGGTTCTTTTTAGTTGTTTTGTCTTTTGATATTTAAACTGTGTGTGCGATCTAGTTTCGCGGTCCTTTTCTTTTCAGAGTAGCGCATACTTTGGATTATTTAAATACAGTGATACTGTAGTTTCTGAATTTTCTAACAACAAAGAATCTAAAATAGATCATTGCTTGCGCAAATTTCGTTATTTGTGAAATATAACAGATTACCGGCTTACAAAGGTATTGGTTGAAGTTTCTCACTGCTTTTGGGATGTTTATGAAAATAATATACCTTTGGTCCCAGTTGAAATTAAACTAGTGCTACAGAATATTTCGAAATTATTGTCTTAGGAAATAGAATTACCAAGAAATTTATCAAGGCTACATAGTTCCGACGCGTGATAATGTCTGCTGCTAACCCCAGGGAAATACGTAGGTGTGATTAGTGTAACGTATGATAAGTTCCATCAACACCCTCACAGTCAAGGGTGAAGTGCTTCGTTAGTGCAGGACATCGTTGAATCCCACACTTCAGTTGCAAGGAAGCGTTGCTGAAGGAATTTGTAAGTTGAACTATTTCCTACTGGTTATTACTTTAAATATCTATCCGTTGCTTTACCATATCTTTGTCGTTCTAATACCTTTTACAATAGACTGGCATGCTATTTTAAAACATAGAAAAAAAGAAAGAAAGAAAAATCAATACTACTAAATTACTCATACCAATTGTGTCTTATCTATTTATCTTTTGTCAACATTTTATCTGATTTATGTTTAATTGGTGTGTGAGGAAACGTTTCTGCTACTCCCCAATATTACCTCACTTTGTACTAAACATTTTTCTGTATTGCTTTTACCGTTTTTATATTATATAGTTTATCTAAACAGTTTCTTTTATTTACATTCTACAAAGTACTGAATAACTTAGACGTTTCATTGCTGCTATGCTTATTCTTTTTTTTTCAGGTTTGCTTAACTAATTTTCTTGCAGGTATTGTCGCTAACTCCTTACCGCCGCATACATTATATGTCAGTCTGCTTTCTACACCCCCCCCCCTTCTCTCCGATATAGCCCGGTCATTTCTTTGACTTTCTTTGAGTTACGCACGGCCACGAGCCAACGTAGCATAAATTTGGCGCCCACCGTGGCTACCTCGAAAAAAAAACGTAACAATCTAACTTAGCGATACTTGGTAGCAAACTGTTTTGCAATATTTGTTGATATTTTACAGCATTCACGATACCATCAATAAATTCAAAGCATCCTAATCCTGAAGCTGCCATGCAGCTTCAAATCATCACCCTGTAGGAAATTTTACCGTACGATTTAGACAATCCTTGTGGAAAGCCTCATGTTTAGTGCGAATCACGCGTTTGCGGTGATCACCAACACATACGTCGAATTTTGATTCGTCACTAAAATTACTCTGAACCAATCTTCTAGCGACCATAATAGTTTAGATTTTGCCCAAGCGAGCCTGGTTTTCTTTTGTTTTCCGTCAACAGTGGCTTTTCCGTTGCTTATAAAAACAATTTTGTTTAAAATTATACTTTTAAATTGTTACTTGTAATTCGACCTTATAAAACTTGAAGTCCACTTTGATGAATCCACTGGCGACAGATTTAATCCAGTTTCATAATTCCATTCAGCCGTAATTTGTAGTATTTCTTCGGCCTTTTTGGATAGTTTTACTAAGATTCTCTTATTCCTATCACAAATTATTTTTGGTCGACCCGGACTTTTACGCTTTTTACTAGGATATTTCCCGTTTCTCCGTAATGGTTTATTATATTCCAAACTGTAGTTTTAGGAATATTGTGTTCATCCGCAACTTCACGTATGGTTTTATAGTGGCAATACTTTTTACGCACTAACTCAGGAATTTTGAATTTGTAGAGATACGGCGCACCATTTTGTTCAATAAACACCACGATCCGCTCAATACGGTAAGAAAAGTATTGCGAATTTATTGGACGTTTTGCTCTCCATTGTTTTCACAGCCTACTTTTGTTATCTTGTTCCATTTGAAGCAGTTACTTTACACTGTTCCAATATTTAGTTGCCACACAATTTGAACATTTTTTGTGTTAACTAAAGATGATAGAATAAGTATTTTGTTTTGTGTGTTGATGAATGGCCCCAATTGTTGTTAATTAATTAGTTAATTAGTATCAAATTAAAAAAGTTACTATAAAAACACATAAACTGTTAAAGGAGTTATATATGTATTTTATTTTGTCCCAATATATAGTTGTTAGGGCTCGTATAAACTATAGCCAAGAAGTCTCATTGAAGTCGCAACATTCAATAAAATTTTTAAGATGAGACAAAAAACAAGTTAAATAATGTACTCTAAAATTAATTAACTACATAAGATACTACAATTATCTTCCTTCAATTAAAGCATATTTAAATTAGTCATAATTTCTTAAAACAGTTTGCGGAGTCCTACATGCTCAACTAATTGTTTTGCAAACACACCATATCTAATTAAAATTGAAATGTCATTCAAGACGATGTTGGAGCTCTTTTTGTGTTACGGTTACAACAAGATAACAAGAATAACTACAGTATAAAGTATAAGAAGTATTTATAAAAATTAACCGGTACTAGATACAGTACAGTATCTAGTACCGGTAATTATTTGTAAGATAAAATAAGATAACGTGATCGTGAGATACGTCTATATAAATCGCATTTATTCATACATTTGCCACTAATTCATTATAAGGCCAAAGTGCATGCACAGGCACCCTATATCAAGTATCAGTGTCTCTGCATCCTGCATGTTTTGCGTTTCCGTTCAATGTATTATCACAGAGCGACAGAGCAGGTGGCTGATAGCTAAACCTCGTGATATATTTTATTAACTCTGTACAGCTTCTACATTTTGAGATTTGTCTGTGCAAGCCATGAATTCGGTATCAACATCACAAACACAACACACATACACACAACCCTCACCAACACACACACACACACACACACACACACACACATAACACACGCCAGGGTGTTTTCAAAAATATATTAGTCAGACCAAGAGGAATATAACAACAAGATTTAAAGAACACATTGCTCACTTCAAATATGGTAAATATGAAAGGTCTCAGGTCGCCAAACATATATTTGAAACCAGCCACCCGTTAAACTAGAAAATGTTAAATTGTTAAAAGCGGTACCAACGTTTTCCTCCTTAAATGCCTATGAATCAATTAAAATTGTTAAACATAAAGGACCCTCTTAAACACCGATAAAGGGCCAATAGAGTCATCTGCTTTGCTTTCCTATTGGTCAACAACCAATGAGAAAGCAAGATTAGTTGGTTCCGCTTCAGTAGATTTAGAATTAGTATAAATTAAGTAGATTTAAGTTATAATGTCACAATTCACTTGTTTGTTGTTGAGAACACCAGCCTGCGGGTGAGGAGAATATCCTCGATAGTGTTTAAAGCAACAATATAGTAAATTATAGGTTGGAAAGGTTCACTTCAGCCTAAGTGGTGAGGAGAATATCCTCTGAAGTGTTCCAGAACAACAGCTAATTTTTTCCACAGATGATGACCACATAGTGGTCGAAATACGTATCTAGTAATTTAAATATTTTTTGTGGTTAAGGGTTTTTATTTAATTTTATTCGAAACGTTTATCCAATAAATTAAATAGTTTATACCCTGTTTTAGGTATCCGCCGTGAACTCGTTATACATTGCGATAGCGTGTAATTACTTTCTTTATTGTTTCAATCTAAAACTCTTGGAAATAACGTATTGAACTATCCATAAAAACGTGTTTGAAGTTTGCTAATCACGTTTGATAACACCAATATTACTTGGAGCTCTGATTATTTAGTTAAAAAAAAATATTCACTTTCTTTTCGATATAAAAGACGAAAACATTTGCCATATTTTTGTTGGTTCCGTTTCGCTTGTGGAAAGTTCGCGCACGCAATACAGCGTGGTAAGTAATGAAGGTTTGTATACTTTTTCGGCGACAATAAATTAATTGGGCTATAACTATTCTAGCTTCTTCCGGTGGCCTCAAAACCACGATGAATTGCCGCCCCTTGTTGTGATGGGAGGACAACCCCAAGGTGGGATCACGCGTCTCTCTGCTTCGCCCCGTCAGTAGGGACGGTAGGAGTCGGTCAGACGGTAGCAACTCGAGGGTGAGTGTGTATGTATTAATTAACACATTTAGTAACCACACTTGGTGACCTTAAACTGATTACTGTGATGTGAAATAGTCGGAAGTAGTAATATTGCACTTATTGGGATCATTTTCTTCACTCATTTGTATGTCAGTAATTGCATACACGCGATGATATTTATAACTGTTACTTTACCTTGTTTTTTTTCTTCTAAGTTATAAATTTTCCTTATTAGTTAAGACACTGTACTGCCAATGTGGCATATGTAATTTCTATATTTACAACCATTAAGAGCTATGGTTTTTAGTGTTGCGGTTGGTTTTTTTTGTTGCATTGTTGTTAAATAATGCAAGGAGTATGTACCTAAAAACGGCAGCTCGCCATGTTAGAAATGACTTCCTTTGATTTTGTAAATATGTATAACGTGTACAAGATTTTCATTTTAGATACTATTGTGCTTTTGTACATAATTTTTTTTAATTAGAGCTTTTCGTTTGTACATGTTTAGTTGTGCATGAGCGAGTATATCTTTATTTCAGGCCTCCCTTTATTTTGTATGTGTAAGACCCCGCCTACTCACCGGTTGAGCACGGCCATTTACTTTCCTTTGTTGTTTTTTTTGTTAGGCTACGTCGATGCAAGTAGCAAATTCTTAATTGTAAATTTAATCCTTCACAATTTAAAAGCGTTCTGTACTTTGTAGGATGAGTATGATAAATCGTAATCCGAATTAAATATTAATTATTTGAATATAACAGTACCAGCATGCACACAGACAACGTTACACTTAAACATTCAATGAATATACCTAAAATAATCAATCCCAAGTAAGCTATATTTTGCCACTAATTTATAACAACGACTATAATGAGTTTAAGAGCTTGTCGCGTTCTATGCGTTTAGAAATCAAATACTTAACGTGTATATGCCATGCCTGGGAAAAACTGAGGCATCAATTCATGTATTTTTGAAAATCAATTATTGATCAGTTTCAAGAAGATATGGATTGCAATATTGACTTTTTACGGCTTTTATCAATTATGTCGAAACCAACTGTTGTAATTACATCAACCAAATACAGTATATTTTATTGCAGTACCAGCTCAGTGAATCATATCCCAGAACAGAATAGTAGATCATGGGTTGAAGGAAAACTAATTTTCACATCTCATCGATGCCGTCACGTTTGAGATTAGCTTTTTGTACGACGAGAAAGCTACCCATTAATTAAACTAAAAATCAAGCACGATAAAACAAATTCTTAATGCGCAAGCTTTGAACTTGATCATTACAATTGCCTAATTGTTAACTGAAAGTTACTACATAAAGGGTAGATTAAAACAAAAATGAAATACGTCTATATATTTTCTAAGCATATCTTTTCTCCCAGATTTATAATATACAGGATGTCAGTGTAATTTCATAAATTTCAGTTAAATAAGGTGGCTCGGTGGCGTAGTTGGTATGAGTATGACTACTACGCCCAAGGTCCCGGTTTCGAATCCCGACACGGTCCGCTTAAAAAATGTCAGATGCGTGCGTGGGTGCGTGCGTGTGTGTGTGTTCCCCTCAAACTTTAGTCAGTCGGCTAATTAATGGTCAATTGGAACATGTACTCTATCCTATTATATGCGTCTACTTATTGCCGTGTTTCACTATCTACATTTTCTTGTAGTGATATGACTTGTATAATAACATATTATTTAGGTATAGCAACCAAAAAATTATTCTTGCTCCAGTAATTTAGTACCGGGATCAATTTTTCAATAGGCTACTTTTAAACTTCTGATTGATATCTTGCTAAGAATAATACTCGGCAAAATTATTAAACCGTTTGTGAGATTATAACTTATACTCAACCTGTCAACTGTCATATATCGAGCAAATCCATAGCAAATTTGCTCTATTTTGGTTCTAAGTTCCGGTAATATCCGTTGTGGGTTATTCCTCAATGTTTGTTTCATTTTAAGCCACCTTGTTTCCATGACATTGAGGTCAGGACTGTTAGAAGGCCAAGAAAGAACATTGATGTTGTAGTCGTCTATCCACTTTTTTGTAGTTTTGGCCGTATGGTAGGGCGCCCCATCTTACTGAAAAATGTAATTTTCGCCAACATTTTGTAACGGGCATTTTTAATAGCTTAACATTTTTACGCTCCCTTTCTGTTAGCGTAAAGAATTGTAAATTGGATTATTCGTAAATTACTTTCCAACTTATCGGAAATGATACACCGCTGTAATTAATTATTATATATGATTGCGGCATTCACGTTTTGGATGTTCCTTATGTTATTAACAAGTCTATATAATAGGCGATAAGCGGTTGTAATAGCGACGAGTTGATATAAACAGACGAGGAGTGAGTTCTGTTCTGTGTTCTGATATATTAAGTACGTTAAAAATACGGCGTCTTTCTGCTTTGAGAATAGTGAGAATTACTGCGGTATCAATTCTCGTATTGTTCATGAACAAGCACGCGGTGTTTTTAGTTAATTTTCTGTTGAAAATAAAAGTAGTAGAGCTTGTTATATTCGAGGCACGTGTGCTTTACGGAACATTTGA
This sequence comes from Platerodrilus igneus, assembly GCA_036346225.1. Classification (NCBI taxonomy): domain Eukaryota; kingdom Metazoa; phylum Arthropoda; class Insecta; order Coleoptera; family Lycidae; genus Platerodrilus; species Platerodrilus igneus. Next base: position 10,749,666 of record JARFIW010000266.1, on the reverse strand, counting down.
CGGACGGTTTTATTGCTTACGCGTGTCTTACTAATTGTTTTTAGTTGTTTTTCTTGTGAGATAAATGTTTTAAGGAACATTTGACGGACTTGCTTGAGTGATACACGTGCTTTACCCATTATGGTTCTTTTTAGTTGTTTTGTCTTTTGATATTTAAACTGTGTGTGCGATCTAGTTTCGCGGTCCTTTTCTTTTCAGAGTAGCGCATACTTTGGATTATTTAAATACAGTGATACTGTAGTTTCTGAATTTTCTAACAACAAAGAATCTAAAATAGATCATTGCTTGCGCAAATTTCGTTATTTGTGAAATATAACAGATTACCGGCTTACAAAGGTATTGGTTGAAGTTTCTCACTGCTTTTTGGGATGTTTATGAAAATAATATACCTTTGGTCCCAGTTGAAATTAAACTAGTGCTACAGAATATTTCGAAATTATTGTCTTAGGAAATAGAATTACCAAGAAATTTATCAAGGCTACATAGTTCCGACGCGTGATAATGTCTGCTGCTAACCCCAGGGAAATACGTAGGTGTGATTAGTGTAACGTATGATAAGTTCCATCAACACCCTCACAGTCAAGGGTGAAGTGCTTCGTTAGTGCAGGACATCGTTGAATCCCACACTTCAGTTGCAAGGAAGCGTTGCTGAAGGACTTTTGTAAGTTGAACTATTTCCTACTGGTTATTACTTTAAATATCTATCCGTTGCTTTACCATATCTTTGTCGTTCTAATACCTTTTACAATAGACTGGCATGCTATTTTAAAACATAGAAAAAAGAAAGAAAGAAAAATCAATACTACTAAATTACTCATACCAATTGTGTCTTATCTATTTATCTTTTGTCAACATTTTATCTGATTTATGTTTAATTGGTGTGTGAGGAAACGTTTCTGCTACTCCCAATATTACCTCACTTTGTACTAAACATTTTTCTGTATTGCTTTTACCGTTTTTATATTATATAGTTTATCTAAACAGTTTCTTTTATTTACATTCTACAAAGTACTGAATAACTTAGACGTTTCATTGCTGCTATGCTTATTCTTTTTTTTTCAGGTTTGCTTAACTAATTTTCTTGCAGGTATTGTCGCTAACTCCTTACCGCCGCATACATTATATGTCAGTCTGCTTTCTACACCCCCTTCTCTCCGATATAGACCGGTCAGTTCTTTGACTTTCTGTGAGTTACGCACGGCCACGAGCCAACGTAGCATAAATTTGGCGCCCACCGTGGCTACCTCGAAAAAAAAACGTAACAATCTAACTTAGCGATACTTGGTAGCAAACTGTTTTGCAATATTTGTTGATATTTTACAGCATTCACGATACCATCAATAAATTCAAAGCATCCTAATCCTGAAGCTGCCATGCAGCTTCAAATCATCACCCCTGTAGGAAATTTTACCGTACGATTTAGACAATCCTTGTGGAAAGCCTCATGTTTAGTGCGAATCACGCGTTTGCGGTGATCACCAACACATACGCCGAATTTTGATTCGTCACTAAAAATTACTCTGAACCAATCTTCTAGCGACCATAATAGTTTAGATTTTGCCCAAGCGAGCCTGGTTTTCTTTTGTTTTTCCGTCAACAGTGGCTTTTCCGTTGCTTATAAAAAACAATTTTGTTTAAAATTATACTTTTAAATTGTTACTTGTAATTCGACCTTATAAAACTTGAGTCCACTTTGATGAATCCACTGGCGACAGATTTAATCCAGTTTCATAATTCCATTCAGCCGTAATTTGTAGTATTTCTTCGGCCTTTTTGGATAGTTTTACTAAGATTCTCTTATTCCTATCACAAATTATTTTTGGTCGACCCGGACTTTTACGCTTTTTACTAGGATATTTCCCGTTTCTCCGTAATGGTTTATTATATTCCAAACTGTAGTTTTAGGAATATTGTGTTCATCCGCAACTTCACGTATGGTTTTATAGTGGCAATACTTTTTACGCACTAACTCAGGAATTTTGAATTTGTAGAGATACGGCGCACCATTTTGTTCAATAAACACCACGATCCGCTCAATACGGTAAGAAAAGTATTGCGAATTTATTGGACGTTTTGCTCTCCATTGTTTTCACAGCCTACTTTTGTTATCTTGTTCCATTTGAAGCAGTTACTTTACACTGTTCCAATATTTAGTTGCCACACAATTTGAACATTTTTTGTGTTAACTAAAGATGATAGAATAAGTATTTTGTTTTGTGTGTTGATGAATGGCCCCAATTGTTGTTAATTAATTAGTTAATTAGTATCAAATTAAAAGTTACTATAAAACACATAAACTGTTAAAGGAGTTATATATGTATTTTATTTTGTCCCAATATATAGTTGTTAGGGCTCGTATAAACTATAGCCAAGAAGTCTCATTGAAGTCGCAACATTCAATAAAATTTTTAAGATGAGACAAAAAACAAGTTAAATAATGTACTCTAAAATTAATTAACTACATAAGATCCTACAATTATCTTCCTTCAATTAAAGCATATTTAAATTAGTCATAATTTCTTAAAACAGTTTGCGGAGTCCTACATGCTCAACTAATTGTTTTGCAAACACACCATATCTAATTAAAATTGAAATGTCATTCAAGACGATGTTGGAGCTCTTTTTGTGTTACGGTTACAACAAGATAACAAGAATAACTACAGTATAAAGTATAAGAAGTATTTATAAAAATTAACCGGTACTAGATACAGTACAGTATCTAGTACCGGTAATTATTTGTAAGATAAAATAAGATAACGTGATCGTGAGATACGTCTATATAAATCGCATTTATTCATACATTTGCCACTAATTCATTATAAGGCCAAAGTGCATGCACAGGCACCCTATATCAAGTATCAGTGTCTCTGCATCCTGCATGTTTTGCGTTTCCGTTCAATGTATTATCACAGAGCGACAGAGCAGGTGGCTGATAGCTAAACCTCGTGATATATTTTATTAACTCTGTACAGCTTCTACATTTTGAGATTTGTCTGTGCAAGCCATGAATTCGGTATCAACATCACAAACACAACACACATACACACAACCCTCACCAACACACACACACACACACACACACACACACACATAACACACGCCAGGGTGTTTTCAAAAATATATTAGTCAGACCAAGAGGAATATAACAACAAGATTTAAAGAACACATTGCTCACTTCAAATATGGTAAATATGAAAGGTCTCAGGTCGCCAAACATATATTTGAAACCAGCCACCCCGTTAAACTAGAAAATGTTAAATTGTTAAAAGCGGTACCAACGTTTTCCTCCTTAAATGCCTATGAATCAATTAAAATTGTTAAACATAAAGGACCCCTCTTAAACACCGATAAAGGGCCAATAGAGTCATCTGCTTTGCTTTCCCTATTGGTCAACAACCAATGAGAAAGCAAGATTAGTTGGTTCCGCTTCAGTAGATTTAGAATTAGTATAAATTAAGTAGATTTAAGTTATAATGTCACAATTCACTTGTTTGTTGTTGAGAACACCAGCCTGCGGGTGAGGAGAATATCCTCGATAGTGTTTAAAGCAACAATATAGTAAATTATAGGTTGGAAAGGTTCACTTCAGCCTAAGTGGTGAGGAGAATATCCTCTGAAGTGTTCCAGAACAACAGCTAATTTTTTTTCCCACAGATGATGACCACATAGTGGTCGAAATACGTATCTAGTAATTTAAATATTTTTTGTGGTTAAGGGTTTTTATTTAATTTTATTCGAAACGTTTATCCAATAAATTAAATAGTTTATACCCTGTTTTAGGTATCCGCCGTGAACTCGTTATACATTGCGATAGCGTGTAATTACTTTCTTTATTGTTTCAATCTAAAACTCTTGGAAATAACGTATTGAACTATCCATAAAAACGTGTTTGAAGTTTGCTAATCACGTTTGATAACACCAATATTACTTGGAGCTCTGATTATTTAGTTAAAAAAAAATATTCACTTTCTTTTCGATATAAAAGACGAAAACATTTGCCATATTTTTGTTGGTTCCGTTTCGCTTGTGGAAAGTTCGCGCACGCAATACAGCGTGGTAAGTAATGAAGGTTTGTATACTTTTTCGGCGACAATAAATTAATTGGGCTATAACTATTCTAGCTTCTTCCGGTGGCCTCAAAACCACGATGAATTGCCGCCCCTTGTTGTGATGGGAGGACAACCCCAAGGTGGGATCACGCGTCTCTCTGCTTCGCCCCGTCAGTAGGGACGGTAGGAGTCGGTCAGACGGTAGCAACTCGAGGGTGAGTGTGTATGTATTAATTAACACATTTAGTAACCACACTTGGTGACCTTAAACTGATTACTGTGATGTGAAATAGTCGGAAGTAGTAATATTGCACTTATTGGGATCATTTTCTTCACTCATTTGTATGTCAGTAATTGCATACACGCGATGATATTTATAACTGTTACTTTACCTTGTTTTTTTTCTTCTAAGTTATAAATTTTCCTTATTAGTTAAGACACTGTACTGCCAATGTGGCATATGTAATTTCTATATTTACAACCATTAAGAGCTATGGTTTTTAGTGTTGCGGTTGGTTTTTTTTGTTGCATTGTTGTTAAATAATGCAAGGAGTATGTACCTAAAAACGGCAGCTCGCCATGTTAGAAATGACTTCCTTTGATTTTGTAAATATGTATAACGTGTACAAGATTTTTCATTTTTAGATACTATTGTGCTTTTGTACATAATTTTTTTTTAATTAGAGCTTTTTCGTTTGTACATGTTTAGTTGTGCATGAGCGAGTATATCTTTATTTCAGGCCTCCCTTTATTTTGTATGTGTAAGACCCCGCCTACTCACCGGTTGAGCACGGCCATTTACTTCCTTTGTTGTTTTTTTTTGTTAGGCTACGTCGATGCAAGTAGCAAATTCTTAATTGTAAATTTAATCCTTCACAATTTAAAAGCGTTCTGTACTTTGTAGGATGAGTATGATAAATCGTAATCCGAATTAAATATTAATCTATTTGAATATAACAGTACCAGCATGCACACAGACAACGTTACACTTAAACATTCAATGAATATACCTAAAATAATCAATCCCAAGTAAGCTATATTTTGCCACTAATTTATAACAACGACTATAATGAGTTTAAGAGCTTGTCGCGTTCTATGCGTTTAGAAATCAAATACTTAACGTGTATATGCCATGCCTGGGAAAAACTGAGGCATCAATTCATGTATTTTTGAAAATCAATTATTGATCAGTTTCAAGAAGATATGGATTGCAATATTGACTTTTTACGGCTTTTATCAATTATGTCGAAACCAACTGTTGTAATTACATCAACCAAATACAGTATATTTTATTGCAGTACCAGCTCAGTGAATCATATCCCAGAACAGAATAGTAGATCATGGGTTGAAGGAAAACTAATTTCGGTAGATTCAGATGAGCTAGCTGAACCCATTAATAAAAATCCTTCGTTGGAAACTTTTCAGTTTTGCGAGAATGTTGTTTTTGCAGAATGCATTGAAAAATTTGCAGATTTAGTCGACATGCTAGGTGCGGATAAGGAAATTTTGTAAAAAATACGTGACAAAACTATATTAAACGAACAAATTGTAGAAATTGAGATAGTGGATGCTATTCAATTGCTAAAAGATACGTGTGATAACACCATTAAAGTGTGTAACGATTTTTTTGAAAAGGAATAGCCTGAAAGATATTATAATTGAAGAAGATAGACCAAGATTGCCGATTATTAGTCATGATTCTGGTGAACGATAACCCGTTGAAGCTGATAATCAACGGGATTATTTAATCGCATTTGAACCACACCAACCGCAAGTGCAAATATTTCCAAGTGATGAAAAAAATCGCTTTAACGCGAAATGGTATAATCAGTTTGAATATCTGGAGTACAGCACTGTAAGACTCCGCTTACTGTTTTGTCAGTTGTCTTTTCCCAAACGGTTATGACAGAGATAAATCCGAAACGGCTTGGATGAGGGAGGGCGTGCAAAACTGGGGAAAAATAAAAAGCCCTGGTAAAGGCAAATTGGGAAAACTCGAACTGCAGTTTTCTTCAAGGTCTCATAAGGCTGCAGTAAAAGATTTCTGTGCGTATGCTTTAATGTCCGGGCACGTTAATATTTTACTTAACAAAAATAAGCGTAGTTTACTAATAGAAGAGGAAAGAATCCTTAGCTATAACACTAAAGTTATAGAAATAATTGGGGATATTGTAAAAACACTGAGTCGACAGAGTATTGCATTTCGAGGATCGGACGATGAAGAAAACAGTAATTTTAATCAAATTGTTCAGCTTGTAGCTAGGCACAATCCAGTGTTACAACGGTGGATCGATGACACCAGCATGCGTCCATATCATGTTACATATCTTAATGCGGATTCCCAAAACGAATTTATACAACTTCTAGCTGAACAAGTAAGGAAAAAAGTTGTTGAAGAAGTTAACGCGAGTCCATTCTACGCGATTATGGCTGATACAACAACTGAATGATGCTCTTTCTGTTGTAAAAACAGTGGTCGAATATAGAAAACCACGAAGGAGGCTGCTTGAGACTAAAGAATCCAAGATAAAAACAGGTATCGGTTTAGCAAAAGATATTGTACAGTCGTTGGTAAATAATGGTATACATACTGAAAAACCTTGCCTTTCCGTCATATGACTATGCATCTGCGATGTCGGGCGAATTAAACGGTGCGCAGAAAAAGTAACAGAATTGGTGAAGCACAACGTACCTTATGTGCCACGCCAGATACACAGAACCAACACCGCAGTCGAACACTGTTGCAAAACTAGTCAAATAATTTCCGATTCCTTTAATATTATGGTGTAACTATATGTATTTTTCAGTGGAAGCACCAAACATTATGAACGTCTAAATGATAGGCTTAAATCAGTGGAAAACTCGCTACATATAGCATTTGGATTAATGAAGAAGGTTCTTAATTTCGATTTTATTATTGCTGTTATTTTTGTGAAATTAGTTTTGTACAAAATGAAACTGCTGACAGAAGCTTTAGAATCTACAGAACTAAACACTATAGATGCAATTGTATTAATAAAAAACATTATTAAGTCTCTTGAGCAGGGTCGCGCCAAGGCTATATAGCGCCCTGGAGCAAAAACATTAAGGCGCCTTTTTATTGTAGGAGAATTTTTTTAATAGAGTAGAGTAGGAGCGTGTTGCTTGCATCTTAGCTTTTCTTACATTATTTAATTTTTTCAAAAAATTGTGCCTTTGTAACAAAGGCTTTGTTCTTTATTCTGTACATTATTTTCAAAAATTTATAAAATTGCCTGGCTAGGGACAAATATAAATAAGTACCTAGAACTAAAATTTTTCATAATTTGAAATAAAAGTCGTACATCGTTTTATACTATACATAAACTTTATAATAAGATAAACGCTAAAAATGTATTATCACAAAAAATATTTTTTAAGTAGTACCACCAAAAAAGTAACAATACGATATATTAAAAAAAAACAAAATATAAACTTATAAACATTTTAATCAAAAATATATGTAACATTTTTACAATATTTTTTAAATTATACATAGCTAGATTGTATATGTAATAGCATAGTAGTAGTAGCATTGCACTAAACTAAACGAACTTGACTTTGCGTGCTTTATTTTTTGCAAATTTATTTATCAATTCTTCAGTTTCTAAATCTTTTAGTAGTTCAGATTCAATTGAAATAATAGCAAGATTTGCCAGTCTTTCCTGAGCCATACTGGATCTTAGATAGTTTTTATCATTTTTAATTTTGAAAACAACGTTCTGCTTGACACATGCTTTGCTTATATTTAAGCAAATGTTACATCTTTGTGTTGGAAATGCCCAATATTAGTTAATATTAATTTAAATATTAAAAGTTACTCACTAAATTAATAATATATTTTTTTAAGAATTCTAATACTTGTCACAATCCTTGAGATTATTAGTTATCTATTCAAGTGTCATAACTAAATTTGTTTAAATAGAAAAATTAAATTCAAAAATTAAATGAAATAATTATCCTATTGGATTATCATTTCGAATAGTTATTCTAAAAGTTAAACTGTTGGTCTCTAATTTTTGTTTCATTAGATTAAATTGTGAATGTCCACCCGAAGCATTGTTTCGTTCAAAATAAATTTAATTGAAGTTCAAATATTTCATTCTCGAATAACGCTGATTCTTATCTGATCTGATTTCTGTAATATTAACTAAGTAAATTGCCAGCATGTTATAAAACCGGTTGTAAATTTACTTCTATATTATTAAATAAACCATAAATTAACACCATATAAATACATTTTCTCTGCAGTATGTGTTTTTCATGAATTGCAAGAAGTTGATTTCTTTGTTAAGCCCATCCAAATAATTGTATATGTGTAAGCTATATTTAGGATTTAATTTTCACTTATGACCTCGTGTATCAGATTCACTTTTTAACACAACTGAATCTTTCTAAGGGATACCACCGGTACAAACGAAATATAGTTCCTGTAAAAGTAATGTTCCTGGAATATTATAGTTATGTTCACATGTTAAATATGGTTACACAAGGCCAGTGCAGATTTATTGAACTTCCTGTAATCATTATGTTTCTCCGGTCAAATTGCGTTCCTGCCGACGTATTATAATTCTAACGCTTTCGAATTTTCCATAAGGAAAATTGATGTCAACTCTCTGACAATCATATAGGTAAAATAAACAGTCTCCCAACAATTTTATTTTTCGTTTTAATCTAACTTTACATAATGATATGTTCATGTCTCATTATCTTATTGAAAAATTTCTAGCGAAGTATCCTAATTTTAATGGAACAGAAGTCTTATAGGACAACATTCGAAGTTGACCACAATGGGGATTTTGTTTTGTACCTACACTAGGAGTTTCCTCCAACGCAGGATGATTTTAGATTTCCTGGATATTGAAGGATTCCTGTAAATTTAAGTAACTTAGTATTAGTCAGTTACTGATACTACAGGTAATATGAATTTAAAACTTACCTTACCGTTTTCTGTTAAAAGAAAGAGGCCTAACCTTTATTTAAATTTGTCTTTGTCACTACAAATATTTTGTATTGATTATTAATTACCTTTTACTTACCTTAATTGATTTCAAATAGCATTCTCTAATATATAACCTTATCTTAAATGATTTCAAATATAATTATCTAATACATAACTAATACAGTGACGAAGAGGTAGAAGCCATCTACAAAGATATCGAAGACATATTAAGATACGTAAAAGGACACGAAAATTTAATAATTACGGGGGATTTTAATGCCGTGGTAGGTGAGGGTAGGGAAGGAGCGGTAGTGGGTTTATTTGGTTTAGGCACGAGAAACGACAGGAAATAGGCTGGTAGAATTTTGTGACAAGAATAATTTAATTATCCTCATACTCAACATCATGTGAATCATATTGGAATGATGCAGGAGAATCAGAGTGAAATAATTAATCTTGTTGCAACGGTTTGGACAGTAAAAGACTGTGACTACCAGAAGAGATAAGATTCTCCAATTACATCTAATTATAACCCTTGTTACTTAATAATTAAAAAGTAGAAAGATGGATTAGAAAATAAAAGATAATTTTCTTGAATTGAAAGTCAAATAATTGCTCAATATATGAAAATTCTATATTTATCAAAACTATGATTCTTATATTAGCTAAATGGCGGCCAGAGTTTATGGATAACAAATTTAAAATAAACCATGGTAAAAGGATACTGAATTTATAAAGAAAAGAAAATAAAAGTAAATCGCAACAGGAAACAGTCAAAGCCATAAAATGGGAAATTATTCGTAAATGCATGAAACTAAAGAACAGTGGATTGATGAAAAGTGCAAGGGTGCTATGAAGATGGAAATAGGAAAAGACTAATCATAAATTAATTAGAATGAATTTTAGCGATATAAAACCGTACGAAAATATAAGGTACGCACAAGGAAACTCATTATAAAAACGTAGAAAGTGTTTAGATGGCAAGATATTATAAATTTATATGCAGGAGAGGAACTAACTGCATTAGAACAGGAATCAGACATTCAAAATGAGGACTTGGGATATCCTATACTTAAGATGAGTTTGAATTAGCATTAAAGGTCTGAAAAATGGTAAGGCGCCGGGTCAGATAAGGTGCAAGCAGAAACTCTAAAGCCGCTGGACAAGCAGTAACAGAACGTCTCTTCCAATTGTAAGCTATATGTATGAGACAGGCGAGATACCCAAAGATTTCAAACGTAGCATCATAGTAACTATACCAAAAGAAAGGCGCGGATATGTGAAAATTTTCGAACAATAAGTTTGACAGCACACGTGTCAAAAATTTAACTAGAATTGTGCAAACGAATGGAAAACGGCGGAAGAAATATTATGAAGACCAATTTGGGTTTAGGCGAAGGGGAACACGGAGGCTATTTTAGCTCTGAGAGTGATATGGAGAAAACAATAGAAAAGGAAAGCGTGTATATAGGGTTTTAGATTTGGAAAAAGTTTCGACAATAAAATGGAAAAATGTTTGAAATACTCAAAAGAATTGGAATGAGTTACGGATAGACGAATAGTACATGTTATACAAAGAGCAAACACAGTAATAGAATTAGAGCGAAGTAAAATAAACTTTAGGAAAGGGTTTGACAGCGATGTGCCCTATCCCCATTAATTTTAACTTGTACATGAAGAGGCAATGAATACTGTCAAATGCAGGAAGACATTTGGAATTACTAGCAAGGACAAAAATTGGTATGCTTAGATTTGCAGATGATATAGCAGTATTAGCGTCTAGCAAAGAAGAGTTAGAATCTGCTCTAATGAAATGGAAACGGTTCTAACAGAGATATATGAAAATTAACAAAACTAAAACTAAAGTTCTAGTATGCAAAGTGGGAAAATAAATCAAACAATAATACAATTATGTAACATGAACTTACAAGGTTAAGGATTTCTGCTACCTAGGAAGCCAAATAACGCAAGATGGGAAAAGCACAAAGATATAAAACAAAGATTAGCACAAGGTCGTGCTACATTTAACAAGAAAAAGCAACTACTGTTAAAGACCCAAACATAGAAAAAGGAAAAGATTGCTTAAAACATATGTGTGGAGCACAGCACTGTACGGATGTGAAGCCTGGACAGTAGGAGAAGCGGAAAGAAAAGGAAAGCCTTTGAAATGTGGTGCTACAGACGTATGATGAAGATATCATGGACAGACAAAGTTAAGAACGAAGAGGTACTAAAAATGGTAGGGAAGAAAGAAATATGTAAAAAACGGTAAAAAATAGGAGAGATAGGATGATAGGCCACATACTACGGCATGAGGGAATAGTGCGGAATATATTAGAAGCAGAGATCGGAAAAAAGAGAAGAAGAGGCAGACCTAGGTTAGACTACTGCACACAGATAGTAAAAGATGTAGGCTGTAGAGGTTTCAGGGAGATGTGTAGGCTAGCCCAGAATAGAAATCAATGGAGGTACGCATCCAACCAATCCCAAGATGGATAAACTAATGACGAAAAAAATAACTGTGCTTAAACATGATGATTACTATAAGTAACTACAAGAATTGGTTGGGCAATAGTCTCGAATAATGTTAAGTGTGAAAGGATTTACTGGAAAACCATTATTTCGGCAAACGTCTAAGTGTTGGGGGATCTTGGTAGCCACAGGTTGCTTAACCCCCTTCACTGAATCTCGGTGAAATAGGGCATAAAATTAGAAAACAATAGAAAGGGAACGAGCTGTATACACATGCTGTGTGAGAATTTCAGGGAACTATGTAGGCTAGCTCAGAATATAAATAAGTACAGGTACGTGTCCAACCAGTTTTGAGACGGAAAACCTAATGACGAAAAAATAAGCGCAGATAAATCTGATGATTAGTATAAACAACTAGTTGTTGGTTGCGAAATATCTGCAACTAATGTTGACTGTGCGAAAAGATATATTGGAAAATATATTAAATCGGTAAATGGTTAAGTGTTGGAGGAAAGACAACAAGCATGGAACAAGAAGAAAATTGTTGAAAGCATATGTGTGGAGCACAGCACAGTATGCATATGAAATACGGGCAGTCTGAAACGCAGACAGAAAAACGGTAGCAGCCTTTTGAAATACTGTGCTTCAGATGTATGAGGACGATAGCATGGACAAACAAAGATAATAACAAATAGGTTATAGAAATAGTAGGGAACAAGGATATCTGGGGAAAAAGAGAAATAGAAGGGCGGAATACGTTCTAAAGCATTTTGGGGAATAGTATGGGATATATGACAAGCAGAGATAGGAAAAAAGAGATAGAGGTAGACCTAGATCAGATAGTGATAGATGCAGACTGTGCAAATTTCAGGGAAATCTGTAGGGTAGTTTAGAATAGGAAACAATGATGGTACGCGTCTAACCAGTTCTAGGACTGAAGACCTAATGATGATGAATACATAACCTAAAAATATGTAAACATTTGAAGCTTCATATGGTGAAAAGGTTTAATACTTGAACTTTCATTTCATGTGCATTTGTTACATGCACAATTATGATCACTTTTTGATTTACTACTGCATTAAGTATAATTTTGAGTTTCTAAACAGAGATTATTTATTTTGATTTCTCTATAGAAATTTTCTCGTGTACATTTTATTAAATATGTGAATTATATCATGTTAAAATATATAGCGATGTCTACTATGTTAATGACACAAGCATATATCTTATACATGCCTTTGGAATTATAATAACTTGAGTATTAATATACATATTTAGTCGAATTTCTCTTATAGTGTTTTAACTTTTGTTTCTCTAAGTTATTTTACAGTGGTGTAAACAGGTGTCTTGATATTTAAAAAATTTTAACATTCAGATATTCTCCAAACATTCCCCTTACCCTGATGATTTCAAGTCTCACGCAGCCTCCGAAACCATAAAGGTCGATGCAAGCTGTGCCGAAGTATTTCTTATACTTCGTCGTGCGCTTACTCTTTTTATAACATCGAAAAAAGAGTAAGGTGCATGCTGTGGCGACAGATACTGGCATAGTGAACAAAATTCGTAAAGCCACATAAGTGTTTGGAAAGGATTGTTTCAAGTTATTATTAATATTGTAATTTAAAGTTTTTTTAGGAGTGGAAGTGTTCACTTCACCTAAATTAATAAACTGTAATTCGTTTAGGAGTTCTACACCACTTATGTCACATTCATTGAGATTTAGATCAGTTAATACTATTTCAAGGTCTGTACATAACTTTAACTGCTCCTGTTTAGAATATTTGGAAAAATTGGAAATGTCCCACAAAAAGTTAAAATAATTTGAATAAGTTGATAATAATTGGAAATCTTTCATTTACAGATTCTATAGTTATATCTAACATATTAACAAAGTAATTTACTCTAAACTTTAAGTTTTCATCTTCAGTGGGTTCATCATAGTGTTCGTAACTTTTCTCACCCTCAAGCAATCTTTTTTTTTCTAGTTCAAAATCAACGTCTAATGAATCAGCTATTTCACGAGCATCGACTAACAAGTCGTCGAATCCTTTATCTGATCTGTATTCTGTTAACCAATTAACTAAAGTTTTTAAATTAGCACAGGCCTCTGCTATATTAAAATCCTCAGTTTGTAAAAGTTTACTTACAATATTGACTTTATTTAAAATATTATACCATAAAATCAACATACATATAAACTCAACATTTTTTATTTTTTTGGCAAGCGATGATGCCGTATTTTTTGAATTATTGTCAAAAGCTTTATTTCCTTCACTAGAGATTTCAAATAGAGCATCGTATATTTCTCCAAGCTGATATCTTAAAGGAGTTAAAGCATTAACTCTACTAGACCATCTTGTATCAGATAAGGGTTTTAAGGTTAAATTTGATATATTTGTTTTTAAGACTGACAACGGTTAGTTGAAACGGAAAAAAAATTATAAAATTCCTGTACTATAGAAAAAATGTATTTGATTTTGCGGCATCGTTCGCGACAAGGTTTAAACTATGGTTGCAACAAGGCACAAAGAATGGATTTTATATTAAGAATTTTTTTTTTGTAATCCATTATGTTTACCGCGCATGTTTGCACCATTGTCATATCCTTGGCCGCGTAAATTATAAATATCTAAGCCATTTTTTTCCAATGTTTCTATTAAGAAATTTTTCAAACCCTCATCTGTACAATCATTTATAGGGCAAAAAGTTAATAAATGTTCTTCGACGACAATTTTATTTTTTTCTGTATTAACGAATCTAACACATACTGATATTTGTTCTTGATGACTAGCATCCGGGGTACAATCAAGTACAATTGAAAAATATTTAGCTGTTTTAATCATGCCTAAAATTTTTAATTTAAGATTTTCTCCTATTAAATTAATTATTTCGTTTTGAATTTTGTCCCCAAGATAATGGGGCATTTTTATCTTTTCCTGCATTTGGATCCTTCTCGTGTGCTCAGATATTATAGGATCAAATTTTGCTAACATTTCAATGCATTTTAGAAAACTGTCATTATTTTTTCAAAACAGTTTACTATTGGTACCACGTAAAGCCAAGTTTTGCTCAGCAAGAAATTGAATAATATAAAAAATGCGCTCGATAACTCCAAGCCAATATTTTGTTTCTATATTAATTAAATTTTGAGCCGCAGAATCAATAGTTGCCATTTTTTTAAGCGAGTGAAACATTCTGACCATTTTTTTAAGTTCTCAAAATGAAATTTACTTTATTCATGGATACTTAAATGTTCACCAATGTGGTGCCAGTCATTATACCCATTTTCTTCACTTAATTTAATTGTTTTTAAAGTATTTGAAAATATTCTACAACAAAAACAAAACACAGAATTTTTTTCTGTTGAATATAAAAGCCACTCCCGTTCAACTTTTTCATTATTAGACAAAATTCGTAAATAATATTTATCCGAAAACCTTCGGCCTGATATTTTATCATTGGGATAATTTATACAATTTTTACTTCGATAACGAGTAGGCCCGTTTTCAATTAATATTTGTACATCTCTAGGAGACAATATTTTTGGCCACAAACCTGGATCTTGAGGAAGTTGCGTATCGTCCACTTCCGCAGAAACTACGTCTTCGTCTTCCTCAACTTCGTCTGTAGATGTTGATGGAATCTCTTGTAGTTTAGACTCCTCCCGGTCCTCTCTCGAAGTCGATGGAAAATCTGCATCTGTTTGTATATTTGTGCTTGAAGGTGAAGGAAAAAATAGCGTAATTTTAGGAATTCGTCTTCTCCAGTTCTTTTTCCAGCTTTCTTTTTTTCATCAAATTTTAATATCCTAAAGGCTTTTTTTTTTCTTTATTAAACATCTATAATAAATTAAAATAGACTATTACAGAATTGAAAATCCGCTAGATACGCCAATCTTAAAATGTATTTATTATTTTTGTATTCATACCGGCAACAACATACAATTTACGAAATTTTGAAATTATGAAGTAGCGATTATGGACGGCGCGGCCGTGCTCTTGAGTCTATTTATAACAGCCATGATGAATCTCATTATAAGCGCATAAAAGTATGACCTTTCATTAAAAGTTGATGCTAAAGGTGACTTTGAAAAGCATCATAAGACTTATGCCCTAAAAGGATTGATGAAAATAGAGACACGCAAACTACGTTCACATTTCATGGCTATTACAGAGCTGAATTAAAATGTGTTTTAAATACACTCACGGTAGCTTTAAATTCAAACGTTGTTGAATGCATTAAAGCAATTAAGTCACTATATTTGGTATTCAATCCTTCTGTCAACAAGTGTAACCTAACACTTAAAATTTAGAATCTGTTGCTTCAATGTTCCCGCTCGAAGCAAAACCCGATGTACACGCTCTTCAAACTGAAATGGAAGTTTTATTTGATAACTGTCAAAATTCACAAAAAATGTGCGAAGTTATGGCAAAAGCAGCAGAATTAAAACATGTGTTGAAGTTGTTTCGACTCAGTGAACTTGCTGTTACATCTATAGTGTTTCAGTTACTAAAAACGAAAGAAGTTTCAGTAAACTAATGTTTGTCAAAAATGTGCTACGTTCTTCAATGACAGAAAACAGGTTAAATAATCTAATGCCCCTTGCAAGTGAAAATGAACTAACGGACACTATCAATTTTCATGAATTTGTAACCTCATGGGTCAAATGGAAGCAAAGAAGAATTCACGTGCTCGTGCGCTAGTGAATTTATACATATTATATATAAAAATCAAATGTCTATTAGTAGTTGTAGTTCATTACAAAATTAAAGTGATGAATCGACAAATTTTATTTTGGACACAGTTACATATCCCCCAAATTAGTATATAGGTATAATCAAATAGAACTATTGAATCTAAAGAATAGATTATTACAATGTATAATTGAAAGACGTATTACAAAAGGTTAACGGAAGTTATAAACCAGACATGAGAACGGATGCAACTACATTGTAATCCAGACGTAACATAACACTGCAGGTTCAAGTCACAATAGATTAAAAGAAACTTATTGTTAGAATTAAAATTACAAAGAAGTAATACTTTGTATTGAATAAAGAAACAGCAGACATGAGATCTGCGTTTCCCACAAGTGATGTAAGAGCAGGGATAGCATAAATACCCTTAGAACCCCAGAAAAGTCAGTTAGTCTCGAGCTTCACAACTTTAACATTGTTGGTTGTTCAAGCTACTCACCCTAATTTTAGTTAAATTAAATAGTGATTGTCAACTTAAAATATTTTGATTTCAATACGTTAATGAACATAACGTTATTAAATTCAAATTGTAATTTCTGTTTAAATAAAATTGATAGAAGAGTTTTTTTGAAGAAAGCCTTTAAAAAGACGCTCCAAGAGGTCCAAAACATATCTACCCCCCAATATAATTCTCTCGCTACGGCCTGGCTGAAGTGGCTGTACACAATAAAATCTCTAAACCTTCAAATTCTTCACTGCAACAAAAGTCATTGTTAAAAATGCATATATGTTAGCATTTGATAGCTCAATTTAAGTTTCTTGGGTTAGTATTTACTATGGCGCTCATCAACTGATACAATTCAACGGCCTCTTTTGAAACTGGTAATATCATTAAACTAAAAAACGATTAATTATTCAATAAAACAAGTTTAACAGATAATAGGTGTTATTCAAAATAGTAACAACGATGGCGTAACGAACAGTTTAAGTCAATTTTGTAGAAGACAAAATGTAATTAACAAAAACAATGCTACACTTCGCAATTTAAAAGCATTTCTTAACGTTATTTTGCAGATCACAATATTACACAACGTGCGGAAGAACAGAAGATAATACCTCAGCAGTTCATAGAATCTCCGATACTTGTATAATGATACGATTCTTATTGAAAAGAAAAACGATTGTTTCGGAGGAATATTGTTCGCAGTACTTCAAATAAATATATCAGCGCTCGTAAGCTTTTTTAATATTTCAAAGCCCTAGGACTTATTTAAAAGTCACACGTTCAGTTCAAAAAGTTAGATAAATATTGCTGTCTTTAGTAAACCTTATCGGTTTCGGTTTAAGCAGCTCCTTATCAAAATGTCATGAATGTGAATCCATAAACAAAAAGTATTACCATATAAATGAAAGTAAATTCGGCAGTTCAGCGTAATTTATTTCTTATATTCGACAGCAGCAATGGATTTATGGATGTAGCAACGTTTATATACTTGTATTTAATAACAAGTTGCCTTGGTCATAAATTTCAGCTTTGTACTTAACTATATCTGACATTCGATTAAAATTAATAAAAATGCCCAACGCAAATGAAAGTATAGTTAGTACAAAGATTGCTCTCTAAAATTAAGCTACCCATCTCAACAGCTCATATGAGATATCATTCCAGCAGCAAGGGAAAGGTTACGGCTTCAAATCCCGCCAGTGACCGTGTACTTGTTTTTTTAGAACTGCTTACCGTTGTTTGAAATGATCATTTAGCCTTTGCATAAAAGTCTAAATTACAATTTCATCTTATTAATATATATTTGTGATAATAAAAATCAATTTGCTTCATGCTACTACCCTTACACTCACAGAGAACAATTAGGAACTTTCACAGGAAACAATTACCAGAAATAGTGCAACAATAAAAGGTAAAGCAGGAATTAAATAATAAAAATAAAGTGGAAAATGTATATAGAAACCTTTTATTTTGCCGCACAGAATTTAGCTACTATAGAAGACTTACGTCAGATAGTGGATCAGGAAGCAGAATACAAAATATTAAGTCATAAATTTAAAAAATTACTAAAGGAACTAAAATTAACAAAAAACCGTGAAAATAGATCAGTTTCCAATGGATTTAATTGGATATTGAGGTAAGGAGCTATGAAAGCACGTTACATAGGCTGATAAACAGGACATATATTGCCGCGGATTGAAGCGATAAAAAATCAGCCTCAGGTTGGGCGTCGATAAAAGTGCTGTGAACTGTGGCTAATTAATGATGCCCATTGTTGCGCGTCAAAAGACGTTGCGTTGAACCGTGAAGATAATTTCATTAAAAGTGTTGCCCTAATAATTTTGGTAGCTTAGTTTAAATGAAACCATTAGAATCAGACATCAAACTTATTATGACATAAAACATTCTTTAACAAACAATCCTTCAAATAATAAATGCTACATCCACATACAGTTTTTCTTTAACAAACAATGTCTTACACATAAGCTCAAAAATTACTTTCATACAAACATTAAAGGTTAAAATAGAGCACAATATTGCCACACGGCTTTTTTATTTCAAACAATATTTAAGTCTAAGATCAAAAACTTATAACTACTAGATAATCACTCGCTTACATTAAAATAGAGTTCAAAATCTCTCCTTCTAATTAGGACATTCATTCACAACTCATTCCCTATTTAAGTCGTACTATGTACAAAATTTTAGAAAATAGCTTGGATATTAATCTACCCTTTAAATCGGATTTAGACGTAGCTGATCAGTTATGTTCAATAATTTTCATTACACAATGGCCAAACCTACCGAAGTTCAACCACCCCCAATTCCAATTATCCACCTTAACACAAAGATTTACACACAAAATTTTATGTAATTTAACCTAATTAAATTACAAAAAGAATGTCCTTTTAAAGTTTTAAAACAATAAAATTATTATTTTACTTTTTAAATAATGCTGGTCGTCCTTTTTCCATATCGTAAGTTAATATGCATGTCCAAAATCGTTGGAAAAATAAAGTTAAAATTGCATTTCCAATTCATAGACCAAGATAGTCCAAATCGTTTAAAATTTTGTAATCAATTTTCCATTAAATCTATTCAAATTTCATATATGCTTTCGTTTCAAATCAAAACTTCATATCGTCGTAATTCATTATTGTTCATTCATTTAAAACCATTTTAATTAACTACATCAAAATCTTACTTTAGGGTAGCAATACAATTTCAAAGTCGTTCGTTTACTACAATACATTAAACTCGCATCGTAACTTTTAAAACGAGTATCAAACACTAACCACTGTAAAGTTTTTAACGAGTATTCAATACTGACCATTGACCGCCTTCTTTAATTGGTTAAATAGGATCAGGTCTTGCTGCGTCATAAATCTAGAAAGATCTCAAAATCTCTGGACCCTGTTACTACGTTTTGATTGGTATAAATTTAGAGGAACCGTCTAAATGATGCAACTTCATAGAATGTTTACAGAACTCAACGTTCAAATAGCCCTAAGGCAACCGTTAATTAATACATTTACACGCGTTATCTCATCTTCCAGATTAAGCAACTGTCATTCTCTCATTTTTACTAACCTTATCGCTTGATTTCTGACTACTTTAATTGAATGAATGTTTAAAATGTCATTTGTCTATTCTCAATGTAGTGTTCTTGAGGTTTTTAATTAATCACGCTTTTCAATTTAATGTTATATACGCGCCCTCATCAAAATAAATGCCACCGTATGTTTAGCATTATTATACACGCCTTTCAATACTTTTAATATGCTTGAAATGAAATGAAAATTAAATGGCCGCCCCTTCCCTGCAGACTGAAATTCTTTTAGAACGCGTTTATAATGATCCCGCAACGAGTACTTCGATAGGAAATAATGGATAATGAACTTCTTCAAAATTGAATTATTACTCACAGAATATCCTAGTTCTTGCCTAAAATACGATTAAGTTACGTAATCCGCGGGATTTGTGCTCTTATAATATAATATACTGGGCGCTCCAATAAATATAGAGTACTTCCACAAATACACCAATATGAAAATGGGAATTTACAAAATTTGAGCTTCTTTTAAAATTCTAGTTATTTTGTTCGGATTCGGAGTGTTGTATGTTTGTGGAATGGTGCTATATGACCTCTCGACGCGCTTTAATAACATCAATATATATATATATATATATATATATATATATATATATATATATAAATATTCAGACCGGGACCGTATAGCCCAATCACAAGGCATTTATTATTTATTAAAGTTGGTATAGTTACTATTAGTAAACGTTGGTCGTTTGAATTTCATCTCCAATGTCAGGCGATTTTTATATGTGTAGTGCGCATCTAGTCAACCAGACGATTCAGTCTGGCCCAACCACTTGTAGAGTTACAAGCATCATGCAGGTCCATAAGGTCCACGCCAGCAATCTGCGAGTGGCAATAAACGTTGTCGCCTAACCAAGTGCGAGATGCATTTGATTTTCTGTGTATTCTAATAATGCGCTTATTGGATTTCTAATAATAATTTCCTTAAATTTGTTAATATTAATTTCACTGAACTTATTAAAAAGAATCTAAATGGTTGGCGAATTTTAATTTCTATAAATTGTCAAGTTTAATCTCACTAACGTAAATGTAATAAATATTTATTTTGGACATTCAGCGTCGATAAGCTTGCGAGTTTATGGGCTCAAATATCATGTTTAATTTTTCAATTTACCGTTAAATAATCGTTCTTTACATATAAGTTAAAAAAACATCGAAAATGATGTACTTCGAATAGTCTGTTTATGGATTAGCTTTGTTTCGATTTGCTAAAATAAAATGTACATCAAGTACGTGTAGATGGTTCCCAAGAAAGATCCAGTATATTACGCAATAAAATGTGGACAGTACGCTGACGTCATTTGTTTGTCGAAGGATGGCAGGCCAACACATGTGGTTTCAACAAGGTATTTGTTTCAATGAAGTTTAAAGTACCAGCTTGCAAGGTACGAGTTTTTTTATCCACTTGACCTGACTACAACTGTTCGTATAGCTTAACAGCAATGCAGATGATTGAAAACAACATTGTAGCATTTTATGACTTTTGTTTTACAATGTAATTATGAAAAGTTTTGCTATTTGAAATTTACCATAGTATGAATTATGGATTATATACGATATTATTGCAAATGATTATGATTAAGAATATCCTTATTTAGTCCTAACAAAATATTTCATTTAAATTCGATTACACCTCAAGTAATTACCAGAACTAATTTTATTCGTCTTTAAATATTTAATACATTTTTGTAAACCAACGTAACAGATCTGTGTATTTTGGATAATTAATTTAGAAAGCCGCATAGACATGTTTAATACATTATTAATATTTTTGTATTCCTAGTAAAGACAGTCTTAATTTTCATAAGTAATATCTGAGTCTAAAAGATTATACCACATTATTGATGTATATTTTGTATATAAAATTTAATTACAAAGAAAGCTAAATTCAGTTAAAGAACAATTATTAAATTCATTTGAGTAATTATTTTATTTTGGACAAGTGAGTTCAAGGATAGGGTGTAACTGAGTTAAAAAGTAAAAATGTACCAATACTCTTTCATAAAAATAAAGTTTTTAGCCGTGACTTGGCATGGAAGCACTAGACAGCACTCTCAAGAAATTTAATGCTTAAATTTGTTTATATAATAATATTTAAATTATTGATATTAATGACTATTCTTTTTCTTTATGGTTTAAGGTAGCAA
The DNA here is from genome assembly GCA_036346225.1 of Platerodrilus igneus. Lineage (NCBI taxonomy): Eukaryota > Metazoa > Arthropoda > Insecta > Coleoptera > Lycidae > Platerodrilus > Platerodrilus igneus. Next base: position 10,727,718 of record JARFIW010000266.1, on the reverse strand, counting down.
AAGTGCATCTCTTGTGTCCTTCATTATTCTATTAATACTATTTTGTTTACAGCTCCTGCTTTAGCAGTAAATACGATATTTCCCTCTACGGACTTCCAAGTCCACCCTTAGAGCAAACCCGTGATTGAAATTCAAGGACTTGGTGGCGCCCCTTCGCACCGCCTATTTTGTATTTTAGAATCAGTAAGTTGACAATGTTTTTGTTGTAAAACCTACGACGGCTCTTCATAAGCTCAACCCGAGGAATAGACCTCTAGCTTAGTAGCAAGATTTTCGAGATCCCTTCATTTTAAGGAGACCACTCCCTAAAGTCCACTTGAGCACACCATATGGTCCCTGATTTAATAAATTTGTAATACTATATATACGACAAGGAGGTCACAAGAGGTCATTGAGCACCACATCTGTGAGAAAACAGACTCAAAAGTAAAAATTTTCAATATTTAATTTTTACCGTGTATAATATTCTCGTAAGATGTCCATGCAAAATAACACGCTCTAAATAAATATAGTGTTGACACATACCATTTAAAACAAACCCAATCTGAAAGCATTTAAAAAACCGCGTGAAAATATTTATTCTCCTGAAAAATTGATGCAGACTGAGAAACAAGTCTAAGGGTTAATCCACTTTAAGAATACTAAATAATGCCAATGTCAAGCTATCTACTTTAAGATACATCATTTAAAACAAGCTCTAGACGGCGAAAATATAAAACCCGTTCTTTTCTAAAATGTAAGATCAATAATGCATTCATGCTTTTTAGATATATCAATCAATAAACGTTATATTCAAAATATAACGCAATTGCAAATTTTTAATTCAAAGAAGCCAATTTCGAAACGTTTCTAGAATAAATTGTATTTACGTCATCAATGTCAATGATATACGTCAAATTCGTGGAACGCGATAACACCAACACACTATAAAACAGATAAAATAACAACTTTTAATGGCTATAAAATTACAGAAGTTCGTAAAAAGATACTAAGATATGAGGGGATAGTACGGAATTTATTGGAAGCAGAGAAAAAATAAAGAGAGGTGGTAGAGTGAGACCTCGATTAGACTATTGCACACAGATACTGAAATATGTAGGTTGCGTAAATTCCATAGAAATGTGTAGGTCCAACCAGTTCCAAGACAGTAAACCTAATGATGATGATGATGAACTACGTTTTACCGGGAGTCACACTTGGCATATAGCAGCATTTACCCTAAAGAATTATACAGTTATTGGTGCATTGCTGTAAACTCACCGTCAAATATAGGGACTTAAACGCTTCTTATAATTTCAATCAATATTACCTTTTACAAAATCTCATCATCATTGAGTCTTCAGTCCTGGAACTGGTTAGACGCGTACCTCCATTGTTTCCTATTCTGAGCTAACCTAAACATTTCCCTGAAATTCCTACAGTCTGCATCTTTCACTATCTGCGTGCAATAGTCTGATCTAGGTCTATCTCTACCTCTCTTTTTACCTATAGATGCTTGTAATATAGCCCGCACTATTCCACAAAAATGCCTTAGAACATATTCTGTCCTTCTATTTCTCATATTTTTTTTTTTCCACAAATATCTTTATTCCCCTACTATTTCTATAACATCTTTGTTGTTAACATTATCTGTCCATACTATCAACATCATACATCATACATTCAAAAGGCATCTTCCTTTTCCTGTCTGCCTCTCCTACTGTCCCTATTTCATACGCGTACAGTACTGTGCTCCACGCATATGCTTCCAACACTTTTGTCCTTGTTTCTATGATTGTTGTCTTCGAACATAGAAGATACTTTATCTTGCTCGATTCACCTCGGTACCCCTTCTATTGTGTTGTAAATATATACCCTATTTCATCGAAAGTCAGTGGTATGTGAAGGGGGGATGAAGTTTCGTGGTGTAGTGGTTTGTGTGTGACTACTACGCCCAAGGTCCCGGGTTCGAACCCGACACGATCCGCTTGTAAAATGTTAGGCGAGAATTTTTCACAAAATACACCCTCGTTCGGATGAGAGGTAAAATGGAGGTCCCGTGTGTGAGTGTTGTCACACACGTTAAAGATCCCTGCCTTGCTTGGAACAGCAAGGATTTGGCAAAATTCCAAATTTTCCAAGTAAAAAAAAATTCCTGACCAATGTAGAACCTTCGGGTGGAGCATTGGTAAATCGCATGTAAGGTATGTGAAGGGGATTAAGCAGCCCGTGGCTACCAAAATGTCCCAACACTTGAACATTTGCCGAATTAATAGTTTTCCAATAAATCCTTTCGCACAATCAGGATTAATTGAAAATATTGCAATACCAACACCTATCTTTGTTGGTAGTACTCATCAAGTTTAAGTGCAATTCGTTTTTCGTCATTAGGTTTTCCGTCTTAGAACAAGTTGGACGCATACCTCCATTGATTTCTATTCTGAGCTAGCCTAGACAATTCCCTGACATTTCTGCAGCATAAATACAGCTCGGTTTCTCTTGTATTGCTTTCTAAATACATGCCTTATTTCACCGATGTTCAGTGGTATGTAAAAGGGGTTAAGCAGTCTGCGGCATGCAAGACCTCAAAAACAAACATTTCCCGAACTAAAGTTTTCCAGTAAATTCTTTCACACAATTAACATTAGCTGAGAATATTGCAAAACCAACACTTGTTGTTGTTTCTGATAATCATAAGGTTTAAGTACAATTATTTTTTATGCGTCATAAGGTTTTCCGTCTTAAGACACACTACCTCCATTGATTTCTATTCTGAGCTCACCTACACATTTCCCTGAAATTCCCACAGCCTACATCTTTGACTATCTATGTGCATTAGTCTAACCTAGGTCTACCTCTACGTCCCTTTTTCCTATCTCTGGTTCTAATATATTCCGCACTCTTCTCTCATGCCTTAATATGTGGTCTATCATCCTATCTCTCCTATTTTTTTTACCGTTTTCCACATATAGTTTTCTTCCCCTACCATTTTTAGTAACTCTTCGTTCTTAACTTTGTCTGTTCATGATATTTTCATCATACGTCTGTAGCACCACATCTCAAAGGCTTCTATCTTTTTCCTGTCCGATTCTCCTACTGTCCAAGTTTCACAGCCGTACAGTGCTGTGCTCCACACATATGCTTTCAATAATCTTTCCCTTGTTTCAGTAGTTTCAGTAGTTGCTTTTTCTTGTTAAATGAAGCATGACCTTGTGCTAATCTTCGTTTTATATCTTTTGCGATTTCCCCATCTTGCGTTATTTAGATTCCTAGGTGAAATCTTAACCTCTTGTAAGTTCTCGTTTCCTATTTGTATTCTAGTTTTTGATTTATTTTTCCCTCCTTTGCATACTAGTAATTTAGTTTTATTTTTATTAATTTTCATACCGTATCTCTCTGTTAGAGCGGCTTCCATTTGTTACGTCCACCTTTCAATGTGTACTAAACCTTACGCCATTTTATTTCATTATTCATTCGCATAGATTCTGCTTTTGATGCTCATACACCACCCTGTATATGAAACAATACGAAAATAAGTACGCTTTACTGCAATTCTATTTAAACCTATTTGCTGCGAAATGGAAAGTTTCTCTATAATTTAAATAATCGGTACATTGTTTTAAGTATCCGTTGGCTAGATGCATATTACTATAGAGTATAATTAATTCTTATAATACCCACTCCTAAAGATTCGTTGAAATAATAGACCACACTTTTATGATGATGTTTCGAGTTTCTATTAAAACCTGTGCGTTTGATAACGCTGGAATTCAATTTAATTCTTGCTATAAAACGAGTTCCTTAGATTATTCTTTCTGCAACTTACCACAAAGAATACTTGCCGTTACCTTATTTCGTTATCTACAGAAATTTTGTGCACACCGTTGTGTGGTAAGTGCTTTCAGTTTTAAAAATGTACCTTTCTTCATAAATGATCTAATTTTCATTGTACCTGTTACAGCTTCCTCCGGTGGGCATGACCGTTCATTACATTGATTCCTGACTAATGGAGTAGTTACCGCTTCTTTTGTAGGAAAAATGCACGGCTCGCGTCGTCCCGAGTGAATCTATTTCTCTCTGTTCTTGGAGAAAGTGTGACCAACGTATTAACTTGGACGTGCGGGTGAGTGTTTCTTAACTGCATACTTGTAAGGGTCCTATTTGCTAGCCTACCCATCTAAAGATTATCATATATAAGTACCAAGAAAGAATTTCCCGGTTGCTGTTTGGACGTATCCCGTCTGTTTACTTGTGAATCTGAAGACCGTGATACATACAAGCAGGAACTTATTTTACTCTATTATTTGTACATCTGCAGAGAAAGAAATTCCTGACTTGCTACTATTATATACAGATCTCCTATTTATATCTAGATATTTCCGATATTAGACATTTGCGAGTTATGTCACTTGGGTTGGGAGAAAACGTTTTCAATGATCCCAAGGTTACAGGACATTAATTGTAATTGTAAATTGTAAATATTTTCGCGGTTGGTATGTTCTATAGTTTGACGAACTCGTTAAGTTACATGCAATTTCATACCATAAACAATTTCTATTGCTGTTATAAATTAGTGTGTTTATTTTTAGTACAGGTTGAACTGCACTTTTAATTTTTGTTATTTCAGGCAATTTCTTTATTTTTGGACTTGTGAATCCCCGTCTACTCGCCGATTGAGCCCCGTCATTTTTTTCTTTTCCCTTCAGTATAATTCTAGGTCGTAGCCAAAGTGGGGCTACGATGTTGGTAAAATAAATTTTACGTAACACATTTCATTAAGAGCTGCTTCTAACTCCTCCTTGCTAGATGCTAATACCTCTATGTCATCAGCAAATCTAAGCATGCCAATCTTTTGTCCCTGCATAATAATTCCAAATGTCTTCCTGCATTTGACAGTATTCATTGCCTTTTCGATGTACAAGTTAAAAATTAATGGAGATAAGGCACATTTCCGTCGCACTCCTTTCCTAATATCTACTTCTCTACGTTCCTGATCTAATTCTATTACAGCTGTTTGGTCTTTGTATAAGCTATGTACTATCCCTAAAATTCATTCTAATCTTTTGAGTATTTCGAACATTATTTTTCATTTTACATTATCGAATGCTTTTTCCAGATCTACAAACCCTATAAACGCTTTCTCCTTTTTCTATTGTCTTCTCCATTATCACCCTCAGAGCTAAAATAGCCTCCCGTGTTCCCCTATTTTCGCATGTCTCATACATATAGCTAACAAGTTGGAAGAGACGATCTGTTACTGCTTGTCCAGCCGCTTCTAGAGTTACTGCTTGCACCTTACCTGTACCCGGTGCCTTACCATTTTTCAGACCCTTCGATGCTAATTCAAACTCATCTCTAAGTATAGGATATCCCAAATCATCGTTTTCCATATCTGATTTCTGTTCTGGTGCTGTTAGTTCCTCTCCTGCATATAAATTATCTACGAGGGCCATTTTTTTTCAACCTCCGATAGGCTATAAATAAAAGACAAGTTCATATAAAACAATAATTTTATTATCAAAAGATTGGTACACTTGCGGTTACTTTTCGACATAATCACCGAAAAGATTAAGACATTTGTCATATCTGTGGACAAGCTTTTCAATACCCTGTTCAAAGAAAGTTGCCGCCAATGAATTCAAGTAGTCCTTGACGTTGGTTTGAAGGTCCTCATTGGTTTGAAAGCGCTTCCCACCAAGCCACGTCTTCAGGTCAGGAAGAAGATGAAAATCGCTTGGTGCTAAGCAGGACTGTATGGCGGGTGATCAAAAATGTCCCATCCAAATTGTTCGAGAAGCCGTTGAGTTGCTCCAGCAGTGTGTGGACGGGCATTGTCGTGGATCAGAACAACTCCAGCGGTCAGCTTTCCTCTTTATTTGTTCTGAATGGCTCTACGCAACCGTCGTAAAGTTTCAAAATAAACAGCTGCAGTGATTGTGGTTCCGGGCTCCATAAACTCCACAAGCAACACACCTTGTTGGTTCCAAAACACAGTAGCCATGCTCTTTCTGTTGTTGAAGGTTTGTTTGAATTTCTTTGGTTTGTTTGGTGAAGTTAAATGCATCCATTGTTGTGATTGTCGTTTTGTTTCCGGTGTGTCGTATTGAATCCAGGTTTCATCCCCAGTCACCATTGATTTCAAAAAGTTGTCTCCTTCATCATGATAATGCTCAAGGAACTCCAACGCTGACGCCATTCGTGGAGTTTTGTGGCCGTCCGTCAGCATTTTTGGGACCCAATGTGCACAAAGTTTTTTGTAGCCTAACCGTTCAGTAACAATAGAGTACAAAACAGACCTTGAAACTTCTGGAAATTCCGTAGACAAAGCAGTAATCGTGAATCTGTGTTTTTTTTAACCATTCTGTCAACACGTTGAACCAGGTCATCTGAAACGACAGATTTGCGCCCTTGACCCCCTTAATTATACACATCATTACGGCTATATTTAAACTTTCGACACCATTCACGCACAACACCATCACTCATGAAGTTTTCCCCATACACACGACTCATTCTTCGATGGATTTCTGCAACACTATAGCCTTCAGCCTGTAGAATCACACTTCGCACTTCACACATGGCGGGAGCATCAATAATAGCGGACATGTTTACGTGGCTGTAGCACAACTCCGACTGACGCCTGAATGTCAACAATGGCGGAGTGTGTAGTGCAAGAGCTGCGCAGTCGCCTACAGCGCATGCACGCTTTCTGCTCCCTGCGTAGCGTCTGCACGGAGCGATCGGAGGTTGAAAAAAATGGCCCTCGTATATATTCGTGCCATCTAATCACGTTCTCTACATTTTCTATAATGACGTTTCTTCCCGCGTCCCTTATATTTCTGCTATATGGTTTTATATACCTAAAATTCCTTGTAGTTAGTTTATATGCTTAAACTGTCTTTCCTATTTCCATCTTAGTTTGTACCTCTCTGCACTTTTCATCAATGCATTGCTCTTTAGCTTTCCTGCATTTGCGAACAATTTGCCATTCTATGGCTTTGTATCTCTGTTTTCTAGTTTCGTCTGATCTATTTTTGTATTTTCGTCTTTCTTCTATTAAATTCAGGATATCCTTTGTTATCCATAGTTTCTTATTTTCTCTTTGTGAATACCTCAGAACATCTCTGGCCGCCATGTCTAAGCTGGATTTAATGATATTCCATTCTATTTCTACTTCCTTAGTATAAGAAATTTTCCCGATATCTTCCAGCAATTCGTTTGATTTTTTTTTCAAATCTTTCGTGGATATCTTTATCTTTTAGCTTCTCAAAGTCAAAGTGGCTTTTTCCGTTCCTCTTTTTCAGATTTTTAAATTTAAGTGCGGCCTTCATGATTACGATGTTGTGGTCAGTGTCTATATTTGCTTCTGGGTAGCTTCTACAGGTCATCATTTTCAATGTCTGATTCGTGTTCTAATGCTGTTAGTTCGTCTCCTGAATATAAATTCCCTATATATTCCTGCCATCTAGCTACTTTCTCTACATTTTCTAAAATGACGTTTCCTCCCGCATCCCTCTTATATTTTTGCTATATGGTTTTATATCTCTAAAATTCATTCTAATTAATTTGTATGCTTCGTCTGTCTTTCCTATTTCCATCTTAGTTTGTATCTCTATGCACTTTTCATCAATCCACTGTTCTTTAGCTTTCCTGCATTTGCGAATAATTTCCCATTTTATGGCTTTGCATCTCTCTTCCAGCTTCGTCCTGTCTGTCTTTGTATTTTCATCTTTCTTCTATTAAATGCAGGACATGCTTTGTTATCCATGGTTTCTTATTTCCTTTTTGTGTATACCCCAGAATATCTCTGGACGTCATGTCTAAGGTGGATTTAAAGTTATTTCATTCTGTTTCTACTTCCTTAGTATTATAAATTTCCCCGATATCATTCAGCAATTCATTTGACTTTTTTTCAAATCTTTCGTGGCCTTTATCTTTTAGTTTCTCAAAGTCAAATTATTTTTTTCAGTTTCCTTTTTTCAAATTTTTAAATTTAAGAGCAACCTTCATAATTACGATGTTGTGGTCAGTGTCAGTATGTGCTTCTGGGTAGTTTCTACAGTCTTTTACTTGATTCCTAAACCGCTGTCTAACAAGAATGTAATCTATTTGATATCTTAATATATTTCCTGGCATCTTACACGTGTATCGTTTTCTAGCATAATGTTGAAATAACGTGTTTGTGATGGTTAAATTGTGTTTGTCGCAAAAATTGTACTAACCTATATCCCCTGTCGTTTCTCGTGCCTAAACCAAATAAAGCTATTATCACTCCTTCACTACCCTCACCTACCACTGTGTTAAAATCCCCCGTAATAATTAAATTTTCATATCCTTTTCCGTATCTTAGTATGTCTTCGATATCTTTGCAGATCGCTTCTACCTCTTCCTCGCTGCAGCTAGAGGTGGGCATGTATACTTGTATTATTACTGTATTTACCGGTTTAGATTCTAATAACCATGAGTACTCTTTCGTTCTTTTGTAAGTAGTGTTCTACACAGTGTCCTATCTTTTTATCATAATTACCCACACACCTGAAATTCCTATCTTTTTCCGCATAACTATTCCTACACCCAAATTTCCTTCCTCTGCTCCTGTGTGAATTACCTAAAGTTTCCGCTCCAAAAATCTCCCGCCTCTGGCCACCGAACTTCGCTGATCCCTAACATGTTTAATGCTAACCTATCAATTTCAATTTTCAAATTCTCTAGCGTACCTACTTGCTTCTTACTTCTGACAATCCGTGTTCCGAGTCGCAGAATGTTCCCGACTCTTTTTCTAAACTTTCCGATCACATGCCCCCGGAGATCTGAATGGAGAGCTATTTAACTCCAGAATTTTTTACTCCAGAGAATGCCATCATCTTAAATAATAATTTAAGGACGCTATGTACTTGGGAGGTAATGTGGTGGTTTTCCGTTGCCTTAAACATCGCAGTAGTGTGTCTTAGAATGCCGACCCATGTGCTCTCTGCCACTCTGTACCGAAAGAGCTGCTGCCCTCTTTCGGGAACCTGTCTTAGTCTGGTTGCTCACTAAAAACCCCACTACTTTGGTTAAACTTGTAATTTGGCTCTTTAGATCACTAGAACTCTTAAGTCGTTCTACCCGTTCTAGTAATCTAGAACTTCTTCAAAGTGCATGTCCATTCAGAACGGTTCCAAAGTCTATGCGAATAAAATTCTGCACCAGGACGTTCTCCTAAGAAATAACGCATCCTGATTAACTTTGGAAAGGTATTATAAAATACAAGTGTCATGCATTATTGAAAGAAGCGTTACTCCAAGGTAGCATTATAAGCATGCAAACGTTTGAAAATAAACACGTAGATGAAGAGAAAACAAAGAATAATGATTATAAAAGACGACAACGAGTCGCGAAAACATAACCTAGATTAATACATACGACGGGTACGATTTCCTTGATACTAATGTTCATTAAACTAATCACTACGACCATTGTAATCTTTAAGCTGCGAATTACTAATCTTAACAAAGTGAAGCTGTACAAAAGCTTGAACGAGATGAATTTTACGTAATTTGTTCGTGATCCCATTCGTTTTCTGCTAAATCGCATCCTACACTTCTCAGAGTTCGTTAGCTTTATTTACTTTCAGATATATGACAATACTTCGTCAGTCGTCACGAAAGCTACTACCCTGGATTTATAGTCTCGGGTTTTTTTGTTATAGTAATCCAACGCTTTCGTGTGTTAAAATGTAGGATAAGTGTCTCGCACTAAATCGAAACAACAGTCAGCACCATCAATCGATCAGTCCTTGCTGCAATCTGTATTTAGGTGACCATTAAAAAAAAGAAAATGATGGATTTAAGGATGAAACGCTGTATGTATTATTAAAACCCGTCAAAGCGCATCATCATGTATGTTTCCTAATGCAACTGTGTATATGTGGCATAACGAATGTGTTGCTCGTACCGGAAATTGAGAAATGTCGTCAGCAGCTACATCCTTTTCCGTACATATCAACTACAGAATCCCATGTCTCAACTGTTGAATAATATTTGTTACACTTCTGGCGACAAAATATTTTATTCATAAGCCAGTACTTTTAGTATATTAAGGGAATATCTCTAATTTTTAAAAGGAAACCTTAATATAATCCCAAAAACAGTTGAACTGTGGAAAGAATATTGAGATTGGCAGTACTTCAAAGTGTTCATTTCCCAAGTGCATCTGCATAGTATTACCATATTAGGTATTTCATGGACTTTATCATGCAAAAATTCTATTGATCTAGTGCAAGCTTTGGTAGGTTTGATTTTAGAGTGCGATTGAATAACCACAAAAAGTATATACGTCAAAAGAGCAACCCAGTATCATATGAATCCCATTTCTGAAGCTATTAAAATTCTTCATAATCTCCCTATAATATCAAAATGTAATTTGCATAATTAAGCATGTGCAAAATAAATATTTCGTGCTATCTATTAACTGAGTAACATGATACGTATTATCTAAAACGTTTCAATATTTGTATAGAAAAGCAAGCAAGCATAATAATGTGCACAATGTTAGGGGTAAATTAAGTGTATTAATATTAACATTGTTCAAGCGTCTGGAAATTCGTCCTCTTTAGTCTAGCAACAAGTCGTGTCTGTAGCAGTTTTCAATTTTTCAATAAAAATTTTTAACATAAATGTTGCATGTAAAACTTTTACAATAGAAATAGGGTATTAATCCTAGTGCCCCTTTAACTTCTACGAAAATACACCATTCAACCCTAAGTATTCATTTAGATAAAATGTGTAAAGTGCTGCGTTACGCTAACAATACATCAGAGGTGAAAGAAAGAAGGAATTAAACTTGAACAGACCAACTTGTTATCAATCGCCTTAAAGCTTAAAAAAAACAAATAAAAAAAGTCTTTTGGTACGAGAGCACCCTGTATAATTTTAATTTCATGTAAAATAATGTTTAAAATCAAGAGTTGTAATCACATCCGTATTTGTATTGGAATCATAAACTGAAAACCGCAAAGATAATTGTTCTATTTTTGTTAGATACATATTGGAACTCAAGCCAGGGTTGTAAATTATTTTAAACACAAGAATGTAAGCAAACCAATTTTAACAAAAAAATTTCCTAGTGGATGCATGTCATGTTTTTAAGAAAGCTTTCAGATTCGTTAAGAAAATGATAGAGAAATTCATTGATATACACCCCAAATGTGAGCTTTTAGAAGTGTTAATTGAATAAATTAAATTTAGTATAACAATTGCAATGATCATAAAGGAAACCACGGGTATTCTTGAATACAATGTCATGAGAATATATAAGTGTAAGGTTTCAAAGATGAGGTAATCAGTTCTACAATAGTTTACAATGTAATTATTTTAGATGGCTTCAAGAAATAAAAATATACACCTACGTAAGTTACATGGTAACACGTGTCTTCCACTGTCATTTATCGTAAACTTAAAACCAAATTGTGGAGTAACGTAAAAAACCAACGACAACATGTGGAATAGAAGGGGGCGAAGGACAATAATTACATCCGATTTAGATGTAAAGGTAGTTTCTTGGGAACCAGTAATAAGTAAACAACAACATGTAGAGAAACGCGTGAATAGTCGAACGCGGACGCGACCGCAGGATTCGGGGTTGGTATGTTAGTTTTATACGTGAAATAATGTGAATCGGAAAGTAAAAGTGAATGTACAGAGCTCCAAGAAAGCTTTGATGGCATTCCCGCATGTAAAAGACAGCGATCGACATGCAAAATGATACACCTCTGCAAGCGGGAGGGTATGTTCATGAATGCGCGAGCGCGGTTATATTGTCGGAGAACAGTTTTAAAACACAGAGGTAAGACCTGGTTAGTCATCCCTCCATTCAATTGGAATTTTGTGGATTGTTTTGAGTCAGGGAGCTGCTGTTTGAATCTTTACTAAACGATAAGAGGAAAATACTGACGATTGTTGGAAAGTGAGTACTTTACGCAACGTTTTAAAAACAATGGTATGAATTTATAAAAATGTATTTTGGTAATAAAACATTAATTAAGCGAAAAATTATTTGAATGGACTAATTAGTGCTTTAAAATGTCGGTTATTCATGTAGTGTGATCATTATCGTTAAGGAGCCGCTAACCAGTGAGTACTCCACGAAGTTATTCAACCAGTTAATAAAATCATGCTAGGATCTCGAACAACAGCTAGCTGAACTTAAGAACCTGATTCCACGATACTCAGATATGTTTACGATTGACGGCAGTCAGTTGAGAAAAACCGCGGTAGTCAAACACAAACGTGAAGAGGTATAGAGGATGGTTGGGGACATGGAGAGGAGAGGTGTGATCGAACGCTTCAACAGCCCTTGGCTTGTGAAGAAGAAGGACGGGTCGACAATATTCTGTGATGGCTATTAACAGTTGAATGACATGACAAGGGCATTTGCCCATTAGCGAAGATTGAGGATACCATAGATACGCTCTCAGGATCACGATAGTTCTCAACCTTACAAGCGGGTACTGGCAAGTGGATATGAATACCAAAAATATAGAGAATACTGCTTTTAATATTGGCACTGGTCTATGGCAATTTACGGTGATGCCATTTGAACTCAGCAATGCCCCTGCGACCTTTGAGAGTTGAATGGATACTGTCTTACGTGAAAAGTTTTGGAAAACATGCCTCATATGACGTCATCAGATTGGAAAAACGTTTAAAGAACACGAACAATTTAGAGGAAGTGTTTCTAAGATTGAGAGGAGCTAATCTAAAGTTGAGTCCAAACCACCTGTTCGACGAAGAGGCAAAATACCTTGGGCATGTAGTCTCACGAAATGCAGTTAAGCTAGACCCGGAAAAGGTTAGGGAAGTGCAAGAGCGGCCGACGCTCAAAGACAAATACCAACTACGCACTTTTCTGGAATTAGACATATACATCTTTATTTGTGGATTTGGGAATATAACCAAGCTTTTGACTAAATTAACAGAAGAAGGGCCTGATTATGTATGGGACGAAAGTTGTCAAAATGCGTTCCAGCAGCTAAGACATTTATTGACGGTAGCCTCGAACTTAAATTACACTCGGTCGGAAGGCAAATTCATATTAGACACGAACGCAAGTAATATTGCCATTGTGAATGTGTTGTCCTAGATATAGGACAGACAAGAAAAATTATTAATTGTTAGCAAGGTGCTCTCTAAACCGGACAGAAACTATTGCGTTACGAGGAAAGAACTGTTGGCTGTAGTGAAACCGCTAGAGCACTTTCAAAAGTATGTCTATGGTCGAAAGTTCCACCTGAGAACAAATTACGCAGCGCTCTGAAGTGGCTGCAGTAGTTTAAGAGTCCAAAAGGACAGGTCGCGAGATGAAAAAAGAGGCTACAGAAATAAGATTTCAAAACGAACAATGAGCAGCTGTCGTCGTAACGCAAATGCGATGTCGAGACGGCCTTGTCCTGAAGATTGTAGACATTGTTCACGACGAAATGTGATCTTCTTTGTTGGACAATCGTGATTAACGACGATTGACAGCCACAGCAATTGATGATCGAACAAGAGAATTATCCAGATCTAGGCATCATTATGGATTAGAAAATCAAAAGAGAGTGTCCGTCGCGGTCGAATGTAAGTTCACTAAGTAAAGCGCTAAAGTAGTACTGGGCAGAGTCAAATTCTTTGAAGTTAGAGGACTGGATAAGGATTCGATCCCTGGAAGGGAAGATGTATCTGTTAGTACGCTTCAGATTGTGGTTTCAAAAATTTGGATGTCCAAGGTTTTAGGACATCTACACAATGAAACGTCGGAAGAGCACTTTAGCGTCGAGAAAACCCTAGAGAAAATCCATATAAGATTTTACTGGGTAGAAAGCCGATTTGAAGAGAGTTGCAATTGACATAGCAGGCCCATTCCCCGAAACCCACTTGGTGATCATGGACTATTTTACAAAACGGACTGAGAGGTATGCCACAACTCAACCATGAGGTACCAACTGTCGCCGAGCTTTTCTACCGTTTTGAATTATCTTTGGAGCTGCACGCTGTCAGGGCAGAAATTTCGAATCGGCGTTATTTCAAAAAGTTTTCCAGTTGCTGGTGATGCGAAAGACCAGAACGACACCCTCAATTGGATGGTATGGTAGAGCGCATAAACTGCACCTTAGAAAAGTAATTCTCCAAGGCGGTGTTTAAACACCAAAGAGACTGGGACTAATACATATATCTATGTTTTTTGGCCTATTGATCTGCGGTTCACGAGAGTACTAGATAGCTTCCTGCATGTGTTATGCTGGGAAGCGAAATACGTAAGTCATGTGACCTTAAGTACGGTATGAATCCTGGTGAAAACGTTGTAGGCAAAAGTTATGTCGAGAGACTCGATGGAAAGTGCATGATATCCATGAAGACGTAAGATAGAATATTCAGAATGCGATCTACTGAATGACAATCAGCTACGACATCAAAGCGTAAGAGTCTGATTTTCAAACGGGAGACCGCGTATGGTTATACAATCCCAGACGTAGGAGTGGGATTGTCGCCAAAATTACAAAGAAATCGGCATGATCCTTACGAAGTACCGAAACGAATCAATGATGTGGTATGTAGGTTTCGTAAGTTTCCAAAAGATAGGATAATAGTGGTGCATATTAACAGACTGCACTTTATGAGATTTGCGACTACGACAATGCCGGAAGACATGATAAAGTGAGACGAGTAGGGAGTCAGGAACCTGTTCCAGATGATGAATGGCTCATTTCCGTGTACAGCGGTACCGGCAAAGCAAGGTTTGATGTTATCAACAGATCTATTTGATAAGCCGACGAAACACTCTCTTGCACACTGTGCAGAGACGGATCTTAATATGACCAACAGGATTTCTGCGGCATTCAAAAATAAATTTAATAATATGAACCAGCGTCAACAACAATCAAAGGTGGGGAAAACCATACACCTGAAATAGATGTCGTTGGATTCAATGCCTAGTGAAGAAGAAATTGTCCTCTGGTAAACCCAGTTACCTGAACCTGTGGAGGGCATTAGTGGATCTGAAAACCAAATGATGGAGTCTGAGAACAAGAAGTTGGTCATACTGTTACAAGTTTTGTTCCAAGGCGCAAAACGCTAATATAGACACGGGATTGCTAACAATCAGAAATGAGCCCAAATATGAAAAGTTAAAGGGTTGCTACCAAAAATATAAGAACACTTGTTACTTGCAGGCTAAGCATAAGAATTACTTCATGCGAAGAGACATGAGCTAGGATCATAGGCGATTTTGTTAACAAAAAAAAATAAATTTAAACGCCACTGCATTTATGAAAATACCAACAAAGGAAACCACATTGAAAACGCAGAAACCTTCTGGTAAGACAAAAAAAATGTTAATTACTAACCAACTTCATCAATGGACCCACGGCTAGAGTGTATCTAAAAACATATTAATTTGAACCTGAAAAATAAACAACATAATTAAATTATCAATGAGGGAACACTATTTGCGTTCTGACAATAAATAATTTCTTTAAGAAATCATTCGCACTCCGAAATAAAAATTACATATTTGAAGTGGAAAATATGTTTACTAAAATATTTATTTTCTAAGCATTTTTATTTCAAAAATAAGTTTAAGGATAAAAATCATTCAATTCTTGAGACATACAAAAACAATAAAATTATTTACAACAAATGTTATTTCATTTAAACAGGTCTGGCTTGTTTGGATCAAAAACAAACTACTCAAGAACAGCACAAACTGTTTATTACATGATAAAATTTAGCATATGGACAACGAATATAAAAGTTTTCCTGGAACTTTTATAAAAAATAAGACATAGTTAATTCTGTAAAAATAAAATTCAGCGTAAAGCAACTGCCAAATTTCTAATTTTAAAACTTATCTCATTTGCCCGAGCAAAAGACAGGTCCACTCATAACAAGTAATAAACTTTAATTTACGTATAGACCAGTCTGTACGGCCAACAAACATTTGGATACTAAAGCGGCAAACAAAAGCGCGAACTCTTGATAGTCTGTAAAACTAACAGCAACATAAATTAAGGCCGTACAACGGCAGTATGTATAAATATCAACAATAAAATAAAACTGATCTGCCACATTCTGTTGTTCATTGTTTTATTTATCTAACCCCACTTCCGTACGTTTGCGCTAACACCTGACAAGACGCACAACTTCAAAATAACAACGTTTAATGCACTTTCAAATACACCTGACTTGAGACGCAATTTAAATAGGAAAAAATAGCATATTACGATAATATTAGTATTTATATTAACTGTTTAATACTTAATACGAACTGCGAAACCAAATCAGCATAATTTAATGTAGCGACAGGCAGTTATGTACCATAATTTACCTCAAGATTTTAACAAGTTGCAATATCTAAGATTGGTTGTGGATTCGATAGATTTGACTAGAGAGTAGTAAGAAACATGCTGGAGGTGCTTTCTAGAAAACCGGAGTCCAAATCTTTATGACAGAACAGTTTTAAAATGGAGACAGTGTAATAGTAATTAGGAAGCATATATAACACTCTGGAAATTACACTTATTAGGTTTTACTGAAGCGGCATGATAATTGTTTAGCAATAGGAAAGGGTGATTCATAGGTATCGTAAGTATTCGCTTAGTATTCGTTTGAAATAGGTCCTAATAAACGTTTGATGTACAGAAATTAATGTAAGGATTAATTCGTTTATGTGATGTCAATATAAATTCGCGTACGTAATATCAATGTGTTAGATAAATAATTAGTGCTGCAATAGTGTTTAATTCGTCGTATTTAGAAGATTAAATTAGTACCTACAAATAGTGATTAAACTAGTGCTAATGTAAACCAGACTCTGTAAATATTTGTGATAGTGAAGAATAATTAGACTTGTATTCATTGGAAATAAATGCAAAAGAACAATTAGAGAATTCGTTCATAGGTTAAATAAAGTTAGAATAGATATGCCACTTTCTGCATATCAACTGTTGGCAAGTTAGCGCCAACTATTGAAATGTGATAAAACTAAACGACGTTAAAATCTGTTACCAAGGTTTGCGACTTCTCTGTTCAAAAGGTTGAGACGAGACTCTGAAGATTTTAAATAAAACTAAAAATTCCAATTATAAAAAATAATTCTGTCTGGTATCAGGTAAGCGTTCTACAAGCATAATAGATACAAATAAATTTGTTCATTGTTTTATATAGAGAACAATAAACAAATTAGGTCATTTTGTCTACTATATAGGTACTTGTACAACACTTACCTGATTCCAGGCACAATTATTTTCTATAAGCTAGAGGACCACGTCTCGGACGGCCAACTTCTTCATCAATATTTGATAACAAGTAAAACGTTAAATGTTATTAAAGAGCAATCTGCAAAAATGCAACTAAAAGAACGCTAAAAAGTTAGGTTAGCAACAATCAAACTTTAGTTAACCTATAAAAATCAACAAAACCTCGCAAATATTAAGCAATATAATAAAGTCGCCCATGAAAATAAACCTACAGAGATATCTGTAGAGATGTGATAAAACTAAAACACACCAACAGCCGATCCATTTACAGTGCCTATACCCTGGAATTCGTTACAATACAAATTGTCAAGTACGTTTGGGATTTTTGACACTTACACTGACAGTGTCATGTTTGTCTTATGTTTTGAACTATATAGGCCTTAATGAAAATGTTAATTATTCCAAACCTGATGTTAACGTTCATAATTCGATTTGCAATTACGTAGAGTACTTAATGTTTGGAACTTGGTGCAAATTTTTATGCAACGTTCATGTTCCTCCAAAACCGGCTATCCTTGTACATGAAGAAACGACACTAGCCTGTCTACAACCGTCTCACGAAAACTGCTCACTAGAAGTAGTAAGTAAAAACTGAATTATTAGAGAGGTTCGATTAGTACATTGAGGGTTCGCTCCTACGAAATTCGTATCGATATCTTTATCTTTATAAGCGGCAACGTCAATGCTCAGAGGTACGTGAAAAAGGTTCTCCAAGAATACAATGTTTAGTTTATTAGTCACTAAAATGATTAGAACGTATCACAGTATTGTTCGCATTGTACCTTATTATGTATAATAGTCACTACTAGTATGCTTTGCAGTGCTGCCACTAGGTGGTAGCCGTTGTATGAGCTATGTTTATTTATTTTAAGAGTAGTACGCGTGTGTCAGACCAAGCGGCGGTCTACTAACACTCATGTTTAGCTTTCTGTTTAATTACATAAAATACTTTTGAGTGTATCTTATTTTGATTATTGGCCATCCTGAGAGAAAGCCAACAGTATTCAGAATTGTAATCAATGAACAATCGTTAGATGACTACTTTTTTATGTATAATAAATCTTGGCTTTCACCACAACGAATAACTAGTAAAAACTTACCTTGGATTTCCTCGCAATGCAGCATGATGCAGAGCATTAAAACCGTTGTTGTTCGTCAAAGTGATGTCCGCATTATGATCCAACAGCAAAGTCAGCATATCATCGCGTTTTTTTGATATTGCATCGTGTAAAGGGGTATCGCCTTCTGAATCCTGAAGTAATAAGAAATTATTTAGTAACACATTTTGAAACACTGAAAACTTAACTAACGTATTCAAAGGTAGTGAATAGCACAAATTTTAACAAAATTTTTATTTATAACAAATACATATTTTCAACGAAATACTGATTTATAAAAAATAAAATAGATATTTTTATTGGAGCTAGAATTTGAAATTGAAAACGACTTGTGTTGAAAAGGGCAGAACATCTCCAAATGCACTGTTCCAAAAATACGATACCAAAAAATACAAAAGTGTTAATTGATTACAATTTGTTGCGTGTTTTTTATTTTACTATTTAATTTTAGTAGATTTTTAAATCCAGTATGAGAAGTTGTCGGAGGCTTTCACGGCCGGAGTCATTATAAATATTTATGGTTTCGGGTTGGGACCGTGTCATTTTATAAACAAGTTGAAAATGCAAGGCATTGTCGCAACGAACTTCCAAATGTAGACTTACTTTAAAACAATTTAAAGAAATTAAAATTATTATGTTGTAATAATTATAAGTATTCAGATAAAATACAAAAATTTATAAACAACAAAAGAGACATTTTAATATATTTTATTTTATTGAATAAATATTTTAAAAGCTATATATGTGTGTGTGTGTATGTATGTATGTATGTATGTATGTGTGTTTGTGTGTGTGTGTGTAAATAAGGGGGCATCATATTTCGATTCAGTTTTTTCAGAGGATTCTAAATATGTATCGCACATTAATTTTGGACCTATTTGAAATTTTTGATAAAAATTAATTCCCCGGGGGGGTCGGGTATCCGTGGTCAGATTTTGTGGGGGGTACCATATTTCGACTCAGCTATGTTAGGGGAGTCCAAATATGTATCGCACATTAATTTTGGACCTATTTGAAATTTTAATTTTCCCGACGGAATATCGCGGGGGCACGGCGTCCCCATGGCCCGATTTCAACTGACATCAAAACTTAAGCTCAGGACACCGAGCTGAATCGATTGATGTATCACACATTGATGTCCGACCATTAGAAAGGCCTCGGACGGACAGACAGACGGACGACAAATCGATTTCATAAACGAACGAAGTTCGTTGATTAAGGTCGACGTTTCGCCCACTTTTGTGAGGGGCTTCATCTCTATTCATGATCAGTCATGCATCAAGTTCTCGCCCTATATAAACCACCACTTTCGCTACTTTCACCAGTTACTTCGCCACAAAACACCCTTTGGCTTTGAATGGGCTAATTCAGGAGTAACTCTTCTTTTTACACTTTAACTTGTCTACTTAATATCGTCTTGCTTATCTTTATTATTTTTTATTTCATTACTTATTTGCTTTTCTTGTCCTGATGAAGACCGTTACAAAAGTGGGCGAAACGTCGAACTTAATTTATAAAATGACACGGTCCCAATTCGGAACCATAAATATTTATAACCAGTATGAGAAGGTTTCCCTTTTGTCGAATAGATAATTGATTTGGACTGTAATTATTAAATAGACATAGAAAAGAACTGACTAAACTTTTGTTTGCCATAAAAATACATGCGCGACTGTTCACTTGAGTAGTACTCAAACGCGAATGCATGAACAAAGTAAGGCAGGCCAGGACAACTTGTTAAGCAATGTTGCCAATAATCTTATCATTATCATCATTAGGTCTTCAGTCCTGAAACTGGTTAGACGCGCACCCTCATTGTTTCCTATTCTGTGCTAACCTACATATTTCCATAAAATTTCCACAGTCCGCATCTAGTCTGATCTAGGTCCACATCTACCTCCTTTTTCCTATCTCTGCTTGTAATATATCCCGTACTATTCCCCTACTATTTCTATAACTTATTTGTTATTAACTTTGTCTGTCCATGCTATCATCCTCATACATCTAAAGCACAACGTTCCAAGAGGCTGCTACCGTTTTTCTGCCTGTATTTCATAGGCGTACTGTGCTGTGTTCCACACATATGCTTTCACAATAATCTTAATAGAACTTAAATTCAGCGTTGTTATTAAATATGAAAAGACTGACTTAGTATAAAAATAAACATAGCCCCCACCTTGAAGGGTACATTCAAAACAAAAATACAAACAGAGATACATTGTTGCATATGAGTCACTAAGTCACTGTTGGGAAGTGCGAGAGACACTATTTATGTATCGAGAATAGAAAAAATAAACAAATGAATTTGATGAAAAATACTTTTATTGCTATTAAAAATAATCGCCTTTAAGATATATACACTTTTGCCTGCAATTGGACCACCCTTCAAAACACTTTGTCCAGTCAGAGGATGGTAGCTCTAAAATATGCGTTTTGAAGGTTGCCTCTTCGGGCGATGAAAATCGTTGTCCACGCAGTTTATCTTTAATTACTGGAAACAAGAAGACGTCATTGGGTGCCAAGTCGTGGCTGTAAGGCGGATGACCCATCAATTCGATCTTTTGTGTGTCCAAATACTCGTTTATTGCATGTGACATGTGTGAGCTCGCGTTGTCATGATGCAAAATGATTCGTCGTTTTAAGTTGGTTTCTCTCAATTTAACGAAAATTTCAGGCAAACAAATGGTCGTATATCACGCTGAATCTTTTGATTTTCGAGAGCCACAATTCCCACAGGACCGGTTTTCGTAAAGAAAAACGCCATCATTTGGTTCTTAACGCTTCGAGAACGAATAACTTTTGCTGGCTTTGCTTCATAATGAAACACCCAAACTGCCGAATGGCATTTTCTTTCTGGCTCATACGCATAAATCCACGACTCGTCATCTGTGATGATGTTGAATACCGCTCTAGATGCACCACAGTTGTATTTTGAAATTATTTTACGGCACCAATCGACACGAGCATTTATTTGAGCATCTGTCAACAAAGTGGAATCCAACGCGTACTCGGCTTCCGAACACACAAATGTTCGTGCTAACTCTTATGTTTTCGCACAGTATCAATATTTTCCGGCACAACGACCGATTTTAGACGATCTTCTTTAAATTTGTCCATGAGCGAACTACGTCCACGTTTGAATTCAATGTACCAGCGATATACAGTGGCTCTGGCAGGCGCTTTATCACCAAAAGTTGAATTCAGTTGATTGATGCATTGTTCTTGAGTTAGTCCACGTCGAAAGTCATAATAAATCATAGCTCGAAAATTTTCGCGAGTTAATTCCATATTTTGGGCTGAGATAAAATTTTAAACACTGCAAAAACACAAAAAGTGCTCGCGCGTCAAAACGTTCTTGGTACCTATAACCTCAAAAATGTCAAACTTTACGAGTGCAATTTCAGATTTCACCTGACAATATCAGTGTTGCCAGTTCTCAATACATAAATAGTGTCCCTCATAAACACAAGTCTCTAATGAACCTATATGAACCTTATTGAGTTTTTATTTCTGCTACTCTGGAAATATCCTTTCCGAGAAAACTTCACAATTCGTCCAAGATTCCATCGGAAGGGGGTAAACTTGAGTTTTTTATTAAAACCAAAACTACCCTGTTCAATTGGCGAAGCATTTTCTATCCAATGCTGTTTATGTAATTGAGTCACGTATCTTTTGGAAAGTCTATTCCAAAATTGTTGTTGTAATTGTTGTATAAATTGTAATTTCGTCAACCGATTGGATACAACATCACAAACATAGAGATCTTGAGATGCAGTAAACGAACGTCCAAGAAGAAAATGGGATGGTGTTAACGGGTTCAAATCGGATGGATCGCTTGACGTTGCAAACAGAGGTCGGGAGTTAAGCACTTCTTCAATTTGAATTAGTAGCGTGTTGAATTCTTTATAGGCGGTAACACTAGCCTTTAATACTCGTTTTAGATAATATTTCAGGTTCCCCACAGCAGCTTCCCATAAACCACCAAAATCAGGGGTATAGGGGTGGGGGATGAAGTGCCATGTAAAACCTGTATTGAAAGCAAAAGATAATAGAGGGTTTCGGTTTTTATATAAAAATTGACCTAACTCCTTTATAGTTCATTGTGCACTCCTACAATGGTTGATCCATTATCGGAGTATATGTGTGTTGGCACATCCCTCATCATGAAGTAAAACGCCGTAAGTATGACATAAAACATTCCCTAGTCAAATCAGTAACAACTTCTAGGCGAATTGATTTTGTAGTGAAACAAATGAAATCACAGACATAAAAATTGCATTTTCTTATCCAAGTAATTAATAGTAACTATTAGCTAGTTGTTGCTAAAATTTTGGGATAAAAGGCATTGTTCAAATTAAAAAATTACTTTATTGTTTTCAAAATATTTCCGATTAGAAATTATACATTTTATCAGGCAAATAAACCAATCATCAAATCACTTTTTCTCTTCGATAGAGGATGTATTAGAAATTAAATTTTTAAACGTTTCTGTAGGATTGTCTGTAGTTGAAAATTATTGAGATAAATGTTGATTTTGTACAATGTAAAGGAAATGACACATTTAATCCATTGTTTCCCTGGTTAATAATTTGTCGTTTAATGTGCATGTATTGTACTTATGTAGATTGAAGTCAAATTTAAATTTCGGTACTTGCTATAAACCAACGGCTGCATGCCTATCGGCATTTAAAATTCTAGGACATTCCAAAGGAGTAGCAGACACACGTCTAGATTTCGAGACAAAACAAGCAACCATTCTCTTGGTATAGCAAGGAGTAACTTTTGTTTCCATTGTTTCGATTTCACGGTTGATCACTGTACTTGTATCATCACCAACTGTCTTTTATCACATTTGATGTCCCTTAGTTTAAGCATATCTTCATGTTATTCAACACGAGCTTCGTTTCCACCTGGAGCTACTTAGCGGGGAACTTGAACATAATTTTTTAACACTTAAATGAATATATAAAATTTGATTTCATGTAAATGTCTATGTAACTCAATTCTCCTATATCACACATGCCAATTTGGCGTTATGATTTGTAAAACAGCATCTATAATTTCTGTTGTTTTCGATGCTGTTGGTCGACCTTCCCGAAATTAATCACTAATGCAACTACACACAAATTAAAATTTTTGGTACGACTACCACAAAGTTAGTTGATAGATCTCACCACCAAAATGAGTTTTTTGAAGCCGATACATTAGTTTTCAATTTGTAGGAGTATGCAACCAACTATACTCCTAATTACCTGGCCAATAAGCACACAGCATGGAAACAAATAGGATGCACGCATAAAACACTCTTCATTCGACAATGGACTCGTCTAACACACCTCGAAATACAAATAGAACCGTCCAAACGTACAATCCAATCAAACCCCGAGAAATAAACGAGCTCCAAACGTTAGAGGAAATCACTTCACTTTGTTCTCACTTTAGGAATGTCACCAAACTTCTTGGAGGGAACTTAAGAGTAGTGCAAGACGGAAGTCATCAAGCTTCTCGTGAAGTAGGGGTTCCCTTCATATTGTCTTATTGTGGCCATCAAATTTAAGAGGATAAAATAAAGTGAACTCCCATAGCAGCTTGGACCCATCCTGCTTTCAAAGTCACGACCTTTAGGATCACCGCCTAGAGGACGCAATGCCAACGAGCTCACTAAGATTGGGAACATTCCGCAATCAGCCCGTTTCACTTTCTACCAACCAAGCAGAAAGCCCGCACGCCAGCGTCTCCCCACTAACCACTAGACACCAAAGCTGTAGAAATCCGACTACGATCACCGCCACGAGGTGACGCATTTTGTACTCAGCGTAATTCGCGCTAGCGTTCCTTTACACCCTTCCTTTTTACAGTTAGGAATGGGTGTACAACAGAGTCTAAATAAAACTTTGGCGGGACTAGCGTCGACCGTTTGTGGCTGCGGTAGATTGTAAAAGACTATACCTCAGGGGTTTAGAAAACAAAGTTAAATTTTACCCAGACAAGTTATAGGGATGCAATTTAGAACATGACTAAAGAAAATACCTTAATACAACTTATATATTGACGTTTAGTTAATAACATTAATAAAAAAATTAAATACATACCGTTATTTTCTTACAACCAAATTTTCATACGATAAAATCGCTAAGTATAGTTTATATATCTACACTCTGATAATTTAAAAATTTGTATCAAACTCTACCAGATAAGATATTAGAAAATCTAAATTTATTATTGTACTTAGATACAATTTCTAGTTAAGCTTTCTAAGTAAAAGGAAATCATAGATACGCTTTGTTGTATTTAACATTAGTTAAGAGAATTTTAATTAAACATTTAAATTGAACATAACCTCAATATGCACCAAAAAAAGTTTCATGAAAGCTTTTCTGTTTACAACTCATAAGGTTATATAGGAAAGCAAAGATAATGTTAAATTACTTAAGAAATAGGTAAGTAAAAGTGTGACTATATTTTACATGCATTATTTTTCTAGATATTTGAAATTTAAAATGTAACACATGCACATTGTTACGTCGCAAAAATAAACAAAATAAACTCGTACCTGTATTCAAGATATATGAAAAAACGTATACTTAAGTTTTGAGCTTACGGCTTGTTCAGAACTATAGGATCTTCTTACGGTTTGTTGAGACGAACACCATCGTTAATTATTTTGGTTGTTAACCTCAAACTTCAAATTTGTAAGAGCCAATCCTTGTTTGTTCCACAGCCATATGTTTCATCAACGGACATTTAATTTATTTTAGAAGGTACATAAAACGTTAACATAACATTCTTGTACGATAAAAGATAATATTTGTAGGTAGTAAAATTAATGCATAGGCTTAGATAGCCTAGCACAAATAATTAGATACTTCGCCAAAGGAATATGCTACCGGAGGATATGCCATCCAAGGATATGCTACGGGAGGATATGCCATCAAAGAACCCTAGAAAATAAACGTGTAACAAAAACGAAATATTGCAATACGCCACGAGGAACAGTCTAAAAATTAATCTATAATCAGCTTACTATTCATTAATATTATGAACGGGTTATTCAGGTAGGCTCTTTTCATAAGCATTTTGCTCGTATTTTAAAACGCTATTTATGTATGTTAGGAAGAATAAAAGAAAAGATACCTTTTACATACCAGGTACGACATCATGGCCTAAGAAAGGACATATTTATCGGAAGACGGCATGTGCTCAAATGACCGTTAGATATGAACACAAACGAAAATTTGTTCTGGTTTAAAGATAACAACGCATTTTGAGAGAAGTACAAAACAAGAAAACTATCCTAATTGACAGATTCATATATACACCAGTTGTGTATTTATGGACATTATTCAAAGGTTAACTAATTGGAAAATTACATCTGATCTTAATTATTTATACAAAAGAAAGAATATTAAATTAAAACTAAAGATCGATGTATATAGTGTATTATTTAATAATACAAAAGGAAAATGTTACACAAATCAAAACTAACTTGTGATTGTAAACGGTATTAATGTAAAATTAAGACGAATAATACTTTTATATTGAAGGAACTGGGACCACAATGTAACATGGTAAAGGGACAGTGAATTGACATGTTACAACTTACAACCATGGACATCATCATCACTTTCACGACACCAGATCCAGGTTATCGTCGTGAAACCGCAACATGAAATTTTTGAACATAGCAACTCGCTCCGCAACTTTACAAACTAAAATACTTTCAGTTCTAGTGTTGAAGACATTTGCAATTCAATTTCGCATACAAAAATATTTTTAAATATTTCCTGCACGTGTCATGCCTTTACTGCTAATGTATAATAAGTTCATATTAATATTTTAACTCGTAAATAGATGTTATCGCTGTTATTACGAAGCATTGACAAGGTGACCCCAGACAACGAGGACATCGCAACTTTTTTCACTCGAAAATAAAACTAACCCAAATTGGAAAATGTTTACGATTAAATCCACGTTTTTGAAGATATCATTAATCTTAGAATTGTACTGCAATCAACCTGTTTAACATTTTGCCGCTCTATCATTTTTGTATGAAAATACGAATGTCAATTTTTATGTTTATGTAACGCATCTGATAATTACACTGTTGCCATATCCAGTAGAGTTCGTACAAAAGCACAAAAAACTTGTTAATCTTAGTAATAAAAAGTAGCTTTCGATACAAAATTCTCCTATATTTCTGACTAGACTCGTACGAAAGGAAAAATGCATGTACGTCAAAAAATTGGCATAACTTAGATTCGAAGCAACATACCTGAATGAAATCCGGTTGTTTGAGAAATCAATGACACGCCTAAAATGTACAGACTCCCAGCAATCAGCCTAATAAACATCAGGCTTTTAAAGAATGCTAGATATTTTCTAATTAGCCGAGAAGTTTGCAAAATGGCGACGCTCATTGTAATGAACCGAATAGCCCACATCTCATCACTTTAACTGTATCTTCGACTTTTAATATGTTAGCTTAGAATGAAGTTGTTATTATTTAAGAAACAATTTTAAAATTCTTTATGGACCACTGATGATGACTGCTCCGGTAGAAGACACCATGATATATTAATAATAATAAAAAAATTTATTAAATTATTTGCACGTAGAACGCGTTTTAAATTTTGTCAATTAAATTACGTGCACATGGCACACGTTACCTCAATGCATTTTCCATTATTAAAAAATCATATACCAACAACTTCTTGCCCAAACTTCCATGCTGAATTTCTCAATTTCGGTATAATGGCGCAGGTACAGTATTTTAATAGTGGATGTAGAATAGTTTATTTCTAGAAAAGGATGGTGAGACGAAGCAATATCAACATTATCCTATTTCCTTCCATTCGGTACATAAATGGCCCTGGATAAACGATAAATTTATCTGCGACTCTGCATTTGCATAAATTTAAATGTCAAGCATATATTGATTTGCTTCCCATTTATACAAATATAAGGCACTCTCAACACCAAGCTTTTGCGTTAATTAATGAAGGACGATTGTCATTATTCAATACGGCTTATCATACCTATTACAGGTGTCGGTATTTAATAGAATAGATATACGCAATTAACAGCCTACAAATATGCCATTCAATCAAGTGAATATGTCATTTATGAAACCGCTACATGTTGCGTGTTTTGTGGTTTGACTGCGTTTGACAATCAATTGGTTGAGAACAATACACACCTAATTAGCAAATGGTTGGGCATAGATATTTTAGCTAATTTTAGCTCCCTCCATTTGTAATATTGCATTGTAATATTATTTCAAGTTTTATAATTTTTGCGGACTAGTGAAAATTACAAAAATACGTTTAACAATCCTGTTCTGTTAGGCATCACCTATAGCAGTGGTGGCGAACCTTTTAATATACGCGTGCCAAATGTTACAATCATTTTTTTGTCCAACCTCTGGCATGCCCGGAAATTCTTAGTAGGAACTACGTAAGCGCTCGATGTGTGTCAGTGCACAGCTTGTACCTCCTAGTGGTCGTAGCGCGGGTAACTTTCGGCTGCCTTACAAGGTAATTCACATAGAAGGGGGAGTTTTAGCTTGTATTGAAAGATGATAGGCACACCTGGAGGACTTGGAATCGTGGCGACGTCTGCGGCAGAGAGGCTGAACACACTGAACGGTAAGGTGTCGTTACCGTAGGGAAAGTTGAAAAAACATGATTGCGATGTAGGCTGATAACCTGGTTCAACCTAATTAAGACTTGCTAACAAGAACTTTACAAAAGTCTCGGACCGTCAAAGTCATGGTGGGTGACTGAGACGTATGGTGATTTGATACATGGAATGTCACGAGAATGTACGGTAAAGAGTATGAAATCATGAATGAAATGAAAGAAAGGCGCGTAGATCTGCTGTGTGTGAGTGAAACGAAACGAAAGGGGAAGATGTTGAATTAGATGACCACGTTGGATTTGTGGTCTGGAGTAGAGAGCAATGAGTTCGGGGCGAAAGGTGGGGGGCAAAAGCATGCATAAAACGCTATGAATTAGTGTCTCCCCGCATCTTGTAGGTTAGGATGAAAGTGGGCTTCAGAAAGATCTTTTAAGTAGCATGTTTTGCTCCGGTGAATGACGATAGAGAGTGTGAGCAGTTTTGGCAGGAGGTGAAACAGGTTTAGACAAACGCGAAAGGAATGACCGTGCGGTTCTATTAGGTTGATATGAATAGTTGAGTCGGAGTACACGGAGAAAATGCGTGTGGTAGGTCTGTTTGGTGATCCTAGAACGAACTAAAAGGGAAGTATGCTAGTAAGTAAATGTTTGGAAAGAGAACTGTTTATATCGAACACATGATATAAGCATAAGGACATATACAAGTACATATGGCAAAAAGGAAATGCGAGAAGTATAATTGATTTGATCGAATTTGATGAAAGTTTAAGAGAACTGGTAAAAGACACAAGAGTAATGAGACGATCTGAGTGTGGGACCGATCACTTTCTGATTTTGTCCAGAACTGACCTTAGCCGAAAGTGGGTATGGAGAAACATCTGAATGTGAGACAATCAAGAGTGAAAATATAGCGTTTGTTGGAAGAGTAGACTCAAAGAGAGTATGCTACTATAGATAGGGAGTTGTATGACTGCAAATAGGAATGGGAGAATGCTCTGAAGTCTGAAGATATGGGGCAAGCACGGGATTGTTTAAAGAACAGTGTGATGATATATGCTTTAGAAGTATAGGGACGACAATGATTGGTACATGTAATAAAAATGCATGGTGGAGCGATGAGGTAGAAAAGGTTGTCGTGCATAAAAAAGAGGCGTATAGGAAAATGATTGAAGAAAAAGATATTGAGTTAAGAGAGCAACTGAGGGTAGGGAGGGTGAAAAAGTGCAGAGTGATTTAGAAAGGAATTAAAACTTGTTTTAGAAATGGGTAGGAAAGACAAGAAAGGGTAGAAATACGGGTATGAATGGCGTTGTCAACAATAGAAATCAAATTATTTAGGGCGAAACGAGCGTGATAAATTGTCGGAGAAAGTATTTTTAAGAGGCTTTATGGTGGAGGCAACAAGAATACAGATGCGTGTCGATGATGAAGAAACCAGTAATGTACTGGTCGAAAACGTAGAAAATAGTATAAGTTTGAACGCAGTGTAGATGAGGTATGGAAGGCGGTGAGAACTCTGAAGAATGGCAAAGCGGCAGGTGTAGATGGAATAACAAGTGAAATGCTAAAATATGGGTGCTGATTGGATGTTTGTGCAAACTAACAGACTTGTATATACAACAAGCGAAGGTACCTGAAGATTGGAAGAGTGAAATCATTATCTCTTAGCACAAAAGTAAAGGTAGCAAATATGAATGCAAAAATTATCGTGGGGTATGTCTGTTGAGTGCGCCCAATAAAGTGTATAGAAAATTTGTGATCGAAAGAGTTCGCAAGAGAACAGAGCATAATATAGGACGTTCAATGTAGTGTTATGCCTGGAAGAGGACGCGTCGATCAGATGTATCGTAATGCAACAAATTGTAGAAAAGTGTATGCATGTCAGGAAAAAAGTGTATGCAGCATTTGTGAATCTGGAAAAGGCGTATGACTCTGTAAACAGAATTGAATTATGGAAGGCGCTGCGTGAATACGGTGTAAGTAAATAATTAATAAAATCTATAAGAGCGATGCACAAAGACAGTAGAGTGCATGTACGTGTGAATGGTAACATGGGGCAATACTTTGACATTGTGGAAGATGCAAGACAGGGCTGTGTAATGTCTGCACTGCTGTTTAACGTATTTATGGATAAATATACCAGGCAGACTCGCGAAAGAATGAAAGAAGTGAAAAACCAACGAAAATGGAGAAATGTTAGTAAGTATGTGTATGGAAAGAGAACTGTTTGTTATCAACACATGGTATAAGCATAAGAACATACACAAGTACACGTGGCAAAGAGGAAATGCAAGAAGTATAATTAATTTGGTTGTATTTGATGAAAGTTTAAGAGGACTGGTAAAAAACACTTGAGTAATGAGAGGATCTGAGTGTGGGAACATCTCACTTTCTGATTTTGTCCAGAATTGATCTTAGCCAAAAGTGAATGTAAGCAAAGAGGCGACTAAGGGAAGAGGAGAGTGAAAAAAAGCAGAGTGAGTTTGAAGGGAATAAAAAGTTGTTTTGAAAATGGGTAAGGAAAACACAAAAGGGTGGAAAAAAGCGTGTAAACGGTTTTGTTAACAATAGAAGTGATATTGTTCGGGACGAAGCGAGTATGAGAAACTATTGGAAAGAGCAGTTTAAGACGCTGTATGGAGATGGGAGGACGGATACGGATGACTGTGTGGATAATAAAAAGAGCAGTAATGTACTGGTCAAAATCGATAATAGTGTAAAGTTCGAATGCAGTCTATTTGAGTTACGAAAGGCGGTGAGGACTTAAAAGAATGGCAAAACGGCGGGCATAGAAGGAATAACAAGATGTGGGACGTTCAATTTGGATTTATGCATGGAAGAGGATGTGTGGATCAGATGTTCGCAATGCAACAAATTCTCGAAAAGTGTATACATGACAAAAAGAAAATGTATGCAGCATTTGTAGATCTGGAAAAGGCATATGACTCTGTGAACAGAAGGAAATTATGGAAGACTCTGCGTGAATACGGTGTAAGTAAGTGCTTGATAAAATATATCACAGCGATGTACGAAGGCGGTAAAACGTGTACGTGCGAATGGCAACATAGGGCATTACTTTGACATTGTGGAAGGTGCAAGTCAAGGCTGTGTAATGTCTCCATGGCCGTTTAATGTATTTATAGACAAATGGATCAGGCACTGCGAAAGAATGGAAGAAGTGAAAATTGGCGAAACAAATGTCAGCGCGCTGTTGTATGAGGATGACGCAGTATTGTTGGCTGAATCGTCACAAGATTTGCAATGACCGCTTGACAAGCTGTCGGAAGAGTGTGAAAATATGCAATTGAAAGTGAATGTAAATAAGACAAAAAGTAATGATTTTTGACAGAGACAGAGGAATTGATGACTTTGTATTAAGAATGGACAATGACACGATAGAGAAATGAATGACTTCGTGTACCTTGGTAGAAAGTTTGTGAGTAATGGAACGCTGGATGGTGAAATAGAAAGTAGGGCAAATGCTAAAGAAAAGTGTCTGGAAATAGGTGGGCAGTGAATAGGAATGAAGGATTGAGGATAGATGTAAAGCTGCCCATTTAAACAGTGTGTTTGTGCCAGCTGTTCTGTATGGGAGCGAAACTTGTGTCTGGCAGAAGAAGCATGTTAGTCGTATAAATGCTGCAATGTTCCTAAGAGGTGTGTGCGAAAAAACCTTGAGAGACAAAGTGCCAAATGAATAGGCCAAAGCCGAGAGGTTTTGCAAGTGACCCTTAAGAAGTTGAGCGAGCAAAGCACGCTTAGATGGATTGGACATGAGGAAAGAATACATGAGGAGACAGACTTACGAAGCGCATATATGCAAGTAAGTTGCCTGGTACAGCTGCAAAAGGCAGACTGCGTAAAAGATGGTTGGATGTAGTAGAGGAGGCTCTGACAGAACGACAGGTGAGAAGTCTGAGGAATATGAAGGTATGTCAAAAGCATTGTATGAATGCTACAGAAGCAAAATAAGTGTGTAAGGACCGAGCGATGTGGAGAAAGATTGTGAATGGTGATTGGAGTAGAAGTAGTGTAGTAGTCTAGAGCTATACCCTACATATTCCCCCCAGAAAGAGGTGCAAGGTTAGGCTACTCCGAAAGGGAATACCGCGATTTGTGTTGGTGTTATGATAAATAAACAGTAAAAATTTAATTGTTATAAAATTTTAAAGTATCAAATTAAATTAAGGAGTTGACTTAAAAATTCAGAAAATAATTGCCTTAAATACATGTTGCCCTATAAAAGGCAGTAGTATTTATATTTGTATTAATGAGATTTCGGTTGTAGTACTTTGGATGCCAAATGTCGTATATTGGTTTCATAAGTCAAAACTTTAAGCAATGCATATGGTGTGCTGAATTCCTTAGTCTACTTATTTCTATAACTACATTTTACCAAATTTATTTCTGAAAATAACAACTCACAAGCATAAGTTGAGAAGTATATACAAAGTACAGCAGTTGCTAGTTTCGTATACAGTAATAAGTTTCGGATATTACAAGTTCTTCTTATTTCATATGCTGTGTTCTTTTTAATTGTCTCAAAAAACCGATCATTTTCAATTGCTTCCAAGTTCTTTCTTAAATTGACAAACTGTTACGTGCCAAAGTGGCACTTTAACATTGTTATTAGGTTAGTTTGATGTGCGGGAGTTTCGCGCCATAATTTCAAAAGACGCGGTTCGCGGGAATTTTAAATAGACTAGGCGTGTACTTCCATTACGTCAGAGTGCATTTCCGCAGATCGCACGACACTAGAGGGGTAGGCGAATAACTTCGGCGGATGTGAAAAAGACAAAAGAGTGGAGACGAGTTTTGATGACGCTCTGAAACGTGGCCTTTGCCTTTGATCTTCGAGTGGAGTAGACGCTTTGAGGTATCGTATCGTGCTTATCTTTACCTATGTAGATATCCTGCCTTATTATCTTTTGTTTGTCGCCCTTATACCTTATGTTCCTAATCCGATCCCTGCATAGGTAGGAGAATTTTGCAGCCACCTAGGGCAACCGAACCGTATGACCCGAGAATAAGCCGGAAGCACATGTTCCGCTAACAGCACCGAAACAAGGACCATCTTTAATCACCTCGGAGCGGAGCCCTGATTGCTGGTCCGAACGCGTTCGAAGAGCGTCGGGCGTATCACCTTTGTCTACCTTGGCAGGGCCTCCGTAGCCTGATGGACTTGGAATAGAAGCCAACTTTAACCCAGAGACGTATTTATGTGAGTACTTTATTTTCTACTTTGTTCGCTGTATTACGTGTTATCTTAAATGTATATATTTTTTCCGATAATTACGTCTTAAATTTATGCACGGGTGACGTCATGGGGAGATGACCGCGCCCAAATCTGTATAAGATTAGCGCTGCCAACCACCGATGGTGTCTAGTAAACCCCGCTTCCGGTGTTGTATTTATCGAACTTTTAAAATGTAACTACCGTTTAGAATGTAAGAAAACTTTTGTTTTCATATGAAAATAAACCGAAAATCAGTTAATTGCATTTCAAAATATTCGAAGTTGAGCCACTCAAAATTTTTTACATTGAGTTTATCTACTTCCGTGGTAACAGGATATAAAATAAAGTTCAATGTTACTGCAAATTGCATGATATCCTGAAACCTTGAAAAAATTCATTGCTTAGTGCCCAAATTAGTGCAGAAAATTCTTGTGTTATTTTAATTCGATCTAGTTTTTCATGAGTTTTTAAAGCTATGAATGTTTTTCTATTTGAGATATACTTAGTGTTAGAAATAACACAATAGTTGAGAGCTGCAATTGTTTCAATTAAATCGAATATAATAACCGCCTCAATAATACTTTGCAAATTAACATTTAATTCGTTCATAACTCGCAACAAAAACACTAACTTGCGAATTCATTCGACATCCAGAGTAGAGGAATTAATTCCTATTCAGTAACACTACATTTAGCCATAATTTTTCATTATGAAAAAAGCCTAAATTTCATCTAAACAGTCCACGAATCTTTGAAAAACTTTTTTGCACCTTAACAATCGAAGATTGTTGTACATTAGAGATCAAGTTTACCTCACGTTGAAGCATCTTCAAAATACGGATGATTTCATTCATGCAATAACTATAGTCACTTCTTCGTATATTAACATTTAATTTAAAGCATTCATTGATTTACATTGAACAATACGTATAGCATATGGGTCGAACATTCTATACGGTTTCTGTAGTGTATTTTTCGCATTCTAAAGGAAACTCTTGGCGATTCGTTATTTTTTGATTAGCCAGGTTAAGAAGAGTTTCAGAATATTGGAAGGGAAAAATGATTTATGTATCAA
Source organism: Platerodrilus igneus (assembly GCA_036346225.1). Lineage (NCBI taxonomy): Eukaryota > Metazoa > Arthropoda > Insecta > Coleoptera > Lycidae > Platerodrilus > Platerodrilus igneus. The sequence continues at coordinate 10,693,401 of JARFIW010000266.1, read as the reverse complement.
CCTATGAACTTAGTTGGGACACCAATGTCTACTACCTCTTTTCAATCCTTTTTAACAATGGTTGGTATTATCAAATTCATATACTCTTTTATTAATACAATTCTTTACAGAGTAACCTCAAATTATTTAGAATTTATGTGTAAATTTCAGAGTATTATGCTTCGTAGCGCAACTATAGAATATAAAAATTAGTAACTTAAATCTAAAGAAGCATAAAAAATTTACAACGTAATTATTTCCTATTGGAACTTACGGTGTTATTTTCACGGTTTGGTAACATTGAAACCGTAACGCAGTGTAAACGTTGTTACAGATCTGGCTTTTCTAAGAGTATTCCATCTAAAAGTTGAACTTCGACATCCAAAAGGTATTCAAAACACTTGATGGATAGTCCTCTGAACATTTTCAGTTTCTATTGAATATCAAGAATTGTTGATCTTTCAATCGGCTTTAAAGTGTTGTGCAGGTCTTTCTTTCAGTTCCTGGTTGACATGGGAAGAGATGTTCGAAACAATATCATTATGTGATGCGTTAAGAAAAAAGTCCTGCCAAAGTGTTCTTGGTCCATTCGCTGATCGCCTATCAATGCACTCATTTCGTAAATTTCTAGCACAGTATACAAAGTACAAAGAGACCAAAATTAAAAAGTTGGTCATTCGCTGTTCCTGGAGTCCACTCTTTAAGGTTCAATACTGTGAAACAATCGATTACTATATCCATAAGAAACATTCGAACTCGTCACCAGCAAAAAGGTCAGGCGGCCATCTTTTCCTCTTATACCAATATGCCTAGCGAGTTCTTTAGCCGTCGTCATTAAAATCATCCGTTAGCATAAATACCTATTATGCGAGCGCAATGCAGCCCAATAATATTTTAATTAAATTAAATAAGATTTTAACCATGCAAACCAAACATAAATGTTCTCACACAAACTGACTTTCATATTCAATAAATACGGGTCTTGTAGTCAACGTATAGTCATGTAGTTAACCTATGCAAAATAGTAACATACGTTTGTAGAATGAGAGCCATAAAACCGAGCGATAATATTTATACGTATAATTCTATCACAAAGGTAATATCGAGGAAACCCACACGGCCATTTCGAGAATTATGTTGTAATTTGCACACAAATTGAGCTAGCCAACTCGTAATATCCAAGAAATATAACACCTTATTTTAGAGGATCCCATGTTCTCCAACTAAAATTGATAACACTTGCTCGATGGGTATATCATGAATGCCGCATCGTAAATAGATACGTCTGAAAGAAAAAATAATAAATCTCGTATATAGTCGATGGGATTATACAAAAAACGTGATAAAAGTTTTCCAACAAAAGCTTTATATTTCAAATAGTCGACACGTTAATCACAGTATATAATTTATAGAAAAACTGCAATATTTATGCTAACAGAAAACTGTAAAATATATATATTTAGTAACTTAAATGACAAAATACCATAATTTTAGGTTAAGTGCTCAATTTGATGTTTGTACAAAAACTACAATGCCGCTTCTTCAAGTACTTGATCGACGAAAAAGAAGTTATTTACCTGATTCATTAGTATTGTAGAGGGCAACTACTACCGCGTTTCACTAATTTAAAACAAGTAAAAACAAGAGTCTATATTACTCACTGTGCACAGGTCTAATTAACAGTATATGCCTTATTTATAGATGTTTTCAGTCCAACTGACAATGAAGCACTATCACAATAATGAATTTACAAGCACAAATATCTTCCTAAACTAACTACTTAACCATAGCTCCATTAACAACACTAACACAACTATTTATTTATTATACTTTTGTCTATTTATGTATTCTACAAGCTGCATGTACATTAGACACATAATATAACATTTATGTATACTCTTGGACTTCCAAAAGCTCAACTATTTAACTTTACACGATATAATTTATATTCGACATTCTGACATAGACTAATTCTGTACTTCATCATCGGTCTTATTTATACCGTGAATTAAAAAGGATGACTCATCCTCCAGTAATTGCTAAAAGATTCCCGGTCCATGGAGAATATACAGTGCTTGCGGCGCTTGTGTTTGACGGGTTGCCTAATAGTAGCTCGCAACAGTATCATCCAGAAGTTCTTGATAAGCTATTATAGAGCTTAAAAAACCAAACGACACGAAATGAATAAAGAAACAAAAATACTTCTTGCTAATAAAATCTCCAACATAATCGTTTTCAATGGTTATATGTTTTTGTGTTACACACACTAGTTACTTACAAATTTTTTTACCTCCACTATTCTTCAATTTATAACAGGTTGCATCTTTAGGCACTATCTTGGACCCGTTATAATAAAAATTACCATAAGTAAATGTAGGATACCAACGTGTGTTAATTTGCAGAAATAAGTGTTTATCAAGTAACGATTTCTATGCGTTTACATACGCCTGTAAGTTTATAACGCTTACCGTAGTAAAGACTACAGTTATTTAGAGCACCTCCGGTAAAAACTGTACGAGGTGTATATGTCTGTACACTTCTAATTAAATTATTTAATTCAATAATTCCGAAATTATCACAAGATCCCTACACTTAATCAGTTTGATGCGGTTTTCGAGTTTGAATCCTTATAAATCTGGTTACCTGTCTTCTTATTAGAATCTATGTTAGTAGACCATATTTAAGGCAGAATTGATGGCAGCTCTTCAGCCCTTTCCATCTAAACTAACTTGATACTTCTACGTGCGATATCTGATCGATGTAGTTTAATCTTCTTTCGACCTACACGATTTTTCCTTATGTCCTAATCACTATCATAAAGTGGACCCACCGCAGTGTCGTAAAACATGCTCTATTATTATTTATTTGTATTGTTTGTCATATGAGTCGATTATTAGTCACAAAACTGCTAGAAGTGATATGATATCTATCCATCTAACCATCATCATTCCCCCATAGCAGACGTTTCAAAAACTTCGAACTTTCTTTTCTCTTTGTTATTAGTTCAAAAGAAAAATATTAATTTCTTGTTTACATTTGGGATTTAAGTAAATGCACTTTTTGTAAGGGGTTTTTGTCTGTGTTATCCTATTTTTGATATTTTCCTTCGAGCGATTATCTTTCGTTATTTTGCTCTTCATACATCAGAATTATTTTACTCGGAAGTATCATCACCTATTCTAATCTTAATTCTTCTTCTTACATTTTTTCTCAAATTTCGATGATTTAGTTTCCCTTTTATTAATTTTCATTTTGTAATCTCTATAAGTATTTTTCCATACTATTTACTACTAAGTATTAAATGCTAAACTGATTTTTGCTTTATGCTGAAACTAATATGTCATCTGTAAATCTGAACATTTGAACTGTTTTGAAAACAAAAACAGTTTTTTACCTTCGTGAATATCAGATCACAAATTGCACTCTTATATATCCTAAACCCTTACCTGATATCACAAGGTCGAGAATTTCTTATTAACAATGAAAACCCAAGGTAAAGTTGGATGGAAAACGGCTTGAGGAAAAGAAAAACTCTTTAGACATAAACGGCTAGTAGAGTGTTAGCTCTGGGTAGATCATGAGCTTGGGTCATGGGTTGTCAAATGACCAAAAATATATTTAATGAGCGCCACCGTATTTTTCAATACAACAACCTACAAAAATTATCTGTGCTTGTATTAGGGGAATGCGGAAACCTTATATCAACACCACTAATATAGCCATCAAACCTGAATTTCACTTTTCTAAAACACTTTCCAAAACCCCAAATACCAGATGTCATACAGATGTCTCGACTTAACCTGTGAACAAACAAATGCACAACATGGACACCGTTTGTGTGTTCAAAAATATTTACCAAAAATAAAATAATAGAATTTAAGTCTCAAAAGTATACATCCAGGGTATTTGTTATCATTACACACAATTTCTGATCAGGAATGACCTGTAAATTTTACTTGTATTTTAAATAATAAAAGAGCCATGCAAAAAATAGATTCTATTTGATTAAATTCCTTGATTTGTTTTAATATAATATTTTTCAACTAATAATTTTTTATAGAACAGAAATATAATAAGGATTTGTATTCAGAAACATAAAGATCTCTAAATTGAATCTTTCTTAATAAATTTTTTGAAAAGTTTGAGCTCTCTTAATAATTTATATTACATATTCTTCAGTCATAGTAGTACTACGTTGACTTAACAATCAAATTTAATTACTTAAGTTCAGATAAAATAGCATGTCTCAACATAGAGTTAGTTTTACTTAATATGTATTAAAAGAATTCGTCACGTTGATTAAGAATCAAAGTACATGACCTCAAAATTATTAAATATATTTTAAATTAGCGTAACATAACATGTGATGTCTAAATTGGACAGCTGAATATTTTTTTGACATAATATGTGACTAACAGCTTTTTAGTTTAGTTAACGTTATCTGTTTGTGCAATAATTATGACAAGCAAACAGCATAGCCATCTTTAAAATTTATGCAAGGTTATATATTTATTACGGAATTCTTTCTTTCCTCAAACAATTTTTAAGTGACTTTAGGGTAAGTAAAGTTTCAACCTTATATTTTCTTATTACGATTTAAATAATTATGAAAGTGATTAAATGCTAAATAACACTCACGTGTAGAAATACAGTACGACCAAACGAAATCGAACTATAACCTCAACTGTCGTAAATTCCATTAACATCTGCGTTCTGCGATGCACAAATAGAAGCCACGTGAATACGTACGAATTTATTGCTGTAATTTTGAGAACTCTTCTGAATAAAACAGTATTTAACGAAACCAATTTCTCCTTGATTACGTCCTATAAAATTTAGTATTCCAAATCCCAAACTAATTTTTCTTTTCAACATTAAATATTCTTCCGAGATATTACTTATGTGATATTGCTTATATGATATTACTTATATGATATTGCACTAAGAGGAAAATATTAATAAAATTTATTTAATTAATTTATACCAACTGTTTTAATGATGAGAGGGAGCTTCTATCTCCTTTGGCCTGCAGGGAACAACTGAGCCGCTCTAGGCGGAACATATAAATGAATACCATCACGCTAAAGCCGCTAGGAACAACCTCCAGACACGAAGATTCAATCAATTCAATATTAATTTTCAAACCGTGTTACAGGCCACGTGCTTAGACACGACCATCTTGACTTTACTACGCCGCCGATAGCAGCTTACCTCTTCAAACGCTGATAGCAAAGTGCTCGAATTGACAACTCGACGAAGCTTGGTAACGAAACTTAGACCTCAAAAGCGAAGGAGTCTATATGCTATTATAAATTTTATGTATTATTTTTATTGTACGGAAATTTACAAAATTATACTTTTTTTATTATTGCTGATTTATTTTATATCAATAGACAAAGTGTAACTACGTAAAAAAAATACGTTACAGTTTCTCCGTGTATCTTGCTTCCTCCTATTTTGGAATTCCTATTATTAACGTTGAATACTTTTTAAGTATAACTTGTCTATTGCAGGTGACACCGGATGCCAGTCTAACACCAATATTTATCTTAGATTCTATTTCCACATTACCTGCTCTAATCATAATCTTTTGGTATTTATACAAAAGATGAATTATTCTTAAATTTATAATATATATCAACGTCTGTTAATATCACTAAATAAGCATCTCATCATCATCATTTACGGCATTCGTACGTTCTCACAAACATTCAAATTAGGGCTGTCAGCAAAACCGCTTTTCGGCTATTACGCTAAATTTTGACAGCGGGGTTAAAACTGCACGGCCTGGAACAAAATCAAACGCTGCACATCTGTACCTCGGGTAGTCAGAACTCAGAAGCACAAGAGGCGGGGTCTGAGAGTGAGGGTACATGTACCCTCTGTTGGACGCTAAGGTGGGCTCCGAGCAGATGACAGTTATAATATAAAAATCAACCTTACCTGTCATTTGTGCGGATTCAGGATCCAAGAACCAATTACAATTAATATACAACTTCCGAATTTACGAGAATATCTATTAATAGAATACACGTTATATACATACATACATAATATCTATAAAATGCTATGATCATAGGGTTATTCAGGGGTATATAGAGTCATAAGGGTTGTACACTCCATGTAAACAGCACTAAAGTCCAGAAAACTAAACAATTTTACCATAAAAGGTACGCAATTCGCCAATCAAGCAAAAAGCTAATATCAAACACACTGCATATAAGTCACAACTGACTTTAATTAATGAAAGGAATCTCATTCTTCCAAAATCAAATCACATCTAATAAGATGTACGCCATACAATTCATTTTAAAACAACCATGCAAGCATAAAACCGAAAATAAATACGTATGAATAACATCTTAAACGTGACGACTCTTATTGAAATAAATACGCATTAGTGTAAGGAAATAACCATGCATACTCGCAATAAAAGAATCCCATTCAAAACAAATATGTTTCATAAACTCATTCAATTTACGTCATCATAAAAATTTGACTACGTGATCTCTTAATGGTAAACATCAAAAAATTCGAATAAAATTCAACAGATTAGGGAAACAAAACAAGAGAACAGACGTTTGGCTACGTGATAAATTAAACGGTAAGTTTGAATAAATTGTTATACAAACAAGCGGACGTGACTTGAAAAAGGTACAAAGGTTTTATATTCAGAGGAATACACTATACAAAACTAGATGTCTACGTAATGTACTAAGCATTTCGACGAGAATTTGGATGGTAGCTTTATAGAAAGTCCGAAGGCCTGAATGATAAGACAAAGTGCAACGCATCAATCAACAACGTAAACTAGGAAAACCAATCATACAGGTGGAGAGGAGGATCCTTTATATAGGACACGAATTTGATAAACACAAGAAAACATTATATTTATTCAGTTAAGTCCATAATTTTATGACAGAATTATGAGCAATTGCCTAAAAACCGGTTCTTTAAAACGAAAATGTGGTGAACTCACTGAAGTTTCTGAAACGACTGATGCAGTTACAACCGGCATCATAGGAGGAGACGAAATATCCCAGCAGACACTTGCGAGTCCAATCCATTCAAGTTGTTCTGTCTCAGTTTGCGTAAAAGCAACTTACGAGCAAAAGGAAATCCGAGCAAAAATAAGAAACCATGATCTTAGCTACCTCGCGTTGTTTGGCTTTGTTGCGGTTGGCAACGAACAAGCACCGGAAGGGCAATTCGTTAATTGTTATAAAATTTTGCTAATGGCTGCTTGGTTCCACCCAAATTAAAAAGACATCTGGAATGTAATCATTCTGATTCAGTAACAAAAGTAAGTAAAAAAATCTTCAAAAAGCGCGCTTTGTCTCTTCATGCAGGGACATCCATGATGGAGAGAGTTTCTAAAAATGAAAATATAAATGCACCTGATGCATCATTTATTGTCAGTTACCACATTGTAAAAGTTGGAAAACTCTACACTATTGCCGAGACATTGATTAAACCTTGCGTGAAAGATGTTGTAAGCTACATGTTGGTTCAGACATGACCAAGAAGATGTTGCCGTGCAGCTGTGAAATAGCACAATAAGCATTCGAATTAATACGATTTCAAAATATGTGGCAAACTACCTCATAAGAAGATTCAAAACTTGTGAATTTTTGAGTATACAGTTTGATGAAAGTACCGGCGTAGCGAAATTTCCTGTTCTTGTGTTTGCAAGGTATCCATTCTAAATGCAAATAGAAGAAGAACTTTTGATGAGTGAAGTGTTTGAAACTTACATTCTTGACAACGAAAATTCCAAAGCTATCGACAAATATGTACGAAAACATGATTTGGAATGGAGTAAGTATGTGGGTATTTGCGGCGATGAAGAGGATGCAATGGTTGGAAAGGTGAAGGGAGCCGTGTCTAGGATGAAGTAGGTGGAAGGAAATGTCACCAACAGCCACTGTGTTGTCCATCAGCATTCCCCGACAACTAGAAGGATGCTGCAAGATTGCAAGAATATTTCAAAGCAAAATATATCGCCCTTCATACCAACGTCATCTAAATTGTTATTGCCCACTTGCTAGAACTGGAAAGAAGCATAGTTGATTATTTTCCAGACATTGATTATGATAATATCTACAGCTGGACGATAAACCCGATTACCTGCAACGCGAAACATAAACCTACAGAAAAAACGAATGAAAATTTTCAGAATCTGCTCGAGATGCTTCATGATGAGTTTGCTAGTGCTGTGAAAAATCACTTACATGTCAAAAATTTCATCTACGTACGTTCGCGTTTTGTTGTTTCTGGATAACGCGCCACCACATCTTTCTCAACAAAAACTTGTAAACAAAGAAATGAAAGCTATATTTCGTCTGCCCAATAGATATCAATAATTAAATGGCTGAAATGAAGTTATCGACGCAAGAATGTTGATTTAATTTTGAAAAAACCCAATAAGGCTGTATCCTTTTTGAAAGAGGTTTAAAAGCCTTCTTATAGTCGTCTAAGATACATACTAAAAAGTGTAAGCGCAAGTTAATAATGTAACATTTACAAACTGATTTTTTGCTATGATTGTATAAAATTAATAATTTACTGATACAGTAAAATTAGGTTTATAGGAAATAATTATACAATTGTCAACCGTATTTTATCGATCTACAATAATAGCTAGCAGACAATTAATTTTATTAAAAACAAACTACACAGTAAAAGATAAATCTGAAAGTAGTCCTTCTTCTGATACTACTTTCTACGAGCAATAAACATATCAACGCTTCTAATAGCCGTGATCGTCTAGTGGTTAGGACCCTACGTTGTGGCCGTAGTAACCCAGGTTCGAATCCTGGTCACGGCAATGTGCAAAACATTGTCACGGTAGAAGCTTTTTTTATTTAATTAATCGTGCATGTTAAAAATTACTAAAATAGCTATCACCTCCGCAGAGTTGAAAATTGTGTTCCTGGATTAATAGGAAATCATGGTGATTTACTATATTACAGCTTTTGAAATAATACTTTCTTGAGTCTGTAAAATACAAAATATCTTTTATACTTGTGTGTTTCGTATGGTTTTAAAATGTTAAAAAAATTTTAATTTCCCACGGAATTATTATAAACAATTCAGAAGCCCTACTTCACAATCGATTTAATAGCGAATAATATAAACTTAAATTTGAAATATAGCAATTTAAATGGACTTGGATAGTTCTTAAAGTTAGCAAATATGTACTTTCATGGAATACCAACAGGAAAATTATAAAACAAAGTTGTGATAAGTATCTAAAATTTTTCACATTTATATTCATATCTGATAAAAATAATGTTGTGTTTTATTTATTGATACATAATTTTCTATTTTATTAAGAGTAATCAAACTACACGATACATTACAAGAAGCCAACTTGATATATTTGCTTACAACGGTAGCGTGGCCGAGCGGTCTAAGGCGCTGGTTTAAGGCACCAGTCTCCTCGGAGGCGTGGGTTCGAATCCCACCGCTGCCATTTTTTTTTCTATTTTCATATTATATTTGGTTATTAGCAATGTAAAATGGGTAATATACAAATCGGTTAGCTTATCGCGATTAAATAACCACAACCAAATATATCTATGGAAAATATAAATTAATATTTTAATAGATCTGGAAACATAGCATATCATAAAAAGAAGTTATTAATCATCACAAAATTTTTTCAATTGTTAACAAATTATACATATATTTTTTCCACACAAATATGATAAAGACAAAGTGAATATTTAAATTCTTTAAATATACATGTCTGCTTTCCATAATTGGAATTTATCTTCTGCCTAGTTTAAAACGTTAGTGACATTAGAACGCGCTAGTATATGCAAAACAAAAACATATACAATTACTGAGTGTTGTGATTAATCAGGATTATTAAATTTATTTACGCACTGATTCTAACAAAATAACTCTGCTGTAGTGTTCACAAAATAGTTTGCAGACACTCAAAATAATTTAACACAACCAAATTAGCAATGCCCCTGATCACATATACATACTAAGCTCATCTCTAGTCTCGGCCTGGTCATAGGGACCACCGGGATAAATCCCGGTGGCCGCTCTTCTAGAGGGCCGGTTTCATAATTAACACCTCACTAAATACTTAAAAATAATAAAATCTAGAACAAGTTACCATTTGCTTATAACTATAAAGTGAGTGCAAGAGACACGAATAGAAAATTTACAGATTGAGATTAGAAAAAGATTCGGTGTTGCTGCAATAATATTTACCGAAGGATACTTTCGTATTTGGAAACAAATTGTCGCTGCTGATAGTAAATGGATAATAGATATAAAGAATTATACGTGAGTGGTCCCTAATGTGCTGATGGCAGAAAGAGAGTGGCTTGCTCAACCAGTAGGTCGTGGGCTGAAGGCTTCGACTAAGAACCAGTATGGCGAAGCCTAAAGAGTAAGGACGCCAGAGTTTTGCTACAAAGAAAATATAGAACAGTGATTCAACGGTTACAACTACCACAAATTTCCAAACACGTTCCAAACACTACAAAGCGGCACAGTTCTCGCGCGATAACTCAAAAATAATAAAAATAATAACACTAATACAAAAGCAAACATTCTAGTAGCCTGAAGAACATAATGAACTTGGAACATATACTGTGCACATAAAATATAGAAATACAGCAAACAGCACCAAACATACATGTTCGGCACAAAATAATAATAAATATTCCAGTACCTAAAGAATATAAATATGGAACAAAACAAATAGAAATAATATGAATCTAGAAATAAAAATTTTGAACAAACAATGTACCAAAGCGGCACAATACTAGAACAAACACAAAATATATATACATAATCAGAGAGGATGAGATCCATGAACAGTTCGGCGCATGCACAGAATACCGAAAAGCGTGCGGATGAATAAATAATAATTATGCTGGTTAAAACGCAACGAGGGGCACGCCACTCACCCGCTATCGAGGCACAAACGTAGAACAATCTAAGTAATATTCTAATAACGCGTTCGTTTAGGGGCCTTTTACAAGACACGGAAGGGGGGGGTGTACAATAATATACCTAAAACACAACATCTACACTTCATAAAAATAATAATCCCAGCTAAAGATATGACCTACAAAAGTAATAGAAAAGTAGACTCCTACAATTATAAACATACTGAAGATCCCTATTCGGGTTCTATTTCTAGTTATTTCATATTCACTGCTTCGACTGAATATTTTGGTTAAATTCTTGAAGATTACTTTTATTTTGAAAAATTATGAATGGAAAACTGGCAAAAAATGTAAAGGAGTGTAACACGTTTAATTTGATCAATAATTATTCGCATTGAATTACGAGGATAATGCGCTAAGCGTGCTTTATTCTTTATTAAGGTTCCATATAGTACATAACGGAACGCTTCGTTTTAATAATCTTCTTATAGTAAAATAACTGTGTCACATAAAGCTATTTTGGCGATCCCCTCTATGCAATGCTGCGTCTATCGTATTTCCCCACCTCTAACGTCGCTTCGTTCGTTCCTCGCCTTGTCGAGTTAGTCGCTCCCTAGCAACCGACTTATCAAAATGTATTCCCGGCTAGAGGCATGCGACCTTCGGTTGAACTATTTGTGTGAGCGGGTCAGGTCGTGCTAGACCTGAAACAATTTTGATAACTTCTGCTAACGGTTTGTAATTTATACATTTTACGAACTAATTTAATTTTGGTTCATTTATTTAGCGCGCCTACGAAGAACTATAGGAAGGTACAAGTAAGATTTTGGTTTTGTAATTTGTATGGTTTTGTACAAGAATTCGTCAACGAAAAATTCGCCATCGAAGAACGATAGATAAGGTACAAGTGAAGATTTTGGTTTTGATTGCAGTCGTCTAAAGTTTGGAATGGCTTGTAGCATTGTTTGGAGCTTATGAATTTCCGTCCAGATTTGTCTTGGAGAAACAGAGGCAGTTTGGTTCGTTATTACATATAAGAAATTTTTGCATGTGTTTTGAATGTCGTTAAAATTTGACCAACAGACTATCATATAAAAAGCACGAAAAGTTGCTATCATGTTTACGAACATATAATCTGTTTCATTCACAATTATTGTTGAACTGGTTTTACAAGCCGTAGAAAGAAATTTTGTCAAGTTAGGTTTATATAATTGCATGCTTTGTTCCATTTGAACTTCAGATAAATTTCAAGATATATTTTCGACGTCATACTTTTTTGTGTTGTAGCACATTTGACAGATGTTGCCGTGAAATCAGATGCTTCGTGCAGCTTTCATAAAATTTAAATTAAACATTGTAATTAGCTTTTATTTACAGATAAATTATAAAAACTAAGTATGAAAATTTAAATACACGCTGCGTAATAATTTATAAACTGTAATCTACCTAAAAAGATCTGCCCAGGATAGAAACGTTAGTTCAATGCATTGTGGTTACAAATTATTTTGATCAAATATTTAAAACAAGTTTATGTTTAGAGAGCAGTCTTTTGCTTTAAAAAGACAAAAATTTTGACTTGGTTATAAATGTTATTGTTGAAATTTTTTTTACCTGTTAAAAAGTTTTGAAATTTTAAAAGAAAGTTTTTTTTTACTTCAGTAAACAATTAATTAAACTTTGAGACTTTTATTTTGGTCAAATGCGATCAAATCTGATAACATAAAGGTAGAATTTTTGAGTTTTATGCCAATATCATATTGGATATACATTTTTCATTTTTGATACTTTTATAGGACACAACTGGTGTTCTACATTTTTATTTATTTAATCTTTGTAATTTCTTACAGGAGCTGTGTCTTATTTTTATAAGACAAGACGCAGGCGATCGTTTTATCTTTGGGTTTCCACGTCCGCCCTTAGAATTGTGCTTTGCTCTTATCGTGATTATCTCAGGACTTGGTGGCGCCTATTTAACTTAGTTTAGCTTTGGTTTGCAAACAAAATTCGACTCCCCCCCCCACACACTTCTTATTGCTCTACCCAGGAATAGACCCCTAGCTATGTCGGAAGATTTTCGTTCACTGGCGCCCATTTAGAAAAATAAGTTTCACTAGCGCCCATCATACAACTACAACAAAATTCGTATCACTGGCGTCCAAACCATCATCAAAAAAAAAACAACAACAAAAAAAGTTACAGGAGAAGCTGAGAAAGCAAAAGATCGAAACAGAAAACCATTTTCAAGTAGTGCGGAACAAACCTCAAAATTAACTGATGTGTTAACTTTTGTTTCTAATCAATCCACATCTATACAAATGTGCCTTTAGATTGTGATATTCAATAAACTTCAAACAAAATATGTAAAAAAAGAAAACATTCACTTAGTGATTTCAATAATATAGTTGCAGACAAAATAATTTTTGTATCCCAGAAATGTTCACGCAACATAAATGTACATAAAGATGCAGTCCCCAAAGTACTAGAACATCGGGAGGAGAATGTAGTCAACAGAAGCAAACTGAGACCTAGAGGGGCGTGGTACGATGGCGCTGCTAGTTTTAAAGTATAGCCCGAATAAAAAGTAAACAACTAATAGTACAAATTAGTGGTTATGAACAAAACATGGTAGATATTCATTTATTAATTGAATATTATACGCAGAAAATACATTACTGCCAGTTAGAAATCTTGAGGTTTTTAACCATCGCATCGTTTCGATTATTAATGTATCCTACCACTGGAAAAGAGGAAAATTAACTTCAGCCACATAATGTACATTCAACCCGTTCGATTTCTTGATTTCCTACGTAAGTTGATGTCGTGTTTTAGTGCACATATTTTCCTGATCCCATGTTTGCCTCTTGTGATCCATGTTTTCAAAAAATTGATTCAACAGAAAAATATGAACTAGTAAAAACATCTTTTATTAAAGAATCCGATACGTCTAATACAGAGCACTTTAAATTGAAGTATTTTACAGCACCAAAAGCTGACGAGTTAGTTTTGTTTTTAAATTTCACCATAAACAAAACACAGATAATGAAGTAATTAAAAAAACATTTAATAGAGAAGGAAATGTAAAACGACAATGGTTGACTTACGACGAACAAAATAAATGCTTATTTTGCAGTGTCTGCTTAGTCTTTACCAAATCGTCAGATACCAGTATTTTTATAACAGGTTATTCAGATTGGAAACATACTCATTTATGCGAGAAAGAACATAAAAAATCATCTTTACATATAAAGTGTGCTCAAACATATTTTTAAATGCGCACAAATTAAGCACTGATCATATAACACAAGACAATCAAATGTCCTTAAGGTAGGAACAAGTTAAAAACAAAGACAAGTAATGGAAAGCATTATAGATGTTCTTAAATTAATAAGAAAAAGAGGCTTTAGTTATAGATGACGAGTTAAAGGAACAAATAAGTTAGAGGATAGAGAAATTGATCATGATAATTTTCTCGAATTAATACTGTTACTTGATAAGTACGACCTGTGTCTGGCAACATATTAAGTGTATTGAAAAAGTAAATTCAACATTTAAATTAAGCTGATAACAAAGAAGCGAGGGCTTCTCTATTTTCATTAATAAATGATATTGTTACTTTTTTCGTGATTCTTCTAAGTGTATGGATATTTGAGATGAAACAAGTAACAACTCGCCACATAAGAAACTTGCCATTATAGACAACAGTGGGTCAAAACATGATGTTTTATAAAAATATTTGGTTCTTTTGAAAACAAGGTAAAATCCTTATTTATTGAAATAGTTTTAACCTTGAAATTGAAGAAAACACTAATTTAACTACCGAAGGGCTCGAGCTAAAGGTTTTATAGATGTGTTGTTAAAATATGAAACAAATGTAACTACTCACGTTCACCTTTGAATTTTTGAAACAACTACACCATTATCAAATTATTTGCAAACGACAACATTAGATTTTGTAAAACCATATCAAATGATTTGTGCGACGCAAGAAAAATTAGAGGGATATAGTCGTGATTTTCATTCAGTTCAAACTCGAGCAAATACATTTGTTGAGGTCATCATCATTAGGTCTTCAGTCCTGGAACTGGTTAAACACGTACAATCATTGTTTCCTATTCTGAACTAACCTACACATTTCCCTGAAATTTGCACAATCTGCATCTATCACTATCTGATCTAGGTCTTGTGACTGCTTGGATGCGTATCTCCATTGATTTCTATTCTGAGCTAGCGTACACATTTCCCTGAAATTCCTACAACCTACATCTTTCACTATCTGTGTGCAATAGTCTAACCTAGGTCTACCTCCAGTTCCCTTTTTTCCTATCTCTGCTTCTAATATATTCCGCATTATTCTCTCATGCCGTAGTATGTGGCCTATCATCCTATCTCTCCTATTTTTTTTACCGTTTTCCACATATTTTTTCTTCTCCTACCATTTTTAGTACCTCTTCGTTCTTAACTTTGTCTGTCTATGATATCTTCATCATACGTCTGTAGCTCCACATTTCAAAGGCTTCTATCTTTTTCTTGTCCGCTTCTCCTACTGTCCCGGCTTCACAACCGTACAGTGTTGTACTCCACACATATGTTTTAAGCAATCTTTACCTTGTTTCTATGTTTGTTGGCTTTGAACACAGTAGTTGCTTTTTCTTGTTAAATGTAGCACGACCTTGTGTTAATCTTTGTTTTATATCTTTTGTGCTTATCCCATCTTGCGTTATTTGGTTTCCTAGGTAGCAGAAATCCTTAACCTCTTGTAAGTTCGTGTTACATATTTGTATTCTTGTTTCTGATTTATTTTCCCTTCCTTTGTATACTAGTACTTTAGTTTTAGTTTTGTTAATTTTCATACCGTATCTCTCTGTTAGAAACGATTCCGTTTCATTAAAAGCAGCTCTTAACTCTTTTGCTAGATGCTAATACCACTATATCTAAGCATATCAATTTTTTGTTCCTGCATAGTAATTCCAAATGTATTCCTGCATTTGACGGCATTCATTGCCTCTTCAATGTACAAGTTAAAAATTAATGGGGATAGGGCACATCCCTGTACCCCTTTCCTAATGTTTACTTCTCTACGTTCCTGCTCTAATTCTATTACTGCTGTTTGCTCTTTGCATAAGCTATGTACTATTCGTCTATCTCTATAAGTCATTCCAATCTTTTTGAGTATTTCGAACATTTTTTTCCAGTTTATATTGTCGAATGCTTTTTCCAGATCTACAAACCCTATATACACGCTTTCCCCTTTTTCTATTGTTTTCTCCATTATCACTCTCATAGCTAAAATAGCTTCCCGTGTTCCCCTGTTTCGTCTAAACCCAAATTGGTCTACTCCTAGTATTTCTTCAGCTCGTTTTTCCATTCGTCTTTGTACAATTCTAGTAATATTTTTGATACGTGTGTTGTCAATCTTATGGTTCGAAAATTTTCACATCTATCAGCGCCTTTCTTTTTTGGTATAGTTACAATGATGTTACGCTTGATAGCTTTGGGTATCTCGCCTGACTCATACATATAGCTTACAAGTAGGAAGAGACGTTCTGTTACTGCTTGTCCAGCGGCTTTTAGAATTTCTGCTTGCACCTTATCTGTACCCGGCGGTACCCATCTGTACCTTACCATTTTTCAGACCCTTTAATGCTAATTCAAACTCATCTCTAAGTATAGGATATCTCAAGTCATCATTTTCAATGTCTGATTCCTGTTCTAATGCAGTTAGTTCCTCCCCTGCATATAAATTCCCTATATATTCTTGCCATCTACCCACTTTCTCTACATTTACTATAACGACGTCT
Source organism: Platerodrilus igneus (assembly GCA_036346225.1). Taxonomy (NCBI): domain Eukaryota; kingdom Metazoa; phylum Arthropoda; class Insecta; order Coleoptera; family Lycidae; genus Platerodrilus; species Platerodrilus igneus. Next base: position 10,676,708 of record JARFIW010000266.1, on the reverse strand, counting down.
CCTCCCGCGGCCCTTATAGTTTTGCTATACGGTTTTATATCTCTAAAATTGACTCTAATTAGTTTGTATGCTTCATCAGTCTTTCCTACTTCCATCTTAGTTTGTACCTCTTTGCACTTTTCATCAATTGTTAAGGTAACGAACGAAAAATTACACAAATCGTAATATGACGACTTGTACAAACTTGTTGACCTATTTTTTATTTGTTTACATTCTACCTCAATAAAAGTTGTACTCGCGTAAACGGGGCATCTTTGATTTTAAGTCAAAAAAATTCCCTTGTAAGAAGAATTTTACGGTCTATACGTTCTTCACATTGGACTCAATTAACTGTAGGAATGTTTTAAGTAATCTTTCGCTTTTAATCTCGAAAGTTGCTTTAAGCAAATGAAATGTAAATGCTGACGGTTGTAAGTTAGTGTAATAAAAGCGCCGACTAGAGCAGCCTAATATGTCGTAATTCGACGTGGTTGTTCGGCTTTAAAGGTCAATCATTCAAGTTTGAAACTAAATGTACTACGCGAAAATTAACAGTCGGTCTACACGAAATTGACTAGGAAAAGTTCAAATACATTTGCACTTACGAGCTCTGTATTAACCTTTTACTTAGTACATAGTTAATCTTGATACCTAACCAGGTTTGTTTGTTTAAGACGATAAAAACGTTTAAGGGCACATTTGATACTCTAAAATAACTTTTTGGGTAAATCAAATTGTTTACTTTTGTAAGAAAAAGTGACACAAAAATTTTTTAACGTTGATAGTCATTAAAACTGCTGGCGTTGCGCATGGATTTTGGTGTAGCAATAGTAGAGAATTTATTCCAGTTAATACTAATAGTTGAATTTGCTGTGTACAAATAATTTTGCTGAGGTAACAGAATTTTCACGACCATTATCTACAATTGGAATATACCTGTTGGCCAATACTGCTCGAAATACATTGATGCCCCCCGCGTCATTTAGTTTTGGTGTTTGGTAGATTTTGTCAGAATTCAATTTTTCTGATATTTTACATACAGCCTAATTTAACGATGAGAATTTCTGATTGCTCTAGTGTACAAATTATTGTTTACGCGATCTGCATTTTTTATAGGATTTAATTAATTTCAAAGCGTGCAAATCTGGAAATTTAGTGTGCAAACAAACTGAATAGAAGTAAAACTGCACTGAAATGGTTTTCACAACCTATTCTAAGTGCAATTGTACAAAGCAATCTGCGTTTATGGCAGAATAAACATTGATATATTGAAGTATTTTAAAACCTTAACGGCCTTTAAAACCAAATAAACACCCGATGTGGAAATTGCATTACTTCTAGAGCATTTACTCCACTCAATAAACGTTCGGCGCATTCCAGTAGAACCGTGAAATGGTTTAAAATTACATTTGATATACAGAGAAAGACTTTTATTGTTGAACAATTCTCTGAAGCGCAAGTTTGTGTTAGCTTCATCGAATTGTCGATATTTTATCGTGTGTAAACAAATTGCATAGTACTAGACTTTATATTTTCGGTGGATGCGTTTTTTTAACTGACCATTTCCAGCTTCTTCATTTTGAATATACTGCTTATGACAAGGTTACCCCCCATCACTCTCTTAGCTGAATCTCTATGTAGACTTAATGCAGCTTTTCACTGCTTCCTATCCTGAGCTGTCTTTCAGTACGCTTGCCATCTTCTTCTTCTTTTAATTACACCTACTACCACATTCTGCTATATTTCTAGTATTCTATTGTTGCTAATTTTATCTGTCCAGATGATAGCATGTATTCTTTTATAGCGCCGTTCTCAATGTCCAAACATATTCTTTCAATGGTTTTTTCCCAGCGGCACAGCCATTTCACATTTTGACCTTGCGCCCTAGATGCTTTATTTCCTTAAACTGGTCTACTTTTACAACCCTTTTACGTATAATGTTATTTGTAATTTTCCCAAGTAGTAAAACTTCTTTCCGTTTTTGCTCTTTCGAACCCTATCATTATATCACCTGTCTCTACCACCACCCTGTTTACTACATCTCATCACCTTTGTCTTGGTATTGTTGATCTTTATTTAGTCGTATTTCTAACTTCTTATTTGTATCTTGAATATAAGTATATAATCTGCACACCTCAGCATTTGAATTAATTTTCTCTCTTTTCTATTTTGTTTATAGCTTGCTCCAATACACAAGTTAAACAAATATTGACAATAAATCCTTACATTCCACCTTTCCCAATTATTGATTTTGCTATCTTACTATCTATTTCTATTTCAGCCGTTTCTTTCCTATATAAATTATATATAACTTGCTTCAAAATGCTAAACAGTGTATTCCAATCTACCTTGACAATATCTTAAAATTGTAGTTTTCCAACTATATCCTTTCTTCTAATACTAACTTTACCGAACTGCTTACCTAGTACCACTGTTCTTTCTAAATTCAAACTCACCTTCTGCTTGTTTCAATTCAATTTTTATCTTATCCTGTTTTAAATTATTAAGTAAATATTTTTAAACAGTTTTAAAAATTTTGCATTCTTTTGATTTTGCTTTCTTCGAAAACATTATTAATCTTCTTACCAAGTTTGAAGCCAATTCTCTTTCTTATATATAATGTGTTGTGTACTATCTCGCTCTGCTAGCATTTGATCTGTTTTTGTAGTTTATTTAGCTTTAACTGCTTTTTGCAATTTTGTCGATAGTTTTCGTCGTCTTCCGTTTTCAAAGATGCGTACGTTTCCTTTTTTTTTAAAAAAAAGAAGAATGCTAATCCTATTCTTTGTTTACAAATAAACATAGCGTCCTAGCGACTTGTTTAATTCCTCATGTAATGACCGATTACTTTTGTTTTGAACGAACCATAGACCTTGTTACCATTGTTTAATATTATTATCTTGTTTCTATGTTTGTTGTCTTTGAACGCAGTAGTAGCTTTATCTTGTAAAATGTAGCACGACCTTGTTCTAATCTTTGTTTTATATCTTTCGTGCTCTTCTCATCTTGCGTTATTTATCTTCCTACGTAACAGAAATCCTTAACCTCTTGCAAGTTCTCGCTCCCAATTTGTATTCTAGTTTTTAGTTTATTTTCCCCTCCTTTGCATACTAGGGCTTTAGTTTTATTTTTGTTAATTTTCATACCGTATCTCTCTGTTAGAACTGTTTCCATTTCATTAAGAGCGGCTTCTAACTTTTCCTTGCTAGATGCTAATATTGCTGCAAATCTAAACATATCAATATTTTGTCCCTGCATAATAATTCCATATATCTTCTTGCATTTGACAGTATTCATTGCCTCTTCGATGTACAAGTCAAAAATTAATGGGAATAGGGCACATCCCTGTCTCGCCCCTTTTCCAATATTTAATTCTCTACGTTCGTGCTCTAATTCTATTATCGTTGATTGCTTTTTGTATAAGCTATTTATTATCCGTTTATCCCAAAAACTCATTCCACTATTTTTGAGTGTTCCGATTTTTTTTCCATTTTACTTTGTCGAATGTTTTTACTAGATCTACAAACCCTATATACACGCTTTCCCCTTTTTCTATTGTTTCGTCCATTATCACCCTTCGAGCTAAAATAGCCTACCTTGTTCCTCTGTATCGCCTAAACCCAGGTTGATCTTTTCCTAGTATTTCTTCAGTTAGTCCTTTCATTTGTCTATGTACAATTCTAGTTAATATTTTTGACACGTGTGCTGTCAAATTTATTATTCGAAAATTTTCACATATAACCGACTCTCTCTTTATTAATATACTGATTATGGTGTTACGTTTGAAATCTTTGAGCATTTCGCATGTCTCCTACATATAGCTTACAAGTTGGAATAGCTGTTCTGTTAGTTTGTACAGCGGCTTTCAAAGTTTCTGCTTGGGTCTTATCTGTATCTGATGCCTTACCATTTTTCAGACCATTTAATGCTAATTCAAACTCATCTTCAAGTATAGGATATCCCAAGTCATTCTTTTCAATGTCTGATTCATGTTCTAATGCTGTTAGTTCCTCTCCTGCATATATTCCCTATCTATTCTTGCCACCTATCTACTTTCTCTACATTTTCTATGGTGATGCTTCCTCCGGCGTCCCTTTTATTTTTGCTATACCGTTTTATATCTCTAAAATTCATTCTATTTAGTATGTATGCTTCGTCTGTCCTTCCTACTTCCATCTTAGTTTGTACTTTTTCGCTCTTTTCATCAATCCATTGTTCATTAACTTTCGTGCATTTTCGAATAATTCCCCATTCTATGACGTTGTATCGCTGTTTTCTGTTTCATCTAATCTATTTTTGTATTTTCGTCTTTTTTCTACTAGATTCAGGATATCCCGTGTTATCCATAGTTTCTTATTTTCTTTTTGTATATACCCCAGAATATCTCTGGCCGCCAAGTCTAAGCTGGATTTAATGTTATTCCACTCTGTTTCTATTTCCTTAGTATCAGAAATTTTCCCGATACCATACAGCAATTCATTTTACCTTTTTTCAAATCTTTCGTGGATATCTATATGTTTTAGTTTCTCAAAGTCAAAGTGCCTTTTTCCGTTCCTTTTTTTCAAATTTTTAACTTTAAGAGCGGCCTTCATAATTACAATGTTGTGGTCAGTATCTATATCTGCTTCTGGGTAGCTTCCAGTCTTTTATTTGATTCTTAAACCGTTGTCTAACAAGAATGCAATCTATTTGATATCTTCCTATATATGATATATGATATATGATGTTGAAATAATGTGTTTGTGATGGTTAAATTGTTCTTGTTGCAAAATGTCATTTCACGTGCCTAAACCAAATAAACCTACTACCGCTCCTTCACTACCCTCACCTACCACTGCATTAAAATCCCCCGCAATTACTAAATTTTCATGTCCTTGTACGTATCTTAGTATGTCTTCGACATCTTTGTAGATCGCCTCTACCTCCTCCTCACTGTAGCTAGAGGAGGGCATGTATACTTGTATTATTACTGTATTTACCGGTATAGATTCTAATCTAACCATGAGTACTCTTTCGTTCTTTTATAATAGTTTTCTACACGTTGTCCTATCTTTTTTCGTATAACTATCCCCACACCCAAACTTCCTTCCCCTGATACTGTATGAATTACCCTGAAGTATCCACTCCAAAAATACCCCGCTTCTGGACAGCGAACTTCGCTGATCCCTACTATGTCTAGTGCGGTTTTGATTTCTTGTGGCTTTTGCCAGTACTAATTCGTTTTACTCCAGTCTCATATCGAATGATAATAGTTATTGCATCGAACTTACGAAATAAAATTTATTTTTGAGTGTGTTGCGTTTTGTTCGTGTGGGTTCTAAAATGTATTTTTTCACGAATTATTGTTTAAATTATTTATGATTTGTTAAATAAAGCATGCCTGAAATAAAATGCTAACAACAAGAAGTAAATGAATAGTTTCTTGAAGTTGCAGTGTTTACATTTTTCAACGAAGGTGTGAAAGAAAATAGTTCAGGCGGAAGCGTGAAGAAATCGATCTTTTTCGTGAATTTGCAAGGGGTAAAATTTTTGTTCCGTTTTCAAATTTTATGTCGACGGTAGAAACATTATCATCCCGGAATCGTGCAAAATAGGTGTCAGAATCATTTTTTTAACCTTTTCTGCAATAACTTATTTTCTATAACATTACAGTCAAAACAGTGTATCACCAAACTAAAGCTTACTGAATTCTCTATAGATCTACCATCAGAGTAACGATAACCGAGCTATATCCACGTAAAGCTATCAATGTTGGCACATTTCCAGCGAAATCTATTTTTAGCTAAAAATTCATGCCTTTTTGATGGACACCATTTTAACCGTAAAGTGATGGAAATAAGAGTTATTTCTAGAAAAAGAAATAAAAAAAAGTCATATTTTTTATGATGTTTCTACTGTCGATACCAAATTTTAAAAATCAATTTGTATCTAGGTTTTAACAAAAAATGAGATTTCACCTGAGATTATGCTAACATTGATAGCTTCGCGTTCTTGTATTATTACTGTGTTTACCAGTTTAGATTCTAATCTAACCATGAGCACTCTGTCGTTCTTTTTGTAAGTAATTTTTTACACAGTATTCTATCTTTTTCCGCATAACTATCTCCACACCCAAATTTCCTTCCTCTGCTCCTGTATGAATTATCCTGAAGTCTCCGCTCCAAAAATCCCCCACCTCTGACCATCGAACTTCGCTGATCCCTACTATGTCTAGTGCTAACCTATCCATTTCAATTTTCAAGTTCTCTAGTTTACCTACTTGCTTCAAACTTCTGACATTCCACGCACCGACACGCAAAATGTTCCCGACTCTTCCTTTAAACTTTCCGATCACGTCCTCCGAAGTAATCCCCTCCCGGAGATCTGAATGGGAGACTATTTTAACTCCGGAATCTTTTACCCCATCGGATGCTATCATGTTACTTACAATTTAAGTACGCCGTGTCTTAGAATGCCACACCGACCTCTGTGGTCTCTGCCACTTTAAGTACCAAAAATTCTGTTGACCTCTTTCGGGAACTGTGTTAGTCTGGTTCCTCACTAAAGACCCTACTATTTTGGTTGAACCTGTAGTTTGGCTCTGTAGACCACTGGAACGCGAAAACCAGTCCACCCGTTCTAGTAATCTAGAACTTCTTCAAGGTGCAGGTTGTAGCATTTTCAAATGCTACGTTTGCAAAATATCCCCAACAATTATGTAGTATTATGTAGTCATACATAACCCCTAATATAAGCAACACACTTTACAATATCTATTACGCATTTGGTATATTTAATCAGCTATAATTAATACATTCTAACATAATAATTACATCTCAACAATTAATTCAGTTGTTGTTAACAACATTCCATTTATATTCTTATTTGATTTAATAAAAATTCATTATTACATTTATAATGTAGATAAATAAATACATTCCTAATTTACATCTTTATGAAATATTTGGTAATATGTGCAGCCATCTGCCGTAAATATACGAAGTTACGAATGTGTCGTAGTATAAGACAACTTGTTCTTAATCGCAAGAGCAGTCTAAGGTCGCTTCTTATCAAACTAACATGGCTCGTTTCGCGTCCTCTGACCTTAGGATCGGGATAGTGAAATAGGTGAGTGAAGCGTTGAGAATGATCTACGTGACGATTCCTTAGGGAATTAACAATGCGCTTTTCGGTACGTTAGTTCAGAATCCAATATTACAATTCGTTTAAGATGCACACACATGATTGTTAGTCTGGTTTTTGAAGAATCGCCGTGATATTTATTTACATCTATCTTGGATGCTCGTAATTTCAATGCAGTATAATTGCTTGGTACAAGATTGCAAGATTTCACCTTGTTTGAATTAAATAAATGGATTAATTATCAGTGAAGATGCATGGTCAAAGTCCGATCAGCCATACTTGTTTCATAAACAGCACGTAATCGATACATAAGTCTGGTTGGTATAACAGGTGTTGAACTGGATTGTCAAGGTGCGTACTCTTTATAATTTTGTTCGATAGAAGTCTTTTGTCAACTTCGTTTTGTTTACATTCCAATAATGGTATTATAAAATCTAATACGACTATAAATATTTCGTAAAATTTAAGTGAATTTAAAAATTAGAAACACGGTGTATTTCGCATTGATTATGTGATTTGATAATATTGATCAATACATTTAAACATAACCCTAGTTCTAGTTTAATTAATTATAACTTGCTATAACAGCTATCAAGTAAATTTTTATATTGTTCACCTCTTATCATGATTAAAGAGAAACATTATAATACTCTAGTGAGTTTATATTGAAGCTTATTTGTTTATCAACATTCCATACTTCATATTATATTAATAAATAACTTGTATAAATCATACAGCTGATTTAATTTTTGACTAAATATATTTTTGCTTCTTTTGTCATCTGATTATGAAACGTTGCTCAATTTATTTACTATATTACTGTACTTAAAATCTATACATTCTAATTGTGAGTAGTTAACGGATCCGATTTCTACATAAAATAATAATTGTTGAATTTTATTAGAATCAAACGTTAAGGTTTAGTATTAACGTGAAACTTAAAATCAAGAGAGTTATATTTTCAGTTTCTATATATTTAAAGAAAGTTAAGTTACTATTCCACAAACATTTTTAAATACCTGAATTATAAATACGTTCCATTTTTACTATAACATATAAATTTGTTAAAGCATATTATACGACATTATATTTTCAAAGAAACCTAGAACACTTTTATTGAAACAAAAATGTATACAATCTTTGAGTATATAAAATACTTTCATAAAGGTTAATGCTACAAGATATAAAGGTATTTACAATATCATGTTATTTTGAAATATATTGGAAGAGCAAACTGCTGGCTCATATGTTATATTTTTAATCTTGTAATTTATTTCAGGTATTTCATCGTTGTAGTCAACTTTTGGGTTCTGCATTCCCCTTTTTTCTGAATGTAGTGGCGCTCAATATTTTGTTAATTTTCTTTAATATCAATTCCCACCCCTGAACCATTGCTTTCTACCGCTTAGAGTAAAGTCTAGAGCATAGCACCGGTAACATCCAATTCCCTGAAAAAGGGTAGGTTGTAAGGTCCATTCTGAATAGAAATCCAACCTACACACGATTTATATAAGGTGACCTCAATAACTACGATTATATTAACCCAGTATAGAACATATTTTGATATAATAACAAAATCTCCATAACCATAATAATAACAATCACAATTGTTTGAGGTTAGGTACCACTTATGTGCACTGTCATATGTTACATTTTCTCAGATAAGTGGTTTTTATATTTATAAATAATTGCGTCATTATAGGAGTTTTAAGTACTCAGAGCACTTGATGTTCAGTTTCACTTCGATGTAAATAGAAAGTAACTATTGTAAGCTATGCACATCATATCAGTAAAATGGACAGCATTACATTATTCACGTCACTAAAACATTTTTATTTTTTTGGTGGTATGCCTTTTACACTTCATAATTCAATAATCATTCGTCGCTACCAAACTGTTTGGGTTGATGTTAAATAACAAAGGTAAGCGGTGTGCATGAATTTAGATCGGTTTGTTTGAGTTTCGTGTGAGTGTATTTATTTGTGGATGTGTACATCTTGGTGTAGAGTTGGGCTAGTTATGGAAGTGTGATAGTGCCGCGGATTTGGGGGGATCGGGTGTTTTGTAATAAGGATTTCATTCAGGAAAAGGTTTAGTTCTTATGGATGATGATTTGTAAGGAAGTTTACGCTTGGATAGGGGGAGAAGGAGCCCATATCGATTGCTGTTTTGAATTTGACTTGGAGCGGAACAGTACGTGGACAGGAGTAAATTAGGTGTTCCGGTGTTTCAGGTACAGTGTGATCGGTGCATGGATAAAATGGGGATGGGATTAGGTTAAAGTTGCCGGGTCCGGTCAGGAATTGGACAGTGGATCTACCAGAAAGAGAGGTCATTTCTGCAATGTGAGATCATGGAGGATAATTGGTGTTTTAAGTTTGAGGTTTCGCAGTTGGATTTCTAGAGGTGGTATCTGAAGAAGGGCGAATGTGGAAGTGGTGCACTATGCTCTTCAAGTGTACAGTGTGTCCCAAATTGGATGTATTAAATGGGTAACTTAGTTGTTATTAAAGATACAATAAAACTGTGTGCGCAGTCATGGACCAACTTTTTGAGATCAATTCAATGGTGAATTCATAAATGAGCGATCTTCTTTTGTTTTCGAGTTATAGTCAAAAATTGATATTTTTAACAATTATATTAATTCGTATAACTCGTTTGTTTGCAAAAACATCCAAAAATACTGTAAAAAATTTTTATACAGTTTTATACGTAGAATACAGTGGCGTACGCAAATATTTAATATTTATAACACTTTTGAGATTATAATATAAACTTGCATTTTTTTATATAGAAACCACAATTGGTTGCGACCTTATTTAAAAGCTCTTTTTGACAGCTTTTCAAAAATATATAGTTTAATATAATTATCTTTTCAAATGGCTGATTTATTCCATGTTTTTGTATAATAAAATAATTTATTATATTGGTAATAAATAGTTGGCCGCGAAACAAAAGGTAAACAAAAAACGACAATTGTTTGTATAACAAACGTCAACGGGCTTCAATCACATCTATTGCACATGCAATAAATTGTATTGTTAATTTGTAAGTGAAGCATCTGTTACTAAATGGCAAAATTTGAAAATTACGATAAAATACGATATGCTAGTTGCATTTAATGAGTCTGCGAGAATTCCACTATCAGCAAAAACTTTATATTTTAACAGGTAATTGTGTAATTAATAACAAATAATATTACTATGTCGTTTGTAAATAATACAGATATTTTGAAAGACAACCAAATATTAACACGTTTAAAAGGTTAGATAGTAATTTACAACAGTTTGGCTGTTTTGACAAACCTAGAACGAAACAGTATACAGTTTTTAATCAAGAGCAAACTACTGTTGTCACCATAGTATGTGTGGAAACGAACCCAAGAACAGCATGTGGGAAAATCGAAAGAAAATGGGTGTTTATAAATCAACAGCTTCAAGAATATTGAAGCGTAATAAATATCAACCCTATAAAATTAAAATTATACATAGTTTGTTTCCGGAAGATTTTAAAAAAGAAGGCAATTTTGTCAATAGTATCTTCGTAAATGTGTTGCTGCTAACAATTTTGGAAATAACATTGTATAGTCTGATGTAACACATGTGAGTAGTGCTAGTATCTTCAACAGATACAACAATCAACACTTGTCTAATGAAAATACCTACCAAACATATACGAGGCGTCAATAAGGCCGTTTTGGTTTGAATATTTGTTGCTACATTGTTGGTGGCAAATTTCAATACCATATTTTTGAATACAACCTTTCAGCTGGTCGCTATATTGAAATTTTGGATACCAACTTGCACGAATTACTGGAGGACATCCTTTTGAAAAAAGACAAAAAGTGTGGTTCCAACAAGATGGTACACCGTCGCACAACGCTATAATTACTCCTGATTATTTAAATAGAGAATATCGCAATAAATGGATGGATACGTTTGGACCTGTTCAGTGGCCGCCTAGATCTCCTGACTTGTCGATATTGGACTATTTCTTGTGGAATTTTTTGAAAGAGGAAATCTATAAAATCCTGCACCATAGTATTGAAGAGTTGCGGAATTCAATTGATGCAGCATTTCGTAAAGTTAAGGCGGTCATTTATCAAATTCTATTAAATCTTTAATAAAACGATGTACACTTTGTTTAAGAGAGAATATAGACCAGTTTGAACAATATCTCCGAATTGTCAGTAAATAAAACTATTGTAGTATTCCAATCTGTGTTCTAGTGTGTATATATATATATATATATATATATATATATATATATTATGTGTGAGGGGGTGCGTGTAGGTGAGGGTGTGTGTTGGTGTGTGCGCATGCGTGTGTGCATGCGAAGGCGTGTGCTTGTGTGTGTGAAGGTATGAGGTGTGTGAGTGTGTGTGTGTGTGTGTGTGTATTTGTGTATCCATATATAGATTATAAGCTATTTATATGTGAATAGGGACATATAATTTTCAATTTAAGATGTAGTTATACTAATTTTTGTAATATATGTAGTTATGATATTGTATTCTCTAGCTTTCAAACTTTGTTGTTTAGAAATGTGATGTGGTACAATAATAAACTCTTGTTTTGTGTTTACCTTTTGTTTCGCGGTCAACTATTTATTATCAATATAATAAATTAATTTATTATACCAAAAAATGGAATAAATCGGCCAGTTGAAAAGATAATTATAATAAACTATATATTTTTGAAAAGCGGTTAAAAAGAGCTTTTAAATAAAGCGGCAACCAATTGTGGTTTCCATTTAAAAAAAAATGCAAGTTTATATTATAACCTCAAAAGTGTTATAAATATTAAATATTTACGTACGCCACTGTATTCTACATAAAAAACTGTATAAAAAACTTCTACAGTATTTTTGGATGTTTTTGCAAACAAACGAGTTATACGAATTAATAGAATTGTTAAAAATATCAATTTTTGGCTATAACTCGAAAACAAAAGAAAATCGCTCATTTGTGATTTCACCATTGAATTGATCTCAAAAAGTTGGTCCATGACTGCGCACACAGTTTTATTGTATCTTTAATAACAACTGTTACCCATTTAATACATTCAATTTGGACACACTGTACAATAAATTAGTGAGGGTCGGAATGATGGTAGGCTTAAAGAAAGTCTGGAGTCTACGGCGTAGCGGATGATCGGGATGATGATTTGGTTAGATATTTAGTGAACTGTTTCAGATGGTATTTTTCACGTATTGCAGCATTCAACCGATCCAGCTGTTAACAATAAGGTCACAGTCCAAATCTACAGTACGACCTTCTGCACCATCTCAGGAGGACCTGCTCCTTCAAAAACCTACATAAATAAGATATTTTACAAGAATGTGGGGGAGGCACGTACTTGGGTTGGCTAGCTCAGTTGATCCTATTTGCTCTTGCACCGAAAATCAATTTGGTGCAAATGACAATTTAGAATTCGCCATGAAGGTCCGTAGATAGCTGGCAATTTCCAAGGGGAATAGTTCTCTCTGACGTAGCACGCAATTCTTGAGCAACAACATGCCTAATCTTGTCTTCGGAACTGTTGGACTCCAACGTATAGCTTTGGAATCAAATGAAATCAAATACTTCCTTCAATACGGTTGGTAACAATTCTGATGACACTTGGTTTCAACAAAATAGTGCATCACCATACTTAGACGTTGCTGTTCAAAATTATTTAAACGGAGTTTCCCACAACAGTCGAAGAAGAAGAAAAGACGACAAAGTGGCCTGCACGATCTCTCGATATGTCAATGTTAAATTTCTTATTAGGTCACCTCCAAAAAATTGTATGTACAACAAAATCTGACAATTTGGATGATCGTAGAAAGAATATTGGCAAGAACCAAAGAAATAACAAACGAGAAACGTATGTAGCCATATCAAATTTTACAATAAACTTGGATACGACAGCTAGAAGAAGGGTGACATTTTGAGCATCTAATTAAATAAAATTAGTACCATTTCTTCTGTTGACTATTGAGTAATCATTTTTTCTCTATTTATCTTAAGGACCGACTTTTGAATTAATAAAGTTAGCACTATGCGGTTTTAACGGCTGTACTTTTAATTTAATAAACGTATAAAAAATGAAAAATATAAAGTGCGAGGTAAGGTTCGGGCCTTGGGAGCTGCGTTTTTAAAAAAACACTTCCAAAGTTCTAAACAAATTTATTTAATTAGTTCAACTTACACAGAAATTAATGTAGAATTTTGACACACTGATATTAATTATTCTAAGTCGAAATAACTGATTTAAATAAATTATTGTGAGTCGCCCAAGCAAACTGCAATGTTAAAGCTGAATACTTTGATTGACTGCCAGGTCTTGGAGCTTCCGGCTTTTTTATAATGTCCCTACCCCCTCACATGGCTGTGGGAACTTGCAGATTTCATGTCTGCTTTATTCTTACTTCTATACTTTGTTACATTGTTACAATCTTAATTTCTAGATAATTGCGTACCTTAACCGTCTGTGACCTGCCACCTGCAGTGTCACTATCGTCTGGAATACATTGTATTGCATCTGTTCTCATGAACTGTTAATAACCTGTATGGTTTATCCTTGTATTACATTGTTGCAATTGACTTATGATTTCTTTAACAATTTCTAATAATTTCCTATTAGATTCTATTATTTAATATATAGATAAATTGGGTGATACATAACTTGCGTACAGTTTATAATAATAAATATTGTTCATATTTCAAAATAACGGTACACCCGGTATATTTCTAATAGCTTTGTGTTGATAAGTTATTTCTTACATTTTTATTTAAAACTTCTGTTGTAAACAATTCAGAAAACTAAATATAAATGTTATGAACACTCTATTTGCAATAACGACGGTTCTTTATTTTCAAACTGTGTATACAAACCTTTTTAATAACTCGTAGTTACAATGGAATTCTAAATGCTCTCACAACGCTTTATTTTCGAACTAATCGCTAACAGTACAAGTATTATCTTCTTATTACGATTTTTAAATTACTATCGAAGCACTATGATTAATTTATATTAATTTGCATGATCACTACAATAATTTATATTAACACTAATGTATATCAACAGAGCATATCATAATAAAAGCTTAATCAGAACTTAATTTCAATTAGAACTGAACTCCAAAACCCAAAGGCTATTTATAGCTATTGAATAATACTACTTATTTCACGAACAGTCCAGAAATTATGCAAATAATGTTCTCGAGATTTCTTATTGTAATCTTTAATTGCAGTCGTGCACCTGTCAATCAAGAGACCTGTCAAACTCTTCATCTGCGTTTTAATGTAATTATTATGGTCGGAAGCAGACCAATTAGCAGTACCTTAATTAATTAAGTTACTTTTTGAAACACTGTATTTAAAGTCTTATGTAAAACCCATCCAACCCTATTCACTAGGAATACGAATTTGAGCTACTAAATTGTACCACGTATTTTTATTTACAAAATAGAAATCAAATTTTTATTTTCAACAATTACCACTTGCAAAATTTTAAATTATTTGGTAAATTAAAAAAGTTAAATTTTGAACTTTTTTAATGGATTTTTTTGTTTAAAATAGGCTAATTTAAGAAAAGAAGCTGCAATTGTTATTAAAAAAATATAGCATGTCTGCTTTCTTTATACAGGTGTATTTTACATTTAATACGAAGTCAGACAGTCGGCTTAGTTATCGAAAAGGGATTGGTTCTGCAATGCCCACAACTTGAATTTTGTGTTTTATGGAGACTACACAACATAAAAGAAGCCAATTTAGTGGACTTCCACATAAAAAGAAAACATTACTAGCAAGAAGGGTTGGAAAAGTTGAATAGCATATATCAGACCAAATTAGGTCGCCAGTACGTATAAAAGCTACGGAAATAAATGTTTTCTATCCTTAACTATTCTAGTTTTTCCGGTAAAACCACATAAATTTGGAAGAATGGTTCAAGTATTGGAAACGAGTTAATTTATATACGTAAAAGCTGTATTCATCTTGAGCAATACGTTTTCGTGTTTGTGCAGCCGTTTGTACTAATTTGTAGACAGAAAATAAGTTTACGATTTCACTTAGCTGAAAAAAGACACAAGCTTATTATTTCACCATAGATAGTAGTTTGATTATTTCTTAAACGTTCTTCACATTAAAAATGATTGTAAGTGATGTATTTAACGAAGTTTAAGATAATTACGAAAGCTGATCAAGAATAATTCCCTTTAACAGTCAAAAAGTAATAAAAAAATTAACAAGTGTAACTTTTCTATATACTTACACTTAATTGCGACGCATTTATCACAGATTAGGATAAGTGCATCGGTGCCGTTATAAAGAGTCTTATCTCTGCTTCACAATGGTATAGAACTGCTTTACTGTTTTTAAAACCTTCTTTACAGGTACAACCTCTCTCTTCAACAGTAAAAGTAGGTAACAATGGTGGTTGTCACCCACACTAAGACTGCAAGGTGAGTGCTCCACTTCAGTAAAGTCTCAATCACGGATAGTTAGTTTAGCAACAGTTGCATTGGAGTGAATTAGCTTATTACGCGTTAAAAAAGTGCTTTGCAAAGTATTTTAGTAAATAGTTATTTCAGGGGATTTTTGTATAATTAATTTAGGTATATTAGTTTTAAAAATTAAGAAAATACGCATATTAAATGTGGTCTTGATGTTCCGTAGCCATGGTGGAGGTTCGCCTTTTTATTATCGTGTAACTTTGTGGTAAAGATGGTTCTCACGGTTCGTAATAGACATATGTCGCCTTTCCAATCAATCAGAACGCGTACGAACCAGCGGTGGTGGTGGATAAGTTAAAAAGCAGCGCACGATAAGAGAATTACTGTCTGGACTACATGATCGTTAACTGCTTGTGCGGGAGAATGTATTACAAACTATGTAGTGGAGTGTTTACCCGTCGATTCCCTTCCTATCCCCTATAGTTTAATGTCGTACGTAATACCAGTGTACTTCATTACAAGAATATTGACTAAGAAAAGGCAATTCTTATCCACGACATACAACACTAAGATAAAAGAACAATTATATGTTACCTAGCTGGATAATATGCAGTAATTTAAAAAGGTAAGCGAGTATTAATGAATTTACAGTAATAACTTAAAACATAAATGATTCTATTTCGTTTGAAATTTCTGCGAAACTTAACACGCTGTCCATGCAGCACACGAATAATTACCGTACTGTATCTTTGTTTGTGCTAATAATAAGCTACACTACTTGAAGTAATTATCCACAACGTTTTAGCTTCAAAAGTTTCCTTAATTTGCGTAGAAGCTATAGCTGGTAAGTGCCATTTACGAATGTACTTCGCCTTCTGAGACGTACCATAAAATTCAATCGAATCGCAAAAACTGCAAAGATCTTTTAAAACGACTGTCAGACTTTTTCTTTTCTTGAAGAAACTTTAGGTCGCTATGTTTACACTGAACAACGACAAGTTCTATTTCGTTTATCACAGCTGTGAAACCAAAATCAGTAACTACAGGATTGGCAAACAAGAGACCAGACAATAGATTTATCTCTGCACTGATAACAGAATTCTCTCTGAAGTACGTTGGGCTTTCTAGCTTTTAATACAACCTTAAGAAAAACTTTTGTAAGACAATCTAAATTGTGACATCACAAACAGTCGATATTATATTTTTAATTTGGAATATATAAACATGACTATGCGAGGACATAGCTTACGAGACTAGTTTTCGGAAATGACAGTTAACTTTTTTCAATCTGATACGGTAACAAAGTTAGATTATTCGTAAAGAAATTTCAATCTACTGGGACAAATTCCCAATTCTGACACTGATACAATTGATCAAAAACAAAAAATTTCTACATCTAGAACTTACAAGATCATAAAGCAACGTGGTTAACCAAAAATTTTGAGTTTTGCGAGGTAACAAAGGCTGACTGAAACCGTTAAAGACAAAGTTGGAGTTCCACGGCTAAAATTAGCTCAAACATTTAATGTTTCAGAGACCACTGTGTTACGCTCTAAATTGCTTCACAAATATTTCAATAATAATTAATTGCAGGTGATTTTTTTATATAATTAATTTAGGGGTATTACACATAGTGATATAGTTGGAAAATATATTGTGAGAATTATCCCTGAAATTTTTGGAAATAGCTTTATTGTTATGTATTCTTGTGGTCTAGTTCCTCGGCAATGTTTAGGAGATTAGCCATTTTGTAATGATATATTTTGCTGTTAAGATGCTTCACACGGTTTGAAACAGATATACGTTCTTGTTCCAACCAATCATAACGCACGATATAGATGGGAGTGGTAAATTTCAAGTTGTTGGGAGTGCGCCAGGATATTCATTCTACATAACTATCTGATTATTAAATACCTGTGTGCGGAAAATGTATTAAACTATATAGTGGAGGGTTTACTTGCGATTTCTACCCTAAATTCTGCATTAACTCTTGTATCGAAGCACGTTCAATCTTCATTTTATTTTACAAAACAATGATGCTTCATCAATATATTGCAGTTGAGAACTTCTATTTTACTCGTAAAACTAATTGAAACATATGTATAATTGCAACTCTGCATGGTCGATCTTTACTCAACGGTACATACTGCTTGGCTTTAAAAAGAATCAAAACACGAATGAAACTTTACTCAAACTTACATGATCAATCTCGTAAAATAAAATAAATGTTGAGCCTTAATTACTTCCGTTTATATACAAAATAATATCAATAGGACATTATTCCATTGTATTCTCGAATCTTAGTTACCGATGAATGATGTAATATTTCCGCGAATGGTGCGCTTTATGATCTAATTAGTGTCAATTCATGATTTGTTTTATCGTAAAGCGTACCGTATATCCTTGTCTAATGCTCGAGGTTAATGGTCGCGTCTCATATTATCTTATTGAAATCCGTAAAACTATAAAACTCCTTATATTATCTCGATTTTCATTTTAATCGACTTTAATACGACGATTGTTTATAATTGGCTACTAATACAGGATTTTTGGTAATTGATGACGTATTTGAAAATTCTAGAACATAATGATTTTATGATTTGCACATGCAATAACATTTGTATAGATTTGTATTCTTAACAATTGTAAATGCATAAAGATTTGCTTCTACGGTACATGAAGCGTGCTCTAACGCATATTTATGCACAGAAAATTAATTACATAAATAACTGTAGCTCGCATTTCCTTTCTTTATCCTTTGCAAAGCAATAAGATTGATATAGTTTCCATGCGGATGTATTAAATGGTTTGTATTTATCTCTGTATTCTTTATTCGTGGTGTGCTGTTATTGTATTTTTTTTCTGTTGCACACCCAAATATGTATAAATAAATAAATCTCTTAGAATGAACCTAGATTTATTAAGCATAGAAGGCTTTATCTACACAAAGTATTAAAGTTTTTGCATAATTAAATAAGGAGCTTCTTTTATGTTTTGTAATAACGGGACTGTAATGAAATATGCTTTTTATGGCATCTTTCAACGATTACTTTATACAGGGTGGAGGCATTAAATATTCGAAAATTTCAATTTGTCCCGTCTCCTTCTGTTTGGGTGGGTTCTAATTATAAAGTTTGGGTTTCAATGGCTCATATATATATATATATATATATATATTGTAATGTTAGTAAGGATAAAAGGGTTCTAAGGGTTGTTTTGTTGAAGGTAGTGTATGCCAAATAAAGTAAGACAAATATCAGATCCCGTAACGGAGAAATTTATGTTTGCCGTACTTTACAAACGTTAAAGTATTTGAAATATTAGTCAAAATGTAAGTGCCAAGACGTAAAAACAATGACTTGATGACGTGATAAAACACACAGTATTCAAGGTTTTACACTGAGTTGTATGTTGAATAAGCCATAGAACGTACATTTGCTAATCCAGAAACCGGATGCGTCTGTAGAAATTACACTATTCACCACGCAGATCCAGGTTTATATGTAACATTTCGGCATTTATTTTACTAGAATCAACCTTTGGACAAACATGTAATATCAAAATTATAAGTAATACCATTGTCAAATATGATTGAAGGGTTGTGCGATATTTAGGACCAATGATTGAACATTTATGTATGAAAAGGGAAAGTGCAAAAGACAAAGTATAAAGTATTAGTGACACGAACTTGTTGGGGACGATGTTATTGGATGGTTTTTGTATACAATGTAATAAAGAGTAGGCATATTTAAATTGTAATTATCACCTAGGAAAAGTAAACAAGAAGTCGATTTTAAATATTTTTGTAATAAGACGTGTTTGTAAACTGCGCTAAATTGTTTGAATATTTTGAAGATTTAATAAATGAGTTTGAAAGTGTACGAGTTTAATTTATGTAAAGGAAGAGTAACGATAAGCAACAGTGAATAAAATAATTAATAGCAACGACGAGTAACAAGCTTAAGAGTGGAATTAGTGCGACAGCAAACCGGCGGAACATAAGTGGATATTGGAACGAGATTTATATAGGCAGAAGGCATCGAATAGGATTTATAAGATTGAAGAAGATATTATTGGGATTGAATTGGATATGGTTTTATGTATAGCAGGGCATTGAGTGGTAAATAGAAGGAAGGATTGATTTGGAACGAGCGGATTAAAAGGAGGAAGTATTGATTTGGAACGAGCGGATAAAGAAAGCAGTGATTTAGAACGAGAGGAGCAAGATTATAAGACAGCATTGGAGTAGCAAGAGGATTCGTACGAGATAAAGAAGATATAACACCGGAAACATTAGCGCAGGGGAAGTAAATACAAAAGGTTATTCAAAATTCTAAATTTGGGTCATATTTATTTTAGATTTGGGAGCATCAAAATTAAGTCAACGATACCTGGAGTCTAGACGGCAGATTTCATAGTGATAGTGCAAACCTTGTAAAGACGTATACGGCGAGTAGGATTTTGAGCCAGCATTCATAGAGGCCGACAACGAAGTATAGAACAGGTGAGTACTGTGTGATATAACGTCAAAGTTAGAAATTTTGTAATATTAATTAATTTGGCACAAGGCAACGTGGATCATATAAAAATTTGGCATATACAAGTGTAAAATCATCAAAGGTACAAAAACAAAAATAGTGCTGTTTGGTTGGTGCATTGCACATATACTTACCACTGAACCCACGGTAAGTAGGTGGATACCCTGGGAAGAAAGAGTTTTCAAATAGTCGAGGCATATTTAACACAGTTTTGATTCATAAACCAACCAAACGAAAATAAAGCACGTAA
Source organism: Platerodrilus igneus (assembly GCA_036346225.1). Lineage (NCBI taxonomy): Eukaryota > Metazoa > Arthropoda > Insecta > Coleoptera > Lycidae > Platerodrilus > Platerodrilus igneus. The sequence goes on along the minus strand of JARFIW010000266.1, from coordinate 10,656,380 downwards.
CATAAAATAAATACTTGCACATCATATAAAATTAAATAATTAATAAAAAAGGCGCGAGGGGGTTGAGCATAAGAAGGTGGAAAACCCAACGTGGGGCTAGATAGAAATAGTAGTAGGATACGGGATCCCGAGATTAGGTGGGGCCCGTAGTTTATATATTTTTTCAGGAAAGAGGAGTTCAAAAAAAGGCAGCAGAGATGACGGACGCGGACACGAAACGGATAACGAGGTCAGGAAGAATATACGGAATTGACGCGGAATTTATGACACAAGACGAGGAGCTAGACGCAGGGGGAGATGTCCAGGAAACGGAGGTGATAAACATGGAAACGGACCAGGCGACGGTACATGAAGTCAAGGTAGCAGAAACCGCCGGAAACCAGGATATTATGCGATTCCTGATGAGTATGAAAGACGAGTTGAAGACACTGGCAGAGTTAAAAACAGAGTTTATGACTTCACGTACGGAACTAAAAACGGAATTAACGAACAAAATTGCAGATTCACATACGGAACTAACAACAAAAATTGAAGAGTCGCGGACAGAGTTTAAGACATTACATACGGATCTGAGAAATGAATTTAGAACGGCGCACGCCGAACTAACGGCAAAATTAGACTACACCCAGGACTATCTACTCACGTCGATACAAAATGTAAAGGACGAACTAAAGACAGAATTACAAGAAAAGGTAGACAGAGTAGACGACAAGATTGAAAATACACGGGTACAATTTCAGGGAGAGTTGAACGCAACAAGGACGGACCTACGAACAGAAATAAAGACACGCGTGGAGACAGTCGAGGAGACTATGATCAGCGGATTTACGACTTTAAACACTGAAATACAGACATGTGACAAAAAGCATACGACCAATTACAGGAATTTAGGACAGACGTTAGAAACACTACAAAACGAAAATGTTGACGTTAGGACACAACTAGACGCAAAACTTATAGACAACGCGACGATATTAGAAAACAGGGTCGGCAGCGAAGTTAGACAAATACATGACAAGTTAGACGACCTAGAAAGGAGACGCGGAGGACTAGACTACGGACAGCAGTTTAAATTAAACCGAGACGCGCTACCGAAATTTGAAGGACGACGGACTGAACAACCGATGGGGTTTTTGAACAGATTAGACGAAATCGTGGAGACAGAGAACGAACGGACGAAATTACAGATAGTTGGGGCAACTTTGACGGGTAACGCGGAAAAATGGCACAACATTATACGGAGACAGTACGACACATACGCGGAATTTAGACGACTGTTCATCGAACAATTTTGGAGTAACACGCACCAGACAAACATAAGGACAAACTTAATAACAGGACATTACAGTAAGATGAACGGATCACGCGAAGAATACGCGATCGACAAATACAACCAGGCACAACATCTGACACCGAAATTGGGCGAGAACGACATAGTACTACTACTTGCGGGACACATGGAACCAGAAGTGACAAAGGTGGTTGTGGTACAGAACGTAAAAACCCTGCGGGAATTTTTAGGAGTAAAGTGAAATTTCGACTTAGCGACGGCACTGGAGGCAAAGACGCGCGGAACTTACTGGGAGCAGAATCGGGGTTATAGGGACGAAAACCGACGACATGTATACCACAACGAACACAGACCTAGCTACCGACAGGACGTTTTCAACCACGGACAGCGTAATCATTGGGGACACGACGGAAATCGACGACAGTATTTCAATAGGAAATACCGGGGGAACGAATACAAAGGACAAAATAGGTACCAGCACGGCGACAACGAGGATGACGGCCGTACGACGGGAGGCGGAACGCGAGACGGATATAGCCGGACTGACAGGGACATAAACGTCCAACATATAACGACCAGCGCGGCGACAAAGGACACGGACAACATCGAGGTGGTACAAGTACACGAGGCACCGACGATCCAAAAAAAAACGTCAATTTTCGGAAGACAGAATTGTTAGGGTTAGATATAGATTTATGTTATAGTTTAAGTGATTTGTTGTTGAATAATTATACCGTTAATAAAAAGAATTTGTTGTTTATTAATATTAGATTAAGAGATTGTTTATATGTTGCTTTAGTTGATAGTGGTTCACAGTTGTCGCTGGTAAATGAAAGTGTGGTGATAAAACATGCAGAATTTTAAAAGGACGAATAGAATCAATTGATGGGGTTAATTTATGGTCGGCAATGAACAAAAAGCTAACGACGATTTATAGGGTCATCCGTGTACCGATATTTGTAGGAATAAAAGGCAGGAGATGCAGGGTTCTTGATAACAAAGGGGTTGCAGTTAGATTTTATATTAGGAATGGATTTTATAAAGGATTTTGGATTGAATATAGATGGAAATGATAGGTCGATTCGTATATTAGATAAAGATAGGTTATGGGTGGTGCCTACGGTTAGTTCGGAATATATGGATGGAAATAATATAGATAAGTCAGGATTAGGAATGAATAGGGCAAGTAATTATAGACAGGTTGAAGTGAGATTATGTAATATGTTTGCGAGAATAATTGATGATGGACAGATAGGAAAAGTGAGTATTGATATTAAAGAGAAGCTGGGGGAATTATTTAATAGATTTATAGGGTTGTTTAATGAAGAGCCGAGATTTGCGAAGCGATATACGCATAAGTTAGAGGTCACGGAAGACAGCGGATTTAATACCAAGGTGTATCCAATTCCGTTTGCAATTAGAAATAGGGTTAAAGCCGAGATTAGTAAAATGTTAAAAGAAGGAATCATCGAACCAGCGAAGGCGTAGTAGGTTTAAAAAAAAGGCGATTTTTGAAATAGGAGATATGGTGGTAGTAAAAAGATTAAGGGTTTCAAACCGCGACAGAAACATTTGCGCGAAGTTGTTGTTTCCTTACGAAGGGCCGTACAAAATCACGCGTATTTTTGCTGAAGGAATTACGTTTGAATTAGATACTATGACAGGGGAATGTCGTGGGCGTTTTCACTTAGAAAATTTATATCCATATAAAATTGTACAAGAAGAGGGTTTAGTAGGATGAGAGTTCATGCGACGGAAAGTTTAAGTTTGTTTTATTTTATAGTGTAAGTTATTATATAGCGTAGTTAGACAGACGTGAGAGAAATGAAATTAGGGGTTGAGTAATAATTAATATGTAGAAATGCGTGGAGTGGTTTTAAACAAAACTAGAAATTATGCACACCAAGAAAAGAGTATAAAGACGAAATTTCCACTTTTATTCAAAACCAGTGGGGCCAATGTAATGTTAGTAAGGGATAAAAGGGTTCTAAGGGTTGTTTTGTTGAAGGTAGTGTATGCCAAATAAAGTAAGACAAATATCAGATCCCGTAACGGAGAAATTTATGTTTGCCGTACTTTACAAACGTTAAAGTATTTGAAATATTAGTCAAAATGTAAGTGCCAAGACGTAAAAACAATGACTTGATGACGTGATAAAACACACAGTATTCAAGGTTTTACACTGAGTTGTATGTTGAATAAGCCATAGAACGTACATTTGCTAATCCAGAAACCGGATGCGTCTGTAGAAATTACACTATTCACCACGCAGATCCAGGTTTATATGTGTAACATTTCGGCATTTATTTTACTAGAATCAACCTTTGGACAAACATGTAATATCAAAATTATAAGTAATACCATTGTCAAATATGATTAAAGGGTTGTGCGATATTTAGGACCAATGATTGAACATTTATGTATGAAAAGGGAAAGTGCAAAAGACAAAGTATAAAGTATTAGTGACACGAACTTGTTGGGGACGATGTTATTGGATGGTTTTGTATACAATGTAATAAAGAGTAGGCATATTTAAATTGTAATTATCACCTAGGAAAAGTAAACAAGAAGTCGATTTTAAATATTTTGTAATAAGACGTGTTTGTAAACTGCGCTAAATTGTTTGAATATTTTTGAAGATTTAATAAATGAGTTTGAAAGTGTACGGGTTTAATTTATGTAAAGGAAGAGTAACGATAAGCAACAGTGAATAAAATAATTAATAGCAACGACGAGTAACAAGCTTAAGAGTGGAATTAGTGCGACAGCGAACCGGCGGAACATAAGTGGATATTGGAACGAGATTTATATAGGCAGAAGGCATCGAATAGGATTTATAAGATTGAAGAAGATATTATTGGGATTGAATTGGATATGGTTTTATGTATAGCAGGGCATTGAGTGGTAAATAGAAGGAAGGATTGATTTGGAACGAGCGGATTAAAGGAGGAAGTATTGATTTGGAACGAGCGGATAAAGAACGCAGTGATTTAGAACGAGAGGAGCAAGATTATAAGACAGCATTGGAGTAGCAAGAGGATTCGTACGAGATAAAGAAGATATAACACCGGAAACATTAGCGCAGGGGAAGTAAATACAAAAGGTTATTCAAAATTCTAAATTTGGGTCATATTTATTTTAGATTTGGGAGCATCAAAATTAAGTCAACGATACCTGGAGTCTAGACGGCAGATTTCATAGTGATAGTGCAAACCTTGTAAAGACGTATACGGCGAGTAGGATTTTGAGCCAGCATTCATAGAGGCCGACAACGAAGTATAGAACAGGTGAGTACTGTGTGATATAACGTCAAAGTTAGAAATTTTGTAATATTAATTAATTTGGCACAAGGCAACGTGGATCATATAAAAAATTGGCATATACAAGTGTAAAATCATCAAAGGTACAAAACAAAAATAGTGCTGTTTGGTTGGTGCATTGCACATATACTTACCACTGAACCCACGGTAAGTAGGTGGATACCCTGGGAAGAAAGAGTTTTCAAATAGTCGAGGCATATTTAACACAGTTTTGATTCATAAACCAACCAAACGAAAATAAAGCACGTAACATAAAATAAATACTTGCACATCATATAAAATTAAATAATTAATAAAAAAGGCGCGAGGGGGTTGAGCATAAGAAGGTGGCAAACCCAACGTGGGGCTAGATAGAAATAGTAGTAGGATACGGGATCCCGAGATTAGGTGGGGCCCGTAGTTTATATATTTTTTCAGGAAAGAGGAGTTCAAAAAAGGCAGCAGAGATGACGGACGCGGACACGAAACGGATAACGAGGTCAGGAAGAATATACGGAATTGACGCGGAATTTATGACACAAGACGAGGAGCTAGACGCAGGGGGAGATGTCCAGGAAACGGAGGTGATAAACATTGAAACGGACCAGGCGACGGTACATGAAGTCAAAGTAGCAGAAACCGCCGGAAACCAGGATATTATGCGATTCCTGATGAGTATGAAAGACGAGTTGAAGACACTGGCAGAGTTAAAAACAGAGTTTATGACTTCACGTACGGAACAAAAAGAGGCACACACGGAACTAAAAACGGAATTAACGAACAAAATTGCAGATTCACATACGGAACTAACAACAAAAATTGAAGAGTCGCGGACAGAGTTTAAGACATTACATACGGATCTGAGAAATGAATTTAGAACGGCGCACGCCGAACTAACGGCAAAATTAGACTACACCCAGGACTATCTACTCACGTCGATACAAAATGTAAAGGACGAACTAAAGACAGAATTACAAGAAAAGGTAGACAGAGTAGACGACAAGATTGAAAATACACGGGTACAATTTCAGGGAGAGTTGAACGCAACAAGGACGGACCTACGAACAGAAATAAAGACACGCGTGGAGACAGTCGAGGAGACTATGATCAGCGGATTTACGACTTTAAACACTGAAATACAGACATGTGACAAAAAGCATACGACCAATTACAGGAATTTAGGACAGACGTTAGAAACACTACAAAACGAAAATGTTGACGTTAGGACACAACTAGACGCAAAACTTATAGACAACGCGACGATATTAGAAAACAGGGTCGGCAGCGAAGTTAGACAAATACATGACAAGTTAGACGACCTAGAAAGGAGACGCGGAGGACTAGACTACGGACAGCAGTTTAAATTAAACCGAGACGCGCTACCGAAATTTGAAGGACGACGGACTGAACAACCGATGGGGTTTTTGAACAGATTAGACGAAATCGTGGAGACAGAGAACGAACGGACGAAATTACAGATAGTTGGGGCAACTTTGACGGGTAACGCGGAAAAATGGCACAACATTATACGGAGACAGTACGACACATACGCGGAATTTAGACGACTGTTCATCGAACAATTTTGGAGTAACACGCACCAGACAAACATAAGGACAAACTTAATAACAGGACATTACAGTAAGATGAACGGATCACGCGAAGAATACGCGATCGACAAATACAACCAGGCACAACATCTGACACCGAAATTGGGCGAGAACGACATAGTACTACTACTTGCGGGACACATGGAACCAGAAGTGACAAAGGTGGTTGTGGTACAGAACGTAAAAACCCTGCGGGAATTTTTAGGAGTAATGCGAAATTTCGACTTAGCGACGGCACTGGAGGCAAAGACGCGCGGAACTTACTGGGAGCAGAATCGGGGTTATAGGGACGAAAACCGACGACATGTATACCACAACGAACACAGACCTAGCTACCGACAGGACGTTTTCAACCACGGACAGCGTAATCATTGGGGACACGACGGAAATCGACGACAGTATTTCAATAGGAAATACCGGGGGAACGAATACAAAGGACAAAATAGGTACCAGCACGGCGACAACGAGGATGACGGCCGTACGACGGGAGGCGGAACGCGAGACGGATATAGCCGGACTGACAGGGACATAAACGTCCAACATATAACGACCAGCGCGGCGACAAAGGACACGGACAACATCGAGGTGGTACAAGTACACGAGGCACCGACGATCCAAAAAAAAACGTCAATTTTCGGAAGACAGAATTGTTAGGGTTAGATATAGATTTATGTTATAGTTTAAGTGATTTGTTGTTGAATAATTATACCGTTAATAAAAAGAATTTGTTGTTTATTAATATTAGATTAAGAGATTGTTTATATGTTGCTTTAGTTGATAGTGGTTCACAGTTGTCGCTGGTAAATGAAAGTGTGGTGATAAAACATGCAGAATTTTTAAAAGGACGAATAGAATCAATTGATGGGGTTAATTTATGGTCGGCAATGAACAAAAAGCTAACGACGATTTATAGGGTCATCCGTGTACCGATATTTGTAGGGAATAAAAAGGCAGGAGATGCAGGGTTCTTGATAACAAAGGGGTTGCAGTTAGATTTTATATTAGGAATGGATTTTATAGAGGATTTTGGATTGAATATAGATGGAAATGATAGGTCGATTCGTATATTAGATAAAGATAGGTTATGGGTGGTGCCTACGGTTAGTTCGGAATATAGGGATGGAAATAATATAGATAAGTCAGGATTAGGAATGAATAGGGCAAGTAATTATAGACAGGTTGAAGTGAGATTATGTAATATGTTTGCGAGAATAATTGATGATGGACAGATAGGAAAAGTGAGTATTGATATTAAAGAGAAGCTGGGGGAATTATTTAATAGATTTATAGGGTTGTTTAATGAAGAGCCGAGATTTGCGAAGCGATATACGCATAAGTTAGAGGTCACGGAAGACAGCGGATTTAATACCAAGGTGTATCCAATTCCGTTTGCAATTAGAAATAGGGTTAAAGCCGAGATTAGTAAAATGTTAAAAGAAGGAATCATCGAACCAGCGAAGGCGTAGTAGGTTTAAAAAAAAGGCGATTTTTGAAATAGGAGATATGGTGGTAGTAAAAAGATTAAGGGTTTCAAACCGCGACAGAAACATTTGCGCGAAGTTGTTGTTTCCTTACGAAGGGCCGTACAAAATCACGCGTATTTTTACTGAAGGAATTACGTTTGAATTAGATACTATGACAGGGGAATGTCGTGGGCGTTTTCACTTAGAAAATTTATATCCATATAAAATTGTACAAGAAGAGGGTTTAGTAGGATGAGAGTTCATGCGACGGAAAGTTTAAGTTTGTTTTATTTTATAGTGTAAGTTATTATATAGCGTAGTTAGACAGACGTGAGAGAAATGAAATTAGGGGTTGAGTAATAATTAATATGTAGAAATGCGTGGAGTGGTTTTAAACAAAACTAGAAATTATGCACACCAAGAAAAGAGTATAAAGACGAAATTTCCACTTTTATTCAAAACCAGTGGGGCCAATGTAATGTTAGTAAGGGATAAAAGGGTTCTAAGGGTTGTTTTGTTGAAGGTAGTGTATGCCAAATAAAGTAAGACAAATATCAGATCCCGTAACGGAGAAATTTATGTTTGCCGTACTTTACAAACGTTAAAGTATTTGAAATATTAGTCAAAATGTAAGTGCCAAGACGTAAAACAATGACTTGATGACGTGATAAAACACACAGTATTCAAGGTTTTACACTGAGTTGTATGTTGAATAAGCCATAGAACGTACATTTGCTAATCCAGAAACCGGATGCGTCTGTAGAAATTACACTATTCACCACGCAGATCCAGGTTTATATGTGTAACATTTCGGCATTTATTTTACTAGAATCAACCTTTGGACAAACATGTAATATCAAAATTATAAGTAATACCATTGTCAAATATGATTGAAGGGTTGTGCGATATTTAGGACCAATGATTGAACATTTATGTATGAAAAGGGAAAGTGCAAAAGACAAAGTATAAAGTATTAGTGACACGAACTTGTTGGGGACGATGTTATTGGATGGTTTTTGTATACAATGTAATAAAGAGTAGGCATATTTAAATTGTAATTATCACCTAGGAAAAGTAAACAAGAAGTCGATTTTTAAATATTTTTGTAATAAGACGTGTTTGTAAACTGCGCTAAATTGTTTGAATATTTTTGAAGATTTAATAAATGAGTTTGAAAGTGTACGAGTTTAATTTATGTAAAGGAAGAGTAACGATAAGCAACAGTGAATAAAATAATTAATAGCAACGACGAGTAACAAGCTTAAGAGTGGAATTAGTGCGACAGCGAACCGGCGGAACATAAGTGGATATTGGAACGAGATTTATATAGGCAGAAGGCATCGAATAGGATTTATAAGATTGAAGAAGATATTATTGGGATTGAATTGGATATGGTTTTATGTATAGCAGGGCATTGAGTGGTAAATAGAAGGAAGGATTGATTTGGAACGAGCGGATTAAAAGGAGGAAGTATTGATTTGGAACGAGCGGATAAAGAAAGCAGTGATTTAGAACGAGAGGAGCAAGATTATAAGACAGCATTGGAGTAGCAAGAGGATTCGTACGAGATAAAGAAGATATAACACCGGAAACATTAGCGCAGGGGAAGTAAATACAAAAGGTTATTCAAAATTCTAAATTTGGGTCATATTTATTTTAGATTTGGGAGCATCAAAATTAAGTCAACGATACCTGGAGTCTAGACGGCAGATTTCATAGTGATAGTGCAAACCTTGTAAAGACGTATACGGCGAGTAGGATTTTGAGCCAGCATTCATAGAGGCCGACAACGAAGTATAGAACAGGTGAGTACTGTGTGATATAACGTCAAAGTTAGAAATTTTGTAATATTAATTAATTTGGCACAAGGCAACGTGGATCATATAAAAATTTGGCATACACAAGTGTAAAATCATCAAAGGTACAAAAACAAAAGGTAGTGCTGTTTGGTTGGTGCATTGCACATCTACTTACCACTGAACCCACGGTAAGTAGGTGGATACCCTGGGAAGAAAAAGTTTTCAAATAGTCGAGGCATATTTAACACAGTTTTGATTCATAAACCAACCAAACGAAAATAAAGCACGTAACATAAAATAAATACTTGCACATCATATAAAATTAAATAATTAATAAAAAAGGCGCGAGGGGGTTGAGCATAAGAAGGTGGCAAACCCAACGTGGGGCTAGATAGAAATAGTAGTAGGATACGGGATCCCGAGATTAGGTGGGGCCCGTAGTTTATATATTTTTTCAGGAAAGAGGAGTTCAAAAAAAGGCAGCAGAGATGACGGACGCGGACACGAAACGGATAACGAGGTCAGGAAGAATATACGGAATTGACGCGGAATTTATGACACAAGACTAGGAGCTAGACGCAGGGGAGATGTCCAGGAAACGGAGGTGATAAACATGGAAACGGACCAGGCGACGGTACATGAAGTCAAGGTAGCAGAAACCGCCGGAAACCAGGATATTATGCGATTCCTGATGAGTATGAAAGACGAGTTGAAGACACTGGCAGAGTTAAAAACAGAGTTTATGACTTCATATATATATATATATATATATATATATATATATAGTGCTGTTTGGTTGGTGCATTGCACATCTACTTACCACTGAACCCACGGTAAGTAGGTGGATACCCTGGGAAGAAAGAGTTTTCAAATAGTCGAGGCATATTTAACACAGTTTTGATTCATAAACCAACCAAACGAAAATAAAGCACGTAACATAAAATAAATACTTGCACATCATATAAAATTAAATAATTAATAAAAAGGCGCGAGGGGTTGAGCATAAGAATATATATATATATATATATATATATATATATATATATATATATATATATATATGTGTGTGTGTGTGTGTGTGTGTGTGTGTATGTGTGTGTGTGTGTGTGTGTGTGCGTGTGTGTGTCGTGGGTGTGCGTGCGTGCGTGTGTGTGTGTGCGTGGGTGTGTGTGTCGTGCGTGTGTTGTGTGTGTGCGCGCACAGAACACTAGCCTGTCAAATAGAATAAAATACAACACTTAATTAATAGCACAAAAAAATATACAGAATAATTATCGGGTTTATTCCAGCATGTTTCCCTTATTTGTCCCCGTATAGTTACGCAATACTTCTCAGTATAAAAATATCACATAAATATAAACAGAAATATCAGATATACATGTAAATATTAATAAGAATAGAATCTTATCTACTTATTTTCTATGTTCAGGATGACGAGCTTGTCTGAAATATATTATACTAAAAGCTAACAAACATATTTACAATAGTGACTTTAGGTGCAATCAACAAACTAGCATCAATAAGTAATTAAGTACCGCATGATTGATAATTATCAAGTCATAATAAAATTTTAAAACCAATTCACTGGGTGATCCATCAATATAAAAACAATACCACACAAAACCTACACTAATATCCTTATTCTAATAGACAACAATATTCCATAAGCAAAAAGATTTACAGATTTTAACATTTATATAATGCAAGCAAAAATTTACGTACCATAAACGAGTAAGGCCATTCGTTACCTGTTGCTTTTGATGATATTCCCTTACGTAGGCTGTTAAGGGTTATTGGTAACTGCAATGTGCACTCATCTCATCATAACTTAATCTACGTACAGACGGCAGCCAAACGAAATGTGTTGTAACGATAAAATTAGGTTTCTGCGTTAGTTCAAAGAATCTAAGAATGTGGGTTAGAATGCGAAGTATGCGTTAAGATACAGTAATATGGACTAGAATACTGAGAATATAAGGTACAATCCGGATAATATAGGTTACAATCTGGAGAATATTGAGTACAATCCGAAGAATATGGGTTATGATCCTGAGAATATATGATACAATCCGGGCTAAAAATATTTAAATTTTTATTAAAGACATCACCCTTCAATTACCTACCAATCACACAAACGAACGTAAGTTTTCAGTATAAAGATTTTGTAACTGCTAATTGAAGCTATTAATGTTTATCACAAAAAAACGCGAACCAACACTTGAAATATAGTGGACTCGTTCCACGAACGTATTTTAACATTGTTTTCTGAAATGTACTTTACGGAAAGCTCATTATAGAATAGCAACAACTTTTAAGTATATTTCTACCATTTAAAGCTAACACAGCGGCTTCATCTAATGACAATTACACTAGGTTATTTAAACTACACTAAATATTGAATGCTATGTATCATAAGCGGCTCGTATAATTGAGCAATTTTCCAAAAGTGAAAGCAAACATTTATTGAAACGATATAAAGAGTGTAAAATGCAGAAAGTGTGCAAACTACTAAACCGAACGTAACAGTGACTATTTATTTTGGTATTGGAGAATATTTTTTCTTTTCTGTATCTTAGTGTCGCGTTATGTTTGTTTATTCCAAAAATAATAAACGTTATGATTTTCTATATTGTTCATTTTAGTGAATCATACGATTCTTAGTGGGGTCAATAGAGGGTCTCCAGATTAGGTGCAGCTGAAGCCCCACAAAATCAAGATTAACCACTGAAGTACGTCGCTAATTTTGTAACATTTAACAAAATTAAAATGTAAACATAATACATTTCGAAAATATAATATACGATATGTAACAGTTTCCCATGCAAAATCAGTGTTTCCTTATGGTTATTATGTACCCTTGCAATTAATGCGAATGCGCAAATTAACTTCAGTGCCCACTTTAACAAATTATAAAGAACGTACACAATTGCAATGAATGCTGAACGTCTTCTCTCGTTTAATGCAAAAATGCAATTTTAATTAAAGTCAGAAAGACAAATTATAAAAGGAAGCGCCTTTCCATGATTCTGCCGCGCTTAAAAGAGAACAAACAATGGTGCGCGTTGAAGTCGGAGCTATAAAATTTTGCATTCGGTTACCGGATAACAAATAGTAATTTCCTTCAATTACATATTTTCTAAAACTACCAACAATAGTGACGTAGACGGGCGCGAATTCCAAGTTAATCAAGAGCGCTCCGGCACTTCAATAATTTCAATTATTCTATAAAGTTATGAACCCGCAGTGCGCAAAATCAAATTAAAACTCGAATTAATAAAGAACGCTTCCTTGGTTATTTCTTGTGAAAGGCATCCATCATATCTAAACAAGTTAATTAAAGAAATTGTGTCGCAAGGATCAATGTAGTATATAAAAATACAGAAAAAGTACATTGGGCTACTTACGGTGCAAGGCACGAACTAAAGAAAATGTCTTCATTTCGATTCCACCCACCTACTCAAACTCTTTGTCACAACTTTTCATTCTTGGCGCAATACCGACATCCCTTAACAATCCCCTTATACACATTCACCATCAGGACGTAATACTTGAAAGAAACTTATATACACAACTCATATAAAAAGTGACAGCTATATCGGACAACCCACTTTTTAATATCCCTCTTACTTATTGGCTTTCGTGCATGAGGTGAATATCAATGGGCAATCTAATATGCAGCACAATCAAACAAAAGATGAAACGTGTAATATTCGTCGCTGAAAGTAGTCTAGTTAAGCCAGAAACATTTTGTGTGCATTATTCAAATAATGTCTTAAACTCGGAGACTTCATTCTTAAACCTAATTAAAACATTCACATTTCACTGTCAAACTACTTGACACCAAGATGAACTTGTGCCATTGTTACTATGACGTTAATGTATACTGCAGTAAAAGGAAGAAAAATAACCTTAAACGCCTTATAAGTTTTCCATCCTTGATGTCAAAATATTTTTACGAACGTTGTGGTTATCATATATGCCACGCTTCGTATCCCCCATTTTTCATGGGCTTTCCAAACATTTATGCATTTAAAAAAGACGTGGGTATATAATGATAACGCAGAATTTAAACCACTTCATTATGTAAAACATCAGCTAGACACCGCAGATATATTGATCTTTTTACATTTTCATAGCGATGCACGTGTACTAATTTAAAGAACTATAATATCTAATTTTCGTTATGGGAGTCCCAATTTCTGCGTATCCTATTCAAACGCTGAATCCATTAACATTCAGAAGAAACGTTGACACAACCTTTTCTACGTGTTGTGACAAAGAAAATTCTACACCGAGGTTCTATACAAAAACCGTTAACAAAGACAGTAAATAATGTTTTCTACCCAAATTGTATGATGTTTCTGTAGGTTTTAATCCTAACTATTTCTCATGGACTAACAGATGAACCTGACCTCCTCGGTTATATCTATAAAGAAGTCGAGTCATTAATGTTCCATTACTTGGTTCTACGTTAAAGTATGTAGTTATATTACGCAGCTAATTCGCTGCCTCCATTTTGTGCAATAGTTGGCCAACAATCACTTTCTAGTTGATCAAGTTTTTGTTCTTCTAGATACCTTTTTCTCTCCCTCTCAATGACCAGCATCACACTCTGATTATGCATCAGTTTCTTAACCATTTCTCTTTCTTTTCCACCCTTCATAAAGTTCAAAATTTTTCCGTGTACTAATGTCAACACGCTCCGTCCAACTTAGCCTGCTGTTCATCGCCAAGCCCTAAAGTCAAATATACTGACTTTCATAAAAAAATGCAATACACGGAAGTTGTTAATCGATTTTAACAAAATTTTCACAAAATGCTTATTGTGATGAAACAAAATTTGAAAACAAAAGAACAAAAATAAAAAAAAATGTTCTCAATAATGAGTTGCTTTACTACGATTTGCTATGCACTTGTTTAAGCGGTGGTGAATACTGCCAATCAAGTGACGAACCTTTCTTACGGTATATCATCTCAAGCTTCCTGAATCCGATGTCGAAGATGCTGCAAGTTATTTGGTGGGAGTGGTAATTTATTTAGCCTTCTACCGATCATATCTTAGACATGCTCAAAGGGTGTGAACTCGGACGAGCGAGAAGACAAGAAGGAAACAACAATGTTAGCTTCTTGCAAACATCGTATTGTAACCATTACCGTATAAGGGCGTGCGCTATGTTGTTGGAAAATGGGATTTTCCGACTCCCAAAGAAATAGAAGTGCAACAGGGCGAGCACATTGGCAATGTAATTGGGTGCGTTTAAGTTACTATCGACGAAAACCATTGCATATTGCACCCCATAGTATCACTCTTTGTGTAAGGCTGTGTGGCGTTCCACAAAAAATGTTGAATTATTGCGTTCTCTACCCCTACACCTGACTCTCCTAAGACAGTTGTGGCCCACAAACAAAATCAAGACTCGTCACAAAACTGAATTTGATGCCATTCTTGAAGCCATTGCTCTTTCGTTCCTTCAATCTAGTTTGCGGGTATGGTGAAGTGGAGTAAGAGGAAGGCACAAAAATGGACGGTAGGAATGCAGTCCAGAGATTTTATCCGACGATAAACAGATGATATGGCATTTTGTGTCCTGTACCTTCCAACCAATCAACTGCAATTGACCGAGTTGTTGGAAATCTGTCTCTTGTGGTCAAAAGTCTTAAACGACATTCTTCACGGTCTGTGGTCATTTGGGGATGTCCAGATCCAGGACGGCGTTATTGAACCATTTCATCGGGCTATCTGGACAAACATCTTGCCATTGCAACATCTCGATTTACACGGCCAGCAATATCTCAAAACGAAAATTCGGCCTCTCTCATACCAATAATACGGCCACGTTCAAAATCATTTAGTTGCCGATAATTTGCAACTCAGCGAACTCTTGGCGTTCTTAAATGTTCACAAAGAAATAGTGTACAAACTAATCCAAAACTTGACAGTTATTACACAACAATAGCTTGTTTACAAATAATTGATAATAAATGTCGACAACGAAATGATTTTATTTAAATGAGATAGGCGAGATACCCAAAGATTTCAAACGTAACATCATAGTCACTATACAAAAAAAAAAGGCTCGGATAAATGTGAAAATTTTTAAATAATAAGTAGGACAGCACATGTGTCAAAAATATTAACTAAAATTGTACAAAGACGAATGGAAAAACGAGCTTAAGAAATACTAGGAGAAGATCAATTTGGGTTTAGGCAAAACAGGAACACGGGAGGCTATTTTAGCTCAGAGTGTGATAGTAGTGAAAACAATATAAAAAAGGGGAGAGCGTGTATATAGGGTTTGTAGATCTGGAAAAAGCATTCGACAATGTAAAATGGAAAAAAATGTTCGAAATACTCAAAAAGTTTGAAATGAGTTTTAGGGACAGACGGGTAGTACATAGTTTATACAAAGAGCAGAGCTGTAAAAGAATTAGAGCAGGAACGTAAAGCAGTAAATATTAGAAAAGAGGTGAGACAGGAATGTGCCCTATCCCCATTAATTTTTAACTTGTACATCGAAAAGGCAATGAATACTGTCAAATACAAGAAGACATTTGGAATTATTATGCAGAGACAAAAGATTGATATGCTTAGATTTGCAGATTATATAGCGGTATTAGCGTCTAGCAAGGAAGAGTTAGAAGCTTCTCTTAATGAAATGGAAACAGTTCTAACAGGGAGATGCGGTATGAAAATAAACAAAAATAAAACTAAAATGCTAGTAAGCAAAGGAAGGGAATATAAATTAAAAACTAGATACAAATAGGTAATCAGAACTTACAAAACGATAAGGATTTCTGCTACCTAGTAAGCCAAATTACGCAAGATGGGAAGAGCGCAAAAAATATAAAACAATGCTTAGCACAGGGTCGTGCTACATTTAACACGAAAAAGCAACTACTGTGTTCAAAGACAACAAGCATAGAAACAAGGAAAATATTGCTTAAAACATATATGTGGAGCACAGCACTGTACGGCTGTGAAACCTGGACAGTAGGAGAAGCGGACAGGAAAAAGATTTTGAAATGTGGTGCTACAGACGTATGATGAAGATAATCATGGACAGATAAATTTAAGAACAAAGAGGTTCTAGAAACGGTAGGGGAAGAAAGAAGTATCTAAAAAACAGTAAAAATAGGAGAGATAGGATGATAGGCCACATACTAAGGCATGAGGGATGTGAAATATATGAAGCAGAGATAGGAAAAAAGAGAAGTAGAGGTATACCTAGATTAGATTATTACACTCAGATAGTGAAAGATGTAGGCTGTATGAATTTCAGGAAAATGTGCAGGCTAGCTCAGAATAGAAATTAATGGAGGTACGCATATTCTCAACTAATGTTAATTGTGCGAAAGGATTTACTGAAAAACTATTAATTCAATAAATGACTAAGTGTAGGGGTCCTTGGCAGCCACAGGCTGCTTAACCTCCTTGACATACCACAGAATCTTGGCAAAATAGGGCATATCATTAAGAAACAACCGAAGAGAAACCGAGCTGTATCTAGGTTGTGGGAATTTCAGGGAACGGTGTAGACTAGCTCAGAATAGAAATAAGTGAAGGTACGTGGCCAACCAATTTCAAGACGGAAAACTTAATGACGAAAAAATAATTGCACTTAAATTTGATGATTATTATAAACAACTACATGTGTTGGTGTTGAAATATTTTCAACTAATGTTGATTGTGCGAAAGGATATATTAGAAAACTATTACTTCGGCAAATATTCAAATGTTAGGGATCTTGGTAGCCACAAGCTGCTTAACCCCATTCACATACTACTGAATATCGGGGAAAAATGTTATATATTTATAAACAATAGAAGGGGAACCGAACTGCATTAAATAAGAAAGAGCAGCGGCTATCTTCGAAAACAACAAACATAGAAACAAGGAGAAAATTGTTGAAAGAATATGTGTGGAGCACAGCACAGTATGTCTATGAAATAGGGGCAGTAGGAGAAGCAGACAAAAACGATAGAAGCCTTTTGGAATGTTGTGCTTCAGATGTATGAGGATGATAGTATGGGCAGACAAAGTTAATAACAAATAGGCTATAGAAACAGTAGGAGAATAAAGACATCTGTGGAAACAAATAGGAGAAATAGAAGGGCAGAATACGTTCTAATGCATTTTTGGGGAATAGCAAGGGATATATTACAAGCAGAGATAGGAAAAAGGAGGTAGATGTAGATCTAGATCAGATAGTGATAGATGCAGACTGTGCAAATTTCAGGGAATGTGTAGTTAGTTCAGAATAGGAAACAATGAGGGTACGCGTCTAACCAGTTCCAGGACTGAAGACATAATGATGATGATGATGAGAGAAGTTTAAATTAGATGAACCCGTATAATATCACTTTGTTGTCGTGTGTCTGGCAGTATGTTGCTTTTGAAAATCTTGAACGCAGAGATTTTTTATCTAAAGCACAAACTTCGATTAACGCTCAGTTGCCTGCTGCTAGCCACCGCTCTGTGTTCCTAAATAATTTAGAATAAATTTTAAATTTCACACAATTAGATTTATACCTTGACTAGCTCAGTTCAACCCTACACAGAGTGCACGACGATACGATAACAGAAAAATATTTACCCCCCTTTTTCTCTAACAGTTCATACCTAAATAAAATAAACCGAATAACCAAAAATGTGTATAATAAACCAAAAAATATGTACAATTTGCACTTCTACAACTTTCGTATATTATTTGCTATTTAAAACCCTAGAATCAAAATAAAAATATAAATCTGTTCATCACCAAATTATAATCCTATTAAAAAAATATAAAGTCAGCAAAAATAACTCTGTATTATATTGGAAGCATCGTTGAACGTTCAATGACCCTTCTACCTCTTAACGTAATTTCTACGTATCAATCAAAAATTTTGATGACCCTTCACATAAATATCTGAGTACATGCAAGTTTTAAATGTTAAAAAAATAGGTATTATTCTATTACTTCAGTATGATGGAAAACCTGGTATGCATCTAAGATGATATCCTGGTTCGAATGTGTAGCTCTACGTACACCCCAATCCTTTGACCTGCCGCTACGTGCTGTTATCCAGTGACCTTGGGTTGCTTTCAGCTTAACGTCCTGGTTCAGAGTTGTTACTTGTAGTATTGGATTTTTACGTTGGCTTTCTTATTGAATTTGTTTCGTGAATTGTTTATCAAATTGTTTATCGAATATATATTGATGTGACAACACCAAACGTTGTGGGCCACTAAAAGAGTGATACAACAAGGCAGCGTTGAGTGCGTTGCTGAAAGGGTGTATGAAAATGGCCTCGCAATTGGGGTGCCGCTAAAAGAGTGCTGTGATACAGATACAGCGATTTGTTAAATTTGAACTTGTTCACTTACCTTTGTTTTTAACTTGGCCTGGCTAGCTCAACGGAATTTACGGAGTTTTCAAAATGAAATAAAACAGCAATATCACAAAGCATTTATACAGTATGTACAATATGAATTATTTTCTTTCATACAAAAGCATTTACAACATCGTTTCTTTCAAACATAAAACAATTTCTAAGAAGTACTTGATAAAAAAATATTGTTTCTTACCTTATTTTCAATTTACAGAATTAAACTTATTCCTTTGAGGATCATTTATCAGGTTATAAATTATTTCCACGCTTGTAAGATTTGTTTTGGTCAGAAAAAAATCCTTGACATATAATCTATTAAAAGGTCAGAGTATTTCGAACTCTGAACAGAAACTCCAGGTAAAAGAAATCCCTCACACAAAAAAAATTAGGACTATCTTAAACTAGATCCAAATACTCTAATATCAGTTAAAAATAAATCTAAAAGTGATACTTGCAGAATCCACAAAAACTGCTCCTCGAAATAAATTATCTTCTTATTTTAAATTGACGTCAAATCCGCGTACAAGATTCTCCATAAAAAGAATTCCCAATTCAAACAGCAATTACCAAAGTATAATTTTGGTCAAATCTTCGTTTCGATTATTTTATTAAAATAGCTTTATATTAACGAATTATGCATCCTCAACGTAATTAATAAATTCCATCTTTCTTAAATTAGAGTATGTTTACTACATACTCAAATACCATATCAACAGCTTGGGGTTAAAATTACATTTTGTGTTCGGATGAATGAAATCTAATCATGAATCTAATAAATAAACGCTTCCTTTATATACAACTTTATCTGTTTTCAGAAGCTCACTAAAATTCTTGGAAAACCCAATTAACGTCTAAAATCGTCGAGTTTTATGACCTAATTATCGTTCCAATTATCCGTAACGTGTTCTATCCGTTTTTGTCCCACATATACTATTATTGCGGTGTCATATACTAATGCAAAAGCCAATCGATTATTTATCGGTTATTCCAGGAATTTTGCGGTTTATTTTCAATGTTCAAGCTGCTTCAAGGAATAAAAATGTTTACTTATTAATGAGTTACACGAATTTGACGTATTTTTAGATACCCATCACTCATCTTTTTATATTCTAAAAAATGCTTTATTTAGAATAAATTGCAATATCCACAGAGTAATTATTTAAACTCTAATTATTTTTTAATGCAAAAGGGGTTCCGTTTTATAGAAATATTTGCTTTCCTTTCAGTATACAAAATTATTTTATTGATTTTGAGGTTTTAAGTACACGTTGATTGTAGTTTCTCAAACTAAATGCGCAGAGCTGTACTTTTTATGCAATTTTCAGCAAATCAAATGCATTTTTATCAAAAATGTATTGATAATTAAAAAATAAATGGCTTTGTATTTATCATAAAACGATCGATTTTTACGTTCGCATTTAAATGCGCTTTACGATATCTTACAATTTACATATACAACTTACGTTATTTGCTATTTATTTACAATATGCTTAAATCATACAGGGTGATTATTTATACACGCGCAATTTGCGTTTTTGCATTGTAGGGTGATTATTTATACACGCGCAATTTGCGTTTTTGCATTGTACATCAATGAATAAAGGTGCGCTTGTATTATACAGGGCGTAACCATGAATTTACGGAAAAGTCAATTTTTTCCGGATTCTATTATATTTTGGTGGGATTTATTTTTAAAATTAGGGTTTCAATGACTTTTCGAGACCCCTTATCACGTCATTTTATTATATATCCGCTCATAATTACGTTATGCTTTGACGTGCGTACATCGATATGATATTCGTGAGGCGTATATTTTATGACCTCGATGCAAAATAAATTGAAGTGCTGTTCCTCATTATCCTGTTCCTAAAATAGGAAAAGCACATGAATTTAAGTATAGTTCGACGAATCCCATACTTGGCATAGGTATAAGTTTTTATATCTACAATAAGAAAATGAGAAGAATTGGCTTGGAATTTACTGTTGGAAAGTATGGGAATATGCGTTATGTGTTCTACTTTTAACCACGCCCAAAATCCTAAAAAAAATCATCCAATTTTCTACCTTCTTATTTTTCTAGCAATAACTTCGCATCGATCAAACCAACTTCTCTTAAAAAGTTACAAGACCATTGTCGTCGTTTTATTCAAACAAATCCAAACCTCGCGTTTTTATTTTCATCATATAAAAAGTTTTCCGATTCCGCTATTCATTTCCTCAGAATATATCGTTGTCTAATATCGGAAACAGAAACATAAATCGAAGAATTTAGAAAGAACGTTTAACTCTTATACTTTAATTTTATTACACAAACTCCATCATCACAAATCCTATGTAAAAGGGGATGTGTTATACAAGATATATAGCGTCATCTTTGCTTGTGTAACTTTGGAAAGTGCTAGCTTCCTAATGTAGTTTGCGTTGTTGGTCAGCTTCTAGCTTTTGTAAAACTGTCTGCTGCTCGATAGTGAACCCTTTTATTATGGTACGCTAAATGGATTTGTTTTAATGTATGACTTTTGCTGTTTTTAACATCTTCGACGATAAACTTAGAACCTGAAAGGTTTCCAAATTTATTATATGTAAGTTCTCCTTTTATGCAGAATATCCAAGTCTATAAGATTTTAGATGTATTACAGTTTCGCAAGGAATTAATTAAGCTGTTCCGAAAGAGCCTACGGTATCTTGAAATGTAAGTTAACTGTACAAGCAACTCCGTTGTAATAGTACTTTTTGTTCAAAGCTCACATTTAAGACTGGGAAAATGACTACTTTCCTTCATTTTCTTCCGTTCTAGATACTTTGCCCTAAGGTTAGTTGAAGATTGCAACGTCTTGATAATAATGAAATTGTTGTTGTGATTAAATAATGTTGGGAGATTACTTGCTCTTTGTTGTTTTAAATAAGTACGCCTACAAAATTTACTGTTTCAGTTTGTATTACAAGAAATTGCAAGTTAATTCAATTTAATACAAAGTTATTGAGGGGGAAAACAAAAGTGAATATCGTGAGCAAGCATCTTATATAAAGCAGACAAATTAATATAAGAAATGAAGCGTATTTCGTAAAGAATTTAAAAACGTTAAAGAACAAATATGCTTCCATTATTTGCTTCCGCCGTTATCTTTGATGATATTCGTTCATTTAGCTTTCCAAAAAGTTTTTCAATTCTATTCAAACGGATTTTGATGGTGATAAAAAGCTTGAATTATTGATTTTGACAAAACAAGCTCAAAATGCTGTTACATCGTATTTGGTTGTCTCTGGACTACTTGTATTTATATAATTACAGAAAACTAGTAAATTGTTGTTATTCTGTTTTTTGTGACGGTAGATTCTGTTATATGTTTATTTCATGAAATTACTTCTATCAATATTCAGTTATAATACAATCTGTGTTGTTTACTGCATTAAACCACACTTTGATAACAGGTTTATGAGCCCAGTTGCAACAGTTTTGTGAATTTGATAAATATGGTGAAGTAATTACACATGTTGCATAATCTTCATTTTGCATTGATATCATGTCATCACAGAATTTTTCACAGCTGTCTATAGAAAAATTAAAGGCTCGCAAAAATTATAATGCATGGAAAATTGCAGTACGAGTTTATTTAGAAGATCTAGAAGTATAGGATTGTGTATTAGGCATTCGAAAGCAAGCTAAAAAATTAAATAATGTAGATGAAAAATTATGTTATTGTTAGATCCGGTCAACTATGTTCATGTACCACAACAACACAAGAGGCATGATATAATCTACGAAAGGCATTTGAGGAGATTACAAATTTGTAAATCAGTTGAAGTTTATGTCAACAAGATTATCAGCACAGCCGATATGTTAACTAATACAGGTTTTACTTACAGGATTTCTAGAGCAATGCGAAACTATAATTATGGGCCTAGAAAGTAATCGATGCATCTGAATGAAATTGTTACAGCATATCCAACAAATCAGATAACGCTGCACTATATAGACTTATGGTTACGGCTTTCAAAATAGAAGTAATAATTACCCGAAAAAATCTGCTCAAGCACAATATGGTGATAAGAGACGTCCGGCTAAACTAAACAAAGGTCTCCGTTGTTATCAATATAATAATTATGTTCACATTTGTAAGCAGTGCACCAAAAAGAACCATGACAAAGATGAGCAGAAGAATAAAAATCTACAAAGTAAAAATGACAAATCGCTATTTGCTGAGTTTTCTGTTCATTCTGAAGCAATTAATGACTATTATTTAGACTCTGGGGCGACTGCTAATCTCTTAGTGAACAGAACTTTATTGGAAGATGTTAAGAAGTCTACCCAGTTGAGTATCATCCCAGTAAATAATGCAAAAATGGCGACTAATTTGGTAGAAAATCTTAATCTTCCTGTAACAGTAAGTAGTTCTGATAGTGATGTCCCAGTAAACAACGTTTACTTTGTTTCTGAATTGAAATTTGCTATCTGTGAGCCAAATAGTTAGCAAGGGAAATTCTGTATCTTTTGATCGCAGTGGTGCCAAAATACTTACCCAAAATATAGAAATCATAGCAATATATTAACTTGAAAATTAATCTGTTTAAATTAAATGTACCCAAACATAGTGAATTTGCTAAGACATCCCGGTGCAAAGACCTTTAGCACCGACGTATGGGCCACCTAAATTTAGACAATTTAAAACAATTAAATTTTTAGTTAGTTGGTTAGTCGATGATTTCGAATTGTCTGAAACTAAAAATTCAAATATTTGTGAAACATATATGATTGGCAAAAGTCATTGTCTAACAATATCAACAAGCATGTAATAAATTACTAGTTATTCTATTCGGATGAGCTTGGAGCATAGAAGTAGAATCTCTAGTAGGGTCAAAATATTATAACGAAAACTCATTTGTAGAAACAACAGTTCTTTATATTTTCAAACCGATTATACAGATCTTTTCAATAACTCGTAGTTACAATGAAATTCTGAAAGCTCTTACAATTAGTTACTTTCAGCTGATCGCTGACAGTACAAGTATTATCTTCTTACACTACGTTGCTATCATCTTACTAAATATCAAAGCACTACAATTAACTATCCAAGCACTTTTTATTAATTTATACGATCACTATGGTAGTTTATATCAAATGTCAAATATATACTACGTATTTTATATCACAACATCAATTAAAACTGAACTACAGAACCCCCTAACGACAACTTATACTTTATCCAATTGCTCTAGATTATTCTAAGACATACGGGAGTTTGCAAATAACATCTCCAATGTACCTCTTGTAATCTTTAAATGCTACGTCTTGTACTTGTCAATCAACGGATCTCACACCGCAGAACCTATCAATCATATTTTGTATTCAAACCCTTGGTTTACGTTCTAATGTAATTACTTCGGTCACAGTAGACCAAGCGGCGCCACATTATGTATTGTCATATTTAGGCGACTACAGTCACAAATCATTTATTTATTTTTTAAAGTCAAAGGATCAAGTGGTGAAACACTTTGAAACGTTTAAAAATCTTGTTGAAAATCAAACTAATCCAAAAATAAAAACTTTGAGAGCAGATGGAAAAAGTGAATACCGTAAGAAAAAGTTAAATTCCATTCTTAAATGTGCGGGCATACTGCATCAGATTACCTGCTCTTTTACAAGCCAGCAGAATGGGAAAGCTGAACGAATTTTCCACAGCTTGACAGACAAGCCAGATGTTTATCGGCAGATGCTGATCTATCACATCAGTTCTGGGCTGAAGCTTTAAACACGGCGTCTCCAAGCAAAAGCATTGAAAATACCCAGGAACAATTATTGACAGGTAAAAAACCTAATTCATCACACAATTCAAAAGAGAAATAAGTGGAACATAGAGCAACGCCGTGTATATTTCTAGGATGCAATCTAGAATCCAAACCTTAGACTCTACAACCCTAAAAACAAATATGTTTTTACATCGAGAGATGTAACATTCTTTGAAAATGAAAAGAGAAGTTCTCAGTTGACAAAAACTAGTAAAAATCTTAACCGGTCTTTATATCTTTCCTGATATTGAAAATGTAATAGAGAATGAAGAGGGAGACTAGCAATTGTTCTGAGATAATAAATCAACTCCAGATAACTCCTCTAAAGCCTTCAATATTTTGGAACATCATCAAGATCTTGTTATTAAGCGACAGTGTCCGCACCACAAAGGATTAAAAGAACACGCAAGAAACTGGCTGCATTAGATGACTTTAATACATATTTTATTGACTGTGGAAGAAGCCACAGAAAGTTCAGACAAAAATTTCTGGAAAAGAGCTAGGGATGCTAAAATAAAATCCAAATTGAAAACTGTACACGGAATCTAGCAGGCCTTCCGCCAAAGAAAATACCGTTACAGAGTAAATAGATGTTCCGTACAAAAAGAGACGCATCAAATAAAATTATTAAATACAAAGCTCGTCTCGTTGTGAAGGGTTGTGTTAAAAAAACAGATGGAATTTGATAAAGCTTTATCAGTAGTTCGTTATAGTTCTATAAGATATTTATTAGCTTAGAGCTGAATATGACTTACATATTGATCAAATAGATGCTGCGTCTGCTTTCCTCCAAGGTGATCTGATCAAAGAACTATGTGTGTCAACTACATCGATCGAGTGAATCAAATAGTCTGCCGTTTTCGAAAAAGTTTATATGGTCTTACACAAGTAAGTCGTGCGTGGAACACAATCTAGTTTTGATCTGTGTGTTTACTTTAAAACAGCTAAAAAGGATAATTATTATAGCAGTATGAGTTGACAATCTATTAATATTTCCCAGCAATATAAATTTAAAAAAAAAGATAAAAACTCTACTCAGCAAGATGCTCAAAATGACACACATGGATGAAGCAAAATACATACTAGGGTTGTAACAGTTCGTTTTTCCTCTGCTAAATTAACGCATAACAATTATGTATTGTGTTATAAAATTTGTGGATTTGCTTTTATAGTTTAATATAAATCATACTTCAACAATTAATACAGAATTAAAAGCAAAGTATCATAATTTCGGAACACCCTAATTATTGTTCTTCTTTAATCTTAATCATATAGTAAATAAAGCGCATAGTTATAAATGTCCAGTCCGTATTGTAAAATTTCTACAACGTATCTCCAAGGCGATAACAATAGCGTGTTTGCGCGCACCTGCTTGTTAAGGCTGTTGTCGACGTGCCAGTCAGTCGGCTTTTGATACTTGCAACGTCAACATGGTAAAGTTCATATCTGAGGCTGACTTGCGAGTCGCAATTCAGTTTCCATAAATGCATCGATCCAATTGTTTGAAACTCATCATGGTTTGTATTTTCTATATTTAAATAATTTAAACTAATTGTATTTGGTTTTCCTTAGCGCAACACTAAAACTAACGTACAAAGAACTGATGTGCAACAATAACACTAAAACTAACGTACAAAGAACTGATGTGCAAAAATAACGCTAAACTAACTTACAAAAGAACTGAAGTATAAATATAAATTAAAGCAACACTAAAATACGGAAGATATAACGTTTAATTACTGATGCAAAAATGGTCGAGTTAGGTTGTTAAATTTTTACTGCGTCGAAGCTATATGCGTTCCTTAAATTTCAACATGGAAATTTTGTTATAATTGAGAAGCAATGGTTAGAGCTAACCAATGATTGTGCGCAGCTAATGTAATTGCACATAAAGCGATTACGCATTAGAAACTTACATTATGGTTCCAGTTTAAGAGGCTTTGTTATAACGATGAGGCAATTTTTTACGTGTTTATCAAATGCTGGAAGTCCACGTGTGGTTAGAACTTGTTTGTTAAATGATGCAAGCCGCCAAACCTGAGGTCAATGTGGTAAGTGATACCCATCTGTGCAGCAATCATCTGTTTGACGTATAACGTCATGTATAAATCTAACCTTGGTAGTTTGAACCCATGGAATTTAACATCTTTGTGATAATGTTTAATTATAAATTTCAATTTTCAAACGTTTCTTTTTATCAAAAATTTATGCTTTATAAAATTGTCTATGTAACAAAAGTTTTATGAATTTGAATTACGAATAATACAATCATAAACTTGTTTATGCACGATAACTATTTATGAGGTTAACTTTACTAATTTGAAAGATCTTATTACCAACCTATTTTTATTATATGTGAATCATTTTCTCAGTACTGAAAAGATGACATTAAAAAAATCCCTTAATTATGTTAATGACATTTATAATGCCTAATTGCTCTAGAGGCTTTTGCTATTTTATTTAAATTGCCCAAAATTAACATTAGATATAAAAATTAATTGAATATTCACAAACTAACGATAATTATCTGTCAAAATAATTCAGAAATAATTTTCAGTTAATATGTATATACTTACGTAGTAGTCTTAATTTCTTTATTAATTTAAACAAGGTTAATTACATTCATGGAAGCTCTTAAGCAAAAGTGTTACCAGATGTGCATAAAATTTAATAAGTAGAGTGTCCATGCACTATAACACAAAAGAAAGAAATCATGATGTATAAAACCTGTCTGATTTATTTGATTTTATTTTGAGGCGCAAATTGCTGTCTCTAATATTATTTTATGTATTTTATTTTATTTCAGGATAAACGTAGTACCATCTAAAAATACAAAATTTTGTATTTCTACAACAGAATATACTCGTTGAGGTTCCTGTATTTTTCTTAGCGATATTTCTTGTTTTACACATTATATAAGTACAGTGCCGCCCTACCCATCCGTATTTAATTAACAATCCCCCTGATAGTCTCTCTAAACCGCTGAAGATAGAGTTCAGAGCTAGCGCGGAAGTCCTCAAAAGTCAATTGTGTCAATACGGATAAAACAACATCTTCTGCGCGACTTTTGTAAGAAAAAATAAACATCCTTTTAAGTGAGTTTCACTAACACACAGCGTAGTGAGAAAAGAATAGCTTCACTTTTTTTTATTTTTTACCGTTTGTGCTAATTTAATTTAAAATTATTTAAAATTATGTACATTATTTCCCGAACAAAATAAAAGGCCTCGAAAGCAAACCTGTAGACTATAAATAAATACCCTAATAACCAAGAAAATTGTAGAGATAACTTAATTTTATTAGGCACATAGTTATTCCCTATTAAAAACAAAATACAATAAATAAATATATAATTTCATCGTTAAGACTATCGTAAATAGAATATTTAAACGAGGCAAGATATATCCAACCGCTATTCCAATTACTTAAATGTATAAGACAACAATATCACAGAAAATAAAATTTATTTTAATTGATGCATCATGCATCAATTTTTTGTTGAGCCATTGTGTGTGTTTTAAATAACGGGCATACATTTGTCTTGCTTGATTAAGTACTTAATTTACATTGTGTTTTCGAACCATTTTATCAAAATGCATTGCCACCTCATTGTAATCCATTGCTTTGGAAATTATATGATCTCGATATTGTAACAAAACTGTAATACATAAAAACATGAGAAACGGATTACCTCCGCCAAATTCATTTGGAGGTGCTTATATTCCTTCAGTAACTTCTTCACATGAATTGATTAATGCTATTGGTGTTTCAATAATTTCTAGCTTCTCTGTATCATTGAGGACTTCAGAATGCTTATGCTGATTATTTTGTAGATCATAATCTAAATCCACTTGTTCATCAGGAGTAGGAATGTTTTTTACACTTAAATTAAGACTGCTTTTATGTAAGGGATTTTCCCATATAAAAACATTGTCATGCTTAGTAATAATTTTTGTGTTATTACTACTACTATGCAAATTAAAATTAAGTTCTAAAGCTGTGTCGTCCTCCTCTGCAGCATTATCAAGTGTTTCCTGATGATTTGTATCCATAATTATTTTATTGCTGGTGTCACTACAAGAAGATTCAGATTCCAATAATATTTCTTTAGGACTATTTCCAAATACTTGTCTATCCAAAATTTCCATTTATTGTTTCATTTCTTTAGTACATGAAGTAGTTAACAAGAAGTATTCCTGAGAATCATCTGGACTGTAATCATCAGATGTGTCATCATTATCAGTAGATGAATACTTATTTTCTATAGTGGAAGAGTTGAGATCCATACTAGATGATTCTGATTCATCAAAGCTGGATTTTGTTAAAAAAAATTTTGGTTTCTCTCCTGTATTATCTATTGATGCCTGTATGTTAACTAATTTATCTGATATTTTGTTTTTATTTACAGATGCAAAATGTAAAAATTCATTTAAATTTTTTTAGGACTTTACCTCGATAATGATCTCTCTCAAAATTCTAGTCGGATTCTAATTGGATTCTAATCCGCGTCGGAAATAATTATAATTCTAATTGGCTTCTGGTACAATTCTGGTATAATTCTGGGATAATTCATAATCCTAAGTAACCCACGAATTCAAGTGGTATTTAAGGGAAGAGATTCAAAGCATATGCAGAGAGATATAAAATAAAGAAGCACGAAATAATTTTTTGAAAACAAGGGGTAACTGTACTCAAATATTGGTTCAACTAAGCAGAGCATTGGTATTCGATTAAAGACAACAAGGGGGTGTTGATCCACAACACGAAACAACATATCAGGAGATGACAGGTTAGATCGCTTAATTTTAAGATATTTTTCAATTTAAATTTAATACTGAATTTATTCAATTTATCCAAAACTTGTAAAGAAGTCAACAAGAAACATTGCATACGTTAAACTTACGTAATAAATCATAAAGAGGTCTAGAACGTTCCAGATTTTTTTGTAAAGAGGTAGTTTTTGGCGACTTTATTTTAAATTAAAAGTATATAAATTTTGAAATAAATAATCCATATGATATTAATTGCTTAAAGGGTGTATTTAAAGAATTTCAAAAATTGTAAATATTATTTCCTTTCATTATATGAATGTTGATTGACTTCGTTTATCAATTTAAACAGGTAATCATAAAGGGGTGAAAAAGAAAATTGATTCTCGTAACGTTGTGCACTCTGTGTAGATTAAAAAGGGCTAGCCGTGGCATAATAATAAAAGTAAAAGATTAATTTGAGAGAAACACAGAGCGGTGGCGTTAAGTAAAACGTTTATTACACCGAGTACGGCGTTATCATATCTACTCAGCAAGATGCTCAAAATGACACACATGGATGAAGCAAAATACATACTAAGGTTTCCAAATAAAATGAAACAGAAAGGAAAAGAAAATTTCAATAAGTCAACAGGCACATACTGAAAAAATACTGAGACGTTTTAATGTAGACGAGTACAATTAGCTGTTACATCAATGTTGTCAAATTCAAAATCAGGTACAACGCTAAGAATGTAAAAATGTCCCTTATCGTGAAGCTGTTGGCAACCTGCTCTTTGTCCCCCAGGTATGGAGACCTAACATATTTTATGTTGTGAATTATGTCAGCCATTTTATTAACTCCCCGGGCATTAATCGTTGGGAGGTTGTAAAAAGAATCCTGCGTTACTCGAAAGGCGTCATGTTGAAATATACAGGACAAGAGCTCGAGTTGTTGACCGATATTGATCACCTTTTATTTATAGAAAGGGTATACGGGGAGAACTTAGTCAAGTGTGTTCTGAACATGCTACTACCAACAATAAGTATTTGCCAGCGCATCCATCTAAATTCGAAGTGCACCTTATGTACTACGATGTTAATAATCAATATGGGTGGGCGATGAGCCAACCTCTGCCTTATGGAGACTTTAATTGGGTGGACACCAACATAGATGTGACATCGGTTCCTGATAATTCTCTAGAAGGCTACATCTTGAAGTTAGAATTGGAATAACCTGAACATGTTCATGACTTGCATAAAGACATCCGCTTTTGCCCATAACATATTGAACCCAAAACTGAAAGACGAAAACTCGAAGCACCAAGTTAATGGCAGCATTAAATTCAAAAGAAAGATATGTGATCCACTACAGAAATCTTAAACAAGTTTTGACAAATAGACTTAAATTAATAAGAAGCCATCGAGTTCTAAAATTTAAACAAAGCTACTGGTTTAAATCCTACATTGAGTTGAATACGGAGCTCAGAAAACATGCAAGGAATGAATTTGAGACGAGCCCGTTTAAGTTAATAAATAATGCAGTCCTTGGAAAACCGATGGAAAATATG
This sequence comes from Platerodrilus igneus, assembly GCA_036346225.1. NCBI lineage: Eukaryota > Metazoa > Arthropoda > Insecta > Coleoptera > Lycidae > Platerodrilus > Platerodrilus igneus. The sequence continues at coordinate 10,625,443 of JARFIW010000266.1, read as the reverse complement.
CGAAAACATTGTAATGTAAAACTTGTGTGCAATTGGGAAGTCAGATATGATGTTGAAGCTAGAATATATAACCTTCTATTCAAAAATATTACTGCCTTAGATAAAACCTTGCTGCTGTGGAATTTCTTAAATCAGAAGTATATTTTAATAAGCCAATATATGTTGGTATGAACGCTGTTTTTGGAAATGGATGCCATATTCTCTACACGGATACAGACAGTCTGATCTACAAAATCATAAATCAAAATCCTTACGAATTAATGAGACGAAATTGTATTGGATATTTTGATTCATCAGACTACAACACTTATGGAATTCCTCAAGTTAACAAAAAAATATTGAGCATGAAGAAGACTGTAGATAATGGACAACTAATGACAGATTTTATTGGCCAGCAATCAAAGATGTACGTAACAAAAATTTTTAAGCCATCTGAGGAAGAGGAGACTAAGTTCTCACGATTAATAGAGGAAGGAGGAAGGAGGATGAATCATATTCTCCATCACTTCACATCTCAAACTTTGGTGTGATAAAGAAGATAAAACGAATCAAAAAGTTCATAATAAAAAATACAATTACGTTTAATGATTATGTCAGCTCCGTAGATGATTTTACGAAAGTTTTTGTAACACAGAACCTAATTCACTCGTCTAAGCATAATATTCACACCATCGTTAGGGAGAAGCTTGCTCTAAGTCCGCACGATGAAAAACGTCATTTGATTCATAGATCGTATTTAACATTGCCAATTGGACAGTATTCAATCTGGGCACCAATTAGATTATGCTTTATATAGTATTTATTTTTAGGATATAAGTTGTAAATATATTGTAAAAAATTGTTAATATCTTGTAACAATTTTTTTTGTTGAAAGGAAAAAATTGTCAGTTCAAACAAATTAGAAATCTACAGGAATGAGTAAAGAGAAAAAAATTGAAAAAATTCGTTATGACCACTTATTTACAGGAATAAGTCGATCTTCAATTTTTAATAAGTCTTTGATCCCATATGGAAAACAACAGGCTCATTATTATTTTCTAATTTGATTCAATTACAAGGCTAGGTTTAACATTTCGTACCTACAATCTTGCAGAAAACAATTCAGCTGTTGTGAAACCTGGTTTGTGAAGTCACAAGTAACTATTTAATTTTCTAAAAGCCCGTGTAAACACCTTATTGCTCAAGAAATACCTCATAGTTTCCAACTTGTTTCATACACACGGCGCGTGGGCATTAAAAATGTTATTCTGGTAAGACTTCCCACGCTCGATCTGTCATGGCAAGTCATTTTCTAAATCCGCTCACTTCCACAACATCTTGGGTAAGGGGTTGGAAAGTCGTCGATGGTAAGACTTGCTGTCCAAACATTTTAAGTTCCTTAATCAATTTTTATTACAGCACAAACTCCTGAGACAGCCAGACAATAGGACGTAAGTGAGAAAGCTACTTGTCCGTCTTCAAATAATCTCTAGCCGATCAATAATTTCGCAATCTTAAAGCAGATCCATCCCGTACCATATTAGCCTGGGGCCAACGCCTTTTGATAACCCAGCAAGAACATGTGCCTAACCAGTATAAAGACCGCCGCCAACAACTAGTGGTTAAGGGTGAGTGACTTTTGCTGGACCCCAAAAGGGTCTATTAATTGTTTTTGTAATACCCTTTTCCACTACGGCTATGTCCCGCGCCGCCAAGTTCCAGTCTGTAAGACTCGGCGCCCGACTGTCAAACACAATAATCTTATGCTAACTAATTAAATTTTTTTAATTAAAGTATACTATTTCTAGAAACTAATAATTGATCCAAATTTTATACACTTGAAATTTTCAGCAATAACCATTGCAGGATAATTTAAATTACAGTATGTACGTGATTATCAGATCTGATGCTCATTTAAGTCTCAAGAGACAAAATGTTCTTTAAATAATTTTTTTTTATATCACTAAGCTTTGTGAATTGACTCAATTTTTTATTGGACAAAAATTATTAAGTTGTTTTCTTTATTTTTTCGAAAATAACTGAATTGATTTAAAATCTGTTCACACCGTTAAAAACAGCTTTTTATTTCTAAAAACTTTCCAACTTCAGAATTTGCTGTAAAGTAATTACCGGAGCCAATATTTAGAGAAATTTGTTTTCACGAATCAAATCATGTTATAACTTTCATTAATCTGGTAGCGTGTGTTGCGTTTCAGTTCTAACGCACTAAAAAAACGCTGCAATTAGTATAAGGGGCCAGATACATTGATCTTATTCAAAGAAATTAAAAATGTAAGGTGCAGGTGGACAGTTGCAATTGTGTTTTATTATAATAGTTTCGTACCTTCATTTTATGGAAATTTGGAAATATGAAATTCCAAAATATTTCAGACATCTAAACTATTCCAGTAATCCAGCACTGACTTTGAGAGTAAGACATACGTACCACCTCAGCAAAAACAACATTGTACAAAAATTCTGGCTGAGCTGTTGAATATCCCAAAAATAAACCTCAAAGTTTCCTTAGAAACACGCTGGCTCAGAAATTCTTTATAACTGTTTCAGATAAACAACCAACTAAAAGCTTGCTAAAGCATTTCTAGAAAATAATCCCATTGACATCGGGGCATTCTTTCTAATATTGATTTGCAGCGTGCTTTGTTAAATATTTCGCCCACGTGAAGATATATTATGATTCTCAGTTGTAAACGCGTTAAACGTACATGGTTTTAATTCAACAGTAGAAAACAGTTTCATTACAACTTCTCCCAAACAATCAAACTGCGGTTTTATTTCGCAGTAACTTGAAAGGAGCAGTTTATTAATACCGCACTAGCAGTTCACCATTTATATGAAATGGCTGGTGCCCTAAGAACCCCGAGGTTACTAGTGGTAAAACTGTTCTGTTTGAATATGGTGCATCCGTTCACATTATTTGTACCGTTGGCTGTGTATTTTACCCTCCTTTTCAGCCATCTGGCGTACTTTCATAAAACACAGTTTAACAAAAAGCTGTAATTGCACTTCGTGGTATTAATTTTAGATTATTTTAGTTTCAGACAACTTAATGAGATTATAAATTTCAGCACAGTTTGTGAATGTGTATGAAAGATACAATGGAAAATCTGGATGCATGAAATTTTTCGTAATGTGTATTCTTGTTTTTATTCTAACACAGTTATCAGACTATTCATTATGGTAATAATTAGATTATTACGAAATTAATATCGGTTTTGAGTTGCCCAACGTACGTAGTTTCACAGTAAAAATTTAGTTCAGTTTGTGCATTTTTTTGACGTAGTTTTTAATTATAAATTCCTGTTAGAAGTTTAATCTAGTTAAACATGCAGAACAATTTGTACTACTGCAACGAATTAAAATAGATGAAATAATACAATTTCAAGTGATTTCCTCGAAATCATGAATATATTTTTTATTGCTATAAAATTAGGTGGAGTAGAAATGTTAAATTTATAATAATTTCTAATCAATACATAAAAATAAGTAGTTTATAATAATTAGGTAAAATGCCCATTCGATAGTTTTTAACATTCTTAACAGAATTAATAAACACTTTCTCACACGATAGCACTGCTATTGCACTGAGTTTTTCTTATAAAGTTGAATTTCTTAAAGGGGTTTTTATTCCTCTAATTGTTTCATCTGCGCATAAAACAAACTTGAAAATGGCGTAAGTTCTATATTTTGTTAATGTTTTATATCGTACAGAAACGCAGGTTTAATCCTAATCATAAAAAGATCGCCCTCGTCATGATTGATATGAAGGTTATTATACACCATTACGGGAAAAAGCAGGTAAACGTACTTTAGTTCCACGCGTTACCGTATACAAGACGTAATAACATTAAGCAGATTTTTTAATACATGAATGAAAGATAGTTTAATAATCTACATTACGCAAATTATTCATCTTTATTAATATGGATTAGTTAAGGTGGAACTAAATACTGTATTTTCGTAGTACAGATATTGTTACTCTAAATGTATGTCAGAGTCCTCTTAAAGGTGGTGGTTTTTTACTCCAAATTCCCAGCTAAGTTGTTGCTAACCTACAACATTAAAACATTGAACACCTGAAAGGTATTAAGAAAAAGAAGGTAAGGGATTCCAGAGTAACTTCACTGCACTTCACGCACCAACTGTCAGTCGTTGGTTTAAGAAGGTAACCCAAAATATGCCACGATCATGGCGTCCGTTCACACCAGGTGGTAAAAACCCCTGCACAATATCGCTGTTCTCATTGGTTGAAGCAATAACGCACATTCTTTGAAACGTAAGAAAACGTCCATTCACACAAATTGTAAAATAAACATAACAAAACTGTTTCAAAAAGTCCCCGAGCGGTGCGTGGAAATTGAAATTCAAAACCGCATTCATATGCGTCCTAACCTACTTATACTAGATAAATTATGATGAGAAATACAATTGCAATTTAGGAATGAAAATTTTCTAATTTGAATTATTAAAACTTCGAAAAAACAAAAAGCCTCAAGTACGAGAGCTCATATTCACGGAAAACCTATATTAGATAACCTGGTTTTTAAATCGTAGCAATCCTTGCGATAACAGCAAACGGAAAGAAGGATCCACCCGATCATCGGAATGCATCATCTGAGCGCGCACGTCTTGTTTACCGCCAAACGAACCGCATAAAATTAGTGGGAGGGTACGAGACTTGGCTACTTAAAACTAATACTCATATTCACTATAAAACTAAACAAAAAATTCATTTTCATCATTGCATATTGATGCATACAAATTTTCATAAATATTTTTAAGGTTTTTCATTATATCAAACAAATACAACACTGGCTTTTAGCAAAATCAAGACAATATACATTGCAGCAATAAAAACGTTAAGTTAACAAGTTCACCAGTGCTACTGCATTAACGATACGTAATTTCTTAATCCCATCCTACCAAAATCTAAAAGGCAAGTTACCTCTTTTCGTGTATACAATAAATCCCTCCTTTGATGATACATACTAAAGATATGGAACATCAAATAGATAAGTTTCAAAGATAATTTCAAAGAGAAAGATACATTGCTCATTTTTGCTTTGAAGCAATGGTAAGAAAATGCAATACCTCAAAGATAATTTCAAAGAGAAAGATAAATACATAACCATTTATAATTTAAAAGTATTAATTATATAAAGTAATATCTCAAAGATAATTTCAAAGAAGAAGATAGGTATAGTCCATTCGCTTTAACTTTAGGATGACGTCAAATATAGTAACTAAGTGTTGACAACTGTTTAGTTATGGCTCATAGTAGATGATTTGTTAAATAACGATCTAATTCGTAATGGTATAAGAAGGCTTCAAGATTCATATAAAATTCAGGGAATGGTTTAACTGCATCGCAGATATTTCCGTAAGTTATTGAACATCTGGCATGTTGTTTGTTCTGAAGGGATGTTCAAGTCTTGAAAACATCTGGATTCCAATCAAGTAAGTGTTTTTTAAGTTTTGTTCAAGTTGGAAATTTCCAAGTTATGCTACGTCGTTTGACTTTATAGTACCCTTGTGATTTCGAAGAGAACTTTACAGACTCCATTTTTTTTTTTGATAAGTGCCGTTGAAATTCAGAGAGGGCAGTATGCAAAAATGGTTTACTTTTAGAAATAATAAATTTAAAATACTTAACTAGAAAAACCAAAAATTATTTAGGTCTAGGAAACTAAATTATTTCATTTTAAATAGTATTAATTGTTAATAATAAATAATACACTGACATTCAAAATTCGTTGTTCACTGGTCACATTATGTATGCTTAATTAAAACTTAGAAATAACGAGGAAGTTAAAGTGAATTAATACCTATATGTGAAGTGTATCGTAGTACTACTCAAGACTAAATAGAACCTTGTCAGTATATTATTAGACATTCTTAAAATGCAAGTTTTTAAATACCAGTATGAAAAATGATTGAAAAATTTTTAATATGTAGGAAACAATATGTTGTGAATTTAATCGTACAACTATTAAGCTTTAATCAACATAAACTAAACATGACATTCACGGCAACTAACTAGATACTTTAAATATTACTACACAATACTACTAAATCAAATTAATAATGATGTGCACTAGTTGAGAAATTTTTTATAAATAAATATTTTCGTTAATTGGTAAACTAAGAGAATAGAAACTTATTTTGGTCATGTCTATGATTATTATTTAAGAATGAGATCAGATTTGGTTCTTTATATCTATAAAATTTAATGGAGATAATTAACAGAACGCACAAACTGTGCGAGTATTGGTTTTGTTTAATTACAGGAGTAGCAGTGCATCTTTATCAGCTAGAACGTGGAAGTGGCTAAGTATTTCGTAAGGGTTGTATTCAGCAAAATATTTATATAGCGGCATAGGGCTTAGGTTTCCGCATTCTCCTTATACAAATGGGCTGATGTTAGTCATTATTACTATTCAAAAATTCGGTGGCGCCATATTCACTTTATTTTTGGCCGTAGTTCAACCTCAACCCAAGTTCATGATTTACCCAGAGCAAATTACTCTACTAGCCGCTTTGCCTTTAGAGGTTTCCTTACTCATAAGCCGTTTTCCATCTAAACTTATCACGGGCTTCTTGTCTCAACAGGCAATCCTCGTTTAATTACCCTTGCGCCCAACAGTTGGCAAGATAGGTGTATAATATTTCCTGAACCTACGGTAAAAGGTAACAACGTAAACTTCTTATATAATAAAAATATTAGTATTTGATGTTTTATCCGTATTTCTTGATATGGAGGGGGTTGCTAAGGTTTTTAAATATTTGTATATGCTACCATTATATTATTTCATGTTTCAAGTTGCTTCAGAGGCTTTCTAGTACCCCTTCTTCAAGGTGCCGGTGCAAACAGAAACTCGGTAGGGAAAATTTCCTCGGTCCGGCAGTGGTCGTCATTATGTTTAAGGCACAAGCATTAAAATCAAGGTTTTTAAAACGAGGTATGAAACTAAAACTATTTCTTAAAATTCCTGCGATAAAGGCCGGTAAAAAGCACCACCCAGGCGTGGCGTCTACGAAAAATGACGGTGACCTTTTTTTTACAAAATAATGCCTCCGTGGATTAGTGTTGAACAAGGGTTCAACAATTTTGAGATATAGAAGTTCTCGTTTCCTGTGACCAATCATGGTAGCAGAAATTAATTAATTACTCATTTGACTTCTAAGATATGTTGTATTTTCCAACTGTGATAAACAATCAACTTTTGAAATGTTCTTAATTCATACACAAATATAATTCCGAGTGTAAGTTACTTCTTACAAACTTTCACCCCATTTCTACGATACAAAGCAATAAATTACAAGATTCTAGCGCTATAACAAAACCTTAACTTTATATGTACCGGAAAACTTCGGTAAAGCATAGGAAGTTCATTAAGTTTCATATTCATTAAAGTATGCACAGTGAAACAATTTAATAAGTACAAACCGAGCAAATTTAATTTAATAATATACCCATGTAGAAAACTTTTCCAATACGACAAAAGATTTAGTCCTTAGCAAGTGTTAATTCAATTCAGAAAGAAAGAAAAATAGCAAAATTAGCTGCAGCAAAGTAACGTGATTACATGGAGTGCATAAAGCCCTATAACAAAGAAATTTCTCAGAATTAACAGCTGAACAAAGATAAGTTTCTTCATTTCGCTTAAAAGATTCAATTAATTAATTTGCTTTCTGTAGATAGTACAGTAGCTAAATGTTTTATGTACTATACAAACACAGTGACAGAACTTTAATCCTTTTGATAAACATCTTCATAACCTCCAATAATTTATCGTGTATCTAGTAGTAAAAGCAATACATTTCCGGTCGACACTGCAAATTGCATTGAGGGTCCGGGAATGTACTTTTAGTACGAGGTGCACATACTATTTTTTCTGAAATCGCATTCAATATTTTTGAAAATCTAAGAACTATTAGTGTAGTCAACTTTTTAAATTTGCCCAATGCTAATGAAATATACAAGGCACTGCTTCCGTAGGTCCTCCGCCAAAATTTTGGTCAACGCTGGGAGAAGATTCAATTGCATTAAAGCGACATGGAGGGTGGAAATCCTCAAACGTTGCTGAAGGATGTATAGATGAATCCTATGCAAATAAAATAGACATAGCAAATAAAATATTTAAAGAAACATACACCAACAAGTGTGCAGAACAATTACTAACAATAGACAGCAGTAGTCCTTCAGCTTTTCTGGAAAAATTCATCCACTATTTGATGGTTGTACAAATTACAACATTACTGTAAATATAAATAAATCATGGTTGTTGTACTATACGTGTAAGTAGTATAGGTGTAATATTTTGAATAAACAAATTCAGTTGTGTATACTTTGTAAGATTGCTTGTTGGAATGCATTATATTGTTTAAAATGAGAATAAAAACAGTTTTTTGACGTATACTGGAACAGTGTACTTTGACGCTTGATTTTGAGATGACAAAGTAAACATTCTTGATCGATTTCAGAAAAAAATATATTCCTAAGTTCTTAATCTAAATGTTTATCAAGTCTTTGTTAAAGGTGTACATGTAAGAGACACCTCTGAATTCTCGATCACACAATATGTTGTGTGATCAAATCATCTCATTTGAATAAACAAAATGTTGTAGAGATCGCCAGCATACGTGGTGAAGAAAATATCCTCAACATTAGTAAATTTGTTACGTACAACTTCGGCCCCGAAAATCTGGCCGGTAATACACAGAGAAGCTCAATGAAGTACCTGACTAAAATTCTGTATTTTGATAAAGTACCGAAAACCTCGACTATACCAATACGAATGGTTACGGACTAACTCAGTGGGGAGGGTGTTCGAAGAAGATCCCGGAATATTATCTATTGTGTGGGAAATACTAGTCTCAATAATGAATTATCTTGAATGCAACCCAATCTCGAAATACAGGGGTTATAGAGAAAAATTCCCAGAAGGAGTAACTAAAGGAGACCGAAACGCGAATTCAGGAAAGTGATTCTGGCCTAAAATTTACAGGATGAATAATTGAGTACATTAATTTAAAACAAACCTAAAATAAGCGTAATAATAAGGGCACTACTATAACTATTTAAAAACTGTTAGCTGAAAAAAATCCCAAAATCAAATGCTAAATTTCCTGTATGTAAAGCACGTCTCTAGGTAATGGCAATATCTTTTAGTATATCAGGGCTGGAAACTATCACCTTTACATTAGTTGTGAAAACACAAATGTATGAAATTCCTTACCCTATCGCAAAATTAAAATTTAAGCACAAATACATACAAACATTCTTTAGCAAATATCAAATATATCATAATTATTTATCTTAATGGGAAAAGCTTTCAGTGAACCAAGTTACTTTCAAATTTCTTAAAACTAATAACAAGATCGTACTGTGGGTATGTCTATACAGTTAAAATGTTCATTAATTGAAATGACTGTAGCTTATAGTTTCAAAATTTGTATTATAAATACCTGCGGAGTAATTTGATTATAGATACCTCAGAAACAACCAAAATCAATTAACTCCTGAACTCAATCCAGTCGATTTAACTAAAGTCGATCAGAAATTCTGGGACCTCGTTAAAACTTGGATGTTTCTCAATCAACATGCCTTTCCAACTTGTTACTACTTCAAGAACCAATTCTTCCTAAAAGTAAAACTCGCCAACCTAGTACGATATAATTCTGAATTTTAATTATCTAATCACATTAATGAATTCAATTCTCTTCACGGAATTACCAGCAGTAGGTATCTTTCCTCCATAAAATGAACTCGCAATTATCTTCGGTAGAATTCGGAAAAATGAATTAAGACTCGAAACTAAAATTAATTTTGTTGCTTTTCTCTATCTAACTAACTATCTGACATATGCATAATCATCTTTGTAATAGATTAACCCGAATCAAAGAAGGGGTTTTACCATTTCCTAAATCAGCATAATTTAGCGTGACGATGTCATAGGTCCCAACGTTATACATTATTAATCAAAACAAATGAATCATAAAACTGAAATACTTTAAAATACAAAGTAACGATGATAACATTCCTAATCTTAAACCCACCATAATGAATTTGACAACCTTTGAGTGTCAACAATATAGATTACAATGGCAAACTAAAAAATACTTCCTTAGATCAAGAATGAATGTAAACTACAAATTGCATTTCTTGAAAAAAATAAACCAAACCCTATTGGTAGAATTTACCAACAGAGAAACTTTTAAAATGAAACATGAATATAAACATTTCAAAGGAATGTTACAAATTGTTCGTTGGAAAGGTTCACTTCAGCCTACGCGGTGCGGAGAATATTCTCAGAAGTATTCCGGAACAATTTTTACTTATTTATTGAATTTTTAAACTGACGATCAGAACACGTATTTAGTTTTTAAATATTTTTGTGGTGCAGGGTTTTAATTATTGTTTATCTTTACCTTCATTATTTTATAATATGGAAATTTTCCAAAGCGGCTTTTTGATGAAACCCTTTAGGAATGCATACAGTTTATGCGTCATCAACTAATAGCATCTTATACAGGGTGTTTGGGTAGGAATGGTACATAGCTTATGTATAATATTATTAATTTTAAACAAGAATGTTCATACCAACACGTATTCAATTCGCACGGATTACGAGTACTGAGATCCAAGTATTTTAATATGTATGCCTTTACAATTATTAGTAAGCTGGACATCCTTTTATAATTATCTAGTAAGCTGAACACATAGATAAATAGGCTAAAATTGTAAAACAAATGTCACGCGGCATGTTACTTATCTATCACTTAGCATTTTTTGTAGGTAACTTGTTTGTTTAATTTATTAAAGATTCACATGTGTTTAGTAATGCGGAATACACTGATAAGGTGTTCTGCTATGGGTTTTGCGATGGGAGGGCAAGTGCAACCCGTGGAGATTAAAGCAGTTTCCAAACCAAGTAATTCCGGATTCAAGAGTACTTACTCGAACATTTCAGACACTACGTGAAATTGGCGCTCTTTCAAGCAGTGGTTGTCATTATGTCATTCTGAGCGTTCAGTTCGCGAAATTTTGAATGAAGTGGAAGAAAGTCTTAAAGCGGTAGAATGAAGTCCACTTACGAGTACAATAAGAATTTCTAGTATTTCTCATTTAAGATTTTGGCGCACACTGCGTCAAGATGACTTAAATCCCTATATGTCCAATCAGTACGACACCTTGAATCAAACCAGAAGATTGGAATTTTGTGAGTGGATAACTGCCAAGCGCCGATTAGTTCCAAAAATACCTTTCAGTGATGAAACCATTTTTAGCTGTAGTGGCACGCTCTTAATGATTCCCAGCGGTCCCATGACGACACCTTGAATCAAACCAGATGATTTGAATATTTGCGAGTGGATAACTGCCAATCGCCGAGTAGTTCCAAAGATACGTTTCACTGATGAAACCAGTTTTAGCTGTAATAACACACTCTTAATGATCAGTGGCGGTTCTATGACAATCCGCATGCCACTGTAGAATCAAATTTTTAACAAATGTTGTCTGTACATGTATAGTGTGGAATGACAGCTTGATTGGACCTTATGTATTACCGGCGCGTTTAACAGCAGTCACATACTTACAATTTGTCATGTTCGTGCAGAAATTATGCATACATGGGTATGTAGGAAAGCACATCAATTTTAGCTAGGTTAGAAACCGCCGTAAGAAAAATATCCTTATATCTTTTATAGAAGTTTGGGTAATTTATAGTTAGAAAGGTTTTATTTTATTATAATATTTAAATTAGGACAAGAAAATACACCAAGAAGTACTTAGAACATTTTTAAATGAACATCAATGAAGATAAGAATTTTACATCTTCTTGATGAATTAGAAAAACCACCTATAAAAATCAGGGACATTATTGTCCACACTAATATTGCTTCGATTCACATGGAGTTCAGAAACATCAATAATCACAAGCTCTTTAAGTACAGTAAAATTAATGATTGTCCTCACAGGAATTGAGACATTAACTTTAGTCGTAAAAAGCTTTAGACGTATATTGTGAGGGAACCGAGTGCGGAATTTTTAACAAAAAGTGGGGATTTAAAAGTTCAAATGAACTTAATACAGAAAGGCAGAGAAGTACAAAATGAGACGTATATTCCAAATTTGATCTTAATAAAAACTGCAGGAGCTATAAACAGAAAACAAAAAAAATTCGATTCCTCAACACTGTAGATCAAAAACAAAGCGTTTTCCGACCTATGTTTATATAAATCAAGAGTCATAAAATTCGCCAAAGAACCACACCTTTTCGTATGTACATGATATTTAGGAACACCCTGTACAGTAGAATATCCTAGAAACAAATTTGTTGCAGTGATCTTTCTCCATCCTCGCAAACAGACATTGTTGAAATAGCGTTAGACATAGTATTTGGAAAAGCTCATGAAAAAGATGATCTAGTAATTGCAATTTTTGTAGCTCCAACGCACTTAATAGAGATAAAAATTCTGAAAATTAAAAAGAGACTGAAGATGTTCACCATTTAGACAGCCATCAGGAGAAATCACAACTGCTTATAGAAAAGCAATCGTCGAAGCTTATCACTAAAACCTAGGAAAACAAAAATCCCTTGTGAATGAAACAGACGATACTCTTTCTTACCCAAAGAGTTTCTGATAATAAGAAATTGATTCGGACGATTGAAACCGTATGCAAGTCATTTTCCTCGGGTAGATTACTCATCAATCGAAAATAAATTAACTGTTGGTTTATTTGAACTATTCATCGAGAACAAAATATTTTACAATACAGAAGAAATCGGTTTTCAAAAATTAGCCAGTTTCAACAGATTCGATAAAAAAACATGAAATGCTGTAATGCAATGCGTAGTTAGTCGACTGACGTTATTTTCATAATACAATAAAGCCACTGTTTGTACTGTTTGCTCAGGGATGTAATTTCGAATTATAAAACGTTATTGGCTACTGCAAACCCAACTAACTGATATTTCAAACTACAATGCTTAGTGTTTATCACTACAATTCAGAAGAACAACCTGTAACGCATTTGTGTTACTTTAGATATAAAAAAGATAGGAAACAAAATTTAGTTTTGGACAGACACAATGAATATGGGCGCATCCTGTATCTTAATATTTTACGAACAATACATGTTAACTAAGCATGACATTCCAAAATTACTTTTCTATAAAGGTAATTTAGATAATACGGTAAAACACTATTTGTTTTAAAAATATTATAAACGCAATAATTCAGGACGATGACTTTTTCAAAACCACAAATGAAAACAAATCTAAATACGACAAGACGCTACGTATGCAGTTCTCATAGAAAGATGCATTATAGTCAGTTTCATAAAATAACCTTGTATTCAGCATAGATTAAATATGCTGCCTTGTTGGAATGTAACTTTAATTGAGATCAGGAAGCAATACAAGAAGGGAGAAACGATATATATAAGGACTAAGCTTGAAAATGGAAGGGAAGTAGAAAGTAGCGCAGCTTCAAAGTGTGAATACAATTTTCCGGCAAAGGTGAGCGCCGCACGACTTATCCTTCTTGCAATACGCTTGCAAATGCAAAGTACGTTTCAATCACGTGTTCGTGGGTTTAGCGTTGTGACGACCGAACAAAGAGATTAGCAACTTGAAAGTTCATCCCACAAATATTATGGATTTTGTTTTTGTTAAGAAAGCCGTTGTTAGAAAAAAGTTGAAACCTTGTGTTTCTGGACGTCCTTAATTTTTATAGACGAACTGGAAACTAAATCAGGAGTAAAATTGAGCTTTATTGTTTATGATTTATAACTATAAACATGTTTATTAAAAGAATTTTCGACAGCTCCTAAGGGAATTGGAAGAATCTCTTCAATATTATTTACTTGCACTTCTCAGCAAATACAAGGTGTGTTTCAGAGAAAACAGGACTTTTAAAACAAGAACAAAGACTTACTTTTTAGCAAAACTTAATTTTACTCAAATTTGTTGCGTTGAGACTCTATACGATCTGCACGGTCAAGAAGCATGTCGAGCGAGTGTTTTAAGTCGTCTGTAAACATATTCTTCAGAACGTCGGAGTAAGTCTTTTGGATTACCCCGGCGTCGATATGACGCTTTGCTATCATCGGCAAATGCATTTTTCCAAATAGGTAGAAATCACATGCTACTAAATCCGGCAAATACGGCGAGTAGTTGATGGTTAAAATGTGATTCTTGGTCAAAAATTAGTCAAAAGATGATGCATTATCATGCAACAAGTGTCAACTTCCTTTCCACGATACTCTGGCCGAATATGACGAATACGTCGCACAAACTTTTCAAAACACCAAGATAAAAAACAGCACGAACTGTCAGGTCAGGTGGAACGTATTCCTTATGTATTATTCCCTACAAATCGTAGAAACACACCAACATTGTCTTCACTTTTGACTTCTCCAAACACCTTTTTGTTGTATTAGGTTCATTTGGGCGCATCCATTCTGCACTTTGGGTTTGGTTTTTGGATCGTATTGAAAACATGATGTTTTATTATCAGTCAAAATGTTGTACAATGTTCTATTTTGACTTTTTGATGATGTCTCGAATGTTAAATGAAGGTCAATTTTTGATCATCATCAATTCGTGAGTAACAAAGCGTGAACACACTTTTCGAAAGCCCAAATGTTCCGGCCAAAAATGATAAATTAATATTTGATAGATATTCAATGTATATTTCAATAAAGATTTTGGCGGATTTTTAGTGAATTCACTCAGTTTTGAGGGCATTTTCGATTATCGCAAATTTCGATTGCCCAACATATTAGCCATCATTTACGTCTTCACACCGTGTATACCAATAATGAACTCTGATATGAGATAAATATTCATCGCCATAAACTTTTCATCAATCGAGGCGCTTCAGTAAAAGATATCAAATTTAAAACAGAACTTAATGTTGGCTCTTTGTTCAAAATACAAACACACTGTAACTTATAACGTAAAAACGTGGCTTCTACATGTCCGATTGTTATGCTCATTTGAGAATATGTCGGAGAAGAATGTAGCTTTCCAACGTAGGCGCTACTGGAATGTGCTATTTTGAAAAAGTCCTGTTTGATATGGAACGCACCTTGAGTTCTCGAAATTATAAAGATAGATTGAACTATCTTATTTAAAAATTCTCAATGATAAATGAGTACGATATAAAAGTCAATTTGCAAAAGCACTAAACGAGCTCAGTGCCCAAAATGTGATTTCCTGAAACCCAAACATCTTCCAATATATTTACTAGATTATTTAATTTTGTTCCATTGTCTCCTAACGCTGTTTTAGTTTTTGCAATTTTCGCTCTTTCAATTTATTTTAGTCAAACCATCCTACATCCACAAAAAAATTGAAAAATTAATCTGAATACTAAAAAGGAAAATTAACTTCATCATCATTAGGTCTTCAGTCCTAAAACTAGTTAGACGCATACCTCCATTGTTTCCTATTCTGAACTAATCTACACATTTCCCTGAAATTCCAACAGCCTACATTACATCTTTCACTATCTGTGTGTAATAGTCTAATCTAGGTCTACCTTTACCTCTCTTTTCTCCTTTCTCTGCTTCTAATATATCCCGCACTATTCCCTCATGCCTTAGAACGTGTCCTATCATCGTATCTCTAATATTCTTTTACTGTTTTCCGCAGGTATTTTTCTTCCCCTACTATCTCTAGAACCTCTTTGTTCTTAACTTTGTTTGTCTATGATATCTTCATCATACATATGTAACACAACATTTCAAAGGCCTATCTTTTTCTTGACCGCTTCTTCTACTGCCCACGTTTGACAGCCGTTTAAACATAGTAGTTGCTTTTTCTTGTTAAATGCAGCACGACCTTGTAATAATCTTTGCTTAATATCTTTTGCACTTTCCCATTTTGCGTTATTTCACTTCCTTGGTAGCAGAAATCCTTCACCTCTTGTAAGTTCTCATTTCCTATTTGTATTCTGGTTTTTGACTTATTTTCCACTTGTATACATACTAGTATTTTAGTAGCCTAATCTACATAAATTCAATCTGAAAATGATATATTTAAGTTGCTCGACTGTAATAGCATTAATCTGCGCTTAATAGCACTATAAACATAATTGCACTACAAATCAAACTACAGTACATCTACTTAACTGCGGGTTAACTATAAATCAGTTTCAATTCTACCTAATTCTAAAACGTTACCATTGCTCAAGAGACCTTATATTTCGTATTAGTACATGGAAAGCAATTGTTGTTCACTATTATATAGGAGTATGTGTATCACGTATGTTTTACAAAGACACCTTTCTTCTAAAATACCTACTTCCCCTTTAAAAATATCTAAAAATAAATGGAATGAACTAGAACAAATTTAAATGCTGTAAATAAAAACGAAGAGTGGTCTCTCCCATCATGCACATTATGCATAACCATTTTTTACAATGTAACAGGCCAACTTGAAAATTATCGCAGTCATTTTAGATGATACGTACAAAGTTTAAAGCCATTACAAAAGAATTTGTAATATCATAAATTAGAACAAATTGCAATTTACTACATTCTGGAACTGCTTCCAAAGCGCTAGAACTTTTTAGAACTTTGCTGTAATAAATTAATCCGCAACTTCCGCTAGAACCACAAAGTTTTGTAATTGAAGGCAATTTTTAAAAAAGGTCAAATGTTTAATACCGTTTAAGGCGTTTACACTTGGAAGAATTTTATCCCAATTTAACAAAAGCTTCATTTCAACATATTAGTGAGAAACAGTATACAAATGAGTTTTGTTTCATATAGATGAAGAGCTAGTCGGCATTTTTTTGAAGAAGCTTTTAGTTAGTAAATTTCCAGAAGAATTGTCTGCATTAAGTTGTCCTAATTAGCGTAAGCATCTGACTTCAAATAGTTCTGACTATAAATTAGCTACATAACTAAAAATAAAAAATGTTAAACATAGAGTTAAATATATTTAATACTTCTCAGCTAAATTCAAGTACAAAAATCAAAGGTTCTATAATTCTCTATCGCTTCATGATTTGATACTTGAAAACCACTCACAACTATAACGAACTTCTTGTTACTGTTATTTATTGGTCGAATGTAGTTTGTTTATTCGCAAATACAGGGACATTTTAACACGACGATTAACTACTTTATTACCAAGTTCGGGTGTGTAATTCATCTAGACAAGCAGTTGTTTATATATAAATTAAACGTATTTATTTTAACGCTTTATCCTATTCCTTGCGACTTCACACTTCGATTGAAATCTGCCCGGACTGCTGAGCCGCGCAGTTTATATAAGCCATAAAGAAGATCTTCAGATCTTTCTCGATTCTTCGCTTTTCTACGCTTAGTACTTGTTCTTTAGGTATACCCTTGTAACTGTCAATCAATTTATTCTTAGTTTACCGGTATATCCCATTAGATTCCAGACGCTTCGACATCTCTGTTACAACACTAACAACTGGAAGTAAAGAGTTAGCAAAGAACCGTCAGTATAAAAATGCACAGAAAACAGAAAATAGCTAGACAAAACAAAGAAAAAACTCCGACAAAATAAATCAGACTAGCAAAACCGGTTTGAAATATTTATTACCCATTATGAAGATCTAGTTCTCGCCAGCAGTAGCCAATTAATCAAATGGGAAAGTTTACAATCGATTCTACAATTCTATCGATCCTCTTATGTATATACTACCTTCTCCTAAAAGATAATTAAAATTAAAAAACTGTCGTATGTGATATTTACGATTTATACTTACATTTACCAACGCTTTTTGCTTCCTTTGTATTCAACTATGAGATATAATTAAATAAATTATTTTACGTGAGCAATTACTAAATAGCTATGTAACAACATTTTCCTTAATCGTACGAGGGTAGTGATTTATGAATGATTGATGCACTGTAAGGCTGGACGCGCACCAAAAGCAACACGGCGCAAGAATTTGTCTCGAAACAAAACTGTCTTGCCAGTTGGTCGGTCGACCACGTCTTTGTCTTGTTGGTAGGCAGAAGGCCGCACATTGGCCGCAACGCGCGCGACATAGTTTCGAGACAAAAAAATCTTATTAAAAGGTGTCTATCGATGTCTCTTCCAATTCTTGCATCGAGGCAAAACACTTGCAACATAGTTAACTGCGCATACGACGTCTGCATATCAAGTGTTTGCTACTTTGTTGTCAGATATTTGTATAGGTTTGTTATAATTATTGTTCGTGTAGTTTTTTCAATGGATGTGGAGTTACAAGACCAATAATTGCAAGTAGATTTGGACAAATGGATTGTTTTAGTAGAATCACGGTCAGAAATTTATGATAAAACTTTAAAATCTCATCATTTTGTCACAAGGTATTGCAAATCATCGCCTACTGGATACGACACGACCCAACATTTTGTCTCGAGGCAAAACAGTCTCGAGACAAAATGTTGCGTCGTGTTGCATTCGGTGTGCACCCAGCCCAAATAATTAATGTGTATTAGCGATGCAATTTTTGAATTTTGCCTGTTAGTTCTGTTATGTAAATAAATACATATGCCAATAAAAATAATTGTGATCAACCCTGAATAAAGTTTTTTAAAATTGGGTTGGTTTTTATTTGTAAGCAGTCCAAAAATATAATTTGAATGAGTTGATTATTATTTATTGCACTGCTTCGAGCTAACGAAAGGTTCCTTATTATTTTAATGACATGCTATGTATAATACTGGTTATCGCAACAATGGAATTTCCTTATATGCATTTGTAGCGTATTGTAGCGTCGATCGATCTACTTTTAACCAGAATAATCACATTGGAATGTAAGCAAAGAGTTTGCACACAAAAGATGATTGATAGGTCACGGCGGCACCTCATCTTTCAGATGGTTTTGATTGATATGTACAAGAGTTTTGCCTTTAAGAGTTATTTAGATTACAATAGGTACATTCAAGATGTCATTTGCATAATTTCTGGCACGTTTTAAAATACTATAGAGGTTTTGAACATGCATATAAATTGCCATCGTGGAGATTAGAGTTCAGTTCCGAATGTAGTTTTGACTATAATATGTTCTAGTTTAACACGTTCACAGTTCGCATATATAATTTTCCAACCGCCCTGAATGCTCAAAAATCGTATGCCTAATTATAAGTAGAAATGATTAAAAACATAAGAACAGTGCTTTTAGCGTCAGATATGTTGCACCCTGGATTTTAGCAAAAAACTATGTACTAGTATAGTGTATACCATGATATACAAGGTGAACATGTAGCGGAGTGAGTCAACTATAATCCATTCACGTTTCAAATACGGACAATGTCAATAAAGTACGTGAATGATTAAATGAAATATGACTGTATTGGTGGTTCAAATAATGTTTTATTTTGTTTATGCTCATCAATTTAGTTTTATCAAATAAATTTTTCCGACAAAGAGAAATCAATGATTACAAGAATGCATATATTGTACAATAACGTTTGTTCAACAAAAGCCAAGAATATCATAATAAATTGCATTCAAAAATATTTGCAACCCTGGTAAAATATTTCGTTTCTCGTTGAACAGCAAATAGCATTGCAAAATTTGGCAATTACGTGATTAACATGCGTTGATCACGAATCCGGTCACTGTGTGCGTCGGACATGATTGTAATGTGAATAGAGTTTAGTTTACTTGTGAGAAACATATCCCTCCCTCATATCCGACGCGAACATCGTCAGATTTCGTGTATCAATAATAGCGCGCAAACAATACACGGTGTTGTATTGTCCCAGTCTTCTTGTGTCATAATTTACTTGTTCGTGGTAATATAGTTATTTTGTTTTCTGTAAAAACTTGTGTCGTTTAATGATGAAGGGTTTATCTGATGCAGAATTACTAAGAATATTAGAAGAATCTGATGTTGAAGACGAAGTTTTAGAAACATTTAGTTCTAACAAAGACGACATTCAACAGTGTCATGTTGGATGTTGAATCTTGATGAATAAGCAACGGTACTAGCCGAAATAATTTCGCGACTGAGAATAGTCGCATGAACCATTGGATAGATGTTGATATATTTGAAATGTTCAGATTTCTTGGTATTACTCTACTGACGGTATTTTTCTTAATCTTCTTTGGCAATTAAACCACTCATAGTTTATGAAATCATCTTTATTTACGTTTCGATCCATGACCTAGGATCGTTGTCAAAATAATAAAAACTTCAAGTTTGACATTTATGACATAAATTGAAGGCGATTTTGATTTATTGATGTTCAATATATTTGGTTTGAGTACATTAGGTGAAAAGTTTAAAGTTTAAAAGAATGATTGCCTTCAATTTGTGTTGCGGCCTGGGACCGACTTTTTACGTAGCCAATAAGCTTAACATACAGGGAGTATCTACTAACAGGTTTGCTTTCATTTCCAACTATTGAGTCATACTGGAAAAAAGAGGATATTTATTATCATCCACTACTGCATAATGTTGGAATGTCAAACAATAGGCAGGGATCGATATAAGATAAGGCGGGATTATATTTAGCATGCATTAGAGTGAGATATAAGATATCATAGGTTAGGGGTTCGTGTGACTTTGAAAGAAACAGTGAGACAAGGAAGGAGTAAAGTTTTTAGGTACAAGTGAGATGCAGCATATTTGTATAGACAATGTTTGAAATGTGTTGAGTAGGGAAAAGATATCGAAGTTATAAACAAGCTTGCATATGAGGAACGGAGATAGATAATTGGATTTCATATATAGAAGGGGGACAAACGATAATTTTAAGATTGTTTAGAGAGGACAAAGGTTATTGTAGGGATAAACAAATTTGCAAACATGGTGCAAGAAGGATAGAGGATGTAAAACACAGGTTAGACTGGGGTGTAGATAACTCGTGGACGGAATATGAAATAGGGGTGAGTACAAAGTAAGAAAGGAAAATGTTCATAGGTAGGTTAGAGTGAGGCGACATTAATACGCGTATTATGGAGGCATGCTTTGGACGCTAAATTTATTTTAATGAAGCTAGAATTCTGCGAACATAAGACGTTGCGAAGCTAAACGAGTATTTTCGTAGTAATTGTTTGTTTGTATCGTTCAAAATTCCAAAATTTCGAAGACGGTTGGTGCTCGGATAGAAAAATTACAGGGAATTGTTATAGGTTAGCTTGTGTGTTGTGAGAATTGAGTGGCGGTTGAAAATTTAGTTTGGGAAAGTGTTGTGACCGTTTAGAAGATTACCAAGAAAGTTAGTTTGTTGGTGGTGGTGTATTTACGAGAAATTTGGAGTGTAGGGGGGGAGATTTGGCTATATAAGCACGAGGAGGTGGTAATAGAGCTCTCTTTTCCTGGTCATCGACGCGTACACTAGTATTGGTGAATAAAATTACTGTTGGTTCTTAACAAGTGATTTTAGTATTATAATTTGATAACAACATACACAAGCAGGTGTAATGTTGTACTAACAGTCTGACAAATTGTTGAAATATATTTTGAAAAATGCGAAGCTTGTGCAAGTAATGTAAGTACAGACTGCTTTATAATTTGGCTATTAGTGCAAGTTATGCATACAAATGGAATAGAGTTTATTGATCGATCGATTTGGTGGCTTACCTATAGTAAATGAACCAGTAGAGTAAATTGGTTTGAGAGAATTGAGTAGCAGATTGCCGTCACGGATGGTGTGATTCAACTTGGGGGTGGTTCCAGAACGTGCAGTCATTGATGAGGGCAACGTCATCAATGGTTTGATTGCAGATCCAGGTGCGGTGATGCATTCCAGATAACAGATTTTTGTGAACCATTGCTTTTATGTGTTTATTTGGTGTGTTATGACATTTTTGTGCCTTACGGGTATATTTTTATAAACTCTGTGAACTAAAGAGTTACCTATTGAATGTTAATAATTTATTATTTGACAAATGTATGTAAGAATTAATATTCATAAAATAATTTTTAAAATATTTGGTTATGTACAAGGTAAGAGGCTTTTGGGGTAATTTGCAGTGCAAAATTTAGCACAAGTGTTTGAAAGGTTTTACTACGAGCTTGTGTTAAGCCAGGATAACGTAAGGTTTATGGTTAAGCCCTATTACTTTAAATTGTTTTTTTTATGGACAAAATGTTATTTTAAAAACATTTGATAAAAAATTAACTATTTCAAAACCGAGGGTGGGTGTAATTTACTGTTGATAAAGATTTTTGGTGTCGAATTTTCTGTCTGAATAAAACGGGGTGAATTTCTGTAGTCGAGTTTTCTCTGATAAAATAGTAGGGTGGTATTTTTTAGGTATTAGCAGAAGAGCAGCCGTGGCAAACTATATCGTTGGAGTTATTATACAGGTAACTTCCCAGAATTTATAGCGCTCGAATCGTAGAGTTTTATTACAAGGGTAGAGTACGCAATATTTATGACGTCCCAAAGCTGGGGCTCGAATTAGCGATTCAGCAAAGCAGTACGGGGAACTTCAGAATATTTATGAAGCCCAAGCGTGGGGCTTGAATCCAGGGAAACTAAACAGGATTTTATATATTATATACCTATATATTATAAATATATATATATATATATATATATATTGCTATGCTATTGGATGAATTATCATGCCCCTACGTTGGGCTGTTATATTTATTTGCTATGAACTGGAATTCTCGATCCCCTTCGTTGTGCGCCTTATCAATTTGCTATGCACTCTCTAAATTATCGGACGACCATTTTAATATTTACTATGAATAAACAAGATTGTAATTATCTCCTCCTCCGGCTGTCTTATTAATACTGCTATCAACTTAACTGGATTTTATCTTGAAACAACCTTGTCTGCCAATAGCAAAATTCGATACGTTACCGCCTTCTTTGTTATCAATTTCCTATTCAACTCGTAGCTCCGCCTTGTACTATTTAAATCTTATGACCTCGGCTAGCATTTATTTGGAATTATAAAATTCAGTTAATTTCGATTTTATATAATGGAACCAATATATTATGTACAGCTTTTGCAAATTATTTTGACATACACTTTTCAATTAGTTAACGTTATAAATCTCATTTATTAACAATCATCTACTATTTACTCAAAACCCAAAGTCACCAAAAAAAAACCTATTATCTTTATCAACGAAGTGTAGAATATTCTAAACCTGTTATCATATTACTCATCTTATACGTATGCAACTTCTTTTGTTGACTTTTTCACAAGCATATTATATTAAGCAAATTCAAAATAAAAAATAAAAATATATAGAAAAACAAAGTGTCTTATAACTAAAAAATCTGACCTGGTTTATTTCTTCACATCGACGATTCCAATTGAAATAAAAATTATCTCCCCCCAATTCTGGATTACATTTAAATTATTGCCATTAATTTATACACCCCCAATTTATTGTCGTTTCATATCTAACTTATTTCTTCTGATCAATCAATTTCCTCAAATCTATTTTCCCCCGTACTTCAAAAATTGTATTACTCTTCCTTTCCCCCGAACATCAAATTGTATTCTTCTCCCTCATACATAGGATTGTTTCCCCCGTATATCAGAATTGTATTTTGTTTCCCCCGGACATCAGAGTTGTATTATCCTTCCCCCGGACTTCAGAGCCGTTTTAATCGGCAATTATAGTTTTCATATTAGCACTTATTTTCTCTTTCACTTTTAAAATTTACGTATTATTTTATTTCATAACGACGCACTTCGGCCTTTGATGAGTTCAAAACTAACTTCGTTTTCACGGTGCTTGCTAATATATTCTTCATTTCCCACTCCATCAGTGGGTATGGTCTAGAACTCGTCGCTTATTTCTGACCAATCAAATAATTACATTTAAAGCAGTTTCTGATGTAATGCTCCACGATTCCCCATAATCATAGCCTGCTTGCAGCTGTCTTTCGTTATCAACATGCTGTGTTTTGATAGATCTAATTGCCTTTCCATAAACAACTGATGCAATTCGACTTTAAATTTTCCTATTTACCTGCGATTCGCGCAATTTTTAATCTGCTTTCTTATCAAAAATGGTTAGATATTTGTACGCATTTACCTATGCTACCTGAAACTCTATTTCTATCTCCGTATTAATCTAATCGTCTAGAACTCTTTTTGAATGCGTGTCTAATTACACTTTATCATTTATTTATAAATATACGCGTGCTTCCACTGAAAAATATCATTACTTGCTTTACCTAAATTAACTAAAACTTTATCTACAGGGTATTTAATATTTACTATTTACTTAATGAATGTATTTCTCATTCCTACGCCAACTATGCGTCCTCCTATGTGTATCTGCGTCGCTTAAAACTAT
This sequence comes from Platerodrilus igneus, assembly GCA_036346225.1. Taxonomy (NCBI): domain Eukaryota; kingdom Metazoa; phylum Arthropoda; class Insecta; order Coleoptera; family Lycidae; genus Platerodrilus; species Platerodrilus igneus. The sequence goes on along the minus strand of JARFIW010000266.1, from coordinate 10,601,188 downwards.
TTATACTTTATATACAGGGTGTTGATTGCATACTATCTACAAACTATGTCCATTTCTTAATTCTTTCCTAAATAAATGCAGTTTTCTGCTGCCTATGGTAATTTCCCATTTCTAAATGACCTTTCCTATAAAGTACACCCTTAAACAACCCCTTATCACAGCAATATATATATATATATATATATATATATATATATATTAGATAGCTAATTACACAAGGTAAGTTGATAAATACTAACGTATTACAGTTAATAAAATAAAATAATAACTTAGGCTTTTATGCAAAACCCAAATGATCATTTCAAATCAAGCTAGTAATTGAAAGATGGGAAATATAAGGTCTTGGACAGGACTTGAACCAGTATCTTAGTCTTTCTAGGACTTTTCCAATTACGCCACCGAGACCGATGACGATAATGGGAAAATTAACAAATATAAATCGTGTACCACAACCGTGCATCAACCTAACTTTCAATTAGGTTTGGCATTTTAGTCAATCATATCTGACATTGTCAAGTTTTGGACATATGTCTATTACTGACATAAGTCAAAAACTTGACAATGTCAGATATGATTGACAAAAATGCCAAACGTAATTAAAAGTTAGGTTGATGTACGGTTGTTGTACTGCTATATCTGACGATGTCCTGTGGTTCCGGAATGAATAACCTTGATGGGTACAAATACTTTGCAAAATGGACCTTAGATTTACGTGTGTGGAAATACATGTAGAAATGAACGATTTTGCGCTCGTATGAAGGTGGTCTACCTACTTGACACAACTTTAAATTTTGGTTCACACCCCCTTTACCTTTTACTATTCAATTGTGTTTTTGAGAGCTGTGATCACAAAATAATACCTAATGAAATTAGAAAATTATAACCAATAATACATTTTACTTATAGCAAATGCCAGCGTTCGGATTCAACAAAATTGTTTTTGGGTCAAAATGTAACTAATTCCTTAGAACTTCAGCAAACTATAACTTTATTGTTGGCGATACACAGAACACCGTTTTTTAAATATGACAGCGACCCCCTGTTGAATTTTCATTCTTCAAATGTGTTTAAAAACCAAAGTACATACATTCTACTCTTCGATTTAATAAATATGTAGGTTTCCACTTCCTTTATTTCAACAATTCTGTATAGCCCCGATCGCTGTTAGAATTTCAAACTCGTTCAGCAAATATCTCTTCTGCGTACATGGAGAATTTACAAAATTGGTTGCAACAGCGTCTTGTCATTTTAAAAGCAACGAAATCGGATTTAAGTAAAGCAGGCATAAAAGAAAAATAAAAAATAATGGCAGCAATTCAACAAAGACAACAATATTATAAAGCTTCATAAAAGCAATGGCGTTGAAAAGTCACCATCAGCAGATACGAAACTGATTCAAAATAACAATAATTGGGACGGACGATGTTACTCCCTTGTCCAATTAGGGAGGTGGAGAAATCGATTCAAACCATCATAACTCAGCTTATTTTGAAGAAAAAAACGTAACTTTATTTGAAGTCGAACGTTTTCTAGCAAGATTACGATGAAACACGCCGGTAAATGCACCGTAACAATAATGCTTTATTGTTTTGGTTATGCATCGTTAGAATCGGTATTGCTGTCTGGCAAATTCAGAGACTACCTTATTTACTTAAAAATGATACAGAATACAATTTCGAAGACAAGAAAATTACTGCTTTATATTTCAACGATTTATATCTCTTCTTATTTTAAATGAATTACACAATGGATTTTTGTTGGCGACAATAAAACAGGTATGTAATAATATTTCTACTGGTCATAATTAATGTTTTACAGTGATAATCATAAAATAGTTATTTGTGTATTAGGAGCGGAAAGTGATACTTTGCCGCTTAAGACAAAAAGCGGCAACGAACTCTCCGCTCGAATTGCACATACGATTTTCTACAATCACATTATTTTAAGAAATATTTCAAAAACCATGAAAACAGTTTCAATATTGAAAGTCGATATACTTGAATAGATAATAAAACAAAAACAGGAACAGTTTATTAATCTTCCAAAACATAACGACTTATTAACTACAAAATTAATTTATCTATGAGGGATGTCTTGTATGTTTTGCATACAGGAAAAATAGAAGGCGCCACTAATCAAATGCCAGTGCTAAAAATTCACCTCCATCTTTAGTTAACCTAAATCCAAAGTTTCCGTGCGATAGGTTTAGTGTTATAGCTACAACGAACTATCAAAGTTAACAAATTAAACAAAAAATTGAATTAAACCGTGAACATTTTCCCGCAATAATTTTTTATAATTTTCAAAGAACAAGAATGCCTCGTCGAGTTGGTTTCTGTTTTCGGCAACGAAGCACCACATCAATCAACAATTTCTCGTTGGTATGGAGAATTCAAACTTGAACGGATTAGTCTTTGTACCAAAAACGCCATTCATTCAGGAAAACGTCAAAGCTGTGCGCAAGCTTATCAACGAACATCGACATGTGACATATCGCGAAATTGAGGCATACTTGGGGATTTCAAAGACTTGAATTCAAAAATTTTGCATGAAGAATTGTGTGTAAAAAATTAGTTTCCCGTTGGATACCGCATCAGTTGACCGAAGAACAGAAAAGCAGTTAGGATGAATTGTCAAAAAACTCTAGACCACTTCAACGCAGGAAACGCTAAAAACGTGTACAACATCGTGAGTGTGGTGATGAATTTTGGATTTACTCATACGAGCCAGAAAATAAACTCCAGTCGTCTGTTTGGGTATTGCAATGTAAAGAAAAGTCGACAAAAGTAGTCCGTTCTCAAAGTGTGTCCAAGAAGGTGGTCGAAACATTATTTCGAAATCAGGTCATGAAGTAACAATTCCTCTACAAGAACAAAGAACTGTTACTGCCGATTGGTATACAACCATTTGTTTGCAGTAAGTCATCGCGGAGCTTTGAAAAACTAACTTCAAACGACAAATCATCCACCAAGACAATTTGCAATTGGTTCGGGTGCATGCAAAAGTGCATTAATCTTCCAGGAAAATACTTCGAAAAACAATAAAGTCTTTAAAAGCTATCTACTGCTTTATTCCGGCTCTATATGCAAAACTGAAAACAAAACCCTCGTATCAATACAAGACCAAACAAATAACACACTACCACAATAAACACATCATGAACATGTACAAAAAAAAAAAAATTACAGACTATGCACAAAACAAATAGAAATAATAGATCAAATCACAAACACATGCCCAATAAAACGAATACAGACTACTTCGGACAACTTAATACCAGAAAAACAAGTCACCAACACCTAACCGTACACGAAAAAACAAGAACATACACTAACATACAAGTACACACACACAAAGCATAACCGAAAACACAGAATTAAACTATACTGAAATAAAAACTTCAAAGCCGACAAAGCAACAGCATACAACAAACCATCTGAGAAGAAAACGATTAATAATAAGAAAAACAATATTGTAGTATCCACATGACTCCTGGTCCAAAGTCCCCGGGTTCCATTCCCAGACACGGCAGCGCTAAAAAATGTAAAACGGGTATTTTCCAAGTAACTATTCATGTATCGGATGAAAGATACATCTGGAGGTTATGTAGAGAGACATGAATGTTAAAGATTACTACCTTACTTTGAAAAGTAAGAGTTCGACAAAATTCAAAATTTGCAGGCGTGACAGTTGTCACCTCTTAACGTCGATAATAAACTCTAACAGCAGAAATAGACGTACGCAAAATAAATTAATAAACAAAAGTACCAATTAAAATAAAGTGCTGTTTAAAATGATAAAACTAAAATGTAAATATATAGTAGACGAAGATCAGCAACGCTTCAATCGTTCAACTCTTCTTCTACTTAATCTTCATTTCACGTAAAAACTATACTTATGATATTAATACACTACTACGTAGGTATAATAAAATGTTGATCTTTTTGGGCGCGTTACGTGTAAGAGCAAGGGTTATTCAAAAACCCATCTGAACTTCGCCCTTTGCACACATTATGTAATTGAACGTATTATTTGTATTATTATAGTGCAAAAAAGATATTATTATATTATATTATTGTATAACAACAAAAGATTTCAATTTCATAAAATAGTAAAGGACAGTTACAAAAATTGTCACATATAAATTTAAAGAAGATGTAATGTGGAATACCACAAGATACGTCCAAAAATAATGATACTACACTTATCTGACACCTTACACCTTGTATAAAAATAATTACCAAGTAATTTCTTTTATCCAATCGTATGCAGTAATGTATGGCAAGAAAACAAAAGCTCGCGATTTATAACATCAAATGCCTTGTATAGTACAATATATCTAACTTAACTAATTTTATTAAACCGCATCATTTAACCAGGCCTTGCAGGCCTGACCAGTAGAAATTCCTAATTGAATAGTTGGTGACAGTGACAGCGCCACATACTTATATGGGATTTTCATTTCGGAAAATTGTAAATTCTACTCTTTCGGGATAAACCAATCGTGTTTGGTCTCTTATAGTGATTGTATTTTCGATGGTAGTTTTACCTTGAGAGTAACCCTTCGTCTCAAAAAGTGCAAAAGCCTGCCTGGGAAGATGCCCTTCATGCAAGTCATACCTTCAAAAGTATACTGTTTGTCTGGAAGAAGATTAACCAAACAAAAACTTGTATTCCAATGAGCAACTTTGTACGGTTTAATATCAGACAGTCCAGCAGTACAAGTTGTTACGTACAGTTTTGGACCCAGAAAATCTAGTCGGTAAACAAGAGAAAAACAAAATTAGTTGCCTACTAATTCAGTGAAACGGGCGGTGTTGCTGTAGGAAGAGGGTTCCAGAATGCTATCGTATGTGAAATATATCTTAATCTGGAAATATCTTGCACGCCATCTAATCTCGCAGGGTTTCTAGGAAAAATCCCCCAGAAAGAATAACAAGAGGGTGCAAAAAATCTGAGATCAGAAGACTGATTCTGGTCTAAAATTCACATCAAAAACCATTAAATACACTTTTGTTAAACTAATCGTAAAACAAACGTTAACTATAAGAAGACATACTAATTTAAAATGGTTAACTGAAAGAAAAGTTTCTAAAATTAAATGTTAGATGACCTGAATTTTAATCGCTCACGACTCTAGGTAATTGCAAAATAATTTATTATAACAAAGCTAGAGCCATTACCTTTACATGTGAAAAATACCAATATAAAAAGGTCTTTACACAATTACACGATTGTTTTCAACTATATTACATAGTTTACATTCTTAAACAAGTATTAAAAATCAAATATATAAAAAAAAGTACTTAACTTAATGGAAAACACTTTCGACGTATAAAATTACTACATAAACTCTTAACCTAATAACAAAATCACAAACGTACTAGGGGTGCGATTATAAATTTCATGCAATTAATTAAAAATGTTCATTTACAATTTTTTCTAGGTTATAGTTTCAGAGGTTTTCATAAATACTTGATGAGTGAGTTTTGCCTGCAGTTAACTCGGACACTACTAAATGCCTTTATTTATTTTAACTTCGAAATTATTTGTTCTCAACATGCTTATGCCCAACATAAAGTTGTCGATTCGGAGACCAATGTGCCCCTAAAATTAAAAGCAATCAACCTGGTAGGGTACTATCAGAACTTTATTGACTACTAACTGTCTGTTCGATACCTTTTCTTCGAGGTAAACTAATGTACTCGAGTTACATGTTGTTTCTTTAAATGTTAATTACGAAGTGCTCTATAAGAAATGAATCTTCTCTCCATAAAATAATTCGAGACATCTTCGGCAAACTTCAGGTAAATGAATTAAGACTGCAAATTGAAGTTACGGTTGTGTGGATTTCTATATCTAATGTATATATAAAATTAACTTAAGGAAAAGGTTAACTAAAGTTAGAGTAAGAGACTCTTATATTCTGCATCAGCACAAATCTGCCGATGAGATCATAGACGTCAGTGGTATACATTATTGATCAAAACAGATGAATCATAAAACTAATAATTTTATACAAAGCAGCTAAGATGAATTGACAACCTTTGAATATGAACAATATAAGATACAAAAATAATCCTTCCTTAGATCAGGAATGCATATAATCTAAATATTATATTTCTTACAGGAAATAACCTAACCCTATTGATAGAATTTGCTAATACAGAAACTATTAAAATGAAATATGATTATACACATTTCAAAGGAACGTCACAAAGTAATCGCACCAACATACCATTGGCAATTGGTGAAAATTGCAAGTATCGTTAGATTGCAGTTTTAACTTACAAGCCACTCATTTCTCTGTACTGTAATGTGCATTTGGCGTCGTCATACACATACAATAATTACACAGATTGGGATCTAATAAAATTGGGCATGTAGCGATTAATAGAAAAAGTGTTTTCTATAATGCGTATGTGAAACAAGTCTCTCTCAAGCGATTTTGTTTCTGCGGTATGCGATAGACATTTTCTTAGCTCATTTCTTTTAGATTTTGATATTTTTCCGTATTTCAACTCCAGTTCTTCACTTGATAAAGATTGTAAATTAATGAAAATCTTTGTAAAAAAAAATAACATACGAAGATCCATATACCTGTTAAATATTCATTTTATACACTGATGATATTCACTTTTATCAATATGCAAACATTTTTGTGCTTTAATGTTGTTGGAAAATCTGTGACTTGTCTGTCTAAACAATATATGACACATTACAGTGAATACGCCGAATTTTATACAATACGTGGAAACATTTATTAGTTAGGGTTTTGCTATAATATTCGCGGAATTTTCTTGCCCCTTCTTTGGACTGTTATTTTTATTTCTATGAACTGGAATTCTTGATCCCCTTCGTTGTGCGCCTTATTAATTTTTTACGTACTCTAAATTATTGGACCACCATTTTAATATTCACTATAAATTGTAGTTATCTCCTCCGCCGGCTGTCTTCTTAATATTGCTATCAACTGGACTTTATCTTCAAACAACTTTATCTACCAATGGCAAAATTCGATACGTTACCGCCTTGCGGGTTATCAATTTCCTATTCAACTTGTGGCTCCGCCTTTGTACTATTTAAATCTTACGACCTCGGCTAGCATTTATTTGGAATTATAAAATTTAGTAAATTTCGATTTTATATAATGAAACCAATATGTTATGTACAGCTTTTGAAATTATTTGTAATACATTTTCAATTAGTTAACCTTATAAATTTCATTTATTAACAACCATCTACTATGTACTCAAAAACCCAAAGTCACCAAAAAAAACTTATTATCTTTACCAACAAAGTGTAGAATATTCTAAACCTGTTATCATATTACTCATTCTATACGTATGCAACCTCTTTTGTTGACTCTTTCACAAGCATATCATATTTAGCAAATTCAATATTAAAAATAAAATAAAAATTTATATAGAAAACAAATGTCTTATAACTAAAGATCTGACCTGGTTTTATCTTTTTTTCACATCGACGCTTCCAATTAAAAAATGATCTTCCCCAATTCTGGATTCCATTCAAATTATTGCCATTACACCATGGACCACCCCAATTTATTTCAATTCTTCAAACTTAGACTTTTATCATTCTTGCCCCAGACTTAAAATTGTAGTTTGTTTCACCCCTGTACTTCAAAATTGTATTATTCTTCTTTTCCCCTGGACATCTAAATTGTATTACTGTATTTTTCCCTAAGGCGGCTCCGTGGCGTAGTGGTATGTGTGTGACTACTACGCCCAAGGTCCCGGGTTCGAATCCCGACACGGTCCGCTTGAAAAATGTTAGGCGAGCATTTTTCACAAAAATACACCCTCGTTCGGATGAGAGGTAAAATGGAGGTCCCGTGTGTGAGTGTTGTCACGCACGTTAAAGATCCCTACCTTGCTTGGAACAGCAAGGGTTCGGCAAAATTCCAAATTCTCCAGGTAAAAAAAACTCGTTTCCTGGCCAATGTAGTACCTTCGGGTGGAGCATTGGAAAATCAAATGTAATGTATTTTCCCTTAACATCAGAATCATAGTCTATTTCCCTCAGACCTCGAAACCCTATTATTTTTATGTCTTAGTTTACAATAAATTCATTAAAAGCGTACTTACGTTTAAACGGCAATTATAATCTTCATATTCGCACTCATTTTATTTCACTTTTATAATTATTACGTATTACTTTGTTTTAATGGCAACGCACTTCGGTCTTCGTTGAGTTCAAAACCGACTTTCTTATCAAGGTGCTTGCTAATATATTCTCGAATTCCCACTCCATCCGTGGGTATGGTCTAGAACTCGTCGCTTGTTTCTGACCAATCAAATAATTTCATTTAGAGCAGTTTCTGATGTAATGCTCCACGATTCCCCATAATCACAACCTGCCCGCAGCTGTCTTTCGTTATCAACATGCTGTATTTTGATAGATTACTTGCTTTTCCATAAACAACTGATGCAACTTGACTTTAAATTTTCATGTTTACATGCGATTCGCGCAATTTTTAATCATTTCTCTTATCAAAAATATTAAATTAACTAAACTTTATTTACAGGGTATTTAATATTTACTTATCTACCTAATACATGTATCTCTCATTCCTACGCCAACTATGCGTCTTCCTATGTTTACCTGCGTCTATTTCTACTTTATATACAGGGTGTTGACTACTTACTATCTCCAAACTATGTTTATTTCTTAATTATTTCCTTAAATAAGTGCAGTTTTCTACTGCCTATTCTAATTACTCATTCCTGAACGACCTTTACTATAACGTGCACCCTTAAACAACCCCTTATCACAGCAATATATATATATATATATATATATATATATATATATATATATATATAGGGCAGAAAATTAATTAATTACATCAAATAATTTTTATCACCGTGTATAAGGAATTTTATTAGATAATACGCGTTATTAAAACCGTGAAGCATAAAAATTCATTCGTTTCATTAAAAATAAGGGATTTAAATTATTTACAAGACGCTTTCTATAAAAAGAAGCAGAATTAAAATGCTCAAATTGTATGTAATTTAATTGTTCCAAGTAAGGAATCAAATAGAAATTACGTGCAAAATTTATATTAATTAACTCAGTTTTCAAGTAATGGGTATTAAACAAAATGTACAAATAATAATTTAATATTTAATTAGGATTCACTAAAAATTAAAGGGTAGAAGTCAACGCCATTCATTATTATTTTAATTGGAGTTAATTGAAGCATTAGTAACATGTAATATGTATAAAAGCTTGTAAAAACCCAATAATATTCAAATCGTAGAAGTGTTATTTAAAATTTTACGATTGAACACACCTGCGTATTTTTAAAAGTCAATTTCAGTTTAATTTGTTTAGATAAACATGTAGAGTCTACGTATATTGGAAACGGTCGGATGCTTTAGCACGAAATACAAAACAGAGTTTATTTAAAAGTCACGTTCTGCTTAAATTTTGCAGATAACAGATGGTTACAGAGAATGTTGGAGAAACCGTCGCTTAATATTCACGGGAAATGCTAATAAAGTGGGTTATTTAACAGTCCACGTGGATTGTACACAGCCGATAGTAAAGAGTATCGATTTGCACCACTAAGACCAAGTTAGAAAAAGACAGATAAAATGCGCAAGGCAGAGACACATATAGTAAAAGGCGTGATTTGAGCAGCGTCACGAGAGCTACGATTGGTTGTAATCAGAGGCAGATATGAGAGGTGTAAATGTAACGATTTCGATACAAAATTAATTAGTTATTCTCGGACGTGGTTGCGTGCCGTGTGGAAAATTTCTCAGATTTTCAACTGGCGCGTGTGCAAATTTAATAGAATCGCATGCCCGACTGTCGAGAAGGGAACCGAGAATGCGAAATTCTGGAAAACTGACCGTTGAGGGACAAAAGCGACGAACAGGCTAACCATTATATAAACCCGGACTTTAAACAGTTTAGCTCTCTTAGATTTTTGAGTATTCGATGCTTTAAACAGTGCTCTTAGATTTTCGATTTTGATTCAATACTTTAAACAGTTTGCTCTTATATTTTGGTGATTATTGAATACTTTAAAACAGTTTGCTCTTTACGTGCTACGATGAAAGTTATTTAGTGCATTTAGAAAAGAAGATACAAGGTAATAAAGTCTAGTTATATTTGCGAGTATTACTGTACCAACTATCGAAATTGTAACGATAAATGAATAAACAAAAGTAGGCAGTTTTGGGTATAGCGTGAAAGAAGTATGAATTTCTTTGCTATTTTTCCGGGTGTTAATAATCAAATGTTATTCGTAATCGTGAGTGGATCCACAAAACAAGTTCAGAGATACATAGATGAGTTCCTGAAAAGCCCTGAAACAATTTTAGATGAATGGTGGTGTAGAGAAAATTTTTAAAAGCGACCAGTAATCCGAGGACCTAAACATAACCCAGTTGGAATGGTGTGATTAACAAAGGACGATGTACATTGGAGCCACGAGAGCATTAACCTTCAGGTAACTTATGCTTTGTTGTTCGATTTTGATGTTTTGGGTGTGTTGAATAACTTTATAATTTGTTTACTTAAAATGGACAGTAGTGAATTTGTACAAACAACAAAATTTTAATTTTAAGGTGAAATTTTCTTGTTTAACTAGAAAGGAGTATTTAGTATTTATGTTCTTGATTATGATGAAAATTTGGGTCTGTCTTTGGGCTCAATTAGACTAACCTGTTTAATTAACGTAAAGGGGTGGAAGATGCTCCCTTTTATTCAGACTCAGGTCTGCAAATATTGTTAAATTAATTAGTAGGCATCCTACAAGGACTTTAATTCTGGATGCAAATTAAAATGATGACAAATTTGATCTTGAAATTTTATGATACTGATATTTATGCTACAATTTAATTTTGAAATTTTAATGTATTATAAATATTGATGTAAATAGAGTTAACGTTGATGTTTGTGGTAGGAATGTGTCTGTTTTTTTTTATGAATGAGGATGAGAGTTTTAACTAGGTAAGCAGTCGAGGCGGAAAGAGTAAAGAGGCGATTATCAGAAGAGGATCTCAGCAAATCGTAGCGCCCAAAAGTGAGGCTCGAGTTCAAAATAAAATTTTTGTGATTTTATTCCAGGAAACTGGCGAGGCTTTTTGTACGTGTCACAGCAATATATATATATATATATATATATATATATATATATATATATAACTGACATAAGTCAAAAATTTGACAATGTCAGATATGATTGACAAAAATGCCGAACGTAATTGAAAGTTAGGTTGGTGTATCGTCGTGTACACGATTTAAATTTGTAAATTTCCCAATTGTGTCATCGGTCTCGGTGGCGTAATTGGTAAAGGCATGGTTCCGGCAAAACCAAGATACAGGTTCAAGTCCTGTCCAAGATCTTATATTTTCCATCTTTCAATTACTAGCTCGATTTGAAATGCTCATTTGGGCTTTGCATAAAAGTCTAAGTTATTATTTCATCTTATTCGCTATAATACGATGGTATTTATCAACTTACCTTGTGTAATTAACTACCTAAAATATTTATATATATATATATATATATATATATATATATATATACATACACAGTGTATTCAACGATAAAGCTAACACGATACATCGAATGCCCGACCTTGTATTTCATTCGGGTTTCTTACTGCATAAAGAACTTAATATTACACTTATTTTTGACAAATTCAAATTTTAAAGTTTTCCACGCATGCGCAGAAAAACAATTTTTTTAAATTGCAACCCCCTTTTTTGATATCACATTGGAATAGACTAATTTTTTTAAACAACTGACTTATAAAGTTTTATTCTATTTTGAAAATTGACTAATTGGTAAAATTTGAAATTGTTGACTTTCCTTCCTTTCTAACTTTTGCCTGGCTAGCTCAACGAAAATGTTGGAATTTATAATATGGAATTAAACAGCAATATCACACAGCATTTATACAGCATAAAATTTTCACTCATACAAAATCATATAGAACATTTACAGCGTAATTTCTTGCAAACATCAAATTATTCCTAACAAATATTTATTTATTTAACTATAAAATGTTCCTTATCTTCGTTAGATTTAAATTTACAGAACTAATTCTCTTTTCTTATAGATAGTTTATGTTTCTGATTCCCACGCTTGTAAGGTTTGTTTGGTCAAAAAATCCTTGACAGATAACCTATTAAAAAATCAGAGAATTTCGAACTCTGAACACAAACTTCCTAGTAAACAACCTTACAAAAATTAGAACTTACTCTATCTTAAACTAAATGACAAATACTCAAAAAAATTATACTTGCAAAATCCACGAAGCACTTTTTTCCAATTCGTAATTATATACCTTCTTATTTTAAATTGACATCCAAATCAGCTTATTAAATCTTCATAGAAACTCCAAGTTACCAATTTTCATAATTGCTTAAATCTTCCCTTCAATTATTTAATAAAATATTTAAAGTAGTTTTATATTGAAGAATTTTCCCTCTTGGTTGTATATAATAACATTTGTTTATGCAGGTTACGTTTAAAAGTCACTTCTTTATTCATTGTAACATCCCAACTATTAAATTAAAGTATGCGTACTGCATACTTCAATATCATTTTCGCAAAGCAATATCCTTGCAACTTAATCAAAATAACATTTCTCAATCGAATTTATGAATCAAAGTAACATTTCGTGATCGAATTCATGAATGTGTTTTTTAATCAAAGTTTGGAGTTTATATACAAAATTATCTCTTTTCTAGAACGAACTAGTATCGTATGGAATATTTTACACCGTAATGACGCAAGATTTTCAAGAAAAACTCAGTGTCTACTCGCGTGATTGATTTATAATAGCGACGCGCTCTGCCTCGTCCTTCTCTAACACCTACAGTTAATGCTCATGGTCTCCTTCTATCGTACAGTGAATGTGAAAAATCGTAAATATTTCTTATCAATTTCTATTACATTTTCTGGGGTTTTCAATGTTCCGGCCGCCTCTTGGAATAAATTTTTATTATTAATTAGGTGTTTATGTAGTTCTAAGTACTAATGATTCATTCTTTTTCTTTATTCCTAATATTCTAGAGAATTCTTTATTTAAAATGAATTTATGCAATCCACACGGTAATTAATTTAAACATTAATTGCTTTTTGATGCAAATGGGTTGCATTTTTATGGAAAATATTTGCTTTCTCGGCAAAATGTGTTCTAGTACACATAATTAAGATTAGAATCGGGGGTTTAAATATACGACATTATTTATTTTTATGCACGGAAAGTGCTTTTTTATTACAAACGAAGAGCATTTATCTTAAAATGATCGATTTGCATTCGCATTTAATGCGTTTTCAGGTATCTAATAAAATAATTATTTTTACTATGCTGCTTGCATTATTTGCTATATATTTACAATACGCTTATATCATACAAGGCGATTATTTACACATACGACACTTACGTTTTTGCTTGACACTATAATGAATAAAAATACGCTTGTATTATACAGAGCGTAACCATGAATTTACGGAAATTTCTATTTTTCCGGATTCTTTTATATTTTGGTGAAATTTATTTGTGGAATTTGGGTTTCAATGCCCGCTCGTGATCCCTTATCACGTCAATATATATTTGCATAAAAGTCTAAGTTATTATTTCATAGTATTAACTGTAATACGTTGGTATTTGTCAACTTACCTTGTGTAATTTACTACCTAAAATATTTATTATATATAAATATATATATATATATATATATATAATATAAACACTACTTGTTGTTGAATAGAATTATTGGAAACTATTTAGTTCGATACGAAATGCTTGTAGTAGAATGTATTTATTTATACTCCTGACGTTTCGAATCCTTTTTTGATTCTTTTTCGAAGGATATAAATTTACATCAGCATTTAACTTTAACCAGCAAAATCTTAAATAATTTATATTAATTTTTCGACAAGTTTCAATCAAAATTTTGTACATTAATAGTTAATATCTAGTTTTATTCTTTTTTATAGTTTGAATGTTGTTAAAGTTTAAATTATTTAAGATTTTGCTGGTTAAAGTTAAATGCTGATGTAAATTTATATCCTTCGAAAAGAATCAAAAAGGATTCGAAACGTCAGGAGTATAAATAAATACATTCTACTACAAGCATTTCGTATCGAACTAAATAGTTTCAATAATTCTATTCAACAACAAGTAGTGTTTATTTAAAGCAGTTCGTAATTTATCAAATCATATTTTATATAAATATATATATATATATATATATAATATATATATATATATATATATATATATATATATATATATGCTAGTGATTTCCACCAAAATCCGGGTAACATATTGGTTTTCGAATCGTATGCCACAGATATAGGGCAGTCGAGAATGCTGAGAAAACCTACAAAATCCGTGAACTACGCTTTTCGAATACGAGCCTCACGAATTGGGCATAACAAAAATAGATAAATTCTACATAAGCTGGTTAAAATTAGTTACTAATCGGGTCAAATATTAGCTTTATTAACTGTTTCAAAGATAATATCTTTATAAAATTTAAATAAACAATATAGTATATATAAAATTAGGTAAAATTTATTGAAGAAACAAAAATTTTAGATTTTGATTAATATATGTCTTTGATTTTAATTAATTTATAGGTATGCGTGTATATATCGGTAATATTTCATGTCGATAAACATACAGAAATATACAAATATAGCTGCATATATTATAAACATATTTTATAAATATATATCTATGCGTGTAGTGTATATAAATGTACATGAAAATACATAACTATACATGTGTACATCTACATGCACAAAGATATATATACAAAAATACACATACATTAATGTACACATAAATATAGAAACAAAAAGAAACATATTTATATACATACACATACATACACACATATACATTTACACACACACACACATACATACATACACACACACACACACATACATATACAGACATATATATACATATACACACAATATATATATATATATGATATATATACATATACATACAAAACATACATACACATACACATATACATATATACATCTACATACATACAATTACATACATACACACATACACATACATACATACATATATACACATATACATATATATATATATATATATATACATATACACATGCATATACAAATACACATACATTCATAGAAATGCATAAATGCACATACATACAAATTCATATACACACGCATATACACACATACATACATACACACACATAAAGATAAATACATACATACATATACATACACACATGTGCATACATAAATACATTCACTTATATAATCACTCATATAGATAAAATAAAAGTAAAAGAATATAAATAATTGGATTATATTAGTTGTTTGAGTACTATTTTTTATAATTTTCTTTAAAATTTAAAAGGAACGAATAAATGCTGCTTAGATTATCAATATCACTTTTTTTGTTTAATGAATTTGAATTTTTATAAATGTAACACATTTCTAAAAGGTTCTTTTAATTTGTTAGTCTCTATTTGTAATATTTGGGGTTTATTAAAATCTATTGTATGTTTAATATCAAGAGCGTGTATTGCAAGTGCAGTTGCCTGTGGTTTAACTTTTATGTCGCTTTTGTGTTGTGTAATTCTTTGTTTTAAATTTTGACATGTTTGTCCTATATATGAATGATTGCAATCCAAACAGTTTAATTTATAAATTACATTTTTTTGTTGTAGGAGATGTATTTATGTATGCACATGTGTGTGTATGTATATGTATGTATGTATTTATCTTTATGTGTGTGTATGTATGTATGTGTGTATATGCGTGTGTATATGAATTTGTATGTATGTGCATTTATGCATTTCTATGAATGTATGTGTATTTGTATATGCATGTGTGTATACAATATTCCTTATATCATACAAGGCGATTATTTACACATACGACACTTACGTTTTTGCTTGACACTATAATGAATAAAAATACGCTTGTATTATACAGAGCGTAACCATGAATTTACGGAAATTTTATTTTCCGGATTCTTTTATATGTTTGTGAAATTTATTTGTGGAATTTATGGGTTTCAATGCCCGATCGTGATCCCTTATCACGTCGAATATATATTTGCATATAAAGTCTAAGTTATTATTTCATATGTATTAACTGTAATACGTTGTGTATTATGTCAACTTACCTTGTGTAATGTGTACTACCTAATATGTTTTATTATATATAATATATATATATATATATATATTTATATATATATACATATTGTATGTTGAATAGAATTATGTGGAATATTATTTGTTGATGTAAATGTTGTAGTAGAATGTATTTATTTATACTCTATGTTTCAATCTTTTTGATTCTTATTTAAGGAATTAATATTGTATATTCAGATTTAATCTTTCATGAATGAACATGTAAATTATTATTTTATGTAATTTTTCACAAGTTTCAATAAAATATTTATAATTAATATGTTTAAATATTAGTTATTTATATTTTTATGTTTGACATGAAATATTACGATATATACAGATCTATAAATTATTTAAATTTTGCATGTTAAATTAAAATCTATAAATTTTATATCTTCAAAGAATCAAATTTTACCTAGATTTATAACTATATTGTTTATCTTAAATTTTATAATAATATCTATCTTTACAAGCATAATTCATAATGAAACTAAATAGTTTAACTCGATGTATAACTAATTTTACACCACTTAGTAGATTTTCTATGTTAAAGTTATGCTGTGTCAATTTAAATAAATCATATTTTAGTATAAAAATATTTTAATAACAGTACTATATCTAACATGATAACAAATATATATATATATATATATATATATTGCTGTGATTCCACCAAAATCCGGGAACTATGGTTTTCGAATCGAGCCCCACAGATTGGGCGTCGAGAATGCTGTGAAACCTACAAAATCCGTGAACTACGCTTTTCGAATCGAGCCTCACGAATTGGGCGTCAAGAATGCTGTGAAACCACCAAAAGCTATTCATTACCTTAACTGTGTTGGTCCATTGACTTTCTTCTGTTAATCGCCTCGGCTGCTCCTCTAGATAACTTGCATCCTCATACATAAAAACAAACACATTCCTACCACAAACATCAACGTTAACTCTATTTACATCAATATTCACAATACATTAAAATTTCAAAATTAAAATTCAGCATAAATTTTAATATCAGAAAATTTCAAAATTAAATTCATTATCATTTTAATGTGCATCCAGAATTAAAGTCCTTGTAGGATGCCTACTAATTAATATAACAATATATGCAGACCTGAGTCTGAGTACAAAGGAGCATCTACCACCCTTTACGTTAATTAACCAGGTTCGTCTAATTGAGCTCAAAGACATACCCAAATTTTCATCATAATCCAGAACATCAATACTAAATACCCCTTTCTACTTAAACAAGCAAATTTCACCTTAAAATTAAAATATTATTGTTAGTACAATTTCACTACTGTCCATTTTAAGTAAATCAATTATAAAGTTATTCAACACACGCCAAAATATCAAAGTTCGAACAAAATAGTATAATTTACCTGAAGGTTACTGCACTCGTAGCTTCAATGTACATCGTCCCTTTGTTAATTACACCATTCCAACTGGGTTATATTTACGGCTTCTGATTCTCAACGCTTTTAAAATTTCTCCACCACCATTCATCTAAAGTTGTTTCAGGGCTTTTCCGGAACTCATCTGTGTATATCTGACCCTTGTTTTGTGGATCCAGACACGTTTATGAACCATTTAATTATTAATACCCCCGAAAAATAACAAAGAAATTCATACTTCTTTCACCAATATACGCCAAAACTGCCTACTTTTGTGTGTATTCATTTGTCGTTGTAAATTTTACTAATTGGTACAGTGATACTAACTTTATTACCTTGTATCTTTTTTTCTAAGTGCACTAACGTACATTCATTGTAGCACGTAAAGAACAAACTGTTTTTTTATCACAAAAATATTCGAGCAAACTGTTTAAATTATTTAATCAAAACCGGAAAACTAAAAAGCACTGTTTAACGCATTGAATCAAGTCGAAGATCTAAGAGAGCTTGTTCATATTCCCCTGGGTATATATAGAGGTTAGCCTGTCTGTCGGTCGAGTCCTCAAAACGGACAATTCTAAAGAATTTCGCATGCTATGTTCCCATTCCGCAGCCCGGCATGCGATTTTTACGAATTTTGCACTCGCCCCAGTTAAATCTCAGAAATTTCGACACGGCACGCAACGTCTGGAAATAACTAATTGAATTTTATACAGAAATGTTATTTTTACCTCTCAAATTTTGCCTTTTACTTTCAACCAATCGCAACCCTATGACGTTGCTCTACTCACGCCTTTTACTATATGTGTCTCGGTCTCGCGCATATTATCTGTCTCTATCTAACCTGTTCTTAGTGGTGCAAATTGATATTCCTTACTATCGATTATTTCAGTCCACAATGAGGTTCAATGGATTATTTCCTAAGTACTATTAACTTGATCTTTAACAACACCTATTTCGCTTTTCAAAATTGCTATTATCTCCAGTTGTTCGGCACACCTATGGGCTCCCCTATATCACCTGTCATTGCCCAGATTGTTATGGACTCTCTACTTGACTCTGTACTTCCACGACTACCTTATAAAATGACATTTCTCGTCAAGTACGTCGATGACATCATATGTTCAGCCCCGCCCCAGCATATCGAAGAAACCATAGCCATGTTCAACAGCTTTAATGAACATCTACAATTCACACATGATACAGAAATAAATAGAAGGTTACCTTTCCTCGATACCCTAGTCATCAGAGGACATAACAACTATTTAATCTTTGACTGGTATACCAAACCGACCAATTCTGGTAGATATCTGAATTTCTTATCTAACCATTCATTCCAACATAAAGTCGGCACAATCAATGCCATGAAACATCGCATACAAAAAATTTCTGACCCACAATTTTTAAACAAAAACAAGAGAATTCTCTTTGATACTTTATTAAATAATGGCTACCCGAAACAACTCTTACGTAAACTCATTTACACCAATACTCTGACGATCAACAACAATCCTAACAACTTATCAACAGAACACAACAACGACAATAACCTAAATAACATTATATACAAAAAATTGCCATTCATACAAAGACTAGCTCCACTTTGGATTAAAGTACTCAAACAACCAGACATTACCATTGCCTTCGAATATAATAATACTATTCAAAATCTATTGACCAAAGTAAAGAACCCTACACCTAAATTAATCGATAGTAACCTAATCTACAAGATCGTCTGCAGTTGCCAGACCTGTTATATTGGCCAATCTTCCCAGTGGTTAAGAAGTCGTCTAACCCAACATAGAAGCGACTGTAAACACAATTCCAACAAATGTGCACTTTCTACACATGTATATGCAACTAAACATACTCCTGCATACGAAGAAGATGAAATATTAGACAAGGAGCCCGATTATAAAACAAGAATCTTACCACATCAATAAAGAACAAAAATGTTTAAACAACGAACAAGATGTAGAAGACTTACACAGATTATATTCCACCCTATACAACTCAAATCACTTCAAATCGAAAACAAGACATTAACTCCATCTGAAGATTACACCAATATTGTTTTCATATTCATGAAACACTCTTACGTCATTATCTTCAACCATACCGGCCTCTCATCGTCTCGACTTTTAACATACAATATTTTAAGAGATTTTCTTTCAAGTTCTATTTGAATTTATTTTAATTATCATGTTAGTCAACATAATCATCTGTCATTTTCAAAAAAAATTATTTGACAATCATGTATTCTATACGGTGAGTGATTTATTCATATTCAATGTTAGCTTTAATTTACAACGCTTCCATTTGTAGATTCTTTTGATAAAGGCGAAAAGGATCGCCGAAACGTTAAGAAAATAAAAATAAACTTTTGAATTTCATACCAACTTTTATTCCTTGGACTTCATACCCAAAATACTACCACCTTATCATTAAAATATTTATGTTGACCAGTCCATTATTGATAAATACATATATATATATATATATATATATATATATATATATACTCTTCTCATTTTCATCATTCATAGTTTATTGTTTATATTTAAAGCTTCAACCTTCGGTTGACCTCCGCACACAATTAACTATGTTACATTTATTTGAACTTCAAGAAAGTCACTTAAAAAATGCTAATTTTGATGAAATTATCTTAAAATGGATAAATAAGTTGAGTCCTTGCTTAAGGTATCTAGCTATAGAAATAGCTGTAAATTAATGCATTATGGAAAATCGAGATTAGATACCCATCGCAGTAAAGAAACTTTTAAATTGTTACAATACTAGAAAGTAAGCAACTACAAGATACTTAAATAAGAATTAAACAATGTACTCTCCTAGTCTTACAACATACGTTTATGTACACGCTAACGATACTGTAACGCCAAACGGTCTGTATGTAAATAGAATAAGTACATTAAAGCGTAAACAAGGTGTTTGTGCAAAATCCCAGCGGTGCTACGCCCTTCGGATGAAACTGATTGACGAGTACGAGAGTATTGCATTTAAGAGTTATTTGGAGTACAATAGGAAGAATGCTGTTTGTATAATTCCCGTATGTTATAGAATAATTTAGAGCAATTGGATAAAATATAAATTGCCGTAAAGGGGTTTTGCAGTTCAGTTCTAACTGAAACTTTTGATATGAGTTGCGATTGAAGTTGTATTTAGGATACTAGTCCTAGTTTAAAGCTTTGAAAGAGATGATATAAATGGCTGTCAATATAAATTGGTCTTGGTATAAATTATTGCAGTAATAATATAAATTAATAATTAGTACTTGGATAGTTAATTATAGTGCTTTGTTAGCAAGTAATTTAGAAGATAGCATCGTAGTGTTAACAAGATAATACTACTATTGTGCTGAAAATCAATTGTCGGGGGAGATTTTAGCAAATTCCATTGTAACTACGAGTTGTCAAAAAGGCAGGTATAATCAGTTTGGAAATAAAGAACTGTTGTTATTGCAAATACAGTTTTCTTTTCAATACTATAGCACTACGCACATGTTCAGTTAATTTAGTTCTTTGTTTAGGTAACGGTTAGCTATAAATTCAATATACTGACTAATTTTCAGTCCTTTTAATTTAAGTAACATGAAATACAGCATTATAATTCACATTCACGATTAATTTTGTCTAACTTATAGTGGTCCGACTGATCAATATAAAGTAACTAGTTCTTTTCACGAAATTTACAACAACTGGTAGTAAATTGAAGTTTCGAAATTATTTACGGAACGCATCCTCAGGCGTGGATGATTGGAAGAAATAACTAGAAGCGTTATAGAATCTCCCACTAATGAAGTAGTCGAAGGGAAAACGGTGTGAAATATATGGTAATTTATGGCGTCCTGTGGCGAGAAGAAGGAAATACTTCAACGTTCAATATGTATAAAATATTCTAGCACATTTATACATAAAATTGCATTAACGCGCAAAATTAAAACCTTCAAAATACCAGCCATACAAAGAACACCGAACACAAGCTCTCAGTAAAATAAATGTAAGAGGTCAATTCTATAAATACCGTAAAAGTATGCACATCGACAATTCTATTCAGCTATTATAAAGCATCTGAGAACTATATTTTCGTAACCAATTACGTCTTCTTTCAAATACATCCTCAAATCAAATACATCGGAAAAAGCGCCCTTATATATTTCCTCTTCGTTAACCATATATAAATTTCCCTGGTTTGTCCGATAGAAGTTCTCGCAAAGTTGGTTCATTGAATTCCACTGCAGTAAAGAGGAAAGTTCAGAAACTACAATTACTAAACTTCGTAGCAACAACACGTGTTATTTTAGAAGAGCTGTTGGGTTTAAGGTATTATGGGCTCGAGCTACTTTACAGTTTCAAAAATCTGTCTTACAGTGGTTGAAGTTGTTTCTGCAAACTCTCATTCTAGTAGTTAGGTTAAATCTTACTCAGTAATTCATGTAACTAAGCCTACAATAAAAAACGCACAATAGCTTTGTCGCAAATTAAGCAAAAACTAACAATTAAACAACGAAAACTTATTACGGTGGAAGAATAACAAGTAAGTTTAAAACAGCTTTGAATTATGCAATTAGCTCTAGAACAGTCGACCCTTATAAAGTTTTAACGTTTTTATGCATAAACAGCATTGGTTTCAACCGAAAGTACAATCTAGTAAATTTGAAGTGTAATAATAATTAGATTGCGATACTGAAACATTCACTATTACGTCTAATCGATACTACAAAATATTACAAGTTCAAAAGTTACTACACTAACAAAAGATGTAAAAATAAATTGCGGATACAAAGCAAGAATTCTAAAATGGTAACTAAAATCGCATAAAAGTAAATTATTTTAGGTAATTTTAAAGGGATTTTTATAAAGAAATCTTAAACTCAGTACTAACCCTATAGTAAGGGACAAAGAATACCACTATAGTAAAAGGCGATTAAAAGGCGCAACAAGAGGCAGCAGCCTTGCTGGTTAAAAGATATTGGAGGAGAGTCGGTTGGTCTCGGGCGATCCTCAATAATTTACAAGGTTGTTAGGGGTTGGCCGTGACAGATACGACTTTTTGTTAAAATCTTTAAAAACTGCGTTGTGGAAAGATAGGGGAACCTATCACAATATTTCCCAGCTATGCGTAGCCTAAAACACAAACTATGTATGATGGAAAGCTCACAAGTAAAATTCTTGTCCGTAGGTAAAATACCCCCTCATTCGGATCTCCGAGAGGGGTAACTTGGGGCTCGTCATCGTAAGAATTTAAAACAACGGTTCGATTTAGTGATAGGGACTTGGAATGTAAGGTCATTATTTAAGTAGATAAGTTAACGAATTTATTAGTCGAAATGAGAAAAGGAAAGCTGGACATTCTAGCTATTAGTGAGGTGAGATGGCCAAATAGTAATGCATTTTGGAAAGATAATTCTAGAATAATTAAAACATCTTCAACTAATGGACAGGCGGGGGTAGGAATAGTTTTAGGTAAAAGATTAGGACGTAAAGTTAAAGAGTACTTACAATTTAGTGATAGAATAATTATGGTTAGATTGAGTACAAAACCCACGAACATTGTTTTAGTACAGGTTTACATGCCTACAACTCGGTACGAGGATGAGGAAGTAGAAAAGGTATACGAGGATATAAATAGTATAGTGAAAAAAGTAAAGTGAGATGAGAATTTAATAGTTATAGGCGATTTTAATGCGTCAGTGGAAGAAGGTAGTGAGGGAAAAATGGTAGGAAAATTTGGATATGGTAGACGAAATGATAGAGGAGAAAGATTAGTTGAGTTTTGTCAGAAACACCCTATTCGAACAACATGTTAGAAGAAGATATACCTGAAAAACGCCAGCTGATTGGGCTAGATACCAAATAGATTATTTTTTAGTTAAACAAAGATTTAGAAACCAAGTTAAAAACTGTCGTATTTATCGTGGGGCTGACATAGATAGTGATCAGAACTTAGTTAAAATGAAGTGTAATCTAAAATTCAAAAACTTGAGAAAGGCCAAAAGAGAGGGATGAGATCTAGGTAAGCTTATTGATAGTGAGGTAAAAGAGGAATATACACAAGTATTACATAATAAGATCAAAGAGATAGCCATAGGAGGAACGTAGAAAATAGATGGAAAGAAATAAAAAGGGCTGTGCATGATACGGCAACACAGACTATAGGTAAGAAAAAAGTAGAAGCGAGAAAACCCTAGATAACAAAGGAGATATTAGATTTAATAAAAAATAGAAGAAAGCTTAAACCTTTCAGAAAATTGGATAGTAAAAGTAAGCAAAAATATAAGAGAGTTAGAAACATTTTTTCTTAAAAAGAAAGACTTACTAATAGCTAATAGTATTAGTTTAGATAATAAAAAGTACGTATGGAGCGTTTTACTATACGATAGTGAGACTTGGACAATTAAAGAGGTAGATAAGAAAACGATAGAAGCTTTCGAAACTTGGTGTTATAGGAGAATGTAAAAGACTAGTTGGACAGATAGAGTAACAAATGAGGAAGTTTATAGAAGGATAGTTGAGGAACCCTGTATTGGAAACACTTAAAGATCGGGAGAGATAGAATGAAAATGGCTTTGAGGTTGATGCTGCTGATAGGATAATGATAGGACGGTGTTTGTCCTACAGGTACAGCCCAAATTACCATCTATCCCAATTCCAAAACTCAACAAAATGGCAGAAAATTGGTTTGAATTTCGAGACACGTTGAATTCATTAGTTAATGCAATGAATCGAAATTGAAAAATTATTCTGTTAAAATGTGCTTTGGAAGGCAAAACGCGGATAGTGGCTCATTTAGTAGATCTTATTATTCATTTATTGGAAAATGCGTGAAAGATATGGTAACATGTCATATTAGTAAATAACCATTTAAAGCATTTAGTAAATATATCTAACCTACATAACGAATCACCTTCCTAGCTAGGCCATGATGCAATACCAAAATATTTGCACGCTTTGCAAAAACTGGGTATTATAACGCAGATAGATAGTTGAGACCTAAGAGCAATATTCTTAATTGAAAATAAGCTAGTCTCTATAAGTCAGACGGTCTGGCAAGAGAAAAGGTCTGAGGATCAACTTCCTACTTTAGACGAATTTAAAATGTTTTTAAAAATCGAATTGATTTGCTGGCAATGCTAAAAAATGCCAAAAATAAAGAGCAAAATACAAACAAAAGTAAGGCAGAAGGCTAAACTAAATCATTTTTGCAGTAAATGTGGCTTGTATATTTTACAAAAACATTTCTATAACTATTGTCTGGACTTTCTGAAACTTTCGGTTCATTCTAGGTTTGAAAAGGCTAAAAGCCTAAGTTTGTGCCCCTATTGTTTAAAAAAGGGGGCACACTTTAGCAAAAATTGTGAAACGAGTGGCTGTAGGAAATGTGGTGCAAATCATTCTACGCTTTTGCATTATGATAAGATTAAAATCAAAGAAGAAAATATTAATGTAAGTGAAGATATTCAATGAGGTAATGTTGATATCAATATACAATGTTCTGGAGAATCGTCAGTTCAAATTCATTCAGTTTTTGTAAAAAAAGATCAAGTTGTTCAATCGAAGGTACTTTCCTCTACAAAACGTGATGCTGATGGTAGGTTCATTGTTAAGATTCCTTTTCACGATTCTACCTCAAAATTACGAAACTATAAGCAGTACTCATTAGATAGGTTTCTTATTGGCAAAACGGTTAGAGAAAATCTCATATTGAGGAAAATGTGCGCTAAGTTTATGACAGAATACAAAACCATGGGACATATGTCACGATATCAATAATCGTCTAATGAGATTTCTTATTTTTTACCCCATTCAAGAAGGTAGGATAACGACAAAATTAAGAGTGGTGTTTAATGGGTCACTGAAAACTAATACAGGGGTTCGGTAAATGATTATCCATAGCCTAATCTTCAAGATGATTTATTAGACTTCTTTTAAGGTTTCGCAATTTTGGCGGATATTTCTCGAATATTTATTTGAACTCCTTAGATTGTTGTATAATTTTAGCAAATCTGTTATTGCAAAAATATGGTGCGAAAATTAAGCTTGAGATGAAACATTACCTATGGACATTGATACAAAGTGGAAAGTATTAAAAAATGAATTTTTGAGTTTACATAAAAGTTTAAGTTACCAGTACCGCGTTCTTGTTGAAGCAAACACATAGCAAGTTTCTCTGTTGAATCTACGCAATTTTAAACAATTCTGTGGTGCACTTGGTTAAGTTGGGCATTTTTCACAAAGTACATCCTCGTTAGGATGGGAGATTAAACGTAGATCCTGTGTGTTGTAAAGTACGCTTAAAATCCATATTTTGTTTAATATGTTAAAGGTTCGGCTAAATTCCAACTGTGCAGGTAAAAAAGATACGACTATTGGCTATTGTAATACCTGGGTAGAGTATTGGATAATTAAAATACGGTTCAGTTATGAGATAAAGATCGACTCTAGATGTTCTAACGAACAGCTAACGATTTTGCATGAGTTACAGGTACACAAGACAAACCTGAAATGAGACATTACTATTCCTAGCAACAGTAATCCGCAGTAGCTGGGCACGACGCTCTCAGCGTCGTTAAAAGTGCCTTACAACTCTAGCGAGTCTTTTGGCTTGTTGATGTTTTTGTTTCTGAGTTGGTGTGGTGTTTTTTGCAGGTTGGTCTTCTTAAATAAATAAATAAATATGTAGGTCTGGATTCCAAGAGACCTGCTCCTGGAATCCTCTTCTTTTGATGCAGTGAGCAGTTTCCCGGATCTTCCCCTTGGTTGTCCTCCAACTACACAGTATTCCGGATCCTGGGTCCACTGGCCTGTGGTTTTCGACCGACAGGATGGCTACTCTCCACAGGCCGCTCCATCGTCAGGTAGCTCGTGTAAACAGGACTGACGGATGTGCATTCCCGACGACTTCACTTGTGTACCCATTCCTCGGCACCCCGCATAGCTGGAGAACTCCCTCAGGACGTCACCGTTCCGCTGCTCACCTTTGATCGCCCGGAGGCGGTGGTAGAAATACGAACGTTGCTGCCTCGTCGGCGTCTGGGCAACAACTGCAACAGTAATAACAAGGTTCGAAAGTAAATATTCAAGTAAATAACACCAATCGTAGTTCTAACACACTCGACTACTCAAAATTAATTTCAATTTGTGATACATTTTATGACGGTCTTTAACTTCTCCACATTCCTGGTCGTAGCGGTTTATTAACAGAAACTATAGTTCAAAAATAACTTCGTTCACTGACTTTACTATAGGGTATTTCAGAATGTTCTTCGTTTTTTATTTGAACGTTACGCGCCAAACACAGCTAGCGAGTAGAGAGGAGTGACGTCAAACGCTTTGCAGCTTTGTGTGGTTTAATAGTGAGGAATCGTTTCGCGGAACCCTAGTGCGCATTTTGGGTGCAAACATTTTATAAAACCAACGATTCCTACATTGTTCTTAAATGTCCTTATAACACATTTTAATTTAACGAACAAGAGAAATGTGCCAAGTGCGAATTTATTAAAGCATTTGTAATGATAATCGCGGTCAGGTCAAGTCAGGTCAGAAAATTTTATACCTGCGTAAATTACCAAGACATAACAAACGGGTGCCGTAGCTAAACCAGACGTAGATTGGGGTGGCAAGGTGAAGAAAATCGGTGTATTTCATCGCATATGAACTTACTGCTACTTGCGGGCACAACAAAGAACGAAGAGCAGCCACACCTGCATGAACACTACATTTTCCACCCGAACACCTAGTAGATGATCTACAGTCAACCAATGTAAAAAAATTGAAATGCAACCATAAAGTAAAGTATATACGACATCATATTAACTTTGTCCCAACCAAAAATCCGAAATAAATGGTGGTGGAATAAGACGCTTTGCAAAAAAACTGCACTTAAAGGCTTACTCCAGGTAAACAATTAACTAAAAACAAGGATACCGATACATCTAGTTGGCAACACTTTTAACTACAAATGAGAGTTATTGCCCAACTAAACCACAGATAGATACTTAGTAACCACTAGACGATGCTACAAGTAAGTAAACTTTAATTTGCATTAATCTCCGAGAACTTAATAAAATTAGCATACCTATAAAGTCAGACTAACCGGAATAATAATAATGCGATACCTATTTATTTAAAAATCTACGAAAATATTTAAAAGCCAAAAATTGAACATGACACATTGGGTGTGAAAGCTGGAAGATTGGAAACACAATACCGGATAAATCAAAAGAAAGCAAAAGGACATCAAGAACGATTATGAATGGCGAACGCGTTCGCCGCTCTGTTATGGATAATCCAAGACAGTCGCTACGATTACGCGTTGCTTCTCTAACTCTGAAAACATCCTCACTGCATCGCACTATTTGTGAAACTCTACAATTTCACCGCTACAAAAATGTTGTTGTGCAAAAGATGAAGCCAGATGTTCATGTTAATCGAGTCGGACTCTGCAGGACAATGAAGAATAGTTTTAGAAGCATCAATAAAATGATTCTCTACTGAATCCAATTTTTTCAGCGACCGTCAAAAAAATAAACAAAATTTGTAGATGTTGGGCTTCCGAAAATCCACTGCAATTGCATCAAAAACCATTCTACTCGCCTAAGGTTGTCATTTAGGCTGCCATATCAAGTCAAGGAATTGGCGATCGATATACTTTTTTGAGGATAACCGTGGTCGCGCTCAGACCGTTAATTCCGATCGATACTGCCATTATGATTAGGCCGTTTTTAGCTCCAGAGCTGTAAAACTTAATTAGGTACAACGACAATGCACTTTTCCAGCAAAATGGAACCACTTCCCACGTCAAAAGTAACTTGTTAGCAGCAAATCACGATATTCACCGAGGAAACATCAACTGACCCTACGTTTGATTTTCCCATGCTCCACCCGAAGGTACTAGATTGACCAGGAAGCGAGTTTTTTTTTACCTGTAAACTTTAAATTTTGCCCAACCCTTGCTGTTTTCAAGCAAGGTAGGGGTCTTTAACATACCTGACAACACTCATACACGGGACCTACATTTTACCTCATCCGAATGAGGGTGTATTTTTGTGAAAAAGCTCGCCTAAAATTTTTAAGCGGTCTGTGTGTGTAACCGAACTCGGGACCTTAGGCCTAGTAGTCACATGCGAACCAACTAAGCTACGAAGCCGCCTAGACATTAACTGGCCACCGAAGAGCCCAGATTTAATGCCAGCTGATTTTGTTCAAGAGGGCTTGAAAGTAAGGCTTTCAACCCATTACCACCCAAATTGAATGTTAATTTAAAGGAAAGAATCACAGATGAAGTCAACGCTATTCCAAAGAATAATTAAAAAATTCGTTGTCCTGGCATATACGACTGTTTTTCAGAAAAGAACTCTAAGATTAATGAAAGTTGCATTTCGTATTAAAAGTAAAGTACAAAGCCTGAATGGATTCAATACGAAAAGAGATAACGCAAGAAATGCTACAGAGAAATATGTTGTGCTCAAAGGAAACGAGCAGACAATAGGATTACTTAAAGCTTGAGATAAAAACTGCAGAATCAGATCACGAACTACATACTATAAAACAAAACTATCAGTCGCAGATACTGCTGCTGATAAAAGATTTGAAGACGAGTGTAACTCAATAATTGAATTTCTGTGTTTGTCAAGAATCTACTGAAAACGTTTAAATTCTGTACTTTGTGCACTGAATTGTAATAGATATTTGAGAAAAACGCAGACGAATTCAAGCGATTGCCAATCCTTTAATACGTTCATCGCAAATCTTAGGTTCGTATGCTAAATGTCCTTCTGTCTATGTCTAGAAGTATTCGATAATAGTGTTTAATATTGAAACTTATACGGATATCTTTCAACAAAACGTAGAATTTATTTTCTGGCAATGTTTAATAAGACATACTTGAAAGATGTAGTCCGCTTTTTCTAAATATTTAGTAAGCGCTCGATACAATCCAGTTTGTAACACTGATTCGACCAATTCAATTATTTAAAAAAGTATTCACTTCGTCATATTTAAAATATAAAGTTCATAACGCTGGCACGTTCCCTAATTACACATTAGATCGTAAACATAAAATAATATAATTTCAGGTAGTTCAATAAGCTTTTAGTAACGAAAATACCCGGAAATATTTATAGACGCTTGGGTAGGTTACATTTTATAAAGGGACTATTTAAATATGATATTAAATTAGGAGAAAATAAGCTGAAAAGTATCTGGTATATTTTTATACAAACTGTAATGACGATAGGGCTCTTACACTCACCGTATACAATTAGAAAAATTACCAATAAAAATTGAGGACATCACCGTCCACAATAATATTTGTATCAATTCACATGGTGTTCAGGAAACCAGAAAATCGTAAAATATCATAAAATTAATGCGTTCACATGAACTGAAGATATTGAACTTGACCATAAGAAAGCTTTAAACGCACAGAGTTGAGAGCGGAATTTTTAAAACGTAAAAATTGCAACATAAGTTCGGAAGTGAAGTTAAGAACGAAATGATGGTTGAGTGATAACGGACGTGTATAGACCGAGGGCCTTCGATGGATAGCCGATGGCAAATAGTTTTGAACGTTGGTAGACGTTATAGGCCAGAAAGGTCAAGAATGCGGGTTAAGCGTGGAATCTAAATCGCGTCGATTGTGTATCAAAAGGGTGATGATAAGTGGGTTTTCATTCTGCAACTAAATGTTGGAAATTAAATCCAGGGAATGGGGAACCTAACGTGCCGAGGAAGTAAACAGGTCGAATCAGTGGAGTTAACAGGGAAATGTTTAGATTATTAAACTGTAAGTACTGTTTTAAGCTTCTCCTGTTCTATTTTGGTTTACGCTTGATAAATATCTACATGCAAACTAGTAAATATAAGTGGTAATTAGTTCATAAAGCGATAGAATAAGTTTTGTTTATATCTACGCCTAATATTATTGAAAAGGGGGCTTGAAACTTTTCAAACGCCAAGAAAGATGAACGAATAAAGTGAAACGCAAGCTTTAATTGTAGATTGTAATTTCTTAGTAAATTTCTTTGTGTAAGTTAGTATTATTTTTTTAATGGACATTGGAATGGCAAAAACTGAAGTTAGTATTGCACTATGTATTTCTAGGTATTGTTGTTAAGAGCATTTCCAAACAAATGTTATTTTAAAATATCTTGTTAAGCAATCTAGAAAACTAGGCCAATGGAATGGTAGTATTATTTAGGGATTAATGTTTTTCTTTAAAGAGTTTTGTTAATAATACCTGGCCAGTAGAGGTAGATTAGGTTTGCTTTTTCTAAGCTCGATATACGTACAAATATATATTTTTGAAATTTACTGTTAATAGAGTTTAAACATAGAAATTTAAAGGATATTCAGTCACTTCAGTGATAAAGTCATATGTGGGAGGAGAGGCCGTTATTTTGAAAAATTGCGTTAATTTGATAGAAAGTCAGGAAGCGTTTTTAAGGTATGGTTAAGAAAGATAAAGGTAGAGATTTAGGAAAACCGAAAGCACGGAGACCTATTCGGAATAACCGTCTTCCGGGTATCGACAATATCGAAGGAATTGCTAGGTCGACGGTTTGGCTCCCTTAATATTAACAACCAGTAAAACCTTTCCCGGCAAGTGGTACTTGAATAATAATTTTGTATTTCGGTCATTTTAATTTTTTATAATTTTATTCTTTTTATCATTTTTCTACAGGAAGCAACTCCCGCACCACTATAGTTAGCCGGTGCACCTTTAAAATTGTTATGGGGTTTCCGCCTCTTCTGGGCAAATCGAAATTCGTAACCTAACGTTATTTTACACAGGGTAACAAGTTGACTTTCATTTAAAAATTTGTTACTTTATTAAGATAGAGAAACGCATATGTGGAGTTATCGAGGGTCCAAATGAGGAATCGCCTTAAAATATAAGTGAGAAAGAAATCAGTTTTCGGATATGCATAATAGAAGAACAAAAATACTTAGGAATATATTGTCTCAAAATTAATCTAATGAATTTAAAATTACTATAAATATTTCAAATGCTATTCTCTGCCTTTGATACACTTAAAAAAAACCCTAACAACTGCCTACAAACTGCCCTACAAACATAATGCACGAACGTTGTTCATTTTCTCTATTTCCTCGGTAATAACCACATTCAACCGCTTGGTATTCGCATAGTGACGAACGAAAGTACTTTATTACAGTACACCATAATGCAAATTTAACGAAGACAGATCAGATGAAACAGTGCGTCATTAAACCTTCCACGTCCCCAATTCTGAAAGTTGGGATCCAAAGCTAAGAAGCTGTAATATGCTGGACATTCACCCCATTGGAAAGTCATAACATGACCGCCAAAGCAAAGATTGTGATTTAAAACTTTTGCAGGTTACTCTACTCATAACAGTTCTAGATGATTGTTATTATTAACATTTTCGGCAAAAAGGTAAAGTTCGATAGCGCCATGAAAGCTGATTCTGGCACGCAGTATAACTCTGAGTAAATTAAATTATTTTTAAGTAAGAAATCTCAATAAAACAAACACAATTGTCTCTTTTGGTTACGAACACATGATTGTGTAACGCGAGCACGTTACGCTCGCTATAAAATTAAATGTGTAAGAAAAATTTAGTAAAGTTGAATGGACAAATTGAATACGACGCAACTTGTATAGTAGATTTCCTGAATAATTAAGATTAATTAAGCATGATATTTTAATTCTTTTGTTTTTAGGAAATATAATTTCAAATTATAACAGTTAGTACAATTAAAGCAATACAAAATGGAGTTTCTTAAAATAAATTGGTACAATTTAATGCATTAGTCATTCAATAGAATAATGTTGCGACAATATAACCGTTGAAATAACAGATTCCATAAAATCATACAATGTAATAAGTAGATAATGACTGCAGAGCGCTAACCATCCGATCAGAAAGTTATTCATGGTACAATATATATTAGGACGGAACTCAGGTTAATAAATTATTCTAAAAACTAGAAACGGAAAAAGATTTCAATGTTTTGTATTTCTCATAAGATATTACGAAAGCCTTTGTACATCGTTCATTAAAAATATTCCATTTAATAATACATCAAAATAATTACAGATATAATTTCCAATGTATCACGCTAAAATAAAAATGAGGTTATCACAATGTTGTTAAATACAAAGAAAAAGCTGATGAGATACTGTAATCTACAGATTATATTACGAACCAAACACCATCATAAAATAGAACGTTACAATGCATTAACCCATTTACATAAAGATAAATTAAATCCGAAAACAACAAAATGTAATAATACGAGTAGTAAAGAGGAAGCGCTGTGTGGAGTGGTATAAGGGCAAGTTAAAAGTTAAAGTGTAAGTATGGAACTTTAAATAAGATTATCGATTTCCGCCAAAAAAAAGTTGTGTGCGACTTAATTTGTTGAACTGTGCTTGCAAAAAGCAAGTAGATTCAATTCACTGGTTTGAAAAACTAATGTCGTGCAGATTAAAAAAAAAGTGGTTAGGACACTGAAAAGTTCGACCTTTCAATAATTGGGGTTCGATGGTCTGTTGGGTTCATAGAGTTTCTGTTGTTGGATAATCTAAGAAATGGTTGCAAGAAAAATATAGGTGTTGTTGGATAATCTGAAATTAAACAGTGAATAAATTTGTATGTTCAAAATTATTAATTATGTATTTGTGGACTGAAAGTGTCTATTGGTTGTATTTATGTACTAGAAATTACTTAGAGTGTTGGTTAAATTTGAGCAAACGCTATCAGTTAAAAATATTAAGAAATATGTATATGTTGACTTTAGATTATTTTGAATCGACCATCAAAGTATAAAAAAAAGCTGGTATTTAACTGTTTTCTGTTTGTTATAAACGTCATTTCAAAAATTGGGATTTATAAATGTAATTTAATATCGGAAGCTGGTAAATTTGGAAAAATGATTATGATTATTGATGGATTAGATTTAAGGTCTGTCTAGGATTTTTGTTTGCAATACTTGGCCAGAGTGAGGTTAAGGAATTAGATTTTCATTTAAGGAAAGAATATTATATATTTATATTGAAAATATTTAATGTTAATAAAGCTTAGGTTTAAGTTGAATTTTATTTGAATTTATTTAAAACTAGGTAAACAGACACATTTGTAAAGGATATCCAGCTACTTCGGTGATGGAATCTTAATTTTATTTAATTTGACCAAAATTTTAATAAGTGTTTTACGGTATGTCAAAGAAAGGTCACATAAACCGTGATACAATTTAAGAAACCGAAGCACGGGAACAACAATCTTCCGTGTAGGAATAATATGAAAGGGGATTGCTGCGACTAAACAAATCGGAGCCCCTCAATTATGACAAGTAGAAGAAGCCTTTCATGGTATGTGTTAGTATACCGTAGTTGTTTTCATTTTGCCATTTTCTTTATTACTTTAATTTCGATTTTTTTATTTTCTTCTATAATTTTTTCATAGAAACCCACTCCAATACCACTGCAATTATCTGACGCACCCGTATATTGTTACAGGGTCCAAACCCCTTCAGAGTAAATCAAAATTTATTAACTTACAGCTCATTTTACCCATAACAATTGTTCCTGTATATTGAAGGCGAAATAGTTATCATAATTATAGGATTTTTCTAACTTTTCCTTATGAGTTGTCTTTAGACATAGTTGTTTGAGTTTTTCGGTTAAAGTGCGACTTATTTTCATCCATAGTTAGTTTTTATATGGTTATTTAGCTTCATTCAAGTCTTTTCATTTTTAGGTTTGTAGGTATTTGAATCTTTAATGACTTCTATTATTTTCCGAGGTCGGCAATTTTAAGCAGAGCCTATTTCAATCATTCTACTATATTTTTCCGATTTTATTTCACGGTACTTTTAGATCCTAGAGATCATCATGGCGTCCTTCATGCTCTTCTGATGTAACCCCTTTCTAAGTGGATTCCAATCTGTACCATTGTCAAAAAGATCATTTTTAAAAATACTCTAGTATTTCATTACTCAAGAATTCCAATAACACCAAAGTGTGATAGGAGTCAAATTTTGCTAAGGTCTATGGTTGAATTAGTTCTCAATTGTTCTTCGCCAATATTAAATCGATTATGTTTGTTTCGTGACATGAGTTGGTTTGAGTTTATAAATTACTTCCATATTATTATAGTTACAGTTCTATCCTACAATTAGTTACACGACAGTTCCAAGTAAAACGTCTGGTATTTAAATCGCTTTTCTATGAATATTAAATATTACGAAGTTGCTATATAAAGAAGTGCTTTCAGAATAAAGAATACACGTAATATCTATTTCTATTCAAGAGTAGAATACAAAAAAAAGCTTCTTCCGTGACAATGTTTTGCACATTGCCGTGACCAGGATTCGAACCTGGGTTACTACGGCCACAACGTAGGGTCCTAACCACTAGACGATCACGGCTATACGAAGCGTTAGTAACTAGTAGTACCTCTTGAAAGTAGTGTTGCTTGTGTCCTACTTTTATTATTATCGTATATGTATTTATTCATTTAATCTGGTTCTTGTTGTTATTGAAATATGTAAATTATACTTAATTAATATGCGATAAACCTATTACTCATTGCAGATATAATTATAAAGAGTGAGTCACGTTTAACGGGACGGAACCTAGTGACGAAACGATAAGAGATATCGAAAAATGTTTAGGCAGAATACGTAGGTCAGTCGAGGAAATAGTTTACAATTTGTTAGACAGGGTGTTCCAAATTCGAACAAAAATATACAGTTATGTATTTTAGTAGAACATCTTGAATTTTATTTATTTTTGAAATCTATTTTGAAAAATAATTAAGTTTATTCAAGGATCCCTCTTATTATAGATAGTATTCGATTTACTTGAATTTTTTGAAAATTTAGTGTTCTAGAGTAAAATTAATTACGCTTAATTATACAAAATTTTAAATAACGCATATTCGTTTGTTAATTATCTACATTGTTGAGATTTTTACTTAAAATATTAATTTTTTCTGCGACGGGAAAAAAATGTGACATTTAATATTTCTTGACAGGTAACAAAATGTCACTTTATATAAAATTACTTTTTTCCCCGGGAAAAAAATGAGTACTTTTTTCCCTGGTAAGTGCAAATAAGTAAGAACACGAAGATATTTAATTTTAGAATATTTTATTATGTATAAGTTACGTTTCCTTAATGTTAAAAGTACAGTTATTAAATGTACATTGCCTGAAAGACATGTTTTTTGAACAATTAGGAATGTCTGCTACAGTGGAATTTTCTTGATTTGAAATAATATTTTGTGCCACTGACACAACTGCCGTTGATGTACTTGTTCGCAAATTGGATTCTGTTTCAGCTGATGCACTGCCACACAAACTAAACAGTTTCTTAGCTATTTCTGTCTTGTGCACTATCGATTCATCAACATACCCTTCAGCGACCATTGATGACTTCCAACCACCATGTTTCTTTAGTGTCATCAAGTCTCCCCCAGATTCAACTAAAAGTGTAGCAGACGATCTTCGAAATGCATGACCTGTATATGACTTAGCATTTTTAAGTCGAAGAAAATTGGCTACTATTTCAGGTACCTTATAAAACTGATTTCTACCCACAACTTGATTGACGCATTTCCCATTGCGATATGCATAAAACAGGCGGCGATCCTTTGCTGCTGCTGGACGAAGTGCCATGTACATTCTGTAAAATTTAATATATTCTTCAGTAACTATAAATCTCCTATTTACATCATTCTTTGTTTGCTTAAGTTTCACAATTAATGACGTTCCCACGTCTTCAATATCATCTAATGTTACCTGGCTAATTTCACATATTCGACAGGCTCCTGCAATCCCAAATACAACAACAACCTTGACCAATAAATAAACTTCATCAGGAGCATTATTTAAAAAATCACTAATATGTGTACTCGTAAATATTGCAGATTTTTTGGGCATGTAACCTTTCCCATTTTGTTTCAGAAACGTAATTAGTTTGCAATATTTTGAAATGTCTACGTTATTATTGACTTGTAACATACTTTTTATCATTGAATAATTCGACCACACTGTTGATGGCTTTTGTTGTTGCGCTAGTTCCGAAAAATAAACCAATAACACCGTCTCCGAGTAAGAACTACATGTCTTTTTCGCCTTCCATTCCATGAATCTTGAATACGCAGTTTCGTAAATTTTTCGTGATTTAGCTGGCAATAATTTTATTGATGCTACTTTCGCTGCCTCTACCAATTCCGGTGGAGTAAGAGAAACTTCTGAATCAGTACTGTCCATTTTTGAATTTTGAATATTCAAAACAATCGATATAAACAACTTAAGTTCGCAATTTTGTAACCACTGCAAAATTAAATTGACAGATATTTGATTACTTTAAAGGCTTCCTTAGCAACGCAGATCTAACTGTCCCTATAAGTACATCAGCCTACCTGTTTGAAACTTCAAATTTGACATAGATTGATTTTTTGACTTTAATATAATTGGTAATATTTTTTTAAATATTAAATCATTGTTTTGCCAGTCACAGAAAAAAATAGTGTATTATACGCGGGTAAAAATGTAAGATTTTAGCTCTCGGTGTTTTGTCTCCCTCCGCTTCGCGTCGGGAGACAAACACACACCTCGAGCTAAAATCTAGTACTTTTTTCCCTTGTATAATAAATAACTATTATTATACGGGGTGTTCGTAGTTTAAAGTGTAAAACACTAAAATATTTTATTTAATTACTATCTTAACTTAAATGGGACACCATGTAATTTAGGGCTGTAATAGTTTGTATTGCTAAAATAGGGTATATACTTAGAAAACAATAGAAGGGGAACCGAGTTGTCTCTAGGCTGTGGGAATTTCAGGGAAATGTGTAGGTTAGCTCAGAGTAGAAATCAATGGAGGCAATCATCCAACCAGTTCCAAGACGGAAAACCTAATGACGAAAAAAACAATAATTGTACTTAAACCTGATAATTACTACGCAAGTGAAGCTAGCGGCCACTATCTACCAGGCGTCGCCGTGGATC
This sequence comes from Platerodrilus igneus, assembly GCA_036346225.1. Lineage (NCBI taxonomy): Eukaryota > Metazoa > Arthropoda > Insecta > Coleoptera > Lycidae > Platerodrilus > Platerodrilus igneus. Next base: position 10,563,573 of record JARFIW010000266.1, on the reverse strand, counting down.
AATGTAGTAAGCGTAAGACTACGGATCCCAAGGTCCTGGGTTCAAATCTCGACACGGCCGACTGCTTGAAAAATGGCAGGTGAGCATTTTCCACAAAAATTACGCCCTCATTCGGATGAGAGGTTAAATAGAGGTCCCGTGTGTGTGTTGTCACGCACGTTAAAGATCCCTACCTTGCCTGGAACGGAAAGGGTTCGGCAAAATTCTAAATTTCCAGGCAACATAAAACTCGCCTCCTGGCCAATGTAGTACCTTCGGGGTGGAGCATTGGAAATGAAATGAACGGCCACTATTTACCGGCCGCTAAATATGGATACACCTACCAATCTCCATCACTACTAAACCACGCCTACTAAACTGAACAAGCATTCCTATTGTTCAATTATATTTCTTATATTAACCCAATTACCTTTACGCATTTTAAATCTAAGAATGATTGAAACTAAATAACTTTGAGATTCCTATATTATTCTTACGTGCATATTTTAAGCAGTTGTTCTTTTTAATTGAAATACATGTAATATTATTAACTTATGTAAAACTTACGCTCTTAAAACTTGTTAGACAGCTAGTGTAAGTATACTAAAACAACCCATACCTTTTACAGAAACTTGTTCGCGCCGGTTCACAAATTTTTTGGAATTTCCGTAAGGACAACTTAAGCAAATTAGAAATTTTTTTCTTAGCGTCTGTAATACCTGCGCTCTTGCAACTTGGTAGGCAGCTAGAGTAGGTGTACTAAAACAACTTATATCTGTTACAGAAACGTGTTCGCCTCGGTTCACTAACTTTTTGGAATTTGTGTAATGACACCATAAGAAAATTAAATAATTTTTTCTTAGCTTCTGCAAGTTCTGCGCTCTTGAAACTTGGTAGGTAGCTAGGATAGGTGTACTAAAACAACACATACCTTTTACAGAAACGTGTTCATCCCGGTTCAAAAATTGTTCCTAATTTATCTAGGGACATCATAAGAAAATTTAAAAATTAATTTCTTAGTTTCTGTAAAACCTGCGCTTTTGAAACTCGATAGTCAGCTATGCTAGGTGTGCTAAAATAACACATACCTTTTCCAGAAACTTTTGTTCGCGCCTGTTCACAAATTTTTTGGAATTTGCGTAAAGACAACTTAAGCAAATTTAAAATTTTTTTCTTAGTTCTATAAGACCTGCGCTCTTGAAACTTGGTAGGCAGCTAGGGTTGGTGTACTAAAACAACACATACCATTTACAGAAACGTGTTCTTCCCGGTTCACAAATTGTTCCGAATGTATCTAGGAACATCTTAAAAAAATTTAAAAATTCATTTCTCAGCTTCTGTAAGACCTGCGCTATTGAAACTTGGTAGTCACCTATGGTAGATGCACTAAAATAACACATACGTTTTACAAAAACTTGTTCGAGCCGGCTCACAAATTTTTTGGAATTTGCGTATGGACAACTTAAGCTAATTAAATTTTTTTTTCTTAACTTCTGTTACACCTGCGCTCTTGAAACTTGGTAGGCAACTAGTGTAGGTATACTAAAACAACATATACCTTTTACAGAAACGTATTCGCCCCGATTTACAAATATTTCTGAATTTACGTGGGGACATCTTAAGAAAATTAAAAAATTCATTTCTTAGCTTCTGTAAGACCTGTGCTCTTGAAAGTTGGTAATCAGCTACGGTAGGTGTATTAAAACAACACATACTTTTTACAGAAACTTTTTGACCGTGGTTCACAAATTTTTTGGAATTTGCGTAAGGACAACTTAAGCAAATTCAAATTTATTAATTTGCTTAAGTTGTCTGTACGCAAATTCCAAAATATTTGTGAACCGGGACGAAGAAGTTTTTGTAAAAGCATGTGTTATTTTAATACATCTACCCTAACTGACTACCAAGTTCTAAGTGCGCATGTCTTACAGAAGCTAAGAAATGAATTTTTTTATTTTCTTAAGATGCCCCTACGTAAATTCGGAAAAATTTGCGAACACGTTTCTGTAAAAGGTAAGTGATGTTTTAGTGCACCTACACTAGCTGCCTACCAAGTTTAGAGAGCGCAGGTCTTACAGAAGCTAAGAAAAAAATTTTAATTTGCTTAAGTTGTCCTTAAGCAAATTTCAATAAATTTGTGAATCGAAACGATCACGTTTCTGTAAAAAGTATGTGTTGTTTTAGTATACCTACACTAGCTGTTTAACAAGTTTTAAGAGCGCAGGTTTTACACAAGTTAAGAAAACTACATGTATTTCAATTTAAAAGAGCAACTGCTTAAAATATACACGTAAGAATAATATAGGAATCTCAAAGTTACTTAGTTTCAATCACTCTTAGATTTAAAATGCATAAAGATAATTGGGTCAATATAAAAAATATAATTGAACAATACGAATGATTTTTCAGTTCAGTAGGCGTGGTTTTGTAGTGATGAAGATTGGTAGGTGTATCCATATTTAGCGGCCGGTAGATAGTGACCGCTAGCTTCACTAACATTAATTATTATAAACAACTGCAGGTGTTGGTTTTGTAATATTCTCAACTAATGTTGATTGTGCGAAGGATTTACTACAAAACTATTAATTCGGCAATTGCTTAAGGTTGCTTAACCCCCTTCACATACCACTGGATATTGGTGAAATACGGTATATATTTAGAAAACAATAGAAGAGGAGCCGAGATGTATCTAACAAGAAAAACCAGCTGCTTTGTTCGAAGACAACAAACATAGAAACAAAGGAAAACTTTTTGAAAGCATGTGTGGAGCACAGCACTGTACGGCTATAAAATAGGAACAGCAGGATAAGTAGACATGAAAAAGGTAGAAACTTTTTGGAAGGTGGTGCTTTAGATATATGATGATGATAGCTTGAACAAACAAAGTTAGTAACAAAGAGGTTCTAGAAATAGTAGGGGAAGAAAGATATCTGTGGAAAATAAAATAAATAGAAGGACATGGCACGTTCTAAGACATTTGGGGAATAGTGCGGGATATATTACAAACAGAGATAGGAAAAAAGGTAGGTGGAGATAGACCTAGATCATACTATTGCACGCAGATAGTGAAAGATATAGGCTGTGAGAATTTCAGGGAAATCTTTAGGTTAGCTCAGAATAGGTAACAATGGAGGTACGCGTCTAACCAGTTCCAGGACTGAAGACCTGATGATGATGAATAATATGTAACATTAATTTTCTTTAAAACTGCTATAAGTTCTCTCGACCAATATTCACTAATTTCGGACTTATTTGCATTATTTTACACGTATCAACAAAATACATTAACTTAATATAGTACTTTTGTTATTAACTTAGTCTTGAACTAGATTTAAACGTGTTTATTGTCAAAATAAATAAATTTCAATAAATGTTTAAAATGATGTCTATTTTATTCAATACACAATCTGATTCACTTTTCATAAGAGTACTACATTTCTTAAAATATCTGGAGTTAAATTTGCAAATGCATCACTAACACGTAATTTCATATCTTCAGCGGTCGTAGGTGGAATATCATACACCGTGCTTTTTACATATCCCCAGAAAAAGAAGTTCATTATTGTTAATCCAGGTGATCTCGGAGGCTAACTAATAGTACTAATCCTACCAATCCACTTTTTAAGAAATTTATGAATATACCTATATGACACTATCTTGCGCGAAATATATGATGGAGCGCCGTCTAGCTTCAACCACATCATTTTTCTGGTACTTAAAGGAGTATTTTGTAAAAAATCAAAAAATCACTGCGAAGAAATCTTAAAAATTTTCTTCCATTTAAATGATTATCAAAAAATACGGTCCTGCAACATGCTCTCCTAGTAATCGAGACCACCGGTTTTGTCGACCTATCGTTCGAAAATCGTGTTTGTTTTCGATGTTGAAATAGTGAAAGTTATACCTATTTAGTAATCCATTACTATGGAATGTAGATTCGTCGGTAAATAATATTTTATCAAAAAAAGGTCTTGATCATTTCCAGTTTTTCGAAAAACCATAAACAAAATTCTACTCTACGCTTAAAATCGGCCCCATACAAATTTTGGTACAAATGAATGCGGTATGGATGGTAAAGCTGATTTTTAAGAATCCCACTTACACTAGACTGGCTTATATTTATTTCCTTGGCATTAATTCTTGAAATTGTGTTGGAGTTTTCAATTACAGATTGAAGAACTACTAATTCGGTATCTGCATCTTCAATTGCGTTTTTTTTTTAATTTTTATTTCATGTAAGCAACACTGTCTATTTCACGAAACCTTGGTCTTTCAAATACTTCTTTACAAGGAAGGACTTTTAAGGGAAATTTCTCAGCGTAGACTTTTAATGCTAATAAACAGTTTTGAAGACATTCCCCAGTAGTCTTCAACTGAATATTCTTTCATAACTAACTGACAACCATCAATACGCAAAAATGTCTTTATATTTCACTTCGTTGTAATTTAGTCATAACACCTAGGATACGAAATATGTAAACATATTCATAACAACCGGGGCGTAATGGTTTCATAACGCCCGCTCATTATGTCCTCAGAAACAAATCAATTTTTTAGCAATTTATGCACCAAGTGTGTTATTAAGCTTTCTCATAGCTCTGTTTAGATTTAATGGGTAGCAAACTTTCAGTTGTTTGTAGAGCTTGCTTTACAATTGCTGCTGGCAACTCCTGATCAGCCATTGTGCACTATTAATATTAAATAAATGTGACAAATGTCCAAAATATAGGAACGTCAAACATTTTATTGTCATCATGGAAAACATGATGTAGGCTTGTTTAATAAATACATAGTAAAATCCGAGGTAAATTCTAAAATAGAAAACTTACCTATCACCTATTTTTTATTTTATATATATGAGGTAAAATATAAAATTTTGTATGCACTACTTATGTTACTGGATGATAACACCCATCGGGCGACTCAATCCATCCCTCGGGCCACAGGCCCGCGGGCTGGATGAATCGCCCTCCGGGCGTTATTATCGTAATAGCACACGTTGCATAAATAGCTATTGAGCATTGGTTTGACAGTAAACAAATTTTAGTCTATTCCAAGACTCACTTGATAAAAAATGTGCTTTATTAAATATTATCGAATTATATTGGTCCAGGTAAACTAATACAAATAAATCCGAAATTAATGAATATTAGTATAAGGACACTTAAAGTAATTATAAAGAAAATTAATTTGACATGTTATTACAGCAAATGAATATACAGGGTGTTCATTTTAAAGATAGTAATTGAACAAAATATTTTACTGTTTTCACACTCCAAAGTACAAACACCCTGTACATTAAATTAATATTTTACCTATATCAGTAAAAAGCTCCGACAATGTAAATAGTTAACAGACAAAACTGCGTCATTTAAAATTTGCGTGATTAAGTGTAAATAACTTTTCTCATGAACTCTATATTTTCAAAAAAGTCAAGTAAATTGAAAACTATCAATAATAGGCATAGGGCACATTAAACAGAGTTACATTATTTTTGGAAGTAGACTTAAAAAAAATAAAATTCGGAATGTTCCTTAAAAAAATTTACGATTGCTCCAATTTAGGACACCTTGTATATTTTCTGCATTTTACACTATATATCCCATTTGAATAAATGTGTGGTTTCATGTCTGGAAAATTGCTCGGTTATACGAGCTGTCTATGATACGTTAGTATTCTATATTTATTGTAGTTAAATGACCTATTTTAATTGTAGGTAGATAAAGTTGTTGAGTTGTTGTGTTATCCTTAAATGTTAGAAATATACTTAAAGTTATTGCTATTCTATAATGGATTTTCTGTGAGTATTTTTAGAAAACAAATTTTATAATACGTTCGTTAAACTGGGTATATATAAGGGTCCTTTTGGGATGACTATTATAAATCAGACCCCGCAGTTGAAAAAAGATTTCAAGCAATTGTAGGTTCTTGGACCAAATACTTACTAGACTGTGACACAAATCCCACATTGTCGTTACAACACATTTCGTCTGGCTGCCATTGTACCACGTTAGGTTATGATAAGTATATTGTAGTTACCAAAAACCCTTAACAGCCTTCGTGGGGAAATATCATTATAGCAAACGATAACGATTGCTTTACTCCCGATTCGTGAGTTTCCTTGTATTATATAAATTATTAAGAAATTAATGATCAAACCATTTTTGATTACTTAATGCTGTTATTATTAGAATAAAGATTTAGTATAGGTTTTGGGTGATATTGTATTTGTATTGATGGACAACTGAGTTAATTGATTTCGAAAGTGTATATAGATTTCATAATTATTCATCAGCTGTGGTATTTGATTAGTTATTGGTGCTGGTTTGTTAATGGTGCGTAAGTGCACTATTGCAAATGTATATTTTGTGTTATAGGTTTAGTATATCCTATTGCGGCGAGCTCGTCGTCGTCAACGTAGTAAGTCGATAAGATTCTTGTCATATTTATACTTAAATTTATGTTATATTTTTTCTTGGTATGTGTAACGGAAAATAAATATGTGCAAACATGCTGGAATAAACCTTATAATTATTCTATTTATTTTTCTGTGTCTTAGTAAAGTGTTGAATTTTATTATATTGGACAGACTAGTGTTCTGTCCGCCTGTATATTTTGTACATATACTAATATTTTCCCCTAACAGTGCATGGGAATTCAAAATCATATTATGCGTCATAACCTACTTATACTAGCTAAATTACGATAGAAAATATACTAACAATTTAGGATTGGAAATCGCTTACGTTTAATTATTAAATCAAGGCTGGTGACGCCAAAAAGCGTAACAGGACATAATGCTGGTGAAAGCGTACATCTTTCCGTTACAATTACAAGAAAACATGTAAAACTTTAAGAAAAGACAAGTATAAGGATCGGCGTCCTGGAGCACAGGAGGTGGGAAGTAATCTTCGGCTACTGTAACAGCGAATAGACCAGATCGAAGAAAGAAGTTCCTCCATCCAGAGACGGCAAACAATCAGACGTAAAATGATAACCCCAATTAATGCTATCCAAATCGTGACAAGCTGTATCCTCACGAGGGGAATTTTCATGATAACGGAAGATGCCTCAAACCGCACATTTATGAAAAACAAAAACAGGCTACACAACCTATGTACAAAAAATTATTAGCATACCGGTACGTTCGATTTCGTAGTTTGAATATTTTCTGTATTTTACAGTCGATACTTTATTTTAATAAATGTTTGATTTCACGTTTGGAAAATTGCTCAATTATACAAATCGCCGATGATACGTTAGTAATCGACATTTATTGTAGTTAAATAAAATAGTTTAATTGTAATTAGATAAAGCAGATGTATTATCTTTGAATGCTAGAAATGTGCTCAAAGTTGTCATTTTATAATGGGTTTCCATAATAATTCTTCAGAAAATAATTTTACAATACGTTTGTTAAACGACTTCACTATATTTCTAGTGTTGATTTGCGTGACTTCTTTTGTGAATAAACCTAACTGGGCGATTACAAAATCTTTATGATAAAAATTTGTGTTCCTTTTAGGTGACTAGTATTTGAAGAGTAATGCTTCTTTAATAAAATTGTAATGTTTTCAGTCCTGATTCTAGCCCACATTCTTAGGTTCTTTACACTAATGTTCACTCGGCCTTAACAAGCAAATCTCACTTTGGAGTTACAACACATTTTGTATGTTGCCGTTTGTACGCAGATTGGGTTATAAAAGGATGGGTCATTGCAGTTACCAAAAACACTGAAAGCCTACGTGAGAGAATGTTCTCATGGTCGACAGGACCCTATTATTTTACGCACTTGCGATACGTAGTAAGTACATAAGGAAGATTCTTGTCATATTTATATTTAATTTATATTTATATATTATATTTTTTTATTACTATGTGCCAGAGGGAATAAATATTTGTGACATGAATCCATAATTATTCTGTTTATTTTTTGTGTTATTAGTTGAGTGTTATATTTTATTGTATTGGACAGACTAGTGTTCGATCTACATGTATATGTTGTGTATATAATCACTTTTTCATGGTGATTTAAGTTGTGTTTTTTTGTTTCGTTCGTTAGCTCTCCCCCTCCCCAACGTGGCATTCATTTCATTCTTTTTTTCTGTTATAGTAAATCGGGCGAGCTTCTCTTACTGATTTCATTCTTTTCTTCCTGGCCCGCTAGTCTTACATGTAACAATATAATAAATCATCAACATAAATAATAAAAATAATTCAAAATTTGCTTTGGTTTTTATTACATAAATAGTAAGTTAATTACTCGTGTGTACACTTCAAGTTTTTTAGGAAATTCTAATTATATTTGACAGGCATATAAGGGTTACTCCAAACAGTACTTATGCTAATAATGTGTATTTGAATACAGCGCTATTAGCTGTTACTAAGGAAATAACTTTTTATGTTTTATGCGGCTGAGAGGGATAGTACCCACAAACCTCAATTTATATTATCTTAATAAAATAGAGTCGTATCATAAAAAGTTTGGTTAGCTAAAGTCACAAAGTACAAATTACATTAATGATTTCAAATCAGGCAAATTCTATAGTGTACAGATTGATGACAGTCTTTCGGTACAAGCAACACAACAATAATCAGGTCCGGCCGCTTATAACAAATTAGGTACGCCGTACTCATCCCAAGTTAAGTGTATGTAAATGAGGTAAAGCGTCTTCTTCAGCGCTCTCACAAGTCTCTCTACGTCTACTGTTGCTGTCAACGGGTGGCTCCGTGGCTCAGTTGGTATACATGTGACTAATAACTCCAAGATTCTGGGTTCAAATCCTGACACGGCCCGCTTAAAAAATGTAGGCGAGCATTTTTCACAAAAATACGCCGTGGTTCAGATGAGCGGTAAAATGTAGGTCCCGTGTGTAAGTGTTGTCACGCACGTTAATATCCCTACCTTGATTGAAACACCAAGGGTTCGGCAAAATTCAAAATTTTGGTACATGCCAAAATGGTCATGTATCATGTTTAGGTTTAGATATAATTTGTAAGTTAATTGCCGCGTATTTTTGAATTAATACGTTACCTTCCGTCGCGTACATCCGCATTCCTTCTGCGCAGACTCGACTGTCAGAGACGACGAAAGTTAGCGTATTAATTCAAAAATACGCGGCAAATAACTTACAAATTATATCTAAACCTAAACATCATACATGACCAGTTTGGCAAGTAACAATTTCCAGGTAAGAAAAAAACTTGCTTCCTGGTCAATATAATACCTTCGGGTGGAGTATTGGAAAACCAAATGAAGAGTTGCTGACAACGTTGCGCACGTTTCTGCTGGATGAACGGAACCAACTGATTATGTGGCAAATCAACCATAAATTTCCTACGACCTTGATATACATTTGTAAAAACGGCGTAACATTCATGACTTGCGTCTCAGTAGACAGTTTTAATTTTCGACAAAGCGAAAAAGCTTGTTAATAGGCAGCTCAAGCGAATAAAAAAGCAGAGAAAGCATATCGAAAAATAATTTGACATTTCTTAAAATGAATTAGAATAAACTTGATTGCTTGCGTGCCAATAAATGTTGCCTCGTCCTTGCTTTGCACTTGTTTACTTTACTTTTGCTAACATCAATCAAACTAGTATATTTCTTTTTTGTTACTGACAGTCTCTGAAATAAGTGTTAGACTCGCACTGTCCCTGATTTGACTTTATGGGGTAAGTTAGAAGTGAAGAAATGTTTTAGTGTCACACATGTTTCTACGGTGGACTTTACAAACGATACCACAGTATGTTAGTATCACACACACTGTATTTAGAGGACCTTGTTATTTTCAAAAATTTTCGTAATAGAAAACCTTATGTTTAAACCCGTTCTGATATTAATAATACTTCCACATGCACACTAAAATAATAATTCCTCCGCTCTAAATTCGTTGAAAACTATAATATAATCGAATAAGTGCTTACAGCAATGCAAAAGAAAGTTTTGTGCTCTTGTTTTCAGCTACGAAGCAAAGCTTACATTATAAAAAATAATACATTTTGAGCAGGTCTAACTCTACACATTTGTTTCCACTATTGATCATACATCAAAGCTGTAAAACGCTTACAAAAACCCTCCAAAAGTTTTTAAAAGAGTACTTTATTCCTGAACCTTCAATATAACTTTTGAAATAAAATGCATTCATTTTATTGGTGAAAAGTGAACACACAAAAGTGTAAAACTTCATCGTTGCTGGTCGTAGGAAAAACCAATTCCTTCCTTATGCGTGCATGTGATGTACTTCCTTCCTGCTTTTCTAAGTTTCTTTATGGTCCACCTGCCGTGTACAATCCAGAAGTCTCTGTATGTCTTTCTAGGCGCCAGCTGCAAAGCATTCTCTGCGCCAATTTATAACTTCGAAAATGAAAGAAACCGCCATAAAATTGTCACAACGTACCAAATGTACCGAAAGCATGTTTAAGAATTGCTTTTATGGTTTATATTACACATTTTTCATGCTACGTTATATTTATCCTTCATTATAATGCATATCCCATACAATACTAGAATGATAATCGTCTCTGTAACGTTATTATCAAATGTATATCTGCGAAGTCAAAAGGTTTCAGGGGAACTTTTTGCTCTAATAATGGGTAAGATAATCATCAGGTAATGCGATTAATTGCTTGCCATTTAAATTATCATAGAGACATTATGAACTTATATAATTTAGTATGACACTCCTGTCACAACTATACTATAGCGTCAGAGTATAAGTGCGAAGGATGTATAAGGAGAGTCTTATGAACGCCAGAGGGGCACGAAGTAGCTTTATGATACTCTTGAGACACGTTATAGCGTCATGTCAGAATAGTGCCACTCTGTCACTCTTTGTTTCGTTTATATTAGGTGTCGTTAGGTTTACTATTCTTGATGTACAAGGTACGCTTGGTTTAGTTTAGAAGGTTGAAAACTTTGAAAAACTCCAGTATCCCAAGTGAATTTTAAGTAAAGGTTCGGACGTGCACTGAAAACATTTCTTTTAAGATAAGTACTACACCAGCTACACAATTTAAATACGCTCCATAATTAATCATTAACAAAAAAAATATTTAAAAACAAGACTACTGAAATGACATAAATGTAAGATATAAATGTGTTGTCTAAGACACAAAATATAAGCAAACGCGGCTGAAAATCAGGAAGATACAGGGTAGCGGTCCAATCAGTTGATTTACACCCACCGTACCCTAAATCCTAAAATATTTATCATTATCTAGCAAGTAAACTTTTGGTAAATCTTTAACTTCATTGTGTAATATTTCTTAATCGATTCATATTTCCTACTTTTCTTATTTAGATTATTTGCATTTAAAATTTTTCAGACTGCTTTTTCTGCCGATGCACCACGGCTTACTAAGCATTCGTCAGTTGTTTCATTCACAAAAGTTGTAAAATATCAGTGTCACTAATATTGTTGCACTGGAAACTATCGGCGATTGAATTCCCAAAATAACTTACTGTTTTAAGTACTACTCGCTAATAATGACAGTTAAAACTGTTTAAAATGAAAAAGAGTGAAAAAAATTATTTTTGCAAGGAAATATGCGCTGACACAATTAGCAGCCATTAAACGACCTAAATATCAACAAATTCATGTTTATTTATTTTACTAGTTTCGCCTTTGTATTACTTTTTGCATATGCATGCTGCGGTTTAACATTGATGTAAAGAGGTTGGAATTATAAAAGATGTACAATAATTGTAAATTTTCTCAATTTTTTAAATTTATTCAGAAATTCTTTATTATTATTTTTTTATATATTTTTTTTCTCACTTTTGTATAAAGTGGTATTTTTCTTAACCTTCTTTGGGAATTATACCACTCTTGATGGTTTAATTCCTAAAGAAGATTAAGAAAAATGCAAAACAAACCACAACAAACATACCGGGAGAATTTACAAGTGGTATTTAGTTTTGAGATGGCGGGTTATACCAAGTCGTCTCAGAGTTTATTGCTTGAGTTGAAGAATGATCCTACTATACTCCCTGTATGTTTGTTGTGGTTTGTTTAGTATTCTTCTTAATCTTCTTTGGGTATTAAACCACTCATAGTTTTTAAAATTATCTTTATTAACGTTTCGATCCATAACCTAGGATCGTTTTCAAAATAATAAAAACTTCAAGTTTGACATTTATGACACAAATTGAAGGTGACTTTGATTTATTGATGTTTGAAATATTTGGTTTGAGTACACTAAGCAAATTTTTAAAGTTTAAATGAATAATTGCCTTCAATTTGTGTTACGGCCTTGGACCGACTTTTTTAGGTAGCCAATACACTTAACGTGAAATCAGCTGATTAATCTTTATTGTAAAAATTCAATAACTTGGGAATTGGAAAACATTTTTTAACATGTTTCTATTTATACAATTTAGAGGATGGTTATTAAAGAAGTGTGCAATTGCATTATTAAAAGGCTTAAGTAGTCGTTTTTTTATATTTATTTTGAAGGGGAAATCATTATGATTTAGGCTACCTCTTTGGTAGATTTTAACATTGTTCTGAGGTAACCTTATGGTGGGTTTACACTTGTCAGATACCAATGTTGTTCTATGAAGGTTGTATATGGATCTGAGGCGACCCTATGGCGGGTTTACACTTGTCAGATACCAATACTGTTTAACGGAGATTGTATATGGTTGTGAGGTAACTTTATTGCGGGTTTACACTTGTCAGATACCAATGCTGTTTTACAGGGGTTGTTAATATGCTTCATCATCATCTTCATTGGATCTTCATCTCAAAACTGGTTGGACACGTACCTGCACTTATTTATATTCTGAGCTAGCTTCCTTTCTATTGTTTTCTAATTTTATGTTTTATTTCACCGAGATTCAGTGAAGGGGGTTAAGCAACCTGTGGCTACCAAGATCCCCCAACACTTAGATATTTGCCGAAATAATGGTTTTCTAGTTAATATGCTTATTGTTATATAATTAGTTATTGTATGTATAAATAGAAATCATGTATGTAGGCTGTATTTCATGTTAATATCGCAATGAAAACCCAGGAAAAACTTGCAATGCTACCTAGATATTGGGGGCATTTGATTTTTATTTGTTATTTATTTTGTTATTTCTTTTAGTAATGGAATCCATTGTTTACTGAAAGTTACGGATTCGTTTGCAACGCAGTTATTTTTATGTAAGGTTATATAAGCAGCTTCTTTGATTTTGCGTTTTTGGTGGTTTTCTTCTTTGTCGATAATTTTTGCGTCCTCCCATTTTATTTTATGACTGGAGTCCCATGCATGTTGGCAAATCATGGATTTTTCAAATTTTCTATTTTTTATATATGATTTATGTTCCACCTCTAGCTACAGTGACGAAGAGGTAGAAGCGATCTACAAAGATATCGAAGACATATTAAGACACGTAAAAGGACATGAAATTTTAATAATTACGGGGGATTTTAATGCAGTGGTAGGTGAGGGTAGGGAAGGAGCGATAGTAGGTTTATTTGGTTTAGGCACTAGAAACGACCGAGGAAATAGGCTGGTAGAATTTTGCGACAAGAACAATTTAATCATTACAAACACATTATTTCAACATCATGCTAGAAGACGATATACGTGGAAGATGCCAGGAGATATAGGAAGATATCAAATAGATTATATTCTTGTTAGACAACGGTTTAGGAATCAAGTAAAAGACTGTAGAAGCTACCCAGAAGCAGATATAGACACTGACCACAACATCGTAATTATGAAGGCCGCACTTAAATTAAAAAATTTGAAAAAAAGAAACGGAAAAAGGCACTTGGACCTACAGAAACTAAAAGAGAAAGATATTCAAGAAAGATTCGAAAAAAGGTCAAATGAATTGCTCAAAGATATCGGGAAAATATCTGATACTAAGGAAGTAGAAACAGAATGGAATAACATTAAATCCAGCCTCGACATGGCGGCCAGAGATATTCTGGGGTATACACAAAAGTAAATAAGAAACCATGGATAACAAAGGATATCCTGAATTTAATAGAAGAAAGACGAAAATACAAAAATAAATCAGACGAAACAGGAAAACAGAGATACAAAGCCATAAAATGGGAAATTATTCGAAAATGCAGGCAAGCTAAAGAACAATGGATTGATGAAAAGTGCAAAGAGGTACAAACTAAGATGGAAGTAGGAAAGACAGATGAAGCATACAAACTAATTAGAAGCAATTTTAGGGATATAGAACCGTATAGCAAAAATATAAGGGACGCGGGAGGAAATGTCATTATAGAAAATGTAGAGAAAGTGGGTAGATGGCAAGAATACATAGGGAATTTATATGCAGGAGAAGAACTAACTGCATTAGAAAAGGAATCAGACATTGAAAATGATGATTTGGGATATCCTATACTTAGAGATGAATTTGAAATGGCATTAAAGGGTCTGAAAATGGTAAGGCGCCGGGTACAGATAAGGTGCAAGCGGAGACTCTAAAAGCCGCTGGTCAAGCAGTAACAGAACGTCTATTCCAACTTGTAAGCTATATGTATGAGACAGGCGAGATACCCAAAGATTTCAAACATAACATCATAGTAACTATACCAAAAAGAAAGGCGCAGATAGATGTGAAAATTTTCGAACAATAAGCTTGACAGCACACGTATCAAAAATATTAACTAGAATTGTACAAAGACGAATGGAAAACGGGCTGAAGAAATACTAGGAGAAGACCAATTTGGGTTTAGGCGAAACAGGGGAACACGGGAAGCTATCTTAGCTCTGAGGGTGATAATGGAGAAAACAATAGAAAAGGGGAAAGCGTGTATATAGGGTTTGTAGATCTGGAAAAAGCATTTGACAATGTAAAATGGAAAAAATGTTCGAAATACTCAAAAGATTGAAATGAGTTATAAGGATAGACGGATAGTACATAGCTTATACAAAGAACAAACAGGAGTAATAGAAATAGAGCAGGAACGTAAAGAAGTAAACATCAGGAAAGGGGTGAGACAGGGATGTTCCCTATCACCACTAATTTTTAACTTGTACATTGAAGAGGCAATGAATACCGTCAAATGCAGGAAGACATTTGGAATTAATATGCAGGGACAAAAAATTGATATGCTTAGATTTGCAGATGATATAGCGGTATTAGCATCTAGCAGGGAAGAGTTAGAAGCTGCTCTCAATGAAATGGAAACGGTTCTAACAGAGAGATACGGTATGAAAATTAACAAAAGTAAAACTAAAGTACTAGTATGCAAAGGAGGGAAAAATAAATCAAAAACAAGAATACAAATATGCAACACGTACTTACAAGAGGTTAAAGATTTCTGCTACCTAGGAAGCCAAATAACGCAAGATGGGAAAAGCACAAAAGATATAAAACAAAGATTAGCACAAGGTCGTGCTACATTTAACAAGAAAAAGCAACTACTGTGCTCAAAGACCACAAACATAGAAACAAGGAAAAGATTGCTCAAAACATATGTGTGGAGCACAGCACTGTATGGCTGTGAAGCCTGGACAGTGGGAGAAGCGGACAAGAAAAGGTAGAAGCCTTTGAAATGTGGTGCTACAGACGTATGATGAAGATACCATGGACAAACAAAGTTAAGAACGAAGAGGTACTAAAAATGGTAGGGAAGAAAGAAATATGTGGAAAACAATAAAAATAGGAGAGATAGGATGATAGGCCACATACTACGGCACGAGGGACTAGTGCGGAATATACTAGAAGCAGAGATAGGAAAAAAGAGAAGAAGAGGTAGACCTAGGTTAGACTACTGCACACAGATAGTGAAAGATGTAGGCTGTAGGAGTTTCAGGGAAATGTGTAGGCTAGCTCAGAAGAGAAATCAATGGAGGTACGCATCCAACCAGTCCCAAGATGGATAAATTAATGACGAAGAAAGTAACTGCAATTAAACATGATATTTATTATAAGCAACTACAAGCATTGGAGGGGCAATATTCGCGAATAATGATAATTGCATAAAAGCATTTACTGGAAAACTATTATTTCGGCAAATATCTAAGTGTTGGGGGATCTTGGCAGCCACAGGTTGCTTAACCCACTTCAATAAATCTCAGTGAAAAAGGGCATAATATTAGAAAACAATAGAAGAAACATAATATTTATTATAAGCAACTACAAGCATTGGATGGGCAATATTCTCGAATTATGGTAATTGCGTGAAAGCATTTACTGGAAACCTATTATTTCGGCAAATGTCTAAGTCTTGGGGGATCTTGGCAGCCACAGGTTGCTTAACCCCCTTCAATAAATCTCAGTGAAATAGGGCATAATATTAGAAAACAATGTAAGGGGAACCGAGCTGTATTGCTGTGTGAGAATTTCAGGGAACTATGTAGGTTAGGTTTAGAAAAGAAATAAGTGCAGGTACATGTCCAACCAGTTTTAAGACGGGAAACCCAATGACGAAAAAATAAGCGCAGATAAATCTGATGATTATTATAAACAACTAGTTGTTTGTTGTAAAATATCTGCAACTAATGTTGACTGTGCGAAAAGATATATTGGAAAAAATATTAAATCAGTAAATGTTCAAGTGCTGGGGGAACTTGGCAGCCACAGGCTGCTTACCCCCCTCGCAACCACTGAATGTCTGAAAAATAGGGTATATAATTGTAAAACAATAGAAGGTGACCGAACTGCATCTAACAAGAAAGAACGGCGCCAATGATGAAAGACAACAAACATAGAACAAAAAGTTGTTGAAAGCGTATGTGTGGAGCACAGCACAGACAGTATGCCTACGAAATACGAGCAGTCTGAAAAGCAGACAGAAGAACAGTAACGGCCTTTGAAATGCCGTGCTTCAATGTTTGAGGATGGACAGACAAAGGTAATAACAAATAGGTTATAGAAACAGTAAGGGAACAAGGATATCTTTAGGAAAAAATATGTGAAATAGAAGGGCAGAATACGTTCTAATGCATTTTTGGGGAATAGCATAGGATATATGACAAGCAGAGATAGGAAAAAGAGGTGGATGTAGACCTAGATCAGATAGCGATAGATGCAGACTGTGCAAATTTTGGGGAAATCTGTAGGTTAGTTCAGAATAGGAAACAATGATGGTACGCGTCTAACCAGTTTCAGGACTGAAGACCCAATGATGATGATTACGTTCTTTTAATCGAACTTCAAATGGTCTGGAACTTTCCCCTATATAAAACTTATTACATTCGCACGGTATTTTGTAGATACAATTTTTTGAACTTTGTATTGCGTTTTAGGGTTTTGTTTTTGTTAATTGTGCTCTTAGTGTATTGTTGGTTCTAAATACTGTTTTAATTTTAAATTTGTTTCCTATTCTTTGAATTTTTTCGGAGAATCCTTTTATGTATGGTATTGAGAGCATTTTGTTGTGTGTATCATTGTTTTTGTTTTCTTTTTCTTTATTTTTAGGGTTTTTATTCATTTCTTTCTCTATTATTCTTTTAGGATATTTGTTTTTTATTAGTGTACATCTGATTAGGTCTTTCTCTTTTTTTAAAATTTCTTCGTTTGATGATATTAATTTTGCTCTATCATACATGATTTTGATAATTCCTCGTTTCACACAGTGTGGGTGGTTTGAATCGAAGTTATTAACGACACAGAAAAATCAATTCTTTCAAAAGGCCTTAACTTTGCAGTGACGCCAAAATCAATACCAACCTTTGAAATAATTAGCTGTATTGAGAAAACAGCAAACCAACTTGAAGAAGATCAAGCAAACGAATTTAGAGTACGATGCAAAATCGAAATAGAAAAGAATCACAAAATAAAACCAAATGTAAGTAGTAACGAAATACAAGCAATTCGCAATCTAAGAAACGATAACTCAATTATAATTCTACCTGCTGACAAAGGCAATGCAACAGTAATAATGAATAAAAACGATTACAACACAAAAGTCAACAAACTATTAAACACTGAGAATTACACCAGTTTAGAAACGGACCCAACAAAATCGATTGAAAATAAAATATACACAACCCTATTTAAATTTAAAATGAATTCGAAGACAAAGAAAGAAGTAAACTGGTCCCACATTACAGTAAACCACCCCACTTTTACGGTCTACCAAAATTCATAAAAAGACATTCCTTTAAGACCTATCGTAAGCTCCATAAATTCACCATGCCATAATTTAGCAAAATTTCTACTAAAAATTATAAATCCATTAGCAGGCAAAACGGATTCTTTCATTAAAACAACCAACATTTTTAGAAAAATTATCAAACATAAAAATTGAAAATACACACACAATGGTAAGCTTTGATGTGGTAAATCTCTTCACAAATGTCCCTATAAACAAAACGCTTAATATTATAAAAAACAAACTAGAAAAAGATGACAATCTTAAAGAAAGAACAAAACTAAGCATATCATCGATTATGGAATTACTTGGTTTATGCGTCAATACCACATATTTTCAAATAAATGATCAATTTTACAAACAAAGCTTCGGAATGGCAATGGGAAGTCCACTATCACCAATCTTTAGTAATATATTCATGGAGGAATTCGAAAAAGATGTAATATTCACACAAGAATTAAAACCACTAATCTGGTGGAGATACGTAGATGATGTCTATGCTATTTGGCCTCATAATACAGAACTAATTAAAAACTTTGTACAGTCAATTAACAAAATAGAACCAACTATTAAATTCACATATGAATTAGAACAACATGGAAAACTTCCGTTTTTAGCAAAAACGATACAGCAATTAATACATCGGTATATAGAAAACCAACGCACACAAACAGATACTTAAACTTCGATTCAAACCACCCACACTGTGTGAAACGAGGAATTATCAAAACCATGTATGATAGAGCAAAATTAATATCATCAAACGAAGAAATTTTAAAAAAAGAGAAAGACCTAATCAGATGTACACTAATAAAAAACAAATATCCTAAAAGAATAATAGAGAAAGAAATGAATAAAACCCTAAAAATAAAGAAAAGAAAACAAAACAATGATACACACAACAAAATGCTCTCAATACCATACATAAAAGGATTCTCCGAAAAATTCAAAGAATAGGAAACAAATTTAAAATTAAAACAGTATTTAGAACCAACAATACACTAAGAGCACAATTAACAAAACAAAACCCAAAAACGCAATACAAAGTTCAAAAATTGTATCTACAAAATACCGTGCGAATGTAATAAGTTTTATATAGGGAAAGTTCCAGACCATTTGAAGTTCGATTAAAAGAACATAAATCATATATAAAAATAGAAAATTTGAAAATCCATGATTTGCCAACATGCATGGGACTCCAGTCATAAAATAAAATGGGAGGACGCAAAATTATCGACAAAGAAGAAAACCACCAAAAACGCAAAATCAAAGAAGCTGCTTATATAACCTTACATAAAAATAACTGCGTTGCAAACGAATCCGTAACTTTCAGTAAACAATGGATTCCATTACTAAAAGAAATAACAAAATAAATAACAAATAAAAATCAAATGCCCCAATATCTAGGTAGCATTGCAAGTTTTTCCTGGGTTTTCATTGCGATATTAACATGAAATACAGCCTACATACATGATTTCTATTTATACATACAATAACTAATTATATAACAATAAGCATATTAACTAGAAAACCATTATTTCGGCAAATATCTAAGTGTTGGGGAATCTTGGTAGCCACAGGTTGCTTAACCCCCTTCACTGAATCTCGGTGAAATAAAACATAAAATTAGAAAACAATAGAAAGGAAGCTAGCTCAGAATATAAATAAGTGCAGGTACGTGTCCAACCAGTTTTGAGATGAAGATCCAATGAAGATGATGATGAAGCATATTAACAACCCCTGTAAAACAGCATTGGTATCTGACAAGTGTAAACCCGCAATAAAGTTACCTCACAACCATATACAATCTCCGTTAAACAGTATTGGTATCTGACAAGTGTAAACCCGCCATAGGGTCGCCTCAGATCCATATACAACCTTCATAGAACAACATTGGTATCTGACAAGTGTAAACCCACCATAAGGTTACCTCAGAACAATGTTAAAATCTACCAAAGAGGTAGCCTAAATCATAATGATTTCCTTCAAAATAAATATAAAAAACGACTACTTAAGCCTTTTAATAATGCAATTGCACACTTCTTTAATAACCATCCTCTAAATTGTATAAATAGAAACATGTTAAAAATGTTTTCCAATTCCCAAGTTATTGAATTTTACAATAAAGATTAATCAGCTGATTTCACGTTAAGCGTATTGGCTACCTAAAAAAGTCGGTCCCAGGCCGTAACACAAATTGAAGGCAATTATTCATTTAAACTTTAAAAATTTGCTTAGTGTACTCAAACCAAATATTTCAAACATCAATAAATCAAAGTCACCTTCAATTTGTGTCATAAATGTCAAACTTGAAGTTTTTATTATTTTGAAAACGATCCTAGGTTATGGATCGAAACGTTAATAAAGATAATTTTAAAAACTATGAGTGGTTTAATACCCAAAGAAGATTAAGAAGAATGATCCTACTATATTGCATGTTTTGAGAATGACAGATTTTTATGTTTGTGTGGATGGTTTGGTTGAGGCCGAGTTGATTTAGATGTGTGTTAAAAGTGTATGGGGTGATGCCAGTAGTTGAGATGATGAATGGTATGAAGCCTGTTTTTTTCGGTTTCCATAGTCTCTGAACTTCTATGGTTAATTCTGTATACTTCTCTATTTTTTCATTATATTTTATTTTGATGTTGAGGTCATTGGGTATGGATATGTCTACGAGATAAGTGAGTGGTTCTTTTTGTTTTGGAAGACGATGTCAGACCTATAGCATGTTATTGTTTTATCAGTGCGGATTTCTACGTCCCAGTATAATTTGTATTCGCTGGTATCTATAATCGTAGTTGGGGTGTATTTATAGTATGGTGTTTCATCTGTGTTGAGTTTGTATGTGTTTGCGAGTGCTAGATGGATGCTTTTTCTTGCCGTGTTGTGTCTTTCAGTGCTAAAATTTTTAATCCTCTTATTATGGAGTCTATTGTTTACTTGAATTGATGAGACTTTCTACACGTATAGGTGTGTATGTTTGGATTTTTTATAATATATTTTTCGTAGTTTCGTGTGTTACGATCTGGTCTCCAGGAAAAGATTTCCAACTCGAGCCATTTTAACAAAGTTTTTTTTGATATGTGATCGTACTGCATGTTGTACCCGTGTTTGCCATATAGTTGTTTTGTTGTCAAGGTGTTAATTTTTCCATTTATATTTAGTGTTGGGGTGAATGTATCTGCTAGGTGATTTGTGTTGATTAGATTAAGGAGAGTGAAGTTTCTATCTGATTTGTAGACTGCTTAGTGAAGGGATATTTGTTTGTTGTAGAAGAATTTCCGAAGTTATTGAATCTGTTTTGTGAGTAGTGCTTGGATATCTATCATGCCTCTTCCTTCTTCTTTTCTTTATATTGTAAATCTTTCTTTCAGGAGTTAAAATGGAGTTTTTTTTGTGTCTAGTAAACTCAGATTTGGTGAGTAAGTGGATATTTCCTAAGTCTGTTTGGGTCTACTTAATTACGCCAAACGAGTATGTCGATATTGGGACTGCAAATATGTTAATAGCCATGAGCGGTGCCGGGAGGGGAGAAAGGTTTTTTAGTATGGCTAATAATCTTAGTTTATATTGTTTCTTTAATTGTATGGTTTATCCTGGTATTTCGTAGGAAATCAAGGTATTTGTATGTTTCGTTTTCTGTCATGTTGTCAAATAGTTCTTTCTTTATGGTTTCTCCGTTTTTGCTGTCTTTCCATTTACCTCTTTCTATATGCTGTGCTTTGCATTTGCTAATGTCAAATTTCATTTGTATGTATGCTGCGAATGTTTTTGTTATCTAGGATAGCCCTTTAGCTGTTTTAGTGTTAAGAGCCCATCACAGTAGCGGCCATCTTGAAATTTCTAAAGATCCAAATTTCTTTTCTATTAGGCACCCAAATTAAAAATAATTTTAATAAAAGTTACTTATAAAATAATTGTCTATGTGGCAAAGTCATTTAAGTTTTTTTAACTGCAAGAAAATAATTTTTTGCTGATAATAGAGCGATTTAAACAAAGCCAATAACTTTCCCAAATGCGTGTGAATAATTTTTAAGAATTTTCATCAAACTTGCACATTACAATTCACTTTAGTTATCGAATAAATCAAATTTTAGTATGTTTCAGAAAAATGCACCTGCAATGTGCTGCCGTGAAAAAATTCAGAACCTCTATGTCACACCCTATTGTAAAACAAAAATGGTTTGAATAAATGCTATACAAAACAAACCACAACAAACACGGAAAATGCTATAACTATTGAAGAGATCAAACTATCTATATAAGAACTTTCGACTATAGTCGTAATTGCTCGCATATCTATTTATAACTATCATTAAGAATAATATTTAGCGCCTCAGCAAGTATAGAAATCATAACCTTAGATTTATATAAATTTTTGTTGAGCTTCCTAGTTAGTGAAGTAGGTAATTGGTATTACTACAGTTTTGAGGTAAATGAAAATGAAAGACTGCATTGCAATAGTGTTCTATATTTTTTAAAAAATTTTTAAAATAATATACCATATAGTTGATGGAAAACTGGGTTGTAGTATGGTGATGACTGCAGTGTAAGACTTGTAAAAAAAATAAACACAGAATTGATTTTTATATCCAAGTTCAATTAATGTTTTGGGATAAATTAAAAAAAGCCACCAATAATATTTCGCCCATATTTAGCCTTGTGTAGTAATAAGGAATAATGTGATAAAAATCCTTACGATCAATTAAAATTTACAAACCATGTTTGTTAAGTTATTTTACCCTCAAACTTCTCTAATACACGTAAAATGTACTAAAGTATGTATTTTGTTCATCAGGATACAAATTCACAATTCACAAACACCCATACGCAATTGTGATAGAACAAAATTTGATAAGCTGCATGCAAAACGTAAATAAATAAAAGCAAAACAAATTTTGGACTACTTAAAAATGCAAGACATGCATTTTTATTCTACTAGAGGAATGTTTACTGTGTCCGATCCAGTACAATTTTAAATATGTAATAGCATTGTAAATATATTGAAAATTTGTAATTTATATTTAAATCTATTTTTAATTTTAAAAAATTCACTAAAATAAAACATACTTGGGCGTTGGGGCTATCTTGAAATTTCTAAAGATCCAAATTTCTTTTCTATTAGGCACCCAATTTAAAAATGATTTTAATAAAAGTTACTTATAAAATAATTGTCTATGTGGCAAAGTCATTTAAGTTTTTTTAACTGCAAGAAAATAATTTTTTGCTGCTAATAGAGCGATTTAAACAAAGCCAGTAACTTTCCCAAATGTGTGAATAATTTTTAAGAATTTTCATCAAACTTGCACACTACAATTCACTTTATTTATCGAATAAATCAAATATTAGTATGTTTGAAAAAAATGCACCTGCAATGTGCTGCCGTGAAAAAATTCAGAACTTCCATGTCACACCCTATTGTAAAACAAATGGTTTGAATAAATGCTATACAAAACAAACCACAACAAGCACGGAAAATGCTATAACTATTGAGATCAAACTATCTATATAAGAATTTTCGACTATAGCCGGAATTGCTCGCAAATCTATTTACAACTATCATTAAGGGTAATATTTAGCGCCTCAGCAATTATAGAAACGAGTTGTCTTTCATAACCTTGGATTTATATATAATTTTGTTGAGCATCCTAGTTAGTAAAGTAGGTAATTGGTATTCCCACAGTTTTGAGGTAAATGAAAATGAAAGACTGCATTGCAATAGTGTTCTATATTTTTTAAAATAATTTTTAGATAATACACCATATAGTTGATTAAAAAGGGGGTTGTAGTATGGTGATGAGTGCAGTGTAAGACTTGTAAAAAAGTATAAATAAACACTGAATTGATTAATTTTTATGTCCAAGTTCAATTAATGTTTTGGGATAAATTAAAAAAATCCACCAGTTATTTCGCCCATATTTAGCCTTGTGTAGTAATATGGAATAATGTGATAAAAATTCTTGCGATTAATTAGAATTTACAAACCACGTTATTTTACCCTCAAACTTCTCTAATACACGTAAAATGTACTAAAGTATGTATTTTGTTCATCATGATACAAATTCACAATTCACAAACTCCCATACGCAATTGTGATAGAACAAAATGTGATAAGCTGCATGTAAAACGTAAATAAATAAAAGCAAAACAAACTTTGGACTAATTAAAAATGCAAGACATGCATTTTTATTCTACTAGAAGAATGTTTACTGTGTCCGATCGAGTACAATTTCAAATATGTAATCGCACTGTGAATATATTGAAAATTTGTATTTTATATTTAAATCTATTTTTAAATTCACTGAAATAAAACATACTTGGCCGTTGGGGTCACTTTCGTCGTTAGAAAATGATAAAGGAAACGAAGGTGTTGTAAGAAAAGAAACCAACATTTGCAACTTTTCACAAACTGTAATCAAAACCCACTTGGACACCTTTGCCTAATAATTTTTTATTAGATATACGTTTAAACCATTATTCTGTTTTTCCCATTTATTGGCCAAATAATTAATGTAACAGCTTTGTCAATTGCATATTAGAAATTGTAAAATAATTATGCGATGCAAATGTAGGAATGATAAATCTTATAATCTCTTGTTCCCTAATAATTTTTTTACATTACATATCGAAATTTTAAAGTTTTTCACTGGTTATAAATGTTAGAGAATATAATATTTATAAATAAAATATCTGTGAGATTTATAATTGGACTAATAAGTTCCATAGCACTGCCGTCTGTATGCGCTCCCTAGTACTTCATAAACCAAATAGGCGGAGTACTAAACTTCATATCCTTTTCTAATGAATAACTGCATCTTGACATTTCGTCACGCCCTACGCTACCTCACCCCAACCCGCGCTTTTACAGCAGATGGTTGGTAACCTGCTGTGATGAGCTCTTAATGTGTAGATTTTAATATCGTCCATAAAGATGGTTAATTTTATGTTCTGTAGTTTTTTGATGTTTTATGTCAAAGCCGTATTTGGAGCCAATGAGTGTATTCGAAAGTGGATTTATGCACAAGCAATACCATAATGCGCTTAGTGCATCACCTTGAAAAATGATGATGTGTAGTTCATCGGTTCATAAACTGTCTGATTCTGAGGTTATGGTAATTTTTGTTCTCCAAGTTTTCATTATTTCTGCTAGGTACCGTTTAATTTTTATGTCTATTTTATAAATATCTAACTTTCTTATTAGCCAGTTGTGTGGTATGGAGTCGAAAGAAAGCTTTTTTACTCCATGTAGCACGTGTGCAAGTTTCTGTGTTCTTTTTCTGTCTATTTTACGATGATTGTATCTATTATTAATTGTTCTTTGGAACCTTGGCTGAATTTTCTGCAGGCCTTTTGTTCTTCAATGAGTATATTATGTTGTGTAAGGTGTATGTCTACTTTTTACATATGTTGCAGTTATTGTTGTATATAATGTGGGGAGGCATGTTATTGATCTATAGTGCGCTGGATTCTTTGCATCTGCGATTTTTCGGCATAACATATGTGTTGCCCTGTGTTAGGAATTCTTGGAACGAATTTGAGCGGATAATTTGGTTTATTTCTCTAGTGAGTGAGTTGTGTGCGGGTGTGAACTGTTTGTACCAAAAACTTTGTATTTTATATGCTAATGAGCATTTTCAATTGTGTGTACGCCTGATGATGTCTGAGAGTTCTTTTGTTGTAGTGTAATGATCTCTTTTTGTTTGTATGTAGCTGTGACTTTCTGTTTCTGTTTAGATCAAACTATTGTTGCCATTGTGTTGCACAGGAGTTGACCATATGATTCCCCAGTAATCTGTTAATTCCTGTTTTCAAGGATATTTCTGTTACGTGGTAATCTTCTTGAGATGTTATTGTTTTATCAAATTGTTTTTCGTTTCTTTCGAAGGCCATGTTCGTATCTTTTCTTTCAGTTGACTCTATATCTGCGTAGTCTAATGGCATATATAGCAAGCTTTTGTTTCAAAGTGTCGAGAGTTTCTGATTCTGTTGGTATCGGATTATTTTTGATTATGCCTTTTTATCTTTTCTGATGTATTGGCATTTATATATTGGGTCATATATCCTATATCTCTTCTTAAGTTTTTACTTTATTCTCTATTCTGATTTACCAGTTCGGTATTTGTTTTCTTCTTTGGTTGTTGTGTTTGATTATTCTAATTTCTACAGTGTACTTAATTGTATAGATGACATCTAATGTAGTATAATGTGTTAGATAATTAGGGATACCTGTGTTCCTTTTGTTGATAATTTAAGAATATTAGGTTTGTAGATGAAACTTGGGATGTGCTTTCCTAGATTTTGGTGTGTTCCTTGCCAATGCATTATGTTCGTTTCCATTTCCTGACTGAGGATTTCTCCTAGTTCTAAGTTTTTATCTACTGTTGGGTGTACGTAGTTCAGGTTGTTGGTTTATTGGTAGCTTTTCGTTAGGGATTTCTTTTGTGTATTCAGGTATGAGCTGTGTGTCTGAGTGTAAGCGTGAATGTGAATGAGTCTGGGTATGAGTATGATTATGGGTATACGTATAGTATGAGTCGGGTATGGGTATGAGTACGGGAAGGAGTACGAGTATGAGTATGAGTGTGAGCATGAGCATGAGTATGGGTATGAGTATGAGCATGAGTATGAGTATGGCTATGAGTATAAGTGTGAGTGTGTGTGTTGAGTTCTTGGGGCTTTCTTTTGGAGTTTTTTCTTTTAGTTTTGAAGCGATATTTTTCTCTTTTCGTTTTGTCTGGGGTTTTTTTCTTTGTTTTTATTTGTCCTGCCCACTCCCATCACTTTTGTTTTCCTACCCCGATCTGTTAATTTTGCTGGGGAGGGGGGATTTGTTACGTTCCAATTTTGCTGTAGAAATTTCCCTTGTTAATTCATAAGTCCGCTTTACGATAATTTTGGAAAATCAACTACGTTGCTATTCTCACATCCGTCAACTTAATTAATAATAAATACGCTATCTAATATTTTTCAACTCAAATTCCTTTTTGCTTTAAAAACGACAAGTTTATGCTACAATTAAATAAGTCAATATCCTGTTTAGGTATCCGTGAGCGCGTTATACCTTCCGACAAGTTATAATTGCGTTCTAGTGGGTTTCCCATCTAAAGATTTGTCGAAATAATATATCCTACTATTCTCCGGTAAAACCGTGTTTTCCAGTTTCAATCGCGTTTCGATAACGCGGATGTTTGCTTGGCGGTTCGTGTTATTTTGAACTTCTTTTAAACTTTGATTCGGCAGCTTGTGCGTTGATGCACTTGTAAAAACTACTCGTTCTGTTACTCCAAGAGCGATGCATGTTTCTCCTTTATCAAATGTGTAGATTTGGTGTGGATCGGTAAGCGCTCCGGAGTTGTTAATTTTAGTAATATTTTCCTTTTTCAGCTCTTAGCTGGATGCTAAATTACTTGTTGCGTAGCCCGATTATTCCTTAATGTAGATCAACTGCTCTTGCAATTACGGTAGTGGCATTGTTGTTGCTGACTACCGCGGCGATGCTGTGTCAATTCGCTTCCTATGGCTGACATGAATGTGATTTGTTTTCCTTTTCTAACATACCCAGGAATCAACCCAATTTGAAATTGGATACGCTAATGTTTGTTCTGGTAAAATCCTTACTAGAAAAGTTTCGAACTTTAATGCTTTTGCTTTTTGTACTTAACCCATCTGCTTATACGAAAGTATCAGCAGTATTCTTTTTTGTTACTGATTAGAGTTATAACAAATGCTTCGAATGGTAAAATCCTTACTAGAAAGATTTCTAAATTTAATGTTTTTTTTTTAATTAACCAATCCGCTTATACGAAAGTATCAGCGGTATTCTTTTTGGTACTGATTAGATTTATTGCATGTTAGCTACGAATTGCGCATTTCGTGCAACAATTAGTAAATTTGTCCATAGAGTAAAATTGTTTTATTAAATAGTGACAGTTAATTTTGTTTTGCTGTTTCATAGAAATTTCTATATTTGTGTTTTTTTATTGTAAATAGAAAATTGTTGGCGATGTATTATTTTTGTGTTGCTAGGAACCCCTCCCCTCACCGCATTGGTAATTAGCCTAGTTTATTTACGTTTTCTTCCGGCTACGTCATGGTGCGTAGCATAATTTCTGTTTAAATTTTATCATAAACTGGTCGTTTCCAAGCAAATAGATTTAAGTTGAGAAATTATTCGAAAGCGTATTTATAGCAGAAAAATAAAATATATAGGATGTATACTATTTAATTGTAGCATAAACTTGTCGTTTTTAAAGCAAAAAGGGATTTGAGTTGAAAAGTATTAAACAGCGTATTTATTAGTAATTAAGTTGACCGATGTGAGAATAGCAACGTAGTTGATTTACCAAAATTATCGTAAAGCGGACTTATAAATTAACAAGGAAAATTTCTACAGCAAAATTGAAACGTAACAATGTGGTAGGTAGTGTTTGTCAAGCTTTTTCTGCAAAAAAAAAATATGAGGTTAATTACAGTGTGATATGCTCTGATGTTCATATTCCTTATTAAGACTAATCATGTTTGTCATTTGTGAGCTCCAAAGTCAGTTTATTCAAACAAGTTATTTAATTTCCCAGAAATTTTCTTTAGATATTATTGTGGCTGCAGTTGACAACTCACTTAGATTACATGTGTATTATGAAAATAAGTATTTTATGATTCTAAGCTTTCTGCGTTCATTCTACAATAAATTCAAAGGCTGAAGAATGCCTCTTGAAGCGGATAAAAACGCTGTATAAAGTTAATCAATTTATATGTTGTATACCAAGACAGCTTTGTTGAATGGGCTGAGAAATATCAATAAAATGTTTTTCTGTATTTCCCTAAATATTATTTATTACTAGTATGGTTCTCCTTTATCGTAATCTATGGCCATCCCCGCATTTTCCATTCGCAATCTCATCAGTCGATGAATCTCATTTACAATTTAAACAAGATTTTTCTTACATCCAAGAAAACAATTTCTTGTGATGTATTTACGATTTTCCGAAGAACACAATGAATACGATCCACCTGATTATTCATCAGTTAAAATTCAGCCCAATAAAAATAAATAAAAAGACTCCCCAAGCTTCAATTATAGGACGAAAGCGCTACTTTTTCCAGTAGCAATCCAAAATACAGCTTTCGCTTGTTTTTTCTAAATTTGTAAAAGTAAAATAACTACCTCTTTACAAAGAAAATTTTACCCTGAGACGCTAGCTATAAGCGACAATAATTTAGAGTACATACAATTTAAGAATTTCATGTTTAATTGTCAAAATATATATTGTTGCGTCCCAAAGTCAATTTTAGATTGTCATTTCTGTTAATTCTACAAGAACCGTCACCTTTAATTTGAATATTTCTATTCATTATAAACTGGTTGTATTGTTATCTTGTGCAAATACTCATTCGTGTGATAACTCTTGGTTTGTAAGAGTAAGTTGTATATATTAGATCGATAACGTGCTCTAGTTTGAATATGACGCTAATTAATATACAATCAACGTTCATATTTCTCATTTAAAAAGTTTTATACCATGTGCTTATGTTACGTACTCGATGAATGATACAATCTACGCGTCCACTACCAGTTGTTAAAGAAGGAAGACCACACGACTGCACTTTGTTGTGACTAAGACACTAGAACGACATCTGCTAAAGCAGCAGTTAAAATCCATCCAAACACAATAATTGGTAAATTTTTGTTGTGTGTGCGTCATTCACAAAGTAGTACGCCTCCCCTTATAAAGTTCCGCTTATTCAATTTATATGGATCAATTAAATTCAGAACGTGAAATTATACCCAAATGTTTTTGGACTTCGAGCCGGATTCTTCTTTGGAGTTATGGCATTTCGTGTTTCATTGCATTGTGGTAAATTTAAACAAGATCAAGCGAGTCAATTACAACGTTATCTTTGTTATTGTTGTTGTTGATTAATTTCAAATTCCACAGTTTCATACGTTCTTGAAAGGTTATTGGTGCGTTGCTTGTATAATTATATATATCCCGCTTTAATTTAGAATGTTTGTTTTAATAAATTTCGATTGTGTTTATTTTGTATTTAATTATACATTATCAGTAATAGATTTAAATTTACTAAACGCCCTGCAAATTAAACGTGAAAATGACTTTTTGTAGATTACAAGCGCCATATAATATTGCAACGAAATGTTATGAACTGGTACAATTAGGCCAACAACTTGGTGATTTGTTTATTTCTCGGTATCAAAAACCGGATAACGATGCTACCTTTTTTGAAAAAAATAACGAAAGATATATCATTACTGAATATACGTGTGGAAGCGGATGAAAAATTAGATACTCACAATCCTTCTCTAACTTATGACGAATTCTATATCAACATAAAAATATACGTTCACCAATTGAAAATAGAGGAACAGATTAGAATTGCTTCAGCACCAATTGTGGTTAGTAGTCTTAGTCGTCCAGCTGTTTAAGCGCGTCTACCAAAATTGGAAATTAAAGTCTTTGATGGAACAATTTGAAAATAGTCAAATTTCTATTTGTGATATACGCCCATGATTCATAAAAACAAATCACTTTCCAAACTAGAAAAATTAATCTACTGCCGGGGTTTATTAAAAAAATAACGCTTTAGCTCTAATCGAAACTTTTCACCCCTTTCACAGGAGAATTATCATAATGCTATACCGATGCTCATTCAACGATATCAAAATAAAAGTTTGTTAGCTTCCAATTACTTGGATAAAATTTTTTCGTTTCGTCCGCTATTAGACTTCGCCCGTGAATCATTGAGTAGTTTCCTGGAGGTACTTAATACCGATTTAGCAGCCTTAAGGCATTTGACGTGGCTGATCTTTTTAATCTGGCAATGCTATATGTTGGAATTAGTGTCTTAACTCCGCAGAACGAAAAGAATTAGAATGACAACACTGTGATGATAGCCCCCACCCGCTGAAAATTTAATCAAGTTCGCTCACAAACAAGTTCATATTTTAGAACTAACGCATGTTGAAAAACCGCTAAAATCTAAGGCCATGGCATGATTTCGGTTGGTAAACCTACGTATAGTAGCGCTAGCAGCACACTGCTGGCTAAAGTTAAATCTAGCAAAGATAGTTCACTGAAACTTAGTTATGTATGTTCCATGTGTATTAGCATAAATCATAAAATTTATAATTGTGTCAAATTTAAGAAACTATTATACAACAACGCCATGAAATTGTAAAAAAAATTTCTTGTGCTTCAATTTTCTCGGGTTTCATAAAATTACGCCTTGCAAAGCAGCCCCTACATGTTTTCATTGGAAAAAGGGACACCGTAGTCTTTTGCATTTTATAAACTCAAATTCCTCGTCGACTTCTTCTGCTATTGTTGAAGACCTACCTACCGCTGTAACTACACAATCTTTGTCTGTTCAGGTTCAATCTTTATCATGTACTGTAAGAAGTAATGCAAATTTAAATCAACGCGTGATGTTATGCATAGCAATTATTGGTATAAGAAATTATACAGGCAAATTGTGTCAGGTTCGAGCCATTCTTGATAGTGACTCACAGGCTAGATTAATTACGGATGCCTGTGTACAAAATTTGAGGTTATCGCGTCAGCGGACGCATGTAGGTTTGATTGCAGTGCCCAAATGCTGACGTTACAAAAAATGAAAATATTGCGTTGGAGTACTAAGGCTCTCGTTCTCAATGAAATATGTGGTAATCAATCTAGCCTGCATATAGATGCTACTATTCAGAATTGATTCTCTAATGTAACCCTCGCTGATCCTCGTTTTACAAAAAGAAACGGTCCTATAGAATTTTTGTTGGGATCAGATCTGAACCTAGATGTTTTAGAAAATCCGTCTCACATCTCACAATCTCAACAATTTTTGTTTGAATCATAGTTGGGAAATTTCTCGAGCTCAATTCAAAATCTGCAGCAACAGATATTCCACGTCTTTATTTCTATATTGTAAATCATTAGATTTGTCTATACGTCGCTTTTGAGAAATAGAAGAGGTGGGTGATTATCATATTCCTAACTACGAGGTATCACTTGTGAAAAGTTGTTTTCTAACGACCACGTGTGAAAACAACAGCTAGTACAGTACTTAGTTATTTAGAAAATGAGGTATTCACTCTAGAGTGCGAAAGTGCATATCACTCTAGAGTGATATGACGGATATTAGTACGTTTATTACTTAGGTAACTCCACATGTCATTCCCAAGACACTTACTGGTTTTCTATCTATTTGCATGCATTCGTTTCGTTTCGACTAAAAACTTAAATACTCAACAGTTAAATTGGTACTAACAGTTTTTGCTTTGCGTAAAGATGTAATTGCTCATATTAGTCTATAATTGAAATAAATTCCACAATAAAAAATTGCGAATGTATTATAATTAAATCTCTGCATCTCCTCTTTCCGAGACATTCACTTGAAGCAAGTGAGTAGTGGATTTTATCAAAAGACAAAGTAGGCTTTTGAATTTTCAATATCAAAAACATCAAACAAATTTTGTAGTTGTCTGTCGTGTATTATTGTGTTCAAATTCATAAGCATGCATATAGATAGTGATCAGTATACCCCACCTGCAATTCAAGAGACGGCAAAATAACCTCCATGAAATTATTGCCTGAAAAGTCTAAAAGAAGGTATGAGTACGCGTATGACCAATTTATTTCATGGCGAAGAAACAAGGAATAAAAAACTTCTTCTCCGAGAACGCTATGCTTGTATATATGGATGAACTTTCCACTAAAGATGAGGGTTCTACATTACGGATCCAGTATTCGATGTTACGTACTACTTTAACTATCCACCACAATGTAGAAATTTCGTAGTATAATAAATGCGCAGAGTTTATCAACGGCTGCATTTTTTGCTGTTTTAGATAGATTTGTAGTGCGCCGCGGATTATGTCACAATATACACAATGACTGTGTCATGAATTTTAAAGGTGCAGCTAATTATTTTACCAAATTAAAACAACTTCGTTAAAAATTCCAATCACCCTATAGCCGGCCATCTCTCGTATAGAACTTCATTTCCCAGTCGTCTCCCCACTTTGGTAAAATTTGGGAGGCAGAAGTGAAGTGCACCAAGCACCATTTACATCGATTAATGGGTCCATTAGTTCTTACCTTCGAAAAAATGATGACATTACTTGCTAAAGTCGAAGCTATTCCACATAGCCGTCTGCTAAATTCAGTTACCATGGACTCATGCGATGACATTGATTTCCTTATACGTGATCACTTTCTGATCGGGTCACTTATGCAATCGGGTCTGAAATTAATGTTGAACACGCATCCACAAATCTCTTGAATCGCGGCCAACTTTTGCAGCAAGCAACTCAAGCCCCTTGGAAGCGTTGGTCTCAAGATTATTTACACACGTTCATGCCAGAGGTTAAAAAGGGCAAGTCCTCAACCAAATTTACAATTGGGTGAGGTGGTTGTTGTGAAATAAAAAGACAATTTAGCGCTGTCGTGGTCCATTTGGTGCGTAACAGAAATTTACGCCGGCAAAAACGGGGTTGTGAAAGTTGCAAAGTTTCGTACTGCAAGTGGGAGTTATGTAGGACCTACTAACAAGTGGGTTCCCTCACCGCATTAACATAGTGACTCTTCTGCGTGACAAATTTATTTTATTTTCCTCTTTATATATTTTTTTAAGAGGGATTGTCAGTCATTTAATTCAATACTACGTTTTGAGTGGCGGTATGTGATGTCCCAAAAGAAAATTTTAAGTTGTTTTCATTTCTGTTAATGTTAAAAAAACTATCAACTTTAATTTAGATATTTCTATTCATTATAAACTGATTATGTTGTTATTTTGTGCAAACTCTCGTTCCTGTGATAGGTGTTGGTTTGTAAGTGTAAGTTGTAAACAATATATTGGTACCGCGCCCCGCTAATTAATATACAAGCAACTTTCTTTTCTCATTTTTGAAGTTTCAGACCGTGTACTTATGTTACGTACTCGATGAATAATACAATCTCCACGTCCCCTACCAGTTTTTGAGGAAGAAAGACCACTTGACCGCAGTTTGTTAAAACTAAGGTTTTAGAACACCATCTACTAGAGTAGCAGTTAGGATCCATCCGGATACAATCATTGGTGCGTTTTTGTTGTGTATGTGTCATTCACAAAGTAGTACGCCTCCCCTTATACAGTTCTACTTATTCAATTTATTTGGAACTATTAAATCCAGAACGCAAAATTATACCCAAGATATATTAAAATGAAGATATTAAACAAATATTTGTGTGTCATTGTGCTTTTTATGCTGGTTTGTCCCTTAAAAAACAGTTGTTCCGCTCACAATGCTTTCGTACATTGGTTCGCAACTTCATGATGTATATAGATAACCTGCACCGTTATACTCAAATGTTTTCAGAATTCTCTTTCGTTCCTACGATTGCTTCTTTCATTTCTGTAACGTTCATAAGGTTCTCCCAAAGTATTTGATTATTCCATAGACCCGTTGCAAGAAATATGAATAACATTCCCACGGGCAATTTGAGATCATCAAATGGTATTCTTGGTGTTAATGAATCCCATTCCCTCATAAAATATTAATCGTAATCATATTCCTCTAATAATAAATCCTACACATAATAATGCCTAAGATTTATGTTGTATACATATTCTTTCGAAATAACTGTACAATATTTATGTACAATAAATCGCTATTAAGGTCTTCATAAATGAAGTTGTTCCTCGTTTTATCAATTAAATATTCTATAAATAAATTATTTACAGACCAAAATTTGTTGTAACCTGTTTTCTAAACGTAACATTTGATTTTCATGTTCGACAATCTGTTACACAACATTTACAGACAGTTGGTATTTTCTTATCGTGGAGAGAGGATATCAACAATGTCTCTATCGGCTGTCAACTTGCGTATATCAATTTAACAGAATGACTGGTTTCGAAAGCTTTATAAACATGTTTAATACATTATTAATATTTTTTTATTCCTAGTAGAAACAGTCATGATTTTCATATTTAATATCTGCGTCTAAAAGATTAGACCAAATTATTCATGTATATTCTGGATATAAAATTTGATTTCGAAAAAAGCTGAACTAAATTAAAAGATAATCGTTAAATTCATTTGAGTAATTGTTTTATTTCGGATAAGTGAGTTCAAGAGTGGGCTAATTGAGTTAAAAGGTAAAAATGTATAAATACCCTTTTATAAAAGTAACGTTTATAACAGTGACTTGATAAAGAAGCACTAAACACCACCTTCAAGAGGTTTAATGCCTAAATTTGTTTTTACAATAATGTTTAAATTATGGGTTTTAATGGTTATTCTTTTTCTTTATGGTATAAGGTAGCATTTTTTACAGTTCCTGCTTTAGCAGTAAATACGATATTTCTCTCTAAGGACATCCAAGTACTCCCTTAGGGCAAACCCCTGTCTAAAAATTCAAGGACTTGGTAGCGCCCCTTTGCACTCCCTATTTTGTATTATAAGAGTCAGTAAGTAAACAATGTTTTGTTGTAAAACCCACGACCACTCCTGATAGGCTCTACCCGAGGAATAGACCTCTAGCTTAGTCGGAAGATTGTCGAGATCCCTTAATCATAAGGAGATCTAAATCTTTACCATAAAGAAGATTTGATATAATATAGCGATATTAGCATCTAGCAAAGACGAGTTAGAAGCTGCTCTTAATGAAATGGAAACAGTTCTAACGGAGAGTTATGGTATGAAAATTAACACAAATAAAACTAAAGTTCCAGTATGCAAAAGGAGAAGAAAATAAATAAAAAACAAGAATACAAATAGGTAATGAAAACTTACAAGAAGGTAAGGATTTCTGCTACTTAGGACGTCAAATAACACAAGATGGGAAAAGCACAAAAGATATAAAACAAAGATTAGCACAAGGTCGTGCTACATTTAACAAGAAAAAGCAATTACTGTGTTCAAAGACAACAAACATAGAAACAAGGAAAATATTGCTTAAAACATGTGTGGAGCATAGCACTGTACGGCTGTGAAACCTGGACAGTAGGTGAAGCGGACAGGAAAAAGATAGAAGCCTTTGAAATGTGGTGCTACAGACGCATGATGAAGATATCATGGACAGACGAAGTTAAGAACGAAGAGGTACTAAAAATGGTAGGGGAAGAAAGAAATATGTAGAAAACGGTAAAAAATAGGAGAGATAGGATGATAGGCCACATACTACGACATGAGGGAATAGTGCGGAATATATTAGAACCAGAGATAAGAAAAAGGGAATTAGAGGTAGACCTAGGTTAGACTACTGCACACAGATAGTGAAAGATGTAAACTGTGAGAATTTCAGGGAAATGTGTATGCTAGCTCAGAATAGAAATCAATGGAGGTACGCTTCCAACCAGTCGCAAGATGGAAAATGACAAAAATAATAACTGTACTTAAACATGGTCATTATTATAAACAATCATAGATATTGGTTTTGCAATACTCTCAACTAATGTTAATTGTGCAAAAGGATTTACTGGAAAACTATTAATACGGTAAATGTCTAACTGTTGGGGGATCCTTGGCAGCCACAGGCTGCTTAACCCCCTTCACATACCACTGAATCTCGATGAAATACGGCATATAATTAGAAAACAATGGAAGGGAATCGAGCTGTATATAAGCTGTTGTGAGAATTGCAGGGAACTGTGTAGGCTAGCTCAAAACATAAATAAGCTGAGGTACAAGTCCAACCAGTTTCAAGACGTAAAACCCAATGACGAAAAAATAAGTGCTCCTAAATCTGATGATTATTATAAACAACTACAGGTGTTGGTTGTGAAATATTTTCAACTAATGGTGATTGGGCGAAAGGATAAATTGGAAAAACTATTAATTCGACAAAGGTTCAAGTGCTGGAAGAGCTTGGCAGCCTTCACATACCCTACATGTGATTTTCCAATGCTCCACCCGAAGGTATTACATTGGCCAGGAAGCGAGTTTTTTTTTACCTTTAACGTGCGTGAAAACACTCACACACGAAACCTCCATTTTACCTCTCATCCGAACGAGGGTGTATATTTGTGAAAAATGCTCGCCTAACATTTTTCAAGCGGACCGTGTCAGGATTCGAACCTGGGACTTTGGGCGTACCCCCTTCACATACCACTGAATATCGGGGAAATAGGGTACATAACAGTAAAACAATAGAAGGTGACCGAACTGCATCAAACAAGAAAGAACAGCGCTATGTTCAAAGACAACGAACATAGGTACAAGAAGAAAACTGTTCAAAGTATAGTGTGGAGCACAGCAGAGTATATTATTAAATAGGGGCAGTAGGAAAAGCAGACAGAAAGAGATAGAAGCCTTCTGAAATATTGTGCTTCAGATGTTTGAGGATGATAGCATGGACAGACAAAGTTAATAGCAAATAGGTTGTAGAAATAGTAGAGGAATAAAGATATCTGCGGAAAACGAAAAAATATGAGAAATAGAAGAACAGAATACGTCTAAGGCATTTCTGGGGAATAGTACGGGATATATTACAAGTACAGATAAAAGAGATGTAGAGGTTGACCGAAATCAGACTTTCGCACATCGATAGTGATAGATGCAGACTGTAAATTTCAGGGAAATGTGTAGGTTGATTCAGACTAGGAAACAATGAGGGTACGCGTCCAATAAGTTCTAGGACTGAAGACCTAATGATGATGAAGACTGAGAAACAGGAAGTATTGTGAAATAGAAGAAAACATTCCATATCATTATTTGAAACATTTTGATACATTTATACCTCATTTTATGTGTTATATGACATTGTGAGGCATACATAGTGTGTAGTATTTCATTTTATAATCAAACTTTTATTACAGCTTTCGTTAATAGTTTTGACTGCTGTTCAGAAATGGAGTTTTGTCATTTATTATAGACAACACTATCCAGGCATACTTGAGGGTTTTCGCATCTTCCCTTAAGGTGTATTTATTTATGCAGTTAGATGTGGGGGCGCCTGTCCAATATTTATAATTATCCCTTGTAGTTTTGTATCGCTTTTACAAATCTAATAAAAAACCATCCTCATTCTCATATTTACTGCAGCGTCCGTAACTTGAGCTAGCTGGCTATACCGGACCTGCAACATCTGGCCTAGATAAAAATAATGAAGAAAATTTTCTGTTTAACTAACGCCGTCAACGTTGGACAATATATTTTTAATTTTTTTACTAAAATAATTTTATATAACACCAACACCGCATACGTGGGACTAT
Source organism: Platerodrilus igneus (assembly GCA_036346225.1). NCBI lineage: Eukaryota > Metazoa > Arthropoda > Insecta > Coleoptera > Lycidae > Platerodrilus > Platerodrilus igneus. Next base: position 10,525,333 of record JARFIW010000266.1, on the reverse strand, counting down.
TTTCCTTATTAAAATAAAATAAATTTATATTTCAACGGTTTGCGACGAATTAGATGTATTCGGAGGATTTTCTGTTGCACATCAGAAGTTAGCCCTGCCATGACCTACGTGAGTGTCTATAGGTGGTTTATTTCACAGCACCTGCACGTCGTTAATCTCACAGGATACAACACCTGACCTTATATTGTTTTGATACCGAAAAGTACACAGAGATTAGAGAGGTTCAATGGTTGTGCTGCGTCATGCGCTTCCCCGTGCGTTAGTTGGTTCGCGTGTGACTAACTAAGCCGAAGGTCCGGGTTCGATTTCCGGCACGGGGCGCTTCAAAAATGTTAATAAGCGGTCATTTTCAACAAAAATACATCGTTTGGATAAACAGTAAAATGTAGGTGCCGTATGCGAAAGTTGTCACACACCTTAAAGATCTCTACATTGCCTGGAATGGCAAAGATCCCGCTAAATTCAAAATTTCCATTTAAAAATAAACTCTGCTTCTAGGTTAATGTAGTACCATCGTGTGGAGCATTGCAAAATCAAATTACGTCATCGAATATTATTGCATCTTCTAACGTTCGCTGATAGAAAACGTGCATTCGTTACTGCAGGTTTCTTTAGTGCCAAAGACGCTTCTGCTCTCGCGCTGTTTTTCCAAAACTCAAGAAATTAAAATTTGGCTTACATGAAAGCGATTTGCAATTTTGAGCAGCGTTTACTCAGCCATTAGCAAATCAAGGGCAATAAATAATAGCTTTATCATATGTTAAATTACGCCTAGGAATTTTTGATAATACACAAACTTGAAAAAATGCAAATCAATAGTTTCAATCGTATTTTTCAAGCTACTGCTGCCCGCTGCTCGTTGGTTACTAGAAATATTATAGCACCGTATTTGGTCTGTCTCCGACCAGAATAATTACATTAGAACGTAAGCAAAGGATTTGTACACAAAAGATGCGCGAGATTCCTTGATTGGCAGGTATAATACTTTGCATTTAAAAGATTTCAATAGGTACATTCGTGATGTTATTTACGTAATTTCTTGTATGTTTTACAATAGTCTAGACGTTTTTAAATAAGTATAAAAATTACCGTCGTGGATAATGGAGTTTAGTTCTAATTGAAACTTTCATATGAGTTACGATTAAAGTAGTTGTGATTACGATAGCAGTCCTAGTTTAAAGCTTTGAAATACGTGATATAAATGACTGTCGATATAAATTAGTGCTGATATAAATTATTGTTGTGATAACATAAATTAATAATTAGTGTTTGGATAATTAATTATGGTGCTCCGTAAGTAAGTAATTTAGAAGAGAGGATTTTAATCGTAGTATTAAGATCATAATACTTGTACCGTTAGCGATTAGTTCTGATAAATTGTTGAGAGAACTTTTAGCAAATTCCATTTAACTACAAGTTGTTGAAAAGGCATGTATATTCAAGTTTGAAAATAAAGAACTGTTGTTATTGCAAATAGAGTTTTCGTTATAATATTAATAATTCTTGACTGTCATGCACTATTAGTCCAATTATTATAGAGTCGTCGGTAAGAGTCAATCGAAGGGTCATTGGAAGTACAACTTTAGCATAAAGACCGAATGTACTTTTAAGTCAAGATATATTGAGTTTAATTATGCCTTCAGGAGACTCTGCTGTTCAGACGACTAGTTCAAGTAGAATTTGCATCAACCATGAATTTTAATCAGAGCGCGTATTTGCAATATGGAATACATGTGGTACTAGGTTCTTATTTATACGGTTTCAATTAAAAAAATAAATCGCACATTTATTAGTACAGAATTCGTTAATACACAACCCATAAAATACTTCGTGAAAAGATAGTGTAAACGCAACAGGGCGTTGATAATCGTATAATACAGTAGAAATCTTGTTAAATTCCAGAAGCCGTAAATTATGATCTCGTAAATGAAATATTAAACTTGGGTTTAATATGTTTTGTCCAGGTTATGACTTTTAATTTAATAGAGTGTCGACTAAAAGGGTGCTTTCGTTCTGCTAAAAGCTATCTGAAAGTGAATTTTAAGAAGCATATTCTTTATTTTATGGAACGCGCTTTTTTTTTAAATTGGGAGACGAAAATTTTACACTTTTAACAAACATTCTCTATATTTTTTATAACTACAGAAATGAAAGAAAACAATTAAGCAATCGAAAAACAGTAAACCATGTAGCGTTTGATAAACCAGTTTACCAAAAAAGAATTCAGATCAGCACACAACAGGGTTATTTTGAATACAAAGAAATAATATTTAAATACCTACACCCTTCTGCGTTTCACTCTAACTACTGTTAACTTGCAGAAGGGCGACTCCGCATTGTGCAAAAGCATTGATTCGTCAATAGATATCAATTTTAGCATGTTTAGAAACCATAGTAAGAAACATATCCTTAAAATTTTATAAAAACTAGGTTAATTTGCAGTTAGAAAGGAGCTATTTTATTACAATATTCAAATTAGAACAAGCAAATACGCCTAGAAGTACTAAGTACATTTTTATATGAACAGCCCTAATGATAAGGATTTTACATCTTCGTAATGAATTAAAAAGTCACCGATAAAAATCAGAGACACTATTGTCCACAATAATATTGTTTCAATTAACATGGAGTTCAGAAACCTCAATAACCACAAAACTCCTAAAAAGCAATATTAAATTAATAATTGGTCTCACATAAACGGAAGACTGATTTTACCGTAAAAAAGGTTCAGGCGTATATTCTCTGAGAACTCAGTTCGGGATTTTAACAAAAAGTGGGAAATTAAAAGTTAGAATAAAATTAATACAGAGAGGTAGAGAAGTACAAAATAAAGCGCGCATAACAACAGACATACCCGTAGAGGTTGTTAGCCTTCGGCGATATGGCTGACCAAGACAAGCACAAAATGATGCGTCGATAACAATGGACGTGTACACCCGAAGGTGGGTATCGCTTCGACGAAGACAAGAACAAAAGTATGATTTAAGGGTAACGGACAAGTGTTGGTAAAAGCCGATGGTTCTCAGGCCGGTCGCGAATAGTATTGACCTTTGCTGGAACAATTAACGGAGAAGTTTTTAAACACGCGTGTGACGTGGATTTAAACGGGATTCGGTTGTGAACTACAAGGGTGCAAAGTGAAGTTCACTCTTCAACGTGTGTTGGAGAAATCACAGGTATGAGGTGTCCTAATGGGCCGAGGAAATAATTATTCCGTCAATGGAGTTAATCCGGAAGCCCTTAAAACACAATTATGAGTACTGTACTTTGTTGTATTTTGTTGACGCTTGAAAATTATGTAATGACTAACTTGTATATGTAATTCTGATGGGTTCGTAGAACGTCAGAATTAGTTATTTACATTTAAGGATAAAATTAGTGTAAAAGCAGTTTGAAACTTTTAAAATACGTGCGTATTAAGTAAAACGCAAGCTTAGTTGTAAAATGTATAGTTAGCATATTTTTTGTGCAAAATTTTGTTTTTAATGGACCTCGAAGTGGTGTAAACAAAAGTTGGTATTGTGCTACATATTTCTAAGTCAGTTGTTCGTCATTTCCGGGATTTACATAATGTCGTAAAGCAATTTAGGAATCTAGTACAATGAAATACTAGTATTATTTTCAGTTGAAGGTTTCTTTAGACGTGCTGTTAATAATACCTGGCCAGAGGAGATTAGATTACGTTTTGCTTTCTTTTAAAGTAAATAAACGTGTATTGATATGTTTCGAAATTTACTGTTAATAGAGTGTAAATTTGGATGAAATTTTATTTACGTCCGTTATAAGATAGATAAGATGATCATTGTGATAAGATATCCAGTTACGCCTACTAATGGCGTTATATCTGAGAGAAACCGTTATTTCGAAAATTGCTGTACATGGATAAAAGCCAGGAAGTGTTTTTAAGTAAGGTACAACAAGAGATCGCTGTGGGGACAAGTTTGAAATCAGAAGCAAGGAGAGCTATCCGGAATAATCGTCTTCCAGATAACAAATACATTGAGGACCTTGTTAGAATATGACGGTTTAGCACCCTGTAATGACAGTTAGTAAAACCTTTCAAGGTAAGTAGTCTTTTTTCTATCGCTCGATCACATGATTGTAGGTAGATCTTTACAGTTGAATAACATATGCAAGCATGCGCATCAAATATACCTATTAAACAATGCGCAAGCTGGAAATGAAAATGCATTCGGAAGAAAAATACGGGCGCATGCGATCATTATAAGGAAATAGTTAAAAAGGACGGGATTTGTCTACAAGAAATATATAAAATACAAAATAATAGTAGAAGAACCATATTGTAGTACCGTAGAGTCTACCGCTGGCCAAAATAATTACATTAGAACGCAAGGGAAGCGTTTGTAAACAAAAGACCCTGTGGAGCAACTTCCTTCAGATGATCATGATTGATATATCATTTAAGAGTTATTTAAATTACAATAAGAAATCTCGAGAATGCCTTTTGCATAATTTCTGGAGTGTCGAGATAACTAGTCCAATTTAATAGAAGATTAAATTGCCTACAAATAGTGATTAAGCTAGTGTGATGTAAACTAGACTCTGTAAATATTTGTGGCAGTGAAGAATAATTAGATTTGTATTTATTGAAAATAACAGCAAAAAAACAATTAACGAATTCGTTATACTAGTGTTAAGTAGTGAGATAGTAATGAAATGCCAGTAACTCGTAATCAATAACAGAAAATGGGTATCCATATTACTTCTTTTGAAAGACTTCAAGTCAGACATGGAGGAAGATTCTGTTTGCCTGACAGCAAAATTAGAAGTAACACAAATTTTACAAGTAAATTATAAGAAAATCGTTGCAAACCTTACGGAAAAACTAACCAGAATGTAAAAGCAGTTACGCAAAAATTAATAGAAAATTACAGCCAATTACAAGCGAAGTTTTCTAAGAAAAACCAAAACTTAGAGAAGAGTTTCCTAGTCGATTGTTAGAGAATTCACATAACACAAAAAAAGAACCACTCAGAATGGAAGAGAAACTCAGAAAATTCGCGAAAAATGGGAGAAAAGGTGCTCAAGATGAAAAAGCGAATCCTAACAGTACAAGCTCAAACCCCAGTGATACAACAGTGCTCATCCGAATTTAAGAGTACTGAGAAAAACGAACCGTTGCCATCGAAGTTCAAAGTAAAACCACCCACCTCTGACGAAAAGTCGCCTAGGGCGACATATCCCAAACAATTTGAGGCTGTCACGACAGCAAGTGGTTGTATTGACTGTGAAAAGGTAACTGCATTCTACGGGGTGAAGCTTTGACTATCCTACAAACTATACCGGACCATGATCTAAGAAATTACAAGGCCTTAACATCACGCCTAAAAACGAAGTACGGCGATTTTCACCTGCAAGAAGTGTACAACGCTCAAATAAAGAACGGTTACCACAACCCCAACGAAAATTTACAGGAGTTCGACGCAGATTATGGTCGCTTGATGAGACTTGCCTATACAACAGTACCGGACAGTTTCCCGGAGCAACTAGCAGTACAAACCTTTGTCGACGGAAAGGTCCAGCAAGCGTTACAAATGGCCCGGCTGGACCATACGTTGGTTCATGCTATGGAGTTTGAAACAGCAAAGCAGGCATCACATCGTGACAGTGTCAAAGTTAGATGCTCTGTGGAAAAAACACAGACAAGAGAGCTCGGAGGAAATAATTCGACGGGTTCTCCATGACCAGCCTCCAAAGGAAAAATGACCGAAATGCTAGAATTGTGGAAAATTTAAGCATATACGGTGGTAGTGCAAGCAACGCAAGAACACAGCAAGAAAAGCTGTAACTAGAGAAGACCGACGATAAGAGGCACAGATTCTGCACCGGAGAACATCATCCGCATCGCGGGAACTAGGTGCGTGGACAAACTTGCGTATATGGACAATATAACGGTAAGGTTATTAAAGTTCTTGATTGATACTGGTGCCATTAGAACAATTGCGAACCCTGCTGCAGTGAACATCCATTATAAAGTAACGCATGTTATCGTCTTCGGACGTTGGCCGGCGATGACATTCAGACGCACAGAATTTCAAACGTAAAAATCGGAATTGCTAGCAAAATATTCGACCCTCTAATAATAATAGTGTATATCACTGAAGAAGCTATTTTGGACATCTAGAAAAAGTGCGGTTTTCGTTTAGATATGAAAGAGGATGTCTTAAGAGTAGGGAACGAAAAGATACCGTTTTGATAGGCAAATGACATCTGCGCAAATTTGTTTGATGGACGACGTTCTCCTACCTGGAGGGACAGAAAGCGTGGTGATAGAGCCATTAGATGGTGTACTCCGGAAGAGTTTTGTACGCGCCATCAAACCGAAGCGTTGACGTAAGTGTTAGACATTGTACCTGTTAGGATCCTAAACGCCAATAACTATGACGACGCATTGAAAAAGAATGCAATAGCAGGATGGTGCTCTCCGGTTGCTCATGTAGCGAAGAGTAGCAGTTTCGTAAAGGAGCCGCTCACCAGTGAGTGCTCCTCGAAATTATTGGACCAGTTAATAAAACCATGTCAAAATCTCGAACAACAGCTGGCTGAACTTAAAAACCTGACAGACTGCGAGCGACTGCATGAAAACCAGGTGTGATATCCAGGTACAAGAACCTGGTTTTTAAACGGGAGACCGTGTATGATTGTACAATCTCAGACTGAGGTGTGGATTGTCGCCAAAGATATAAAGAAATTGGGCGTGTCTGTACGAAGTACTGAAACGAATTAACGACGTAGAATATAGGATTCTTAAACTTCCAAAAAGCAGAACAATAGTGGTGCACGTTCTGGCACCTTAGGACAGTGACAACTACGACAATATCGAAGGACATGATGAAGTAGGGCGAGTAGGGGACCAGGCAAACGAACCAAAGCTCTACTCAGATTGTAAATGGTTCATGTCCGAGTATAGCGATACCGGCAAAGCGAGGTTTAGAATTACAAAAGAGACCAATCCGGGACTATTTGATGTGCCGTCGAAATATCCTTTTGCACATTGCGTAGCGACGGATCTCCATATGACTCGAGGGATTGCTACGGTGTACAAAAGTATGTTTGGTGGTCTGAACCAGCTTCGCCAACAACCAGAGGTGGGCAAAACCATACACCTTAAAAATAAAAGTCGCCGCATTTACTACCTAGTGACCTGTGGAGGGCCTTCGCGGATTTCGAAGACCAAATGATGGAATTTGGAGACAAGAAATTGACCATACCTCAGATCGGTCGTGAACTCGAAAGATTGGATTGGAGAGTAGTACGAAACTTGTTGGAGGTACTATTCTAGAAGACCCGGTCCAATCTTGGTATGCGGTTTTAACCCATGTGGGACGGCATCTGCCATTAACAGTGTCGATTGCTACTTCCATCAATATGGGAAATATAAGAATTGCTCCGAGTGTTTTTGTCGTCACAGGGAATTCCAGCTTCCAACTCACAAAATGTTCTAAGACAGAACAGTTTTAAGAGGGGACGGGTAGTGTAACAGTAATTACGAAATATATAGAACATTCTGGAAATTGGGCTTATTCGGTTTTACTAAAGCGGCCTCATATTTATTTAGCGATAAAAACAGATGATTCATAGGTTTCGTAATACAATAATAAATGTCTAACGATAACGAATGAGTAATATTGTAATATAATAGGGTTGTTCGCGAAAGTGTAATGATTAACATACTAATTTCTCTGTATTGTTCTTGAACAAAAGATTATTGTATATATGTGCGAACCCCATTGCGATAGATTAGAGTAGTTTGAATTCTGTCCTAATAAACGTTCGATGCACATAGAGTGATGTAAAATAAATTCGCTTACGTAATACATGTGTTAAATACATAAATTGCCAGTAACATTAGTGCCACAATAGTGTTTAATTCATCGTATTAAAAAGATTAAATTAGTGTCGACAAATAGTAACTAAATTAGTGCTAAAGTAAACCGAACTATAAATATTTGTGATAGTGAAGAATAATTAGACTTGTATTTATTGGAAATAAAGGCAAAAGAAAATTAAACAACTCGTTACAATATGATAAACAGAGTGCAGATAATTTGAAGCAATATGTAAACTCTTTTCAACGGAACAACCAGAGGTTGGAAAGACAATACGCCTAAACACCAACATCGTGACATCTATTATTTGGTGACTAAGCAATTGCTCTCTGGTGGATCGAATTACCAGAATTTCTGAAGGGCGTTAGTGGACCTCAAGGGCCTGATGAACAAATTTGGAGACGAGAAGTTGGCTACGCCCAAGATCGGTTGTGAGCTCGATGGGTGGGACTGGAGAACTGTACGGAATACGCTGAAGACGGTTTCAGAAATCCGGGGATCAGATCTTGATGTGGTTTCAATCTAATTGGTAAGGCGCCTGCTATGATGAGTGCTTATTGCTACTTCCATCAACACGAAGGTTGCAGAAATGGTTCCAACTGCCTTTACTGAAATGGGAACCTCCACCTTCCGGGATGTTCTGAGCCCAGAACAATTTTAAGAGGAGAGTAGTGTAACCAGGCGTCACATAGTCTACCGAAACAATGCATTCAGTATTACGGGGCGTCAAATTTGATTGCCAGTTTACAAGAAAGTGCTCTTATACTTTATTAAGCTTACTATAGAAACCTTCTAGATGTTATTTGCATATTTCTGGTGTGTTCTTAGATTAATCCAGAATTATTGATTAAATATATAAATCGCCCGTTTATGGGCAGTAGTCAGTTAGCTCCGAATGAAGCTTCAACTACAACACTAGTTTCATTCGAGTCTTGATCTATAAAGTCGTGATATGAAATAAATTAGTGTTAACACAGTGTTAAAATAAAAAAAATAGCTCAATGTGATATAAATTATTATAGTGATCAATATAAATTAACAGCTGGTGCTTCAATAGTAACTAAGAAGATAGCATTGTAGCTTTAAAGACGTTAGTATTTGCACTGTAGGTGACTAGCTGGAAATAAATCGACCTCACTACAGAATTTCACTGTAGCTGCAAATATTGGAACCGCCTGTGTAATGAGTTGATAGTAAAGAATAGTTGTCGCAAAAGAATTTTCGTTACAATATATTTACTATTCATCGTATATAATGATGTAAATAAGCACGTTTAGAAGAGTTAGTGAGGGATCGAAATTTTAGAGCATTACCTTGTATGAATTGAAGTGATCACCTATTTGAGTGGTGGATAGATTATGCAGTATCCAACGAGAAAGTTTCTTTCGTCTAAATTCCATACAAAATAGAATGTATCAAGGTATGACAAATGCGTAAAGATGATCATATTCATTCGACGTAGTTCATCTATATTTTTTTGCAACAACAGATACTACAGAACGATTTTTTATGGCTTCATCATCAAATTCAAAAATATTCTTTACATTACCATCTAGTTAAATCACAACAAAAACCATAATAAACATGGCGCGTTGGTTTTTAAGTGATAACTCTATATTTACTACGATTGCAAACTTTTATAATTTGACAATCGGACAAAACAAAAACTCTTGGCATTGTATTGTACCAGGGCACATGAGTCGCTCATCAAATCAAGGGACATAGCAGGATTTCTGGCTGGCTGTCTTCTTAATAATTATTAGGGGAGCGGATGGTGTTCTTAGGTATACTTGCGTATGCATTGTAGTACTGATCTGATGAAGCACGCTTCAAAAACGGTTGGTGAGTAGATGGGTGGTTTATGTTAACCGACTCTGAAAACGAGTAGTAAATTTGATATCTCTAGAATTCCAACCAAAAAGTATTACATAGCTCAGAAAATGAGTTTTTTTTTTATCTAGAAATTTAGACTTTAACCGAATGTTTGTCATCTCAAGCAAAATAATAATTTTAACAGACGTGACAATATTCGCGTACGGATATATTTAATCCCTCATTCGAACGAGAGGGCATTTTTGTGAAAAATGCTCACCTAACATTTTTTAAGCGGTCCATGTCGAAAAGCAAACCCGGGATCTTAGGATTAATGGTCACACGTGAAGATGTCAATCCGTGTCGAGCACGAAGTAAGACGTGATACTCTTTAATTGTTCTCGGGGGTTCAGGTTAGCAAATATACAACAACAGGCCGAGGGCAGTATTACATTTATTATTAACTGCTGAAATACATATAGAAATTACTTCACACGTCGTACCGCTGGTAATAAAAAGCCAACTTAACAAGGTTTATAATGTTTTATAGTACACCCAATTAAACACCCCTTAATGCGAACCGATTACAGCACGTGCTAGCGCACAGATTTATACAATGTATCAGATTAAAATAAAGATCAACACTTACGTTCTAGAAGTCCTTGCAGGTGCAAGCGTATAAATACCTGCCCCGGTGTGCCGGGTGACTTCACGTTATCTTCCACTCAGAGATTACACTAACACCATCGTCAACACGTTAAATTACGCTACAAAAGCATCTTCATTGCCCGTAACGATTTACATAATACTTCTCGCTAAATCTCTAAAACACAACTAGCAAATATCTGCAATTGATATTTACAGAGTAAATATCAAAGCTTTTATCCTAAAGGTATCTGAACATCCGACGACTAAAATACCTTCTAATTAATAAACCTGATACACCCTCGGCATAGATAGCTGGCATAGCCACCTGCATCCACGCGCATCTAAACATCAACTAACTATTCGTCGCCCCTATTGACCTTCCTAGCTAAACACCCTATATTTATCAGCAGGCTGGAAATACCAAGCTGATGTAGTTACCGCGTAGTGCCCATATTTTAAATAATCCTATGAAATATAAGATTAATATATGTTTACATATATGGCGCGTTATACACGTGAACCAACTAAACCACGGAACCATCTGATCTGGCAAACATTACTAATCTACGTAGTCGCTTCTGAAGAAAGGCAAAGAGATTAAAAGTGAAAAACTAACTAAAACAAGTTAAAATGGATATCAACTTGTAGATATTGCTGAACACTACTTACGCACGAAATTACTATACCAATACAACAAACTGCATACCTACTGTGGCGGTGCTTAATCTACTTGAACGTAAACAAAGGGTTTGAACACAAAAGATGATTGACAGGTTCTGCGGTGTGAGACCTCATGATTGACGGGTACAAGACTGCATTTAAAGATTACAACAGATACATTCGGGATGGTATTTACATGTTCTGGTATGTTCTCGAAATAATTAGAACAATTGGATAAAATATAAATTGCCATGAAGAGCGTTAGTTAGGGCAGTTCTGATTAAGCTTCGATTACAATATGCTCTAGTTTATAGTTTTGAAGGATGTGATACAAATTTTTGTGTCCTGTCGATATAAATTATTGTAGTGATAATATAAATTAGTAATTAGTGCTTGGATAGCTAGTTATAGTGCTCCGATACTAATTAAGAAAGTAGCATCGTATTTTAAGAAGATAGTACTTGTACTGTTAACGATTAGTTTTGAAAATAAATTGTTGGGAGAGCATTCAGCAAATGCCATTGTACTACGAGTTGACAAGGCTTGTATAATCAGTTTGAAAATGACTGTTGTTATTGCAAATAGAGTTCTCGTTACACTACGAACTTGCCAGAAAATCGGTTTTGCTGGTTGTAAGTTCCAAAGTGCGACCTTGTTAATTCTGGCTATTTTGCATACACATTGTATGTTAAATATTCCTTAATTATATAATTTCGAAGAACAAGAATATATCATTCTATCTTCGCTCAAAGTTAGTGTTGTTTTAGCTTATCAGATCTCATCAATTTCGCTTATATCAGAGCTAAAAACAAATAGCTTGCCTGACTGAACAAAGTTTTTGATTAATCTAGATTTATTCTCAATGTATCTATCTAACGAGAAACTTTGCAGCATTTTCAAGTTTGAAATACAATAAAACTGACTAGATTAAATAATGGGGTGCTTTGGGAAGAAGTGATATTAAGCTGGGGTTTCTAAGAACACAAGCAATAAAAAGGAGTTATTTATTAATTAGTTTTTCAGCGCGCTAGCAGAAATAACAAGACGCCATCATAATACGATCAGCAATTAGTGTAAACGACTGCTTGGCTTTTGCTGACATTTTATAGAAGCTCAACTTTAGGAAAGTTGACTATTTACTGGAATTACGGACTAGAAAGATAAATGTGGGCGTCGTGTTGTGAAATCGTATTGAGGGAATAGTAGGAAAACATAAATACGGTTCTCGATTAATATCGCTATGAGATTTTTGCATATTGAAGGTGATTAATCAACAAACGTTCAAAAATACTGCCAAAACAAAACAAAACATTTTGATAAACAATGTCAAATTTATCCCGTAACATTTCGTGCTGGGAAATAAATTGGTATATGACATAAAAAATAAAACGTGCGTTTCATTCAGCCACGGGGTGTTCCGTTTCTCTAAAACACTGCCCTTTTGCGTAACAATGCAAAATGTAGACCAGAATTAACTTTTCATATCCCTAGGCTTGCATTAATTGTTTTTATAGAAACTTGCATCTTTAAGCTATTTTGATCCTAAAAACTACCTTCAACATGTTCAAAATTTGTAGAAGTTGCTAGAAAATAAATTCTCAAAACACGCGCCAATAAAAGCATTAGAATACATTAAGAAACAAATTTCGAAAGTAACTGCAATTTCAACCTTTCGCGGCCGAAATCATGGACAATAACGTTTGTTGCCATTGAGGATCACACCATAGATGTGGTTAGTGCAACACGTTTTTCATTCACTTTCATAAATGTTGGAATTGCAGGAAACTTAACTTAACAAACAAGCCAAAGTGAATCTCTCCTCTATAGAGCAGTACAACTGTGTGTCGTTAGTAGAAAAGAATTTATAATTTTAGTTAGTTAAATGAGCTTTTATTACGAAAACACCCTGTAAAACTTTAAAAGCTTTGGTAGTTTACATGTAATAACATGGCTATTTCAATATAATATTAAATCATTATCCAGAAACAAATAAGGAAGTACACAATATATCAAATACAAACGGTTATGACAATATGTATTTACCTTCTTCGTATTAAATTTAGAAAAATACAAATAGATCTCGGTAAATCATCCGACATAGTGTACACATTCACACGAGATTAAAAACAAATCACTGACTCACACACAACCACAATAATCATAAAGCCAACCATACAATTAATGCGTCCAGACAGACAGAACGAGATTTACCTAGACAAGAAAATTTTAGACTCACAAAGTATGAGAACCGAAGTCTGAAGAATGGAGAATATTACATAACGAATAAGTTCGAAGAAGTTAGTTAAGAAAGAAATGATGGTTAAGTAACAGCGGAGGTATAGACAGTGGACCGTAGGCCGGTTCCTCGCTGTAGGTGACCAACTACAAATTGTTTTTGAAATTTGCAGGATACGTAGGCGAGAAATCTAAAGCACGTGTGTATCGTGAAATTTATAAGCGCATCGGTCGGATATCAAAAAATGAAATTATTCAATGAAAAGGATAATAAACTGATTTCAGTCTTCAACAAAAAATGGAATTTACATAGATGGAATAAGGTAAAAGATGGAATTTAAATAAATGAAATGGAATGACCTACGTGACGATAGTCAATAAAATTAAGAATCTTTGGCGTTTCTGGACATTCTTAATTTTAAAGATAAACTGGATACTAACCGTGAGTAAAGTATGAGCTTTTTGTTTATTTATAATTTACAATTAAGTACAAGTGGAGTTAAATATAAATAGCCTATATCTAAGTAGTGGAAAATTAACATTCCATTAAATAACTATTCATTTAAGCTATGAAATGCGACGGAATTAGTTTTGTTTAAATTTAGCATAATATTACCGGTAAAAAAGTTTGAACTTTTTATAAAGTAAGAAATATGTAAATGTAACCTCATTTGTGGAACTATTGTTAGTCAGAGTGTAAATTCGGTATTTTTAATGAACATTCAAATGGTTAATGAAAAGTTGGTGTTGTGCTGTTTATCTTCTTTGTTATAAAAGTTTCTAGAAATGGGAATTAAAATGTCGTATAGATCAATCTTGGAAACTAGAACAATGGGATGGTAGTACAATAGGGCGCATTAATGTTTTTAAGAGTTTCTGTTAATAATACCTGGCCAGTTGGTTTGCTTTTTAGGTCAACGTAAGTGTATTTATACTTCTGAAAATTACTGTTAATAGAGTTTAAGCTTAGATGGAGTTTTATTTGAAGTTATTTATAATATGCGTAAAGATGATAATCGTAAAAGGATATCCAGCTACCCCAGGGATGAAGCCATATATGGGAGAGGACCTTATTTTGAGAATTTCCTTAATTTAACCAAAAGTTAATGAGTGGTTTTAAGGTATAGTACAGAAGAGTAAAGTACGAATGATAAATATTAGAACACCGATAGCAAGGTGACCTATCCTGAATAACCGTTTTCCGGGTAGCGTGGCTATTTCGATGTGATATTAAATTAAGATGCAGAAATAAACAAAAATTAAATACAAACAGTAATAAAAATCGGGTCTTTACACTCTGTATTAAATTTAGAAAAATATAGACAGACCTCGTCGGTATATCACCTGGCATAAGAAAATTTATTTAAACACATTCACGCAAGTTAAAAACAAACCATTGAACCAGGGTATTCGTCCAATATACCCTACAACTACAATAATCATAAATTACAGGCATACAAAATGTGTTGCGAATATAAACAAATGATGTCGCTTTCGGTATGCAATGTAAAGGTGTGAGAAGATAATCGGTCACAAACAGAACTACGTTGACTTTGAAAATCGAGCAGTTAGACGCACTATCCCGTGAGAATCAAAAATAGTATGCAATGACCCTGTGGCGAAAAACTTATAAAACTGACAAATCATAATAGAAGGAAGATTCATCTTCAGTTATTCGGCACCAAGCAACTTAGCAGAGATTCAAGGTTGATTAATGCGCAACTACCGTCGTGCAGATAAGGTTGTAAATCGGGTATTAAAAGTTACGGTATTAGAAGTCCCGGAACTGTTAGTGACGAGGTATCCGAACGCGAACAAAAGTGCTGAGATAATAAATAACGTAAATCCTGAAAGTACCGCGCGTTGAGAGCTTTCATTCAACCTGAAGTTGGAATAATACATCTACCTGCAGCCATTTCTGCACCGTGAAGGTCGACAGCGCTTTCTTGAGGACAAACAAAATTGCAAGTCTTTTGAATTTTTGTTTTCCATCTTATAAACATTATATGCTGTTTTGTATGACATAATTATGATTGGTGGTAATAATAAGAATGTGCAAAACTTATTATTAATAAAAAAGATTACGTTGGTACACGCTTATTGAAAGTGGATTACATGCACATAAATTCACATTTGAAAAAAATTATTATTGTATCAGTGTGTAAAAAGTAAACTGATTAAACATCCATCATATAAATTTAAGTTGTTCTTTTTTTAGCTACACGCACACTTAGCTAATTAGGGGTACATCTTAGTAATTTTCTCTATTGTTATTTACTGTGATATTCATGTTTGATAATATAGGTTAGGTGTACAAAACGTGATTTTTTTTTATTTGTGTTCATAGTAGATTAGAAGCAGGTTAAGAGGTTA
Source organism: Platerodrilus igneus (assembly GCA_036346225.1). NCBI lineage: Eukaryota > Metazoa > Arthropoda > Insecta > Coleoptera > Lycidae > Platerodrilus > Platerodrilus igneus. The sequence continues at coordinate 10,509,755 of JARFIW010000266.1, read as the reverse complement.
TAAGCAAGGCTCTAACTGCTGTCGAAACCGCTAAACCGTTTCTCGGACCACCCATCTGCCGGTCAGGCATTATCCAGGTGGGTTGGCGCCCAAAGGCTCTATTAGATAAAATGTTCAAAGACCTATATGTGTAGGTGTAAGAGCATTCAGTAAAAGTGTTGGTATTTATATACAGTAAAAAGTTATTTGCTTTTATAGAACCTATCCCGCACCACTAAAAGTTAGCCGGTGCACTAATTAACTGATACGTCACTTTGTTCCTGGTAGAGTAAAATTAATTCGGGTATGTATCGCCAATTCAGAATGTAGCATGGTCTGATGTTTATTATTTAAATACTAAATGCATAATTGGTACACATGTTTATATTACAACTACTATTAATTTCGGGTAATCAATAAATCAATTGCAACAAAAGAAAGATACTAAAATTAAACACTTCTGCTACATTCAATCTGTTTTTTTTTAATTAGTAGATTATATTTAACACTTTCGGATAAATTGTTTTCTTTTTCTGCTACATCTTTTCCACTTTGTATACGTCCCTATTCTTTACTTATGATTCCTTCCTTTCTCCTCGCCACAGATGTTGATTGAACACCTATTTTCTTTAACCTTGAACATTTAATTCTTTGGAATGCATAAGTTTGTGTTTGTTCTGATATTGTTTTCTTATAATCATTAAAGTGTTTGTGGATGAGTAAGTCAGCAGGGTGTTAGCTATGCGATTAAATTGTAGTTGCATAATATTTATTTCTCATTTAATTTTTTTCTCAATTCATCCCCACAATTCAATTACCATATGATCTTCTTTAATATTGAAGCAAATTATTTAATTGTGTCTTAGCCTTTAATTCCTACAAATACAACTTTAAAAATTATTTACACAATCACAAATATTCACTCTTATTTACATTAGCACTACCTTAATCACTATTTGTACGCAAAACTATAATCTTCTAAATACAACAAATTAAACACTATTATAGCACTAATTACTGGTAATTTATTTATCTAACACATTTACAGCACGTAAGCGAATTTATCTTTACATTAATTTATGTACAGCAAACGTTTATTACGACTGAGTTCAAACTAAAACAAAACTGTCGTAACGGGTTTCACACTTATTTACGATAATCTTTTATTTCTGAGAAATGGAGAGAAATCTAAAATGTGCGTTATTAAACCTCTCGAGAACAATGCTATTGTATTAGAACACTTGTCAATCTTCCTTTCTTATCGATAGACGTATGATACCGCTTTAGTAAAAACCGAAAAAGCGTCTTTTCCATAATATTTCATATATTTCTTAATAACTGTTACACTATGTACATGTACCCCTTATTAGAAAGAAATCCATTTGTTCTTTTAATACTGTTATAACGTCGCGATTAGAAGGTCCTCCTAAATGCGTTTTACAGCACTTGTACAGATGTCTTAAGTGACGATAAGTGGGATTTTTTGAGCATTAGCGAATCCTTGATTGTCTTTAGAAAATAACATACTATCCTCGTGATGATGTTTCGCAATGGTGGGTGACCTTTAACGAAGTATGTATAAAACGTTTCTTGTATGGCTAGATCGCATCGCAAATACTTATAAGCAGAAGCAACTTATATTCTGTGCGTATAGTTAAAATTTCCATAATAAGACACAACCCTTGCTTTAAAACGGTATGGTTGTAGATGTATTTTTGTTAATTTTTGTGTACTTAAAGTTTACAGTGGGCTCGCATTGAAAGTTTCTGGATTGCTTTCCATGTTTTTTGTTAAATGATGAATGTTGACACCCATACTGTTTACGAAAGTCCAGTCCCTGAATAGTAGGACTTCATTTACAATCCAGCTAATATTGAAAAATTTCGATAAGTTGTAAACAAAACGTTTACTTAGTTCATGCAGCAAATCATTCACTAATGCTGACAGTTTACTTTGAACTATAGCAATACATGTTTCGTTGTCCACATGGTTATTTTGTATACCAAATGTTACACATTGTTTTGGCAAAAAAACACTTTAACTTGCCTACACACATAATTAAAAAGAAAATTAGCTAATTTATGCAAGGATTGTATTGTATTATAATGAGTATAAATAACTGTGACACTTCAAACTTCTTAGTTAGATCACGGTACACTGGCTAACGTCACAGCAACAGCGTGAGTCGAAAGGAAGCGACTTGCCATCGCATTGCAGGAGTGTTAATGTGATATACAATATCCGTATTCGTATGACGCATACCCACAATTATCAACACCCATTTCATTCGTAGCAAACTAAAGCTGTCTCGGACCATTTTGTTCCAATTTCCTAACGCAATATGTATTTCAACACGGGCATGGTCTGTATTGATATTATAGCCTGCAAACTACATACCAATGCAGTGCAACCACTCTCTGGCATAGTATATAGTTTGGCAATATGTGGGTAATACTGTAGCGTATTTTTTTTATTCAGCTACTCTTTGCTTATTAATCTAAAATAATCTCTCAATAAAATAAAAATATAATTCATAAATTTCTAAACACTAAATATAATTCATAAAATTTACAATAGCATATGCGCTCCTTCGCTTTATAGAACTAAGTTCTATAATAAGAATCGTCAAGTTGTCATTTCGGATCACTTTTCTATCAGCGTCTGAACAGGTAAGCTGCTATTAGCGGCGTGGAAAAGTCAAGATGTTAGACAGGCACATATCCTGTAATACGGTCCGCAAGAAGATATAATTGATTTAACCTTCGTGTCGGAATGTGGTTCTTTGCAGCTGTAGCGTGCAGATTTCATTTTGTGTTCCACCTGTAGCAGCTCAATAGATTCCTGCTGGCCGAAGAAATAGAGGTTCCCCCATCATTAAAACAGTTGGTATAATTAATTAAATAAATTTTATTAATGTTTTCCTCATAGTGCAATATTGTCAATGTCGTAAATATCGTATATGGTGCTGAAATGAAAATTTAGTTTGAGATTTGAAATACAAGAAAATTATAGGACGTACTTAATGAAGAATTGGTTTGGTTAAATAATGTTTTGTTCAGAAGATCTTTTATAGTTCCAGCGTTAAATTCATTCGTAATGATGTGTTTCCTGTTTGTGCATCGCAGATGTTTATGGAATATTCCACATCTGATGTCATAAGTTCAATTTCTTTTGGTCGCACTGTACTTCGACACGTGAGTGATATTTAGTCTTTAATCCCAATTTTAATTATTTAAATGTTTTACGAAAGATACAAGGTTGAAGTTTTACCTTGTTTTAGTTAACTTAAAAATTATTCAGAAAAAGAATGATTCATTAATAAACTTGTAATCTTGCAAAATTTTAAAGATGGCTATGCAGTTTGCTTATCGTTGTTATTTCACAAACAGATAGCGTTGACTACACTGAAAAAGTTGTTATTGACGTATGATGTCAAAAATATCTAGCTATACAATTTAAATATCACATGTTATTTTAAGCTATTTTAAAAAAATATCTTTAGTAATTTTGAGGTCATGTAATTTGATTCTCAAACAACGTGATGAATTTTTTTTATACATACTAAGTAAAACTAACTCTATGTTGAAAGATGCAATTTTCTAATACGTTAAATAATTAAATTTAATTGTGAAGTCAACGTAGTACTACAGATAGCTAAAGATTAAAATATGTAATATGAATTATTAAGAGAACTCAAACTTTATAGTAAATTTATTCAGAAATATTCAATTTAGAGATCTTTGTTTTTTTTTTGAATACAGAACCATACTAATTTTCTGTTCTATAAACATTTTAGTTGAAAAGATTATGACAAAACAAATCAAGTGAATTTAATTGAATAGAATCCATTTTTGCATAACTCTTTTATTATTAAAAATTCAAGCAAAATTTATAGGTCATTCATGAGCAAACATTGTGTCTAATGATAACAAATACCCTGGGTATATACTTTTGGAACTTAAATTCTATTATATTATTTTTGGTGAATATTTTTTTAAGGACACAAACGGTGTCCAAGTTGTGCATTTATTTGTTCACAGGTTATGCCGAGACATCTGTCAGGCATCTGGTAATTGAGATTTTGGTAAGTGCTTTACAAGGGTGAAATTCAGGTTTTGTGGCTATATAAGCGGTGTAGATTTAAGGTTTCCGCATTCCCCTAATACAAGTACAGATAATTTTTGTAGGTTGTTGTATTGAAAAATACGGCGGCGCTCATTATCTACATTTTTGGTCAACAGACATCCCATGACCCAAGCTCATGATCTACCCAGAGCTAACACTCTACTAGCCGTTTATCTCTAAAGAGTTTTTCTTTTCCTCAAGCCGTTTTCCATCCAACTTTACCTTGGGCTTCCATTGTTAATAAGAAATTCTCGACCTTGTGATATCAGGTAAGGGTTTATGATATATGGTGGTCCAATTTGCTATCTGATATTCACGAAGGAATAATTTTTTTTGATAACAATACTCCCAGATTCGATTCCCAATACCTACCGTTTGAAAAATGTTAGGCGAGCATTTTTCACAAAAATATACCGTCGTTCGGATGAGAAGTAAAATGTAGATCCCGTGTGTGAGCACCGTCACGCACGTTATAGATCCCTACCTTGCATGGAATAACAAGGGTAAGGCAAAATTCAAAATTTCCAGGTCAAAAACTCTCTTCATGGCCAATGCATGGAAAATCAAATGTAGGGGTCAGTGTATTTAACAGGAATACTTAGCAATTTAAAAAAATTAACCAAATGATTATTATCCTTATGTATTGTAGAAAAGCAATGCAATACATAACAATGTCTACTATGTCTGAAGCAGGACAGAACTGAAATTTCAGATGAAAGTGTTGAGACAAGTCCATAAAATTTATAATAACTTAGGGTTTAGAAACAAAAAGAATTATTAAGCATAACTAGGTTTCTGCTTAGTACCTTATCGAAGACTACTAGCCCTACCTTGTTCTATAATAGAGAAATGATTTTTTATCAACTAGATTGAAAAAGACCCTAAGTGTAGTTCTTTGTATTTTATTGTGTATTCATTTGTCCCTGTGATAACCAGTCCCCCCTTTACCACTTCGCCTGAAATTTTATGCTCTGTTGTGGTCAGACAATTTTCTCCCTACTCCATATTTTCCAAAGCTATAAATAATAAAAATTCAACCTGCAACATTTATTTTTGCGATCATCGCCTATCAATCTCGTCTATAGAGTTCATCCAATGAAACCTCCCATAGTAAGTTTATAAACTTTTGACACTGAATACTAAACAGTTATTATTAAAAATATCCTAGTTAGTCATATGAGAGATACGCGTCAACCAGTTCCAGGATGGAAAACCTATTGATGAAAAAGTAATTGCATTTAAACACGATGAATATCATAAACAACAGCAGGTGTTGGTTTTGCAATAATCTCAACAAATGTTGATTGTGTGAAATGACTAATTGGAAACTATGGATTCGATAAATATCTAAGTTGTGGGGGATCTTTGTAGCCGTCAGGTTTCTTATCCCACCCCCTCGGGTACCGATGAATATGGATGACAATAATTAGAAAACGATAGAAGGGAATAAGTAAAAAGATATTAAAAAAGACTAGCACAAGACCGCGCTGTATCTACTACAAAAAGCAGCTGCTATATTCGAAGACAACAAACATAAAAACACGGAAAAATCGTTCAAAGCATATGCGTGGAGCAAAGCACTGCACTGCTGCGAAACGTGAACTATAGATGTATGGCGAACATATCATGGACAGACAAAGTTATGAATTAAGAACAAAGAGGTTCTAGAAATAGTAGGGAAAGAAAGATAACTGTAGAAAACAGTAAAACAAAGTAGGAGAGATAGAATGGTAGGACGCGTTTTAAAGCATGAGGGAATATTGCGGGATATATTAAAAGCAGACAAAATAAAAAAAGGAAAAAGAGGTAAACCTAGATTAGACTATTGTCGGAGGCTTTCACGGCCGGAGTCATTATAAATACTTATGGTTTCGGATTAGGACCGTGTCATTTTATAAACTAAGGTGTCTTGTGGCAAAGTAACAGTTACTTTGCCACAAGACACCTTTTGGCTTAAATGGGCTAGTGAGCCTGCTAGTTCAGAAGTAACTCTACATACTCTTTACACTTTAACTTGTCTACTTAATATTACCATGCTTATCTTTATTATTATTTTTATTTTATTACTTATTCTCTTTTCTTGTCCTGATGAAGCCCCCTACAAAAGTGGGCGAAATGTCGACCTAAGTTTATAAAATGACACGGTCCCAACCCGGAACCATAAATATATATCTAGATTAGACTATTGCACTTAGATAGTGAAAGGTGTAGGTTGTGGGAATTTCAGGGAAATGTATAGGTTAGCTCAGAATAGCAAACAATCGACGTACGCGTCTAACTAGTTCCAGAACTGAAGATCTAATGATGATGAGTGTTTTTGAGAATATACAAACTCGTTAGCCACCCCACTTTTTCAGCTGAAGTCCTCAGCCCGCGAATCAACGACAACAGTTTTTAATAAGGTGTCGTTCTATTTCTTTAACCCTAAATTTCGATATAAGATAAAAATATAAATTAACAGTTTGCAAAAGTGTTAAATAAAGCGGACTTTAGTCGAAATAGTTACGATCTAATTGTCTAAATTGTATGAAACCATTTCCCAGTCTGGAAACTAACTGAATCGAATGCAAATCAGCGTTTCTACAATTATTTAAAAACTGAACGCTAAAAACGTTATTGGATAACAGTGCTCTTTAGTCCATAAGTATTGTATAACATGCTAGAAGTGAAGAGTGAGGGACACTCAGACGGCATTAGACATCATAACGATCAAATCTGAAGTTTTATTGAAATAACGATGAACAGTAAAATTCTGATCGAGATCGTAAAACTTATTGTCAAACAATAAACAAACAATTTATGGGAAATTCGCTCTAAAAGAAAACTGTCACTTATAACGCTACATGTAAAAATAAATCAAAACATAGTAGAACTGGAGATTAAATCTTATTTTATTGTAGTCCTATATGGTTGGAAGCTTTTGTTAATTAAAAGTTCGGCGGAAACTGAATACTGCCGGTGGCATCATCTGGCGCCAATGTTAGTATTAGACAGAAAACAATACATGATTTTACGAAAAAAGTCTGCGAACTCTATTCTACGTATATAATATACAAAATAAAAGAGCTAGCTTTCATGAAATATTTTCCTTCCTACAATTTGTATTCCTACACAATTTCGATGTTCGATATAAAAGTGGAATTGTCCTTTTTAAAAATAGTATTTTTCCTCTAAAATAGTTTTGAACTGTTTGCTATAATTTTTCCAATAAATTATACGGCTTCAGCTTATACAAAAATTTAGAATAGTTTCCAAAATAGCGTATGTGAGATAGAACTTGAGAAATATTCACCTGTAACGTTATCCTTGCTCCAAAAGGAACAAAGAAAAACTGGTAATGATATTCGATATTGCCTTCTGACCGGTCGGGAATTCCTAAGGAAATAAGACCGGGTCAGGAATTGCATAGAACATCGTGCTGTTCTCGAATAGCAAAAGATTGGGTCGTGGTTGTTGAGTGCACACAAAAATAAATGTTATGTTGAGGGCGCCGATTGCAGTAGATTGGACCCAAATACACCACATTAATTAAAAAACGACTAGACTGCTTATACAATTGAAAACATACCTGTATAACAGTTTACTAGTCAGCCTCAAATAGCAAACGATAACTCACTATAAATAGCTTTTAGTAAGGTGTTTGTAAGCAGTCTGGTGCAGTGTGGTGGTGGTGTCCACCCACCTTCTGTAGATTTAACAATAGTAGGAGATGTTCAAGGACATATACCGATTGATCCGGTAGTCTAGTGGACAAGACATTCGCTTTGCATGTATGCGTCCTGGGTTTGAATCCCGCTTCAATTACAATTTTTTCTCTAAAAACTATGTGAGATATACGTTCAAAATGAAAATTTTGTGACGTAGAAAATAAATTAGGAACTTTACTACAACTTTTAGAAGAAATATTGCTTTTTTTAATTGTAATATTACTGATTAAAATAAACGTGTAATATTTTTCGAAATTTCCTGTGTCCAAAAGGTTGCTAATTAATTTTTCTTTTGATAATTGTGTGACTGAATAGTGTTGTAATCAAAATGGTTGGTGTGACGTAAGAGGTTAGCCTAGGTTAAGTTGTGTTGGATTAAAAGGTTATATGTATACAGGGTGGTCTACGAATTGTATCAAGATGGCGATTATAAGTTAAAAGGCTATGGTGACAGTTGTGGACGGTGGAGGTGAGAGGTTGATGGTTTGAGAGGTGGGAGGTGTATGGTTTGAGAGGTGGGAGGTGCGAAGTGGATGGTTTGAAAGGTGGATAGTTTGAGTGGTGGGTGGGGCAGAAGAAGTGGTGAGGTGTTAGGTGGGAAGCGGTGAAGTAGAAGGTGTGAGGTGGAAAGTGGCGAGGTGGGAAGTGTGAGGTGGGAAGTGGTAAGGTGGGAGGTAGGAAATGTTAGGTGAAGATCATTACGAGGGCGGTGGGAAGTGGTAAGATCGAAAGTGGGATGTGGTGAAGTGTGAGGTGGGAAATGGTGAGGTGGCAGGTGTGAAGTTGGAAGTAGCGAAGGAGGAGGTGGGAAAACACCAGCACCACACTGCGTCAGACTACTTAAAACACACTACTACTGTTATATTTACAAATAAATACATAAATGTACACTCCAATCTGCTTTTGCTCAGCTCGACAAAATAAGTAATATCAATTGCAATCTCTATAACGACTAACACAACACGTATTCCTTCCCAATCAAAAATAAGTTCACTTCTGAAGCCACTCAAACCTTTTAATACAATAATTTTTAACTTTTGGAGTCGACTCCAAATCCTAATTCCTAAAACATAAGGATACTGCACGCTCCCATTGTTGCAGGTAACTCAAAACCTAACGGAGTCTATAAAAGAATAATACTAATTGCATGTACTGTGACTAAAAGGCTTGAGTACCTGAATCTAGACCACACATTTCATAATAAGAGATAAAATTAACAAATTACAAGGTAAATGCAATGAATAAAGCGTGTAATATTTAAACCCCAAATATTAGCACTAAAATTAAACTAAAAACCCCTCCAATAAGTGAGCTTAAATACACAAATTAATCAGAATCAAAATAACAACAAATAATCATTAATACTATCGACGACTTAACTTGGGGACTTCGATTGCACCAAACCAAGCTTCTTACCCAACCAACAATGAATGCAGAAGGTATAAGCCACATGTAGTGGTCCTGAATCATCAAGATGTTGCTCTTGACGAACACTTTAAACGTGAAAAGGCAGTGGCCCTTCGGTAGAAAAAAAACAGGTACACACTAATTATAAAAGATTAATATGCACTTAACTACTTACGCTTGATAATGAATAATTTTTTTTTGCCTGGCATAGGGAAAGTAATTGGAGCATAGAAAACGAAAATCAATATAAATTGTTGTTTATTTTGCAAAAAGATAAGCCCGTGACCAATTTCACTGTTCTTGCAGATCATCAGACGGACGCATTTCTTTTTGCAAAACAACCAACTAAGTTGTAGGATTATACACAAATCAAGGTGTATTTATAATACAAACTTACGCTTTATAACGACAAAAACCAATTGGTATCTAATACTTGATACAGGAATTGCCAAGTTGGTGCAGATTGTCTCAACAAATTCAATTATCTTCAACCTGAGGAGGTTACTTCTGCCACAAATAACTTTATAATACCCTCGTTGATATGAGAAAGTTGCCCTGAATTGGTTTATCAACCATATGCTTTTCACCAGGAACGTTCCAGACAAAATATAGCACATTTCTTTCAAGACAGCTACTTGGCACCTTACCAGCAAAAGGGATAACAATAAACGGTCTTCACCCTCCATTGATAAATGTTAATATGAACTTGTACAAAAACTGCCTCGTGGAACATAGCCAAAATTAATTACGTAAGACGCTCAAAAAAGTGAGCAACTGAAGAATTGATAGTTACCTGTGACAAAACACTATTCTGTATTCATTATATTATTATTATATTATATTATACACTTAACATGAATGGTTGCCCCAATAAATACAGATAAATGCAATAGTAAATAATCTATCATTCTTGATAAATATATGACAGCGACACCAATGCACTCCAATAGACATAAGAAGGCTACTAAACTCTAGTAGAGGCATTCAAGAAGGAATGTGGGAATTAATCACAACTGATCCAATTCCACAAAAGAATAATTTTAAAAAAACAAGCATGTGAAACTGCAAACGGTTACATAGCAAACAGTAACAAAATATTAAGCAAAATAAATAACATATTACAAGAAAGTTGGAAAATGTTTCATTGCGCTCGAGGGTGATATTGCTGTCCGACGCACGAAGGCAACTCCGTGGTTCAGTTGGTATGCGTGTGACTACTAACACGAGTTAGGTTTTGGCCTTTGAGAGCTGCCTTCTTAAAAAAGTCTTCTTCCAAAAACTTCTCTAACAAATTTATTTACACAGAAATTACAAATTGAATTTTAATTTATAAAAACTGTTCTAAATATTCTAAGTTGAAATTAACTGTTAATGAACTAATTTATGGCGAGTAGCATGAACAACCAAGAATGCTAAAGTTGTGAGGCTCAAGATTGACCGACGTCCTTGGGCTCTGCAGGGTATTTATGTTGTCCCTGCCCCTCACATTTCTCGTGTGAACTGCAGAGCTCGTGTCTGCTTATTTCTTTATTCGTTAATACAAAGTAGTAATCTTAATTCTCAATAAGTTTCTTACAGTCTATTGTGACCTACACCTGCAGAGTCAGGTTTCGTCTGGAATACATTGTATTCACATCCGTTTTCATGTCTTCTGTCTGACTTCTAATAACCTTTTATTATCTACCTTGAATTATACAATGTTGCAAGTTAACTTAAGATTCAATACTTCCATTTAATTATGAATATATTTGATTTGGGGATATGTAACTCACGATCCGCTTGAAAAATGTTAGGCGAGCATTTTACTCCAAAATACGTCCTCCTTCGGGTGAGAGATAATATGTAGGTCCCGTGTGTGAGTGTTGTCACACACGTTAAAAATCCCTACCTTGCTTGGAACAGTAAGGGTTCGACAAAATTCAAAATTTCCCGGTAAAAAACTCGCTTCCTTGCCAATATAGTACCTTTGGGTGGAGCATTGAAGAATCAAATGTAGTGACCAATGCGCGAAGCGTGATCAGCAAAAGCCCAAAGCAGTCATAAAATTTCCAACAAGTTTTGTAGACTATTTTATTCACAACAATTATTTTTGTATTTCACGCAATAATTTTTGTGGTGAAAAATATGATATCAAAATACTACGTATTGTTTGAAATTTCTTTGATTATTGTACAATTATTCTTATAAAATACGTCTTTTTAGAAATGAGAAGGGAAACAGCACATTATGAATTGAAAATAATTGCAAGATTGGAATGATATAACAAGAGAAATTCCTTGTTAGAACATTTTAATGGAAATATTTAAATGATTGAAAGAGTTCTCTGTATGTAATTCACTGTTGGATAATATGTTCGCTACCTTCTCTTGCCCTTACTTAGAATTATTTGCGTAACTTTCAGCCACAGCACCTAATCTGAACCACAGCACCTAATCTGAACATAATCTCTACAATTCGCTACTAGATTAGCTATTGTTCTGCGGAAACAGTAGTATACGAACCCAGAATTTTTAATTTCAAACAACTAGCTATTCTATTGGAAAATTTTGCAATTATATTATGCCGAATGACTGTCTAGTCACTTTTCCATATCTAATTTGAAAAAAGAACCGCTCAGTTTCAACATCTCTTCTAAGATGCACTTACTGCTTTAATGTTTTAATCCATTACATGCATGTTATCATAAATGCTCTGGGATAATACGTTTTTGTGGCAGGTATTCACACACGGATTTTATCTTCCAAGAAATTTATATCGATGGTCTTCATTTTAAATAGCTCGTCAGACCTACGTGCTTCGGACACCGTGATAATTAAAGCAATCTAAAATATTTAACAATATATTGTAATGAGGCGTGATATAGTTTACCCTTGACCAAAACAATACTTTCGGCACCACGAAGCGTCATAGATGATTGACAGTTTACATGAGGATGCTCTTGTACTTTATTAAACTTGCAATAGCAATCTTCTAGATGTTATTTGCATAAATCTGATACATTCTTAGAAAAATCTAGAATTATTGATTAAGTATATAGATGGCGTGATGTGATACGTAATTAAATAAGTGTCCAAATATATGGAGGCAGAAAAATGAACGCAACAAATTCGAAAATAGCGGTACCGTACAATTTAATTCGTTTAATTCGTTTTAACGAAAATTAGAATCACGTTTACACGAGCAAGTCAACCTAGCAAATATTTGTTTTTGCAATAAGAATTTCCACTTAAGTATCAATGTTTCCCTTTAAAATAATATTTGTAACGTAAAACTGCTAACATTGCCTAGGTCAAGCAAATAATTATTAAAAATTACTATCTAAAACTTAAGTAGATTGTTAAGAGAATGCATGCCCCGTAGTATAGCGTTTTGGCGCATATTTTAAGGAATTGTGTAACATTGCAGCAAGGTTTAACGTATGATTCTAAAACTTGCAAACGGTATATATTTTTAACCTAAAAATTTAAAATTCTAGTTGTAATGCTCACAATGTTGTGAGCCCGAATAAACAGATCTGAATAAAGGCACCTCCTAATTATGTTATATACAAAGTTGTTGTTTTAAATGAATTTAGTAAGGAAAGTATACTCTACAATAATTAAATTTCCTGCCGCTTTCTGAAAGCTTTTGTTTTTTATAAATATTTGCTCTATATTTTGTAAATTAAATTATTAAAGGTGAAAAAGAATATAGATTTATTCAACGAATAACTTAACTAATTTACTGTTTTATTTTGGACAAATTCGTCTAAAGTAGTAAACTTAATACAATTCTTTGATCTATATTGCGAAATAGGTGATATATTAAATGGTGACCTATTGGTAATCAATTTTATGGTGTTTTATATCAGGTTTGGTGAGTAATACAACTTGGTTTTTATATTAGGAAGAGTTTAAAACAACAATCTCTTTTTGTAGTCTTGTCTTACAGTAATTCTCCAATAGCTTCAATAGTATGGTTTAATAATAGATACATTTTATTACAGGAAATGATTCTATGTTTTTTTTTAGAATAGCAAGATAATATGAGCACGGTTTTATGTCCATTCTTTGCTTTAACTATATTGTTCTAATACATGTGCTGCGCACTCCTTTTTGATAACTGTGTTCACACAGCGAATCCGATATTTTCCTCTGAGGGTTTACAAGTTCTCCCTTAGAGTACATCTTATTGTTTATGAGCCTAGGACTTGATGGAGTCTTTTTTCTAAAGTTGTTCTAATTTTAGTTTCCTTATACAGTGTTGTACGGAGTATATCTTTTGAAGACTCAGGAATAGACCCCTAGGTACGTCAGAAGACTGCTTTTACTTTAACAACTTGTTTTAGGAAAGACATTTTGTCGTTAGTCACTTACCATAAGATGAGATCACAAATTTCGTTTCAGCGTAAGTGATCTTTAAGTGCAAAGGTTAACTGAAAATATATACTATTGATCGCGAGCAAAACCATCTATCTGAAAGACAGAAACTGCTTTAATGTCACGCAAGAGTTGAAATAATGCGAAGAAGATGAATACTTACGAAAGGCAATAAATTACCTAATCAGCTGCAATAAAGTTAATTATAAAGAACATGAAAAACTACTACATAAAAATTAGCATAAATACAAGATGTTCCTAAATATCACGTACATACAAAATATTTGTAACTCTTAGTGTGTTATTTAAGTAATCATTAAGTAAAATAAATGAGGTTATTAATTTCAGTTAGTTAAATGAGCTTTTAGCATGAAAACAGCCTGTAAAAATTATAGCTTTGGTAGAGTACATTTAATAACGTGGTTATTCCAATATGATATTAAATTAGGATGAAGAATTAAAATAGTAAAGCACTTACTACTTTTTTATATGAAAAAAAATAACGATCCAAACTTTACATTCTTAGTATTAACAATTAGAAAAAGATATATATGTCAGTAAATAACCGACAAAAGAAAGCTTACTTCTGCACATACACGCGAGTTCAAAAACAAACCATTGAATCATGGAGTTAGACCGACACACTCTACAACCTTAATAGTCATTAAACCAACAATAAAAAATTAATGCGTCACATGTAAACCGTGGGAGGAATTAAGAGCTCACACAAATTCAAAGACATCGCAATCATGCAAGATTACCCCAATATTAATAAATTACAACCCTAAAAGATGTGTTGGAAGCGTAAACAAATGATCGGTCACACGAAGAGAACAACATTGACCTCGACCTTAAGACAGCTTTAAACGCATCATCCGTGAGAATGAGAATATGGGGTAATAACCCAGGGAAATAGTAACTTATCAACACCACAGATAATAAAGAGAGAGCATTCATTCAACAATCTATCTATCATGTTCAGTTCGTTGAGATCAGAGCAGAACTTCGAAGTCGAAACGCAACCACCGCCGTGCAGATAAGGTTGTAAATCAAGTATTAAAGTTACGGTATTAAAAACCCCGGAGCTGTTAATAAACAGGTGTCCAAACCCGGGTAAGAACGCAGAACTTAAAAACACCGTTGATTATGAAAGTGGCCTGTGTTGAGAGCTTTCATTTAACCTGGAGTTGGAATAATTAATCTACCAGTTCCATTTAATACACTAGAAGGCCGTGGGAGTTTTGTAGAGGATAAATAAACACCACTGTAAGTGTACTGAACTTTTGCTTTCCATTTTATAGACATTACATGCTGTTTTGCATCCAATAATTCTGATTGGAATGTATAAAACCTATTATTAATTATTACGATTGCGTTAACGTACGCTTATTTAAATAGTCTATGACTTGTTTTAAGTATCCCGTAATCTCTTAAATTCTTCGACAACATCCTGTTTACAAGTACGCTTGCTACAAATTTTCATTTTGAACTCATTTATTTCAAAACGACAAGTTTAGGCTATACCTTACGACCGCCGTATAATGGATTTCTCTATTGTTCCAATGTAACGACTTGTTGAAATAAGGTCGCGCACTATCCGTTAAAAGCCAAGTTTTCCAGTTTTACCGCGCTTCGATAAGCTAGGATTTGCAGTTCGACCCCGTGTTGTGCGTCGAAATATTTTCTACATTTATTCGTCACCGTATTTCAAAAGCGATGCACGTTTTTCTGTTCGACAACTAGGAGGTGTTTTGCGTCTTTTTTTTTAGCTGGAGATCAAATGGGTTCTTTCTTTGTCTAGGCCCACGTGTTCGTTGTCAAGGACCAGCTGTCTTTTGTCTTTGGATCGCTGCTATAATTACGATGGCAGGGTGAATGAATCCTGACGACCATGGCGTGGCGATGCTGACTCACACCCGACGGTTTGCAAGATACAAATCCCAATGCATAGAAATATGTGACTCGTTTTCTTTTACGTACATCGTGGATACTTATTTATCAGCGGGTGATGTTGTGAAACCAGTTCACCATCCATGTTTAAAAGCTTAGTGCTTCTGATTATCCTTCTTTAATTCTTACTACACCTTGGTCTACATTTAATACTTTAATTTAACCCACTTGCTATAGAGAAAACCTACCTTTAATATTTTAATTTAACCCACGTGCTATTGAGGAAATCTACGTTGAATACTTTAATTTAACACACTTGCTATTGAGAAAATCTAAGCATTATTTTTTTATGATTTTTATTACCTGTTAGCTACGAAATGCGCACTTCGTGGATCCTTTATAAAATTTGTTCTTTAAAATATAACGTAAATTTAATACTTTTCTTTGTACCTGTGAATCAAGAAATTTTAATTTATTTGCATTGTTAATAGATGGTCGTGGGCGATGTGTTTTTTTTTTCTGTATGGTATGTAGGCGAATCCCCCATTCTCCGCGGTTGGTAGTTAGCCTGGTATCCACTTTTCTTCCGGCTACGTCTAGGTACGTAGCACAACAGAAAAGTTAACCACCATATGATAATCATGCACATTCATTCTAATGAGTATTTTTGTGCCAACCATTAAGAACAAAATGCATATCCCAATATGAATACGTTTAAGTATACTACACATAGTACATGAAGACGTTACAACAATAATGACAAAAGAACTGTTACGAATTATTCAAGAGACAATTTCGGCCTGACTAGACTAAACTAAAATTTTGTAGTTGTATTCAAATTTTATTGTAACTTTCATATATAATGATTTGTAGTTCCAAAATGAAAGACGTAAAAGGTTTTTGATGTTTACAAGTTATATTCATATTTGGAACAGTTTGGCCATCATAGAATCATATTCAGCTAGCTACGTGTAATATTCCGATGATAACTTCAAAATGAAAGCCGGTGACGTATAATTTTATGTTTTCATATATTTTTTATAACACAGTAACGTCTAACCATATTACATTTACTGACTATAGTGTAATAATGCGAGCACCCAACGCAATGAAAATACGCTTCTTAAGGATGAGGGATCGAAAAAATTTAAATTATTCAACCTGTCATATTTTTACAAACGCTCCCTTTGGGAAGATTTATACCCAAACCCCCATACTTGAGTAATTTCACTTCCTATAGTAAAGATAAGTCATTAAGGCCAAAGTTTTTAAATGAAATGGCTGCCAATTTCGGTTAATTACAAATTACTTCGAAGTATTTCCATTTTACTCCTCCCAACATTCAGCTTTGTCCTCAAGCCTACGCGAATTCAGAAACTCTTCAAATTTAGCGATTATCATGGTTTGTTGGATATTGAAGTAGTTAACATCGTACTGTGTCTTCTAAGAAACTGCGAAAGGATTCACAAAGGTTTGGGAGTAACAAGAGTTTCTTTTGATACGACAATCCTTTTAAAACATTCCTTTAACGAATAGTGCAATTACGTTTGATCTTACACGGTTAGAAATTTAAAGCAGACGTGCATAGCTTGGTTTTACTAGAGAATAAAACTAAACTAGAAAACTCCAGAAGGGCGTCGTAATTTTTGCTATTTTTATGACAATGTGTTTTGGAAGCTTTAAAGTACTCAAACTGGCGCATATAATTCAGAATAAGTTACGATTGTCTGCGCTAAGTTTAATAATGACTTGTTTTCGAGTTGAAGCATGTAACTTAATGTGTGTAAAGCGTGAATTATATTGCTTGGTGTTGGTTCTTCAGATGTCTGCAGCTGACAGTTTCGCAAGTTAGGAAGGTCCTTGACGCAATATTCCTCGACGACCGGAAATCGTCGCATTATTCGAATCGTATTGATAATTTATTTCTTAAAATGACTTGATTTCTATAAGCGAGAAGTGCAAATACAGTAATAAATCTTTTTTAAATTCATTCGCAAAATAAAATTCAGACCGTGAAATGTAAATCCTTGGATATCGCTTAATGTTACACGATTTCCTTTTTTTTTTATCAAGAATCTAGTGAAAAGAGGTTACGGAATGTCGAGGCCGAGTTTTAAAAGGGAATGTGATATTATTTTTCCTAAAGCTTTATAGTTATTTCTTTACTTGTTTACAGAACAATTTATAGACGTTCTTGTTATCTCCAAATACTTTTCTAGACACTGGCAGGCATCAAATGTTCTCTCAATTTATAAATAAAGAGACCGACCCTAGGTATAACGGAAACGGAGAATTAAAAAGACAGGATACATTCTAAGACATTTTTGAGGAATAGTGCGGGCTATATAACAAAGCAGCTATAAGAAAAAGAGAGGTAGAGGTAGACCTAGATCAGGCTATTGCACGCAGATAGTGAAAGATGCAGACAGTGAAAATTTCAAAGAAATGTGTAGGTTAGTTCAAAATAGGAAACAATGAGGGTACGCGTCTAACAAGTTTCAGGACTGAAGACCTAATTATGATGAGGCGAATATTTCAAACAGGGCAGTGTTGAAACGAAAGGAGAAAGATAACGTAGAACTTTTACAGATCGTATTTGTAGTAGAAAATGGAACGAATGTACATTTGCACATTAGAAAAGATACGAAAAAATTATCCACATAGATGCATAGAAAAGATTGTATAAATGAAAAATAGAAAGGAAAACACCATAGAACAAAATGGAAATAAAAAATTTAGAAACTAGTATGGTAAATACAATAAAACTTGATAAAAACAACAATAGATTGTGTTACGGGTAAAATGAGTGTTATGTTATAAATTTAGATCTGCCCTGAAGGGGCGGAGACCCCTTAACAATTAAGGATGCCCTAGCTAACTACAGTGGTGCGTTAGTGGGTTCCTATAAAAGATATATTAAGAATAAAATAATTAACATTTGAAATGTCTAAACTACAAATAAACTTCGTTGCAATATTCACTTGCTCCGAAAGGCTTTTTCTACTGTTATAGTTAAAGGACGCCAAACCGTCTTGTCTCAGCAATCCCTTCGTTATTTCTTTCACATGGAAGACGATTGTTCCAAATAAGTTTCATTTGCATTCGGATTCCTAAATTTATTGTTATATATTTGTTATATATATATATATATGTTATATATATATATAAATATATATTGTTATATATTGTTATATATTTCTACCATCCCGAAAAAACACTCATTAGATTTTGGTCAAATTAAATAAAATTGTAAATTAAAATGCCTCTCTCAAATACGATTTCATCCTTTTAACCAGTCGTAACAACCTTAATTCTATGAATCCATGCTTTTAACATACACTTCCCCTTGCAAGCAAAGTTTAAACAATAAATCGCACGGCGTGTACCGTTTTCCCTGCGGCGATGTCAACATTTACATCAAGAAGCAGTGTTTCTTTTTAACTTTCGACCGCCCTCCCCCTCTGCCTACTCGCTCGAATTACTACATTTTAAAGTTTCTAAATAACTTTATGAATTTAATTTCCAACTGTTGTACATAATTGTTATATCACATTTCTCCCTCTATGAACACTCGTTCTCACAATGTAAAATTTTCAATATGCTGAATAAAAGGTTATTGTCACGTTACTTTGTATTGTAAATTGTATTATTGTTGTAGTACGATATTATTTTACTGTCGGTGGTGGTCGAGATGGACGATATCTTTTCTCTTGTAAATTATCTTTAAGTAAAAAAATACATATGTAGTGTCTTGTAATATTAAGATATCTTTCCATTAACGGTTTTAAAATATTAATCACCCTGTATTATTACGTTTGCAATGTATTTAAAAAAAAATTGTTATACCTTATTATTTGAATTACCTTTATAGAAACAAAATTTTAAATATGCTTAATTAATATTACTGTTAGTAAAATATTAATATACAGGGTGCATTCATATTTAGTCTGTCGATTCAAATTTAATATTTGCGTCTTGTTATCTAATTTATAATTAACGTAACGCAAAAGCGTTACAAATGATCTGCAGAATTGTAAAAATAACAATACTATAAAGTAAGAATGCAACGAGTTTGAAGTTGGTCAGTCAGATGCCAGTAAAAAATAAACCAAAATGCGTTGAATGTGCCAAATTTTTATAAATGACTAGAAAATTTTCAACCTTTCAGAAGGTCATCTTCCGCTGACTACAGAATAATAGATAATGAAAGTTTAGAAACCTTTTAAAATAATTATTTAGACACAAACACGGCGTTCATAAAAGAATGCATACAAATAGTTTTAAACGGACATAAAAGTAGATTTTACCTAGAAACCTTGGACGAAATACGAGAGTAATCGAGAAATTAGAAAATTAAGTAAATATGATTCATGAGTGAATTATAAGATTATGAAATATCCACCATACATAAATAATTTGTACATATATTGAACAAATAGCCACATTAAAAATTAAACGTGATCGTTACTCAGTAGTTCTTGAGCAATACGATTCTTGAGCAGAAACATCTTTAATTTTGCAATCCGATTTTGGTGAATAGAATTACAATCAAAACTTTAAGGTAATGATGAAGAAATAAAAAAATCAATCATTTTTAATTTGTTACCTACAGTTTTTGCCACAAAATTCTAGCCGGTTCCACCGAGAAATTCGGCGAGGAACTCTCTATATTGATATTCCAATGATCCACCCGAAAGCCAGGAAACGAGTTCTTTTTACCTGGAAATATTTTATTTTGCCGAACCCTTGCTATTCCAAGTAAAGTATGGATCTTTAACGTGTGTTTAACTCACACACGAGACCTGCATTTTACTTCACATACGAACGAAAGCGTGGTTTTGTAAAAAAAAAGGCTCGCCTAACATTTTTCAAGCAGTTCGTGTCGGGAATCGGATCCGGGACCTTGAGATTGGTAGTCACACCAGAAGAAATAACAAGAGCATGCCACAACCCGAGATCGCAAAAATGATTCTGGCCAAAAATTCACAAGGAATAATCGGGAACACTACTATTAGCTAAAAAAAGGTTTCCAAAATCAAATGTTATTTTACCTGTAATTAATCACGGTTCTAAGTAATTGCAAATAATTTATTACCTCATAGTTGGAACTATTACCTTTACATTATTTGTGAAAAACATCAATGTATGACTATTACATAAATACATTTTAATTATAAATGCATATACATATTCTTAAACCAAAAAAGCATCAAAATTTACTTAGATTAATGGAAAACATTTTCGGCGAACAAAATTACTTTCTAAACTCTTAAACTAATAACAGGAACGTACTATGGGTGCGTTTATAAATTTATTCAACCAAATAAAAATGTACATTTAATTATGTCTACTGTAGGTTACAGTTGCAGAAGGTTTATTATAAATATCTTAAGAGTAATTTTTGACTGTAGATACCTCGGAAATAGCTACCTGAGCTCAATTCGCTCTAACTAGACCCTACGGGACTTCTGAAGCTTCGTTAAACAGTTTGATGTTCTTTATTAACGTGACTTTTTCCAACATAAAGTTGTCTACTAAACGAACAATTCTCCTAAAATTAACAGTAACCAACCTGGTAGGGTATTACTCCAAACTTCTTTGACTAATGACATAAATCAGTTCGATACCTTATTATCAACGGTCAACTGTACCTACGTAAGTTGCATACTAAGTTATCGATGGTACTGACGAAGTGCTCCACAACACGACTTCCCTCCATAAAACGATTCAAGCTTACCTTCGGCAGAGTTCGGACAACTTAATTAAGACTGCAAATTGAAATAACGTGTGTCGTTTTGCTTTATCTAACATATGTAATATTATCTTACTACCAGAGAAACAGCTATTTCATTTTCTGAATCGGCATAATTTTACGCGTGAAACTTCTTCGTTCTAAGACCATTAAGTCATAGGCGCTAACGTTATACATCATTAACCAAATTAATAAATCAAAACTAATAATTTAGAGTACAATGTAACCATACCATTTCTAACCTTACAACTACCATAATGAATTTGATAGCCTTAGAGTATGAACAATATAAGAAACAAAAATTATTTTCCCTTACATAAAAAACGCATGTAACCTAAAAATTATATTTCATGAAATAATTAAGCCTAACCTTTTAGTGGGATTTACCAATAGAGAAACTATTAAAATGAAATATAATTATAAACATTTCAAAGGAATGTCACATACTTCTATAGCACAAAAACATAATTTCCAGAAGGCATAACCATATCCTGAAACAACTGTAGTGACGTTTTCATTACTGGATTAAATCTATTGTATTTGTATAAAAGTAAATGAATTCCTTTTGTTTCCTAAATCCGGTCCTGGATATTTTATAAATTATTATTTACATTGTAAGAGTTAAATGATTTCGACATGCATAGATACGCTCAGATATCTCTCGAAAATTGTTATCGCTCTCGGGAAAATTATGTGAACACGCGCTCTTTAAGAGACGGTGTTCTCTATTCTAACCGGATGTAAGACATCAGCCGGTTTGAATAGTCCAGCACCGTGAAGGACAAAAAAGTGTATAAAAGTAATTACGTGAACACTTTAGTGCCGGATTTCACGGGAGCGACTGTTTTCGGAAGAGTGGCGTTACCGTGTGTTTCGAGTGGTGTCCGAATTTATCATTCTAAACTTTCTTACCCTATTCCCTTATAAAGAACTACAGCGATTATTAGCAGGCAACAATGTTATGCAATCTGAAGACCTAATCACCAAGATCTTGAGGGGGGTTCGTCGCCGGGGGCCATGAACCGTAAGTGGTCGTAACTTTATTAACTTAGGAAATGCCGAAATTTGCATTATTAAATTTTAATAAATAATTAAGAGTGTATGGGATGATAGTAACATATTTTTAAAATTGTTTAGCTTTTCATTGCCGGAATCGGATTTGTAAATGAATCATTTGTATTTAATTGGTTTAAAAAATAACTGATCGATGAAAAAGCATCAGGACCAGAACCAATCCTTTCTTAGCAGATTGAGTATTTTTGTGTGTCTAGTTTACAACATTTGAAGGTTGATTATTGTTCTCCGCAATTATGGCATTAGAAACTGTTAGAGTATCGACAAATTCACTCTTTCGCAGAAAAAAGTTTAGTCTTCGAATCAGTTTGCTACCAGAGTGTAATCTCGAGACGCAATTTACAAATGTTGCTATTCACTATTGCCCGATCACATAACAGCAACTTGAGTAAAACCGCTCTACCTTATATTAAGTAACATCATTCCATTTGCGTTGATAACGACACCCCTCCCTGCTTCTCATAACCTGGCGTTAAAAACCACAACAGTAGAATAAAAATGTGGACGTTGGTGATGACACCGAGGAACCGTAGTCAATTCGAAGAAACGAGGAAGAATTTCCTACATTCATCTACTAATCAATAACGTATATTTTGTTTCAGTTTTTGTTGTTCTTTTTTAATAGAAAAAGAGTTCTTTCCTTTGAATTCGATGTGTAAAGTTTATCTAGTACATCTTTCCTTTTAATATTACATTGTGAACATCTAACCTCAATTTATTTTTATCACGGAGTAAATTGAAATTGTTGTTGTTTTGCTATAGTACTGATTGCAAACGTGTAATTTTCTTTTATATGCCATATGTACCCAATTAGTTTTATACACTATATACGAGATTCATTCGAATTTCAAATCCGCGATTCTCTGTCTTGAATCCTTTGGGTGTCGCTCATTTTCAAACAAGGTCCTCAAAAGTACCAGTGATAAAACTAAGAACCCACATAGAATTCTTTTTAGACGTTTAAAAAGTCTATGGCGATTACAGTAAATTAATTTAATTTGTAATTTGCATTACGAATTCTTGTCACGAATCAACCCTATATTGTTTTTGTTTCAGACACGATGTAGTTTGTACGTGTTTATTTTGATAGGTGACTACTCAGAATGAAGATCTCCGAATAGAACTCCACATTTGCAACATTGAAGGAAAGATGGGTTTTTAAAAACTTCAACTGAATTACTAATAATCTTTGTTAATGTTCGTGATAACTGTTTGTTCCAATTTTCTCAAAAAAATAGTTCACTTTTATGTCGTCAGTGTTCATGTGTGCCTTGGAATATTACACGAAACAGAAAGTTCTATTTGTATTGGAACAAACGGCGTCCGACGAAGTGTAGAATCAGAAAGGACGATGCCATTCAACCAACAATGGATTGATTGCCAGTTACGAGAGTGCATTTACAGTATATAAAAGTGATAAATCGAAAATATTCACGAAAGACTATTTTCTAGGTCCTATTTTGGCGACTTATATAAATTGTAGAATACTATAGACGTTTTAATTTCAATCGAAGTGTGAAGACGTGATTATTATAAATTAGATAGAGTGTTACAATAAATACGTTAAATCTGAATATAAATCAAGTGTTAGTGTAGATAGATTTACATAGTCGAACTTACTGATAAAATAGTTAAACGTCGTGTTAAGAAGAATTAGTGCAGTAAAAATGGATAGCGGCACCTCAGTACATTGTACTGCACTATCATCAGTACACAAAGATTTCTTTGTATAAAAAGCGGTGCTTTATTATAGAAATAACCACCCAAACCCTAAGAATGGAATATAAATGTTGATTGCCCAACGTTTGACTTTGAGAGTAGCAATTCAAATATGGAGCCTTGTAGAATTCTCGTCTCGTTACAAAACAAATATTTAAGCGCCCAAAACGACATTTCTAATTCTGTTTAATAGACAATTTTCAAACAACTTAATTTCCCTTTATTCTAGGCCTAAGTAATTAAGAACTAATAGAAAAACTTAATGATCAGTTAGTTATTTTGAAAACTTTAGAAAACTCAAAAGTATCATTTTGTGATAATATCATCAACAATATTTAAAGGTGCTACAATACGCTATAGCCCGGTCTGAAACAGGAGTGAGTCATTGGAAAGATATTGTACTCATCTAGCTGTAATCCTGCTTACCCTCCCATAATTTTTTCTAGTACTGTTTATAGAATGAGGTATACTTTAATTCGTTTTAATTTCTTAGTCCTTTTGGAGACTCTGTTTTGGGCAGTGATATCACATATCCTTCTCTCCAACTATTCGGAAATACAGATTTCCATACCAAAAAAGTATTCATTAAAACGTGATATAAGTTAGAGTTAAACTAAGTCTAATTTAATCCATTTAAAGCACAAGCTTTTGACTTTATATTAAACTTTATTTTTACAATTTCACCTCCAAAATCCTTTTACACTGGAATTCTGTTTAATACTCGTTTCATAATTGTGATTATAGAAAGCAATTAGCTGATTGTCTGGAGGCATACTAATACCAGAGATATTTTAGAAATAACTGTTGAAGTCATTCACGTTGTATTAGAAGGGTGTTAGCATTATTTCCCGTAAGTATGCTGCAGTAACTTTTATAAAATCTTACAAATGTTCGTACCCTTAGCAATTTTAAGTTCGTCTTCCTTCTACATTTTTACTACAAAGCTAGTACAATTCCTTGGCTGTCTAAAATAATCCCAACAATTTTTCTTCCTCGCAGATTCGTACTTTTTAAAAACTTTATTAAGGAGTTCATTTAAGAATATAATATCAATTAAAGGAAGAAAAAGGAACTATAAAAATATTGCAACGGAGAAAAGAAGGCAAAATGGAGAACTTGCGAATAAGATGAATATGGTAAATAGCAATCCATCAAAGAATTAGAAACTTCTGCATGACAGCCACTAATAGAAATAGAATAATAAAAGATGAAGTAGGCATAACATAATGTAGCACCGTTTAGTCAACCTCTGACCACAACAATTATATGGGAATGTAAGCAGGGCGTTTGTCCACAAAAGATGATTGATAGACCCCTGCGGGTGATGGACATGATTAACAGGTACAAGAGTTTACATTTAAAAGCTCTATTTAGCTTACAATAGGTTTCAAGATGTTATTTGCATATTCTGCTATGATTTCGAGATAATTAGAACAATTGAATAAAGTATATACAACCCTTAAGGGGTTTTGAAGTTCATTTAAAATTGAAGGTTTGATTACAATATTACTTTTTTACTCAAGCTATAAAGTCAAAATTAGTGAAAATATCGATATAAATTATTGTAGTAATAATATAAATTAACCATACCGCATCGATATAAGTTAATTAAGAAGATGGCATCGTAGTTTTGGAAGTCAATATTTGTACTGTTAGCGATTAACCGGAAAGAAATTGGTGTGAGAGCTTTTAGAACTTCATTGTTGTTGAAAAGGCTTGTATAATCAGCTTGGTGATAAAGAACTGTTGTTTGTGACAATAGAGTTTTCGGTACAATAATAAAGGCAAAAGATATAACAGCCAGGTGGAAAAGATATAGAAACCCTTTATTTCGCTGGACGAAATTTAACTAATATAGAAGAATTAGTTGAGGTAGAGATTAAGAAATTAGGATGCAAAATACTAAAACAAATTTCAAATAGTAGGACAACTAACATTTCATAAAAACGGTAGTAACAGATTATTATGTTTTACGATGAAGAAGAAAAATTACCCGAAACTTTGTAAAAAGTAAAATATTAAAAATGTTTCCAAGAAAAACTAATATCAAAGGAATGCAAAATCTTAGGGTCACTAGTGTGCTGAGAACTTGTTCAAAAATATTAACTATAGTAATATTACAGAACATATTAGCAGAAGATCAATTTGAATTTAGAAAGAACAGTGATACTTGGGAAGCAATTTTAACACTAAAATTAAAAGAAAAAATAAGAGTAGAAAAGACTACATTAATAAGTTTATAGATATGATGAAGACTTTTGAGAATGTAGATTGGAATCTAGTGTTTAGGATTTCAGAGAAAGAAAAATAAATTACAAGGATAAACAAGCAATTTATATAGGAAACAATCTGCAGTAATAAAAATAGATACCGAGGTAGCAGAATGTAAAATTGGCAAAAGTGTAAGATAGGGATAGACTATAACCAACAATAAAGAATTGGTTAGGAAAATAACAGAAGGTAGCGCAGAAGGTAAAGTAAACAAATGTGTATAAACCAGCTAACAAAGGCGTAGGTAAAGGGTACTTTGTGCAGGATAGGAAACAGTGGAAAATTGCGCCAAAACAATATTGAACAAGAAATCAAACGAAACTTTTGCTTATTTAAAACGTTTTGATACGTTCCATTTCGTATTTATAAATTTACTGCCTCTTTAATTTTAAAAACCATTTCAATTTCTACATATTTTAATTATACAAGTTTGCTACACTTGTATTATGTCAAGTTCGCTCAGCTAGGCAACCTACTGATCTCGTCCTTTATTTAATTCAAAAGTCCACAAGTTTATATTACACGTTTTGGTTTCTTATATAGGCATGTGGTTTAATAAGAATTTCCCGAATGTTGCTAGTTTAATTGTGATTAGGTAAATCGGCTGTATTATCTTTGAAAGATACAGATAAGCTCAAACTTATTTCTATTGTAAATAGAATTTTCGTGAATATTTTTCAGAAAACAATTTTTTAAACACATTGGCTGAATGAGCTCACTATATGAGAAATAATATAAACCCAATCGTGCAGTTACAAAATCCTTATGATGAATAACGCGCTTTCTCTTTTTACTGGTAGGTAATTGTAGGACGATGGTCCTTTAGTAGAAATGCTGATATTTTCAGCCCGGTTTGTAATCAATATCCTTCGGAATTTAAGCTATATTTCTTAGGTTCTTTAAACTAATGCTTACTTAAAAAAATCATATTTGTAGTCCAAACTTACGATGGGTTTTAAGTAATAAATTGAAAAGTGGAAAAGCTTTAAACCAAACCCATTATATGGGTTTGGTTTAAAGCTTTTTCTACTTTGGAATTTGATTTTGTAATTTGCATTACGAATTCTGGTCACGAATCAACACTATATTGTTTTTGTTTCAGACACCATGTAGTTTGTACGCGTTTATTTTGATATGTGACTACTCAGACTGAAGATCTCCGAATAGAACTCCACTTTTGCAACATTTACGGAAAGATGAGGTTTTACAAAACTTCAATTGAATTACTACTTTGTTGACATTCGCTATAACTGTTTGTTCCCATTTTCTTAAAAAAATAGTTCACTTTTATGTCGTCAGCGTTCATGTGGGTCTTAGACTATTACACGGAACGGAGTTCTACTTGTGTTGCAACAAAAGCGTCGAAGAGTAGAATCGGAAAGGTTGGTGCCATTCAATTAACAATGGATTGATTGACAGTTACAAGGGTGCATTTACAGTATATAAAAGTGATGAATCTAAAATATTCAAGAGAGAGTATTTTCTGGGTTCTATTTTGGCGACTTATATAAATTGTACAATACTATAGAAGTTTTAATTTCAATCGAAGTGTGAAGTTGCGATTATTATAAATTGGATAGAACGTTAAAATAAATACGTTAAATCTGAATATAAATCAAGCGTTGGTGTAAATAAATTTAAATAGTCGAACTTATTGATAAAATAGGTAATCGTCGTGTTAAGAAAAATTAGTGCAGTAAAAATGGAGAGCGTAACCTCAGTACATTGTACTGCATTATCATCAGTACACAAAGATTCCTCTGTAATTAAAAGTAAACACGATTTTGTATTCGACCTATAAAGAGCTGTGCATTATTATAGAAATAACCACCAAAATCCTAAGAATAGAATATACATGTTGATTGCCTACGTTTGACTTTGAGAGTAGCAATTCAAATATGGAGCCTTGTAGAATTCCTGGTCCCGTTACAAAGCAAATACTTAAGCGCCCAAAACGATATTTCTAGTTGTGTTTAATAGACAATTTTTAAACAACTTAATTTTCCTTTATTCTAGGGCTAAGTAATTAAGAACTAATACAAAAAATTTAATGATTGGTTATTTCAAAAACTTTAGAAAACTCAAAAGGCCCCATTTTGTTATAATATCATCAATGTCTGAAACAGGAGTGAATCATTGGAAAGATATTGTACTCATCTAGCTGTAATCCTGCTTACCCTACCATTATTTTTTCAAATACTTTCTATTTATACTTTAATTCGTTTTAATAAATTAGTCCTTTCAGAGCCTCTGTTTTGGGCAGTGGTATCACATATCCTTCTCTCCAACTACGCGGAAATACAGATATTCCTCTCAAAGAAGTATTCATTAAAACGTGATATAAGCTATTATTAACAAAAAAGAAAGTTAACCTAAGTTTATATTTAATCCATCTGACGCACAAGCTAAACATTATTTTTACAATTTCATCCTCCAAAACCGTTTTACTCTGGAATTCTGTTTAATACTCGTTTCATAATTGTGATTATAGAAAGCAATTAGCCGATTGTCTGGAGGCATACTAATACCAGAGATATTTTAGAAATAACTTTTGAAGTCATTCACGTTATATTAGAAGGGTGTTAGCATTATTTACCGTTAGTATGCTGCAGTAACTTTTATAAAATCTTACAAATATTCGTACCCTTAGCAATTTTAAATTCGTCTTCCTTCTCCTGTTTTACTACAAAGCTAGTACAATTCCTTAGCTGTCTGCAATAATCCCAAAAATTTTCCTTTCTCGTAGATTCGTACTTATTAAAAACTTTATTTAGGAGGTCATTTAAGAATATAGTATCAATTAAAGGAAGAAAAAAAAACTATAAAAATATTGCAACGGAGAAAAGTAGGCAAAATAGAGAACTTGCGATAAGATGAATATGGTAAATAGCAGTCCATCAAAGAATTAGGAACTTCTGCCACTAATAGAAATAGAGTAATAAAAGATGAAGTAGACACAACATAATGTAGCACCGTTTAGTCTACCTCTGACCACTACAATTACATTGGAATGTAAGCGAGGCGTTTGTCCAGAAAAGATGATTGATAGACCCCTACGGGCGATGGACATGATTAACAGGTACATGAGTTTACATTTAAAAGGTCTATTTAGCCTACAATAGGTACATTCAAGATGTTATTTGCATATTCTGGTATGTTTTCGAGATAATTAGAACAATTGAATAAGGTATATGTAGCCGTTAAGAGGTTTTAAAGTTCACTTATGATTGAAGTCAAAATTATTGAAAACATCGATACAAATTATTGTAGTAGTAATATAAATCAATCATACTGCATCGATATAAGTTAATTAAGAAGATAGCATTGTAGTTTTGGAAGTTAATATTCGTACTGTTACTGATTAACCGGAAAGAAATTGTTGTGAGAGCTTTTAGAACTTCATTGTTGTTGAAAAGGCTTGTATAATCAGCTTGATGATTAAGAACTGTTGTTTGTGCAAATAGAGTTTTCGGTACAATAATAAAGGCAAAAAATATAACAGCCAGGTGGAAAAGATATATAGAAACCCTTTATTTCGCTGGACGGAATTTAACTAATATAAAAGAATTAGTTGAGGTAGAAATTAAGAAATTAGGATGCAAAATACTAAAACAAATTTCAAATAGTAGGACAACTAACATTTCATAAAAATGATAGTAACAGATTATTATGTTTTGTGATGAAGAAGAAAAATTACCCGAGACTTTGTAAATAGTAAAATATTAAGGATGTTTCCAAGAAAAACTAGTATCAAAGGAATGCAGAAATCTTGGGGTCACTAGTGTGCTGAGAACTTGTTCAAAAATATTAACTATAGTAATATATAACAGAAAATATTAGCAAAAGAAGAATTTCAATTTAGTGATACTTGAGAAGCAATTCTAACACAAAAATTAGTATTGGAAAGAAGAATAAGGGTAGAAAATACTACATTACTAAGCTTTATAGATATGATGAAAACTTTGAGAATGTAGATTGGAATCTAGTGTTTAGGATTTTAGAGAAAGAAAAATAAATTACAAAGATAAACAAGTAATTTACATCGGAAACAATCAGCAGCAATAAAAATAGATAACGAGGTAGCAGAACGTAAAATTGACAAAGGTGTAAGATAGGGATGTACTATGACCAATCATAAAGAATCGGTTAGGCAAATAACAGAAGGTACAGCAGAAGGTAAAGTAAACAAATGCTGAAGTGTATAAACCAGCTAACAAAGACAAAGGTAAAGGGCACTTTGAGCAAGATAGAAAACAGTGGAAAATTGCCCCAAACAATACTAAACTCGAGATCAAACGAAAGTTTTGCTATTTAAAACATTTTTGATACGTTCCATTTCGTATTTGTAAATTTACTGCCTCTTTAATTTTAAAAACCATTTCAATTTCTACATATTTTAATTATACAAGTTTGCTACACTTGTATTATGTCAAGTTCGCTCAGCTAGGCAACCTACTGATCTCGTCCTTTATTTAATTCAAAAGTCCACAAGTTTATATTACACGTTTTGGTTTCTTATATAGGCATGTGGTGTGATAAGAATTTCATGAATGTTGCTAGTTTAATTGTGATTAGGTAAATCGGCTGTATTATCTTTGAAAGATACAGATAAGCTCAAACTTATTTCTATTGTACATAGAGTTTTCGTGAATATTTTTCAGAAAACAATTTTAAAAATTCATTGACTGAATGAGTTCACTATATGAGAAATAATATAAGCCCAATCGTGCGGTTACAAAATCCTTATGATGAAAAACGCGCTTTCTCTTTTTACTGGTAGGTAATTGTAGAGCGATATTCCTTTAGTAGAAATGTTGATATTTTCAGCCCGGTTTGTAACCAATATTCTTCGGAATTTACGCTACATTTCTTAGGTTCTTTGAACTAATGCTCACTTAAAAAAAATCATATTTGTAGTCCAAACTTACAATGGGTTTTAAGTAATAAATTGAAAAGTAAAAAAAGCTTTAAATTAAACCCATTATATGGGTTTGGTTTAAAGCTTTCTGTACTTTTCAATTTAATGTTTACTTGGTTTTACTACAGAAATTTAACATTGTCGTTACCAGACATTATGTTTGGCTGCTGTTGAATGCAGATGAAGTTATGATGAGATAATGACCCTCAAAAGCCTATGTGAACAAACATCATTAAATGTCAACAGATACGATTGCTTCCTTCACTTACGGTACGTGAATTTGCTGGTAGTACGTAAACATTCGAAGCAACACATTGTTGTCTATTTAATACTGTCATTATTAGCATAAGGAATTAGTGTAGTTTAGTATGATAATATTTTTATATTGATGGGTAACTGTGTTAATTGGTTTCGCAATTATATATAAACTTGATAATTATCCATCAATTGTGGTATTTGATTAGCTGTTAATGTTGATTGTGTGTAAAAACATTATTGTAAATATGTACTTTGTTCCTTGGGCGTTAGTAGGTTCTATTTGCAACAAGCTCGGCACAGTCAAAGTAGGTAAGATTATTGTTATATTTATGATATTTTATTATTGTTATTAATTACAGTGGTTAAATGCCACTTAGTTTTGTTATCCTAAGCTATGTGGCAATATTTAAGACTATAATGAGGTAATTCTTTTACTTACAAAATACCCCTCAGTTTGATTGCTACCTATAATTAATATTATGTATTAGTACGTGAGTAGTGAGGTATTCAGATGTTTGTTCTTAAATCAGCACTTTAATATTGTTTGCTATCTAAATTCATAGAAGTTACTTATTGGAGTTATATTTTACATGTATTTTGAGTTAAATTATCCCTTCAGGTACAGATGCTCAACAAAAGGCGAATTGGGTAGTGTATACTTTATACCCCCCAATATCCGACTGTGTTTAGCGCAACATTAGTTTTCTTTCTCTTTGTTCCCTTCCTTTGTTACGCATAATTCGGACAAGCATTCCGTTACTGATTCCGTTGGAAAGTGAGTTAGGTCTCCCACAATAGAAATTACTTTGTTTCTTAAATGAAGAGGTACAATTAGATGTCTTAATCTAATACAAGGTTCCTGGTTTTACAATATTTCAAATTTCGTTATAATTTAAATTTCTTATATGAAATCTATCTGATATGCTCGTGTTAGTTATCCTGATATCAATGTTTGATTTCCCAGAGTTCGTTCATAAAACCAAATAACACTAAAAGTTAAAAACAGTAGAAGGTATTACAAAATTGCCCGACGAAACTAAAATGTATATATGAAGTTCTATTTTCTTAACGTTTGGATGCAGCAACATCTGGTGTGCAATTTAAACTTCTACAACTTTTAAGAAACAAAAAGCTCTATTTGCTTGGAAGAGATTGAATGAGAACAGGCAACTCAATATAAACTAGTAACATAAATTGCACTGTGCAATGCAAAACTTTATAACAGCATGAATTACATACGGCCACGGACACGAAACTTTTAAAAGTGCAGTTGCGCGAAACGAGCAACTCCAACAAACTGTGTCACTGAAATGGTGATTTACAAAGACGTTAACAGAAATTAATGACGACGTTATAGCACATTCAGGACCGGAATTACTGTAAGCATCCTGTTTATTATAACTTGCTGCGGCGGCGTCTCTAAATTTCTACTATACCTTGCGCTTAACTATGTGAATAAAATAAAGTTTACGAGAGTTCTAGGTTGTACATTTTAGAACAAAACGGATGTATGATGTTAAAACTCCATAATATTATAATAGTTGAAAAGAATTCAGAATCGTATTCATCATTTTATGGCTATCTAATATGATTCAGTAATCATGCACGTCACTTATGCCACTCACTATCTACGATGACCAAACACAAAAATTTAGAAGGAAAACATATTAAAAAACATTTCTGCCATTGCGAATTATAAAACAGAACATATACATGAACGACTACGACTTTCAATTTTTCCTACCAATTGGCAGCTGTGAAGCAACTTTCCAAGCTTTTTAATTCTGCGTCCATTGCTTCGTGTCACAATATCAGACAGTTTATAATTTCTGCAAAATATAAAAGTTCTGTTCTACCTACGTAAGTTTTCCATCTTTCTTTTTTTTGCTTTATCAGTGAGTCCGGGATGTCGATAGTGGTGGCTCCTGAGTTGATCTCATCTCTTTTCTACATTTCCTCAAATTAATAGTTTTTCACAAATTCGTTTAAGTAGCTCTTCATTTAATTATCCTGTCGGCCCATTCAATTTTCAATATTTTCATACAATAGTACATTTCAAAAGTTTATATCTTTCCAATCTGTTTACTCCATAGTTCAAGTTTCGCAATCGCACAATGCTACACTTCATACAAATGACGGGTTTCATATATTTACATTGTTAAGTGTCACGTGAATTAACCCGTAATATGCCTTTAATTAATTGGACATTCAAGTTTTCATTTCTCATATTTATTAAATTTATAGTATTTTGTATAAAAGTTAAGAAATTTCCTTTGGTTTTTAAATACGGTTTTGATCATTTTATAAATTATTAGCTACATTGTAAGAACAGAATAATTTTAATACCCTTGTGGAGTTTTATCGCTCTCGGGGAATGTAATGTGAACACGTGTTATTAAAGTGACGAAATTCTCCGTTTCAATTGGTTGTGAGATATCAGCCGAGTTAAATAAGCTGATCCCCAGAGTGAAGAATAAGTGCAGAGATAATGGGGGTAATTACGTAAAATACTTCAGTACCGGAACTGACGTAAGTAATTGTGTTTTCGGGAAGAACGTTAACGTGTGTATTTTAATGTAGGGCTCGTTTCTCACTCCGACCTTTCTTACCTTTTTCCTTTATGATACTACCGCTATTACCGACAAGCAATAACTTCACCAAATCTGCTGAAAACAGAACCACCAGGTCTCTGAGAAGTTGGTTCCGCTGTAGGAAGTCGTAAACCGTAAGTGATAAGGCTTTTATAATTTTGTATCTAGAGATTTGCATTATTGAACTTTAATAGTTAATTAAGCAAGAGAAGGAATCGTATCAAGATTAATGTTTTCATGTGACAGCAATTCTGAATTTGATATTACTTTCTTTTCTCGTCCTTTGTGGTACTTCAGCCTAACTAACAAAATTCTTCGCCTTCAGCAAAACTATTCTGTATTAGCTGTTCGTTCAAAAGATCAATTTTATTTTCTTTACAGCATATCATAACCTTTGTTTTATTTTCATGTCGTATTCTCCCAAAAAGCTTTATCCCAACTAATTAACATGTGTTCTAGATTATCTGTGCAATTCGCTAAGTACTTGTCACACGCAAAGCATAGCATTAATATTTTATTCCCATCCACGTTTACTCCAATCTATTTTTAACAAAACATTATTGTACTATTCTATATACATTGCCTATCTAAACGACAATGATTTATTTCTTAATTTACGAACACTTTTCACAAATTTGTTCTTTCTTGACTGTTTTGAATTTTCTGTACATTCTGTCTTGAAATTGTTTGCACACTATACTTCCCAGCACATTTTTAGAGCTCACATATTTCCTGCATTTTATCCATCAATTTTATTATATCCTCTCATCCAAAATTTCCTAACAACTCTTATTGTTCTTCTAAGGTCCATGACTACTGACGCATAAATTTCTTATCCAATAGTATCCACTTGTTGCGCTTTTTTTATAAAAGGCTTCAAGTTTTATTTTACTCTTTCATTTTTGGAGATTTTTAAACCCCGCATGGAAAAGTTCTGTTTCACTACCGCGTAGGTATTTTACTTCGTCGACGAGGATAGCTGGGCCGCATCGAGAAAACCTCCGTCTAGTAATCCACGAGCCTATGATTTACCCCTGAGAAGTAGGACGGAACCTGACCTTCAGTGATCCACCCGGTAAGCGTTTGTCATTATTAATTTGTATATTCACTCCCACCAGTTATGCAACCCAAATTGTGGGCGTAATATTTTACGTCAGGGTTATGCAGAATTGACGACGCGGGGAAAGTATGATCTTAAATAAATTTGAACTGTAATACCTAAAAATATTACACTAGCGCTTTCAACAAAGGAGCGGGTCTTCACATGGGTTTAAAAGCTCACTTTTTCAGGCATTACTTGATTTTCACAGGTTACGTCATCCATATTTACCTTTTGTTTTTTATCTAATACCCAAATAGAACACACAAAAATCTTATGGTTAAATAAAAACATTATAAATTCATTAAAAAGCTCTTTAGTTCTATGACTCTAAGATTGTCATACTTTAAAATATCACCAGTGTTGTATATCTAGCCACTACCCACTACCCTATATAAAATCTATTTCAAATACCTCAAAAACATATGTAAAATGCTGGATAATTCTTTGTGTTAGAAGCACGTTTTGATTGATAAATTCATTTAATAAAAGTAACAATAATTATTTAAAATTGTGTGTGTGTGTGTGTGTGTGTGTGTGAGTGTGTGGGCGCGCGCGCGCGTCAAGTAAATCTTCCCGTATATAGAATAATTTTCAGTTACATCTAATAAGAAAAACGTTTATTTTTTACGTTAAAATATTTATTGTAAGTTTAAATTACTATTTATAACCTTTAAAATATCTACCTATCGTAACTTTTGTTAATCTTCATGATATAAAGACTGCCTGCCGTTATAAATCAAAACCCTAACCTATAATTCGCGGCGAAAAATTTACATAACAATTCGTTTTGCTATTTTATTAAGTCTAAGTTTCTTTTAAAAAAATAATAACCTATCTATTTGTTTTTAATTGGTCTACTCTTTACTTTAAGTCGTTTTTGCACTAAATATTTTAATTTTTTTACTTAAAATATCGTTTTGCATCAATGATCTATATTTTTAAAAAAACTGTCTTAGGAACAGAAAATTTTGTTTATTTACTAAATAAACATAACTAACTACCTTTATTTATTGCAAAGCACTTATTTTTGACTTAATTTTTTACTTATTTAGAATACCAATGTAGGTTGTGTATATATAATCTTAGATAAAAATTACCTTTACTGCATTTAAACTGAAAATACAACCAAACCATTTCCTGTGTAACACTCCTAATGATATCTTATGTAAATTATACCATATGGTGCAATCATTAACTTATGTATTACACGATTTTAATCGTAAATGTTACCTCTAACGATTAACTAGAAATTCTTACCTGTCGTCTCACCTTTAACTATGTAAATACACCTCGTTTTCTACATCTTTCAGTAATAAAAAATTTTCTTGTAGTATTACCTCCCTTGTACGGATATACCTTATCGAACTTTTATATCGTTCTCTCTTATGTAAAGCTCATTTTATAACCTTCTGACTTATCTTATAGTACATTTAAATGGATGTTACCCCTTAATCTATAAGTATTCCAAAACCTTCTCATCATATTTTTTTAGTTTTAAAAGATAGACATATCATCCCTAGTTATAAACTATTTTCTAGTTGTCATTACACGCAAATAAATCCAATTTCTTTTAAATTCTCACTTCCTATCTTGTTATTATTCTACAACCTAATACAGTCTTTTATCGTGGTTGACATATTTTTCGTAATAGTAATCCAGTGAATCTTTAGGACTTGTGCAAGCTAATGGGTTAATGTTTTGCTCTTTGGCTACATATAGGATTGTGGCCTAAACCTCCGTTGTAAAAAGTCTGTTTCCACAGTTGAGAATACAAGAAATTTCTAATCGATATGTTTTCTTACGCATATATTTCGATCATTTCTTACAATTTCAGTTATCAATCGTTTTTATATCATAGAAACGTAAGTGTATTTTTTTCCCTAAACGTGTTAGCGAGAGGCTATTACATTTGTCGTTTCAAATATTATTCCTTTGTGGTTGTATTGAAAATTTTCCTATGCTTACCTTGCATTAACTGTCTATCATATAATTATTGCTGTACCCATGGTAGTTGTCTTTGAAATTAACGTGTGGATGTATTTAAATTAATTACGTTACCTTTATTTGATTTTCTTATCGTAGTGAATGCGCTCGGTAGAAAGATGATTTGTCTGGATCTCATTTAGAACTTAGTTGTTTTTAAGTATCGACATGTTGGTATAGGGTCTATCTTATCGTTAACATTGCAGGTGGTTCTCTATACCAATTTGTTTTAATAAGGACATTCCCCACTCTCGGCTCTTTCTCTAGGATACTTACGCTAAATCATTACCTTTTCTTACCCCTCTATCTCCGTTTTCAGCCATATATTTTCCTCTAGTGAACCTGTCGTAATCCGTCCATCATATAGGAATGGTATTCCCTCGCTCAGGGCTGCTGACTAGTAGTGCTTCGCAATCCACGGTTTTTTTCTATCGCTATTGCTCAATGCGAGCTCTTCCTCTTCTTTCTTCTACCTGGTTGCTATAAAGCTACAAATATCCTACGTCTCTTTTTTATCTTTTCTTTATCTTCTATTTTTCTTTTTACTTTCTTAAGTCCCTGCATAGTTAGAGAGTTGTTGCCTCACGACAATGGGCCGTGGGCATGGGGATTTTCGGTGTAACTGTATATCGCCAATGTCCTCCGTTGATGTACATTAAAGCCGTCGACAGTGAATTGTTTATCTGATGTAGTCTGTGTGCCGATTCTCGCTTAATCGACGCCGGAAAGCAATTATTGCATTCATTTTTTATTTGATCCCTCGTGCTGATCGTATGAACGGAACTTCTCCTTTTGAAAAGCATGAGTAAAACCTCTTTTCAAGTTCCAACGGGATCACTCTACTCCCTCGAAAGTCCTGTTTTCTGTTATTATATTTATAGGAGCGACGGTGCGCCTTGACAAGTATAAGGCATTTAAACCAAAAATTAGGTTTACCGTTGTCCTTTCTTTAAAAAATTTTTCTTAAAACATTATCTTATCTTAATTATTAGGTTGAATCATTAGTGTTTAGCTTTCTCTCGAATAATATGTTGAACATTTTATCTCAATTAAGTAACGTTCTGAATCGCAAATGGTTTGCTATCTGTCTTTCTCATCCAAACCGTCTTCGTACCGAAACAATATTCTAACCCATAAATGGTAAGGTATTTATCTTTCTCGTTGTAATTAACTCCTAGATGTTATTCTATCTAATCTTTACCTTTAAGTAAATAAATTATCCATATCTTTCTCTTTGGAAAATACCTTTAAGAAGTTACCTTACCTATTTGTTGTTCCGAACCTTTATTATTTATGACCAAAGGTAGGATTTATTATTGAAACATGAAAAAGCTAACTTGAGTTTTAGTATTGTGTTTGATAAGATAGGATTAAGACAATTATGTATCGTTAATACAGTAGCACTGGCTAATTTATTAACTTAATGTTTTGGCTGCTGCATCATATTTTGTCTTATCCTGTTAAAAGCCAGCAAAAAATTAGTTTAACTTTAGGAAATATCTTAAAAGATATTGAAAATGTGAATGCATTCATATGCAAATATGAAAACGAACTTTGTATTTAGATTTATAGCGAAGTTAAGTGCTAGCCTTTAAGTGTTTGAGTCTCATGCTCTCGACTAAATTTATGCGGTCGGTGCGGCGATAAACCAGACCTTCGCACACTTAGTTGAGTTAGCTTTAAAATCCCGTGGCTACTCATTTCCATTTCCTGGTATCGCAAATATTGCTACAGTTTAAAAAAACCAGGTGGCGCCTATACACAAATGTAATTTAAGTTTTCCGTGCTTGTGAGCTCTCGTACAAAGAGACTTGTTTCATTTTATTTGTTTTTATTTTTGAAGCTTTAAGGCGATTGTTGCGCCTTTTTTATATAAGGCTTCACGTTTTATTTTATTACTTGATTTTAGGAGATTTTAAACCCCGATGTGAAAGATTTTCTTTATCATTTTTAATTTAAACTTTTACGTGTAAGTCCCGCCAATATTAGTTTCTCGTGCATTCCAAGACATTAGTCTACAATTTGTAGTGTAAATCCGAAAAATGTTGCATTCCCATGCCATTAAAATGCAGCTGCGTTTAGCGGTTTTAGCCTTAGGAGCGTGTGGGACAAACGGGCAAACGGCGGGGGCTATAGTTGGTGAGAAGTAAGCCTCTTAAAGGAGAGGAATTGACTATCTACGTTTGCCAAGTACGGACGTGCGTGCCGTTAAGTTCGGCGAAGTGATTCCCTTCCTATACCTTTTTCTTCTACCTACAAGTTTTGTGTTCGCAACCACGTAGGTATTTCACCTCGTCGACGAGGACAGCTGAGCTGCATCGAGGAATCCCCCGCGAACGAATTCATGGGTCTATAATTTACCCCTGAAAAGTAGGACGCAACTGGCGCTTTAGTGATCCACTCGGTAAGTGTCTGTTATTATTAATTTATGTACACACTCCCAGCACCGGTTATGCAATCCAATTTGTGGGCGAAATATTTTATATCAGGGTTATGCTGAATTGGCGACGAGAGGGAAGTTTAATCTTAAATAAATTTGGACGTATTACATAAAATAATACACACTCCACTTCTGCACTTTCCATATTTTCCTTGCTATTAAAGTCAACTGCAATATGGTTCTTGAAATTTTTCCACACTTCCTCTTCTTGTAGTTTTGCTAAGTTCTTCTACTTTGATCTAGATCTTTATGAATAAACAAATGGCCGATTACCTACTTAACATTGATGGACCTTCTAAGAAGGTACTACACCCAATGCTAATTGAGGATGTTGGCCTACTGAAAATAATACGTTTCTAGCTACTTGATAATAAATAATTTTGTCTGGCATAAGAAAAGTAATTCGAGGATAGTGAACGCAAATTAATTTAAATTGTTGGTTATTTTGTAAAGACAAAATTTGAACGACTGGTTTCGCCGTTATTGCAGCTCTCTGCAAAACAACCAACAAATATCTTGAAATTATACACAAATCATGGTGTATTAATATATGCGTGGCGTAGTGGTATGTGTGTGACTACTACGCCCTAGGTCCCGGGTTCGAATCCCGACACGGTCCGCTTGAAAAATGTTAGGCGAGCATTTTTCGTAAAAATACACCCTCGTTCGGATGAGAGGTAAAATGGAGGTCCCGTGTGTGAGTGTTGTCACGCACGTTAAAGATCCCTACCTTGCTTGGAACAGCAAGGATTCGGCAAAATTCAAAATTTTCCAGGTAAAAAAAAAACTCGCTTCCTGGCCAATGTAGTACCTTCGGGTGGAGCATTGGAAAATCACATGTAATGTATTAATATATGCAAAATGTAACTCATAAGTAGATAATCGGCCATTTGTTTAACTATTTTTCATCTTGTCTTTTGACTAAGTTTTTAAAATTTGGTCTGGCAATTCCATCTATGCATCATGTCGGGAACTTGTAAAAGTTAGCGATAGTTAGTTGCTTACATTCTAGTATAGGGGCGCATGAGTTACATTTTACAAATATTGATACACCATGATTTGTGTATAATTTCAAGATCTTTGTTGGTTGTTTTGCAGAGAGAAATGATCCAATCTGAGGAGCTGCAATAACAGCGAAACCGGTCATTAAAATTTTCTCTTTACAAAATAACCAATAATTTATATTAATTTTCGTCAACTATGTCTGACAAAATTATTCATTATCTAGATCTTTTTGTTAAGTTTTTCAAACGTAGTCGGCATTTCATAAAAACTAAGTTGTGATCACTATCTAGGTCTGCTTCTGGTTACGCTCTAGTCTTATATTTAATAATCTCTACTTCACCATAATATCTCCTAGTTTCTCCAAGGTATAGTCTTCTGTTGTGCTTTTGAAAGAGCACTTGCAATTATCATTTTATATTTAGTGCAGAATTTCATTATCCGCTCCCCATTTCATTTCTTTCTCTCAATTCAATTGCCCGATAATTGGAGCCTTTTCCCTTTACCCTTTAGTATTCCAATCTCCCATTATTATCTTTTAGCGTATTTATTGATTTTCTATTTCTTCATGAATGGATAGTTGTCGGCATATAGACACGCTAATGTTGTTAGTGTGGGCTTTGCAGTATTCCTAAGTAAAGTAACCCTATCACTTGTTGTCCAAGCTCTCTCTCGTTACAAATCCTCCCTTCATTTGCATTTAATGGCTGCTATTAAAATTATCCTATCGTCACCTAACCAAACGTTCTTTCCTT
The DNA here is from genome assembly GCA_036346225.1 of Platerodrilus igneus. Classification (NCBI taxonomy): domain Eukaryota; kingdom Metazoa; phylum Arthropoda; class Insecta; order Coleoptera; family Lycidae; genus Platerodrilus; species Platerodrilus igneus. Next base: position 10,468,424 of record JARFIW010000266.1, on the reverse strand, counting down.
CTTTTTAAATTAACTAAAGATACTGTTTAAATGGTTTTTGCTAATCTGTCAACGAACAATGACACAAAAATTAATTGAATGATAAATACCATGGTTGATAGCCAATCTGACCAATCTGGAAGATTCTGTCGCGTATAGTAGAATAAAGAAAATAGGATATGCATTCCACCTTATTCAGGATATACCAAAATAACTACTGATTGACGTAAGTGCAATAGAAATTTGGACGAATTTCTACATACCCGAATTTTAAACTAGCCTGATTCAAAGCTCTTTTACTATACGTAAATTTCTAATGAACCTAATTTGTAGTTTTCATATTCGTACTTTCTAAGTTTACCTTCAACATGCATAAATTTTAATGATGCTATGTGTGAGTTATTGATTTATTTAATGTATCTTTTACGTGCCAGTAGTTTATCATACGTATGACGTAGCATATAATTCAGGGGTTATGTCTGCTTAAAACCGTAAAATCGGTTTTATGGTCTCTATAAGTATAGATTGTTGTACGATTTTAACTTTTTATGGCCCTCTTCGCACTAAGATTATTAATTTTAGGACGTTTTGTGCCGTAAGCTGGTAGATAAAAATTTACATACTAAAACGCTGTTATAATGTTAATTTCGTCATAACGCTAGAAAGCCGCAGTAGTCCTCCATAAGCGTCTATTTTTTAAGTACAAAAGTTTCATTGAGAAAATTTGAGAACTGTAGGCGTAACGAGAAAAATTGGTGTTTATATATTGCTGTAATATTACAATATTCACAACTGCTGATGAGTTAACTACATTGTTCGGCATGTCGGATCGGCTTTCAGCGCCGTGAACAAAAAACGTAAAAATCTAGCACAAAATCAATCTTCTATCATGCTCAAAACTAATAACATCAGACTTCACTAAAAATTCTCAGGCATCGTGAGCATACATGGTGTATTATTTAATTACACGTTTATACACAAACATCAATAAATAAAAATTTTACATTCATTTAGCATGGAAAGTTATTACTCAGATAAACGTAAGCTGCAAATTGCGTTAATGTAGAAAAAGTCAAACAAATATTAAAATTATATGAAGTCTCTAATTCTCATTGTAAATGTACTACTACGAAATAGTCAGCTGGGTTGATTAATTTTTGTAGTATAATACTTACAAATTATAACGGCAATAGCAAAACAAATTTGTTGTTTAGACTAGGTGATAACATTAATGAAAAATTAAGATTATTGGAATTTACATATGATAATGACGTCGGACAACAATAACCAAAGCATTCATTAAACAGAATCCCATGCTTTGAAAAAAAAAAAAGGTCGCTCTTTGGTAACGGTGTAAGTGCTTTTTACCGAGTTTAGCACGAGGCATGGGATGAAAATGTTCTGGAACAAAGGGCTATGCAATTGTATTAAACATTATAAATAAGGAGAACTGTTGCATTTTCAGTGCAATTGTTAAGATGTGCTTTTTGTAGTTTTTCTGACAGTCTAGAAATGTATGATAAGGAAATATAATTTACATTGAGTTCAGTATTATTGTTTTCTGCAGTGTGGTTGTTGTAATGTTTATTTACACGATATTTTAAAATGTTGTTAATTAATTTGAGTGGATAATTGTTTAATTTTAAAACAGAGTTAGCTTTTGCAATGGAATATTTCGTAAATACACAATCTATCTGTAAGCTCAATTGCAATAGGTATTTCGTGCTATTGTGGGTTGAGGAAAGTAATTTAAATATTGTCTCTACCAAATAAAAAAAGAGTGCATGTTATCTGGAAATCGATTATACAAGGTGGTCCACAATTATGTACCGTAATTGCTAGAGCTGATACAACGTTAGCGTTTCTTTTTATATACTCTTTTTTCAAAGCTCGGTAATAAGGGAGATACGTTCATGTAAAGGGGTGAACTGATAATATTTTTTAAATATTTTCCAACGGATTCATATTTCATGTATGCGTAAATGACATTAGGATAATTAATTAACGTTACCACTTACTCCAAGTCTTATGGGTAAGGAATAGTTTTCGGTGGCACGTGTAAATTGTTGTTTCTTTTTAATTTGCTATTATTTCAACTTTTTTTTTAATAACATGATTCCCAGACTATTCTACGTCAAAAGTGGTATACTTGTTACATTTCGTTAAATATTATCGTTTTCGAGTAATTTAAGATAAAAGTAACCGTGTTTTTTATGTAACCCCAACCAAGTGCTTTAATAAGTCAACTAAGTTTATGAATTTAAGCTTCTTTTATCAACGACACTGTTAGTTGTATCAAGTTTTTTATGAACTCTACATAACTCCTAAAAACAATTAAACTATTGTAATAACACTACTGGTATATTGGAAAGTTAAATTTCGAATGAGCTGTTTTCGTAAAGTGTTTAATATTTTGTCCTAAATATGGCAAACTATTCATATTCTGCGTTGACAGATATACTTTTGATGTTGGGGAAAGTTTATTTATACATTCACAAGTTCACAAACAAATAGTTGATTCATTGAAATGGATCGACACACCCTACAACCACAATAATCATAAAACCAGCCATAAAAATTAATGGGCTACGTGTAAACTGTAGGACGAATTAATCTCGACGCTACGATAGTTGAAACACGCTACTCTGTGAAGAAGAAATTGAGCAATAACCCTGAGACGTTGTAACCTATAATACCCCCAGATATTAAAAGGAGGGAATTAGTCCAAATCTGATAATTAGACATCAGCGAGCAACCTCCCAAAACTCGATCGTAGGTACAAAAGGATGTTTGAAAGACAAGTACGTTAAGTGACGGGGCGGTAGTCATAAATGGAGGCTGTCCGGAATTATACGACTAAACGCGGACATTACATACCAATCTCGCGAGAAAGTGAGCAGTGTTTTGGGAGCTTTTGCTCAACCATAACAGGTTGAAATTTTACCTGCGAGGAGTCCAGCAACGGGCTGGATGCGAATGAAGCTTTGAAGGAACGCAACAAAACAAAAACCTGTAAATGAATTGATTTATAACCATCAAATGTAAGTGATTATTAACATTTATACATGTATGAAGCTTATACTTAACAAGAACCATTGATGTTGTTGCACGCTCCTGTAAATTTAAAGCGTATTGCATGAAATTACATATATACAAAGTCATTGTTGTAGAGACAAAATGGTACGTAGAAACTAAATTGGTTGAAAGTCTATCATTAATAAATTTAAGTTGTTCTTGATTTAGCCACACACATATTTGGCCAAAGTAGAGATACATCCCAGTGGTTCTCTATTGCTATTTACTGTGATGATCATGTATGATCAAATAGGTTAGATACAAGACGTGGAAGTTTTTTTTATTTCTGTCCATAGTAGGTTAGTAGAAGGACGTGGGAAATGTGTAAATCAAGGCTCCATCTAGCTCTAATAGCAGTGGAAACCGCTAACCGTCTCTTGGAGCTCCCATTTTCCGGACAGGTATTATTTGGGAAATCTTGGTGGGTTGGCGGTCAAAGGCTTTTGCAGACAAAGAGAGTTTAACGACCCATTAAGGTAGGTGTAAAAGAATTTAGTAAAAGTGTTGGAAATCGTAAAGTCCTAAAAGTAATTTGCTTTTATAAAACTCACCCTGCACCACTGAAAGCTAGCCGGCACACTGATTAACTGCTACATAATTCATCCGCGGCAGAATAAAATTAATACAGGTTCTTAACGTCAATTCCGCACGTAACACGCCGAACAACAACATCGTAATGAATTATCAAAGTGCTATGATAATTCTGCATAAACAGCAGTTGAACTCATATCACTATTGGCAAGTACAGGAACTACTACCTGACGATATGCCACTCAGACTGGACTTTTGTGAGGTATTGCAAGACAAAATGCAAAATGGTTAAAATTTCTTAGACATCATTCTTTTTATGGACGATGTTCGATTTACAATGCAATGTATGTTTAATTCAAGAAATATTCATTTCTGGGCTAAAGGAAATCCCAGTGCTACCATGGAAACTCATTTCTGTCGATAAGCGATAAGCCGTGCGAGAATTAAATTATGATTTTAAGCATATTTGTCGAATAAGGTTAGAAATACGATTGAAATAGAAAACATTGCAAACTAAGTTTACGCAACAAACTTTTGACAAAAACTGTTAAGGTCTATTCAGGAACAAATGTGTATTTTCCGGGACCTTATTTAAAAAACTAATAAAAAGGACATTCAGTTAAAGCATCGTCCTAACTCATTTAATTCATAAAATACCAAAATGGAAATAAATTATAAATTAGTTATGGCCTTAAAACTTGCAGGGACATAACTGATTATCATATATAAATTTTTATAGCTGTACAATAAATTACCACAGAATTTGATTTTTCTATATCCTTAGCAGGAAAATTCTGCTTGGGATTCGAAAGCAGGCGATAAAGTTACTGTTCAGTTTGATTTATAGATATTATTTCTAGCCCTTTATTAAATTGCTTTTCTTCAGCTGAAATATAATTCTTAGCTTTTCTAATTTCAAATGTTGAGGCCAAATAATATTTATTCACTGTCTGAAAGCACTCAGACAACCTCGTTCTTATTAACTGCTTTATAACAGAATGAGACGAACACGTTCTTTATTGTATAAATTGGATTTTACAGCAATACAATTTTATTAGAGGAACTAGCTACGTTGTTCCAGATTTCATATACCAACAAATGCCATCCAATAACCGATTTATTCAATATAAAAACCGCGAGAAAACGGAAGAATTTTGATAATTGCACAATTCCCAAACAGTCTACGTAAGCACTATTAATCCGGTAAGGAACCAGAAACAATTTAGACGGACATTTTGATTTAGTGCAGCTTCCTTAGCTCATTTATCGTTCAAACAATAAGTAATACCCTCAAGGAAGTAATGCGTTCGTGAACGTCTATTAGGATTTATAAATACAACACGTGTACTACGTAATAGATACAAACTTTATACCACCGCAGTTAAAATGGCGTAAAACTCCAAAATAAAAGAATCCAAAGTCGACGGAAAATTCATTAAATACAAAATATCCACCATATGTCAAACGATCCGAGATACATAAAAACTTTCGCATTCACAAGTCAGGGAAGAAGTCAAATTGGATTTGCAATAGAACACAGGCAACACATATCGACGATCCGGCAATGACGACATCGAAGCGTCCACGTAATGTAATTCCAGGATCGTTCACGTTTTGCAGACATAGCATTTTATAGCAGTAAATTTTATTCTGTGCTCATATACGTTTCAGGTGCTTTCGCGCATTCAATTGCAACCGTAAAACAACCTGATGCCTGTATGCCATGTGCTGCGCCTACAAATATATTAGAAAAATTATAAATAGGTTACGTTGTGAAAACACTGTTATGGTAATGCACAAAATTGTAAGCGAGATCTGCAAGAAAAAGCACCCAAATATTTACAACCTATGCTGTAATGAACGGCAGACTGAGTTAATTACACAAATTACATCGGATGATTCCAATTATTACTCAATTTCAAAGCTTTGCAATATTACCGTTTTGATAACTATCCTTAATTCTATGGAATTTTGTTGCAATGGGAATTTGCCAATTTTAAATTAAGCTATAAACACCATAACCAATAAAATTAGAAAGATTAATTGAAAATTACAGTATTTCTACGAAGAAGTAGTAGAAAAATATGGTCTGCACCGAACCGCGTGAAGTTGGCCACAACTACGAACCACTAATAATTTCATATGGGCTTTTTGTTAGTGCTTCGTTAGTGCTTCAAAGAAAAATGCAGCCACACCTACCGCTAAGTAGTTATTGCATTTCAAAGTGCTGTGGCTAACTTCGCACTAAGCCACAACTCGGAAGCACTAATAGTTTTATATGGGTTTTTTGTTAGTGCTTCGTTAGTGATTCTAAGAAAAATGCAGCCACACCTACCGTTAAGTAGTTATTCGACTTCAAAGTGGCTGTGGCTGACTTCGCATCCAGCCACAACTCAGAAGCACTAATAATTTCATACGGATTTTCTGCTAGGACTTCGTTAGTGCATCTTAGTACTTCAAACCCCAGCCCAGCCACGCTTCCTGTTTCGGAAATATCACACCTCAAAGTTGCTGGAAGTTGGCCACATCATCTCTTGTTATGGAAGCACTAATTATCTAGCATCGCAAAATCATTAGTGCTTCAACAGTACTTCTTAGTGCTTCAACTCCCAACCCAGCCACACTTCCGGTTTCGGAAATATCACATCTCAAAGTTGCTGGAAGTTGAACAGACCATCTCTTGTTATGGAAGCTCTAATGACCAGACCTCGCAAAATAATTAATGCTTCAATAGTGCTTCTTAGTGCTTCAACGCCCAACCCAGCCACACTTACGATTTCGGATATATTATACCTCAAAGTTGACGAAAGTGAGCTACACACTCTCTTGTTATAATATAAGCACTAATGATCTGACCTAGCATATTGCGTAGTGTTTCATAGTAGTGCTTCTCTAACAAGAGATGGTGTAGTTCTTCTGAAATATTCCCCATAGATTGTTTCGTTTGAGAATATATTACAGAGAAATTATTTAGGAATAAGCTGACCACTCCTATGGATATGTAAAATAGTCTAAGAAATGCATTCGTATCGATCGATGAGTACTTGCTATCAAAAGTAAATACTGCTGCTTTGAACAGATTGTATTATTGTGTTAAAAAAGACGGACATACATATTTAATCATTTAATTTAATAAATAATGACCTTTTAGTTTTATTGTTAACAAAATATTCCTTTTGATAATATGTTGTTTGTTTTATGATGGACTCTTTTGGTTCTGGATAGATCATTTCGGATTTTTATTAGTGATGATGTCAATTCCATTCTTGACAGCAGCCTACTAACCGAAAAATCCAACGCTTTTACTAAAAAATTACTCTAAATGCCTATTTTTCTGCAATTACACCACGCAAACCTTATAGCAAAAGTAAGGTTGTTAACAAATCTATCGATTGGTGTACAAATATACAGGGGGGTTCATTTGAAAAATATGAGAAGAGCACTTTTAGGTTTTGTAATTATGAACTAATGTAAAAGTCAGCCAGGTTCAGAAATACTACACTTTAAGGTGAGAGATCTCCTTTTGTTGCGTACCACTACACCAGCATAAATGATCTGATACGGCAACATTTTTAGAACTTGGCTAATGCTTCAATATGCTTCGAACTCTAACCCAACCACACTTCCGATTTGGATAGCATTTGACCATATACTGTAAATTTGGTAGGAAGTTAATCAATTACTTTTTGTTAAGATATTTGACTTTTTTTTATATTTTATGTTTGGTGACTAATTTAGCAATTTTCAATTGGGTTCATGTAATTGTTTCCGATTTACTATCAGGTTAAATTGATCTTCGTTAGTAATTCAAACTCGCTAAGTTGCTTTTGCAACACAGCTTTTTTAAATTTCAATCGTCAAGCAAAAAGACTGGTCACTATTACAATCTGTTCCTGGAAGGTTTTTGCAGTTTTGCAGTAGTACTTGATATTGTCCTACGCGAGTTACGTTTCGGGCCTAGGAACGGTGTTTTTAAAAACTACTTCCAAAACTTGTAACAAATTTTATTAGTTTAAACAGACATTAATTATGGAATTTTGACAAATTGTCGAAAAATAATTAATAATTGAACTAATATTAGGGCGAGTACCCTAGGTAAACAACAATGTTAAAGCTGAAATACTCAGACTGACTGATGGTCTGGGGCTCCCGGGGTATTTATGTTGTCCCTGCCCCTCACAGGTCTGTGAGAGCTTGCAGAGCTCATGCCTGCTTATTTCTTAATACTATTCATTATACAAAGTAACAATCTTACTTTCTAGGTAATCATGGTTCTTAACCGTCTGTGACCTGCCACCTGCAGTATCACTATCGTCTGGAATACAATGTATTGTATCCGTTCTCACAACTTGCTTGTGAACTTTCATTAACCTTTATTTAATATTCGTTGAGATACAATGTTGCATCTAACGCATTATACGACGATAAAGATTGTTTAACCCTTACTCTTTCTACTGTTTAGATAAATTTAAATGAAGCAATCAAAAGATTACACAATATAATGATTGATAATAATATGTACAATTTTATATAAATTCAAAATTTAGCCCCTGAATAGAATATTAACATTTACCAAATTTATAATTTCCTGAAAGTCAGCAAAAATATCTTTTTAATTACTTTTAAGTACCTTCGAACGTTCTAAGATACTTTCCCCGTTTTCAAATTCTCAAATGACCTTTTTGTTGACTCTTACATACAATATATAGCAAATATTAAAATTGAAACAGTCTTTAACTAATAAAATATTTAAGATCGCTGACCTGCGTTTTTCTTTCCTTGTCACTATCAGGATATTGATTTAGAGCCCTGAATTGTAAAATATTAGACTAAATTTTATTTAATAGTTTAACTTACGTCTATGTGTAGATCGGCTATTATTCGTTGCACAAATTTGGCACTTTCAAATTTTTACTTATACTAAATTATAAACTTTTCACTAATTAATACTGTCACGTAAATTTCTATTGAATAGTGACGTGATTCGTGCCTTGTTACAGATGAACTAAACGTTTATTCATTCCCCATTGTATTTATAAGCCACCTATCAATGCTATAATTGGTGCGCGTCGCGTGTTTATTGATAATCTCCGCCTATCTCTGTAGTACCTTGGTAATTCCCAAATTCCCTGGTTTTAATTGTTGTTCCTACCATCCATCCCACACGTAGACATTCAATATATCATAGCATCTTCTTAGAATTTCCAAATATTGCTTTTATTCGGTCACGTATTTTATTTTTGTCGATTAAAAGTTCAAAACTTATCCTACAATTAACCGTCTGGTGTTTATTTGTTATTAAAATATGTTGGTTTCTAAACAAATGTACTATTTCTAGTCCCTTATTTAATGACGTATTAGAATGCATTTTCTTATACATGCGTTGATATTTTCGACGAAATTATTAAATATCCAGAATGCCAGTTTATCCGGTAATGTATTTATATTGATGCAATTAGTTGCGTTGAAAACCTTCTCTTAAAACATATATATATATATATATATATATATATATATATATATATATATATAAACAAACAGTGTGCTCGCAATTGACTTTTTCTAAAATAGTCGATTTACTCCTATAATAGATCGAATTATTTGGTTTTCTTAAAGTTAAAATTATTTATATCTATCCTGCGACCCATATGACTTAATCCACCCCTGTTATCATAGCAATTTATAAATATATATATTGGGGAATACATAACTCGCGTTTGTATTAAGGTTCTTACGACTTCCATCTGTCGATTGTTAGATATAGAAGCTTGCGATTGTGTTGCTAATTATTAGATTCTTCTCAGCAAAAAAGTTCAACAGTCCTTCGAGTTTCTTTGTTTCACCTATTCCATATTTCCCAACTGCACGTCTATCATATATATATAATAGTTTTGAACCTAAGCATACGGAATGTTGTAGAACAACATAGATTTTTGATTGTATCAGGATTCAAGTTGGAGTGTATAATGGTAACCAATTCAATAAATAAATTAAATATAAAGTTTAATGCCAAGAACAAACACTATTATTATTAACGATTATTGTATAGAGTGAGATGATGAATTGAGCTTGAATTTCCTTGAAAACAATCGGTATATGGAATTACGTTTTAAATTATTTGAATGGATGGATATTTACTGGTATTATTCGTTTAGTATCAAGTAAAACTTACAAATGAAAGAATCGTCAATTTTACTAAAAATTACATTTATTATTATTCTGAATCGCTATATGCATGTAGGCACGTAGTTTTAGTTAAAAGTTCATTATTTGATTCAATACAATTAACAGTCGCAGTGATCAGCCGAGATATCGAAATAAATATTATATTTATGAGGAAACATTTAAGAGTTTGAAGTTGTTTAGGTGACAAATAGTAATTTGAACGGTCGGATTTTACGTATGGTTAGTAAGACCCAATTTCGCATTGTTAACTGCGCTAAATTAATCAAGTACTTTATTGTGGATAGAAACCAATACTATTGGAGCGGGTTGCGTGATTTTTAACAGGATTAATGAATAGAAAATTTCCTGAACCATGTTATGGATTTTAACTAGGAGTTCAAGATATAAATACAACGAGTATAATCTCAAGAGATTATTTTCATGTCATTCTGCTGACAAACGATGTTATTGAAAGTAAAACAGTGATTAATAAAACTTAGTGCAAAGTTTAAAGTATCTACGATTGTTATAAAGTGTTTCAATCAGTTAATTATTGCCAAATTTAGAAAATCGTAAGCAGACCTAGATTTTTTTAATTAGTTTAGTTAATGCGGGATTATTTTTAGAGCTTCAATTCGATTCCATTCTATTCGCTTCTATTCTATTTCATTCCTTTATTAGTTTTCTCATGTTGGTGCTAGTGAAAATCTAGTATAATTTAATTAAAGTTAAACAATCATGTCGTAAAGCAAGTTTTAGTAGTAACTTATGTAAAAAGGGACCCTTATTTATGAAGCATTAATTATTGTATTGTTTGAAGTTTAAAATATTGGAGGGCTGTCGAATCTGGAGTTACCTCAAGGCACCAAAGAATAAAAGGTTAGAGTAGCTGTTAAGCTTTGTGATTGATTATAAGAGACTTTCTGAAGATATTTAAATCGGCAGTTTGTAGTGTTTGAAAATTTGACGAGTTTATTGTGAGAGGTAGGAACTTTGATGTTTAATCAATTTAAACATAAAACTCACGATTTTCACTTAGAAAACTTAGTATTTGTATAACAAAGGTCAATTTGCTCGTGTTGGAGAGAAAAGGCATATTTTTAAAAGCGTAAAAATGTGTGAGTATATTAAGACGTTGTAAGTGTTATATACAATTGTTCTTGATGTAAGTTGAAACTTTTACCTTTTTATTTGTTTTATGTGTTTAATACTGTAAAATTTTCATTTCTTTATATTTTATTACATTAGTTGTGAACATTTGTACTTTAGAAATTATAGTAGATGTTTAAAATGCTAATCTATCAGAACTGGAAAGTCTTAATATTCTACTAACTGAGAAAGTTGAGGAAGGGGATTGTTGAATTTAGGTTTGAGATTCTGCGTCTGTTGTGTTGAGAAGCGGTGTTTTCTCAAATCCAGTCAGGATTACAGAAGATAAGCTAAACGCACTATTAACTCCACAGAATTTGGCAACCAACGAACGGGGCTTCAAAAACACAGCAATATATTGCTACGATATCGCCGCTCGCCTGGTGTAAGTATCGCTCAGTTGCCTTGCTGACCGCCACCTCCCTGTGCCTCTAAATAATCTAGAATAATTTTTAAATTCACACAATTAAATTTCTGCCTCGGCTAGCTCAGTTATACCCTACACAGAGTGAACGACGATATGATAACAAAGAATTTTTACACCCTTCCCTCTTTGAGTTTCATACCTGAATACGATAAAAGAAATTCACCGAAATTTGTATAATAAACTAAGAAATATGTTCAATTTACACCTTTATAACCTTCGTAATGTCATTTGCTATTTAAAACCTATAACTCAAAGTAAAAATAAATATTCAATTTGCTCTTTACAAAATTATAACCCCTTTTTAATCAATTAAAGACAGCAAAAATAATTATGTATTATATCGAATGCTACGTTGAACGTTCAATGAACCATTCCCCTTTTACCGTATTTTCTACGTGTAAAAAAATCTTTTTGATGGCCCTTTACACAAAATATTTAAGTACATGTAAGTTTCAAATATTCAAATATAAGATTTATGCTATTAGTTGAAACATAAATGCTAACCTGATATTTTTCCGACTGATTTCCTGGTTCGAATCAGTTACTAGATTCGTGGATTCCAAATTGTGACCCCATAAGTCTGCATGCACCCCAATGCTTCTAACTGCCTCTACACTGCGTGTTGCTAACCAGTGACTTCGTGTTGCTTTAGTTGTACTTTTAACGTCTTGATTTAGATTTTCCCCATTTATTGTATTCAGTACTTAGAGTATTGTAGTCTGACGTCGATACTTAGTTAGATTTCTTATTGAATTGCTTAGTTAGATTTCTTATTGAATTATTTAGAGCCGTTTTATGCCAACGGCGGATTTCTTATACACTCGTATGTTTGAACGCGCACTTGACTGTATTTTTTCACTTGAAATTTTAATTACTATTTAACTTCACAATTGAACTTTGCGTAATACTTTTACTTCGATTGGTACAGTTCGTGCTTCGGTTAAGGAATCCATGAATGTTATCAATTTAGGTGAATTATATATAGACTAGCCGTTCCACATGCTGTCATTGGTTGACCACTTACTATCTTATACTTTGACTATGTTCGAGGCGTTGTCCTGCGCTATCATGCATCCGATTGGGTTTTACTTGGAGTTACTTACTATATGTGTTCTTCAGACGCTTCAAAAATCACGTATACAAAGAGCTTTATATTATGGATTGCTTTCGCCAATGGTACTTTGTACCTTTTAACATCACGTAATTGTCGTTTTGTACAAGAATTTATAATTTTTCTTTCAATTCCGCACGTATACAAAGTTATTGTTCCATATTTTGTTTACCCAATATGCTGGGTTTTATTAGAAAGTGTAGCGATTCCTACATTTAAAACATCACTTAGACTAAATTTTATAATGGGATTCTTTAACAGATCACGTAAATTAGATGCGTTTATTCACTTCTTGCGTAATGAAATATGCTTGTTTTAAAAAGGCCTGTTTATTATAAGCATGCATTGATTATTTTCTTGCGCTAATGCATCGAGTTTGAAAAAGATTTATTTCGCGTTTGTTTTACTTTGAATACGCCTAAATTGCACTTGTTTAAAGTTTATAAATGCATTAATGTTTCTAATATAAATTGGGTTGCGTCCAGAGTTATCTATTTTACTAAATGTGGTTAAATTATTAAAGAATGAGCTTCCTTTCATTGACTGTAGTTAGTTATTGATTTTACACAGGGTGTCTGGAATTAGCTTTTTGCATAATGAACGAATTGTGTACTTTTTATGGTTTAAATATTTAGTTTTCTTAATTTTTGTGTTGTTTACGTGAAGCATACCTCCCTTGTGACCTTATATACCCTTTAATAACCCTATTATCTTAGCAATATATATATATATATATATATATATATATATATATATCAGATTAATAAGTCAAACAGTATTTTCTCTTTCACAAAAACTGATTACACCCATACCTCCTATCGAAAATTCCCAAAAATGGGTAACTGCATAGTTTTTTAATTTATAATAACTTCAATAGTTTGCAAGTGACCCTTAGCATTGTCAATAATGAATTCATCATAAGGAAATTCCTGGTTTTATATAATACTAAAAACAAGAAATGTTTCACAACGATCCAGAAATATACTAGAGTAAAACCTTGACACTACTTTGTGATTCAGGGTCTACAACTTTTACGTAAAATTTCAAAACGTTGTCTCTTTTGTTTTCGAGTTGTTCAGTTAGATCCACTTTATGACGATTTATTGTTTTCCAAGTTTATCAAATATCATTTTATCGAATATCTCAGGCCTCGTGCTAATCTCCAATTATTAAATTTAGTTTGTTTCCGTTACTGTAAAAAAGCGACTCAAAATATGCTCTAAATCTTGGTCTGCCCAGATTTACAAGGTTTTATTATTGCAAATTGGCCATACAAAGAAAAGTTGTCAGTATTGTTTAATTAATTTGAAAACGCAAATCCAATGGTAATGTTTTTAATTTTATAACTGCAAAGACATTAAATATCTTACGGAAATAAAGATGCGCATAGCAATAGCTACAACAGAATAATTTAATACTTCCCATGCAAAGAGATTTGTCTTTCAGAAATTCAGAACCAAGACAACATGAAACTTTTAAATGTAGACCTGGTAATGTAAAATAAAACTAAGCTCAATGGAGAATTAAAAATAATGAGATCCTACAAAGACTAAAGAACTACCAAACGATCATGGAAAGTACGAAGAGTAGAAGAAAATAAAGAGACGGGGCACTGCTTTTGAGACAATGTCATATTTAACAATATGATAGAAAATATTGTAGAAAGAAACGGAAAATAGAAAGAAAAGTAAACTTTAAGTATTATAAAAGTGTAGAATTATAAGTAGAAAAAAGCTTCTTGGCCAACAATTGCACAAAATATTAAATATAATAACAACGACGAAGATGAGTAGCGTTTTTCTGTTCTACTTTCTAATTCCTTCATCGCGGTACTTTAAACTTAATATACTTTGTGAAGTATCCCAAAATCCATTTATTAAAAAAAACTGGCGTTCCATTACGCTGCGTATAAAAATTACTTCCTACAAACAAACCTGAACATTGGTAGCTTCTACAAAGATTACAAATTTTAAGTTTAAATTTCATTACTCATTCGCTCACTTGTTTTCAGTTCACGTCAGCACAGTGCAAATGAAACACTGGAACGATAACAATTAGAGTAATTGATTTTTTTAATGCAACGTACCCTCTTCGAGTTCAATTTACCTCTGGGAAAATAAAAGCTGTGGTTAAGAATCTACAACAATTACCAGGAAATTGCATACTCGCTCAGCTTTACAACAGGGTATTGTGTAAAAATATCTAGAGGGTGTACGTAATGGACTTGGTTCATTTACTGCAACTGTGATGTGAAAGAGTAAATCGCGAACGACGTACATTTTTCTTGAAAAGCGAACTAAACTAGAAAACCTTTCTGTATTACTTTTATTGAAGTATAAATTGACATTGGAAGGTTTCGATAAATGCGCGAGCTACATGTAATTAGAAACATTTATAATTTATATAGTGTTAGTAGGATGAATAAGGGAAGAGTTCTGCGAATGGAATAGTGGCTAGTTGAAGTTTAGGTTTCCAAAAAATCCACCATTTAAATCAAACAAATAGGAACCTGTTTATCGATTCACCATTAAAACTGTCAGTTAGTAAACTGTTAAGTAATAGTAACTAAGGGTTAATGTATGAGTTTTATAAAAACACAGTTATCAATGCGTAACAGAGCGCCAGTTTAATAGCTTCCATTTCCAGTAAGTAGGCTGCATTGTAATTAGATATTCTATTGGTTAAAATTCCAACTAGAAATTGAAATAATAGTGTGAAAACCTAAAAAATATGTACCGCTTAACCTACCTGCAGGTTACGTATTCTGGAATATGTTCAATCAGGTTCAATACCATCATAACAGTTTCTCTGCTTAAATGAAAACGGATATAGAAATCGTGATCATCCTATAACGCGTTGGAGTTATGTTAAATGGAAAGCAGATGTAAGAGAAAATTAATCATAAATTGATAAAATAAATATAAATGTATCCTATATATTCTGATTTCCTGAATAGCAGGGTATATTAAGCATGACATTTCAATCAATTTGTAGTTCTATTAAAGGAAATTCAGGTCATAAACTAAAACTACAAAAGCATAAGTTTATTTGTGTGTAATACATATTTGAACGTAACTCAGGTCCATAAATTATTTAAAAAAAACGCAAAAAGAGAAATCAGATTAGTTAGTCGATAACAGAATATTTATAATAGTAAATTTTCAGAGCGTAGTCATGTTATTTTAAGAAATCTTTTAAAATAATAACGAAATAACAGTGAAATTATTAATATCCATGTTCTATGCCATAATAATCCCAAATATAGAAGAACTTCTTACAAATTTTAATAAAATTAAACAGAATTAACCTTTCAGGGATGTTCATGTAGTTTAATACAAAGTAACCTCCAGACAAAGAATAATATCGTTACAATGCAGACACTTATTTCGTAAAACACAGATGTCAGGTTAAAGATGCATTCATTTATACCGCTAGACATGCGGTAATACTCAGTAAGTGACGTTAACATAAATAAACTATGGGAATCTACGCATTTTTCACGTGTTTCAATACAAACTCAATAGAAAGACTATATAATGACATATGCTTTCTATTGAGATAGTATTGAAACAAGTGAAAAATGCATGACTCCTTATAGTTTAATTATGTTTATTACCTCACGTCTATCAATATAAATGAATACATTGAAACATTATACATTGTATTGTATTATATGATTAAATTATCTGTAACCTGATCTTTGTGCGTTTTACTAAATAAGGGGCTGCATTGTTATGATATTATTATCTTGTGTGGAGGTTACTTTGTATTATAACTACACGCGTGTTCCTATAACGTTAATTCTGCTTAATTTGAGATAATTATGGTTTGGTACATATTAATTATTTCACTGTTATTTACTCCGTCAGTTATTCGAAAAGATTTCCTAAAATAACATAACCCGATATAAAAATTTACTGTTATAATTGTTCTTTATCTACTAAATCGGGCAAATACTCTTGCTTAGATCTTTGTATTCGACTTAATACGTAATATTGAAAAGGTTTCCCTTATTAAAGGTTTTTAAAATAATATAAGGACCTGTTCCGTTCAAATATTTATTACACGGAAATAAATCTATGCTTTTGTAGTTCACCCGAACTCCCTTATATCATAATTAGATCTTCAGTCCTAGAACTGGTTAGAGGCGTACCTCCGTTGTTTCCTCTTCTGAGCGATAATACACATTTCCTTGAAATTTCCACAACCTACATCTTTCGGTATCTGCGTGCAAGTCTGATCTAGATCTACCTCTACCTTTCTTTTTTTCCTATCTCTACTTGTAATATATCCCGCACTACTCTCCAAATACCTTAGAACGTGACCTGTCCTATTTCTCCATATTCTTTTCCACATATCTTTCTATCCCTACTCTTTCTAAAACCTAGTTGTTATTAACTTTGTCTGTTCATACTATCATCATCATACATCTGAAGCACCACAGTCCAAAAGGCTTCTACCTTTTTCCTGTCTGCTTCTCCTACTGTCCCCATTTTAAAACCGTACAGTGCTGTGCTGCACACATATGCTTTCAACAATCATTTCCTTACTTCCATGTTTGTTGTCTTCGAACAATGAAGCTGCTCTTTCTTGTTAGATAGAGCTGGGTTCGCCTTCTATTGTTTTCTAAACATGTACCCTATTTCACTGATATTCAGTGTTATGTGAATGGGGTTAAGAAACCTGTGACTACCCCAACACTTAGGCATTTGCCGAATTAGAGTTTTCCAATAAATCCTTTCGCATAATCAACAGTAGTTAAAAATAGCGCAAAACCAACACCTGTAGTTGTTTAGAATAACCATCAGGATTAAGTACAATAATCTTTCGCCATTAGGTTTTCTATCTTGGCACCAGTTGGACGCATACCTCCATTGATTTCTATTCTGAGATAGCCTACACATTTCCCTGAAATTCCCACAACCTACAACTTTGACCATCGATGTGCACTAGTCTAACCTAGATTTACCTCTACCTCTCTTTTTTCCTATCTCTGCTTCTAATATATGTCGCACTATTCCCTCATGCCTTAGTATATGACCTATCATTCTATTTCTCCAATTTTTTACTGTTTTCCACATATTTCTTTCTTCCCTTACCATTTCTAGAACCTCCTTGTTCTAACTTTGTCTGTCCATGATGTCTTCATCATACGTCTGTACCACCATATTTAAAAGGCTTCTATCTTTTTCCTGTCCACCTCTCCTACTGACCAAGTTTCACAGTCGTACAGTGCTGTGCTCCACACATATGCTTTCCAGCAACATTTTCCTTGTTTCTATATTTGCTGTCTTTGAACATAGTAGTAGCTTTTTCTTGTTAAATGCAGCACGACTTTGTGCTAATGTTTGTTTGATATTCTTTGCACTTTTCCCATCTTGCGTTATTTGGCTTCCTAGGTAGCAGATAGCCTTAACCTCTTGTAAGTTCTCGTTACCTATTTGTATTCTAGTTTTTGATTTGTTTTCCCTCCTTTACATACTAGTACTTTAGTTTTATTTATGTTAATTTTCATCCTTATCTCTCTACGACGAAGTAGAGCACGCAACCAACAGGTATTGCATTGGTGACCCCAACGAAAAAGAACGCGCACCTTGACGATCACTACATTACATTAGTAACCCCGACAAAGAACATGTATTGGTAACCCTGACAAGAGAGCATGCAACCAGACAGGCACTACATTGGTAACCCTAACGAGTGAAAAACACGAAAGAAAGAAAAGAAAGACGCGCAGTCAATACATTGGCAGTTGCGACGAAGTAAAGCGCGCTACCCGACGGTCGCCAAATTGATGATCCAGACAGAGAACACGCAGCAATAATTCCAACTCCGACGGAAAAAAACACGCCATCACATTAGCGATCACGACCAAGTAGGTCACATAACCGAACTCACCACGGTCACTATCTCAACGACCACGACAAAGGTTAGCAAGCACCATTTAAACTCGGTCAACACATCGATCACCCCGACTAAGAAATACACGCAATCACTATACATTGGTAACTACAGACTCGACACAAGAATAACAGTTACTACATTAATGAACCAACGAACATGGAACTAACGAACAGCACGCGCAGGCATCGACCTCCGTCAAAACAGTCAAGAGCCAAATTAGATTAACGGAGTTCTGGAAGGCAACGCCGGAGTTATGGTTTCTACGGACGGAAGCTTCATTCGCAGCTTACGGTATACGATCCGAACAAACACGATATCGATTGTTAGTAGCAAACTTACCCGCTAGTTTGTTAGAGCAATTATCAGCTAAATCCACAACACTATCAGAAAAGCCAGGGGATCAGCCGTAGACTGATTTGAAAGTAGATATACTGAGCATATATGGAATCACGAGAGAGGTAAAACTACGGAAGGTACTGGACGGCATACCGCTCGGCGACCAAAAACCGTCACAGCTATTAACAACGATGCGACATCTAGCCAGCACAGACGCCACCGTCGAAATCATCGCAATACAGTAGAAAAACGCACTACCGCTACACGTGCAACGCATTCTAACTGCATTCGATTCCAACACGCTAGACAAACAAGCATCGTTAGCGGATAGAATAATGAACGTCAACGACTAAACATACGCCAATGCCGCATCAGACGATCCAGTTAGTAGAAAGCTGCAAACGCTAACAAATCAAATGACAAAGCTGCAAGACGCACTACAGCGGTACATCGGACAAGTCGAAAACACGACAAGTAACCACTCTGCACACGAAAGCGAGCTAAACAATACACTCGCACCAACTTGCTATTACCGTTCTCGTTTCCGAGACAAGTTTACGCGTTGTAGATCACTGTGTTCAAAAAAGACCCAGAGTTACAATCCAAAGAGCAAGAAGTATCAGAGCTACAACGACAAACGTACGCCCACTATTCGGCAATAAGAGACCGCCAAAGGCGAATAAGAACACCAGCCTTTAGTAGGCAAACAATTAGGGAGGAGTATTGTAATGACAATCCACCAATGTCAATGTGACATTTTAAGGAGTTATGTTAATTGTATGCCTACTGCTTGTTATACCGCTTTTTTGTTAACAAAATACAAATCGAGTCAGTCAAGCGGCGGTATATATCAGTGCGCTTTGTCGACTCGCTCTGAAAGGTTAAAGCCGGTGCTCCAAACACATAGACGTCGTGTCCATAGGGGACGGCTACTCTCTTTTTTCGCAGCGCCCAAAGCCAGCTATTACCACTGCCGTGTCCATAGCCGGCATTCAGCATCGCCCGGTGTCGTGCTCATTTCCGACACCCATAACCCCGGTATAAGGTTCGCCGTGCATTATATGTGAATTCTTATATGAATATAGTTGTCTCCGAAAACATAATCTTTCAGAATCTTATGATGTAACTTAATTGAACGTGTTCCACACAAAAGCACAATTAGAAGGTGTTGCGCATTTTTTAACTCCCCTAAATTTTATTTCAAAATTGATGTAGAGAATTTTGAAAACCACCATGGGAAAGGTTTTCCCATCCTTCATTTAAGTTTCTACATGTAAGTTTCACGATTATAGTTTCCCACGAACCCCAGGACATTAACTCTATGATTTATGACATGTAAACCGCGTAGACCTGCATGGATGTGGTTAGCGCAGCTAACCGTGAGAAGCGTAGAATGGAGGGGGGTTACTACAGTATCGTGGGAAGATCGCATCTTAATAAGAGAGACTTTACTATCGGCGATTAAAGAGAACGGACGTATGGGCGGTTAGTTCGGTGAAGTGATTTCGGTACCTTCTTCCTCTACCTAGAAAACTATATATGTGCTTTGCCATAGTATGTACATCTTCACTTCCAAAATTTAGTTCACACTCAAAAACCCCCGGCGACGAACCTGACCCAAAAAGCAGAAGACGGCCTAGGCTTCCAGTAAAAACCAGGTAAGCGCCTGGCGTGTTTGTTAACTTATGGACTTTTCCCATCACTGCTACTCGTGCAACCAAATTACGTCCAGGGTTATGCATAATTGGTGACGCGGGGAAAGTTTAAATATACCTAAATTTGCATTATTTAACAAAGGATAAATGCTATGAATTTTAGAGCAATAATTTTTAAACATTTTTCATCTGACAATTCTTTCAAAACTAAATAAACTCGACTATTACAGATATACCTTGACCGTTTGGAAAATTATCCTAAACGTTGTAAGTATAGCTTGAACCATCGTTCCAATAAAGAGTAACGTGAGAAACGCCTATTCCGCGCTAAAACTTCTTTGTTAAATGTTAGGTTAAGTAATTTTGTGAAACTAAAATTTAACTGTACGAGCAAAAAGCTCATTGTATGAAGTACTTTTATGTAAAAGCTCGCGGCTTTTTATATCTAACATAAAGGGAAGTGCTCGTGCTAAAGTGGCTTTTCGCCACTTTGTAGGGTAGCACGCCTCTGTCCTAACCAATTTTCAATGTCTTAAACCTGAATATTGTCGTAAGTTCTGTCTATACCAACTACTAAACAAAGCCAGGTGATGGCTGCTTTATCAGGATAACGCCTAATGACGCACCAGATAATTACCTTCAACTACAGACGCTGATTGCAGATTTATGTCTTGTGTACAAATACCATCCGTTGCATTGTTCTATGGGAAATGTTTCGTCTTCATTATTATACGCCATAGTATACTAGCAGATAGGAGACAATAGTTTTTGTTGAATTAAATCGCGAGTAAATTGCCTGTGTAAGCTATAAATTTCCAGATGCTTTCCTTGTGATATATGGCGCTAATAATAAGCCTTTCGAGATTAAAGCTAAAATGACGTAATGTCTTGATTATATATCACAGGATACACGCGAAAACAATTAACCCAGAGTAGGTTTAAATTTAACAAGAAACGTTTTGAACTTAAAAGCTATAAAACGCAAACACTTATTTAAGATTGGTGTAGATATAAAATGTAGTTAAGGAACTAAATTGATGAATAAGGCAAGTTAAATTTTGGGCCTCTTGGAGCGACTTTTTAAAAAGCTTCTTCCAAAACTCTTCTAACAAATTTATTTTAAAACAGAAATTTCAAGTAGAAATTAACAAACGGTTGCGTTATATTCATTAACGCTTTCTTAACAATCATAATTACTTTCACTAATTAAATTTAATTAAACTAAATTAAACTAAATTAAACTAAAATGAGTAGTTTGAACAACCAACAATGTTAAAGTTGTGAAGCTCGAGACTGACTGGCCATCTTGGGCTCCTGCGGGTATTTATGCTGTCCCTGCCCCTCACATTGCTTGTGGGAACCGCAGAGCTCATGTCTGCTATTTTCTTTATTCATTTATACAATACAAAATAACAATCTTAATTCTAATAATTGCAATCTTATTGTCTACTGTGGCCTGCACCAGCAGTGTCAAGTTACGTCTGGAATACAATGTATTCACATCCGTTCTCATGTCTGGTTTATGAACTTCCATTAACCTTTTGTAATCTGTCCTTCAATAATACATTGTTGCATATCTAACTTAAGTTTTAATGATTTCTATTTATTTATACATATATATATATATATATATATATATATATATATATATATATTGAAGTGTACGTAAGAGCTAAAAGGGTATAAAGAGTACTTTATTGTTTTAAGGTTGTGTATATGCCAAAAAGCCAATAACCAGATCACGTAATTGTAAATTTTGTGTTTGCCGTACTTTACAAATGGTAAAGTATTTAAAGTAGATTGGTCAGAGTAAAAGTGCCAATACGTGAAAGAATGACTTGATGACGTGAAAAAACTCAGTATTCCAGAATTTATACTAAGTTGTACGTTGATAATCCATAGAGTGTAAATTTGCTGGTCTAAAAGCCGGTTGCGTCTGTGTAGTTCACAACACAGGGCCAGGATTATATGTGAAACATTTCGGCACGTATTTAGTAGAATCAACCTTTGGACAAACTTGTATTATCAAAATTACATGTGAAAATAATATATCAAAAGTGATTTAAGTGCGACGCGATCATATGTACAAATGATTGAACAGTTATTTATATAATCGTAAAGTGTAAAAAGATAACTGATAGGTATTAGCGACACAACACTAGTTGTGACAATATAATTGCGTGTTGGGATTTTAGAAATGTATAAAGAGTAGGCATAATAATTTTGAAGGTGGCGGTATCACCTAGGTAAATAATAAACGAGAACGATTTGAATAATTTTGGTAAAAAGACGTGTTTTGGTATAAATGTACTAAGTTGAATATTTTAAAGTCGAAATAAAATCTTTTGGAAGTTAAAGCTTTTGATTAAATTAGAGAAGAGTATAGAGAGTCAGAGGGAACAGTACGAGTTAAGAAGAGTGGAAAGTTATAAGATTAGATATTGGAGCGGCACCGAGACAGGTGTATATAAGAGTTGGTATTTAGAGTGATTTGGATTGAGGTACGTAAGATTTGGAGTGGATTTAGTAGGCCGAAGGAAGACGAATTGGAAGTGATTTGGGTATTACATTGCGATTGAAAGGTTTTGGGTGGAAAGTATAAAGCAGCACAGAATTTGAAAGAGTAGGTTAAAGAGTGGTATTGGATCGTACATTGCTGGATTGGAAGGAGTGGTTAAACAGAACGACGGTATAAGTAGAAGAAAATTAGCGCGGGGAAGTTAAAATTAATGGTATTCTAAATTCTGTAATTATTTATAGATTTGGGTGGATAATAAAAGCAAATATATCAAAAACCTGGTGTCTGGAAAGCCAAGTAGTCCTTGTGATAGTGGAGCTCAGTGTGAAGACACAGCCGGTGGCCGAGATCGTTAGCCAGAGTTAAGGGAAAGGCCTACAGCTGAGGATAAATCGGATGAGTACTGTGTTTTTCGGAACGTCAAAGTCATTTTGGTACGTGTATTTGAATTGGCACAACGCTACGCGGATCTGTTGGTTAGATCTGGCATATACGCATAAAAAAAGGTTACGTATACTAAAATTAAGATAGTACTGTTTGGTCGGTGTCGTGACCATCTACCTATCACCGAACCCACGGTAGGTAGGTGTAGATACCCTGAGAAAGAGAGGTTCTGAATAGTCGAGGCACACTTATATAAGTTTTGTTTTGTAGACCAACCAGACATAAGTAAAGCACGAAAAATAGAGTCAAAATTTGTATGTAAAGTATTTAAATAAATAAGAAATAATTAATATAATATATATATATATATATATATATATATATATATTGTTGTGGATTCAAAGGGGTAAATAAGTGTAAAACAATAAAATTTCAACAACCCTGTATATAGAAAAAAGCTAATTATTTACGCCCAAAATTAATTTAATTCATTTAGTGAAAACGGACGAACATTAAAGTATTTTTATATTTAATAATTGAAATGTTAGGATCACTGGAAGGAAGAAAGCTTCAAAGCAAATAGAAGTTCAAGGATACGCATAATTAACCATCAGTTATTTTAATTCAACACATATAAGCAAAAGGGAACGTGCTGTGTAAGAAAATCAATAATCCCAAGGCAATTGTATTCGTTGTAAAAGCCAACGTCATTTTTATCAGATACGGAGAAGTAGAAAGTCTAGGAATTGTTTATGTTCAAACGGTCGATAATTAACAGACACGCCTGCTTTTTAAAGGTTACGTTCAAAGAAGTCGGACGTATGTTAAGATAGGATTTCGTAGAAATTATTTTCAACCGTC
Source organism: Platerodrilus igneus (assembly GCA_036346225.1). NCBI lineage: Eukaryota > Metazoa > Arthropoda > Insecta > Coleoptera > Lycidae > Platerodrilus > Platerodrilus igneus. The sequence goes on along the minus strand of JARFIW010000266.1, from coordinate 10,444,329 downwards.
AGTTTGGTATAAACAACTAGGGTAACAAACATCTTAAGGAGCGAGGGAAATGCACAATCAGTAATATACAACAGATAGAGGCAGATATAAAGCAAGCAAGGAATTGAAATGCACGTACCATAAACACGTGGAGTTGAGATAATATGTCAACAATATCGATTTTCTGTAACTCAAGTGGAGTTTTGAACGAGACAGCAAACATGTATAAAACAGAGATAAATAGAGCTTAGGCGGAGTTTGTGACGGCAGAGAATTTTGTCATTGGTTGAAAGCAGACAGTCTTCCAAACGTACGCACACGGTAAGGTTGAAAGCGAATTCGGGGTATACAGCACGTAGAACGGAGCAAATTTTACGAATTTAGAGACGGTTATATTCGAAATTTTTGGAATTCGTTTTGAAAATAAGGTTTTCACATGAAGCGCGTCCACTAGGGGGGGTTTTAGAAGGATATAAATGCCCAAGCTAGATTATTAAGGCCCTCTTCTCTTCGCTTTTCATTTACGTCGTTAAAGTACTGAATGCCGATTCAGACCACCATAACAGGTAAAGCTTTCTGTGAGTATTTTATGTATGTGATTATGTTGCCGTAAATATAGTGGTTGCAAGTATAAAACAGTAGTAACGGACCTCTAATTATTGACGCGAAGTACGAGTAGTGCGTATTAAATTAATAAAGGTCCGGCTACTACAACATAAAAATCATTAAATGGAAGCATGATATATGGGGGTAAGCACCACAAGTAATCGAGTTTGTATGCATGATATATGGACTGGTATTGTGAGACGAGGCGCATAGCTTGCAGAGGTAGCAGATGGTAGAGGCCTGTGGATCCGCTGAGCAGCACAGTAAATCGAAACAACGCAGAGGGGTGTTCTGGCACTCATCTCCGACGGGAAGAGAGCCTGAAGAATTCTCCAGGTAATTCATTTGAAATTTCTGTTGTTTTCTAAACATTTGTGAAATTTTGTGCTGTGTTGTTGACTTTTTTGGTGGTATATTTATGGTTGTAGAAACTTATTGTAAAAGATACATGTACTGGACAATTTATTGATGTTGAATATTGAAAAAGGGTGTATTTAGAACATCCAAAATTTTATTCAGGATAAAAATTCAATTGTAAAAGGTAAACGGGTCTGTAAATTTTGTTTTAATTTATGCAAGGTTTAAAAGGCATATACCAACAAAACTGGGTTATAATGAGCTCACCATACTCCAGTGTGAAGTCAATTTAGGGTAACATGTGGGGCTCATCTACTCATATCTCATTGAATTTGTGTAAAAAGCATTAGAAAAATCAAGAACTTTAAAAACATAGGTCTAAATAAAAGGTTGTATGGTTGTGGTATTATTTGGTAGTTTTATTGAATGGTGTGCGAGTGTGAAAGAGATATGTCGGTAAATTTAGGTATTCGAGAAGAGGCACAGCTGAGCTAGCCAGGGAAGCAGAGTTTGAAGGCGAAATAAAAGAGTAAGGAATTTTTTTAAAATTTTTGAAAATCTTATGTTGACCCCGGTGGGGCACGAATTTTAATAGAGAATCCAGAGACGATCCCGACTTCCACAGCAATTTTATGATGCCCAATTCGTGGAACCCGTATTATTTAGGTGAAGGATCGATATAAAAGCTTCGTTAAAGCTTAATTCCCGACTGCCACGGCAATATATATACAGGGTGCCCACAATCTATCTCCGTATATGGGTAACTTTTTTATTATAGAAGATACAATGTTGGTTAAATTAGCAAAGTTGAAGAGAAATTTACGAGTAGTATGATGCTTTTTTGAAAACTCACCTAAATGCTCAACTTTTTAGATATTTGAAAAAAACTGAAATTTGCCATTTTCTTCAAACGCTAATAACTTTTTAACGGTTTAACCTATAGAGAAAATAAAAACTGCTTGTAAGGTAACTTTTACGTAGAATTCAATAGCGTATATGACAATTTTAATTGGAAATGGGTTTTCAAGCTACAAACATAACCTCACTTTTTTAAATGGAAACCATAGTTCAATATAACCCAAATGGAAAGGTTTTTCTTTTCTGATTACCCTGATGTAAGGGTTGATGTACTTATTTTCAGTAGTTTCTTCATAATAAAGAAAAACGATTTATTTATTTGCGGGCATCAAGGAGTCCATGGATACATATTTTAAATAAACAAAAACAACTGGCATTTGTCAGATATTATTAGTTAAAGTGTTTATTTGCTCTGGGTTGCAAATTTTGTGTAGAAGACTTTTAAATTTATTTGATTATAATAGAGAATGTATACAAACGACGAAAAAAATGGCATGCTCTTTTGTTACTATGCCTGTAACAGAAATTGTGATGCTGCTGGTGATATGTATTATGAAAGATATTTGGAAAGAAGGCAGCCAGATAAACGATTGTTTTCTAAATTAGAAAACAATTTAAAAGGTTTGGTGCTTTTACAAAACCCAGTACTGATAAAAGAAAATTCAAAACTGATGATGAAGAACGTGTGTTAGCCTACATAAATTTTAAGCCAACAGCGTCCACCCGAGAAACTGCAATTGAGTGCGCTACTTCTACAGAAAAAGCTCGCCTGATTTTAAAACAAAACCGCTACAAACCATACAAAACCCATGTTAGCAATACACTGTATCATGGGGATTGTGAGAGAAGACAACAGTTTTGTAGGTGGTTTCTTAATGAAACAAGTCACACTATTATATTTACCGACGAAGCAAAATTTACTAACAAAGGCATGTTTAACAGAAAAAATACAGTCTACTGGAGTCAGGAAAATCCCCATTTAACAGAAGAAAGGCGGGATCAACATCAATTTTCGATAAATGTGTGGTGTGCCATTTTTGGTAATAAAATACTTGGGCCTTTCTTCTAATTATAATTTAAATGGTGTACACTATTTGAATTTTCTACAAAACGAATTGCAAGAAATGCTCGATAATTTGCCACTTAATTTACTGCAAAACTTATATTATTTTCAGCATGACGGTGCACCTGCTCACAATGCTCAAGCCGTTTCTGAATATCTTGATAATAGTTTTCCAAATTGGATTGGCAATGCAGGTCCTGTTCCATGGCCGGCAAGGTCACCAGAACTATCGCCACTGGATTTTTTCTTTGGGGTACTGTAAAGGATGTAGTGTATGCTAAAAATCCAATAACATTGAGCAACTCAAAGATAGTATTACAGCAGCTATTACAAGTATAAAACCACAAACGTTAAATAAGGTGCACCAAAACCTAATTAAAAGGTGCGAAATGTGTTTGCAAGCTAATGGAGGTCATTTTGAGCATATGTTAATGTAGGAGTGGGCATATTCGCATTAATTAATTTTGTTTCCTTTGATTAAGTTATTTGTATTGTATGGATAGTTTATTTTTAAGTATTTTATTTTTCTTAGTTTATAATAAATTTAGTTACAATAAACTTGTGTTTCCATTATTGATTTTACACATTTTGTTTGTTTGTAATATGTATCCATGGACTCCTTGATGTCCGCAAATAAATAAATCGTTTTTCTTTATTATGAAGAAACTACTGAAAATAAGTACATCAACCGTTACATCAGGGTAATCAGAAAAGAAAAACCTTTCCATTTGGGTTATATTGAACTATGGTTTCCATTTAAAAAAAATGAGGTTATGTTTGTAGCTTGAAAACCCATTTCCAATTAAAATTGTCATATACGCTATTGAATTCTATGTAAAAAGTTACCTTACAAGCAGTTTTTATTTTCTCTATAGGTTAAACCGTTAAAAAGTTATTAGCGTTTGAAGAAAATGGCAAATTTCAGTTTTTTTCAAATATCTAAAAAAGTTGAGCATCTAGGTGAGTTTTCAAAAAAGCATCATACTACTCGTAAATTTCTCTTCAACTTTGCTAATTTAACCAATATTGTATCTTCTATAATAAAAAAGTTACCCATATACGGAGATAGATTGTGGGCACCCTGTATATATATATATATATATATATATATTGCTGTGAAATGCTCCTTCTGTATGCGGGAACTGGGTCCTTTCAACAAAAAAATTCTAGTCCCACAGATTGGGCGTCATAAACGGCTGTGATCCTCTTTTCGCCTCGGCTGCTCACCTAATGTTATAAACCTCCTCATTCATAAAAAAACAACACATTCCTACCAAAAACATCAACGTTAACTCTATTTACATCAATATTCAGAATACATTAAAATTTCAAAATTTAAACTCAGCATAAATTTCAGTTTTAAAAAGAATTTCAAGATTAATTTTATTATCATTTTAATGTGCATCCAAAATTAAAGTCCTTGTTGGATGCCTACTAATTAATATAACAATATAAGCAGACCGGAGTCTGAGTATAAAGGAGCATCTACCACCCTTTACGTTAATTAACCAGGTTCGTCTAATTGAGCTCAAAGACATACCCAAATTTTCATCATATTACCGAACATCAAAACTAAATACTCCTTTCTACTTCAACAAGCAAATTTCATCTTAAAATTAAAATTTTATGGTTAGTACAATTTCACTAATGTCCATTTAAAGTAAATCAATTATAAAGTTATTCAACACACACAAAATGTCAAACAAAATAGTATAATTTACCTGAAGGTTACTGTCCTCGTAGCTTCAAAGTACATCGTCCCTTTAGTTAATCACACCATTCCAACAGAATTATATTTACGGCTTCTAATTCTCAACGCTTTTAAAATTTTCTCCATCACCAGTTGTTTCTGGGCTTTTCCGGAACTCATCTATGTATATCTGACCCTTGTTTCGTGGATCCAGACACGTATTTGAACCATTTAATTATTAACACCCCGAAAAATAGCAAATAACTTCATACTTCTTTCACCAATATACGCCAAAACTGACTACTTTTGTGTATACATTTGTCGTTGTAAATTTTGCTAATTGGTACAGTGAAACTAAATTTTATTACCTTGTATCTAAGTGCACTGAAGTACATTCATGTTAGCACGTAAATAACCAACTATTTTGAATCACTAAAATATACGAGCAAAATTTTAATTTATTTTATCAAACTAAAATGCACTGTTTAACATCTTCAATCAAGTCGCGGATGTAAGAGCTTTTAACGCATCGAATCGTCAAAAGTCTAAGAGCCTAAGAGAGCTTGTTTATATTCATCTCCGTATATATAGCAAAAAGCCGGCACGTCGCTTTTGTCCTCAAAACGGGTAATTCTAAAGAATTCCTCATTCTATGTTCCCAGTCTGTCGCTCGCGCGTCGATTTTTACGAATTTAAATCTCAGAAATTTCAACACACGGCACGCAAGCATGTCCGAGAAAAACTAATTAATTTTGTACAGAAATTGTTGTTTCTACTCTGATATTTGCATCCTATTTTCAACCAATTGTGACCCTCGTGACGTTGCTTAAATCCCGCCTTTTACTATATGTGTCTTTGCTTGACGCATTTTCTCTTTCCTTTTCTAACCTGTTCGTATTGGTGCAAATTGATATTCTTTATTATCGATTATATTTTAGTCCATGTGGACTGTTATCTGGGTTTAATAACCCCGTATCGCACATTCTCGTGAATATTAAGCCCCGGTTTCTCCAAGATTCTTTGAAACTATTAATTATCTACAAAATTTACGCCGTATGTGATATTTAAACTACGCAGGTGTTCAAAATAATATTAATTCTCAGAGCTTTATTTTCTGATATTATAATCTTGGGTTTTTACAAGTTTCTATAGATATTATCTGTACGTTTTGTTCAATACCGGTTATTTGAAATAGAGTTAATTATGATAAATTTTTGCACGTAATTTCCATTTGTTTAGGAATAATTACATTACACGCAGAGCTTTTTAATACTGCTTCTTTTGATATAAAGCGTCTTGTACATGATTTAAATCTCTTATGTTTAATGAAACTCATAAATTTTTATGCTTCACGGTTTTAATAAAGCGTATTATTTAATAAAATTCCTTATACACGGTGATTAAAATTATTTGATGTGATTATTTCATTTTCTACCCTGGTCTAAATATGAGTAATATATATATATATATATATATATATATATATATATATATATATATATATTGATTTGGGAGATATGTAACTGGCGCTGTACTAAAAATAATTTTCATAAAACTAGCACTAACAGAAATCACCAGCTGGAAAACGCAAAATGGAATTTTCTGAACAATTTGTGAACAAAGTAACATCCTTAGACATGACATAAAAAAATAAATTAAAAAAAACGATAATTTTTTTACTTAGACGTTAAATGAATCTAAATTTACTTCTAAACTTGATCTAGTGGTAATGGAAATAGGCAATAATAGCTTTTTTGCGTCATTTTGTAAGGTATTTAATTTTTAATATATAATTTTATCATAATTTGATGTTTAAATTAAGAGCCTTTCTTTCGGTCGTAGTCGAAGTTACTCTTTACCGCGAGTGGAGAATAGAATAGTTTTCCCGGCAGTAAAGAGAGCACTTTATACTGGTGCCTTGAAATGGTGAACCTCTGCAACGAGTGCTTTATCTTTTTACTACATCTTAGGTCTCTCATGCTAGATGCGTGGAGCGGAATCTGTTGGCAGACCCAGCCCAATCAATCTGACATTATCCTTAAGAAGCTCTAATTACAAATATAAGTAGTTTACTATGCATTATTGTGATGGTATCTTAAGATGTTTAATTTCCATTTTACATCTACCTGCTTTTATTTTAAATATTTGCTTAATTTTTAAGTTATAATCGTTAAATTGTAACTACAAAAGTACAATTCACTAATATTAACTTTACCCTATTTCGTTAATACCATTTTAAAAACAGTTTTAAAATAATTTTATTTTCACATTTTGTTTCAGAATAAACTCATTTACTAATTGGTTCGTACCAATTCATTAATTCCAAACATTCTACTCTTCGTACATCGATTCCTGCAGGTCGTCGATATCCTCCTGGGGTATTGCGTCCCAAGTGATCTGTAATTCATTCTGAAGAGTTCCCAGCGTCTGTGGAATAATTGCTACATTTGTCAGTCTTCTTCCTATTATATTCCGCTCATGTTCAATAGAGAATAGGTCTAGACAAGGCAAACGACCACTACACAACGTTCTTATAGCACGAGACCGGGGCATTATCCTGCCGGAAAATCTTCAATCTGATAACGACATAGAATAAGTTTAAGCTGCACAATTCGGTAATATAATTTTGATGAGACCTAGTCTCAATATTATAGCACCTCACACTATAATTTCAACAATTCGGCGCATGTCTTTCAACAGAAAAGTTAACATTACTTCGTTTCCCACGTTTTTATTGGACCCTCGTAATCTCCAAACTTTCGTCACTAAACAACACCATCCTAAGACACTTCACGTTCCAATTATTGCGCCTTTTGGCACCACCAGATTTTGTTTTAATATTCGAATTAGGGGATTTTGGATCCAGCTTGGTAAAGCGTTTTTCCCAACTTTAAATTAAATATTTATGTGTGAAGTTCATGAATAGAGTCTCACGAATCCAAGGACAATAATCACCCAATGATTTATGACATGCAAACCGGATACGGTCGCGTTTCCAGGCTAAAGGAATGCGATGTGGTTAAAACGGTCATCCATGAGAACCGTGGAATGGAGGGGATATATAGGCTCGAGGGAGTGATGGAGTAATGGACTTTGCTATCGACGATCAAAAAGATCAAACGCGTGAGCGTGTTAGTGTTCAGCGAAGTGATCCCTTCCTATCTCCGTACCTTTCCGCTACCTAAAAACTATCTCGTGTTTCACCCTAGTGCAGGCAAATTCATTTTCCGTTAGAATTGGTCCCCACAGAAGGAACCTTCCGGCGTCGATCCTGAATTAAAAATTAATGGAAGTTTGGTTCCAACAAAAACCAGGTAAGTCTCTATCTTAGCGTTATTCGGTGCCTTTACCCCTGACGGCAATGCATGCAACCGAATTTGGAAACGTACAAATTACTTCCAGCGTTGTGCATAATTGGCGACGGGAATAAAACGTAAGTGTACTTTAATTTGTATTATTGTAACATAATGCACTCTCAATGTCCATCACTTCAAGCTTCAGTGTTAAGCTGTGAGGGAGTCGATAGGATTGCAAGTGGAAAATTCTAATTTAACGATAAACCATTCGAAGACTTATAGGACGACCTTTATTACCATTACACAGCAATCGATCTGGTACTGGGGAATTTGTCTACAAATGACAGTCAAAAGTTGCGGTCCTGCTACACATTAATTCGTTTTGTCCTACGAATCTGCCTTTTGGACATATGTCTATTACTGACATAAGTCAAAAACTTGACAATGTCAGATATGATTGACAAAAATTCCAAACGTAATTGAAAGTTGGGTTGATGTATGGTTGAGTACACGATTTAGATTTGTAAATTTTCCAATTATCGTCATTGTTTATAATCTGACTGAAGTTATATATACGACCAGAATTACTTTAAAAGCAATATTCCTGCTGTTCTATGAACAAATGAAGCAATTTAAAAATACCAGAGTTTAATAATTAAATAAGTGCTAGTATTACGAAAGTTATATAAGTGTTTTACTGTTAGTTTTATTTTCGTCGATTTTAAAAAAATCGTAAGTAGACCTACATATTTTAAATTAATTTAGGTATTGGGGGTTATTTTATGGCTTCAATTAGTACTTCAAATAGTAGTTTAATTTCTCGATCAATTTCAAAACTTATTCAAATTCTGTTAAAGTTTAATAATTTTATTCAAGAAACAATCCTAAGTTTATGTTCAAAGTTTAAAGCATTGAGAAACTGTTGAGTCTGGAATTAATGCAAGACTAGTGAGATTAAATGTCAGATTAACTTTTAAGATTTGTGTTTTTGTTTGTGTTAACAACTCTATGAAAATATTTAAATCAGTATTTTGTATTTAATAATTTTATTGTACGTAGTAGTAACTTTAATGTTTAATTGATTCAAAATTTCAAGATTTTATTTAAAGAATTTGTTTATATAACAGTGCAATTTACACGCTTATTTGATAAAAGGAATATTTTTAAAGAAGTACGTTAGTGATATTATTTGACACTGCAAGTTCAACCTAAGCTGTAAGTTAAAACTTTGGTAACTTTTTTTTTGTATTTTTATATGATTTATATTGCATTTATTTTCATTTTTTTTTCTATATTATTATTTGTAAATATTTGTACTCCAAAATTTTTTTGTAAGGGTTAATATATTAATCTATTCGAGCATGTTCTACCAACTGAAATAGTCAAGGAAGTGGCTTCTTAAATTTATATTTGAGATTCTGCGTCTGTTGTAGAGAGAAGTTCATTTCAATATTGGATGAAATGATCAAGTAGAAGGAATATCTAGCACACTTGTTTCGCGTTCATTATTATCAAGTTTTCTTTTCAGATGTTGCTAATTTCCTTATCGTTTTGATTGCCACTTTTTACTTGTACTGAGAGTGTTATTAATGCAAAAAAAACGGTAGTAGGTACACAAATTACCGCCAGTTGAGCGAATTTGTTGATTTATGCGAATGTGATTTTTTGTGTAAGAAAATCGTCAATAATCAAACCAATCCATCGTCATGCGATGTTACCGAACAAGGACTAGAGAGGATCAACAATGTCGTAAGAGGCAGATTCGTAGGACAAAACGAATTAATGTGTAGCAGGACCGCAACTTTTGACTGTCATTTGTAGACAAATTCCCCAGTACCAGATCGATTGCTGTGTAATGGTAATAAAGGTCGTCCTATAAGTCTTCGAATGGTTTATCGTTAAATTAGAATTTTCCACTTGCAATCCTATCGACTCCCTCACAGCTTAACACTGAAGCTTGAAGTGATGGACATTGAGAGTGCATTATGTTACAATAATACAAATTAAAGTACACTTACGTTTTATTCCCGTCGCCAATTATGCACAACGCTGGAAGTAATTTGTACGTTTCCAAATTCGGTTGCATGCATTGCCGTCAGGGGTAAAGGCACCGAATAACGCTAAGATAGAGACTTACCTGGTTTTTGTTGGAACCAAACTTCCATTAATTTTAATTCAGGATCGACGCCGGAAGGTTCCTTCTGTGGGGACCAATTCTAACGGAAAATGAAGTGGAATTAACTTCGTGCCAATCAGTTAGAGGAGGTAAGATTCTTGAAAAGTTAATCCCTCGAATAATTTGTATTTTGTGTTATATTGTATAAGAGAGCTGCGTTATCTGTAAAGGAAGAAAATTAAAATGATGGAGGTTTCTGGACATTTTGAAAGTTTTAAAGAGGATATTGGAATTCACACGCGTAAAATATGAACTTTCATGTGTATAATTTAAAATTATGTACATGTGAATTTTAAATGGAAGGATGTTTGTATTCGTGTAGTAGAAAATTAATAGAAAGTGAAAGTAATTATTTTGTTAAACTGTGAAATAGTGACGGAACTAGTTTTGGTTAAATTTAAGTATGATATTATTGTGCAAGGAAGTTTGAACATTTGAAAATATTAAGAAATATGTGTGTATTGATTTTAAATGTAAACATTATTGGTGAAGTTTAAGGTTAATCATAGAATAAAAATTAGTATTTCGAATGGACAATGGAATGATATAAAGGAATTGCTGGTATTTAATCGTTTTCATTATTAAGAGCTTTTCCAGAAATGTGATTGAGAATGTCATGTATATCAATATTGGAAAATGGTAGTATTATTGATTAATTTGATTTAATGTTTTGTTCTTTACGACTTCTTTTAGTACTACCTAGCCAGTTTGACGTTAGAAAATTGTCTCTCTCTAGAAAAATATTTGTAATCATAGTGCAATTATGTAACCTTAATAAAAACTAAATTTATGTTGAATTTTATGTGCATTTATTTATGAACTAGGAAAAAACTAGATAATGGTAATAAGATATTCAGCTACTTCAGTAAAGAAGTCGTATTTGGGAGAAGTACTTTATTTCTAGGATATGACAAAATTTAACAAATGTTTTTGAGGTACTACAGAAAAGGAAACGTGTCATGTGGTAAAATTAGGAAATCAAAAATCAAAGGAGCCCTATTCGGAATAACAGTCTTCCGTGTAGGGATAATATCAAAAAAATTGCTGAGACAAAACGGTTTGACGCCCCTTATTATGACTGTAGGAAAGGCCTTTCAAGAGTAGGTGAATATTGTAAAATAGTTTGTTTGTAGTTCAGCCACTTCAAATGTATATTATTCTTTATTATTCCTATTATTTCTTCCATATGAACCCCCTCTCACACCACTGTAATTAACCGGTGCATTCTTAAAATTGTTACGTGGGTTCCCGCCCCCTTAAGGTAAATATAAATTTATAATGTACCGCTCACTTTATACATAACAGTATTTTTGGTGCACAAGTTCAGGGCTTTTTTTTGTTTGGCTATTTTCTTCTTGTATTTTAAAACGTTGAACTTTTTCAAGTGTCAACGTATTTTTTTAGTTGTTTAATTGCTTACAAAAAATTTTCAAAGTGAGCTTTTTGAGTTTTGAATATTATTAAAATTATAATTTTTATAAACTCAGTTGATAAACGTATTTTTTCAAAGATTTTTTTGAAAAATTATTTTCAGAGATTCTTAGACAAAAATTGAGAGATCGTGAATAGAAAAAACCGATGAATTTTCTTGAATATCGAAATGGAATATACATATAATGTACACTTTTTACTGAAACTCGAATTGAGTTATGAATTACGATTTAGGTGGTGAAAGAAAATAATGATTTGACAATTATCAAATCGGGAAAAAATTTGGGAAAACAATTATGACGTACGACTACATGAAATCAGTTATGGAATCGGAAATAATGTTTGAGGAAACAATGTAGCTGTCAGACGTGACGGATTTCTTCAGGGCCTAGTGGGTACCTAAATTTAAAGGATTATTTACGATTTTCGACAAAGTTTTTACAAAGATGTGTAAATCAATGATAATGTAAGTCAATCCCGAGAGATGTGACACGGGAACAATATATAACCAAATGGGACTTGTAATGAAAATGAAGATAAGAATTTAGACTAAAACAGTTAAAGTTAAAACATAGGTTAGAACAACAACAAGTTTACTTAATTAATTTTTTATTTCGGGAGAATATTTCTTTAATTCGAAGGACTTTGATAACTTTAGTTAGTTTTTTTTTAGTTTAGTAACAGGAATTTAGATTTTGAACTTGACAGAGGCACTGAACGTCACAAACATTTAGGTCAACGCCATTTTTTCTCTTTTTCACCTACTTGACATCTAGTCTTGAAGGTTCTATACTCTTATCTCGGTATCAACCGCTCCCTGATTGATCACATAGCATACATTTTTCAAAAAGTCTCGACAACATTAACCTAGCCGTCCTTGGCTCTTCATCCTAGGTCCTTCTCTGTAAACGAGGGTTTCTAACCGACGTCTGTTAGCCACATTTGCGTGACTAGACAGGTTTATTTTTCTACTTTGTTACAATACTTCTATCTGTACACTAATCTTCCAATTCCTAAAACTTTTTTCCCAATTTCTTATATTCCTATTTTCAATTTCACTGAGTCTTTCCCGAGACAATTGTGTATTGGACTTTGGCTTCGAGATGTTATCGAGGGTCACGGAAGTTGTTCAGCCAATAGGCCGTGCCCTCGATTAAATCTCGCGATAATCTCTCCTGTTAAAGATCCTGGGGGATCATAATGTTAGATCTCCCAGAGGGGTTTAATTTAGGGGGGATTTTATTAGGAATGGGATAACATAGAAGAGAAAAATAAAGAGTGGCAGGTGGTGTCAATTTGCAAATGGAGTTTCTAACCAATCGTCCAAGTAAATTATGCCCAGAAAGACGAGGTAATACTTGACTGGGAGATGTAGCTTGCTTCATTTCTCAGGTGGTATTATGCTAGCACTTCAGAACCTGGAGATGGCGAGCCTAACCCCTATGAATGTTCTATTCCCTTATGCAATTGAGAAGGCCGCTTCACAATCTTTCGCCTTTGTTATTTTAAGGGTTAAGAACTATTTGTTTCTACCTTTCACCTTTTACTTTTAATTTTTATTTTCATTTACGAATTGATAAACAGCTGACGTAGTACTTGAACTGAAATGAAATGAGGATTGTTAAGGAAAAAAAAATTGGAAACTATTGTGTTTATAAGAGAGGTGTAACTCATTCGCGCTACATTAAATATAAATCGGATATAAATTTAGACGGACGGACTAAATATGGACGCACCCTGTAGAGTAGATTGCACAAATAGTAAATATTAATTAAGCACAAGATTTCAGATTTTGTTTTTATAAAAGTAATTCAGATAATAAGGTATAACATTATTTCTGTTAAATACATTATAAACGTAATAATCCAAGACGTGCTCTAAAACCGCAAATGAAACCAGATCTCAATATTACAAGTTTCCCATGCGAAGATAATTTACAATAGACAGATATCGTCCGTACCGACTACCAAGGATATTAAAATAATACCATGCTACAACAATAATGCAAATTACATACAAAATAACGTGACAATTACCTTTTATTCAGCATAGAAGATGTAACATTGTGGGAACGAATTTATACAGAGAAAGGAATGTCATATAACAACTAAGCATCACAGATGAACGTTAAGTTCAGAAAGTTATTTAGAAACGTCAAAATATAATAGTACGAACAAGCAGTAACGTGGAAGGGAAGTTGAAAGTTGAACGAAACATAGCTTCAAGATGTGAATATAGACTCATCGCAAGAAAAAGTGCAGCGTGGTACTTATTTTTTTAACTACATTTGCAATGGAACAGTAAGCTTCAATCACGTGTAGGTGGAATTAACTTCACGCCGACCGGTTAAAACAATATAAACTTAAAAAGTGAACCTCTGAAATAATTTGGATTTTGTGTTATATTGTGCTAAGGGAGCTATTTTAGCTGGAAAGAAAGAAAATTGAGATGCTTGGGGTTTCTGGACATCTTGAAAGTTTTAAAGATGATATTGGAATTTAACCAGCGAGTAAAATATGAGCTTTCATGTGTATAGTTTATAATGATATACATATAAATTTTAAATAGAAAAAGATTTGTATTCATGCAGTAGGAAATTAATAGAATGTGAACGTAATTATTTCGTTAGGCTATGAATTAACGACGGAACTAGTTTTGGTTAAATTTAAGTATGATATTACTGTGCAAGTAAGTAGGAACATTTGCAAACATTAAGAAGTATGTACGTATTGATTTTAAATATAAATTTTATTGGTGGAATTAAGTGTTGATCAAAGAAGTTGACTATCGTATATTAAAATTTAAAAGCGCTATGTGAATTATAATGTCGGTTTTGAATTCTGCATATGCTAAGATGCCTCTAAACCGATTTTCAGTTGATTATCTCTGTAAATATAATAGTTATAAAGAATTTATAAAAAATGACTCCAGTTTTTCGAAATATTTCAGGAACCATTAACAATTGCGCCATTCCGAAAAGTGTTATTAAAAGGACTTGAAAAGACGCAACCATTTTGTAATTTAACCAAATTTGTATCTCTGCGTGTTTCTAAAATACCCATACTGAGCGAGCTAAAGTGAGGCATCTTGTATAACTTATGATAATTATCAAAAGGGTGTAAATAAAGGTAAATAAAGGTGTAAATAAATACTGTGGAAAACAAACAGTTCACACATTTCGCGAGAATCTATAACGCCGCTACAGAGATTACTGATGATAATTATAATATTTACTAACAACGTATATTTTTTTTCCTCAACTAATACGCTATATTTATTACTAATGAAACTGCGTATGTGGACGAATCATTAATTTATCATTACACAAGAACTACTCGACTTATATAATAACTTAAATAAACAGTAAACGTATTTATTTTAACAGTTCGAGCAATTTATTTAGTATCACTTGTGAAATAATATTTCAGACTAACTGTCTGGTCGTACGGTTTATATATCAAACTGTAGTTTCCATACATTTCTTGAAATTACGCAGTGATTCTCAAAACACTTCTTTTGTTTGTTTTCTATAGGTTTTTAAATACATCCTTGTAGCTACCATTCATTCCATTGTTCGCTGAATAACTTTAACCCTTTCAATGCTAGACGGTGCCAACGTTACAATATTTTATTGTTAAAATAATGTATTATTCAACAAGCGAGTTATGATAGCCATTCTAAAAGATTGTGTCGCGAGCCGATAAGACAAGAGGCGTAATCCGAATGAGTAATGGTCATAACTAGCGAGTGGAATACTATATTTTCCGACGATTGACAAATAGACAATTTTTGGTATTAGCTTTTGCTGCTTTAAAATTTCACAAAAATCAGTGAAAAAAAAGTCGATTTCTACAAAAGACAAAATCAATATAGGTATCTAAAGAAAATCAACCCTTATAAATCGAAGTCATTCATCGCGTCTTCAGATTGTGAACTGCGACATCTGTGACAATAAGGTATTTTGGTTGTGCTGTACTAAAGACTTCAGGGTAAAGTTGAAATTCGGTTTTGCAACACGAACCTGCACAAAATTAACATAAAAGTCCGACACAAAAAAATATGAAAGACGTCCCTGGAATATAGAATTTAAGAACTATAGCAAAAATCAGATACAAAAAATTATTTTCAAAATATTTGTTTATGTGGAATATATTCCCGCGTCCAAACAAGAAATACTGAAAGATTGAGAAAGACGCCAGCAAAAAATTCGAAGCTATCCGCAAATTGTGTACAATATTCGAATATCAGTCTTGAAGTTCCAATGGAAGAGCTAGGCGACTGTCACAAACCTATTAAAGCGAAAAGTAGTTAGAAAAACACAAGAAAATTTATTAACACAAATGTTAATTTACATAAAGCTGAAAAATTTTCAAAAAATCTATTGACATTTTAATGTAAATTGGTTGCAATGGGTGTCTTTATCTCGAGAGAGCTAGCATTCATTACTGTATTCTCAATCCGACAAGCATACAATTATGAACCAGCGAGCTACGCCTGGGCGACAAGCATCTGGGCTGGCGCAAAATACGTGCGCTTGCAGCTAGTAACATATTTTTAAAGTGATTCACTTGCACAAAACTGTATCTAGAGTATTTTCGATGTATTTTACAATTACGTTAATAACTCGTGCTATTTTCAAGTTAATATCGCAACACGGCGAAGAACATGGCGACGAGTAAATAAAATACAACCGTCTCCTAATAGAGCAAAAAGGTCTTAAAGCGGTTATGATACCAGTTACAAACTTATCGGTGTAAAAAATGCTTTCCCGACCGTTATTAGCATAAACTTTGCCACTTTCAAAGTAAAGTAATAACACAAGTCCGGAGCTTTTTAACTTTGTAAAATACAAGAAGGGCGTTTGACAGTAATTGATCACTCGCTACTTGTACGTAAATTTACAAAGACGTGTTACAGATTTTTTTTATCAACGTGTAAAACAGTAATTATCGATCAATCTGTTAACGTCAGAGAGGTACAGGAATACTGCGTTAGCTCCGAGAGAGCTTTGTTTAAACTACCTTTTGAGTAAGAGGAATTTTCAAGTTTAGAGAATGCTCTCAGCAAAAACCCCAGCTATTTGCATGGACGAAATTAATTAAACAAGAATTTCTAGCAGTGTCTGAGGAAAAGTTCTTAACTACAAAGTTGGTAGTTCGAGGAGTGAAATCAATTTTAAGTGTTCAGTCACAAATCACGTCTACTATTACAATTTACAATAGAATGGAAACGCTTTCCCTAATACCTACACTTAAAACAATTTCTCCATACCCCTGTTAATAATAATAAATAGGAACACTGTGACACGACATAAATTAAAATAATTAAAACCCCTCTGACACAAAAATATTTTTATATACTACCACTATGTGGTCATCATCAATAGTAATCCACGAGGCAAAGTGGCCAAATTGTAGAAGTCTGGGATTTATGAGATTAGCTGTTCGGGATCAGGATGTTCTCAAAAATATATTGGTCAGAGTAAGAGAAATCTTACAACTAGATTTAAAGAGCACATTGCTTATTTCAAATACAGTAAATATGAAAGATCTCAAGTCGCCAAACATATTAAAAATAAATGACATTAAAAAATTAAAAATTGTTCAGAAAACCCTTTTGAGGATATTCTCCTCACCAAGTAGGTTGGTGACCTCTACAAAACAAAGTGAATTGTTGCCTTAATAAGCAAAACCACTTAATTTATACTAAAATTAAAACTGCTTGAGCGGAACCAAGGCTAATCGTGCGTTCCCATTGGTTGTTAAGCCATTAGGAAAGCAATCCAGATGACATTATTGGACCCTTGCCAGTATTTAGGAGAAATCCTTTGTGTTTAACTATTTTAATTGATTCATACACATTTAGGGAGGAATACGTTGGCGCCCCCGTTAACAGTTTGACATTTTCTCGTTTAACCGGGTGGCTGATTTCAAAATATGTTTGGCGACTGAGATTTTTCATATTTACCGTATTTGAAATAAGTAATGTGCTCTTTAAATTTAGTCGTAACATTTCACTTAGTTGACCAATATATTTTTGAGAACATTTTAGTCCCGAACAGCTAATCTCATAAATCCCCAACTTTTGCAACTTGTCCACTTTGTCTTTTGGATTACCTAACAGATCTCTAATTTTATTAATATTATTATAACCAATTTTGAAATTGAATTGTTTAAATATTTTATTAAGGTCCTTAGTGGTGCTATGAAAAGGAAGTTTAACATATTTGACTACTTCATTACTCGTGCTAGGTTGCAAAGTCGTTGATTACGGATGTTATTTTGAATCTTACATTATCTTAAAATATTATCTATAATAACTAGTGATGTGAGCCGGGTAAATACTCAGTGGGTAGGTAATTATAAATTGGGTAAATACCCAGTGGGTAGGTAATTATAAATTGGGTATTTACCCGGGTATTTACCCATTGCCCTGACAATGGGTAAATACCCAAAATGTGAAAAAATGAGAAATAATCGTTTGATTTTCAATCGACCATCATTCACAACTTCGAATATCAGTGGAGGAGGATTGATTAATTTTTTAGACCATATGGACAGTCAGTTAAAGTAAGTAAATAAAAGAAATTATTATTAAGCTTCATGTAAAAGGTAGCATGCTTCCCAATGTTAAAATGACCATAAAAGTCATCACGCTCTATGGCAGAATCTTTTTTTTTTTGGTTTATGGCAAACCTTTTTAGATAAAACCCAAAGGTCATAGTTTTAGTAATTGCAAACTTTAATAATTTTTAACAAAATATTTATTTTTACCTAACTCTTGCTTTCTTCTAAAGACACGCAAAAATGACAAATGCTCCCAAGAAGAATTTTTATGAGCATACAGTTTCATGCACTTTGGTCGGTACTTATGTCCCTACAATTTAAGTAATTTTAATCAAAGCCTCTTCCTTAGATTGAGTTGAATTACGTGTTATGTGTTGTGTAATTGAAAAGAGTTGCATTTTAATATGCAGTCTCTTTTGTTTCAGGAAAGCCTTAACCAAAGTTTAGCTAAAGTTATTTTCGTAAGTGGTGCACCCTTGTCAATAATTGAACAGCCACTATGGATAGAATTCTTCAAAAAAATTCGTCCATCTTACAAACCACCATCGAGGTATCGCCTTACTTACACGTATCTTAAAGCTCAGTACGCAGTAATGCAAAGTGAGGTTACAAATCAGCTAAGTGACTCAAAACACTTACATTTACAATGTGATGGCTGGAGTAACATCAGGAATGAATCAATAATAAACTTTGTTGTTACAAAGCCAGAGCCACTGTTTGTGAAATTTGTCTCAACAAAGGAGAACAGACACAATACACTTTACTTAGCTGAGTTGATAATCAACGTAATTGAAAATTATGGCCCTAAGAAGTTTTTGGTAATCATTGGAGACAACACTTCCAACATACAAGCTGTCTTGGCGTTGGTAAAGAAAAAGTACTCGTCAATTGTACCATTGAGGTTGTCTAGCTCACCTTTTACACCTTCTTTGTGAAGACATTTTAAAATGCAATACCGTAAAATCTTTTATGGCTACTGTCGTTGACATAGTAAAAACTATCAAAAATAGTCATGTCTTAAAAGCACTGTTTGACCGCTGTCAATTGGACAAAAATTTCAAAGGTAGGATTTCTTTGAAACTGCCTGGGCAAACAAGATGGGGAAGCAACTTGTTCTGCTTACAGAGTTTGCTATCAAACAAATCTGTGCTTCAAAAACTAGCTGTTAGCAAGGAAACAGAAATCACATCAGACATGAAACGTCAGATGCTTGATGATGGCGTGTTTTGGGTCAGAGTTAAAAAATGGTGAACATCCTACACCCAATCATTGAACTTATCACTGCATTCGAGTCAAACACTCCGCAGATCCACAGGGTTTTCACAAAATTTAACAATCTTCAAAAAAATCTTAAAAATGAGATTCCAGAGTCTCCTCTAAAGAATTCTGAAGAGAAAAAGGTGCTAAAAAAGTTAGAGAAACGGATGGAATTTGGTGTGGGGAAATTCATCTTGCTGCTGATTTGTAGAATACTGCTTCTCAGGATTGCAAACTTAAACCTGAAAAGCTTCTTGATGCTATTCATTTCGTTTGTGAAGTTGGCAACAGTATGGGATTGAAGGTAGTTGAACTTCGACAAAATGTAGCTGATTATAGAGATAAAGAAGGACTGTGGCAAAGAGCTTTGTCTGGCAAGGGGTAAAATATTCTGAAAAAGAGAAGGTAATCAGTCCCATGTTGGAGGGAATTGAGAGGGACATGCGTGTTGGTTGATGTAGCCGTGAGAATCCTAGGCGCTCCTGAGACATCTGCTGCAATTGAGAGAACTTTCAGCACGTTCAGCTGGATTCATAGTAAGAAAAGAAATAAACTGACAACTGAACGAGCCGGACAGATCACTTATTTGTCTCATAATTGGAAATTGCTTAACAACATCAATCATCCTAAAGTTAAAAAACAGAAACGAACAGAAAATAAGGAAGAATACTGTGGTTTTGAAGATGTTCAGTTGGAAATGAACAAAGAAGATAAGACGGAAATTTCATCTACCGATACCGATGATGATGAAGATGAACATGTCATTGTCGAGCCACTCAAGTGATGAAAATAATTCAGATTAAGGCAAAGCATTAATATTGTATGCAATGAAAAATATAAAGTTTTATTTGTTTTGTGTACAGAATTTACTGTATTTGAGGTTTACGTCAAGAGTCGCATATAGTTTTGTGTAACTAATTTAACTGTTTTGCTTGTGTTATACAAGTATCACAAGTACATAATTGAAGTAAAGATGTTTAATATTTTATAATATATGCTATTACCAAGGTTTAGGTTGTCAGTCAATATAGCTCAAATAATACTGCAAAAAGAAATAGCAACTAATATAAATAATGAAAACTGCTTATGCTTGAGCTTCATAAACAAGTTAAAATGGTTTATTAAGCTTGCACAAATGGAAGACTTTTAGTTTGAGTAAAGTGTCAAATTTAAAAATACCCGGGTATTTATGAATTTTGGATATTTACCTGGGTAATTACTCTGGGTATTTAGTCTAAATTATAAATACCCGGGTATTTCACATTGCAAACAATAACCGTAGAGAAACCATTGTAGATAATATTTAAAGAAAATGTATGAATAGAAATAACACCGTAAATGAACGACTTGACAACCTATCACCACTAATGAAGTCGTCAAATATGTTAAACTTCCTCTTCACAGCACCACTAAGAATCTTAATAAAATATTTAAATAATTCAACTTCAAATTTGCTTATAATAATACTAATAAAATTAGAGATGTTAGATAATCCAAAAGACAAAGTGGCCAAATTGCAAAAGTTTTAGATTTATGAGATTAGCTGTTGGGATTAAGATGTTCTCAAAAATACATTGGTCAGACTAAGAGAAACGTTACGACTAGATTTAAAGAGCACATTGCTTATTTCAAATACGGTAAATATGAAAAATCTCAAATTGACACACATATTTTTGAAACCAGCCACCCGGTTAAACTACAAAATGTCAAACTGTTAAAAGCCGTGCCATCGTATTCCTCTCTAAATACGTATGAATTAATTAAAATAGTTAAACACAAAGAATCCCTCCTAAATACTGACAATAGCGTCATCTGGATTGCTTTCCTTATTGACTTTACAACCAATGGGAACGCACGATTACCCTTGGTTCCTCTGAAGCAGTTTTAATTTTAGTCTAAATTTAAGTGGTTTTGTTTATTAAGGCAACAATTCACTTTGTTTTGTAAAGATCACCAGCCTACTTGGTGAGGAGAATATCCTCAGGTGTTCAAAACAAATTTAGTAATTTGTTTGTTGGGAAGAATCACTTCAGCCTACATGGTGAGGGTTTCCCGAACAACTTTTAGATTTTTTATGCTTTTTATTTTTAAGTCTACTACTGATGATGACCACATAGTGGTCGAAATACGTATTGTCTTTGAAATATTTTTGTGGTAGAGGGACATTAATTATTTTAATTTATACCCATGTGACAAAAATTTACTTAAGCTATTCGAAGGCAGTGACATTTAGTTCCATGAAATAAATCATTAGTCATACATGTCGGCGAAATCCCCAGCGCAAACCTAGATCAACAAATACGAGGGCCATCTTTTAGTTTTTTACAACGACCACTAGATGTTGTTATTGAGATGTTTCATTAATATTTACGTATAAATTTGACACGTTATTGTAAAAAAAAGTGAAAATTTAGAAATTGGCTACGTAGTTTATTTACACAACGTTTAAACAAAGCAATTTTATGAAAATATTAAAATTCACATGGATCAGTTTTTACACTTCTATAAGAAAAAAAACTTTCTAATTACTCGTGTTCCGTAATTGGAAACACCCGGTATAATACTCCCGCGTTTCGATAAGCTTTGTACAATAGTATCTTTGAATAGTGCAATACGTAAGCTAAGAAATCCGTGAAAATGCAAATTATGTCTTGATATTAAATGCCATTCAAAACGCGTTCTAAAATGTACATATCTTCGCCAAATACCATTTAATAACGCGTTGCGTATATTGAACATTCAAGTACTCCTACTGAAAACATCATTTTATAACTTCATTTCATGCATTTTAATGCAAAACGGAAAATGCTGTATTTTAAATGAAACTGATTTATTTCTACATTTTTCGAAAAACAGATTCATTTAGTACTGAGAAAAAACCCTATAAATCAACTTGTAAATATAAGCGCAGCTGTCATCCAAATTAACTACATTGAAAGGCGCGATAAGACGTTTAAAGACCATAAATTACATAAGGCGGTGAGAGAAACTATTACGGATTAGCATTTACATTCATTCTTAAAACTAAATCGATTAAGAAACTCATTTTAGGACTTAAGAAATTAAAAGTGACAGCTATTTAGATAAAATAAACGTGCGAAATAAACTGATTTTCAATGAAATTGCGTCAGCATGTAGGAATCAGATCAACCAGGAGCTTATAGATTTTTCCAGAGATAATGACGTGGTAAAGATATTGCGATATAAATGCCGATAAATAATTACAACGGGAGTCTGTGATCAATTGTCTTTGTGTCGGTCAATTACGAGCGATCTTTTTGTCAATGAATAAAGTCAAGTTCACGTTAGTTTAAAATATTTGTCAAGAACAATATATTTTAAGTTATACAGTATAACGAACGACATCTAACGTAAAATTGTATTAAAAATTTTAGCAATTCAGATTGAAAGTAAAATACCACAATCAGTTTCTATGAAGTATATGCCGGTACGATAAACTCAAATAGAAAAATGGAAAAGCATGGTATGGTTTTCAATGCATCGATTGGTAAAATGCTTTTAAAAATGTAACAACATGAGAATTTAATCAAAAATTTTGACAATGAACGCAAGTATATCTTTTTTTTTAAATCTCTAGAAAAACATATGCGTGCTATAGTTATTTTAAGTAGGTTAAACTGCATAAGAGTTTGGCATATAGATGTTTTCTTGTAAGTGGATAATTTCTTTTTTTGGGGTAAGAAAAGATTGTTAAAGTTATCCATAAAATGTTATAGATTTAAGATGTAAATTGCATTTGTAGATTTTAATACTTATGTGTAAGCAATCTTTTTAAATAATGAGTGTTGAAGAAAGATGTAGCTATTATTATTTCTTGTTTATTAATGAATATTTAATATTATAATTGTTGCTGGAGTTTCGTTATTTCATTTAATCTGAGCTAGGAAGACAATACGGGCATCTTCAGGCGATAATTCATACATTATTTTTTTATATAAAGCACCTTTTATTGGCTACCAACGTCTGGGCAGCATATAGCTACAAATTCACAGCAATATATAAGGGCACAAGTGAACTCATAAGTTGAGACCTTTTGAATAAGAGAAAATAAATTTATTCAGTTAGGGAGTTGGAATATTTGTAACAATTATTTTTTAGCTTAAGTAGTGTATAATAATGTAGGATCAATTTAATTTAGATAATGTAACATAATATTTGTGTAAATATAGGGCCTAATAAATAATAATTGAGGAACATCATTCTAACGTATTTAAATTTGTAGTAAAGTGTTATACGACAATCTAAAAGCGTGGAGCAGGTGTTAAAATAACATTTCTGTTTTCAAACGTAAAATCCAACACGTTTAAAACAAAACAACGAAGGGAGATAATATTTCTCGGTAAGCTTGGCAACAAACAATCTTTAATGGGTTATTGGAAAAGAACAGCCGTTGGAATTAATGTAAACGCGGTGTGGTGGTTAAAATATTGATTTCAATCTTGAAGGTAGTATAGGAAAGAGCCAAGAAAAAACCAAGACAATAAAAATGTATTGAGTACAAGAGGGATGCATATACTTAATTCAGGAGACAGCATAGTATGGAGACCTAAATAAAATCGATAATTTCAAGGATATTTAAAAGCAAACACGTGTCTGTTAAAAAGAGGGAGAATGGAGTCAAGCAAGGTGATTTGTGTGAATTGTACAAGAAGGGCAGAGATCCAGCTGGTGGAAGCATATGTGTGAGATAAAGCTATAGATACAAGGGAGATGAGAGATGTTTGTTCAAGTTGGAGGCGTAGACAAATGAAAATGTAGAGGTTAAATTAGAACGGCGGTTGACAGTTTGAAGCGATTTACCGTGTATTGTTATGTTCGTTATGAAAATTCACAAGAATCCGAGGTTCGTTAGGGGTTTTTCGCTGGAACAACGAGCGGTTAGAAAAGATTTTCAAGAATTATAGGAACGAATATAAGTGTACGTGCCAATTTAAAACAAAGAGGCAGAGAGGGGCAGCTGTCTCTTGCTCTCTTTCTCTTTCGTTTTGATTTCATCCATCATTGGTGATAATAGTTACTTTCAAGCGAACTAGTGCAATTTAATAAAAATTTATGTAGAAGGTAATACAGCATCTTAATGTAATAACGTTAAAGTGGTAGGTAAGTACAAAGCTTATTAAGTTGGTATTAGAATGCACGGAAGTATTAAAATTTGAAATTGTTTGGATGATAAAAAAAAGCGATGTTTGAATAATAAAAGTTGATTTTGGAGATTGGAATTTTTGGATTGAAAATTGTAAACAGCGGCATGCATGACAGATATGGTAATTGGACCAGGGAGTTAGCTGATGGACTGGGTATCTACTAGACGGCAGCATCTCCAAGGAGCTAGGTGGTGGAGCACATTTAGGAGATAAAAACCAGGTAGGCGATAGAATAGAACATTGAATGGTGTTTGTGATTATTTGGATTTGAGTTTGATGTGTTTTTATTATTATTTGATAATTTTTTTAACATACATTTATGGGACTTTAAAAGGAAATTGATTTTTGAAAATAATTAATGGATTTACAGATAACCAAATGTTGTAAAGAGGTATAGAGGGCTTATTAATATTTGGTGGTGCAGGAAATTTATATGCACTGTTATAGAGTTTTATTATGAGCTCATGCTAAGACAAAAGGGTAACGTAAGGTATGAGGAACGCCCTCTTATTTTAAATAAAAATATATGTTTAAAAGGTTATTAATTTGCATGATTATTATTAGAAAATTATTGACCTTTATGAATGTACCTAAAGGAATGGTGTTTTAAAATGTACTATGGATTTAATTTAAATAGTGTGTGATATAGTTGGGTCAATTGAGTTATTTTTGAGTGTGTGATTGAGGTGAATTTCTATTTAGGTTTCAGCATGAGGGTAGCGAAAAAACAATTCCGTGTTTTTTTAATAATCACTCTAAGATAAATACAAAGCCATTAGTTGGTTCTAAAAACATACTTTCCGTGTATTTAAAACCCTAATTATAATCTGAATAAATGTGTATTAAAACACATTTTGCCTTGAAATCAATCTTTTATTACAATTGTGAAGATGCGGGTCTTTCTGCATGTGCAAAACCCGTTGATAAAGCAATTCCAGTAAAATTAATTACCAAATTTACTTCTGTATAACAAATTTATTTTAAATGAAGAATTCTCTGGGATACACGAGATGATCTGCAAGAACAGTGAAACCGTCACGGGCTTTCTCTTTGCAAAATAACCAACAATTTATATTGATTTTCGTTTTCTATGCTCGAATTACTTTCCCCATGCCAGGCAAAAGTATCATTATCAAGTAGCTACAAACGTATTAGTTTCAGTAGGCCTAACTTCCTCAATTAGCATTGGGTGTAGTAACTTCTTAGAAGGCCCGCCAATGTTAAGCATTACTTTGGCCATTTGTTTATTTATTTTTACACATGGATATTTTATTCTAGGGTCTGGCATTCTAACACTCGGTCACTACACCTCTCTAATAAGGCGACCAATCGTTCGAAAATTAATTAATTTTTGATAGAATTTGTATTATTTTTCAGGTTGGGCAATAAATGATTGTAATTGTAACTTTAGTCCAAATGGGTTTTCACCTGTATGATGGTTTAACATTTCTACTAGATCTAAAGCTCGAGCGACTGATTAGATGATGGTGTCCATCCTATGAATTGAAAAAGCAGATTCAATTATCGATGGTGTCATAAGAAAAATAGTAGAACAGCTTGTGATGTCAAACTATTTATTCGTTTTCAATTTTAGACAATAATTGCCAGCAAATTGTTATATATTTTATAAGTCTGGACAAAGAATTGTCATTAGTTAATCTAATACTACCAAATTCTTGTTGTAGTAGGCAAAAACCTTTATACACTTACATCCCACATAAATTACTACAGGTTTGTAATTATTTATTAATTATAATTTGTCTCATTTATTCCTAATTGTGATGTTTACGGTTTAGAAATGAAATGAGTAAATATTTATATGCATCAGTAAAAAGTTGAGTTGGAATATTTATTGAGTTTGAGGATATTTATTTGGCAAGCAGATCAATCGAAATCATTTATTCGTATTAATGGTTTCTTTATAACTGTTACTTGGGATTTGTTTTCTAAGCTTTCTTTAAAAATGAATTATTATCCTTTGGAGTTCAAACTTTCACGTATTAGTGGGTTGTGAATTATTGTATTGTCTCAGTTAATTTCAAACTAAAGGTGGTGTTTTAAATGAAAAACATAAAAAATTCCTTAACCATAGAAACTGCCAATTTATTTTGATGAATATTTTAAACAAGATATACTAAGTTTCTAAAAAAAAAGAAGTTATTTTAAATTGTATTCATGTTGTTTTTTTGTTTGTTGTGCATTGTACTATATTAGATACTACGATTGTGAGTAATTCTTTTTTAAATCATCATTTAGGAAGTTTAAACCAAGATATCATAACATTAGTTCTTGAATATCAAGTTTTGTCATGTAAGTAAATGCAGCCTACACAAAATCGCATTACCTTCTTTATAATTTTTATAGAAAAAGAAATGTCTCATATTTATATATCTAATTTCATGAAGTTAAATACGACATTCTAATAGTTGTTCTAAAGAAAAAGGGATTGAATTAGAAGTGGCATAGACTGATTTGAAAATTTATTCCTAAACAGTAAGAAGACAGAACCTAAAAAATTCAGATAACACGTAATGCTCTTGCATCAATTAAGCATACATTCATCAATAGACAAACATTTACCAATTTCAGCTAGTTCAGAAGCTGTGGTAAGAACATACTTGTAAAATTTTATAGGAGTTGGGTCGTTTACAATTTACTAACATGGTTACTTGATCATGATATTTAAATTAGGACAAGCAGACACAAAAATATATAGTACATTTTTAGATAAAACATAAGATCGATAGGAGTTTTACACTCTTCGTAATCACATAACAAAAACCACTCATAAAAATCAGCAACATTATTCTCCACAATAATATTTGTTTCAATTCATATGGAGTTTAAGACCTGACAATAACCACAAACTCATAAAATGCCATAAAATTAATGATTGGTCACATAAACTGAAGATATTGAACTTTTTACCCGAAGAAAGCTTTACATAATGTGTGAGAACAAAATGCAGAATTTTAACAAAACGGTGAAAGACTAACAGGAATAAGTTCAAAATATACAGAGGTAACCAGACAAGAACAAAAATATGGTTTAAGGGTCATCTGGCCAATCGTAAATTATGTTGTGCTTCGCTGGATGAATTGGCCATGAAATTCAAACACGCGTGTCTGGCATGGATTTACATCGCATCGGTGGTGAAGTAAAATGGTAGAAAGTAAAGTTTCACTGACCAACTAAGTTGGATAAATCATTTGAATGAGGTGTCCTACCGTTACGAGAGAATAATTAGTCCATCAGTGGACTTAATCTGGAAACCCTTAAATTACAATTTGTGAGTACCGTTCTGTGCTTTTTTTATTGTATTTTGATGGACGTTTGAAAAATATGTAGATACAAACTTGCACATATAATTATAATTGGTTCGTAGATTGTCGGAATTAGTTATTTACATTTAATGATAAGATTATTAGAAAATAAGTTTGAAACTTTTAAAATGCTATACGTGCATATTAAATGAAACGCAAGCGTTAATTGTAAAATATATGTTTAGTAAAGTTTTATGTGTAAATTTTATGTTTTTAAAAGACCGCGGAATGGAGGAAAAAGAAGTTGGGATTGTGCTACATATTTCTAAGTCAGTTGTTAAGGGCATTTCTAAGTAATTGGGATTTACAACATTTCGCACAAGGCAATTTAGGAATCTATGGAATGGTAGTATTACCTTGATTAAAATTTCTTTAGGGGTTCTGTTAATAATACCTGGCCAGTGGAGGTTAAATTAAGTTTTGTTTTCTTTTAAGGTTAATTTACGTTAAATGATGTTTTGAAGTTTACTGTTAATATAGTTTGAATTTGGATAGAATTTTAATTACAGATAGTTATAAGATAAGTAAGCTGACTATTATGATTGGATATCCAGCTACCTCCAATTAAGATGTAATATTTTGGAGAGGCAGTTATATCAAGAATTTCTGTAATTGGATAGAAAGTCAACAAGTATTTTTAATTAGGGTTAGAAAAGGTTCCAGCTGAGGTCATGAGGGTTTGGAATCGAACACACTAAGAGCTATCTGGAATATCCGCTCCAAAGTAGCAAATATATCACCGGTATTCCTGGGATATAACGGTTTGGCACCCTTAACTTTGACAGCTAGTAAAGTCTTTCAAGATAAGTAGTAGTTATAAAGTAGTTTTTTATTTTGGTCATTTTAAATTTTTATTATTTTTCTATCATTTTGCCATAGAAACCCACTCCTGCAATACTGAAAGTTAGGCGGCGCACCTTTAAAATTGTTACGGGGTTCTCGCCTCTTCTGGGCAATTTAAAATTAACAACGTAGCATCACTTTTACCCATAACAAACAATATAATTAAGCAAGAATATAACTTCATCAATATTGTGGTGCACTTACTCCTTAACACTAAATACTGCAACCTTCAACAAATCTATTCCGATCTTTCAATGATTTCAACCATTTCATCAACAGAATTCCATCAGGAGTAGTTAGTTCAGTCTCTACTGATTACATTAGGCTGCCTAACTGAATTAAAATCACATAAAGAGTATATTTAATCTAGAATATTTGCAATAGGGTTAACTTCAACACATTTTTCAAACACAATCTGCTAAGTTCTATATCAGGGATTAAAAATAGACAACATTAATTTCCTTACCTTTAGAAAAAATAGAGCAACACACTAGTGTCTAGTAAAACACAAGCATATGGAAAAAATTAACGGCATGCAATATTTTAATTACCCCATTTCCCATTTAACCTTACTAGAGATAAGATGGCAGTATCGTAATATAACATACATCAAGAATATTAAATCAAAAGATAATTTGCTTCTATCATTCAAAATCGAGAACCAAGAAACTTCTTAATAATTAAACAATGAAATTTTAATTGCTTAAAAATCAATCAAATGAATGGAAACTTTAAGTAATTAGTCGAAATATATAAATAAGCAAACGTGAGAGCATAATGTATTCAAAACACAATATACAAATTGATTTCTTGTAATTTTGCGGTATTACACGAAAGTTGTCTTTATAGGTAATTTCATTTTCTATTGTTTGTTTAAGATATGACCTAACGCATTTTTTTTTATTTATTATTTTTTAGTAAAGACATGAAAATTTTTACTATAATTTTGAATTCGTTTTAGTTATCGTTCCATGCATAGCTTCAGTCACTACACAAATATGATTATACAGGGTGGCACAATAGAACGTGCATATTGCATCATCTTTTTTTGCGGGGTAGAAGGGGCGTGGGCGGGGGGAGTCCAATATCGTTGGATAGCGCGGTTCATAAAGTTTTAGTCACTATGAGTAACTTCGACGGAAGCGTCGCGCATTTTGCGTGCGCGCATTTTACGAAAACTCTGTCGCACGTAGTTGTCAGGCGACTATTTTGTTCTGAGTATGGTGTACGGCAAATTAGGAGGCCTGAGTGCTAATTTAATTAAAATCTGGATAAAGCGTTTTGAAGAGACTGGATCGACGTTTAAACCACACGTGAAAGGTCGTCCACGCACATCTAGGACGAAGACAATATTGAGAGTGTTAAGCAGTCGGTACGAGAAGATCCACAAATGTCTACTCGCAAGAGATCGTCTGTCCTAAACATATCGCGACGAAGTTTGCAACGAATTTTAAACTTGATTTTAAATTGCATCCATACAAGCTGCAATTAACCCAAGAATTGAAAGACTCTGACTTCATAGCACGGCTCACATTTGCTAATGAAATGCTCAATCGGTTTTCAAATTTTGAAAACATCCTTTTCTCTGATGAGGCACATTTTCATATGAATGGGTTCGTAAACCGCCAAAATTGTCGTTATTGGAATAGTGAAAATCCCAGACTCAAACATCAAAAACCGTTACATAGCCCTAAAGTGACAGTTTGGGCCGCAATCTCTGCCAAAGGAATAATTGGTCCTTATTTTTTTGAAAACGCACGGGGGCAAAACATCACTGTTAATACCGAACGCTATGTTGCGATGTTGGAAGGTTTTTTGGCCCCAGAACTTGAAAATTCAAGAAT
This sequence comes from Platerodrilus igneus, assembly GCA_036346225.1. NCBI lineage: Eukaryota > Metazoa > Arthropoda > Insecta > Coleoptera > Lycidae > Platerodrilus > Platerodrilus igneus. The sequence continues at coordinate 10,413,875 of JARFIW010000266.1, read as the reverse complement.
AAAGAACTCTAGGACTTGGTTCCAACAAGACGGAGCTACCAGTCACACATCAAATGACTCCATGGCGGTTGTGAAGCAGATGTTCCCTGGCAAACTGATTTCGAAAAGAGGTGATATCCCATGGCCTCCGCAGTCCAGACTTGACGCCTCCTGACTTTTTTTTGTGGGGATACCTTAAACACAAAGTCTACACCAATAATCCAAGAAACATTAGTCAGCTCAAGGAGAATATTCGTGGTGAAATGGCAGCAATCACACCAGCACTACTTAAGAAAGTTTTCGCTAATTTCAGTTTGCGGTTAGAGGAGTGCCAACGTAGAGAGGGTCATCATTTAGATGATGTTATTTTTAAAAAATAAACTTCAGTTATCACTTAATAATTGCTTAGTTTTATTTTAATTATACCTTTTGTATTTATTTTTTAATAATTATTTTTAAAATGCACGTTCTATTGCGCCACCCTGTATATAAATCACTATTCCCAGTCTCTTTAGAACAAGCTCTCAGTAATAGGTTTGTTATAACAAGAGCTTAGTTCCATTTGTATTTAACCTTGAAATTGTATAACGCTTTGTGTTAGGTTAAGCAGAAACTGGATAAAAAATGTGAAAATTAATCTAAAACGGACAATTTAATATTGATGTACTCTGTATAATTCTGATTTCATGGATTAGTAGTGTTCAGTAAGCAAGACATATCAATAAATTGTTCGTTTGTTAGCAAGTTCTATCAAAATCGTAAACTTGAAAACCACAAAAGCATTGTTTTATTTCTTGGAAACACATATGGGAATGGAATTTAGGTTCATAAATTACTTTAAACCATAAAAAAGGGTAAACAAAATATTTATTCAGTAAATTTTCATAGCAGAATCATGTCATTTTAAGAAAGCTTTAGAACTATGAAGTACATAATAATGAATTAATTAATATGCATCTAAAATATAGAAGAGCTTTTAACAAATTTTAGTTAAATAAATTAGACACCATTTTACATAGCTTCAATACAAAGTAAACCACAAGAGAAGTCATAACAAACAGGACCAAGCAGAATGGACCACGCCACCCTGAGAAGTATAACATCATGATAAACCCAGGGTAAGTGCTTTAATAACCTTAATTCGTTTGCAGAGAATTTATTGTTAGTGTTGAGCATTATAATCATAATTGATTAGAGATTTTTTATGTGATTATTATAAGATGCATACAATGTAGTAAAAACCAGATGCATGTATATAACTAGCTTACATTGCTAAATTGCTTCAGTATCTATCGGTGGGACTGTTTTATTAAAAGGTTTTGGCGTCCTCGCTGCTATGTACAGTAGAATACCATCATTTGAATGAATGTATGATGTACTGTTTGAAACCAGTTCAGCCAATATAAGGCTAAATGAAAAGTTAACTGTCTCGGCAGTTTATAGACACAGTTAATTTACTCAAGACGATAATTATACAAGCAAATAATAGTTCACATGCTCCTACAGAAAGAGCAGTAAGGAGTGATCTGAATCTTCCTAATGTATCATGAACAACCAAAATCGTTATTAAATTGTTACTTGGTTTATTTATATGGAAAGCACTACTACAATGGAACAAGCGCAGGAATCGGCGATGACATTTAAGAAGTTAAATACCACAAATTACACAAGCTGGAAAGTCAATTGCAGCATGTTACTTCGAGATAGGGGAGATTTATAAATTTAAGGAGAAGAAAAATCTACCTTTATATGAATCAGCACCTCAAAAGGAAAAATATGAGTTCAAAATTAAATGTGATCGAGCATTAAGTACAATATATTTAATACTTGAAGAGGAAATTCAACCGTTGCTAGTTATTGTAAGAGCATGATAACCAAAACCTGCAAAAAAAAACAAAAAAAAAGATAAAAAAGAAGAAAGAAAGAATACCAATAATAATAATAATTAAATAAGTATATTCAAAACTCTAATATGCACGACGAACACACCACTAAAACAATCACTGTCCCACCTTCTACGCGCGGAAAATCGGAAATAAACGAAACAAATAAATAACAACAAACTAAATCAGGAAACCTCATTAATTTAAATAAGTGTAATAAATAAAAAAATAATAAAATAGAGTGAAACCGCGCATCCCCCCAGGACTTAAAAGTGAAGTGATAGTGATTGTGATCCCCCAGAACGTTTAGTGCATATCCACCAGAACTTTAACAGTGCATATTCAACTCCCCATAAAAGTAGAAAACCAATAGATGTAGGTAGACGACCAGATCTTCGGATGCTGGAGAAATTTATATTGGAGGTAAGAATAAGATTATGGTGACTGTACTCGCATGAGCATTGATTTGTGATTTTAAACAGATTTTGAAATCATCTAACAAGCACGTTTTTGTGTAATGGCGCTAGTCGATATAATGCTCATGCAAGTGCACCTGATAATGTATTTGCTTTTGCTAATATATGCACTGTTACATGCTTTTGCTTATTCAGATATTTATTTATATATTTATTATATGTTTATTTATATATTTATATTTATTTTTACACATATTTATGCCTACATTGTATTGTGTGGCTTGATTTAATTCGTTTGACGTTCTGTCGCCAATTTTTGGTCGCAGTATATATAGAAAAGAAGATTGTATATATAATATGTCAGTTAGGGAATGATAGGGAACATTAGGGACAAATTTAGGATAAAATACTTAGAAAAGGAGGACGAATTTGTAAATTTATAAAGCAGGCAAAATAGCTGGATTCACTATTAATACATTTGGCAAATGCTTAGAAATTCGAATCCATTTTAAATTAGCTAGCTAAATTTGGATAGTTTTTAGTCGACCCTTCAGGTCGCACTGGTAAGTAGAGCCGGCGTCTGCTATCCGGTATTACGGATCCCTCCCCCTCTCATTTTTGCTCGTCTTGTTGATCGGGCACACTTCAAAGTCAACGCTAGGGATACCATTAATAATTAAACCGTTTTTAGTTTTTGTTTCAGTCTGTTAGATTTTTATTTAGGGTGAATTAATTATGAAGTTAGAATAAATTAGAAGTACGTTTATTTTTCGCGTTTAAACTCAATGTAGTACTTTCGGGTGGAGCATTGAGGACGTGGCCGCAAGTATAGCAGTCCTTACTCAAATTATAATGCTAGTTATTGTGCATAACCCATACGATGCATGGATAACCTTGCAACGCCCCACCCTTTGCTTTGCTATTATTGTATAATTGACTATGCTACTTGCATCCTTTTTACAATATTTCAATTTTATACTAGAAACTGGTTGCCTGTCTATATCTCCCACCTTCACTTGATTGTCACTTGTCATTTAAGTAGGGCGTTGACTGATTTCAATTTCTGACATAAATTACATTTCAAATAATTATCTTTCTGTACCAGTCGGTGTTATCATAAAAAGTTGTTCAATATGGTAAGCGTATCAACTTTGCGTCTGAAAAGACGTGAAAACCAAAACCGAGGTCTCTTGTACAACGATCCTTTGACCTGCAACGTTCTTGGCGTGCCTGGTATTTTAGCTGTCGCTTCGTTTTAGTAACGGATTTTAACCAGCACCCAGGGTTTATAATATTTCCTCTAATTGGTTTATGGTAGTTAGAGATATTATTTCGCGTGAAGCGGATTTACGACGTTGTCATAGGTGGACTTGGATATTTAGTCGTCGTTACAATTTTATGTAGAACTAGAAAATGTACTTTCGTCGGTTTTGTATGTTTCACCCACATATGTAGTAAGTATGGTAGTTAAAAGAAATGATTCTCTTCTAATGCGTTTTATCGTATTTTAGGGTTCTATTTCTAGGTGTACATTCTATGTATAAGTTTTATGTATGTGTCTTCGGGCAACCCCGATCAAATTCTATTTTAAGGTGTATTTGGCTACGTCTTAGTTTCATGTTGGTCTATTATATGGCGTTAGACGTTCGGGTATGGTTCTGCTTAACCTGCGGCTCATGATTGGAATTTTATGGAATTTTTATCTACATTCTATGAAATGATTTGCCACTTTAATTCAAGCCTCTCAGAGATAAACAAATTGCCGTTTTATGCAGTATGCAAGTTTTATGGGTCATCCCTCAATTAATTAAAGATTAGTTACCTGTTGTCTACATTGGTTGCTGCATGATTTATTGGACATCCCTGTGCCCCGTTTTCATGGCAGATTTGATGTAAACAAGTTGTATGATAAGAGTTAGTGTTCATATCTAAATTTATTTATACCATTTGATGTTAAATCACTTAGCATACATTAAAGACAGCATTTCACTACATTATTACCTTAATTTTGTGATTTTAAGTATTGCTGTATGGTGGGTTGTCACCATTCAGGCTGAAGGTAACCTTTTCACACATTCACCGCTGATCACTGGAAGATGGCAACCCCCCAGGCTAACAGTAATTTTTTTATCAATACACTTATTTTAACCTACTATATGATAGACTTTATATATTTTTTAAATGGTATGCAAATTTTCAATAACAGGGATATTGACACGAAAAGGCATCATTAGCATTATGTAATAAATTATTGTTACAATGCTGATGTCTCGTTTTTGCGTCACATAAAATGTTGCTTTGCGTATCTTGTAAAAGTTACGTTTATTGAAATTATTATTTCCTGGTATCGTTCATTGCATTTGTATGTGTGCGTGCGAAGTGTGAGCGTGCGTATGTGTCTGTACCCATATGTGTCTGTACCCATATGGATGCGTACGTTCGTGCATGTATACTTGTTATGTAGATGTTGACGTATGGCTTGCATGCGGCTTATAAATAAACATTGGTATAAAAATATAATTTTATACCAAAGATAAAAAAAGTATATAGTAGACAAAAATTGGAATGAACGACTAATACATAAACAAAGAATTCAGTATTGGTTTATAGATGCTAATAAAAAAAAACATAATGCTAATAAAAAAAATAAGGTGATAATCGAACTATAAATTATCATGGAAACAGTCACCCAAACACAGTGTCGGCATAGTTGGACATTTCGGGCAAAAGTAGATTGCGTCTTTTCTTATATTGTTTTTATAACAAGTTTAACATCGTTTGCGAGGTCATGTATTTTTATTTGGTGGAATCGGGATTTTTTTCTGGAAGATGATCATCTACTAGACTTTGTGGTATTGCTACTTTGGGTGGAACAAGTTGTGCAATTACTTTCAATCGAAAGGCATACAAGGACATCCTGCTGTTTTCATATTTTTTATACAGTTACTGTCCATTTTACTGAATCGTCAGGATGTATACTCGTGGGTATTATATTCTGAGTTTTACTAGCTGTTGGTAAAATCAAATCATCGGAAGCGACTTCATCTTGTGTTGCATCAACGTCGTCTTCATCTTGGGAATTTATAATTTCACCTTGTTTTTTATCGGAATCCCTGGCTTCAAAACCATCGCTTTCAGAATTCACATCAGATAATTCATTACTTGAATCCAATAAATAACTTTCAATCTCCTTATCACTAAGAGGTATAATGTCTTTCCACCTTCTCTTACGTTTTAGTGTTGTCCTTGCACTTGAAGGGCCTGCTTGAACAAAATCCATTGCGAACTTGATCGAATAAAGTTTTAAGTTTTCAGAATACCTAATTCACACGCTCACGACACAACAACCTCATTCCCATCGACTGAGCTACTTAATGTACATTTAAATTTTAATATCATAAGACTCGAATTCGCGTCACGCGCTATGCAGGTTTAACAAGAATGACACGTTTACGCGTCATCAGCACTGAATGTGTTAACTGGTACTTTAATTACTGATCCATTCAGGACATTGTGTGAACCTTTTGATTATTATTGCAATTACCGTAATTAATTTAATGTGAATCTTTTCACAAGTATTTATTGATTAAACATTATTACCAATATAAATAGCACTGCAAATTTTGTGGCCATAAAACCTGCAGGTACTCTATTTGATTATTATTATTGGTTTATTATAACTATACTTGCTGGATGTATGTCTGGCTTGTGTCCAGATAATTGTACCATTTTTTTTGTTTACTGTTGATATATGAACTTGAGTGTAGGATATTATTTACAGCATATCAATTCATTGTGTATGTGTTATATTTATAAATTGGAACTTTACTTGAGATTGATATGTATTAACCAAAATCTATTTTTGTGATTGGTGAGTTTTGCATTGGATTTACTTTTGTTAAACAAAATGAAATAAATGGATTAGTTTGGTTGTTTGAACCTTTAGTTTCTTATTTCATGGTATAGTGAATTACTTGGGTTAGCCCGAGAACCGTGGAACATTTCTCGTTGTTTCTGCTTGCTCCATGTTTCTGGTGCCCGTATTGTACTTAGTTTTGACTCTTTGAATTTATCTGCTTAGTTCCTTATGGTACTTTGAAGGTATCACCTTGTTACGTGCCAAAGTGGCACTAAACATTTTCTTAGTTTAATTTTTATGTGCGGAAGTTTTCGCGCCTTTAAATTTAAAAGACTCGGTGCGCGTATTTCCGTCACGTTAAAAGTGGGTTGGACAAATAATTTCGCGCCGACGCGTGAAAGAACAGAAAAGTGGGGTTTTTTCCGGTGGTCTTTTAACGTGGCTTTTTGCCTCTGACCTTCGTGAAGAGCGGTTTGTTCAAGTATCGTATCGTGCCTTTATCTTTATCTATGTAGATTTCCTTGCCTTGCTTATCTGTTTGTCGCCCTATACCTGGTTTCCTTGTTCATTCCCTACATAGGTAGGAGGTAATTTGTAGCCGTTGGCCGAACCGCATTCCACACCGGAGCACCATCTTTAAACACTCCTGAGTGGAGCCCTGAGATCCAGTCGAAGCCATTTGGATGGACGTTAGGCGTACCCTCCGTAATTGCCTTAAAGGGACCATCAGTAGCCCTGATGGACGTCAACAGAAGCCAACTTTAACTCAGGGACATATTCATGTGAGTATTTCGCTGTTATAAACTATTGTTTCAAAATTGGCATATTTTCCGTCAATGGCGTATTTAATTTGTATATTGGTGACGTCACTGACAGATGGGCGCGCCAAAAACTGTACAAAGGTTAGCGTTACCAACTGCCCGTGGCGACGCTTATTCCACGCTTGCGCGATGTAATTATGAACTTTTAAATTGTAAGAACCTGTAGAGTCTCATCTGAGCTACGTTGGAGCACTCATTGTCATCGTAACTTTAAGGAACGCATTATATCATTAAATATCAAAATTTACCGTGACAACCTTACAAAATGACACAAATTTTTTTAAATAGTCCAAAATTGGTGGCCACTGCTCTATTAATCTAGAAGCAGCTTCATGTAACGTTAACCATGGTGAAAGCACATGTTTAATAAAGCAATGGTGAAGAATTTAAAATTTAATCTGTAGTAGTTCATAATCACCCGGAGAAGGATTGTTTTTAAAAAAGACTTTAATAGACACTGCTGTCTGCAACTGAAGCGCCAAATTTTTCAAGGCCTTTCAAAAAGGCATTACAAAGTGTATGTATGCTGCATGTAACAACGTAAATTAAGGGTCTCCGTCAAAGTGATAAGAGTTCTTCATTCATCAAGTGCAACACTTTTTTTGTTGACATTGGAACCGTCACACCCCAACATTATAATTTTATTTTTGGACAAGGAATCACTATCCATCGCACAATTAATTTTAATAAGTAAATCTTCTGCTTTAGTATATTCAGTAAAAACTGTTTGTAAATGTTGAACCATTACAATAGCTTCAGGTTCACACCAAAAACGTATTTTAATCTGGAGTCCCTTACTGCTCCCTTTATTAGTTGTTTCATCATACATTAAGCAGTAATAGTCTAAAAAAAGAAAATTGAAATTTTACAAAATCACTTCCTAAAAATTAAATACCTTATACCCTCAGTTAATTGCTTTTTGAAATAGGGTCTCAAGGCATCTGTGATTAAGTATGCCATTTTTTAGGGGATGGAGTAAATTCCTTTATCCATGACCACTGACGAAAAGTTGTTTGAAGGACTTCCTTAAGACCTTGAAATGATTCTATGGATTGGTTTTTACTAACAATACGTAATGTCCAGAGTAATTCGGCCTTCATTGCTTCATGTCTTAAATCACACACAGTTATAATACCATCAGCAACGGAATCATTTTTCTTTTCCATTAATTTCGCATTAACCTTACTTTCCAGGCGTAATTGATTAGGTCCATATTTAAGTTTAATTTACATTTTATGCTTATCACCTAAAGCATGTTGAGAAATAGCTGTAATTCCACACACAATATTAATTTTCTTTACGCAAACATTACAAAATATGTTTTCTTCATCAAACTTCTTAGCCCACAACAAAATTAGTTGTCTGTTTGAATCATTTTATGTAAACCAATCATCTTTAAATTTACAAAGGCCCATTGTTTGTATAAAATCGTATTGAAATCACAAAGCAAAATAAAATTAAACACGGGAACCAGACAAACAGTTCATAGGTTAGAACCAGTTCAAAAATATAAACTGGCGATTGCAACATTTGTATTTAGAAGAAACTGCTGCCTTGCATATTATTTGTGGATTGAATTTTGTTTAAGTTTGTAAACCGCGGAAGTGTGTTCAGTTCGTGAACTTCAAACGTCATCGCGTTCATCATAATTTATTTCGTTCTGTTGTTCAACTCTTAAATAACGATCTTTGTCTCATTGTCAGGTTTCAATGTTTCACGAGGAAAGTTTTGCGTGTTAAAATAAAAACACGGCAATTTGCAGAGTAAAAATACAAGTTACAGAAATGTCATTTATAATTTGTTAATTAAAAAACAATCGGTATGACAGAAATATGTATTTTATGTACAATTTTCAAGAAATATGTACTATAGCCACTTTTACTAGAAGTATGTACTTTTACATAAAATAGTGACCGACTCCGACCCCCTGCAACACCTCAGCATTTAGCAGATATGACATCACTACACTGATTTGTGAAACGGACTATAACAGCCCTATTAAATAATTCGAATGTACTATAAATTAGTTTCAGCATATGCATTTAACTTATCCAATGGTAAGTATGTTCTTCTAGTATGCAGTTTTGATACAAATAAATAATAACAAAATCAACATGCTTCAAAATAAAATGTAAATCTGCATAATGTACAATGCATGATATGAATGCACTAGCATTTCTATTCACAGTCCTTTGTTTAAAAATAACGCTATAAGCATGCTATACATACCTGTAAACTAGGATGACATCCCAAATCCAATAGCATTTTCACAACACCAATATGGCCTTTGTTAACACCAATATGCAAAGCAGTCTGTCTTCGTTTGTTACGAGCATTCAAATCAGCTCCCGCATGTGCCAACAATTGCATGACAGCAGGTTCATCACCAAAAGCAGCATGATGAACAGCACGATCACCATCTTTATCTTCAATTTCTACATCAGCATTATGACGAAGCAATACAGTAATAACTTCAAGGTGACCATTTTGGCTAGCAGCTTGCAAAGCTGTATGACCGGCAAATACTCCATTAACATCAGGGCCAATTCCAGCGCCAGCAGTATTACTTTGTTTGAGAACCTCTTCTACTTTTTGAGAATCACCATTTGCTGCTGATTTAACTAATTCTTCATTTACATCACCCGAGACATGTGTTTCAAATAATTTTTTTAGTAATGCACTCAGACGTTCTCCACTTGTGGTACCATGCATCGTACCATCCTTACTAGCAACTTTTGTAACTGCAAGTGGATTGTAAGTCCATGTAGTATTGCAAACTTCAACTTTTAGATCGTTATCATTGTAAATTTGTTGTATATGGCCTATTTTACCAAGAGTCTAAAAAAATACAAATAATTAATATTCTATTAAAAGATTTCGATTATTTGGTTTTATTTAATAAATTTGAAGTAGAACAATGTTAAAATTTAAGTTGATAATACAGTATAATAAGATATGCTTGATCTCTGAGGTCCAGAAATTGTGGTATCCTGATATATTAGAATCATAGTGGGTAATAGTATTATCTGAATCTACAAAACACACCTAAATGTAAGGTAGCTGCACTTAAAATGAAATATAATTCTATTTAAAAATTAAGATAATATACACAAATGATAAAGTTAAATGTTCCCTTACATAGCTGTAGCAAAACTGTGAAATAAATTGTTAAGAACCATTTTTGATGACCAACAAGATTTACTGAACTGAAAAGCTAACTGGGATGATCTATTTTCACCACAAATATGAGTTTATAGAAAGATCATTCTACACAAGCGACAACTACAGGTAGGGTAATGAAGAATATGAATGCTGTTTGGTTATGAAATTAGCTTTTGTTTTGAATTTGTTTAATTTTCGTTATCACTGTGTTTCGTGCATCGCCGGCTCCTTTTAGCATTATAGCATTATGCATCAAAGTCCAACAGGTGCAGATGATAAGAAGAGATTCGGCATATGGTTGTTGAAGAGATCACATGAATAATATTGGAGTGAGTGATTTTTAAGTTATTTCCCTGATATTCTGTTAATTATTATGTATTCGAATCTATAATTCAACTCCTTCTCAAGTATCATTAGTCAATTACGCAACATTTGTTGGTCCTTCGAGCCGGATGTTGTTGTTACAGGCATATTTCGTAAATTGAGGTTATGTCAAAAAACGCGCATTTTATGAATAATAAGGTTCATTTTCGCATGCACATCGTGTGACATTTAACTTTAAATATTTGAACGACATTCGTGGGTGCGTTCAGATTCGCGATCTAGTGTACATAGTGCGCAGATTAAATAATCGATTTATTAATTATCTAATATTAAATATCAATTGAACAATTCAAAATGGAAATGAAACCAGAAGAAATGTTGTTGAAATTGGAGAGAATGGTTTCCTCAGGTGACCGTTTATTAGGGCGTATGGGTTTAGCAGAAAGCAGCAATGACGTTCTAGTTCTTGAAAACGCCATAATCAGGGCCAACGACTTTACTGAATTGTTAAAAGCTTTAGCGGAGATACACGCGTCGGTATATTCGGAAGCGGGTTCGTCTGAAGCAGCTTTGGAAAAAGTGCATTCACTCTTACAAACATTTGAGGATATATCTTATTCGATTCTTGTAAAACAAAGACATTTACAAAGAATGTTGGATAAAATACTTAATATGCAAAGCAACTTAATGCCTCGGGCAGTATGGTTGACGTCTCGGAGCCGTATATTAAGTTACTCCCTATAAATATAAATACTTTCATGGGCGAAATAACGGAGTATCAATCGTTTATCGAATTGTTCATTAGTTTAATTGGCAATTCGTCAAAAATCGGTAATGTTGAAAAGATGTATTTGCTTTTGTCTCATCTCGGAGGTGAAGCTCTTGCACTCGTTCGTAATTTGAAGGCCGCTGCAGCCAATTATCAAGTTGCTTTAGATCTTTTAGATAAAAGATATAGCAATACTTGTTTAATTGCTAATACTTATTTAGAAAATTTATATAAAGTACCCATCGCTGCCAATCGATCTTCTAGTTCCATAAAAAAGGTTGATCGATTTACAGAAAACTGTCTGCTTTAAAGACTTTAATTCCGGAAAAGGATGAACAACTAAATTTGTTTCTAGTTAATTTGCTGTTTAAAAAGTTAGACCCTATTACCAGGGAACATTTGGAATTAAACATGGCCGATGATGATCATGGCAAAATACCTTCTATTAATTCGATGCTCAAGTCTATTGCTAAAGAGAGCTATGCTTTAGATAATATAAGAGCCAAGAGTCTGGTTGGATCAAGTATGAAGGTAAACAAAAAGAAGTCATTCTACGATGCAAAATTCTTTGCTTGCAAGTGTCACGAATCAGTGCCCAATTTGTTCGGCTTAACATAATTTATTTTTGTTAGTCTTTTAAAAGTAAACTGGCTTACCAAAGATTCAAATGAGTTAAAAGTAACCGTCAATGTTTAGTTTGATTGAAAAAGGGGCACCCAGTGTGTATTTGTAAGGAAAATACTACTTGTTCACATTGCAATGGTCGTCATTGCACATTACTGCACTACGCGAAGAGTCAGGTGTCCTATAGTGGTGAGAATAATTCGGTATCACCAGTTAACAGCCCATCGCGGGCTCATAGTAGTTTGACTATTGACAATGTTAACTCTATTGTAGAGATCTCGAATTCTACTGCCTTTTCGGACATGGCTGGATCGCAAACTACAGTTCCTTTGAGAACAGCTATTGCTAATGTTTGTATAGCAGGGAATTATAAATCACCTATTAGGTTGCTTCTAGATTGTGGAGTCACAGTTGAGTTGTATAACAGAAAATTGTGTACAACAGCTGGGACTTAAGCATACCAAATCGTCAATGGTTATTAAGAGCCTTGGTTAAAATCCTACTGATAGTCGTGGATTGGTTGTTTGTTCGATACAACCTCTTAATGGGAAATTCCCACCGATTACAGTAACAGCTCAAGTTTTATCTTCAATCTGCAATGACATGCCTTCAGGGGAAGTTGCCGAGACATCCGGGAATCATATTCTTAACTTAAATTTAGCTGATCCTAATTTTCATGTGAAAGGATTGTTGATATGCTATTAGGGGGCATATGTTTTTCCTTGAGTGTCGTTGAGCAATGTTATTTTGAGTCCAAGTGATCCTGGACCCTCTGCTATAAATACTATTTTTGGGTATGTTGCTATGAGGAGAGTCTCAGAAAAAGAAAGAAACACGGCCTCATGTTATTTTATTCAATCTACTTTAGAAGATAATGTCAAAAAATTGTGGGAACTTGAGCAAGTGCCTTCTAGCAGGAACATAGAACCACGCGAGAAGCATTTTGTACAAACACATCGTCGTAATTCAGATGGTAGATATGTTGTTTCGTTAGCATTCAAGGGAGGACATCCTCCACAGTTTGGAGAAAGTTATTCAACCGCCTTGCATTGTTTAAATTCCTTGGGGAAGCGTTTGTTGAAAAATAAGGACTTTTACATTTTATATAAAAGGTGTATGCAGAATTATATTGATTCGCCACATATAGTTTTGGCTTCTGAGTCAAAGCTATATGTTTATTATATACCACATCATGGGGTTTTTAAATTGGGATCCTCTTCAACGCAATTGCGTGTGGTTATGAATGCTTCGAGTAAATCATCAAATGGAATTTCGTTGAACAATTCATTAGAAGCAGGTTCAAAATTACATACAGACATTGTTGAATTTTTGTAAAATTTTCGAAGGCATAGATATGCTTTGATAGCAAGTAGGTGTATCTGCCGATACTCATGTCTGAAGAACATCTGAATTTTCAAAGGGTTTTGTGGAGATTTTCTGTTGATGGCCAAGATAGAGTACATTTTAACTCGGGTAACGTTTGGAGTAAATTCGTCGCCCTTTTTAGCCTTACGTACTATTAAACAGTTGGCCATAGATGAATTGTCTGAATTTCTTACCGCTTCCAAGGTTTTAGGGACAGACATTTATGTTGATGATATAATTACCGGCAGAGATTCTATTGACGAAACTCGCACTTTAGCCTTTGAATTAATTTCGTTATTAGAAAAGGTAGGGTTTGAGCTCAAGAAGTTTGTGAGCAATAAACCTTTGGTGTTAGAAAAATTGGCTGCATCGGTTCAGCAGTCTATTTCATTAGACAAAGATGATCCGGCCTATATTAAGATTTTGGGACTGCAGTGGAGTCCTACAACAGATTGTTTTTCTTATAGTATTTTGACTAGAACAGTCTTATGTACTAAATGCTCCATTTTGTAGGAGCTTGCAAAGATGTATAATCCTCTGGGGTTTTTATCGCCAGTTATTATTTTTGCCAAACATTTAATTCAGTTGCTTTGGACTTTACATTTAGATTGGAATGAAGAAGCTCCAGAAGATATTGCCAAGACTTGGAAAATATTCCAAGAAGAATTACCATTTTTAAAGGAAATTTCTATTCCTCGTTTTGGAATCTAACTACTTCCACAGTTTGTGAGTTACATGAATTTTGCGATAGCAGCGAGATTGCTTTTGCCGCCGCAGTATATCTGCGTGTAGTTCATTCTAATGGAGATATTAAAACTTATTTGGTTATTAGTCGAACGCGAGTAGCTCCTTTTAAGAAGCTGTCGATCCCCGGTTAGAATTGTGTGCAGCGGTTTTATTAGCGGACTTGATGACTTTTGTGAGAAGAGTTTTGAAAACAAAATTAATTTGGTAAAAGTGAATGCATGGTCTGATTGGCAGGTCGTGTTAGCTTGGTTAAGGGTTCCATCATACAGGTGGAAGACTTTTGTGGCAAATAGAGTGGCCCTAATACAAGAACGGTTACATAGTAATCAGTGGTTTAATGTTTCATCACAAAATAATAGCTGTGAGTGTGCGACTAGAGGGCCTGTCTCGCTCTCAGTTGCTGCGTTTTACCCTTTGGTGGGCGGGATCTTCGTTTTTGTGTGAGCCTTATGAGAAGTGGTCAATGCAACCATCTTGGGGTTCAACTAAAGAAAGGTGTCGCCATGGATCAATGTAGTAGGCGTAAGACTATGGATCCCAAGGTCCTGGGTTCGAATCCCGACAAGGCCGACTGCTTGAAAAATGGTGAGCATCTTTCACAAAAATTATGTCCTCGTTCGGATAAGAGGTAAAATGGAGGTCCCGTGAGTGAGTGTTGTCACGCACGTTAAAGATCCCTACCTTGCCTGGAACGGCAAGGGTTTGGCAAATTTGTAAATTTCCAGGCAACAAAAAACTCGCCTCTTGGTCAATGTAGTACCTTCAGGTGAAGCATTGGAAAATCACATTTATTTTATTTTATTTTATTTTTTTTTTTATTTATTAAGTAGTAATTGTAACCACCTCTTACAACAACTACTTAAATGAGAACATGTCAGCATAGCTGTTGTTCGCATATCCCATTTGCATTACATTACTTTCCATTACATTACATTACATTCACATCACACTACAGTTGTTTTTGAGAGTTCATAAGTTTTTTAAATAAAAGTTTTTTAAATCCAGGAACAGAATCCACTAATAGAAAGAGATGTTCATATTTGTTAAATATGTAGGCACTGTTGAATTCAAATGAGCACTTAAATTTAGATGTCTTATGGTACGGTATAGTTAATTGATTATTGTTGTGCAGGTTGCAAGTGTGTGCAGAAGTTCTTACATTTAGCAGACTATATAGGTAAGCTGGTTGACCTGATTTGTATATATTAATAACATAGTTGCAAACAAAAGCTCACAGTGTGGTTTTAATTTTAGGATTTCCAGTCTATTATAAATTGGAGTCACATGCTCCCTATAGGTAACATTATAAACAAATCTCAGACAGCAATTCTGGATGATTTAAAGCTTGTTCCTCAGTTTCTCAGAGAGGTAACTAAAATAGACAGTGCTACAATAATCAATGTGGCTTAATACAAGCGCTTGACACAATTTCCACTTTATCTCCGAAGGAAGCATCATCTTGAATTTATAAATGGATTTCAGTTTAAAGTATGTAATACTGTGAACCTTATTTACGTGACTCTCGAAATTTAAACTACCATTACAGATTACGCCTAGGTTTTTCGCTTTGTAGCTGAATGCTATAACGCATTTGTTTAAAACTATTTTCGAGTTTAAGTTGTTTTTGAACACTGAACAGAAATACGGAGATGCTATACACTGACATATTGTTTTTTTAGGGTTCAAAGTTAGATCATTGTTTGATGTCCAGGTGAGTACTGCCTCTAAGTTATTGTTCATCTCTAAAATAACCTGGTTTGCATTATATGGGTCTCCAGGTATATATAGTTGGATGTCGTCGGCATACATATGGATTTTACAGTTGCCAGTTATTACAGTAGGCAGATCTGCTGTGAAAATAGTAAACAACAGTGGACTAAGGATACTCCCCTGCAGAACTCCTTGTCTTACATGTAACTCGCTTGAGACCACTCGGTTTAGTTTTACTTGTTGAGTTCTTCCAGATAAATAGCTAGTCATAAGTTGCAGTGCAGATGAGCTTCAACCATACTAGGATAGCTTTGCAATTAAAAGTCGATGATTTATTACATCAAAGGCCTTGCTATAATCAAGGTATACCATTAACGTGGTTTGTGAGTTTTCCATATTCAGAACCAGGTCATTCATAATTTTGCATAAGACTGTTGCAGTACTGTGCTTAGCACGAAAACCCAACTGGATTTGTGGCAGTATTTCATTATTATCAATGTAGTTGGTAATTTGTATGTATATTATGTATTCAACCACCTTAGAGATGGTTGCTAAAATGTTTATTGGCCGAAGTTCCTCATAAGATGTCGCAACACTGACCTTAGGTATAGGTGCGATTAAAGATTTTTCCATAGATCCGGCATCGTTGAATTAATTAAGATGGAATTAATAATATGTGTAAAAACATTAATGCAAAACGGCAAAATCAATTTTAGCATTTTTAGTGAGATCCCATCCAAGCCTGTAGCATTCGATGACTGTTTATTAACTGCTTTAATCACATCATCCGAGGATACCGTGTGAAATATTAGTTCCTCTGTTCTTAATGGAAATTTCTGCAATGAAAAGTATCTAATTGTATTTTCTGCAACTTGAGTAAGTGGAATATCATTTATAAAATGTTGATTGAGACAATCCGGATCTACATTGTTTAAATTAATTGTATTTTAGGTTTTCGATGTATGTTGGCTTTTCAAAGAACTTCCATAGCTGTTTAGAGTTATTTTTATATAGTAAAATCATGTAAATATAGAATGCCTTCTTTTCATTCCTAACTGCTTGTGTGACATAGTTTCTCAGCTCTTTGAAATAAGTACGGTCCGAAACTCTCCTAGTTCTGTTATATTTACTAAGAGCTGCATCTTTTATCTTGATCATTTGTTTTAATGTATATGTTAACCATCCCAGCTTTGGTCGAAAATTTTTCGCTGGGAAGATGGGTGCGTGTAAATCGAAAAGCGCAGTAATCACTTGATTAAAGTGTGATAATTTTAGATCAACTGGATCTTGATTATAGCAGTATGACCAGTCGATAGAAGTAGCATTTTCAGAAAAATTTTTATGGTCGAAATACTTATAAGTACGAAATGCGTGTGAGTTAGGGATAGGTTGTTTATGTGGAATATATAGGCTGCAATATACTAAAAGATGATCAGAGGTAAGACAGGCATCTTGAGTGCCAGATCCAGTGTATTTTAAGTTTTCACTCACACAAATCAAATCGAGGAGAGTAGCAGTTGATGATGTTATTCTAGTGGGCTGATTGATAACTTGAGTCAAATTAAATGATCTAAAGATAGACTTAAAGTAATTGGAGTTATTGCTCTATTTGAAAAGATCTATATTCATGTCACCCATTAAAATGATATGTTCAACTTCAGGATAAAGTATTGCCAAAATATGCTCTAATTCCTGAAGGCACAATATTGAACTAGTTGGAGGTTTGTAAATTGTTCCTACTGCGTAAGTTATTTTTTTTATTGTTAATTTTAGCCATAATTGTTCCAATGTGCTAGTGTGGAGATTTTCGAGGTCGATTACTTTACACTTGATTGTATTTTTAACAAAGCAGCAAATACCACCCCCTCTAAGTGGTCTGTCTTTCCTAAATATCGAGTATCCTGGTATCACTATTGAAGTTGAAGGATAATCCAACGGTAGCCATGTTTCATAGATAGAGATAATGGTGAAATTAGTGCCTAAAACAAACTCACAGAATTCATCAAATTTTGGAATGAGCAATCGAATATTGATGTGGCAAATTTGTAGGTGAGTAAAAGGTTGCTGCGATTTCTGTAATTGCTGTGATGACTGTAGTTGCTATGTGTTTGCATGTGTATATATACCAAATAAATCAGCTTTAAGTTTTGCCACTGATTCTTTGTAGACCAAACAAGAATCGTGATCCCAAACAGCATGACAAATATCAGTGTCTTTACCAGATTTCACATTAGCTAATTTGCAGTTAATGCAGTAGCAAACGGTTTCCGTGGTAAGTAGTGTGTCCATTAAATTGGGGACTTTAGTGTTAATTTGTAATTAACTTTCTTCGCCATTGCATTGGAAATTGGGGCGTGTAGTGGACCTACATCCTTGAACAGATGGACAGGTGCGGGTTGTGAGTGTACAGACAAGCTCAGGAGTGCTTAAGCGTCCGGTTATAAAACTTTGTCCTCTCCCGAACCAATAAACTTTACAATTTATTATTAGTGCTTCGTTTCGGACTATATTTTTTGGTTTTATCCGGGTATTCGTTTTTTTTTTGTATTCCATTTATTTGTTAGGTAAAAACTTGGTTTTACGGTGGGCGGAATATTTGGTTATGAAATTAGCTTTTGTTTTGAATTGGTTTAATTTTCGTTATCACTGTGTTTCGTGCATCGTCGGCTCCTTTTGGCATTATAGCGTTATGCATTAAAGTCCAAAAAGTGCAGAAGATAAGAAGAGATTCGGTGTATGATTGTTGAAGAGATCACATGCATAATATTGGGGTGAGTGATTTTTAAGTTATTTACCTGATATTTTATTAATTATTATGTATTCGGATCTATTATTCAACTCCTTCGCAACTAGCATTAGTCAATTATGCAACAAATGCCATATAAATAAACTTGAGATAAATTACTTTCTAATGTCATACTTTTATATAACTACAATAATAAATTAAATAATTTAATACTGTTCTTAAAGTAGAAATAGATATTTTGCAGTACACGAAAAAAGTTGAAGTGTCAGTGCATCCTTGCATTGTATTGGGAACTTTATTTTAGGGGTAATGCTGTCTTTATTAGTTGTTAAGAGGAATGTCAGGTTATGTTAAGTGATCGATTTTTTTGTGTAAAAAAGGCAGTTGGCTGGAAAGAAAACTTGGTGTAAAAGGTAAATTAATAAATGTTTGGAGAATCGTGTTTGTCTGGTTTTATTTGGTTATATACAGTAAAATATGGCAAAGAGTACAAAAACATTAGTTAAGGTGTGATGAATGCCAATTCTATTAGATATTGTGTTGGAAAAGTACAACCGCATTTGGGAGTTGTTATTTAACCTAACTTCTTATTTTTTCCTTGTGTTTGTGGAGTGATTATTAGGAATATGTCTGGAGATCAAGTAGAGAAAGACAACACACCATAAAAAAATTGTTATCAATGATAGTATTTGCCACTTAAACGGTTTTAAGCAAGGTGATAATTTTGAAATATTTTCGGATCACCTTGAACAATATTTTGAAGTAAATGGTGTTGCAGCGACCAAGAGAACAGCAGTGCTGTTGACGTTAATCGATGAGGAGGTGTACAAAGTTGTAAAAAACTTATGTGATCCGGTTTTACCAAAACAGGTAACATTTGAGGAACTTATTGCATTGTTGGAAATGCAATACAAAATGCATGTTAGTTTCTTCAGAAGAGGAATTTTATTCGACAATCTAAGGCAGGATAAGAAGTCAATTGGCGAATGATATGTGAAAATCAAACAGCTACCAGTACCATGCAAGTTTGCTACTGATTAGTTGAGTGATTAAAAGATAAATTTGTAACAGCCGTAAAAAGTGGGCAGATTTTAGATAGGATTTGTAAACAGGCTGAAACTAAAATGCTAAATGACCTATACGAAATAGCACTCATTAACGAATCTGTTTTAAAGGAAACTGGAAGGGGTATAAAAGTGCAGGAGATGAGAAAGTTTATAAAAAGCCATAAGTTCAATACAAGTTGTAGCTAAGGGCACGGAGAAGGATAAAGCTGCAAGCAGTGCAACATGTTTTGCCTATAACACAGCAGACCATATCTTCCCTCAATGTAAATTTAAGAAGTATGTGTGCAGAAAATGTAAGAAGGGCCACATTGAAGCTACATGTAAAGCATCTGTGCATACTTTGGACATGTCAGAAGTAGAAATGTTTAGTTTAAGGGAGGTGCGGTTCAATCTATTATTTGCAGATGTTTTTTAAATGGACAATTGTTTAAGATGGAAGTGGATACAGGAGCAGGTTTAAGCGCATGTCGTGGGATGTTTACCAAATCATTTTAAAAATACGCTAGTTTTAGATACCCAAGTTAAGTTAAAAAAGTACGGCGGTTCTGTTACTAAACCAAAAGGTAAAGTTAGATTAAAAGTAGGCATGCATAGCTATACCAAATAGTGCGACTTTATAATAGTTGACAAGAGATATAGATTACTTCTAGGCAAAGATTTGTTAAAAATTGTTCAGGTGAATTTCTCACAGATTCTTACGGGGGCAAAGACTGAGAGACAAAAAAATAGGTCATGTCTAGATGTCAAAAATATGATAATGAAATCAAAATTAAATAGTTTGCTAAAAAAAGTTCAACAAACTTTTTAAGGAAAGAAGAAAGGCTTATTAGTATGGGGGTATTTGAGAAACCAGATAATTCTCAACCAAATGGAAAAGTATTCCTTTGTGTGCTAATTATAAAGTGACTATTAATAAATATTTGTCAAAATGTAAACTATCCCTATACCTAGAGTGGAGACAATTTTGCGGGGAGAGGGGGGGAGATTGTAAAGATGCATACAATCAACTTAGAGTAGATGACAGTACTAGTTTGCTATTAGCGTGAAGCACAGATTTTGGCATTTTCAAAATAAATAGATTACCATATGGGACCTGATTGTTTCCTAGCAGTGACAGAAGGGGTGATGGATGGTGTTTACAGACGATATTGTAGAAACTGGCAAACCAGAGGAGGAACATTTCCAAAACTTAAAAACAGTTCTGGAAAAATTAGGGTTGCGGTTAAATAAAAATAAATGTAAATTCTTTAAAGACAACATTGACTATCTTAGACATAATATTTCGACTATAGGTCTGAAAAAGGACATTGATAAAATTGTCGGAATTGTGAAATATGTTAAATTTAAGAACGTTAATGAAGTCAAAGCATTTTGTGGTATGGTTAATTACTATAACAAATTTTTAGCAAATATTTCAACAATTTTAAAACCCTTGTATAGGTTGTGTGAAAAAAATACAATCCCGAAGTGGATTCAGTGGTATGAAAAGGCTTTTGAGTTGTTTTAGCTGGATTTTTATTTTTAAAATAGGAATTTGAATTTTGAATTGGACTTTGACATATGTAATGGGCATTAGGGACATTTAGATTAATTTGGGAGCTAAATTGGGGCATTCTTTTAAAATTCTTTCGTGGGTTAATAGAGAGAGATAGAGTTGTTGCTGGAGTCAATTTTCGAATGGATTTTCTGGCCAAATGATCCAATCGTGAATTATGCCGAAAAAATTTAGGTAATGTTTGACTGAGGATGAAGCAGACATCATTTCTCAGGTGGTATTATTCTAGCACTGCAGCACCAGGGAGGAAGAGCTAGACCCCTGGGTGTTCTATTCCTTATGAAGTAGAGAAGGATGCTTCACGACCTTTCGCCTTCACTACATTTGATTTTCCAATGCTCTACCCAAAGGTACTACATTGGCCAGGAAGCAGGTTTTTTTTACCTACGAGGTAGGGATCTTTAACGTATGTGACAATACTCACACCGGACCTAGATTTTACCTCTCATTTGAACAGGAACATATTTTTGTGAAAAATTCTCACCTAACATTTTTGAAGCGGATAGTGTCAGAATTTGAATTTGAGATCTTGGGCTTAGTAGTCACATGCATACCAACTAAGCCACGAAGCACGTGATGAAAATAATACAATGCTATGAAGTTTAATATATTGTATTACAAGTTTTACACAAAAGAAAACTTTCGATACTTGTGCAAATTACACATCTAAAAAGAAAAAAACAAATAAAAAATCAAAACATATTTTGTTTCTAATAAACATTGCCGGGCGTCGCCATTTTTATTATGTCCACTCATGCGCATCATTACTCAATCGCAACTGCGCCGAAAACATAAACAAACGCCGGACCTACCCGATTGTAAACAAGTGCATAATTGGAAAATAAAGTAATTCAAATATGAATACAAATTAACGAGGATTTAATCTTCGCAGAGACGCCTCCTTTCGCAGTGTTATATATTTTGGGTTTAGGAGAGTTATACTTTTGACTAGTTTTATTTTTCATTTTTTTTAAACTTGATGAATAGACAAAGGAATTTTGACGTAGGATGGATACTAGAAAAACATCAGGGATGTTAGGATAGTAGATTTTAGAAAATATATCGTTTGTAAGAGGGGTGGAACACGATGCATTACACTAACAATAAATTAAGTGTGAAAGAAATTAAATTTAATTTTGCAGGGACAAAATATAAGAACGCGCTTTGTATAAAGGATTTTCATAAATAATTATCCTTGATTAATAAGGATACTTGAATTTTGTTGCTATAAGAACAATTCAGATAGGAAAGTACAAAGTTATTTTTTTAAATACATTGTATGGTAAGAATGGAAGAGTGGTGACAATTAATGAAGCCACAAAGCAGACGGGCACTTGCACAGATAAATACATTGTAATAAACCAAAAGCGCGAAAATTCGTGAAATGAGTAACTAGAGACATTGTATTATTCAGACGCTGACCGTAATAAAATATGATTTGCGATGGACATAGATTATATTTATTGGATGCTACAGAAGAGCAATAAAGTTAATTATATAGGAAACATTGACCTATAGACATCAATTATGTAGTGATATGAGAATGTAACATCCTAGACGAAGGGAAGAACTTTTCTGTATGAAGCCCTAGGACAATTTGAGTTCGTAAAGTAAAAAAATTAAGGGATGTTGGTGTAGAATTTTAAAATGTAGTGAGGTGGAGAAATTTTAGAAAGCTGAAAGAAACACGGCTTAATGGAAGAGAAACGTGATATACGATAAATTATGTGAACTTAACTTACGACTTAGCAAGGTATTTTCAATACACTTGCAGGTGGAATTAGTGTCCTCATGACTGTTTATGGAGAGGAAAATCGGAGTTGTTCATACCTCCATTAAATTGGAATTTTGAGGTTATCTTGTAGGTGTTGTTCAAAGAATGGAAAAAATACAGGAAGTAAATTATTAAAAAAATGAAAGTTGGTGTGGTCTGGACATTCTAAACGTTAAATTATATAGATGAAACTGTAAGTGATATTATAGGTATAATTGATATGTGGGTTTGGACGTAAATACGCTTGACATTTTTTGACGTATGGCATTAATTGAAAATTATAGTGATTAATTTTTTATTGATTAAGGATTTATCGACAAGACGAATGATTATGAAATTTAAGGATAAGGTTGTTAGTATAAAATATTAAGAAATATGTAGGTGGATGGATCATATTGTGAAAAGTACAGTGATATAGCACAAAGTAGATACTTAAACTGTTTTTTGTTTTATGAAGGACATTGCCAATAATTTAGGATTCAATAATGCCTTAATAATTAAATACAAAAGCATGAAAATTTTAGAGTGGCGAATACTTTTGTTGACAGTTTATATTTAAGTTTTTTAAGATTTCCTTTGGGATTTATTTAGCAATACCTGGCCGGATTTGTGAGAAAGAATTGTTTTAGAAAAAAAAAATTTATATGTCTACTGAAATTATGTTTATGTTAACACATAATAAGTTTAGGTTGATTTTTATTTTAATTGATTTAGGAGATAGATAAATTCGGTGATTTGTAAAGGATATCCAGTTACCCCACTGATAGTTTTATTTGGAAGGAGCTTTTTATTATGAGGAATTTCTTGAATTATGACCAACTGTAGGATACCACAGCAACAGAGTTTTATGCCGAATATCAGTCTTTTGGATACAAACGGCATCAAAAGAATTGCTGTAATAGACTGTTTGGTGTCTTTCGATTTTGATAGTAGGAAAACCTTTCAAGGTAAGTGTCAACGTGATGTAGTATTTTGCATTTAAGCCTTTAATTATTATTTTTGTATATCTCTATTTTTCTTTATTCTCTTTTCTCGTTTATCCGTAAAAATCCACTCCCGTACCACTGCAGTTAGCTGTTATGGGGTCCTCACCCTCTCAAGGCAAATCAAAATTGAATCCGTTTAACGCCTACTTCACCCGTAATAAACTTTACATAATATGGTAACTGACAAGATAAAAAATAACAGTAACCCATGTGACTACTGGTTACTAATATGATAAATTGACTAGAACATTTTCACCACAAGGGTCAGATCAATAATAAGTAATAACAGCTTCTGTTATTTATGCAACTTTCAATGCTTCAATAGTTTTATCTCATCATTATCAATAGGTCTTCAGTTCTAGAACTGGTTGAAGGCATACCTCCAACGTTTCCTATACTGAGCTAACCTACTAACCTACACATTTGCCTGACATTCTCACAGCCTACATCTTTCACAATCTGTGTGCAAAAGTCTAATCTAGGTCTATCTCTACCTCTCTTTTTTCCTTTCTCTGCTTCTAATATATTATGCACTATTCCCCCATGCTTTAGTATGTGTCCTATCATTCTCTCTCCTATTTTTTTACTGGCTAGGACAGTTTTAGGTAATAAAAGTTTGAAATTTAATTTAGCCTTGAACTGTAAAGAAAAAACAATAGTTGTTTTTTATCTGTAAGATTTTTGAAAGCTTGAAAGTTGTAGATAAAAAATAATTTTCCTGAGTTGTAATAGTGGTTGGATCCTTTTATTCACTGTATAGAATACGAATCCTAGAATCATTTACCATTACGGGAAGTTTTGGTAGTGATAGAACATCTGGAGATCATGAAACTACAAACTAGAGGCTACTGTTTTAACTTTATTTTAAATGGAAAAGATGAAGAAGTCGAGAGCTGTTCAATGCAGCCTTTTCACGAAAAACGCAAACCTATTAACCCAAATGATGGAAGATGAAAATGTTTTTGTCCTGGAAATGAAAACAACTTATGAAATGCTACAACAAAAGCAAAATTCACTTCGGGAAATAGATCAACAACTTTATGACTCTATGTTAGAAGCAGACATTTCTGAAGTTGATTTGTTGAAAGAAGTTACATCTGCCGATGAATATTCGTCCACTTTTACGAAATTGTCAATACGTTATAATATTCTAACTACAGAACGAGACTCGCCATCTGCAGAGGCACAAGCAATTAGTAGAAACGTACTTCGGTATCCGATCCAACAGCGTAGTTTTAAATTACCAAAAATAGAGCTTAAGAAGTTTGGTGGGAATGTGCGAGACTGGCTCCCGTTTTAAAGTCAATTCCGGAACATAAATGAAAGTTCAGCTATCGACCCAGAGGACAAATTTCAATATTTGTTACAGGCTACTATACCTGGTTCCAGAGCAAGAGAACTTGTAGAAAGTTTCCCTCCGATAGCTGATAACTTCGAGAAGGCTGTGGATAGCTTAAAATCACAGTTTGGTTGTTACATTCCAAATTTTGGTAACGTACATTCTTATAATTTGTAAATAAATTCCAGCAGATATTTTTAAATGAACTTGTTAATTTCCGTCATTCCAGACAGTTGCGTTTGTGCAAAAGAATGCGCAGGTGCGAAGTGTGTGAAAGGACACCATTAAGCGATGAGACCTAAAGCCAAGAACATCTACCGGTGTTGCGTGTGTGTCTTTTCTCTTTTTAAGATGTAGGTTCCTTTCTACCTTACCTTTGTGTATCTCTACCTGGTTGTCCTTATCGTTCCCCTACGAATGCATAGAGTTTAGGATGGACGAATAAAATCTGACTCAGCAATGGTGTGATGTGACCCACAACGAGATGGCCCTGGGATTTGGCTGTAAGGTGCGGTTTAAGTGAGTACATTGCTTTTATTTATATTGTGCTTAAAATTTGACCATTGCATCACTGTTAAACGTGTTGGGTATTTGATACAAATGGCGCGTAATTTGCCACGTAATTATACGTTGTATTAAACAATTGCGCAATAGTAAGAAACGCGGGAATGCGCAACATGGTATCGAAGAACTACAAGTGGAAGTATACGTTCGTGAATTACTTAAATTAGTTCTCAACAAAGCGTTTTTGCAAGAAGAAGTACCTTTAGTTAACTTTATGACAAAATCGAAATGCAACTAAGGGCATTACAGTTTTGGGTGTAACCAATGATAAGTGTGCAGCTATGTTATATCCACTGGTGGAATCTTCCTTACCAGAGGATCTACTAAGAATTTGGCAACGTTCTACACCTTGTACTCAAACTAGAATTGAGAAAAGTATGACCAAATTAAAAGGTTTAATACAATTTTTAAAAACGAAATTTGAAAGTGAAGAACGTGTAAAATTGCCTGCCGAAGGTTTTGGTCAAAACGTTCACGTGATCAAGAAAGTGAACCCGTTCCCACCACAGCAGGGTTGATTAATGCTCAATCCTTAACAAACTGCGCTTTTTGTGATGGGACGCATAAGAATGAAGATTGTTTTAAGGCGCAAAAGATGACACTTAAAGAAAAACAGAAACATTTAAAATCTAAAGGAGCCTGTTTTTTATGTTTAAAACTTGGACATTTAAGTCGTAAGTGTAAAGTTCAAGGCGTTGTCATTTTTGTGGTAAGAGACACTTAATTTTACTCTGTCCCGAGTTGGCCAAACATCAAGATCTGTCATTACCGAGGGATAAAACTGAAAATAATGTTCCTGGAGAAAAAATCTGCAGAACTGAGAAAGTGTTAAGTAATGAAACGCACGTGTACGTGTTTCTACAAATCCTTAGAATTAAAGTAAAGAACATGAGGTACGCTGGATCACAACGATCCTATATCCTTAAATCTACAGCTGCAGAAATGGAATATTTTATTAAGCGGAAAGAAGAATTTATTCATGCACGTTTTGGTGGATCACTTTTACCAGAGAAATGTCATTCTTGTTATGACGTACGTATTTTAAGTTTAGATGATAGTTATGCTTGTCATATGGAATTTTTGATCAACTAAACATCTGTGATGGGATTGCTTCATTATATGAAGATAACTGGTCACAAGAATTAAGAAAGTTGAACATAAGTTTAACCGATTTACGTGATTCTGGGAAAATTGAGATCCTAATTGGGGCAGACGTAGCCGGAAAACTTTTAACTGAAAAATGACATATGTTAAAATGTGGTATTGTAGCAGTCGAAACTTTACTGGGATGGACGTTAATAGGTAAGGTTCCAACTGACAACCAAACGAAGAGTGCTTCGATGATCACTATGAGTTTGATAGCTCAAGACAGGAATGTTAGTGAGTTATGGAGATTAGATGTGTACAAAGAGAATTTGTTACGTTTATTTGCCGCATAAATTAATTACCCTATTTGCCTACCTGATTAATTACCTGTTCATCTAAAGTCCATATCTACTGTTAAATAGAATCGCTAAGACATAATTACTGATAAATACGCTGTCTATAAATTCCTTAACGCAAACCCCTTTTTCTTTTACAACGAAAATTAATTCCGTAAATTTATTTAAAATAGCCCTGTCCGTTGTTAATTCATTTATCTGTTGTATAAATTCCATTGGTATTGTTAAATCCTGCCGCTATTTAATTATAAATACTCTTTTTCAGAATAAATTAACTTAAAATTTATGCCATAATTAAATAGGCGATAAGTTGTTCCCAGTATCAGATAATTAATTCTAACGTGTTTTCCCTTTAAAAGAATTCTTTGAATTAGAGCTGCGTATTATTTCAATAAACGCGGGTTTTCCAGTTTTAAAGCCTTAACAACGATATTACTGTGAGCTCTGGTTCTTGGTTAAACAAAATGAATATTCATTTTCTTTTCAACTAGCAAGAAGAAAACATCTAGTTGGTTTTCGTCGTTTCGTTTTGCTTTGTGACAATTGTGTGCACGCCTTGCGGCGTGGTGAGTATTTAGGGTTTTTATAGCAACATACTTTTTTACTACAATGAATTAATTTTCTGTGTAAATTATTCTCGCTTCCGCCCGGTGGCCTTAAAGTCGAGATGAATGGTCGTCCTTTGGTGGAATGGGAGACCAAGTGCACTCTTTCTGGGTGTAGGCCCACCTACTTGCTGCTGTGGACCAACTAGTACCTCAACCCCGACGTCAGCAACTAAGGGGGTGAGTGTTTTCATCCTACTTGCGTTTGGGGCCCTATCGATTTGGAATTTTCCTGTTTAAGATCATAAATTTCCCAAATTTAATTCTGATATATATGTAAATTATGGAACGGTTCTGGTATTTATTGGGATTGTGTTGATGCATTACTATTTATTCGGAAATAACTAAAAATATACTACTTAATGATAGAAAAATGGTTTAAAGACCTGCGGGCATAGTTGAAAACGTTGTTGCCATTTTATGTGTAGCTATAGGTTAAGTTTATTTTTACGATGATTTAGAGCTGCCGTTTTTAGAGTTGGAATTTCTTGCTTTTTTTGTTAATTAATATGGGGGTAGGTACTTAAAAACGGCAGCTCGCCAGGTTTGCTAATTATTTAATTTTTCTTGTTCTTTTGTTCATTATTGAATGTTGTACAAATTTTGTTTAATTATAGGTTCCCTTTTTTTATATGTTTTGTTCTGAGTGTGAATGAGCGTGAATGAGTGAGTGTATATAAATTTTTCTTTATTTTATTTCAGGTTTTCCTTTAATTTGTTTATAGGTATAAAAGCCCGCCCACTCACCGATCGAGCCCGGTCATATTTCTTTCTTTTTTTGTAGGCTACATCAATGTTCGTAGCATAAATTAGAAGACGTTATAAGCAAGAGTTTCTTAGAAACCATTAAAATTGATTATGATGGAAGGTATGAAGTGCAGTTATTATGATTGGAAGGACACCCACCACTGTCTTCGAATTTTGTGGTTGTAAAAAAGCATCTAGATGCTGTGATACGAATGTTAAACTTGAATGGGCACTATGATGATTATGATGCGATATTTCGTCAATGGTTAGATGAAAGTATCAAGGTATCATAGAATTAGTGCCAAACGAAGAACTCTTCAACCCTGCACATTATTTGACACACCGGCCAGCTGGCTGAAATTAGAAGTTTATCACGGGTGGAAGAGTGGAATCACGTTCCCGGCAAATTACACCCCGCAGATCTTCCCTCACGCTGATGTTCTCCAAAATACTTCTTGGAATCGAAATGGTGGGAGGGTCCAAATGGCACAACAAATTTCCGAATATTAAATTTCAAGAGGACGTAGAGTATGATGAAATACAAATAAATGTAGAAAAGAAGAAAAAGGTATTGATGACATTAACTGTTGAACAACCGTTATGGTACTGTCAAATTGTGAGATTAGTTGTTTGGATTTGTCGATTTGCACACAATTGTCAAAATCAAAATTACGCTTAAAGGGGTGAACTGGCTTTTAGAGAGGTTGACAAAACCGAATTAAATCTTTTAAGAATAGTGCAGATAGAAATCTTTATAGATATAGAAGATTCAAAATTTGTTCATTACAGCCATTTGTAGATGAAGATAATGTAATTCGATTACAAAGCCATATTTGTAAAAGAAAGGATGCTCTTGATTTTTGTCATCCTATTATATTATCGAGTAAACATCCATTAGTGACCCGATTGATTCGACAATATTATTTAAAGAACAGTCACGTTGGTATACAAAGGACTGGCAAGTATATTAAGAGAACGTTTTTGGATTTTAAGGAGTAGAAAATCTTTGAGAAGTGCTGTGTCAAAATGCATAGCATGCAAATGCTACAATAGTAAGCAGCTTCAATCAGTTTCAGCACCGCTCCCTCTCAATCGAGTTCGAAATGCAGCAGCATTTAAAATAACTGGTGTTGACCTAGCAGGTCCAATGTATTTGAATAGTTTACAAAAGATTTGGATATGTTTATTTACATGTGTAGTGAATAGGGCTGTACATTTGGAGTGTAATAGCCTTGTCGGCAGATAGTTTTGAGAAGATTTGTATCCCGTCATGGGCATCCTAAAGTTGTATATAGTGATCAAGGAACAAACTTTGTTGGAACAAATAATGAGTTACGAAAAGTAGATTAGGAATGCATAGCGAAATACTGTGCCATTCATAAAATCGAGAGGAAGTTCAATTCGGCTACCACTACCTGGTGGGGTGGTTGGTGGGAACGTTTAATAGGCCTTCTAAGACGTATTTTAGAAAGGGCAGTGTTATCTTTTGAGAAATTTTCTACTATTTTATGTGATGCCAAAGCAGTTTTGAATGCACGTCTTATTACACTTATTTGTCAAACGACCCTTCAGAGGTGGTAAGTTTAACACCCGCTATGTTCATTCAGGATATTCGAGAAACATGAATGCCAAATCAAATGGATACCAAATATCTACAGAAAAGAGTACAGTATCGCCAATGACTGCGTGAAGATATGAAGTCACGATTTCGTAGTGAGTACTTAAGTCAACCACGACAAGTGCACTCCGACAGACCCAGTTGTGGGGTTGTGTTAGGTGAGGTCGTAATGATCAGCTTTGATAATAAGAAGCGATTAGATTGGCCATTGGGACAGGTAGTAAAATTGCTACTAGGGAGTGATGGTGTAGTACGCCTGGTTCGGTTAAAAACTGGCCAAGGTTATATATTATGACCTGTTCAACGTTTATTACGACTGGAGTGCCAGGAAAGTGTAGAATGTAAACAAATGGGAGAGATTAAACGGATATTAGATGTTGTACCTAAAAATACCGAACTTTGGGAAAAGTTCGACCGTCCTAAAGTGACACGTAGCGGTCGAGCTACGCGTGTTACGTGCCGAAAGGTTCGGCACTGAACATTCTCAGTTGAGTTTTGGTTTACAGGAGTTTCGCGCCAGGAATTTGAAAGGACGTGTGCGTATTTCCGTCACTTTCGATGGTGCGTTGCGTGGGATTAAGCCGACGCGGTGTGCCGAGAGGGAGGGAGGGTGATTTCCGGCATGCGTGACGAGACTAACCACCGAGACGTGAACAAGTGTTGTTGTCTTTTGTATCTTATCGTGTCTTTCTTTGTTATGTAGGTCCCTTTTGCCCTTATCTTTGACTATCGTCCCTTAAACCAGTTGCCTGTCGCACCTCTACATATAGGAAGAAGATAATTGAATTTGGATCCGACCAGGGCCGACGAACACCCACGTCCGAGAAAGATTAGCGAAGCCGCCGCCGACATCATGGAGTAATTCTGCAAGAAGCCCTGCAATTTATGTGAGTAGCATTTTCGTTTCTTTTTTTATGTGATGGAATAATTTTATATAATTGTGTGACGTCATCTATTATTTGCGCGTCTTTTGTACATTATCTAACATTGCTACCAACTGACTGTAGTGGCTCGCGTACCGAACCGGCGGGGGTATAATACGCGACCACAGTTAAGATTTTTTTTGTGGAAATTGTGTCTCCGGTTGGCAACAGGTGGGAGGATGTTACGTAACCGTGATTACTACTGATATAGTAGGGGTGGCTAGGACAGTTTTAGGTAATAAAAGTTTGAAATTTAATTTAGCCTTGAATTGTAAAGAAAAACAATAGTTGTTTTTTATGTGTAAGATTTTTGAAAGCTTGAAAGTTGTAAATAGAAAATAATTTTCCTAAGTTGTAATAGTAGTTGGTTCCTTTCGTTCACTATATAGAACACGAATCCTAGAATCATTTACCATTACGGTTAGTTTTGGTAATGATAGAACAAGTACATGGCTTATACAAAGAACAAACAGCAGTAATAGAATTAGAGCAGGGACGTAGAGAAGTAAACATTAGGAAAGGGATGAGACAGGGATGTGTCCTATCCCCATTAATTTTTAACACGTACATTGAAGAGGCAAAGAATACCGTCAAATGCAGAAAGACATTTGGAATTACTATGCAGGGACAAATGATTGATATGCTTAGATTTACAGATGATATAGCGGTATTAGCATCTAGCAAGAAAGAGTTAGAAGCTGCTCTTAATGAAATGGAAACAGTTCTAACAGAGATATATGGTATGAAAATTAACAAACATAAAACTAAAGTACTAGTACGCAAAGAAGGGAGAAATAAATCAAAAGCAAGAATACCAATAGGTAGCGATAGGTTAAGGATTTCTGCTACCTAGGAACCCAAATAACGCAAGATGGGAAAAGTGCAAAAGATATAAAACAAAGAGTAGCACAAGGTCGTGCTATATTTAACAAGAAAAAGCAACTACTGTATTCAAAGACAACAAACATAGAAACAAGGAAAGAATTGCTTAAAACATATGTGTGGAGACAGCACTGTATGGCTGTGAAGTTTGGACAGTAGTAGAAGCAGACAAGAAAAATGTGGTGCTCAGACGTATGATGAAGATATCATGGATAGACAAAGTTAAGGACAAAGAGGTACTAAAAAGGGTAGGGGAAGAAAGAAATATGTGGAAAACGGTAAAAAATAGGAGGGATAGGATGAAAAGCCGCATACTATGGCATCAGGGAATAATGTGGGATATATTAGAAGCAGAGATATTAGAAGTAGAGGTAGACCTAAGTTAGACTATTGCACACAGATAGTGAAAGATATAAGCTGTAGGAATTTCAGAAAAATATGAAGGCTAGCTCAGAATAGAAGCCAATGGATATATGGGTCCAACCAGTCCCAAGATGAAAAAACTAATAACGAAAAAAATTACTGTACTTAAACATGATAATTATTATAAGCCACTATAGGTATTGGTTGTGCAATATTCTCGAATATTGCACAATACAATACAATACAATCTCCGTTGAACAGTATTGGTATCTGACAGGTGCAAACCAGCCATAGGGTCGCCTCAGATCCATATACAACCTTCATAGAACAACATCGGTATCTGACAAGTGTAAACCTGCCATAAGGTCGCCTCAGAACCATGCTAAAATCTACCAAAGAGGTAGCCTAAATCATAATGATTTTCCCCTTCAAAATAAATATAAAAAAAAAACGACTGCTTAAGCCTTTCAATAATGCCATCGCACACTTCTTTAATAACCATCCTCTCAATAGTATAAATAGAAACATGTTAAAAAATGTTTTCCAATTCCCAAGTTATTGAATTTATATAAAATTCACCAATAAAAATTAATCAACTGATTTCACGTTAAGCGTATTGGCTACCTAAAAAAAGTCGGTCCCAGGCCGTAACACAAATTGAAGGCAATCATTCTTTTAAACTTTACAAATTTTTGCTTAGTGTACTCAAACCAAATATTTCGAACATCAATAAATCAAAGTCACCTTCAATTTATGTCATAAATGTCAAACTTGAAGGTTTTATTATTTTGACAATGCTCCTAGGTCATGGATCGAAACGTAAATAAAGTAATTTAAAAACTATGAGTGGTTTAATTCCCAAAGAAGATTAAGAAGAATGCTAAACAAACCACAACAAACATACAGGTAGTATCTTTATTTACGTTTCGATCCATAACCTAGGATCGTTGTCAAAATAAAAAAATTTTAAAAACTATGAGTGGTTTAATTCCCAAAAAAGATTAAGAAGAATGCTAAACAAACCACAACAAACATACAGGGAGTATCTTTATTTACATTTCGATCCATGACCTAGGATCGTTGTCAAAATAAAAAAATTTTAAAAACTATGAGTGGTTTAATTCCCAAAAAAGATTAAGAAGAATACTTAACAAACCACAACAAACATACAGGGAGTATTTGCAACTAATGTTGATTGTGCGAAAGTATATATTGGAAAAACTATTAAATCGGCAAATATGCAAGTGCTGGAGGAACTTGGCAGACACAGTCTGCTTACCCCCCATTCACAACCAGCGAATGACGGAGATATAGGGTATATAATTGTAAAACAATAGAAGGGGACTGAACTGCATCTAACAAGAAAGAACCGCACCTATAATCAAAGACAACAATCATAGACAAGAAGAAAATTATTGAAAGCATATGTGTGAGGCACAGTACAGTACGCCTATGAAATACGGACAGTAGGAAAAGCAGACATAAAAACGGTAGCAGCCTTTTGGAATGTTGTGCTTCAGATGTATGAGGAAGATAGCATGGACAGACAAAGTTAATAACAAATAGTAAAGAAATAGTAGGGGAATAAAGATATCTGTGGAAAAAAAATAGGAGAAATACAAGGGCAGAATACATTCTAAGGCATTTTTGGGGAATAGTACGGGATATATTACAAGCAGAGATAAGAAAAAGGAGGTAGATGTGGACCTACATCAGGTAGTGATAGATGCAGACTGTGCAAATTTCAGGGAAATGGGTATGTTAGTTCAGAATAGGAAACAATGAGGGTACACGTCTAACCAGTTCCAGGACTGAAGACCCAATGATGATGATGATTATCATTATCAATTTACTGTTATAAAATTTACTAACTGAAGAAGTAAATAAACAACTAGTTATGAATATACACATTGTAAAAATACAAATACTAATTAATCTACCATCACTGAACTTCATTGCAAATGGTCAACAAACTGTAAGCTGCGATTATGCGGAAGTATTACTTATTTTTTGGATATATCTACATTGATAAGGAATATATTTTGTCACACATGCACTGTGCACCATAAGAATTTTTAATTAATAATTTGTTGCTCAGGTCCTCCAGTATTCAAATTCCCCATCAGGTACAATAAAGTGCCCTACAGCCCACTACATATGTACATTTCTGCGTACCTTCTTGCTTAGTATTGTTTATTTCACTAATTGATAACGGCCAAGTTATAATATTATCGAAATTATACATTATTCATTTCGAAATATAAAAAAAAGTTTATAAAATCAAGTCACGTCAAATGCTTATAATTAAAAATAATTAATAAACGATCACATAACAATGTGAGGAATAATTATACTTTAAAATCATACTTACAGGAGCCATTCCATCAGCCCATTCTCCATGACCTCTCTGCAACATCTTAATGCGTTCAATATCTGAACATATCTGAACAACATCACCAACAGCGAACTGCTGTTGTGGTGTTTCATTGTAACCTTCAGTGGATGAAGGCGTAGCAACTTTTGTAAGAACTGCTGGATTAAACGTCCATCTATTGCCACTACCATAAGCTACAACAATATCATGATCTTCGTCAATACCAACAACGGTACCGGCACTGCTTAAACACTCAAACATTCCGTCTGTCCAACCTCCATGACCATGCTGTAATGACTGGACAATTTCCAAATCTAAATCGATATTAACTTGATCGCCAATTTTTAAACCCGGAGGTCCAGAACGTCCAGCTCCATGTTCGCCCAAACAAGGTAAATGGTCACGATAAACAGTTTGGCCTTTTGCATCATTAACAACTTTCAAATCGGCCATTCCTTCAAAACCAACACGATACAAATTTTTAGATGCATTGTCCCATACAACATATGCTGCAGATCTAGGACTGGCAGCCGACCAATCTTGTATTTCTTGTACTTTGCCCCGACGTCCATTTCCACCATCTTGATCTTCCCACTGCCAATCTACTCCACGTACAACACGAGCTCCTGGAAATATACCACGGACTGCTATTTTCTTGCTCTTACGGCGAGTTTCAAGAAACACTCGTTCACTACCTGGTGTTGCGATACGATAAAAGCGATGACGAAGATGATGCTTATCGCCATGATAACAAATTGAACACAGATCATAATTACCACATTCGGCGCATTTCCAGCGAATACCAAAGATGGGTTGTTGTCGACAAGTATCGCACATAGTTCCTTCATGCTTAATACCAGTTGGAGCACTATCCAGAATTCGCAAATCATACTGCCCAGAACATCTATAATTTGCGGCAGTGCCATTATCCCACACCACTACCACTTCATCAGGTGATTCAAAATTGCGTACTGTTCCAACGTGACCTTCGCCTCCATCCTAAACAATTGAAAAACGGCTTAAGAAACAGTTGAATAATAATAAACCTAACCTGTTTTCCCCATTTCCAATCAGGTCCTCTAATAACACGAGCGCCAACTCCTTCCATCATTACCCTGGCTGTTCTTGAGGATCCTGCTGTTCCTCCGACGGCATTAATCATTTCCATGTTGTTTATCAAAACAAAAATGAACTTATTGCAGTTAGAAACTTTTATTTTGATAGTTCTAACGTACTTAAACACAAAAAGAGATGGAAGATCGGTATTTAATCTACCGTTTAGCGTGTTTCTACCTACGAGACAACGTAACTACTTTTAAGCTGTGCCTAATTTTCACATTTGGAATATAATATATTTTTTATAGTATTTGAAATATGCTTCTCAATTAAATTAATTATCACTAATGACCAAATTTTTGGTTATCTGGTATTTGCTTATACATATTAAAAAACGGTTGAATAAATAGCATTATACACTGCAGTTTTTATATTACATGTTGAATTCTTTGAAAGTCTTGAGAAGGAATCAAGCAACTTTACATTTTACTATTTATGTACTTAAAATGTTCTTTAAATGTTAAAGTTTCAACATCCAAATATTTAATGCTGTTCAATGTATCAATTTTGTTGTTTTTAATGTGAAGATATATATTATTGCCGACTACAGACGTTTGTCGATATACAGTTATTGTAAGCTGGTTATGGAGGACAAGTAATAAAATAATTAAATGTGTACTTTTCCAACAAATGGATTTGTTGTAGAGGTCTCATCGTTTAGCCCCACGATCTCCTGATTTAATGTCGTTGGACTTTTACCTGTGGGAGTTTTCTAAAGCAGCTGGTATACAATGTTGAAATAAACAATTTCAACAATCACTGCAAAGAATAATTCATGCTACCAATGAGATTCGTTGTGACAATACCATGGTTCGTGACTGAGATTCGATGATTCTTTGCTGAGTAGCTAGTATTCAAACGCAAATAGCACCTTTTGAGCATTGCTATAAATATTATTATTATGTTTTAAAAATTATTGTTATTTTATGCGCATTACATATGCTTTATTTATTCAGTAGCTGTAAATTTGGAATAAATTCGAATACGATATCATCTAAACCTTATATTACTTGGAATTACACACACACAACACACATGCACACACAAACACATACACGCATGCATGCGCACTCCCTCCCCCCCTCACAACAAACGCACACACATTCACACACATATACACACACATACATACACACACATTCATACATATACACACTACACACACATTCAAATACACACGCGTGCACACACACATACACGTACATACACGCATATACACACATGCACGCTCGCACCACGCACGCACACACACATATATACGCACACAAAAACACACACATCCATATACACATTCACGCACACACGCACCACGCACGCATACACTTACAGTTACGAGTAGTGGGTTACTGGCAATTTTATTGCTTTTTTATTATGAAGAAACAACTGAAAATAAAGTCGTAAGAGGAATTTACGGAATGTCTACTAGGCTAACGGAGGTAAATTATAGGTTAAATCGTTTGGATTGTTAAACTCACTGCAATATGATTGCAGTTAATTTCAAATCTTATGGACTCCGATTGCGGTTAGCTGTTGGTTATTGGTTCAGTATTTTAAATTTATTTCAATAATTTTATAGCAATAGAGGCATTCGAAATTAATAAAAAATTAGTTAAAACCATATTGTAAAAACAACAAAATGCTTAAAAACAGGTACATTTTATTTTTATAACTGTTTTACACGCAACTATTTATCGATGAATTTCTAGAACTCGTTGACCTTTAGCAGCAAGTCGGCTCAAAAGTGTGTAACACACCAATTTATAGGACAATTTCTGGAATTTAGTGCTTATCAATTTAGGCCCATTTAGAGCAAGTTCTAAAGTTTATCAATTTTCTTGCGATTTTATATTATCAACCTACAGGATGTTCACTATCTCGTTTATTTCTATAACAAATAAGAAATTAAGTATTTATTGTTTGGAGTTCTTGTGAATTACTTAAGTTAGTGTTTTGGCTAACATTAATTAATATAAATCACGTCAACAATCTGTAGAAGGAATGTAAATAGTAAGTAAACTTTAGAAAACCGTTGCTGCTTCTAAAATAACCAGAAAAAAATTGATAAGTTGATGTGCATAAAACTATTCAAAGTCATCGGGATTCTTGACAATTTTATACTTATATTTTACGTTTTAAAAATTGATCAATTAATTGTTATGTGTTAAACACCTATTAGTTTTTGAAAATTAATTGGACAAATTGTTTGTTTTCTGGTTATGACAGAATCAATTCGGACATAAACAGGACATTAAATTTCAAAGTAAGTTCACTAGTAGCAGACTGGAACAGATTGCAACGGTCACACACGTCACGTATATAAAACCACTGTTCTAACTTGCTACGTACAATAACGTAGTCAAACAAAACAAGAAAAACGAAAGAAAGAGAAAATGACTAGACTCAATCGGTGAGTGGGCGGGGCAGAATACCTATACAAATTAAATCAGGCCTGAAATAAAAGTAAACAAATAACACACTCCTAACCATAACCATACAATTTCTAATTAAAAAGAAAAATAAAAATTAATTAGGTACAAAAGCATAATGGTACCACCAAATAAACAATTCGTAATTACAAGTTACACATATTTGCAAGATCAACAGAAATCCTCTCTGACATGGAGAGCTGCGGTTTTTAGATGCCTACCCTTTACGTTATTTCGCAACACAACAAAATCCAAAAAAACGCTAAAAACCATGGCTGTTAATGGTTGTAAATATAAAAATTACACATGCCTCATTGGCAGAACAATATTTTAACTTATAAAAATTTAGCACAAAAAAATTAAAGCACATGGTAACCCAACGGTTATAACTTGGTACGCCTACGATTACTTACAGTGATCCGTTTAAGACCACCAAGTGTGGTTACCAAATGGTGTCATTTGAACTTACGCACTCACCCTCGAGTTGCTGCCGTCGGACCGGCTCCTACCGTATCTAATGAGGGGGCGCGTAATTCCACCTTGGGGTTGTCCCCCTATTACAACAAAAAGCGACCATCCATCGTGGCTTTAATGGCCACCGGAAGAAGCACGCTGTAAGGCGCGCGCAAAATTTTAATAAGGAAAACGAAACGAAGAAAACCAGAACGGATGCTTTCGTCGTATAAGTTTAAAAGCAAATAAATATTAATTTCGTTTAACTAACGACCAGAACTTAAAGTAATATTGTTACTAAGGATAAAAACTGTAAAAACACGGTTTTATCGAATAGTACGCGGCTCCAGTTCGACGAATATTTCGATGGAACACGCATAAGAATCAGTTATCGGATACCCAGAACAAGTTATTGACTAGTTAACTATAGCATTAACTTTACGTTGAGGATTCCTAAGAAGGAGTATTTATTATTAATTAGGTGGTAGAATTTATGCGAACGAAGAATGCATTAACAAGGGAAAGGGTTATCTTAATTTGCCGAATTTGAGTTGAAAATTATTAGACAGCTTATTTATTTTTGATTATGAATTAACGATTTTATTTAACGGTAGAAACGAAATTTATTCGAACGGATAATAAATTAACAAGAGAGAAAATGGTAATTAATTTGTGCGGAAAATAAACGTAACAAACTCATATTGAAAGTGGGGGAGGTACTAATTATCTCAAAGCAATACTGCACTACCGAAAACAGTACGCCAGGTCACCCTATAATAAGAGAAGGGTTTCCTTAATATTTATATGTGCTTAAACATTACCAAGTATTACTGCTACTAACCAATTACACTAGTCTATTGATACCTCAATTAAAATGTATTACGGGGGATAATAATTAATGAACTAAATTTTCGTTAGCTTGTTGCTATTGGCCAACTCATTGTGAGATTTATCGTCCTCTCATATACATGTTTTACCTCCATTTATCTCCTATCAGTAATAAGACTTAAAAGTTTCGAGGTTAGTAGTTTTTATGTTTTACCGGGAAAGTAGCCTGTATTGTGCTATTCTCGTTTGTATTTTTCAGCCAACTTTTAAGAACCGAGTTACAATTATTGTACTCTGAACAGTTTCAAACTATATCTAAATGGCTCGCCGAGATTATGATAAGGATAAAGGTAAAATATTTCAAATCGCAGTT
Organism: Platerodrilus igneus; assembly: GCA_036346225.1. Classification (NCBI taxonomy): domain Eukaryota; kingdom Metazoa; phylum Arthropoda; class Insecta; order Coleoptera; family Lycidae; genus Platerodrilus; species Platerodrilus igneus. The sequence goes on along the minus strand of JARFIW010000266.1, from coordinate 10,374,035 downwards.
TGTAGAATTGCTTTCATTTATTATCTTTCCACTTTCCTTAGAAACTTTCAAAACGTTTTTGATTGAGTATTGCACTCAGGAGAATGCTTCAAAATTATTCAAATATGCTGTGCAGTTAACAAAGTTAGCGCATCGTGAACAAGTTGCTTTATACATAGAATTAGATGATGTGCATGAGTACGATGTATCATTAGCAGATGCTATCATAAACAATACACGTCGATATGCAAATTTGTTATCCGATGTTGTGTATGAATTGCTCCCAACATACAAAGAACACGATGCCATTCCTAAAGATGCTTTGGATATTTACATTGAGCACAGAATTTTGATGGAAGCTCGTTTGCGACAAAATATTGAGCAACGAGATGTAAGAAATAAATATCCTCCTGAACTTATGCGCCGATTGTATGTATTTGTTTAATACAGTTTTGATATATTGTGATTCGTTATTTTTCAGTGAAGTATATTTTAAGGAAATGTCTTCTACTAAAACGGTACCCATACGTGATGTAAAAGCCGAACATATTGGTAAACTGGTGTGTGTCAGAGGTATAGTAACAAGATGCTCAGAAGTTAAACCAATGATGTCTGTTGCAACTTATACATGTGATCAGTGTGGTGCTGAAACTTACCAACCTATTTCATCTCTTAGTTTTATGCCTGTTCTAACATGCCCAAGTGAAGATTGTAAAGTGAACAAATCTGGAGGGAGGTTGTATTTGCAGACTCGAGGCTCTAAATTTATTAAATTTCAAGAAATTCGTATACAAGAACATGTAAGTGTGTCATACTAATTACTTTAATAAAACAGGTAAGAGAACAATCTTTATGAAATAGTAAAATATTTCAAAATAGGTATATCGCTGGATTTAAAAGTTAGGATGTATATGATGGGGCACTTTATACGAACTATTCGCTAGCATCCAAACGACAAGTAATATAAAAAAAATTTCTTAACAAAGTCTGTGTAGAATGATTGGTGCTGTATTTTTAAAATAATTTTAAACATGCAGGGCATTCTAGAAAGGCATGTCCTATCAAAGTTGGTATTTTTAATGGATCATCCTGTATTTTTATGCATATTTGAATTATAAATTAAAAAATAATGGTCGTTGCTTAAAACATACCTATCTATAACTGTTTTTGAGTTAAATCGATTTTGGTCACAGTGTACAATACGTGACCTTAGCTACAGACTTCAACCTTGCAACAACTTTCAAATAGGTCTAAAATAACAAATCAACAGGAAAAAATGTAGGTGTTATGTATGGTGTAGCAACACTAGGCTAAAACGGGCACCAGATTATATACTTAAGGGTGAGTGCAGAAATCAAGGCAGGCTAGTGACAAAATAACTCTAATTTTCTAAACATTGCGTAATTTATTAATTGTTACATAAAGCAGAGAAATGAGTAAATTGCTGCATATTAACCAATTTCAATTTTGCATGTGGCAATATAGCAAAGTATCTCGGATAGAGGAGTTTGCTTCCAGATTAGTCCAAAATAACAAAACAAAGAAAAAAATAATAATTCCAAGATGTTTTATTGGTTTGCTCATTGTTTTTAATGAATTGTGTGATATTTTGGAAATGAGGGAGAGATTGGCAGTATGAGAGAGTGACTTATAGATGGGTTATTTACTTATTTTTTAAATAAATGATTCAGATACATTAAATTTATATTAAAGTATATTCAAACAAATACAAAATAAGAAAAGCTATATTTATAAAATATTAAGCATACATCCAAACTAAAGGATTGAAACAATGCCAGAAAGATATGTTATACGTGTGAATTCTGCTGGTTGTAACGAATGGATTGATCGACCAATATAGGAAAGTAATTCTGGAAATTTGTTAAAAGTTGTTAAAATGTAGTTAGGGTTAATAACATCTACATCTTTTGTAGTAGGCCATATAAATCTGTTAGGATCAACAACTTTTATGAAATTTACCCGTATCATTCCTGATACTCCTTCTTTTCGATTACCTCCGGAATCCACTGTTGTTCATATACAATAGCTCCCCACTGATCGACAACTGGTTTATCAAGAGAAATTGACTGGTCCGCTTGAACTTCAATTTTACTCGTGGTTTCATTGGTATCTGGTTTTGGTTTAGAAGCCTTAACTCTTGGATATGCCTTTGCCATATGAAAATTAACACATGGCAAAGAATTTAAGTAACCCTGGAAGCAACTAAGTCTGTTAAAATACATAATCATACTCTTCTCTAAAAACCACTTAGTGAACTTTGGTAGTGCCCAAAAATGCAGGAACCGAAATGTCGGAAAACATTAACTCTATTTCTTGCAACGCATCAGTTGTCAGCTCTTTAAGATATATTTTGGAACATCTTTTTATAAAAATATATAGTAGCTGTAAAATATTTGAAATATCTTTTCGTTCAGCTAGTGCTTGATCTGCAGCTCTTTTCAGTGTTCCTCAAATGCCATCCATGGCTCCTTTTCCATGCCCAGCCTCAGAATAATTCCAGGTAAGCATTTTAATATTTGGTTGAAACTTTTTGGCAAAAATTGAAATTACATAAAACATTGAACGATTTCTATACTGTGTTGACGGCCCATCGCTAAGAAAGTGAACTACATTTATATTTTCTTTATTAATCAAACACTATCTTTAAATGGGCCCATATGCAATATAGTCATGTCGAAGTGAGTTTGATAAAGTGCAAAGCGAATGTGGAATAACATTTCCTTGTTAATTTTGCATATATAAAATGCCTGTGTGCAGAGTTATTTGTTTCCTAGAGCCACCAAAATGAAAGGACTGTATTTCTTCCCCAAACTTACATGAAAAATTCTCACTAAAATCGTGAATTAATATTTCATTCTTTTTTTTAAGTGATGATTTTAACGATGATATTGCCCGGTACTGGTGAAGTACATTATAGGTCTTTCAAAATCTCAGCGACCTGTGCAGAAATCCCAAATATTAGTGACAAAACTAAAGATCAAAATGAAAATATAGTATTGTGGAATGATAGTCATGGCTGCAACAGCGTTGACATTACTGCAATATAACTTTAAAGTCGATGTTACCATATGAATATTTTTTATACGTTTTTCATACTAAAAAATATGGAAAAACTTCCGTACTCCTCCTGAGCGATTTTTGGACGAAATATTTTTTACTAGACTAAATCGATGATGGAGAGTCCGAATCCAAAAACCGTTTTGGGCCAAAATGTAGGGTTCACGAGATACAAGAGGTCAAAGGTCAGATTTTAACATGGGGTCTTATGGGAGAAAAAGGTTTTGTATTCGACTTAAATCCATTCAATATTTTAAAAATTACAAAATTTGACAAGAAAATATTAAATTACTCTAATTAGATTGGATTTGCTGCAGTAATAACAAAATGTGCATTTTACATTAATCATCCCTCTTAAAGGGATTATAGTATCTTTAAAGGAAATACATTGTAAAATATATACTTTATATTACAAAATTGACAAGAACAAATTTAAATTTCATATGACAAGTATAAATATAAAATATAAAAATTGACAAGAAAAACAATACCACTAAACTAACCTAACAGTAACAATTTTACAAACATAACCTACCTGAAACAATCTCATAAACATAATCTAAACAACGTAAATTTTTTGATTGCATGAATGAATGCCAAAAACTTGTCTTCTTCTCGGTTCAATTTATGCCAAAGATATTCACAAAGATGGTCAGCAATGTTATCCTTTCCTCCGACGCCTCCGCGTTCCAATCGATTTTTAAAGGTCTCCAATTTGACTCGATGGTATTCGTGTGGACACCTGTCTCCGAATTAACAAATTCAAGGAATGATTCACTGTAAAGTGATAAAATCCTTCCTAAAATGTAACGCAAATTAATTAATCGATTTAAAATTTTTAAAATGTATATTACCTGAGACAAACAATCATACGCTTTCCACATATCAGAATAAATGATGGTTCCGGAAGGATATGCTTGTGGATAAGCGGTAAAAGCGTATCCTTATCCCTCTTATTATTTGGGCAAATCTCGAGCCTGAAGTTATCGCTGTTGCCCCTTTCAATCATCCCAATGATCCAATTACCCTCCACCATTCGTCCTTTATTATATTTCGCGTTTTCCAATCTGTAATAAAATTAAAATTCAACAACATTAGCAAAAATATATTAGTGAAATAAATAACACCTTTGATTCGTCAATTTCCACAATTTTCCCGCCTCCGATTTTCCCCATATTCTCATAATCCTTGTCCAAATCGATCATCATAACTTCGCGACAATGCAAAACCAATCGGACACAGTTTCAGTCGATGTTTGAAAAGTATCATCCGAGGACTCGTGTATGGTATTTTCATAGGAAAAACTTCTCGTGAAACAGTATGTAACACACAAAGCCTTTTCCAATGAAAGATGGGATCCTAAATAAAATATGCAAATTACTGTTTTAACATGGGCATTACATTCGAAAATTAAGGAACATTCTAAGCAAATGGCCTCGACAATAAGGGTAAGTAATATATCATTCGAAAAAATTCAACGTTGATTGTATTGGTGTAATTGATCGAAATGAATATTTAAAAGTTATTAATATTCAACTTATACCAATCGCAAACAAAGGAAGAACCATGAGTGAGCTGATAACAGATAATTTAATGATGATATAGATTAAATATAATAGCTAATTTAAGCCTCTGATCGACGTAGTCGACTGAGTTGGTTATTATATTTAATCTATATCATCATTAAATTATCTGTTATCGAGCTCATGCTTTTATTTTTATTGGCGAAACCATTTGCTTGGATCTTAAAGTACATTAGATATATATTATTCTAAGCGTGAAAATGCTAACCATTTTATCGAATGATTAATTATTTATCTTAGATATCTGTTTTAGAATTTAAGAATATTAAGAATAAGTCAAAGAAAAGCAAAAAGCGAATAAAATAAACGTGATAAAACTATTAAAAATTTAATAATTCGATTTAATTGCATTTTAGAAATATTTATTTCATTATGCTAATCTAACCAAATTTAAATTTAAAATAATGATCTTACCTGAAAACCAAGAATTTTCTGCAATTGAAATGGAGTATTCTTTTCCATCCTTGTGATTTTTGTTTTTTTGACACCTAAATATGCCAAAACCACCTTCTCCTTCTTCGCGAAATGACATTTCCGTGACAATTTGTCGGCGTGCCCAACATTTGGGGCAATCCTTTTTAACTGGAAGTAATCGAATAGATTGGCACCATTTTCTTGTAGAAATTGAATCGTTGCAAATAGAGTATAACTTCTTTAAATTAAACATACTACTCAAATTAAAAATGATGACAATTGAAATTGACTTTAATTGACAAATACAAAAAATATTTTGTCTGAAATATTGAGATATCACATGTTCAATATTATTATATTAAAGAATATATTTTTTAAAAATATTGTATGGATTTAAGTCGAATAAAAAACTTTTTTTTCTCCCATAAGATACCATGTTAAAATCTGACCTTTGACCTCTTGTATCTCGTGAACCCTACATTTTGGCCCAAAACGGTTTTTGGATTCGGACTCTCCATCATCGATTTAGTCTAGTAAAAAATATTTCGTCCAAAAATCGCTCAGGAGGAGTACGGAAGTGTAGCCGAACATATTTGTAGGCGTCAAAACTTTTACAAATTTTTTATACGTTTTTCATACTAAAAAATATTTGTAGGCGTCAAAACTTTTACAAATTCCTTTATTTCGCAACTGCTACTAATAAAGCAAACATATGACGATAAGATTAAATTAAATAATCACTATAGCAGCATTGCAGTGCTTCTTTACGAATTCTTAACCAGGGCGTGGTCACTATTATATACAGTAATGTCATTGGAATTTTAATGATAATACAATCCGTTCAGGTGGCTCTGTTTAAAATCTAGGGCCCCAAGATTATTCTGGGGATTCTATTTTTAACGTTATTTGAGATTAAACTTTCTGTTCTGTACTACACCACGTTACAGGTTATATTTATATTTATTAGATTACTCTGTTCTAAATTATAGTTATTATTATGAAAATGGCTTATCTATATTAACCTTATCTAATCTATGTTCTTAACTTACCGCCGAGCCGATACTGCATATTCTAGACACTTAATTTTGACATTTGCGATTCCTGCCTATTTCTTTCTGTTTTCTGTATTTTGTTTAATTTCCCTTTGTTAATAATATTTATAAAACAGTCTTTTTCAAGACTACACTTCCTTGTTTATTTTGAAATTGTAAGTAAACGTTTTTTAATTTAATATTTTTTGAGTACATATTTTTTATTTTAGGTAAGATTCGTCTTCATTATGAGCAATTCTCAAAAAATTGTTCATAGCCAAGGTTGTGAGATTATATATAATCTATACAATTAAATGAAAGAGCAGAAGGAAGCTGGCCAAGATGTGATTTTGCTGAACAATTTGAGCAAAATAGTGTCTGAAGCAACTGGTGTTGGGTTAACAACTGTTAAGAAAATTATTAAAGAAGGCAAAATGCAGCCAGTTGGTGCTAAGTTACAATTTACCTAACCAAGGAAAACCATCCAGAAAGGTAATCCAAACTCTACATTAAATGAATTTGAAGAAGAAATTGTGCACACAATTATTTATCGATTTCTGAATACACACCATAAACAACCTGCTATGCAGGCTGTATTTGAAGCTTTCAAATCTAAAGGAATTAATTTCTGTGGAAAAATCAATTCGTTTAGACGATTGGTGCATAAAATGGGATTTCGTTGGAAGAAGTGCCAAGACAATCGTAAAGTCTTACTTGAAAAACCAGAAATCCAAGCAAAACGAGTTGATTTTTTACGAAAAGTAAAACAATATTGATCATAAGGAAGAAATATTATATATTGTGATGAAACTTACCTGCACAGTTCACATAAAGTCGTGGGACGATGGTTTAAATCAATGTTCAAAAGCACCATTAGTTAAAGGGAAACGTTTAATTATTATACCTGCAGGTGGCATAAAAGATTTTGTTCCGAATGGATTGCTAATTTTAAGTCTGGACTAAAAACTGGTAATTTATCATGATCAAATGAATCATAGAAATTTCTGTAAATGGTTACAACATAAATTATTACAAAACCTTGAACCAAACTCTGTGTTAGTGATGGATAATGCATCATATCATAATGCGACCGAGGAACCAAATCCAACTACGGCTTGGAAAAAAGAAGACATGAGGTGTTGGCTACCGAAAAGAAACATACGTTTTCTGCTTAAACATAAAAAAACAGAACTATATGCAAATATTAACCAACATAAGCCTCTCTGCAAGCAATATGTTGTTGATAAAATTTTAGCCGAACATGGTCATACAGTGTTGCGATTGCCCCCATATCATCCTGAACTCAACCCTATTAAAAAAAAATGGGCAATGGTAAAAAATCATGTTGCTGCAAATAATACAACTTTTAAATTAGAAAATGTATGGAAGTTGGCTGAAAATAAGTTCAATACCATTGGTCATTAAGAATGGGTAAATGTTTGTTCTCGTGTAGAGAAAACAGAAAAAAATTCCTTAGTAGGGAATATATAAATAGACGACATAGAAGAACTAATAATAAATGTTAACTACGATAGTGATTCTTCAGACTTGAGTTTGCCTTATGATGATTTTGGTTGCAAACCATTACAGTAACGTGCAATATGATTGTGTATGCTATAAGGCATTTTCAATTTGTTTGTAGTACATATTGTTATTCATTTAAATAAGCAACATTATTGTATTACTTAATAATATTAATAACTAATATTTTGAGTGTCTGATCTAAATAATATATTTAAGGTTTTATTAAATTTTTTTGAAATCATTGGACGAGTTGTATGAAAATTTCAATCATGCTGTCTAAAGTAATTATTATGACTATATAATGTAGATAGCTCAGGGTGAAGTTCAAGCATTGTATACAATTACTATTTCGCCCAAACTGTTTTAAGTTGAATGTTTATTTAACTGAAACATTTGTATAAAAATAACTTTTTGCACTACAGTTACTTTTGCTATCCAAGCCTACAATCTACAATGTCTCCATAACTATGAGTTTCTTCTCCATTGTTAAAACCATGCTTGATGTTACCAATAGTTTTTCAAGATTCAAACAGTAAACTACCTGTATTCCAAGTTTTATTTTTAATTGATTGTTCTAATTAAAATCTTTCAAGTTCCCTAGAAATATTCTCTTTGTTAAGTAATGCTCATGCTGAATCCTTTGATGCAGATCCACAATGGATTTTATCCACACTTATAAACTCTGTATGTATTTGAAAAATTCATACTTCAAACGCGGTTCTTAATGATATTTGAAAAATTTTAAGTTCATTTTCCAGTTTTTTTTATCTTGACAGTTAATTCTTCCTGTTCGAAAGGTATAGTAACTTTGATCGTATACCGAATATCCCATAATCTTTCTTTATATGATTTATTTAATTCACTTAGGCCCAAGAAGTAATATAAAACTCAAAAGTGAATATGCTTTGCCTTTTATCATAGATTAATAGTAAGGTTAGGTATTTGTTTACCCATTAATAATTTGACATTACATTAAGGATTAGTTTAGCGAATCGTGATAATTTTAGGTTGAACTGAAAACACTGTGTTATATCCTTTTCTAAAGGTTTCTCACTTCCTCCATTGCGCATCCCAGGATCGCTGAGATTTTGAAACAACTATACTTATATGATTCAGAAAGTCATTTAAACTATTGATACGTTCATCGTGTATAGTTTCACCAATGTGATTGAAAAGCTTGATTTTGTTGTTTCCGTACTAGTTTTTCCGTTCCACGTGAAATATATTTTACTGAACTTGTAGTCCACTTGTTGTAAGAAACCAACTTATTCTTAAACTGTTTGGCTTGCAACTTTCTGTAGCAACAATTAGTACATTTTCTGTAAAGGCAATCGGGCTTTAAAGGTGAACAGCAAAAAAGACACAAGTGTTCGTTTGAAGAGCGTGTTTCTATAATTTTGGCATTATACAGCGCATATACCAAGTATTCAAAATTTAAATGTTTAATGCATCCACATGTACCTCTATCCTCTACTTTGGGCTTTAAAACACAAAATGGTTTTAAACGTCAAAAAGATTGGTAACTAACATGTAAGTTGAGAAGGAAAGAAATTTTAGAGTTTCTAACAAATATCGTTTTTGCTTTTGAACTTTTTTAAAATTATATATTCTTTTTTCCCAGCAGTCATCCGCAATATGTCATCCCTTTCAAAAAAACCTTTTAAATCTTGCTTAACACGAAGGGACAAATAATGACCTTTGGGATGAATTGTCCTATTAAAATTCTTTATTGACTGTGCACTTAAAATCTTTGACTTATTTGCTATATTCATAAACCGGCACTTTTTCAACAAGTTATATCGCATATATTTGTTGTAAATTCTTTTATTTGAATAACCAGTACATTTCTGATAATTGTCTTTCAGCTGACATTCCAACACTTCTCCAAATAACAATTTTCTTCTGACAGGCTTGGAAACTGATTCTTTTTAAATAGCTAATTAACTTTCGAGTTTGGACTTAGAACACAATTTTTTGGTATTGTTTTTGCTTGAGCCGTTGGCATCTTTTTCGGTATTTCTCAGATGCCCTCTTAGCCTTCATTAAATTTTTTTGTAAATCAATTATTTGCCTGTACATTTTTGAACGCGACTTTTGAACCTGTTTGCGCCCCACGTTTTTCCTAGAAGTCGAAATATGTGAAGTTACAGGAGCATTTGAGTTAAAAGGTGTAACCATTACATTGTCCAGTGGGTTATAATATGGCTGTGAAACTAAAACTGGTGAAGGTGGTGGAGCATTATCCATAAGCAGTTGATTAAGTTTGTGCTGCTCCTTTTTCTTTTGTCTGTGTGCTCTCTTTCTCCATTGCTTTTTAACTTGCCTGTGTTTCTGTAGGAGTGGGAAAACCATGCTGTACATGTGTACTTCTATGTACCCGACATTCTAGATTGTACATGTTGTACTAGGTAATCTAGTAGCAGATAAAAGGTATCTGTCACAAAACAAAAACTGTTGTTGTGGTTGCACCTTATATTAATATAATAGCAAGTATTATTTTTTTTTTTTATATCGATTTTATTAGCCAAAATACACTTTATCTTTCTTTGGTTATGAGCCTAGTCGTAGTAGCTGTACTATGAAAGTTTAGTAGTAGAAAAGTGTTCAGTTTGATTGCTATTTTTTGAGCTAATTTTGAGTTCCACCACCTGGGACGACAGTCGATATTTATAAGGAACTCGTTTGTGGAAAATATGTTCAAGAGAAGTAATGCTTATACTCGCATGGTGAAATTAAAAGGTGAAGAAACTAACAAGATGGCTACCAATGAACAACTCAGTGTTTGTGATGCAACTAAAATTTGCAAATACTGTTCCAAAAAGGTGGTAAAATATGTTGAGTGTACTAAGTGTGGAGTTATAGCACACCCTTATGTGGTGAGCGACTAGGGGCTACTCAGACAGATACAGACAGTGGTTGTATCTACTTGTGCAATGTTTGTAACAAAAATGGCAGTGAATTTATTAACAATCATAATAATACTTTTACCAGTGTTAATGAAGATCAAGATGCATTTTTAACTGTGCACAGACCTCAAACTTTAGTTGATAAGTTGTCTGAAGCTGATGAAGTTGTAAAATTCCTCAAAGGTAATTTGTTTGGAAACATTATTAAATCACTTATTAATCAAGAAACCAGGCCACTATTAGAAGAAATAAATATGCTTAAAACTGAAATGGTTAACTTAAGGCAGAGTAATGTTGAGCTTGTTAGACTATTTACTAAGGACTTAAAAGTTGTAAAGTCAATTGGGAATCCAGGTGTTAGCAATAACCATATTGATATTGTTGATACCTTATCTAAAGTTACATGTAATAATAACATGAACTGTAATGAACATCATAACATAGGTGTTAATTGTTTGTTATCAACAGTTACTTCTAATCACAACACATTAGCTGTTACTACTGATTCTGGATTGCTTGCACCTCAATGGACTAAATTTATTAAGGAATCTTCTACATCTGCAGTTTTGGATAACCCGAATAATCATCAACCTAGCACACTGTTAAATACAGTTAAATCTACCTATGCTAATGTTACTAATCCAAATCTCCAACAGCATAATTCAAAGTTTTACAATGGTGCAGCGTAGAAGAAAGAAGGTAAAAGATCAATTTATGGCACTGGAATTGATGTTAACTCTAATTCTAGACTTATGGAAATAGAGAGGAAATCTTGGTTATTCATCGGTCGCATCAAAGCTGGTACCGATTGTACTATTGTATCAGAACATCTTCAACATATGCTCCCTAATTCTAATTTTACTTGTGATGCCTTGGAAACAAGAGGCATTTAAGCATGTTTTCGTATTGGGGTTAACACTGAAGACAGAAGCATTGTAGAGAACCCTGGTCTTTGGTCAATTAACAAATCAACAAAATATTTTCAAAAGCCAATATTGAAGTCACAAGCAGTAACAACTGCATCCTTCAAAGTAAGCTATCTATTAGCTAAAAAATGTAAACCATTTTTTGATGGTGAATTTGTAAAGGAAATGTTCTTGGAAATCTCGGATTCCCTTTTTAATGATTTTAAGAACAAGAGCGAAATTACTGCTGCAATTCAAGATCTACAACTGTCCCGAAACACAGTGATGCGACGAATCGAAAAGATGGGTGGAAATTTAAAGGAACAGTTACAAAATGATATTAACAGATGCTCTTTATTTTGTTGATAGAAGATTTACAACAAAATAATATGAACCATTTTCCAAATATGGCAGACAACTTACAAAAAATAAAAATATTATTTATGAGATTGACAAGTACGTGGCGAAATACAAAATGTAATGGAAGATTTTGAGAAGCGATTCCAAGATTTTAAAAATTAAAGAAATTGTGGAATTTACATCTTTTCCTTTCAAAAAAGATTTAATTGTGAAGGAAATTAGCAAAAAAATTGCAGACTTATTTGATATGGAGCAAAACACCTTGGAAAATGAAATTATAATTTTACAATCTGATTTAATCTTACAAGCCAGAAAATTTGAAGAAAATTTTTGGAAATATGTTAACCGAGAAAAGTATCCCAATATTATCAAATGTAGCGAATATATTTATTCTTGCTTTGGATCTACGTATCTGTGCGAATCGGCATTTTCATATTTACAATTGACTAAAACTAAACTTCGTTCCGTCCTGACCGATTCTCATACTGAGGACTCATTGTTATTGTCTTTGTCAGGATATACTCCAAATTATGATGCACTAGTAAAGGAAATGCAGACTCAGGTTTCTCATTAATTTAAAAAGTTTTAATGAATAAATGTCATTAATAAGTGCTCATGTTGTTTTAATTCCTCTGGACATAAGTTTTTTAACCCATTAAATAAATACTCATGTATGTAGATTATTTACCCCTTAATCATGGAGCTCGCCAAAGTGCACGTCGGTATAAAAGCACATTGCAAAAACATCCCCTTCTTACCTAAAAAATAGGTCGATCGCGACACAATTTTAAAATAAAAAGTAGATCTTATGTGCACCAAAGTTGGCCACACCTGCTATAAGGCATTCTCAATTTGTTTGTAGTGCATATTGTTATTCATTTAAATAAGCAACATTATTGTATTACTTAATAATATTAATAACTAATATTTTGAGTGTCTGATCTAAATAATATATTTAAGGTTTTATTAAATTTATTTGAAATCATTGGACGAGTTGTATGAAAATTTCAATCATGCTGTCTAAAGTAATTATTATGACTATATAATGTAGATAGCTCAGGGTGAAGTTCAAGCATTGTATACAATTACTATTTTGCCCAAACTGTTTTAAGTTGAATGTTTATTTAACTGAAACATTTGTATAAAAATAACTTTTTGCACTACAGTTACTTTTGCTATCCAAGCCTACAATCTACAATGTCTCCATAACTATGAGTTTCTTCTCCATTGTTAAAACCATGCTTGATGTTACCAATAGTTTTTCAAGATTCAAACAGTAAACTACCTGTATTCCAAGTTTTATTTTTAATTGATTGTTCTAATTAAAATCTTTCAAGTTCCCTAGAAATATTCTCTTTGTTAAGTAATGCTCATGCTGAATCCTTTGTTGCAGATCCACAATGGATTTTATCCACACTTATAAACTCTGTATGTATTTGAAAAATTCATACTTCAAACGCGGTTCTTAATGATATTTGACAAATTTTAAGTTCATTTTCCAGTTTTTTTTTATCTTGACAGTTAATTCTTCCTGTTCGAAAGGTATAGTAACTTTGACCGTATACCGAATATCCCATAATCTTTCTTTATATGATTTATTTAATTCACTTGGTTCCAAGAAGTAATATAAAACTCAAAAGTGAATATGCCTTGCCTTTTATCATAGATTAATAGTAAGGTTAGGTATTTGTTTACCCATTAATATTTGACATTACATTAAGGGTTAGTTTAGTGAATCGTGATAATTTTAGGTTGAACTGAAAACACTGTGTTATATCCTTTTCTAAAGGTTTCTCACTTCCTCCATTGTGCATCCCAGCATCGCTGAGATTTTGAAACAACTATACTTATATGATTCAGAAAGTCATTTAAACTATTGATACGTTCATCGTGTATAGTTTCACCAATGCGATTGAAAAGCTTGATTTTGTTGTTTCCGTACTAGTTTTTCCGTTCCACGTGAAATATATTTTACTGAACTTGTAGTCCACTTGTTGTAAGAAACCAACTTATTCTTAAACTGTTTGGCTTGCAACTTTCTGTAGCAACAATTAGTACATTTTCTGTAAAGGCAATCGGGCTTTAAAGGTGAACAGCAAAAAAGACACAAGTGTTCGTTTGAAGAGCGTGTTTCTATAATTTTGGCATTATACAGCATATACCAAGTATTCAAAATTTAAATGTTTAATGCATCCACATGTACCTCTATCCTCTACTTTGGGCTTTAAAACACAAAATGGTTTTAAACGTCAAAAGATTGGTAACTAACATGTAAGTTGAGAAGGAAAGAAATTTTAGAGTTTCTAACAAATATCGTTTTTGCTTTTGAACTTTTTTAAAATTATATATTCTTTTTTCCCAGCAGTCATCCGCAATATGTCATCCCTTTCAAAAAAACCTTTTAAATCTTGCTTAACACGAAGGGACAAATAATGACCTTTGGGATGAATTGTCCTATTAAAATTCTTTATTGACTGTGCACTTAAAATCTTTGACTTATTTGCTATATTCATAAACCGGCACTTTTTCAACAAGTTATACCGCATATATTTGTTGTAAATTCTTTTATTTGAATAACCAGTACATTTCTGATAATTGTCTTTCAGCTGACATTCCAACACTTCTCCAAATAACAATTTTCTTCTGACAGGCTCGGAAACTGATTCTTTTTAAATAGCTAATTAACCTCTTAGCCTTCATTAAATTTTTTTGTAAATCAATTATTTGCCTGTACATTTTTGAACGCGACTTTTGAACCTGTTTGCGCCCCACGTTTTTCCTACAAACACACGAAACCTGATGTCACCGAGTAACTCACTACAGTCGATAACATTGTGAAGAACTTTATGAAGAAATAATAAAAGGGAAGTGTTTCGTCTGGTATGTAAAGCCTGGTAGCCAGCTAATTGTAGCCTAACATTGTATGACACATCACTGTATGGAAAACTAAGTTTCCATAGAATGAACTTTACAAATTTGTGCTGCACATGCTCAATTTTATGTATATAAACAGTATAAATAGGATTCCATATACAGCTGTTATATTCTAATATACTACGCACAAGAGAATTGTATAGAGATTTCAAAGCTCTAACATTCTTAATATGGACTGAGTTTCGTTTAACAAAGCCCAACATTTTAAATGCTCTCGAGACAATACATGAAATATGCTCAGTGAACAAGAGACGATTATCAAACAACACACCCATGTCGAATATACTGTTAACAACGTCCAGTTTCACCTTGTTAATTGTGTAATTGAAAGTAATCATTTCGGTGCTTCTTGAGAATCTCATAACCTTACACTTCTTGACATTTAAGTTGAGCAGATTATTATTCATGTACTTAACGAGATTGAAAATGTTCAATTGCACACTAGCAGAATCACATGTGCGTTCGATTGGGCTGAAGAACTTTAAGTACTCTGCTAAAGTAAACATTTACATTTGCAAAATACATCTACAATATCATTGATAAAAAGTATGAACAGGATCGGTCCAAGATGTGACCCCTGTGGAACACCCGAAATAGCCCGTATAATTCTTGAAGTTGTTTCTGCAATTTGCACCGTTTGTGTGCGATTGTCCATATAGGAGCATAACCATTCAAGGTAAGAACCAGAGATCCCAAGTGTTTTCAGTTTGTTCAGAAGAAGAGCGCGACATACACTGTCAAAGGCCTTGGATATGTTTGTATATATCACATCAACTTGTAGGCCCTTTTCTAAAGTATTAGTTAGAAAGTTATGATAAAGACCAAGATTAGTAGTAGTAGAGCGTCCCTTATAAAAACCGTGCTGTTCTACAGCAATGACGTTCTTGAAAGTGTTAAAAATTTGGTCACAAATTATGGATTCCAAAAGCTTAGGAATAGAAGATAGGATGGATATACCACGATAATTTTCCACAGCTGCACATCACCAGATTTAAACACTGGAATTAAGGTTGGTTTCTTCCAAACTAGCGGAAAGGTTCCAGTATCCAAACTCTTTTGAAAGATGAAAGTCAAAGGAACATATAGAGAAGTACCACACTGTTGCAAGAATAGAGGTGGTATACCATCAGGGCCAGCATTCTTTGATACATCCAGGGAACATAGTTTATTCATTACCTCATCCTCTGTAAATTCATGAGAACAGAGGTTAATCGCACTTTTGCTTACAATGTTTTTATTCACAAATATATTGGGACGGCTAGTGTAGCATGATTCAAAATATGTTGCAAAACCATCGACTATTCTCTGAGCATTTGTTAATACGGCATCCCCATATGCCATGGAACTAGGAATCCCACTGCTTCTTTTCAAAGAATTAATGAAAGTCCAGAAGTGTCTAATATTACTAGGCATCATAAGTTCAGTGTTGCTGATAAAATTTGAATAGCAAAGATCAATTAAGCACTTGGTGTCTTTCCTAATGTTGGAGTAGTTTTTATAATCAATTTCCGAGCCTGATAATTGATACTTTCTGTATAATTTATTCTTTAACTTAATGAGATTAATCAGTGTCCCATTATACCAATGCGGATATTTGCTGCAGAGCTTCTTCTGCCGAGGCATGTGCATATCAACACCCTTTAAAACAAGCTCATAAAAATGTTCTACAGCTTCATCAATACTTATATAGCCATGAAGAACAGACCAGTCAATGGAGTTATAAAAGGCATTTAGTTTACCATAGTCGGCCCTACGAAAATTATAGAAGTATGATGGAGATTCATTTTTGATCGATGGAGTAAAAGTATTAACAATAGTAATTATGAGTGGAGGGTGATAATTATCAACTATACTTAAGGACTGGTCAGCTTCAGTAACCACTGTATTGTCAATTGCATCTGTAAATATGAGATCAAGCATTCTACCATAAAAATTAAAAACCAGATTAACCTGTTGAAGGTTAAGGTAATACATATCTGGATAAAGGATTCAGCATCCACAGGTAGCAAGCCCACAGGGTTGGTAAAATTTCCCTCATCATCCAATGACCACTTAATCTTAGGCAGATTGAAATCACCAGTAATTAGAAATTGAGAATTATTGTTGTCAGCTAGTATACTATCAGCTTTTTTAGTACAATTAGCATAAAGTTCGTAACATGAATTTGGGGGAAAATATACCCCACATATAATTATCGTTACAGAGCCAAATTTTACTTTAACCCAGGTGTCTTCAAAGAAAATGCTATTGCAACCTATAATCTCATATGCAGCAATATGAGAAGCTACTGCCACCAGTGTACCACCACCACGGTCACAAACAAGGGCATCATAATTACAATCATGACGATAGACTTTATAAGAGTTAGGAAACAGTTCTTGATTCGAATAATCTCTATTAACCCAAGTTTCCGTCAAGATTATCACCGCATAGTTAGAACAAGAAGCTGCCCGATAAAATTCAGCAGTCTTAGTTCGCAAACCACGCACATTCTGATAATATATATTAATTTGCTTATTGTAGAGTTTTACCTCGTTGCTTTCTCTTAACAGTGTCAGGATTTACTAAAGGGATTTGGTTGCCTACGAAAAATATAGGGCCTGATTTCAGTGCCACTTGGCCAAAGACCAGGGTTCTCTACAATGCTTCTGTCTTCAGTGTTAACCCCAATACGAAAACATGCTTAAATGCCTCTTGTTTCCAAGGCATCACAAGTAAAATTAGAATTAGGGAGCATATGTTGAAGATGTTCTGATACAATAGTACAATCGGTACCAGCTTTGATGCGACCGATGAATAACCAAGATTTCCTCTCTATTGCCATAAGTCTAGAATTAGAGTTAACATCAATTCCAGTTCCATAAATTGATCTTTTACCTTCTTTCTTCTACGCTGCACCATTGTAAAACTTTGAATTATGCTGTTGGAGATTTGGATTAGTAACATTAGCATAGGTAGATTTAACTGTATTTAACAGTGTGCTAGGTTGATGATTATTCGGGTTATCCAAAACTGCAGATGTAGAAGATTCCTTAATAAATTTAGTCAATTGAGGTGCAAGCAATCCAGAATCAGTAGTAACAGCTAATGTGTTGTGATTAGAAGTAACTGTTGATAACAAACAATTAACACCTGTGTTATGATGTTCATTACAGTTCATGTTATTATTACATGTAACTTTAGATAAGGTATCAACAGTATCAATATGGTTATTGCTAACACCTGGATTCCCAATTGACTTTACAACTTTTAAGTCCTTAGTAAATAGTCTAACAAGCTCAACATTACTCTGCCTTAAGTTAACCATTTCAGTTTTAAGCATATTTATTTCTTCTAATAGTGGCCTGGTTTCTTGATTAATAAGTGATTTAATAATGTTTCCAAACAAATTACCTTTTAGGAATTTTACAACTTCATCAGCTTCAGACAACTTATCAACTAAAGTTTGAGGTCTGTGCACAGTTAAAAATGCATCTTGATCTTCATTAACACTGGTAAAAGTATTATTATCATTGTTAATAAATTCACTGCCATTTTTGTTACAAACATTGCACAAGTAGATACAACCACTGTCTGTATCTGTCTGAGTAGCCCCTAGTCGCTCACCACATAAGGGTGTGCTATAACTCCACACTTAGTACACTCAACATATTTTACTACCTTTTTGGAACAGTATTTGCAAATTTTAGTTGCATCACAAACACCGAGTTGTTCATTGGTAGCCATCTTGTTAGTTTCTTCACCTTTTAATTTCACCATGCGAGTATAAGCATTACTTCTCTTGAACATATTTTCCACAAACGAGTTTCTTATAAATATCGACTGTCGTCCCAGGTGGTGGAACTCAAAATTAGCTCAAAAAATAGCAATCAAACTGAACACTTTTCTACTACTAAACTTTCATAGTACAGCTACTACGACTAGGCCCATAACCAAAGAAAGATAAAGTGTATTTTGGCTAATAAAATCGATATACAAAGAAAAATATAATACTTGCTATTATATTAATATAAGGTGCAACCACAACAACAGTTTTTGTTTTGTGACAGATACCTTTTATCTGCTACTAGATTACCTAGTACAACATGTACAATCTAGAATGTCGGGTACATAGAAGTACACATGTACAGCGTGGTTTTCCCACTCCTACAGAAACATAGGCAAGTTAAAAAGCAATGGAGAAAGAGAGCACACAGACAAAAGAAAAAGGAGCAGCACAAACTTAATCAACTGCTTATGGATAATGCTCCACCACCTTCACCAGTTTTAGTTTCACAGCCATATTATAACCCACTGGACAATGTAATGGTTACACCTTTTAACTCAAATGCTCCTGTAACTTCACATATTTCGACTTCTAGGAAAAACGTGGGGCGCAAACAGGTTCAAAAGTCGCGTTCAAAAATGTACAGGCAAATAATTGATTTACAAAAAAATTTAATGAAGGCTAAGAGGGCATCTGAGAAATACAGAAAAAGATGCCAACGGCTCAAGCAAAAACAATACCAAAAATTGTGTTCTAAGTCCAAACTCGAAAGTTAATTAGCTATTAAAAAAGAATCAGTTTCCGAGCCTGTCAGAAGAAAATTGTTATTTGGAGAAGTGTTGGAATGTCAGCTGAAAGACAATTGGCAGAAATGTACTGGTTATTCAAATAAAAGAATTTACAACAAATATATGCGGTATAACTTGTTGAAAAAGTGCCGGTTTATGAATATAGCAAATAAGTCAAAGATTTTAAGTGCACAGTCAATAAAGAATTTTAATAGGACAATTCATCCCAAAGGTCATTATTTGTCCCTTCGTGTTAAGCAAGATTTAAAAGGTTTTTTTGAAAGGGATGACATATTGCGGATGACTGCTGGGAAAAACGAAAATATAATTTTAAAAAAGTTCAAAAGCAAAAACAACATTTTAGGTTTCCTGAAAATGTCAACTTTAAAGGATTTTAAGCGCCAAATTTAAATTTATGAGGTAGTAATTTGTTTCTCCTAGGACAATATTAAAAAAATTTTATTTATTCTATCTTTTAAGACAAAGTATGTGTAACTGAGTTCACACACTCTTTGACATGTTCTCTTTAATAAATTTAGGTCAAAAAAGTATATTAAACAGGCTATCACCCGGCGATTGATTGATTATACTGCAATTGCGAGATTGGGACATAATGAGGGAGTGATAAATAAATCGTAAAACAGTATAATTTTTTACCTGAGTATCAGTATGTACACAATATTAAATATTATTTTGCTTGTGTATAACATATACGAATTCGCTATGAATAAATATGTACTGCAACGATTTAAATAGACTTTAAAAAAGGCCCGGACTGCTATTAGTTTGATTTGCAGAGAATTACCCAAATACTAAATGTAAATATATTAGTTAGTAGTTAGTTAATATTAGATTTTTAAAATGCCTTCCTTTTAGGAGTTTTATTATTTTGGAGATCATAAATAAATAGTGTAATTCAGTACAAACAAGAACTTGTGTTAGTGCCAATATTGTAGAATCAGAAACGCTCTGCTGCTAACAAAAGAGTATAAAATTCATTTACTCTAAGATACTGGTAACATGAAGTAAACCCATTTTGCTGTACAGCATTGCAAAACAGCTGCTCTGTGTGTGAATGATTTTGTTCCATTGCTTTAACTATTTGCATCATTACAGCCATTTGTTGTTGAATCATTAGTTTAAAACCATCTACGGAAGGTTCTCGTGATGGTTCGTAAACGCTCCATCCAACATCTTCCACCTTCTTTCACATCCATTATTCAAAAAAAAAACAATTAATCGGACTGCCGTATAAATAAATATATGCGAACATGACCAAGCATGTCAATTTAATACAAATAAGATGTACCACTCATCTGTACTAATACAACACGTGTTCTTGTTTCAGTAACCCGGTAACAAGGCTTGACAGCAAGTGATCTAATGGTAGTTTCCCAAAACTGAAATACTGTTCTAGTCGCAGACAACTTTACGTTCACAAATTTACAATTCAACTCAAATACTAAACAATATAAGTTTAGAGTATCTGTTCTACCAAGTATAAACCAAGTATAAATGATCTGTGTAGAGTTAGTTCCTGAAAGCATATTGATTTCCTCCCAAATTTCACCATTACAAATAGATTTTCAACATAACTTCTGCTTACGTATAATATCACTTGTATTAATATTACTATCTAGCCTAAAAACCTTATAATCAGTCTAACCTATTTCAGAATCCGAAATTTCGTTATTAAGTTGGGATTCTACCAAATTTATAATGTCATAATTACATTTATAGATTGAATTCAAGTAATTTTGTATGCAAGCCACCAACATTTTGATAATAAACTTTAAGATGCGTTGATGTAGAATTTTTTAGTTTTGTGAGAGTTGGCAGTCAATTTATATATTTAATGCACAGACCAATTTCACTTTTATCAGCACAAACACCTTTTATAATGACCTTGTCTTTATACTAATAAAGAACCCATACAGTACGTAATTCTACAGTGTTATATTTGTTAAATATCTGAATCACTTCAGCTAGTCATTAATTGTCATTTCAGAGTGATCAAGTTCCAGTTGGGCATATTCCGCGTTCGTTAACAATCTTTTGCCGAGGTGAAACAACTCGTCAAACATTACCAGGTGATCATGTGGCAATCACGGGAATATTTTTACCACTTTTACGCACAGGGTATCGCCAAATATCTGGTGGCCTTTTATCTGAAACTTATTT
The DNA here is from genome assembly GCA_036346225.1 of Platerodrilus igneus. Taxonomy (NCBI): domain Eukaryota; kingdom Metazoa; phylum Arthropoda; class Insecta; order Coleoptera; family Lycidae; genus Platerodrilus; species Platerodrilus igneus. The sequence continues at coordinate 10,352,586 of JARFIW010000266.1, read as the reverse complement.
GGAAGCTCATGTAAGTATTTATTTTTTGAATTATAATATATTCAATTTAACATTTAGAGGGTTGTATCTGTGAATAAAACTGCCGAAGATGAAACTGCATCTACATCATTAACTCCAGAGGAATTGTCCATTTTAACACAAGATGATTTTTATGTTAAGTTGGCTAAATCAATAGCACCAGAAATTTATGGTTATTTAGATGTTAAAAAAGCTTTACTATTGTTACTAGTTGGTGGTGTAGACAAGCGACCTGATGGAATGAAAATTCGAGGAAATATTAACATTTGTTTGATGGGTGATCCTGGTGTAGCTAAATCGCAACTTTTGGGTTACATTAATCGACTTGCTCCTAGAAGTACATTACATTTATTTATTATTGTATAATTTTGTGTAAACGTTTTAGGTCAATATACGACTGGTAGAGGATCTTCAGGAGTTGGTTTAACTGCAGCCGTTATGAAAGACCCTTTAACAGAAGAAATGATGTTGGAAGGCGGTGCTCTCGTTCTTGCGGATAAAGGTATATGTTGCATAGATGAGTTTGATAAGATGGCCGATGGTGATCGAACTGCGATTCATGAAGTGATGGAACAACAAACAATCAGCATTGCTAAGGTGATATTCAAAATAGTTATTTATTATACAAGCGAAAAAAGTACTAGATTTTAGCTCGAGGTGTGTTTGTCTCTGAAGTGAAGCGGAGGAAGACAAAACACCGAGAGTTAAAATCTTACATTTACCGTGTATAATACACTATTTTTCTCTGCGACAGGAAAACGATGATTTAATATTGAAAAAATATTACAATATATAAAATCAAAAAAATCGATCAATGTTAAATTTGAAATTTCAAACAAATAATCAAATATCTGTCAATTTAATTCTGCGAGTGGTTTCAAAAATTGCTTACTTAAGTTTTTATATCGGTTGTTTTGAACGCAACGAAGTTATGATACGATGTTATGTTACTCCTGTATGTTACAAGTGTGGACCCGGTTATAAATTAAATATCTTCGTGTTCTTACTTATTTGCACATACTAATTTTTTCCTGGGGAAAGAAGTAAATTAAAAAAAAGTGACATTTTGTTACCCGCCAAGAAACATTAAATGTCAAATTTTTTTTCCCGTCACAGAAAAACTATTTTATTACTTATTTATCATAAGGAAATTATCGAAAAAATGAACAGAATTTGATGTAAAGATTTATTTTATTTGATTTGCATGTAATTTTTGTGGTTGCAACAAAAGTGTCATCTAGTTCAGACACGCTCTGTCCAGGGTTTACTCATTGCCTTTGATAAAATAATACTATTTATAGATTTTGTTATATCAGTAGAATAGAAAACTGAAAGTACATATTCAATCCATTTTGACTTATTTCGTAGGTTCTTAAATGTAATTATTTCTGCAGTTTCTATTTTGTGCTCTTTCATAAAATTTGCTGTATCGTTTTCATGATTTATTTGTATTGGAAGCAGTTAGATTGGGTTTGCTTTTAATTAGCGTAATAAATTATTAGTCCTTCCATAACTTAACAATATATTCACCACTTACCTCCAATTATGACCTTAGAGAAATTATGGTATTTTTAATTGTACAGAAAATTTCGTTTGTATTTTATAACTCTAAAACAAAGAGTTTCAGTTGTTAGTTTGGGTGAAATTTGCCATTTTGCCACTACAATACTATTTTTAGGGTTCCGTACCTTATAAGATATAATGGAACCTTTATAAGATCACTCTAGTGTCCGTCTGTCACAGAAATTTTTCTCGAAAACTAACGTAGGAATTTGAAATTTGGCACAATGCTAGCAGATTAAAAGTGTATGAGATTTTTGCTTGTCAGCTATTAGGTAGTACGAACATAATAATTTTCTTAAAAATTTGCAAATTAGAAAACTAGCCATAGTATGTGTGGGACCTTTGCAAGCATTAAAACAAAGAAACAAGTGAAGGAATATTCAGAGGAAAATTTGGAACTATTTTCTATGCATCAAATACAGTTTTATGTTGTGTTCTAACAATTGAATACGTTTGTCTGAAAAGAAGAATCGAGTCTGTAATAGTTTTCTTTCTGAGCATATTCCTATGGAAATGAAAGGTGTGCTGTTCACGTAACTAGACATCCATTAGGTTGCTCCAGCCTAAAATTATTATTATCGATGGTAGTTTATTAAAATAATGTTATTTTTTCATTGATTGATGTGTTATTGCTTGCGTATCACTTTTCCTTTAAAATAAATCAATAATTACTGGCTGCCTTTTGTTTATCAGCTAAAAGTTGGTTGTGAAGTTCGTTATTTGATATGGGACACTATGAGTCAAAAAGATCTATAAGCACTAGCTGATTTATTTAAGGTGAGAATGGACAATTTTAAAACTGCATTACAGACATTATTAAGAACATCTGCTGGTAATATCAATGATATCTAACAGGATGCTGATAGTTTTGTATAATTTAAAGCTAATATGATTAATGTTATTAAACAACTAAATTAACGATTATGTATTGTACAAATTAAAGTAGATGACCCTGAAAATAATTCCAATCGTAACTACACGTTGCTCCATGGTGTACTGGAAGAAGAAGGTGAGAAACTTGATCATGTTGCATTGAATATATTTTAAAAATAATTTACAAATTGACATGTCTAAATCTATGGTATGTCAGCCCGCTAAGTAAAAAAGTCACCGTATAATTATTAGATTTCTTTCATATCAAGAACGTTAGTCAGTATGGAATTCGAAGAAGATGTTTAAAGGTACTAGGTATTCTCTCGATGGTATCAATTATAAAGTAAGCCGAATGAAATTTGGCATTAAAAGTAGTTGTACAGTGAATTTCAAAGTTTTTGCTCTTCTAACTAATGGGAAGAAGCGAATCGTCTCTTCTCACAGTGAACTTGATGATACTGTTGGAATGGATGAGAGGCGTCAGCTTCGCAGCTGAACTAGGTAATGATAATGTTGAAACAAGTTGCCGATATACGATATACTTTCAATTAAGTTGTCTAGCTACCATATACTTTATACCTATTCTGAAAACGAGTTGTTTATTTTTATGTTTGTTTTCATCTTAATTCTTCTTGGGTATTAAACCAATCAGAGTTTTTAAAATTGTCTTTATTTACGTCTCGATCTATGACCTAGTTTTTAAAATACCAAGAAGAATTAAGAAGAATACAAAACAAACCACAACAAACATACAGGAGTATTTATGTTTGTTTATTGTAACCCATATTCTAGTATTTTAAAGTTAGTGTATAATTGTATGAATCAATAGTTGAGGCTGTTGGTGGATTATGGGTATCCATTGTCTCCAGTGTGGCTATTCTCTTTCGTTATTCTTCATTATAATTCAAAAATAGCTGAACATTTTGCATACATATGCCTCATAGAAGTGGATTTTTATGAGAAAAGGAGTTTGGAATTTGACCGACTTTCCACTTTGTTGCTCGTTGTTTCTTCAGGATCCAATCTTTCAGTTTTTTAACTTGAAAATGCATTTCGTTGTCAGATTAATGCCAGATCACTATCTTCGCATTTTGTAGAGTTTGCATACATATTTGAATCCTTTCCACCACATTGCATTGTAGTATCGGAAAACTGGTTAAAGTCTTTTCTCCGTGATAACGATGGTTTAACTTGTGGGCCATAGAGTTTTACTCAACGATAGTGTTGGGGATTTAATAGAAATACTACAATGTGAAGTTACTTCGCGTTTGTGCCGGGAACTACTTTTGTTGCACAAAACGCGGATGCTTTATTGCATGCTTCATTTTCATATTCATTCGCATTTAAGATGTCGCAGGGGTCAGCTCATGACAGTTCATCCCTATCTATTGTAATGTACATAACTTAATTGTTTAAATTACCTATAAGTTTCAATTATATTCAGTAACAATAAACGTATTCTACGTTAAATTATTTTATCTACTCGTATCAAATTACATATTAATTAATCAGCTGTTTTTGAGCAATTTATAATATCCATAAACAAACAGCGTGAGTTATAATAACTCCATTGTGATTTATGATAATTCTCAGTATTCCTACTAGATGGTTTCAAATTCCTTCATGTCTAGTCTGTATAATCGAATAGACGCAAAGCGCGAAGTTGGCTCTGTACGAGCCTGATACGACGAAATGCAAGGTTCATTATTATTATTGAGATAAGGCTACTTGACAAATTTAAATAAACTATTCTGACATTTTCAAATTGAAATTGAATTAAGTAAAATTAGCGTTAAATACGATGAATTCTGATAGTGAAGATGAATTAATATGTACACCTCCAGAGTTGAGACAGGTAGCTAATGCTACAGTACAGAATCTATTACCCGAAAAATCGCAAGCCAAATATAAAGAAGTGTATAAAAACTTTCTAGATTGGTGTAGCAGTAAGAATGTCAACTGTAACAACAATAAATTTAAATAATTCAGTCCCACATATTCAGTTTACGGGTTGTTCAAACTTTACTGTTAATTTTGTTAATAAGCAAAATGAATAATTAGACAAAAAATTTTGTATCAAGATTTCTAAATATAGTAAATATAGTGTTCTTTATCTGTGTACTTAATCTTAGTGTTCACTGTTGTAGTCGTAGATAAAGTATAGTATTCAACATATGGTAATGGCAATAACTCACTTGATGAATTACGGCACTCGCCTTCGGCTCGTGCCGCAAACTTCATCTGCGTGAGTTATTGCCTACATTACCGTATGTTGAATAATATACTAATTTACATTTCAAATCTTAGCAATAAACAAGTTTCCAGTTTTATTGTTAAGTTGGTCCTAAGAGTTTACACTTCAATGGAATACACGTGCAGCAGACTATGCATTGAAGGTAATTTTCTAGAGTTCGATTAAACCAGCTAATTCGTTTCAGATCTACAAATTCATAATTACGAATCAATATACACAAACATATTCCAATCAGATAGTACTGGAAAATGTGGATGTGGGGTTGGTTTTTGTATTAGCATTCTTCTATTTTGTATAGTTTAAAACCAGAATAAATTTTGTGGAAATAACTGTAAATTGTGCACAACTTCTTGTTGGCGTAGTCTATGAACTAACTCAGGTTGGTTCTGTATGAGATATAGAATATGCCATATGTAAAGTATTATCGAACTACGCTTATGTCATTGCATTGGATGATTGGGACATCAACGTGTTCAAAGATACTTCGGATGATACCTTTGCATCCTCCCACTTCAGCCTAGTCATCACCTTCTCATTCGTCATCTACAATAAACCATATTATCACTTCAAATAGTGATATAGCTCTTAACTTTGGACAGATATCTGTATTAGACATTCCGAATCACGATTTTTTTATTTTTTATTCAATTAAAGTATCATAGTTTCAACCACAAACTATTACTTGCAGTAATGTTAAAAATACCAATATATGTAAACTCAATACTGATGCAGAATATACTTCATGAGGATTGTTCGCGCCATTTCGCTCTCCCAACGTGGTATTCTTTATCAAGCCAGGCGAGATAAGGAATACCATAATTTAAAAGAGTCGATTAGCAACCATCCGCGAACGCGAACGTGTTCCTTCAATTCTAAATATTACTCTCTAATCTCTTTCCTAAAATAACCATTTCCTGACTCCGTTCCTATTTACCTCTGGCCAGAAACAGTACTGAAAGGTGCCGTTAGTGCTCCAGATGTCTGTGCTTCGTAAGTGCTTTAAGTATTTATGTGACTTGTATTCCAATTCTATGTTTATTTCCTTCTACTCTATACAGTCCACGCTCTACCTTACAAACCCTGGTTTACTGCCTACTGCACTCCAGGCAACTTCTAATTGTGCCCTTTGTCGTTCCAAGAGGCGCATACATAAGTTTTTTGATCCGTACGAGCCGAATTAAGAACTACGTTATATCTCGTTCTTCGTCTCACATCCTCAATTCAAGCACATAAATACGTATGTCCAACATTAATTGTAATTTCGAATAATCATAACACTTTAATTCTAAAGATAATTAAATTGCTATAAAAGTTTCCAGTTTGAATTGCACGTGTGTACTTTTAAAAATACTGCATTTATATTTTAGTCAGATAACTTCGTTATCGCGTTGCCATTCAACACGTTTAAAACAATGACATTTGTATTTGTATACAAACAATAAACTCTGCTTGAAGTACTCTTAATCTAAGATTCGTGCGTTTAATCATGACTACCAGAAACATTCTACAAAAGAAATTAGAGGATTATTTTTCTCGTTTAACGGAAATCCAAGACTATATCAAAACGGCTACTCGCTTTTCAGCAGTCGAAGCGAGATATGTTCGAATGCAAAGTATTGAGCAACAACTCGATGCTCTTTACGATAAAATTTTAAGTTATAATTCCACTGTAGAAGAAAAGGATGAGATAAATTCTCAAAGATCTTCCTTCGACAATTTAATAGATGTTATTCGTTCTCGGTTTTTCGATATGAAGCAAAAGGCTTCTACTTCTGCCGGCGATACAGCAGTTGTCGCAAGTGCATCTCAACCTGTTATCAGTTACTTAAAACCTCTTAGTATAAATCCGTTTGATGGTTGTTTAGACAATTGGCAAAATTTCATTACGTTATACAAAAGTTTACAGTCCATGAAAACGATCACATTCCCGTAATCCAGAAGTATCATTACATGCGAATGCTTCTTCGGGGGGAAGCATTGGCTTTAATTTCGGATTTAGCTCTAGATGCCAATTTATATGAGCAAGCGTTTACGAAACTTCAGGATCGCTACATTTCACCTCGTAGAATTACGAGCTACTACTTAAATAAAATACTTCAATTTAAAAACTCTGGATCGTTCTCAAACTTTATTAATATTCATGTTAATGCTGTTAACACGTTAAAGGTAGCGAATAAAGTTGAAGATTTGGCTGATTTTTTATTGTTTTCTTTATGCTATCGCAACCTAGAATTCAAAACTCAAAACGCATTTGATTCAAACGTAGGTTCGGCAGTTCCTACTTGTACTCAACTGTTCGATTTCTTAACTTTGCAAAGCAAAACATCAGAGCTTTATGAAGATATTAAAAGGGAAAGAGCGCCAAGGCCAGGTGCACCCCTTCGCTTTAAATCTAGTTTAAACCAATCCTTCTTGATTAAAAACTCGCAGACTTCAGTGGCGACTAAAACCGCTAGTATAATTTGTCCCTATTGTGGGGAAGTCCATAAAATCTATGGATGTTTGGCATTTAGAAAGCTTAGCGTTGACGATCGTCAAGTTGCTATTAAATCTTTAAATCGATGTTTTAAATGCCTCGGCAGTCATACTCCTCGTGATTGTAATTCTGATGGTAAATGTAAGTTGTGCCATTCCTATTTTCATCATACTCTGTTGCATAAACCACTTGCTAGGGAACACATTAATGAATCTAACGATTCGAAAGCCGCACTCACAACTGAAGTTGTTTCGACATGCAACGTCACAAATTCACTAGAAAATTACACTGTTTTATTAGGTACGGTAGAAGCTTGTGTTTTAGATATAAACAATAAGTTACAATCTGTGAGATGCATTTTAGATTCCGGATCTCAAATCAACGCAATTTCAAGTTCTTGTGTCCAACGCTTAGGGTTGGAGCGTCAACATGATTTTCGCCAAGTTGGTGGCATTTCAGGTTCTGCAATTTAATCCAAAGGAGCTGTAATATGCACTTTGTTTTCTAATCACCAAGCATCAATTTCAATTTTGTGCTTCAATCTTTCCTAAAATAACGGAAACGTTCCCGGTTGCTCACTGCCTTCTCGTATTTACCATAAATTTAAATGTTTGCAGCTTGCTGATGAAAATTTTCATAAATCATTGCCCGTAGATATACTACTGGGTGCTGAAATATGTTCCGAAGTGCTATTTTCTGATCGCACTAGAATCATTCCTGGCCAACCAGTAGCAATTGAAACAATGTTCGGTTACGTGCTATTGGGACAGGTTCCTAATGTTAACACCGCAGTTAATGCAACTTCTCTTTTTATTTCTGATTCAGTAGATAATGATATAAGGAATTTCTGGGAATTAGAAGAAGTCAAAATGCCCAAAGTTCCCTCTCAGAAGAATGTTATTTGTGAATCTCATTTTCTAGAAAATTATTCTCGAAACGCCTCTGGTCGTTTTACTGTCGCTCTCCCTTTCAATAACAATATTAAACCTCTCGGTAGCAATCGACATGTTGCTTATAAATGTTATCTAAATTTAGAAAAACATCTTTCATGTTCTCTGGAAAAACAAAATTCTTATAATATGTTTTTACAAGAATATTTTGATCTTGGTCATATGATTTTAGCCGAAAATCCATCCGATTATATTTTACCACATCATGCCATCTCGAAAATAACAAGTAGTACTACCAAACTACGCGTTGTTTTTAATGGATCTGCCGTGGATTCAGTAGATCTTTCTCTCAACAATAGATTATATGCTGGTCCCAAATTACAGTGCAATTTACCAGATATAATAAATACATTTAGATCGCATAAAATTGCTGTTTGTGCGGACATTCGCATGATGTACCGGCAGATCTTACTGTAAGCAAGATTGTCAATTTCAGCATATATTTTGGAGACCAACTCCACAAGACAACATTTCTGAGTACGAGCTTAGAACTCTTACATATGGTTTAGCTCCTTCCGCTTTCTTAGCTCAAAGAGTTCTTCGGCAATTAGTTATAGACGAAGGGAACTCTTACCCCCTGGCTTCTGAAACTATTATGTATCATACCTATATGGATGACGTAATTAGCGGTGCCGAAAGTATTGCTGAAGCGAAGCAACTACAACACGAGCTAGTAAAACTTCTTTCTCTAGGCCAGTTTGATTTGCGCAAATGGTCCAGTAACTCTGAGGAATTGTTACAGGATTTCGAACAAACTGAATTAGAAACTCTAATTCCTTTCTCTGATCATGTTAGTGGTATAAAGATACTAGGTTTAGTCTGGAACCCTGGAATAGACGTGTTCACTTATAACGTGATACCCTTTAAAGGTGAATTTACAAAATGCTCTGTACTTTCTTATATGGCCCGCATATTTGACCCTTTAGGGTGGTTAACTCCAGTAATATTTGTAGTAAAGCATATGTTACAACGACTGTGGGTTCAACAAATTGATTGGGATGATACCCCTGATCATAAGTGGTGTCAGGAATGGCAAGGCTTTTGTAACCAAATTACTATGTTATCCCAGCTAAAAATTCCTCGTATTTTGTCTCATTTTCACGGCACTTATCGATTGCTAGGATTTTGCGATGCAAGCGAGAGGATACGGCGCTTGTGTCTACTTGTATGTTGTTAATGATAAATCTGTAGATTGTAATCTTTTACAAGCCAAGAGCAAGGTTGCTCCTCTAAAGCATCTTACAATCCCACGCTTAGAACTTTCTGGAGCTCTTTTATTAGCAAAATTAATTCATTCTATGCGTTCAAATAAATTTCCATACCCTATTTTGGAAACTAAACTTTATTCAGACTCTCAAGTCGTACTTACATGGTTGCGTACGTCTACATATTTGTTAAAGCCTTTTGTGGGAAATCGAGTAAGCCAAATTCTAGAATATACCTCCATTGATCAATGGAGCCATGTTTCCGGAGAACTTAACCCCGCTGACGTCGCTTCTCGTGGACTCACCCTTTCAATTATTACGCCACGATTTGTGGTGGAAAGGTGCATCTAATTTAAAGGATGTTTGTTTTAACCTCAACTATTCTTTTGTTCCTTTGAGTGAAGTACCTGAATTAAAATCAATTACTACACTACTGGTTGCATTAGAACAGTGCGATTTTGCTGAATTCATGGGAAATTTTTCTTATTTAAGTCGCTTGCAATATGCAACGGCATATATTATTCGTTTATTTATAATTGCCGTCACCCCATGGAAAAATTCTAGGTCCTATTTCTCGTGATGAATTACATAATGCATCACAAACATGCGTGAAACTTGTTCAACAACAGTTTTTGCAGTAGAATTGTTGCAAATAAAAATAAAAACCTCTCCGCCTCTTTTAGAAAATTATCGCCGTTTATCGATACTCTAGGTTTGTTTAGGGTGGGCGGTCGCTACAGCATTCACATTTGAACTATGATAGCAAACATCCTCTGTTATTGCCTAAAAGGGCAGCTTTATCTAAACTTATTTGCGACCACTATCATGCGTTATCTTTGCATTCGGACCTCTTACCACACAAGCTCTTATTCTAAGAAAATACTGGATTTTAGGATCACGATCGTTAATACCCCCCCCCCCCCCCCCCCCCCCCCCCCCCCCCCCCCCCCCCCCCCCCCCCCCCCCCCCCCCCCCCCCCCCCCCCCCCCCCCCCCCCCCCCCCCCCCCCCCCCCCCCCCCCCCCCCCCCCCCCCCCCCCCCCCCCCCCCCCCCCCCCCCCCCCCCCCCCCCCCCCCCCCCCCCCCCCCCCCCCCCCCCCCCCCCCCCCCCCCCCCCCCCCCCCCCCCCCCCCCCCCCCCCCCCCCCCCCCCCCCCCCCCCCCCCCCCCCCCCCCCCCCCCCCCCCCCCCCCCCCCCCCCCCCCCCCCCCCCCCCCCCCCCCCCCCCCCCCCCCCCCCCCCCCCCCCCCCCCCCCCCCCCCCCCCCCCCCCCCCCCCCCCCCCCCCCCCCCCCCCCCCCCCCCCCCCCCCCCCCCCCCCCCCCCCCCTTTTTTTTTTTTTTTTTTTTTTTTTTTTTTTTTTTTTTTTTTTTTTTTTTTTTTTTTTTTTTTTTTTTTTTTTTTTTTTTTTTTTTTTTTTTTTTTTTTTTTTTTTTTTTTTTTTTTTTTTTTTTTTTTTTTTTTTTTTTTTTTTTTTTTTTTTTTTTTTTTTTTTTTTTTTTTTTTTTTTTTTTTTTTTTTTTTTTTTTTTTTTTTTTTTTTTTTTTTTTTTTTTTTTTTTTTTTTTTTTTTTTTTTTTTTTTTTTTTTTTTTTTTTTTTTTTTTTTTTTTTTTTTTTTTTTTTTTTTTTTTTTTTTTTTTTTTTTTTTTTTTTTTTTTTTTTTTTTTTTTTTTTTTTTTTTTTTTTTTTTTTTTTTTTTTTTTTTTTTTTTTTTTTTTTTTTTTTTTTTTTTTTTTTTTTTTTTTTTTTTTTTTTTTTTTTTTTTTTTTTTTTTTTTTTTTTTTTTTTTTTTTTTTTTTTTTTTTTTTTTTTTTTTTTTTTTTTTTTTTTTTTTTTTTTTTTTTTTTTTTTTTTTTTTTTTTTTTTTTTTTTTTTTTTTTTTTTTTTTTTTTTTTTTTTTTTTTTTTTTTTTTTTTTTTTTTTTTTTTTTTTTTTTTTTTTTTTTTTTTTTTTTTTTTTTTTTTTTTTTTTTTTTTTTTTTTTTTTTTTTTTTTTTTTTTTTTTTTTTTTTTTTTTTTTTTTTTTTTTTTTTTTTTTTTTTTTTTTTTTTTTTTTTTTTTTTTTTTTTTTTTTTTTTTTTTTTTTTTTTTTTTTTTTTTTTTTTTTTTTTTTTTTTTTTTTTTTTTTTTTTTTTTTTTTTTCCATTGTAGTATCGGAAAACTGGTTAAAGTCTTTTCTCCGTGATACGATGGTTCAACTTGTGGGCCATAGAGTTTTACTCAACGATAGTGTTGGGGATTTAATAGAAATACTACAATGTGAAGTTACTTGCGTTGTGCCGGAACTACTTTTGTTGCGCAAAACGCGGATGCTTTATTGCATGCTTCATTTTCATATTCATTCGCATTTAAGATGTCGCAGGGGTCAGCTCATGACAGTTCATCCCTATCTATTGTAATGTACATAACTTAAATGTTTAAACTACCTATAAGTTTAAATTATATTCAGTAACAATAAACGTATTCTACGTTAAATTATTTTATCTACTCGTATCAAATTACATATTAATTAATTAGCTGTTTTTGAGCAATTTATAATATCTATAAACAAACAGTGTGAGTTATAATAACTCCCTTGTGATTTATGATAATTCTCAGTATTCCTACTAGATGGTGTCAAATTCCTTCATGTCTAGTCTGTATAATCGAATAGACTGCTTAGCGGTTGGCTCTGTACGAGCCTGATACGACGAAATGCAAGGTTCATTATTATTATTGAGATAAGGCTACTTGACAAATTTAAATAAATTATTCTGACGTTTTCAAATTGAAATTGAATTAAGTAAAATTAGCGTTAAATACGATGAATTCTGATAGTGAAGATGAATTAATATGTACACCTCCAGAGTTGAGGCAGGTAGCTAATGCTACAGTACAGAATCTATTACCCGAAAAATCGCAAGCCAAATATAAAGAAGTGTATAAAAACTTTCTAGATTGGTGTAGCAGTAAGAATGTCAACTGTAACAACAATAAATTTAAATAATTCAGTCCCACATATTCAGTTTACGGGTTGTTCAAACTTTACTCTTAATTTTGTTAATAAGCAAAATGAGTAATTATACAAAAAATTTTGTATCAAGATTTCTAAATATAGTAAATATAGTGTTCTTTATCTGTGTACTTAATCTTAGTGTTCACTGTTGTAGTCGTAGATAAAGTATAGTATTCAACATACGGTAATGGCAATAACTCACTTGATGAATTACGGCACTTGCCTTCGGGTCATGCCGCAAACTTCATCTGCGTGAGTTATTGCCTACATTACCGTATGTTGAATAATATACTAATTTACATTTCAAATCTTAGCAATAAACAAGTTTCCAGTTTTATTGTTAAGTTGGTCCTAAGAGTTTACACTTCAATGGAATACACGTGCAGCAGACTATGCATTGAAGGTAATTTTCTAGAGTTCGATTAAACCAGCTAATTCATTCCAGATCTACAAATTTATAATTACAAATCAATATACACAAACATATTCCAATCAGATAGTACTGGAAAATGTGGATGTGGGGTTGGTTTTTGTATTAGCATCAATCTTAGCTTTAAAATTGTACTCATCTTCCATTTTGTATAGTTTAAAACCAGAATAAATTTTGTGGAAATAACTGTAAATTGTGCACAACTTCTTGTTGGCGTAGTCTATGAACTAACTCAGGTTGGTTCTGTATGAGATATAGAATATGCCATATTTAAAGTATTATCGAACTATGCTTATGTCATTGCATTGGATGATTGGGACATTAACGTGTTCAAAGATACTTCGGATGATACCTTTGCATCCTCCCACTTCAGCCTAGTCATCACCTTCTCATTCGTCATCTACAATAGACCATATTATCACTTCAAATAGAGATATAGCTCTTAACTTTGGACAGATATCTGTATTAGACATTCCGAATCACGATTTTTTTATTTTTTATTCAATTAAAGTAACATAGTTTCAACCACAAACTATTACTTGCAGTAATGTTAAAATACCAATATATGTAAACTCAATACTGATGCAGAATATACTTCATGAGGATATATTGACCAATGCTTATGTTATTTATGCTTGTAAATACTCCCTGTATGTTTGTTGTGGTTTGTTTAGCATTCTTCTTAATCTTAATCTTAATCTAGTGTACTCAAACCAAATATTTCAAACATCAATAAATCAAAGTAACCTTCAATTTATGTCATAAATGTCAAACTTGAAGTATTTATTATTTTGACAACGATCCTAGGTCATGGATCGAAACGTAAATAAAGATGATTTTAAAAACTATGAGTGGTTTAATTCCCAAAGAAGATTAAGAAGAATTATTTATGCTTGTTGTTTTTTATAATTTGCTCATGAATTTTGCAATATCCATGTTCTTTATGAAAAAAATTTGGTGTACCTCGGCCTAAAGCGTTATGGTTTTTCATGCACATATGGCAAATAGGGACATAAGAGATGCTGCTTTGTTATATTACCAAAAAATAAAAATTAAACAAAGCAGCTAATCAGGAACTCTAAGCACACTTAAACATGAATCTAAATATTTTAAATCAAGCCTTTGCTTCAGTTAAAAGTTTCGATAACAGTGTTAAGTAAAATACTATAGATGCAATATTATTCTACATTGCCCCCTATGTGCCCACAGTTTTTGTTTTGAGGTTTCTAATTATGTTGTTTGTTGTTTTAGAATATAGAATCTGTCCGTCAGGTTAAATCCAATGCTGTTGGTAATGAAAATTTCGAGTTGTTGCTCAATATTTATCCTTCTGTTCTTGAAGAATATACATCAATCATTAATATGTCATTTTCACGGCACTTATCGATTGCTAGGATTTTGCGATGCAAGCGAGAGGATACGGCGCTTGTGTCTACTTGTATGTTGTTAATGATAAATCTGTAGATTGTAATCTTTTACAAGCCAAGAGCAAGGTTGCTCCTCTAAAGCATCTTACAATCCCACGCTTAGAACTTTCTGGAGCTCTTTTATTAGCAAATTAATTCATTCTATGCGTTCAAATAAATTTCCATACCCTATTTTGGAAACTAAACTTTATTCAGACTCTCAAGTCGTACTTACATGGTTGCGTACGTCTACATATTTGTTAAAGCCTTTTGTGGGAAATCGAGTAAGCCAAATTCTAGAATATACCTCCATTGATCAATGGAGCCATGTTTCCGGAGAACTTAACCCCGCTGACGTCGCTTCTCGTGGACTCACCCTTTTCAATTATTACGCCACGATTTGTGGTGGAAAGGTGCATCTAATTTAAAGGATGTTTGTTTTAACCTCAACTATTCTTTTGTTCCTTTGAGTGAAGTACCTGAATTAAAATCAATTACTACACTACTGGTTGCATTAGAACAGTGCGATTTTGCTGAATTCATGGGAAATTTTTCTTATTTAAGTCGCTTGCAATATGCAACGGCATATATTATTCGTTTATTTATAATTGCCGTCACCCCATGGAAAAATTCTAGGTCCTATTTCTCGTGATGAATTACATAATGCATCACAAACATGCGTGAAACTTGTTCAACAACAGTTTTTGCAGTAGAATTGTTGCAAATAAAAATAAAAACCTCTCTCGCCTCTTTTAGAAAATTATCGCCGTTTATCGATACTCTAGGTTTGTTTAGGGTGGGCGGTCGCTTACAGCATTCACATTTGAACTATGATAGCAAACATCCTCTGTTATTGCCTAAAAGGGCAGCTTTATCTAAACTTATTTGCGACCACTATCATGCGTTATCTTTGCATTCCGGACCTCTTACCACACAAGCTCTTATTCTAAGAAAATACTGGATTTTAGGATCACGATCGTTAATACGACAACGAATACATCAATGCATACCATGTTTCCGATTTAATTCCAAACCTTCTCAACCCATTATGTCTAATTTGCCTCCGTCCCGTGTACAATTAACTCGTGCCTTTACTCATGTTGGAGTTGACTTTACAGGACCGTTGCTTGTTAAGTCTTCTATTCGGCGTAATGCTTCTTCTTTCAAATCATATCTTTGTGTTTTCGTGTGCATGTGCACGAGAGCAGTTCACTTGGAATTAGTTTCCGAACTTACTACTAATGCTTTTATGGCGTGTTTTGATCGATTTGCTTCTCGGAGAGGTGCTCCTGACACTATCTATTCAGATTGTGGAAAGAATTTTATTGGTGCAGCCCGTATGTTAAAGGAAGCTAGTGCGTTTCTTCATCAAAACCAAGATGAAATATTTTCCGCATTGGTTTCCGCCAAGTTAAATGGCAGTTTAATCCGCCATATGCTCCTAATTTTGGGGGTATGTGGGAAGCATTGGTAAAATCTGCAAAATCTCTATTGCTACGCACTCTTGGCAAACAACCTCTTACTTTTGAAGAGTTGTCTACTGTTTTCACTCGCATGGAGGCCGTATTGAATAGCCGACCTTTGTGTTTCTTTTCCTTGGACACTAAAGACAACCTCGATTATTTGACTCGGTCATTTCCTTATTGGAGGCCCTATATTAAGTATGCCAGAGATAACTCTGCCAGAAAATATAAACTTGCATTCGCGCTGGCTACGACTGCGCCAAATTACCCAGTCGTTCTGGCGGCGATGGTCCAATGAATATTTGCTCACTTTATCTCAACGACCCAAATGGAATCGTTCCTCCGATGTACCCAAAGTGGGTCAAGTTGTTTTTCTTCCCGGGATTAAAACTTCTCCTCTATCGTGGCCGTTAGGACGAGTTTCGAGCAATTATTTCCGGTAGCGATGGTGTTGTTCGCGTGGTGTCGGTAAAACCATCCACGGTTCCCTCACTCGGCAGGTAAATAAAATAATACCCCTTCCTTTAAGATAAACTAATTTTTTTCTTGTTTCTTTCTCAAACTTAGATTTAGTTTTTTTAAAAAATCGCGTTTTATTTTGCTTTTTCTATCCCGAGCTTCATGGTAAACCGTAGTCATCACCTTCTGGGAGGAAATCGTCCAGTCTACTAATAGACCATATTATCTTTTCAAAGTTTCGAGATATATCTCTTTAAAAATGTTCATTTTGGTGGGCGGTTATCTGTATTGCGCCATTTCGAACTCCCAACGATGGTTTATTCTTTATCAAGCCAGGCGAGATAAAGGTATACCATAATTTAAAAGAGTCGATTAGCAACCATCCGAACGCGAACGTGTTCCTTGCAGTAATGTCTAAATATTACTCTCTAATCTCTTTCCTAAAACTCACCATTTCCTGACTGCAGTTCCTATTTACCTTCATGGCCAGGAACAGTATTGACCAAGGTGCGTTAGTGCTCAGATGTCTATGCTTGTAAATACTCCTGTATGTTTGTTGTGGTTTGTTTAGCAATTCTATCTTAATCCTTACTCTATACAGTCCTACGCTGTACCTTACAAACCAAATGGTTTCAAACATGCCTACTGCACTCAAAGTAACCTTCTATTTGCGTCATAAATCGTCCAAGAGGCTTGTACAAGGTATTTATTATTTTGACCAACGCTGCCTATGCTTATGTTATTTAATGCTTGTAAATACTCTGTATGATTTGTAAACTGTGAGTTTGTTTAGCATTCTTCTTAATCTTAATCGTAATCTAGTGTACCCAGAACCAAATTATTTCAAACATGCAATAAATCAAAGTAACCTTCAATTTATGTCATAAATTTGCTCATGAATTTTGCAAGTATTTATGTCCTTTATGACAACGAATCCTAGGTCATGGACCTCAACGTAAATAAAGATGATTTTAAACTGAGTGGTTTCATTCCCATATGGCAAGATTAAGAAGACATTATTTATGCTTGTTGTTGTTATAATTTGCTCAAAAATTTTGCAATATCCATGTTCTTTATGAACAAAATTTGGTGCTACCTCAGGAACTCTAAAGCGTTATGGTTATACATGCACATCTGGCAAATAGTCATAATCAGATGCTGCTTTGTTATCAGTTACCAAAGATAAATTAAACAAAGCAGCTAATCAGTGACTCTAAGTACACTTAATACTATAGAATGCTAATATTATTTTAACATCAAGCCCCTATGTGCCCACAGTTAAAAGTTTTGAGGTTTCTAATTATGTTGTTAAGTAAAATACTATAGATGCAATATTATTCTACATCTGTCCCGGTTAAATGCCCACATGCTGTTGGTAATGAAAATTTCGAGGTTGTTGCTCAATTATGTTATCCTGTCTGTTCTTAGAATATAGAATCTGTCCGTCAGGTTAAATCCAATGCTGTTGGTAATGAAAATTTCAATCTGCTTATTTTCGAGTGTCTTGGAAACATTCACTGCTTAAAATCTTGTCTAACTTACTGCTCTGAATATTTTTCAATAAATATTCTTCTAATGCTAACTATGCTAATAGAATATACTGCACTTCTCCAAATGACAGAGTTGCTGTGAACAAACAACTTGTTTGGTTGTTTTCAATCTGGGTTTCATGCAAATTATAGCACATGCACTACTATATTGTAAGTTGTTGACAATCTCTGCCTGAATATGGACAGACAACCATTTAACTACCCTCATTCCTTTAGATTTTAGCTTGGCTTTCAATAACGTTGATTTTGATATTCTGTTTAGTAGTTTCAAATATTTAAGTAACTTCCAACACTAATTTTATAGTTGAAGATAATTTCAGGTGTATTTCTAATATTACCAACCTGGTAGTAGGCATTCTTTAACGAAGTATACTTGCTCCACTTTTATTTAACATGTATACAGAAGATGTATCTATGTTGTAGCAATTTTGTCAATATGATTGTTACACACATGGTATTCAACTTTACTCCCACTTTTATTTATTCGACTGATTTTGTTGATACCCTTAAAAATGTAAATCATGACCTGCGAAGGATTAATGAGTGGAATGTGAGTAATTTTTTTTCAACAAATCCCTTTAAATGCCAGGTTATTTTTTAGGTGGGAAAAATGTTAAATAAAGCATCTCTAACCAGCTTTTTTTCGTTGATTTTAGGCAACTTTACTATTGCACTAACTTCATCAATCAAAATCTTTGGTGTTATGTTAGATTCTTTTTTAACATGAAACAAACAGGTATGGAGCATTTGCAGAAAAATGATTTTTGTTCTTCATATGCTTAAACGACTAAAACGATTTTTGCCTGTAAAAAAAACAAATATTTATTTATTTATTTATATAGTGCATCTACAGGACAAAACTCCTAATTGGCACAAAATACAATAAAAATATAACCGTAAATAGACAAAAGAACAGAAAACTACACAAAAAACCTATCTAAATTGATGTAAAAAATTCACCAGGAAATTCCATTTCTAAAACTAGTTATAGTTGTAACGGTCACTTGGTTACGTTACATTGACTCTCACTGTATATAACTTAATTAGATTAAAAGTAACAATTTATTTGTAAAATATTGATTCAGGGCCAAGCATTTAATATTAAATACAACGCGACTTTATTTGTCCGACAGGTGTGTGATAATTGTTGATAAATAGAAATACGAATTAATACATTCTTGATTAAACGTTGTTCGTCTTGAATGCGCTTTGTGAAGTGACCTACACGTTTTCGTTATCCAAGGGTTAGCGTGTGCTAAAATATATTTCCCTAGCTGCGTTGCAGGATATAAATATAACGAAACGTTAATTTTCTGGAGTTGCATATAGCGTGGACTGTGCTTATTTGGAAGTTTCTGCAACTTTGGTTCAAGTATTTGAATGTTATAGGTCGAAGGTGCACATTCATTGTAAGTAAGATTGCGCCGTGCAATTACTATAATCTGTATTTTTAGGAATTGTTTGAAGTTGCTACCTGTTTGAAGATAGCGTCGCTATAAAATAATTATTAAACCCTTACGCTGGTTAGCGTTGAAGGTTTGCTGGTACAATTGCTTGAGCATTAATCAATTTTATGCTTTTAGGGTTGTTTTTTTTTGTTTTCTTATCCACTGGTTTATTTATTTGTTTATCCTCTTCTCTGATATTTTCGTGGTTATGGTTCTCGTTTTGGTTTTCCTTTATTGGAATTGCCTTTTTGTATTTTTGGTATACGTACAGCAGATACAAGTTTGATCCAGATGTTACATTTCTTGTTATTCATTTGTACACTGATCGCTTAGTTACATATCTACAGCGAGGGACAAGTGCTACCTGCAGAGAGCAAAACACCACACCAGGATGTATTAACGTATCCTTTTTTACGTAAGTGGCCTGGGAAGAATAAAGAATACTCCGACGGACTTAGTTGCTTACTTTGCAACTTACTAGATTTTTCATATATAAAAATAATAATTTCACTTTGTTCCATTATCACTGTTAAAGCAGTTGAAAGGGCCTATAGTGGTAATTTTCCTATATACATTTTGCTATATATAAAGTGTTGTTTTGCGCAAACCAACCCCTAGTACTGGTTTTAACTTTATGCGACTTATTAGGAGTTACAGGTGCGATCAGCTGTTTCCCTTCAATTAGTGTACATTTGAATGTTTACAATATATACATATTTACATAGCGTGTGCAAATATTAATCGTAGTTCTCATAAACCTGAAGTTCACACAATATCTACAGTAATATTAGTCCTGGATCCTGGATCAACCAATTAGGCAGGTAAGGTTGGTTTTATATTATAGTTGCCTTTTTGCGCGGAGCCCGCCTTGGCGCTCAACAAAATATCAGTACCATCTAGCTTTCAGAACCCGACCCATTATGCTTCTGACTAGCCGCGGTTCAAACAGACAACGTTTCTTTTGTTCCAGGTAATAAATCTACGTAACAGGTTTTGGCGCCCAACGTGGGCCCGATTTTATCAGCTTCAAGCTTAAAATATTTAACAAAATGTTTTGTGTAGTTATTGTGTAACGGACGAGTTTATGAGAACATCAGTTCCACTAAAAATTTAATTAAAATTTTTTTCAGTAGGTAGAAAAGCTTGTTTAAAAGTGTTTGAATTTGTATGTTATATTTCTTTGTGATAAATTTAATTTAAAAAATGGACCCTTATCGATTGTCCAAAGACGAGTTAGAATATGAATTGTTGGTACGAGGTATTAAAATCTCGGCTACTGAAACATGTCGCGAATTAAGGAAAAAAGTAAAAGAGGAGTTATCAAAGGAATCTTTTGGTGAGGTTAAAACTATACAAAATTATGCTCCGAATATAAAAGAAGAGTTAGGTATTTGTGAGAGTAAGTCTACAGAATTAGAATCTCAAGTTCAGTCTTTAGTTTTGAGTGGAAAACCCGTTAATATATTATATGCTGAAAGTAAACTTAAACATGTGCTTGGAAGGTTAGTACGACTTCCCTTAGTAGATGCTAATAAAAAATATCAAAGCGCGGTTGATTCGTTGATGGAGCGCTTAGGGAAAATAGATGTGTTGTTAGACGAGTCCGACGCGATACCAGAACAAACAGTAAGTGCCCATGAGTTGAATATTGTTCCGGAAAATCGATTTCTAAATGGAAATATAAACACCCCTGTTTTATCGTCAAAAAGTATACCTGTATGTAAATGGGGAATTACTTTTTCTGGAGACCCCGACCACTGTAGTGTTAATGAATTTTTGGAAAGGGTTGAAGAATACAGGGTGGCTCGCAATGTTAGCGTCATAGATTTAAATAATTCTATTATAGATTTATTGAGAGGAAATGCTCGTATATGGTATAGGTCAGTTCGATCCTCCATTACGTCTTGGCAAGATTTTGTTTCTCGGTTGCGTTCTGAATATTTACCGTTTGATTATGAACGTGAACTTCTGACGGGAATACATAATAGGAAACAAGCATCGCAAGAACGAGTAGGAGACTTTTTCGCGTGCATGATAAATTTGTTTGCTAGGCTTTCAAAACCTTTATCAGAGGAAGAAAAATTAGCTATACTTGCCGAATATCTCTCCTTACCATATTCACGGTCTAGGCTTACAAAACTTTTCTACGGTGGATGAATTGCTTAATCTATGTAAAAGATTAGAGGTGAACAAACAATTGGCTTCAGATACACGTCAAAGACCCATTACTTCTTTACCTCGATTAGAACCCGAATTGTTAGACACACCGTTTAAACTGGAAAGTAAACCCATTTTGGAAAAACGTATCTCACCTCTTGAGACAGGCGTACAGTGTTGGAATTGTCGTCAATTGGGGCATGCGTTTAAGTATTGTAAACTTCCTAAAACAAGGAAATTTTGTTTTCGTTGTGGCAAAGATGGCACTACTAAATTTAGTTGCGTGTGTTCGGGAAACGGATACGCAGGTCGTCGAGTAGCCGGTCGGCGATCATAGATACGAGCTCGGCAAATCAATCATGGAAATCTTGGCTTGAAACTGTTCGAACTGAATTTCAGAAAGATCGAATAAAAGGTTTATTTATAGATAGAGAGGGAGACTCTCGCCCTTTTGCATCTGTTTTGGTGTACGATATTGCGTGTATAGGTTTGATAGACACGGTGCAAGTCAAACTGTAATTGGTCGTATGACTTGGTTTAAATTAAAAGAAGCTGGTATTAAGTTGGAATCTAATAATTTGTTAGTTACCGTTGCTGATGGCAGGTCATGTAATGTTATCGAACTGTGCAGCTTTTAATTAAATTAGGGAACCACGTCAGTTTAATAAAGGCATTAGTCATCCCCGAGGTGGTTGAGGATATTATTTTGGGTATTGATTTTTTACATAAAATGGCTGTTTTTCCAGTAATTAAAGGCAACAAATGGGAGTTTAAACCCCATAATTATTTGAGCGGTATTTGCGTCAAGGATTCTTTAAATAATGTACAAAAGCAGGAGCTAGAGAAATTGGTGACTTTAGCATTTACAGAAATAGGTCAAGGTTTAGGTTGTGCTAAAGGTGTGCAACACATGATCGATACAGGAAATCACCCTTCCATTAAACAACGATATTATCCCGTATCCCCGTATGTACAGAAAGTGATTGATACTGTGGTAGATAAAATGTTAGCGCTTACGCCATTGAAAATCTAAATCAGCCTGGAGTTCGCCTATTGTTATGGTGAAAAATCTAACAACGAGTTTAGATTTTGTATTGATTTTCGAAAAGTTAATCAAGTTACAAAAAAAGACGCGTACCCTTTGCCTTACATTTCAAGCATTTTAGATCGTCTTAGAGATGCTAAATATTTATCAACGATTGATTTAAAATCGGCGTACCATCAGATCCCTTTGGAAGAAACTAGTAAAGAGAAGACTGCTTTTGTTGTACCGGGTAAAGGTTTGTTTCAATTTACCAGAATGCCCTACGGTTTACATAATGCGCCTGCTACTTTTCAGCGGTTAGTTGACACAATTCTTGGGCCGGACTTAGAAAGTTGGGTGTCGCTTTATTTGGACGATATTCTCATAGCAACATCGGATTTCGACACGCACATTAAGGTTTTGAAAGAAGTTTTTCAACGTCTTAATTCAGCAGGGCTTACGATAAACCCTGAATTTGTCAAAAATAGTCTCCGATACTTGGGCTATATTGTAGATCAAGACGGTTTACGAGCCGATCCCGGAAAAATTACATCAATGGTAAATTACCCTACCCCTCGAAGTGTAAAAGAAGTTCGTCGTTTTATAGGACTAATTTCGTGGTATAGAAGGTTTGTCAAGAATTTTGCTTGCCGTGTGGCCCCGCTCAATCGCTTGACAAGGAAATCGAAACATTTTGTTTGGGATGATGAGGCTGAAAAAGCATTCTTAGATATTAAGCAATGTTTGATTTCCACTCCGATATTAGTTTGTCCTGATTTTTCCAAAAGTTTTGTATCCAAATGGATGCGTCAAGTGGGTCTAGGTTGCATGCTAACTCAAGAGTTTGATGACGGAGAGCACGTGGTAGCTTTTGCTAGTAGGAGCCTTACGGCACAAGAACGCCGCTATTCTACTACAGAATTAGAGTGTTTGGCTGTAGTGTGGGGTATCGAAAATTTAGGTCTTATATCGAAGGAGTTTTGTTCACGGTTATTACCGATCATTTTCTCTTTTATGGCTACATAAACTACAGAACCCTTCAGGTCGTTTAGCCCGATGGTCGTTACGTCTTCAAGGTTATGATTTTAATGTTGTTCATAGGAAAGGGGTTTCTCATCAAGTACCGGACGCTCTGTCTAGAGCTGTTGCTCTCATTGACATCAAGGATGGACCGTTAGAACACTGGTATGTTGATTTAAAAGCGAAAATTTCAAGATCACCTGATAAATTTCCACATTGGCGTGTGCTAGATAATAAAATCTATAAGTTGGTGGATAACGAAGGAATACTCTTGGATGACGGTAATAAATGGAAATTGGTTGTTCCTAAATTTTGAGGCAGGAAGTGTTTTAGAAACCACGATGCGCCCACAGCTGGTCACAT
Organism: Platerodrilus igneus; assembly: GCA_036346225.1. Lineage (NCBI taxonomy): Eukaryota > Metazoa > Arthropoda > Insecta > Coleoptera > Lycidae > Platerodrilus > Platerodrilus igneus. The sequence continues at coordinate 10,328,935 of JARFIW010000266.1, read as the reverse complement.
GGGTTATTTTAAAACTCGTAAACGCATTTGTATGAAATATTATTGGCCAAAATGAATGCTGAAATTGCTAAATATGTTAGGTTGTCAAATGTGCCAGGCACAAAAGTACAACAAAAGCGCCTCATGGCGTTATGTACAAACGTATTATTTCTCGCCGTGGAGGTGATTTCAACCGATTTGGTTGGTCCATTGCCGTTATCGTCGAAAAGGAATAGGTTTATACTGGTTGTAACGGATTGCTTCACAAAATATGTTTTGTTATTCCCTTTAAAACTGCTACCAGTTCTGCGGTTGTAAAGCATATTGAAGAAGATGTCTTTTAATATATGGTGCGCCCGAAAGAATTTTATGTGATAATGGTAGCCAATACGTTAGCGATAAATTTCGGAAGATGGCAAAATCTTATAAAACAAAAATAGTTTTTGATGCTAAGTACCATCCACAAGCTAACCTCACAGAACGTGTAAACCGAGTTTTGAAAACGATGATCCGGTCATACGTAGGTGAAGTACACAGAAGTTGGGACGTTCAACTTCCGGCTTTTGGGTTTGCGCTTCGTAATGCCGTTCACGAAGTCACCGGGTTTAGCCCTTCTTATTTAAATTTTGGACGGGAAGTTTATTTGTCGGGAGACATGTTTAGAGGAATAGAAATCAATAAGGAAGACCCACTTGATTTTAAGGATCGGATTCCGATCACAGATCATTTAAAATCTATTCGCGATTTATTTCCGATGGTTAAAAAGAGGTTAGCAGCCGCCTACGAAAAAAGTGCTCATCGGTACAATTTGAGGCATCGACCATTACAGTTAGATGTTGGTCAAGTTGTGTGGAAAAGAAATTTTACATTGTCTAAAGCTTCGGACTTCATTGCGCCTAAGCTTAACCCAAAGTTTATTAAGTGTCATGTAAAGAAAAAATTTCCGAATGTCTATCAGTTATCCGATTTTCATTCTGGACATAATTTAGGCAACTGGCATATTAAAGACATAAAAATTGATCATAGTTTGGATCCTTTGATTGAGGGTAGTTAGATATACTTCCATCTTCTTTGAGTTGGAGTTTCTAATGATTTTTTTTTTTTGGGAGATGATTAAATTTAGGAAGGGGGGAGTTGTAACGGTCACTTTGTTACGTTACATTGACTCTCACTGTATATAACTTAATTAGATTAAAAGTAACAATTTATTTGTAAAATATTGATTCAGGGCCAAGCATTTAATATTAAATACAACGCGACTTTATCTGTCCGACAGGTGTGTGATAATTGTTGATAAATAGAAATACGAATTAATACATTCTTGATTAGACGTTGTTCGTCTTGAATGCGCTTTGTGAAGTGACCTACACGTTTTCGTTATCCAAGGGTTAGCGTGTGCTAAAATATATTTCCCTAGCTGCGTTGCAGGATATAAATATAACGAAACGTTAATTTTCTGGAGTTGCATATAGCGTGAGCTGTGCTTATTTGGAAGTTTCTGCAACTTTGGTTCAAGTATTTGAATGTTATAGGTCGAAGGTGCACATTCATTGTAAGTAAGATTGTGCCGCGTGCAATTACTATAATCTGTATTTTTAGGAATTGTTTGAAGTTGCTACCTGTTTGAAGATAGCGTCGCTATAAAAATAATTATTAAACCCTTACGCTGGTTAGCGTTGAAGGTTTGTTGGTACAATTGCTTGAGCATTAATCAATTTTATGCTTTTAGGGTTTTTTTTTGTTTTCTTATCCACTGGTTTATTTATTTGTTTATCCTCTTCTCTGATATTTTCGTGGTTATGGTTCTCGTTTTGGTTTTCCTTTATTGGAATTGCCTTATTGTATTTTTGGTATACGTACAGCAGATACAAGTTTGATCCAGATGTTACATTTCTTGTTATTCATTTGTACACTGATCGCTTAGTTACATATCTACAGCGAGGGACAAGTGCTACCTGCAGAGAGCAAAACACCACACCAGGATGTATTAACGTATCCTTTTTTACGTAAGTGGCCTGGGAAGAATAAAGAATACTCCGACGGACTTAGTTGCTTACTTTGCAACTTACTAGATTTTTCATATATAAAAATAATAATTTCACTTTGTTCCATTATCACTGTTAAAGCAGTTGAAAGGGCCTATAGTGGTAATTTTTCTATATACATTTTGCTATATATAAAGTGTTGTTTTGCGCAAACCAACCCCTAGTACTGGTTTTTAACTTTATGCGACTTATTAGGAGTTACAGGTGCGATCAGCTGTTTCCCTTCAATTAGTGTACATTTGAATGTTTACAATATATACATATTTACATAGCGTGTGCAAATATTAATCGTAGTTCTCATAAACCTGAAGTTCACACAATATCTACAGTAATATTAGTCCTGGATCCTGGATCAACCAATTAGGCAGGTAAGGTTGGTTTTATATTATAGTTGCCTTTTTGCGCGGAGCCCGCCTTGGCGCTCAACAAAATATCAGTACCATCTAGCTTTCAGAACCCGACCCATTATGCTTCTGACTAGCCGCGGTTCAAACAGACAACGTTTCTTTTGTTCCAGGTAATAAATCTACGTAACAATAGTGATACCAAAAATATCCCTGCTATTGCTCTTATTAAATGCTCTTGTTATTTGATCGATAAAGGCAGATCGTCCATAATTAGTTCTGTGAGAACGTTCTTATATCTTTAATTTGACCACAGTTTGACTTATTCTGTTGGGATGTTGTAAGTCCAGCAATAAACAAAATGTTATTATTAAAGGAACCAATGTTTCGATACTTTTTCAAAAGTGTTTCTTGGTGCTCTACACTTATTTTACTCTTGCAGTTATTCTGGCAGATGTCACTCAATGGTTGAAATTTTCGAACCTCTACTAGTTTACCTGACTTTGTTGTATAGGCTTCCCCATGATTTCTCTGATTTGAATAAATTTTTTAATGCAGCTTTTATTACGTTGTCTTACTGGTGCCTGCTCCAATTCATTGTTGTTAGTATCGATGTTAATAATGGGAGAAATAATGTTGACACTTTCTAATGGTCTGTTAATAGCTTGACACCCTAGATTTTGTCTGAAGATGATGTCGCTCTTGGAGCATAATCCTTATCCTTAACATAATCATCGACATATTGTTCACATTTGATTTCTAAATCGGTATTATCATAGTTAAAATTTGAAATATTTTCTATAACAGCTACATCTCTACTGTTAATACCATGGACTCCCACTTGAAGAACTGCATTATCTACAATCAATAGCATGAAAATATGGGGAACTAGTGTTTATGAAATTTACACTTAACACATTCACTGCTCCTCAAAAAAAAGCTCGTTGCCCAAGTGCCACCACAATTTGCTTAAAAAAATGTGTAGCGGACGTTTTATTTGGGTTGCATATAGACTCTAGACTAATTATCTGTATTTTTTTGTTTTCAAAAAAAGCAAAACGCACTAGGCGCATTGAGGGCACAGAACAATGAACACACGTGTGTTGTGCCCATGTGTTGTTCCAAAACTGATTATATTGCCATTAATTTTTAATCTATTATGTTGTATATAAAATTCAAAGCCCTTGTAAACAATCTAATTATTAAACACACTTCAAAATTAAACAAAATTCTAAGTAAAATGTAATTAAAAACAAAAAGTTATATAAAAGTTAAAAAAAACATAAGATCTAAAACACATTTAAAAAAATGTTTATACTAATTGGTTTGTGTGGAACAATTTAAAACAAGGAGTGAGGCAAAATCCGGGAGTACCGGGGCACTGGGGCAATAAAAAAATGAATCTTTACATTGTTTTTTACTGGTCCAACAATCTCGACATCTTCTTCTTTTGATTTTCCCTCTTCTCTTTTGGGACGATATTCTATAAAATGCTGCTCATTATTTGGCAGTGGACTCTGCTGTATTTCCGAAGCTGGTGTTCCAAGGAGTTTCTGAATCACTTGTATTCTAAAATTGTAATAATCAATGCGACTTCCGACTCCTTTTTTATACAAATAGAAAAAGTTTAGCAGCATCATTTGGAAAACATGGATGGCAATTTTTTTGTACCATATGAGGGTTTTGTGTTTGCAAGAATAACATGACATCATTTGGTTGCAGTGGTCACCACCTGATATATATTTGTTATACTCATTTATTAGTTGTGGCTTCATTTTCTCCTGACCACGCTGAGTAATAACATTTTCCAACTTTTCAGTAAATTCGCTGGAAATTGCCAATATTTCCCTGCGATCTTTCCATTTGATTACTCGGATACCCTCAGTACTAAACTCCATCATCAGCTCTCCTTTTTTTTAATTTTTTTGAGACCACGCTGGGCGGGTTCTCTTTTCTATTTGATCTCAAAGTCTCTGTAATATATGTTTTCTCATCTAACAAGGCTCTTGCTAGTTTTACACTGTTGTAATATTGGAATGCCCAGCGCCAAGATTGTTTTGCAGGAGAGATAAAACAACTTTTTCTGTGTGTTGAGGATCAGAGGCTCCAGAGTAAACAATTATTTTTAATGATAATCAATTAGCCCCTTTATGTATTGTTGGAATTTCAACCTTCCACGCCATAACACCATAAATTCGTCTAGGGATAGCTCTCTAGTTGGATAATAAATATCTATCATTCTTTCATTGAAAAAATTTCTAAGGGGAAGTATTTTCCCCATTTGCATGCACGTTTCTTCATCTTCAAAATGTAGTGCTCTCAAAATCAGCAAAAAGCGATTGCGACTCATAAATGACGGAAATATTGATAACCTAAATAAATAATCTTTTTTCCAATAATCATTTAATCGATTAGTATGAATAATTCCCATATGAAATAACAACCCTAAGAAAATTTTTATTTCAGCAACAGTTATATCTTTCCATCTAGTGATTCTAGATGCAACTCCTTCACTTTTGGAAAGCAACTCTATTGCGTGTGAGTTAGCGTTTTTGCAGAGGGAATCAAAGAAGTCATCTGTTGCAATTATACGAAAATAATCGATTGGTTCTGTTCCATCAACTTTAACACGAATACCTGGGGCACCAGTAAACGGAAAGTTTTTCGTTGGAACTTCAGTGGATGATCACTGGCTACAGCAGAAGGAATTGCACGACATTGGTAAAGCTGAAAGTGTTTGAGAAGTCTGCTCCTCATCAGAATAACCATCATAGTTAGGATCGTCGTCATCACTGTCATTTACGAATTGATCTATTTCCACATCATCTTCTAAATATTCTAGCAGCTCGGCATCTGTAAGAGATTTTTGCCAATACCGATCATATTTCGCTCTCTTTTTAGGAGGATCGACCTCTTTAGAAGACCCAGGTCTTGAATCCATAACTACCTGTAACAAAAAAAATATAAGTGAATACTGCATGACCAAATATATCTAGTTGCTGTCATAATGTGTGGTTAAATCTAAATTACATTTATATAAGATCTATATTATTATTATAATACCATATTAGCATGAAAAAATAATAACATAATACTTACCACTACAAAATGTGAAGCACAAATATGTATTTCAAACAATCGCGTCTAAAAGTACGTAATTTCTAATTTGACTTAAACCAACTATCACTTTGCAAAGAATAGACACTACTGGCATACCCTAGTGTTTTAGGATATCGTTCCAGCCATGCCCCACTCTAAAATCTACAGCAGAACTTCAAACGTATCAAACGCGCCTGGTGCGGTAGGGGCATGACAGGTAGCACAAGATGAACCCACCGTGTGCGTTATGGGCAGTGAATGTGTTAAGCAGCGAATGCTGATTATTATGCACCAAAGCCATAATTCTTTCCGTTTTTGATATCATTTTTTCTTTCGAGTAGTAATAATACTTATAATAGATACTTTCCCGAGGCAGTAAGAATAGAAAGAATGTGCAATCATAATACAATTTGTAAGGTTTGCTGACTATCAGTTAAAATTGTAAAAAGCTGTGTAGTGGATACGTTTACTACAAGTCGAATTTAGCATTAATATTGTTAAATAAACATGCCCCATCATTTTCCCAAAGCAAGGCGATCAAAGATTTAGTGTGAACAGAAAAATATTTTCAAAACAATCAGAAAAATGGTTTATGTCTACTAAACTCAGAAGTCCAATACAGAAAACTGCATCTTTTAATTGGAATATTGAACTATGTGTACTAAAACTGCTTTTCCAAATTGCAAAATGTTTTACTTTCAATGATTCAGAATTCTATAAGCAATTGCAACAAATGCTCATGTTCTCGATGACATAAATCACTTTTCCTTAATAAGTTACTGTGTTTACACACACTTTTACATACTTAACTTAGTTTAAAAAAAAAAAACTATTTAACCCGTTATTCCTTACCACCACAGAGCTGATGACTGATTTAGAAATTACTTACATGGGAGGAAGCAATTTATGACAATACGTGGGTATAATTCCCATCTTACATGGGTTACGTCTGGTGTCTCACAGTGCTCGTCTTGGCCCACTTCTTTTCAACATATTTATCAATCATATCGTTCAAAGCTTTGATTTTGTTACAGTCTTTTATTTGCCAATGACGTTCAGTTATATTCTGCAATTTCTTGTATCGAAGACTGTGAACATGGACAGAAGAACTTAAATAAGCATGTTTCCTGGTGTGATTAAAACAGATTAACGTTAAATGTAAGGAATGGTTCATTGTGATTTACAGCCTATCCTAAACTACTGTAAAATGAATGGAACAATTTTATCATGATCAAAAACCGTTCAGGATCTAGGAGTTTCATTCGATCAAAAATTATCATTTGTTGATCACATAACCAGGCTGTACCTAGACTAGAGCGTATAAATCTCTTGGATTCATTAAAAGAAATACCCATAACTTTCAATTAATGGATACAGTTATTCTGTTATACAATGTCCATCTGAGACCCATCCTTTTGAGTATGGTGTTTTGATGTATAGCAACCATATCAAAGACTTGACTAACATCAAACGTATTTAACTCAGATTTTTAAAGTGTAACTTTTAAATTTGAAGAAGTACCATCTCTTTGACTTATCTCTTCCTACTGGAAAAGCATAATATCCAACTACTAACTGCACATCGAACCTTCATTATGCTGCTATTTTTACACAAACAACTCCAATAAAGTGAAATGCAAAAATATTCTTAAAATGTTTTGTTGCAATAATACAAGATGTTCATCATGCGTATTTATTCATCTTCCAACACCTAAAATTAACAAACTCGTATATTCTCTGTTGGATATGGTATAAGTAAATAAAAATAAAGAATACATTTTTGATCTAACAAATTTTATATTAAGAATTACAGAATGCAAAAGCTTTCAGATTTGTAAAGAATTTTGTAAACATAATGTGCAAGTCTTAACAAAGAAATATTCATTCTTGTATGAGATCCTAATTTATTTGGTTTTTTAAAAAAAGAAAAGTTTTTAAAGTATTAGTTTGATTTTTAATAATTGCATGAAAAACAATATTAATTCACTAGAACTTTTTTTTAAATTTTTGTAGTTTTACTTAATGTCAATAAATATTTTTCTTTTGTGAAAATGTATGTTATTAAAAATTGTTTCAGTTTTTTCTTTTTGTTGTTTGTTGGTATGAAATTAATTATTAAATAGGAATTTAGCATACTTTGGATCTACCTTAGGGATTGAGTGTTCCAGCAGGGATCGATTCAAAGGTAAGAAATAAATTTAACTTAGTTATTAGGTGCATAAAAAAAAAGAAAATCCCGCCAAATTTTATTTTGAATTTCTTGCATTGTCGAGGTTCTCCTTTATTTGTTCCGTGTTGCTCTAGTCTAGCTTTAATTTAATTTAATGCACGTTCAAGGGTGTGCTTTGTTGACATTGAATGAGTTAAAGAAGAATTTGTGTACTGATAAAGTTTTGCTAATTTTAATGCACTTTTCAATATGGTATTTTTGTTAGCATAAGTTCAGTTTAAACATTCTTTGTAAGAAAGTGTACTAATCTCCCTTCTTTACTCCCTATCGTGGTTTGGTGCTGCCCACATTCTTATAAAAATTAGCTCGATATTCCTCACCCCACCTTGATTTTTTTGTGAATCTTGTGCTAGCTAGCCATATTCTCTTCCGGTTTTTCCAATTGCCTTTGCCGTTATTACCACCCCCATTAAACAATGGACCTCATTTTATGGAAATTCCCTCGCCAACACCCATGTGTTGCTTTTGAAGCAGGACTGTTTGAAACAGTTTGCATACTACTTGCCCAAAAAACGGTGCCCTCATACTTACTGGGTATGAGATTATGGAGAGATAGATAAATGCTATCTTTAATTGCACTGGATTGAATAAAGCTTACCAAGTAATTACCGAGCACATGTGAACGAAGTGCCATTGAAAACATTCCCCAAATTTACAAATTTGTTTAAGTTGCAAAAATGAAAGTGTGATCAGTTTTACTGGTATTAGATTCAAGAACAATTTGTGTATATTGGTCAATTTATATCGGTGTGAAATTTCTAATTTTAGAAGATTTGTATTCGAACGAGCACTTGTTGAACATGTCGACAACGGCTAATTTCCTCTCTCACTAGTAGCAATGATGATGATAAACCGTGTTACATTTTTTTTTATCACTTTTGTAAACTTTTCATTTACGATATATTTCTGGATAATAAATATTCTAGAAGCCTAGATAATTAGCTAAGCTGAATAAAATAGTACTGCCGCAAAGATTTAACAAGGGATCTGCATCATTTGTTTATAAAGGCAATTTCTGGAGACTTCTAGTCTAACCATGAACTCTTATTTCAGCAATGCAGTTGATCAGCCTAGCAGGGGGGTTGAGAGAAACATGGATATATCAGTGCCACTAAGTGTAAATAAAAATTACTAACAAGACTATGCTACTAAGCAAGGCTTAGGGATTAATTGGCATTTCAACAGCAATGAAGCTCGACCGTAACGATATCCCTAGACACAAATACAGTACATATGAGACCACATTGTGCGTCTCGGTGCAAAAATATCAATTTTAACAGAATTCTGATAGTGGAGGATTCTGATAGTGTTCCAGGACTTAGATATTCTACTTCAAGAGCAAGTTCATTGTTCCTTAGCTGTAAAAATGTATTAACAAGTGGCTTAAACTAATTCTCAAAAGGATTTCTGTATGCTTTCTTAGCCATGTCAATGAATCTTGAATAAAACTTGTCTCTATAACTAAATGTGTCTAACAAAAATATCACTCTTGTTAGGACGTTTAATTATTTACAAGATGTAGGCACAAATTAGAGTATCGGAAATAGTAAACTTACTGTAATTCTTCCTATTGGATTGTATTTGTAATTACTACCCTGATTTGCACCCCAATTCGAGTAATGTAAAATGTAAACGACTTACCAGTGAAATCGGTACATGTGGTAATCGCTGGTATCCTCTACAATTTTTGCTGGTTTTGTTGCACTTTCGATATTTGTAATGTCATATGGAGTAGCACAGCACGCACGGCAGTATGTAAACAAGAAGGTAAATGTTTCCAGTGAAAATCACATAAAAACTTTCAAAAATCGTTCATTCTCGCGTGGTAACAGTACTTGTCCGTTCTATGGATCTTTCTTGACTCCACACTTTCTCGGTACCGATTGGCACTAATCAAAATTTCGACAATCACTCCATATTGTGCTGGGTTTTGTAACACCCAAGAACCTTTTTAAATTAATCCAAATTTCAAATAATATTTTCAGCTAATCACAAATAATTCTATCTAAAATATAACCTATCACTGACCAGAATTAAGATAGTTATCCAATCCTAGTTTGATTTTGGGGTGACAATTGACACTTTAAATTAACATAACCTATCAACTGAGATCTAACATCCGTGAAATGTAGAAGATTTTAGATTTAGGCGCCAAAGGAAATTTCAATTTGTTCTAGAAAGTTCAAAACCGGAACTATGTAATAAAATACAATTTTTCGTGATATCTATCAAAACATTAACAGGAAATAGGTCAGAATATTGCAGAATAACTTAAATTTAATTGTAGGGTAATTTCAATTAGCAATGGCAATAATAAAAATGGATTTAAACCATTAACCTAAAAGCACATGTAGGGATGATACACAATTGTGCAATATGTAAGGTTTTTAATTGGCGAGAACAATTACGTGATCAAAGGTATATAAATAGGGGAAGTGAAGAAATTAACACACACGATACACAAAGACAAAAGATATGAAAAAAGGCACGAAATAATAAAGTAACTAGCCCGTAGCTAGGGCGAGTTAGGCTGCAATGGCGCATAGCTATAGTGGTTATTTGACCGCGTAAATTAAAGTAATGTGTAGTGAACAAACATAAGAAGTGAGTATGCTTATTACGGGAAAATTAGTGAATTTAAGTTGTTGATGGTGGACATAGATAAGTTAGTCCCTTAACGAAGAGTTAAATAGCAATAAATTTAAAGGTTTATTAATTACAAAGAAGATGACTAAACCCAACCATACGGTTCATTTTTGATTGATTGTGGAAGTTTGGATTTCGGGGGTCCGAGTCCAAACCCAATTGTTATAGAAGTAGTGTGATATCAAGAGTTTCGAGCACAAAAGTTATCAACAACTGTGTTAAACATTTCCAACCCTGGTGAGAATAAATTACCTCGGAGGCATTGTGTAGAATGGAGCAACAGTGGGTATTGCATACCCAACACAGGTATTGCATACATGGTTCGAGAGAACGGACGTGTATTTGCATGCATACACGGGGTTTGCAAGTATGAATTTTTATATAGTTATATATATATATATATATATATATATATATATATATATATATATGCTTTTACATGAATATGTTAAGGTGCTAGATTAAGATTGGAATTCTTGACTTTATTAACGTTACCGCTTATTATTATGAATTTTGTATAGAATATCAAGAGTTATTGGCTATGTTTGTGTTAACTGTAGAATTTGCAGGGCTTAGTACAATATTTAATCACCCGGCTTAAAGTAACTTTAGTTAAGTAAGAGATATTTTTTCTTATTGCATTCAAGTATGTCTGTATAGTCAATGTAAATAGTTATATCACCACATTAAAGGTTATTAAATTCATTACTTGATAATTTTGAGATATATAATTAAAAGGGATTTGTTGAAATACATTTAAGGTACAGATACTTTGTAAACTTTTGGGTAAGTTAACTCACCAGTATCGGTTTCAGAATTCTAAGCCTATCCACCCGGGGACATGTCCATGTACTCTCCGCTGTAGAGTAGCCGAGGTGTTTGAGGAAAGTAGAGTAAAGACTATTGGAATAGGTAAGTGGACCCTTATATTGCAATTTTGAACCATAAAAAGTGATATAGAGTTTGCATTTGATTATATATGTATTAGGCAACTCGATCCTTGTTTCTTTGACTGCTAGATAGGTCAGAAAGGGAGGTGAAGTGTTACAGTTTAGCAAGTGATCGCGAAGCAGTCTGTAAACAGCGGCACTCTATTGTTTTATAAATTTTACTGTCGCATATTGTGCGAACATGCCAGCCGCCCGAAAACACACAGTGTTTTCCCATAAATTTAAAGGAATATTGATGTAATATTACGTAAAATGAGTAAAACTAAAGTAACTATAATTGGAATAGCTGGGCATTTTCTCATAGCTGGGGAAGGCTTACTTGTCGTTGATCGGGCAACGAAAAGCAACGGATCTTGGACAGTTCAGAAAAAGCGAGAAAGTAAATGCAATTGTTTGTAATGCTGCACCAGATCCCTAACCGCAGTGTAAATTCAAAATAAATCTTTTTTAGGGTGAATAATGGTAAAGAAAACTTCATAAAATTGCAAATAATAAACCTAAAATATTTACTTGTAAAATATTAAGAAAACTTTTTAAACATTATATTGTAGAGGATACAGTTTCACATTTGGCCTCTTGAATAAACCTGTAGCCGTCCTAACCATAACGACTCGAGCTTTGCTTCCTCATACTGACCGGGGTGTAACTCGGTAATCCTTCCAAGCAGCCAACGAAGAGAGATTTTGAAGTCTGTTTGAATCAAAAATAAAGATTTAAGTTCAACTTTTGGGGACGGTTTGGTCCATTTTTATCTTTGGATGAGAGTATTCAAATATTTGGAGGAGTATCTTCTCCAAATGTCATGACGAAGTTTCTGAATTAGTTGCCATCTAGATAGACGATTAAGTTGATTGTCGGAATAGTCAACTTCTGGAATTGCTGAATTTAATGGTTCGGTATTTAGAAAAATTTAAAGGCAAGAGGTCATTGAGATCAGTGCTAAGGGCACACAACGGACATGAATTTAACAAGGCCTCAATCTGACAAAAGCATGGTCAATTCCTCCAGATTAAGGCTCTGGTCTCCAATGACACGTAATAAATGGGATTTTTAGCATTTTCACGCTGGCCTCAGCGAGTCCGTTAAAATGAGGAGCAGATGGTGGGCTGAAATACCAGCGTAAATCTAATTGTTGAGAAGACTGATTAGCAATATCAAGAAAATAATTTGTGACGCCAACAAAATTGGTACAGTTTTCGGTGTAACAATCTGTAACTCTGCCTCGACGTGTTTTAAAACGGCAAAAGGCAGCGATAAAACTTTTTGTAGATAGATCAAGCGCAACTTTGAGATGTATTCCCTTGGTCGATGTGCAAACAAACACACAAACGTAGGATTTATGAGCATTTAATCCTCACGAACAGCGTGGAGTAATGTAAAAGGGTCCACAGAAATAAATAGCTACGTGTGAAAATGATTTTAATATATTGATCTTGTGAGCGGGTAAATTTCAATTTATATTACGTTGAAGGCATGTTATAATTGTGTACAGCACGAGCATTAAGAGAGGTATGTCAATTTGAAACAAATAGAGATTTCAATCATTTTGACTGCTATTTGAATATATACTACACTTCCATTCACCGTTGTGTTATAATTTATGAAGTCATGATACAACTCGTCCCCATTTAAACGATCCTTTGTTAACGACGTGTCTTACTAATATTAACAACTCAGGAGCGCTTACTGATACACACCAAATATATACATTTGATAGAGGAGAAACGTGCATCGCTCTTGGAGTAACAGAACGAATAGTTTTTACAAGTGCATCAACGCTCAAGCTGCAGAATCAAAGTTTAAAATGAGTTCAAAATAACACGAGCTCGAAAAACAAAGATCCACGTTATCGAAATGCGATTGGAACTGGAAAACACGGTTTTACCAGAGAATAGTAGGATATATTATGTCGACCAATCTTTAGATGGAAAACCCACTAGAACGCAATTATACGTTATCCGAAGGTATAATTCGCTCACAGATTCCTAAACAGGATCTTGATTAATTAATTGTAGCATAAACTTGTCGTTTCAAAGCAACTATATTTACGTTGAGAAATTCTTAGAAAGAGTATTTATTATTAATTATGCGGAAGGATTTAACAATAGACTTGGAATTTGTACGAACGGATAATGAATTAACAAGGGATTTGAGTTGGAGAATTTAATACTAGAAAAGGGATTTATGTAAATAAAATAATCAATTATTGCCGAAAATAACGTAACAAGTGCAAGTTTCCATGACCAATCTGATAATAATTTGTTGTTACAAAATTTTTTCTTTACATATATATATATATATATATATATATATATATATATATATATATATATTGCTATGATATTAGCGGATTATCGAGCCCCGATGTTGGGCTGCATATTTATTTGCTATGCTATTGGCGGATTATCGAGCCCCGACGTTGGGCCGTTATATTTATTTGCTATGGTATTCGAAGAATTATCATGCCCCTACGTTGAGCTGCATTATTTATTTTGCTATGAATTCTAAATTATTGGACCACCATTTTAATATTCACGATTAAGTGTAATTATCTCCTCCTCCAGCTGTTTTCTTAATGTTGCTATCAACTGGACTTTATCTTTAAACAACTCTATCTACCAATGGCAAAATTCGATACGTTACCGCCTTGCGGGTTATCACTTTCCTATTCAACTTGTGGCTCCGCCTTTTGTACTATTTAAATCTTATGACCTCGGCTAGCATTTATTTGCAATTACAAAATTCAGTAAATTTAGATTTTATATTATGAAACCAATATGTTATGTACAGCTTTTGAAGTTATTTGTAATACATTTTTTATAAATTTCATTTATTAACAACCATCTAGTATGTACTCAAAAATCCAAAGTCACCAAAGAAAATTTATTACCTTTACCAACAAAGTGTAGAATATTCTAAACCTGTTTTTATATTACTCATTCAATGCGTATGCAACCTCTTTTGTTGACTTCTTCACAAGCATATCATATTTAGCAAATTCAATATTAAAAATAAAATAAAAATTCATATAGAAAAACAAATGTCTTATAACTAAAAATCTGACCTGGTTTTATCTTTTTCACATCGACGCTTCTAATAAAAATGATCTTCCCCAATTCTGGATTCCATTCAAATTATTACACTATGGACCTCCACCATTAAATTATATACCCCAATTTATTTCAATTCTTCAAACTTATCATTCTTGCCCCAGACTTAAAATTGTAGTTTGCTTCACCCCTGTACTTCAAGATTGTATTATTCTTCTTTTCCCCTTGACATTTAAATTGCATTACTGTATTTTTCTTAACATCAGAATCCTAGTCTATATCCCTCAGACCTCGAAACCCTATTATTTTTATGTCTTAGTTTACAATAAATTCATTAAAAACGTACTTACGTTTAAACGGTAATTGTAATCTTCATATTCGTACTCATTTTATTTTTCACTTTTATACTTATTACGTAATACTTTGTCTAATGGCCATGCACTTCAGCCTTCATTGAGTTCAAAACTGACTTTCTTATCAAGGTGCTTGCTAATATAATCTCGAATTCCCACTCCATCTGTGGGTCTGGTCTAGAACTCGTCGCTTGTCTCTGACCAATCAAATAATTGCTTTTAGAGCAGTTTCTGATGCAATGCTCCACGCTTTCCCATAATCACCACCTGCCCGCAGCTGTCTTTTATTATCAACATGCTGTATTTTGATAGATTACTTGCTTTTCTATAAACAACTGATGCAACCCGACTTTAAATTTTCATGTTTACATGTGATTCACGCAATTTTTAATCATTTCTCTTATCAAAATGGTTAGATCTTTGTACGCATTTATATTAACTGCCTGAAACTCTATTTCTATATCCGTATTAATTTAATCGTCTGGAACTCTTCTTCTTAATGCGTGTCTAATTACACTTTATCATTTATTTCTCAATATACGCGTACTTCCACTGAAAAATATCCTTATTTGTTTTACCTAAACTAACTAAACTTTATCTACAGGGTATTTAATGTTTACTATTTACTTAATACATGTACTTCTCATTCCTCGCCAACCATGCGTCTTCCTATGTTTACCTCGTCGCCCAAAACTATTTCTACTTTATATACAGGGTGTTGACTACTTACTATCTACAAACTATGTCTATTTCTTAATTATTTCCTTAAATAAGTGTAGTTTTCTGCTGACTATTCTAATTACTCCTTCCCGAACGACCTTTACTATAACGTGCACCCTTAAGCAACCCCTTATCACAGCAATATATATATATAGTGTATTTACTTTACCTTATAGGCGACAGAGCCTCTATAAATTATGAGGGGTTCCTGTCTAAGATTTAAGCCCAGGGTAAAGAGGATGGAAAATGGCTCTGAGTATAAAAGGGTCCTCTACAGAGATCTTCCAGCCAGCTAAGCTTTTTCAACTAGGGCAGAGCTATGAGCTAGGGTCGTAGGATGGTATACAATAATAAAAGAATTTTTATTGGATGCCACCGTATCTTAATAATAACCATAAAGAACAACAATCCGAAGATAAGATACGAAAATCTTCGAAAAGAAAACTAAATATCCTTAAGGAGCAAAACATATAAATATAATACTTACTTATGACTCTGCAAACTGGATTTGGAACAACGATCTCGTACAATCTGAAAATTTAAACACTTCTAAACATTTTTGAACTAGGGCTACATTAGAGCCTAGTCACTTTATCACAAAAAAATAAATTCTAAAAAGATTAACTAGTCAAGATTATACCTCAAAAAATTTTCAATACACAATACCAATAATATATCTTTCTTCACTACAAAATTTTTATAAATATGGTTGTTTGCTTCTATAGAAAAATCATTGTTGACTTCAATGGAAGAAAGTTTTAAAACAACTTATTACTCTTTCTATTGATTTACAAAACAAATATATACATCGTTTGTACAATTTTATGCGTACTGAAACTTTTGAGATATCTACTTTTATTAAGGTCTAGTATTAGTCTCTGATTAGTTGTATGAATTTTATAATTGTAAATTTATTATAGTTCTCTAGAAGAAATATAGTGTTTTAGTTATTATTTTACAATTTGTATTTGATACCTGAATAGGATCCCGTTCGGGTTTATAATTAATTGATTAAATACTTTGACTTTCATTAGATTGCAGAACTACATTTTTAATTAATTTAATTGATGGAATTATAGGTCAAAAATACTTTTGGTTTGAACTAATCTGTACTTCAAGTGTACTGTCAAGAAAAATGATATTTTATAATGTGACAAACAAATATCAATGTGTCACGTGCTTAGTTACGAATACATTTTAGTATAACCTTGTAAATTCAAAAATTATCTTATAGAAATTTCTTTGTGTTTAAAAGAATTTCTATGGAATATCCAACTATTAATTTCTGAACAAAAATTACGTGTCTAATTCAAATGACCATATAAAATTTACAAAAATTTCGTGTATCAATTTAAATGAACATTTACAAAAATTAGTTGTACATTTCCAGTAATGGTTCCATGAAATGAAAATTGAACTAAAATTGGAGATGACTCGCCACAAATAATCTGCTTGACATCAGAGTTCGTCAACCATCTCGAGTACTTACAACAACAGGTGTGCACAGTTCACACGTGCCAGGTTTTACAACTTGACTTGCATACAAAATAAAATTTACGGAAAATTCCACCATACTGCATAGCAACAGTTGAGATCTTGAACTTTCAATACAGCGTAACAAAATATCGTGCTTCAGTGTTCCATAGCGATTATATACATAATATTTATCGCTTCAATACTTTATACATTACGTGTTTGCGTTTCAATACTGTATAACACAAGACTTGTTTCGATACTGTAACTGCATAAAATTTGAGTTTCAAAATTGGACGTTTCAATATTGTATCTACATTTTTAATTGCATTTCAATACGGTATATACATTTTTTACTTGCACATAGACGATGTGTATTTCACGGTCACACTAGGTCGATTCCACTACTAATCGATGCCATGGTATACGTCGACACCATTTCACCTGTCTTTGGGACGGCATGTTTTATCAAACCTCCTAGCCCACATTTGAACACTTGCTTAGCTGATTGCATTCCGATGTTAAATGATGAACCTTGGCCACGAGCCAATTTTATTATCCAAGCACGCACAGAATTGGAATTTTGTGTCAATACACATACAGTTAAAAGAAAACTTAAATTTTACTTCACGTCCTTAGATATAGGTGGAGCTCTAAGTACGAATTGGTAATATATTGCTACAATAGGAATTTAATATTTTCTGTTTAATAAAGGATATTTGTTAAATAAATATTTAGAACAAAAGCGTATATTTATGAAGCAGGTAATTGTATTCGTTACATTGTTACTTTTGTTCTTCGAAACTGAGCCCCAAACATTTACATAACTCAGTTTTCTCGTGATATAATAAGTACTTAAATTTTTGATTAGGCGTTGCCTTCCACAGTGAAGTTAAATTTCTTTGAAGTATAAAAGTATTTTCAAATTCCATGTGAAACTGTGCCCAATTTAGCATATCATTTTGATTTACCTCATATTAATTTAGTGCTGCTCCAGTTAATTTTGACTTGCTCTTTCCATAATAAATTTTAGCAGCCAGCGGTGAAGAACTGTTGCACATTCAAATGTTTCTAACCAATTTCTACTTTTGTAAGATCATCAGCTGTAAAAGTTGAGGTAGATTTGGAGAAATCCAATATAACCACATAGTTTGCTGATTTTGTTGTAAATTCATGTTATTTCCAAGAAATTGCAATATTATAGCATTTTGTGTAATAACCTGGTTTGTTGATGCCAATAACTCGTTCATATTAAATTCATTATTTTGTGAAACTTGATTTTGTGGATTTGCAATAGCAGCTAAACTATTAGAATGCTGGTTCAACAAAATCCTTAAAAATGTTTACTGGAATGTTTTGGTTATTAGTTCCTTCCGTTTTATAAACTCAAAACATAAACTGGTGACAGAAATCTAAAATCATATGCCTTACTCCACACCTGAAATTGTTGTAAATACATGTTTGGCCTAATTCTACTGTGCTCAAAGTACGAAAATAATAAGTACTGACTAAAAGGATATTTTTCATAATCTGAATAATTATAATGACACTGACAGTTTACTTCAAAAAAGTGTTTTTAAAACTAGTGATACTAGATGCAAACTTAAATTACAAAATGACCACAGTATAACTTAGAAATAGCTAAAACTGGGAATGTTAAATGTAAGCATCTCTCTATTTTGATCTAATTTAAGCTGATCATTTCAGAAAAATTTGAGTGTAGTATATCTAATTAATTTTTTATTTTCTAGGCTGGTATAATGACCACCCTGAATGCACGAGTTTCAATCTTAGCTGCAGCAAATCCTGCTTATGGTCGGTACAATCCTAAACGTACTATTGAGCAAAACATTCAGTTGCCAGCAGCACTTTTGTCTCGATTTGATCTCTTGTGGTTAATACAAGATAAAGCTAATCGTGATAACGATCTTCGTTTAGCCAAACACATCACATATGTACATCAACACAGCAAGCAACCTCCAAGTGAAGGGCCAATCTTTGATATGAATGTGATGCGAAAATATATTACATTATGCAAACTTAAGGATCCCATTATACCGGTTGATTTGACAGAATATATCGTTTGTAAGTATTTACTTATAATTCTTGTTAGTACTTGCTAACATAAAGGTAATTGAGTGGGCATTATTGCTAACTTGTTTACCGATCCAACTATTGTACGAGTAGAATTAGCGATCTTATTAATAAAAGGGAATAACATGTTACAATTAAAATATGGAAACATTTAAAGAACGTCTGCTTACAGTTGTAGCTCGTTTTCACTACCATCTCCATGGGGGCAGGCAGCATGAGATCCAACTACAAGATAGGTAGACCGGTAACGGGAATAAAAGACAGGGGTCGCAGTCAGTCATTATTTTATATAAAAGTGCATATTTCTAGTAACAGCGGCTAAAGTACATATTTCTTGATAATTGTACATAAAATACATATTTCTGTCGTATGGATTGGTTTTTAATTAACCAATTATAAATCACATTTCTGTAACTTGTATTTTACTCTGCCTTTAAAATTGCCGTGTTTTCTTTATCATGCAAAACTTTCCTCTTGAAACATTGAAACCTGACAATGAGACAAAGATCGTTATTTAAGAGTTGAACAACAGAGCGAGATAAATTATGATGAATGTGATGACGTTTGAAGTTCACAAACTGAACACGCTTCCGTGGTTTTCAAACGTAAACAAAATTCAATTCACAAATAATATGTAAGGCAGCAGTTTCTTCTAATACAATAGTTGCAGTGCCAGTTAATATTTTTCAACTGGTTCAAACTTATGAACTGGTTGTCTGGTTCCCGTGGTTAATTTTATTTTGCTTTATGATTTCAATACAATTTTATGCAAATGGCGGTGTTTGAATTTAAATTCAACAATGGGTCTTTGCAAATTTAAAGATGATTGGTTTACATAAAATGATTTAAACGGACAACTAATTTTGTTGTGTGCTAAGAAGTTTGATGAAAAAAGCATCCTTTGTAATATTTGCATAAAGAAAATTAATATTGTGCATGGAATTACAGCTATTTCTCCACATGCTTCAGGTGATAAGCATAAAATGCAAATTAAACTTAAATGTGGCTCTAATCAATTACGTCTGGAAAGTAAGGTTAATGTGAAATTAATGGAAGAGAAAAATGATTCCATTGTTGATGGTATTATAACTATGTAATTTAGGACAAGAAGCAATGAAGGCCGAATTATGCTGGACATAACATATTGTTAGTAATAATCAATTGTTAGAATCGTGTCAAGGTCTTAAAGAAGTCCATCAAACAACTTTTCGTCAGTGCACATGGATAAAGGAATTTACTCTATCCCCTAAAAAATGGCATACTTAATCACAGATGCCTTGGGACCCTATTTTAAAAAACAAATAAAGGAGGATATTCAAGGTATTTTAATTTTGAGGAAGTGATTTCGTAAAATTGTAATTTTTCTTTTTATTTTAGGCTATTGCTGCTTAATGTACGATGAAACAACTAATAAAGGGGTCAGTAAGGAACTCCAGATTAAAATACGTTTTTGGTGTAACCTGAAGCTATTGCAGTGGTTCGACATTTACAAACAGTTTTTATTGAATATACACTTCATAATGCCTTTTTGAAAGACCTTGAAAAATTTGGCGCTTCAGTTGTAGACTTAGCAGTGTCTATTAAATTCTTTTTTAAAGACAATCCTTCTCAGAGTGATTATGAACTACTACAGATTAAATTTAAAATTTCACACTATCGCTTTATTAAACATGTACCTTCACGATGGTTAACGTTATATGAAGCTGCTTCTAGATTAATAGTGGTCAGCAATTTTGAACTATTTTAAAAAAATTGTGCCCACTAAATGACCGGACATAGAAAAAACCAATACCTATAAAAATATTATTGAAACTCTCAGGAAAGCAACTATTAAATCCGAAATTTTGTTTGTGATTTCAAGTACGACGGTTTTTATTAAATTTACTGGAACTTTTCAACATGATGAACCATTGGTTCTCATATTCCATATCGTGAAATAAAATTATTATTGGCATATATTAATTCTTAGATTTTGCAAACACGAAGTTTTAAAATTGATTAAGTTTAAAAGTATAACAGAAGCATTTTCTATAAATAATCTATTACCTCTTGACAATATGGACTTACGTGCTAAAATGATACATGAAATTGATATCTTGAAAATACTTCAGTCAGAAGTATTAATATTTAAAAAGAATGTTAGAAAACATTACCAAGCAGCTTGTACTCAAATAATAGAAACCATCTCTGTAGTTAACGCAACTTTCCTCAAATACTTAAGACGTATAGATCCTGTGTGCATTCAGTGCAAAAGTATCTCTGAAATAAGGAAAATAGTAGAAAACTACCCATAGATGTACCTATAAATGTAATTCAGGATGAGTGGAGATTATTTCAACTTGAAAATTTATCATGTCAGGAAAATCAAAGAATTGATGAATATTGGAGCAGCATCTGTAAAATAAAAAGGCCTAATGGTGAACTGAAATATCCATCACTAGCTATTGTAATAAAAGCTATTTTGTGTATATGTCATGGTAATGCGTGTGTTGAACGTGGATTTTCTCGATAGGGCCTTATTGTAACAAAAGAAAGAGCTCAAATGGGGGAAAGAATACTGGATTCAATACTAACAATTAACGATAGTGTGAGTAACAAGTACAGCAACAAAGTGGAGTTGGTTTTCATTACTAAAGATTTATTAGTACTAGCTAAAGGCACGCACAGCACAGTTCGTACAAACACCATATTGGAAAACTAAATGAAGAAAAAGAAAAGAAGCAAATATCAGATTTAAGTAAAGAAGAAGAACTAAAGAAAGAAAAGCTTAATCGAGAGCAACGCGAATCTGATAGGAAAAAAATTTGTGAGCCCAACTGGTTTACAGAAATGAAAAAACAAGAATTTTGCAAAAAGGAGGCCCTGGATAAACTTTTAAAAGAAGGAAATGAAAAATTGACCATAGCATTAAAAAACAACGATCTTGTAGGAGCAAATGTAGCCCAAGTGCAGCACAGTCCATGAGAGACGAAGAAGCATCTTACAAAATCCATGTAAAGCAACTACTGAACAATATTAATAAACGTAAATCGGACTTGATTTCAACATTTTTTTCAAAAAAGTCCAAGTAATATATATGTATACATTATTCAACACCATGTAATTTTAGATTTGCAATAAAAGTAATGATTTTAAATAGGTGATACTTTACAATTGTAGTTTTGTTACAGATAAGTCTCTAAATGCTACATATTTTTGAAATTTCTTTACATACGAGGGGTGACAGGAAAGTAAGGTCTCCAACGCTGTAACTTCGCCGGATTCCGTGCTAGGCGAAATCTGGCAACAGCGCCGTGTTGCCTGGTTCCCCCACTACAACTTTGCTGCTGGGCATGTCATTGCCCGAACACTCAGTCTTGACTGAGCAGCCGTCAACAATGGAAGTAATCCTTGTGTCAGCGTCCATGTGCGAATTGCGTTTGGTGATACGTTTATTAAGTGCGAAAAAGGTGACACCAAAAGAAATTCATTGTCAATTGGTTGAAGTTTACATGGAAAACTGTATGAACATTAAAAACGTGCGTAAGTGGTGCCGCGAGTTTAATTACGGGCGAAGTAACGTTCAAGGCGAGGAGAAAAGTGGCCGGCTGCTGCTTTCGGATGAGATTGTTCGGGCAGTGGAGGCGGAAATGCTCAGAAATCGCCGCGCGACTGTTAAGGACTTGGAAGGAAAGAAGAAGTTTGGCACGGACACGGAGGTTAAAAAAAAGGTCAACACCTGGCTGCGCGAGGTGGACGCAGAGTGGTACGACACTGGCATACAAAAATACATCGCGCGGATGCAGAAAGTGTTGAAAAAAATTGCGATTATGTTGAAAAATAGCCAAGACCCTGGCCTTTCCGACGATATGTATCACACTTTGTAAAAAAATGTAATTTTCTATGAAAATGAGACCTTACTTTCCTGTCATCCTTCGTATTTTGCTTATTTTGAATGACTAGTGCTGCTCCGGTTCCTGGTATTGTCATGTTGTGCCAATATATACAGTTTCTAAAGATCCGTTTCTCAACTACATACACAACCTAACTTTTGAATAATAAAAATATTAAATATTTTCCTTTTGGTCTCTTATTACTTAAAAATTTTACAGTTGCTGCATAATTTTACAACTGTATTCACTGCTTTATAAATGTGCCAGAAAGTGCTATATTAATGTGACGTAATATTTATATCAACTGAAGAATTTGTGTAGGCATAGCCTGCTTTTTTTAAAACAACGTTTAATGTTAACGCTTTTTATAATAACGAAAACGTATGTTTTACATATAGGCAATTTCAAAGTTGCTATATGTTATGTGGAATACCACAATTAAGGCGTAATAATGTTAGTCGGACGTGATTATCGATCCGTGCAACCATGCGCGTGAAGCTCGAGGCGCTTGCCCGATGTACTTACATTTATTCTTGTACGAGCATGTAGTTATTAGATAAGACTCAATTTTTAAAAAACGTGGGAGGAAAATTTCCTTGCCGTGTTGGGTAGAAGAAATTTCCATTCTTGGGAAAGGCATGTTGCCTGGTTTGTGATGAGAAAAGATTATTGTTAAAACCAAGCAGCGAAGTGGACGCAAGATTTATAGAACGGTTTGTATGCGTGACAATATGGCGTCTTTATCGCCATTAATTTGTTTGAATTTTTAACAAGCAGTTTCACCTTTAAAAAATTCATAATGGATTTCAGGAATTGATTTGTATAGTTTTGTAGTATATGGAAGTGGGTCAAGCTTTGAAGATGGCATCCTGTTCGTTCATAATGTGGCGGCATTTGCACGTGGCTGCAATTCTGCAGGTGTTGTAAATTTTTGTAAGCACCTTTCTTAAGGTGAGTACGCTTTTTTTGTAACAAACATCAATCCAAGGGAGAAGCAAATTTATTGTGAAACGTTGTTGAATTGGAAGACAAATAATTACCTAAACGATTTAAAAATTTCAATAAATTTCTGATTATTAAATATATAAAAGCTTTCTTGTTAAACGATTTAAATTTTTTATCATATTTTCAAATATTAAAGATATAAAAGCTTTTTTATTAAAATAAATTATGCTTCATTTAGTACATATAAGATAATTTGCCTAACGATTTAAAATAGTTCTAGTATATTTTTGAATATTAAATACGAAAGCTTTCCTGTTAAAATAAATTGCACTTTCTTTAATATATGTCAGATGATCTGGCTAGATTTTTTTGTCATTATTCGTTAGTTTTAAATAATCGTTTAGGGGACAATTTAGTTTAACAACTGCCAGATAAACATCTGGAGTTACATGTTTACTTAAACAAGTCACACGTATGTTCTCCAAACAAGTTTTTTTTTTATTGAAAAGCTACTCAGATGTTATAAAGATTCAAGTTTGATCTATAACAAAACCTTGTGAGCCGAAAACAAAGATCTTTGCTTGAAGCATTCGCTTAATGTAATGACATATTATTTTTTTATGATGGGCTTCACCCATTAACAACTGCTAATTTGTCGACTTAACATTACTAAGACCATTCCACTTCATACTATTATATTTATGATTTCATCTTTATTTTATATATATATATATATATATATATATATATATATATATATATAAAAGAACAGCAAATAATTTTATTACATATCTGCAAACTATTGTAATAGTTTTATTTCTGGAAATCTAACAAGAGGAACAGTGATTTATCCAATTCTGGTTGCAATAATTAAGTGTAAAAGAAATGGAGTTGTTTTTGAATATCTATCTTCAGGCATAAGTAAATTCCCTTAAGGTTTATCTGCGTCTTTCCTTAAGAAGATTATTTTTTGTTTATGTAATTGACGTAGTGGCGCCCTAAATTGTACAAAGACAGGTTCAAAGATAGAAAAAGACCCCCCATCTCTTGCCTCCGCAGTGATAGACCCCGAGACTAGTCCACGAGCATTAATAATTCTTTTTGGTAACGCAGTTTGGCTCAATGTCATCCTAATCAAAAGCCACCCTCAGTAATATATTAGTCAAAAAGTAATTATAAATTTCACTGGGGAAAACAAACATAATATTTTAGAATTTTCTAAAGATTAATTTGTTACCTACATACATAACCTAACCTTTACATAATAAAATATTAAATATACTTACCTTTTGTTACAGTTTTTTTAAAAGCTTTAACATTTATTGAACTAGTTAGGATTAGGGGACTTTAAAAAATCCACATGTGGAAATTCCTAGCGCATTAATGTGCTATTGCAGACGTACGTGAAAACCACACAAAGTTTTTGTTCACATGGCAAGTTTAGTTATTGGCTTATATTTGTGATCTGAGAACATGCAACGATTGCATTTCTCAGGCGTTTTACCTGCCAATGTGTTTAAAATTTTATTATGGTTTTGTAATGAAAACGTAAGTGTGCTATGTAGTTAGAAACAAGTCATGTATAATAGTGTAAGACACGTTTATATTTGGTTTTTTCTCGATTAATATAACAGTATATTTACAGTTTTGCTAGAATAAATTATTTTTCAATTATCTAGAACTTTTAAATAGGTCTATGTGTTCTTATGGTTAAATATTTGTTTCAGGTTTAAGAAATAGTGTCCTTAATGATTTTCAGGTAACTTTTAAGTCAGAATCACTCTCCTAAATCTCAGATTTTGGAAGCAAACACTAGTTTTGCACCAGCTATAAATTCGGAATTAAAACCAACATGCACAACAATATATCTGCCTTCGTCAATTTAATGTTTTACGCTTCTGACACTAGTGTCTTAATAGGAAGGGTCAATGGTCCCATCTTTAAAAAACTATGTTTTGTCAATAAAAACAAATTTAAGTTCCTTCGTTTTTCAATTTATAATGATTTTTTTTTTAAATCCAAATGCCGTAAAGCAAGTTAGGGTAGTTCCAATAATCCACGGTTAGGGTCATCTTTGTGAAACTTAAATCCAAAATTACTTCAACTTGTAAAATTATCATGTCAGGAAAACCAAAGAATTGATGAATATTGGAGCAGCATCTTTAAAATAAAAGGGCCTAATGGTGAACTGAAATATCCATCACTAGCTATTGTAATAAATGCTATTTTATGCATGTCTTACGGTAATGCGTCTGTTGAATGTGGATTTTCTTGATAAGACCTTATTATCACAAAAGAAAGAGCTCAAATGGGAGAAAGAATGCTGGATTCAATACTTACAATTAACGATAGTGTGAGTAACAAGTACGACAACAAAGTGGAGTTCTTTTCCATTATTAAAGATTTATTAGTACTAACTAAAGGCACGCACAGTTCTTACAAACACTATATTGGAAAACTAAATGAAGAAAAGGAAAATAAGCGAATAACAGACTTAAGGAAACAAGAAGAACTAAAGAAAGAAAAACGTAAGCGAGAGCAACTCAAATCTAATAGGAAAAAATTTATGAGCCCGACTGGTTTACAGAAATTAGAAAAACAAGAATTTTGCAAAAAGGAGGCAGCGGATAAACTTTTAAAAGAAGGAAATGAAAAATTGACCATAGCATTAAAAAACAACGATCTTGTAGGAGCAAATGTGGCCCAAGTTATAATAAACGCAGCGCAGTCCATGAGAGATGAAGAAGCATCTTATACAACTCATGTAAAGCAATTGCTAAACAAGATTAATATACGTAAATCGGACTTGATTTCAAAATTTTTTCTCAAAAAAGTCTAGGTAAAATTTGATATATATGTATACATATTCAACACCATGTAAGTTTTAGGTTTGTAATAAAAGTTATGACTTTAAATAGGCGATACTTTACAATTGTAGTTTTTTTTTACAGATAAATCTCTAAAATGGTACATATTTTTGAAATTCCTTTACATATTTTGAATGACAGGTGCTGCTCCGGTCCCTAAAAAGAAGAGAGGGCTCGCTTCTGTACACCTTACACTTTGAGGTACTGGTCATGTACCCAGTTTACTACTGGTAACCTCCCAGACATTATATTACACCCGCATGTCAAACAGCTAATTCTCATTCGCCGATGATGATCAAACGAGTGTTGACAGCCAATTGCAAAATTCCCAACAGAACATTACATACATGCTATGAAAAAGTGCTTGATTTAAACTTAAACTAATAATAAAGCATTAGGGTGTTTAACGAACAGATTCAGTAATTAAAATAATAGGAAGGGCTTTAGTTGTGCAGTACAAACTGAGCACAAGCTTGATTCACAGCAAACACATTAACACATTGCGGTAACTATAAATACGTGTGAGAAACTAATTGACATTTGACTTTCCAATGCTCTGAAGGTACTACTTTGGCCAGGAAGCGTGTTTTATTTGGAAATTTTGAATGTTGTCAAATCCTTGCTGTTTCAAGCTAGGTAGGGATCTTTAATATGCGTGACAACACACACACACACACACACACACACACACACACATGGGACTTACATCTGAACAAGGGCGTATTTTTGTGAAAAATTTGTAGGTCAGGAATTCAAAACTTATTGAGTAGTTGTGTGAACCCAGTCAATCAATACGTCTCTATTGAAATTTGGCGTTTATTTATGGTAGAAGCACTTGCTAAATTTATTCGTTAAACACACTATATATACAAAAAATAAATGCTAAAAGGAATTTGAGTTGTGTCAAAATGATATGTATGAAACAATCGTATTGAAAAGGTTGTATATAAAAATTAGTTTTAAATGACACTCCTTTGCAAGCCTCACCTAGACTAATTAACTAAAAAAATTACATCATCACTAACCTCAAAAAAAGTGATGCAAAAATTCTAGAGCGACAAACTCACCTCTGGTCTCGTCTAGACTTACGCACTGCTGAGCGATCAACTCTCCACGAATCTCGTCTAGACTAATGTACTGCTGAGCGACCAACCACGACGACGTCTCATTTAGAATAAACATAATGCGTTGCAATGCCGATAAAAATAAAAAACTGCTAGCAAAACAAAGCCGTGTCTAATGCACAAAAGTAATCCTCAAACGATATGACGACAGTAAAACAGTGTACCAATTTAATAAAACATTACCTCATATCTCGAGAGATCTAATAGATAACCAGGTTTGTTAACTTCCATTGCTGATGATCTACCAAAATTTTTCATGTATCTAATACTGGTCTCTCA
The DNA here is from genome assembly GCA_036346225.1 of Platerodrilus igneus. NCBI lineage: Eukaryota > Metazoa > Arthropoda > Insecta > Coleoptera > Lycidae > Platerodrilus > Platerodrilus igneus. Next base: position 10,300,866 of record JARFIW010000266.1, on the reverse strand, counting down.
CTTACTATACCTTGAATCTTTAGTTCATAATCCAATTCCTTTTTAAGTAAACAAACGATTTGAAATTTTTCAGACATACTTGAAACAATTTAGTTTTCTAACTAACTTAAACATAGAAATCTAAACGACGAAAACTTCAATCAAATGATCAAAACGTATTCGAAAAATTTTTTAAAAATTTTTTAGTTTGCCAAGCAGTATTAGATTTGTAAAATGAACAAAGGTAAAAATCAAGCAAAATAAATACAGACCTAACAATTAAATCGAAGTCGAGCAACAATGATACCCGAAAAATATCAAAAACAACATTTATCAAAAACAAATTTGGGTTGCGATAATCTAAACACTAAAAATTTTTTAAAAGCAAGTATAGGCGAAGGCTATATATCTAAATCAAAATAACACTGCGCCAAAATAAACTTGAAATGAAAAACAGCAATCGGTTAAAATAGATCTTAGAACAAAAGAAATTCAAAATCAAAAACAGAATTTAGTTAAACTAAATTTGGACAACAAAAGGTCAAAGTCAAGAAGTAAATTAGGTAGGAATAAATCTTTGCTAAAACTAAATTAAAAGTCGAAAATATAATTTGGCTAAAATAAACCTTGGTCAAAAAAAAATCAAAGCGAAACAAATTTCAAGGCCAAAACACAACTGAGCGAAACAAATTTCGAGGCCAAAATTCAAATGAGCGAAACAAATCTCGAGACCAAAACACAACTGAGCAAAACTAATCTCGAGGCTAAAACACAACTGAGTAAACAAATCTCGAGGTCCCAGACGTTGGGCGCTAGTGAAACATAGGCACTAGCGTTGTTGGGCACCAGTGTAGCTGTTGGCGCTAGTGAAACTGTTTCTTGCCCTAGCATGTTGGTCACGTGAAATATAATTCTAATAATTCGAACTAGCGTGCTAAAAACCTTTTACTTCCTTCACAGAAACCTGAAGAAAGGGACATCTTCCGACATGGCTAGGGGTCTATTCCTTGGTATGGCAATGAGAAATGAGGAGGGGTCGATTTTTGTTTCTAAACAAAAACTAAACAAAATTAAATAGGCGCCACTAAGTTAGAAGATAAACAAGTTAAGGGCAGAGCAACAATATTCTAATATAATATAATGAAAGTTATGTCTGTTTAAAGCAAAAGGCGGCTCTCTAAACATAAGTTTATTTACACCTTTTACATATCTGAACTTAGTAAAAATTTGTAAACACAATGCATTGAAATGTCACTTCTATCCTGGGCAGATCTTATCAGGTAGATTACAGGTTCATTATAATCATTGAGCTTGTATTTAAATATGCAAAGAAATACAAAGTACACAAAAAAAAAGAGCAAATAAAAGTTCAATGGTATTTCTTATTAAGCACTTTCTATATTGAAAATCTAATTTTGTATTAACACCAATGCAAACACCTTGCATTTTATTACTAAATGAATTTAAATCTTTATACTAAATTTCAAAAGCTAACTTCAAGGTTAGGGAAATGTTTAATTTGAATTTTAGAAAAGCGGCGATGAGGTTATTCCCTAACGGTAAGTATTTCAAATTTATCTGAAATTTGAATGTAAACAAAGATAGTAAGTGTAAACCTAACCAAACAAAAATACAACTACTGTAGGGATAGAAATGCTGGAAGATACTAAATGCAGAATTAATAATATATTTGAACATAAAAATGGTTCACATAAGACACATCAGCACTAACTAACTTCGCTAAATGTAATGCCTACTTAATACCAACTGCTAACCTTATATAGGTATACATAGATTATGAATACAAAGATGTAATGCACCTAAGTGCTCTAAGTGATCTAAAGTAACCACGATTACTACAACTCGCCCATTCTGACTTAATGATTGCCCTCAATCAGTAGCGTAAGTTAAGTATAAAGAAAATGTAAATATTCTAAAATATTACCTAAGTGTACACATTTATCAAACAACATAAGAAGTAACATGGTACATAATTTCTAATAAACTAATTATAATGAATGAAAATATGTATAATCCTTAAACCATTATTATTTAGAAACAAAGTCTATATAATGAAGATACTAAGAAATGTCTAACAAAACATAAGAATATATATTTTTTAACCATTTAACATTTAAGAAGTAGACCATAATTTTATATGAGCTGCATCGAATATACCTTCGAACGGTCTTTGAGTAATTTGGTAACTGTAAATATCAGTAATAATATATCCGTCATTTGGCAAAATTTTCTTAATGTAATAGGGTTCTTTAAACTTCGGCAAAAGCTTTTTGTTTATTCCTGGAGTGACAGGAGTGACATCAACGTTTGGTATCATGATATAATCTCCCACTTGAAAGTTAGGGGGTTGTTTGTGTTTTGCATCATAATGGTTTTTGTTGTAATTTTCTACAGTTTCTATATTTTCTTTTGCTAATTTTCTAATTTCTAACAAATTCTGTTCATTTTTATCAAGTGCTAACATAAATTGGGATATGTTATCACTAACCTGACCTACTTGATTAATTCCAAATAAAAGTTGACTAGGTATCTTACCAGTTACTCTATTAATAGTATTATTTATAGCAAATTCGACTTTTGGTAGTACTTGATCCCATGTACGTGAAGACTCCACTAATTTAGCTAACATTGGAACAATATACGATTAAATATTTCGACTTGACCATTTGCTCTGGGTACTCCAGTTGCTACTAAGGTATGATCAATTCCACTATCTGCCATAAAAGTTTTAAACTGATTCGAAGTGAATGCGGATCCACGATAGGTAATAATTTTGTATGGTTTACTATAATTTTGAAAGTAGGTTGTTAAGTGTTTAATGACCTCAATACAATTTGTACTTTTACACGGAAAAATTTTAATAAATTTTGTAAAAGCATCAACTACTACAAAAAGATACTTATACTGCTTTGTAGATTTTTCTAAAGGACCACAATGGTCTAAATGTGAAATATTAAAAGGTGTATCTCCTTTGGGAATGTTATGTAAAATCCGCCCTTTTTCCCATAATTAGAACTATATGTAATACATTTTAAACAATTTGAAATATGCTGTGTAACCTTACTGTGCATTTCTGGGAACCAATAGGTTCGACGAATAGCTTCCAAACATTTATCTGTCCCTACATGGCCTAAGTCATCATGCTAGGTTCAAATAATATTATCTTGCATACCTTTAGGAACATAAAATAGGAGTGAATCTTTAAATTTACGATACACCACACTGTTGCGTAGTTCATAAAATTTATGCCCAGACTGTTCAAGTAAGTTTCTAATCTCCGTAATGTCTTTATCTTGTGTTTGTTTGATACTTAAATTCATTTCGAAAGAAGTTTCTTCCAATATTAAAATATTAAATGACCGGCTCAATGCATCTGCATGCTTCATTCTTGGAGCATTTCTGTGTTCTAAAGTGTAGTCAAAGTTTTGTAAAAATAAAGTCCATCTCATAAGTTTAGGATTAATGACTTTTTTCTGTAAAGCTAAATTAAGACTATTGCAATCTGTAATTATTTTAAATGGAATTCCTTGCAAGTAAATTCTAAATCGTTTCAAACTATTTACAATTGCTAGCATTTCCAACTCAAAACTATGTAACTTTGATTCTGCTAAAGAAGTGCGCTGGCTAAAATAAAATACTGGATGGAATGAATCATCGTTCTGCTTTTGTATTAATGTACCACTATAACCTAACGAACTAGCGTCACAGTGTAGTCGTGTTTCAACTAAAGGTGAATATATAGCTAATACTGGTTTTGAGATCAGGATTTTCTTAATTTTATTAAAACTATCGACATGATTCTGACTAAAGTCAAAAACTGCATTACTTTTTAATAGGTTGTATAAAAGATGTGCAATCATAGAAAAGTTTTTTACAAATTTATGAAAGTATGCTGCTAATCCATGTTCGCAACTAGAACTAAATTGTGAGTTTTCAATAACATAACCTAGATAAGAAATTTTAGTATACAAAAATCGACATTTATCCAACCTTAATGTAAGTTTAATTTGCACTAAAAGTATGAAAACTTCTTTAGAAATATTAAAATTCTCTTCTAACGTTTCAGTAGCTATCAAAATACCGTCCAAATAAATACAGATTTTACTTTGATCCAAGAGGTTTTTGAAGATGAAATTTATATAATACATAAAACAGGGGGACTATTTTTTAAGCCGAATGGCATTTTAAAATACTCATATTGTCCCATCGGTGTGACAAATGATGTATATTTAATTGATTCAGGATCAACATCAACATGAAAAAAAGCATTTTTTAAGTCTAAACTTGTAACATATTTCTTGTCCTTAAGTTGATCGATTAGGTCTTCGATATGGGGAAGTGGAAAATTATCACGTAAAGTTATTTCGTTTAGGCTTCTAAAATCCACACACAAGCAATATTTGCCAGACTTCTTTTTTGTCAATACTATAGGGGAACTATATTCGGAATCGCTTTTGCGAATTATATTATTTCCAAGCATCTCAATAGCATTAGTTACAGCATTCTTTTCAGTGAAAGATAATCTTCTAGGTTTAAAGTAAAATGGAACATGATTTGGATCAACTATAATTTTCATTTTATATTTTGTTAACGGCTCACTAAGTCTTCGGTTTATCATAATAAACATTGTATGGATCAAAAACACTTGCCTAATTTCAGGATTAATGTTAAGTTCAATTTCATTTTCCTCAACATAATTAATATTCATAATACTTAAAATAGTTGAATTCAAACTGATATCGTTTGAAGGTTCAATAGGTAGCAAAGTGACTTCATTCCCTAAAATTGTTGTCTGAAATTTTCCTTTAGACAGAAAATCCCTACCAAGCAAATGTTTATATGGTAAAGCATAATCAGGTACAACATAAAATGCTAGATCACTTTGTACGCCACTAATTGTAAATTTCAGATCTAAAGTATCTAATAAATCTAATTTAACCTTATTAATACCCTCAAAACATTTATTTATACAGTTACTTTTATCAAAAGAATCAAATCCTACCGATTTTAAAGAAGAGTAAGAAATAAATGAAACTGGGCTCCCTGTATCTATAATACAATCTAAGCTAAAGTTCACATCATTCTTAATAAAATGAACACTAACAACATAAGCAGAAACTGGAATAATAGGAATATCTTCCACAAATAAAGCACTATTTGATACAGTAGCTTCTTTTCCTAATCGGGGCTGTACTGACCTTTGATCTGGTGTGATACTTGAACATGTATTCTGTGGGCAATCTTTTCTCTGATGGTTGGTAAAACCACAAACATAACAGAAACCTTCCTTCCGTAACGGTTTTGGACAATTTACCAGTTGATGCCCCTTATCATTGTAGTTGAAACACCTTTCCTTTGTCGCTGAATAAAGAACGGACGAACTAAATGCTCTTTCTTTTCTAAAAGGTTTTACTTCAAATTTTTTAGATTCTGTTATTTGTTTATAAGCTTCAATATCTTTCCTAATTCTACTTTTTCCAGCTTTATCTATTCTTTCAAATTCAATAATGTCCTTATACAAATCATCTTTATCTAAATGATTTTTTGACATTATAAAATTGCTCAAGTCCCTAGAAAAAAATCCTATGACAACTTCTTTAATTTCTTCAAACGATAGGTCAAGCTCTTTATAAAGTGCAACTTTTTCATGAAAGTAGCCACTTACTGTTTCTTTAGGAATTTGAACTCGATTATGCATTTTAAACCATCGTTCCATTATACTGCTTTCAAACAAGAACATCTTTTTAAATGAACTTTCAAATTTTTCCCAGCTATTTGTTTTTGAAATACGTCCGTTTATCCAAAACTTAGCTGCACCGATCATATTTGTAACTGCTATTTGAAATGTAAATTTATTGGCCAATTTTGTAACACTGCAGTAGTTTGTAGTTGTTGTAATCAAATTCTAGCTGCTACTGCACCTTTCTCACCATCGAATTTGTCTATACTTGGTCAGAAATTAGGTACAACATTAAAATTTTTAACCTCCTGTCGAACTTCTTGTTTATTAGATTGCAACATTTGGAGAATTTGCATGTTTTGTTGAAGTAAATCTGTTACTGTACCCATAAATTGCCCCATAACATGTTGCTGATCTTGAAGAGGGGGCTCCTCGGGACTCTGCTGCTTTTCCATGTGCTCCTGCACAAAATTTTCAAAGCTTGTATTGTTAATGGCGTTGTTCATGGCACCAATGATAATCACCAGTAAAACGAATTATACTAAATTTTATGTAAATTAAACACGTGGTTCTAACCTCAAAATTGGTTAGGTTAACAACAAGAATTCTAAAGTAATAAAAGTTTTTGTTCTTGATATCCCACTTCTGAAATTGTAGGGATAGAAGTGCTGGAAGATACTAAATGCAGAATTAATAATATATTTGAACATAAAATGGTTCACATAAGACACATCAGCACTAACTAACTTCGCTAAATGTAATGCCTACTTAATACCAACTGCTAACCTTATATAGGTATAAATAGATTATGAATTCAAAGATGTAATGCACCTAAGTGCTCTAAGTGATCTAAAGTAACCAGGATTACTACACTACGGTTTGTAACATACCGGTTTATAAAAGTGAAACAGGTCATAAACACGATAGCAAAACGACGTGTTTTAATAACCATCCGTTTAACAAAGACTAAAAATATTTCATGGAAATGCAAAATTTTAAACTCAAATTAAATAACGAACCAAAGTGCTTCTAATTTCCATTGAGACATTCCATTAGAAATTTCATTAGCTGCAAACTACACCATTAACCATTCCAAACTTACGTAACTGCAACAAATTCTCTGAACAACAGCAAATACGGTATGTTCGTAATTTCCAAATCTTGTGGCATAACACAATTAGATGGCTGCGTGGCATAGTTGGTATGCATGTGACTACTACACCTAAGGTCCCGGGTTCGAATCCCGACACGGTCGGCTTGAAAATTGTTAGGTGAGCATTTTTCCTAAAAATACGCCCTTGTTCGGATGAGTGGTAAAATGGAGGCCCCGTGTGTGTGTTGTCACGCACATTAAAGATCCCCACCTTGCTTGGAACAACAAGGGTTCGGCAAAATTCAAAATTTTTCAGGTAAAAAAAAACTCATTGCGTGGCCAATGTAGTACATTCGGGTGGAGCGTTGGAAAATCACATGTAAGGCATAACACAATTTATCAAGCGAAAATACTCCTGAATCCTTTCTTGCTATACGTTCGTGCTAGTTTTTTCTTTTCTTTTCGTCGTGCATTAATGGAAGTTATTGTAAATTTTTCACGTCCACTATGACTTGACACCTTCAAACACTGATCGCAGGTCGCAGGCCTCTAATTTCGAAAACATTTTGAGAGCTTGATAGCTTGGTTGCGACTGACTAAACCAAACGTTGATGACCTCCAAGGACTTGCTGTTAGTGATTGGAAAATGCATGTGCTACAAACTTCGTGGAGATGCTAAACGAATAGATTTATATTATATAGATATTCTACAATAGAAGAACTATTAAAATGAATATGGATATGGAACATTCATAATGATAACGAATAAAGCATGCTTGGTGTATTATACTTATAATTTAATGCAAATAAATAGTGTGCAAATTAAGCATGCTATAATTTCAATAAAATACAAATATACTTTTCTTAAAGAAAACTCTATTTCTTACTTCAGTCTGGTCAGGTATTATTAACAAAGGTTGTTAAAAGACATTAAATCAAATCTATCAATTGTACTATCACTCCAATTTTCTCAGTTTTCATATTAAATTACATGATACTCTAAATTCCAATTTCTGAAAATGCCTTTAATAAACAATATAGAAAACAGTTGAATGCCAAATTCTTCATTAACCATATCATTGTCCACTTGAAATTCCATATGTAGCTATTTATTATTTTAAAATGTTCCAAACTTTCTTATAAGATAACTTTATACTTAAATTTGACCAACACTAGCTCTGTTGCTAATTCAACGTTCAACAAAATAATTACCTTCATGTTTGATTAATTTTCTATTACACGAATATGAACTCGTTTGCACTTAAAAATCACCTATACATAATTAAAAAGCATAAACATAAAAGCTCATAATATTACTCACTGTGTTCAAATTCCTGGATGTCCAATAGTACCAACGTTTTTCTTGCAACAATTTCTTAGGTTATCCAACAATAGAAACGCCCTTAACATGACACTATCAAATCCAAATTAATGGAGAAGTGAACTCTCCAGGTTCCTAACCCCTTTTTACCATGGTCATAGCGATATTAATCCTCGCGCCGCATTTGCCTGCGGATTTTAATTTCAAGTTGCCCACCGTGTTTTTCTCTGCGGAAATCCACCATAACGTGTTGGAGCTCTGTACTTTCAACTTAACTTTTAATTTATCTTTATTCCCAGGTTAACGCGGCCGTTTCAGTATTACTTCCTCGTTTAACTACACTATGACGTTTTCTAATTAACTGCACGTGAATAATTAATTTCATTTTTTTTCATCGGGTGTAACTACTCTATATCTTCCACTATAAAAATTCTATCATGTGAAAGATGCACGACTTCCTAGGGTTTATTTAAGTTAGCATTATGTGTTAATGTTTTCAGCATATGTGAATAAATTGTATTGTATGTTATGATATAATTAAATTATCTGCAATTTGATATTCGCAAATGTCACTAACGAAGCGTCTGTTTTAAGTAATGACTGCATTATAACTATAGCTGTAGGTGTATTATTAAATGGAATTATTTCTAATGAACAATGTACAAAAACTCTTAATTTTATGTGAGAAATGTGTATTTTACTATAAATAACTTTCTGATTTCGGGGTTAGAGTTTATTGCATAATGCCCTGCAATCTATACATATTTAACATTCTCGTGTTTACATATTTTTTACATTATAAGATTTATGCATCACGTTTATCCTATTTAATTACTAATGTGTTATTTCAGTATTGTATTAAATTGTACCAATTTATTTTAAGAAAATTAATTTTTCTTGCTTTAGTTATACTAACTGTTCTAATTTGAAATTAAAAGAATAACAAGAATTAAAATATCATGCTTAATTAAGACTAATTGTTTGTGAAATCTCTTATACAGGCTGCATTCATATCATTAGTCGGTCCAGTCAAATTTATTAATTCTTTTTTCATCTAATTTATAGCTAACATGCAAAATATATTACAAACAACGAAGTCACAGTTTGTATAGGCATAATCATTTGCAGCATGAGTAAACAATGCAGCTGATTAGTTTTGTGGCTATGCTTGAGTTAGTCATGTGTTCAAATTATGAAACCATCAGCAAAAAGTCTATTGAATCAGGCTATTTCTCTACTTTTTGCAGTTTGTTAATGTATAGGATGCACATATCGAGTATCTTGTTTTATCGTTTTACATTTTGTCTTTTTTTTTTGTATTCAAATTTGAAATATATTTTATTTAAAATTGCTCAATTTTTAGCTAAATACGTAGAATTGCGCAGAGAGGCTCGCAATTCACGTGACATGACATTCACTTCAGCCAGAAATCTTTTAGGAATATTACGTTTATCAACTGCCTTAGCACGTCTTCGTTTATCAAGCATTGTTGAAAAGGATGATGTTCAAGAAGCTATTAATTTAATGGAATTGAGTAAGGCTTCTCTTAAACAGAATGTTGAAAATGTAGGATTTAGGTAATTGCTTGATACGTTTAAAGAGTTTTCTGAATACGTTATTTGTAGGGCGCCTAATGTTAGCGATAGAATATTTTCCATTATAAAAGATTTGGCAAACAGCGAAAAAAGTGTTGATATGTCAGATATTACAGAGAAATGTTTCAGTAAAGGATTTAAACCTGATGAATTGGAGGCATGTCTTGAAGAATATGAAGAACTAAATGTATGGCAGATAAATCAAACTCGCACCAAAATAACATTTATTTAATACGTTGTTTAGGAGTAGTATTTAAGAATATTATTTTTAGTGTTACAACTATTTTAATATCAATCTGCATTTTGACGGAAGTTGTTTAGATTGTATTTTAATATAAAATTTTTCTTTTTCTTCTTTTTACTATTTACTAATATTTTGTAATAAATAAATTTTAAAATATGGTATTGTTATAAAAAACTTTATTTAGGTATGTTTTGTGCTATATTATCTGACAAATGAACTACGGTTTACCTAAACATTTGATTTAAGGAAATTTACAAACATGGGTTTATAACTTCATGCACACCTAGCTGTATGAACGGCATAAGAAACCATCGGTAGAAAATTGTCCCAATTTCTTTGGTTTGCCAGACACGTATGAAGCTAGCATAGTTTTTAAAATTCGATTTACTCTTTCAACAGGCTTTGCTTGTGAATGGTAATAGGGGGACTGGGACAGATTGATGCAGATATATTCAATCTCATACTTTATGTATGAAAAATGAACGAAATATTAAAATTTTTGCTTTATGCATAACGTAACTAATCAATATTATAATAGTAATAAAAAAATCTTTTACGTTAGGATATAATAGGAGATATAATGACTTTAGTAAAAAACGAGTTTGTATGATTCTACCACATCCACAGGGTACTTAGATACATTGAGTGGGACACTTTAACCCTTTAATGCCGGTAATTAATTCTTTTTCCAATCACTTTTAAGATTTTGGGTTATTTTTATATTTCCCAATATTAGTAACCTTGTGCCATTTTAGATTTGTAGTGTGTGTAGTTTTTTGTATACAGGGTGTATCATATATGGCACACTAGGCGCTTCTATTGTCAGAATTTCCTTATTTTTGTATTATAGTTCATAGGTAAAGGAATGATTACGAAGTGTGTTATATTCATACAAAATGTGTGTACATATGACAAAAAATTCTATACACTACACCACTAAAAACTACAGATAATACAAGAAACAAATCACAACTAATTGTACAAAACTGTTATTTTGAATAATTGTAACTTACAAAACAACCAACACATAGTCCAACATCACATTTCACACAATATGCTCATGTTCGACTTCCACAAGAAGGGCATCTACGTCATTTTCCTACTTCAATAGTGGAGACTAAGTGGTTCATCGTATCTTGCCTTATTTCGTCATGAATTCGACCTTGTACAGAACTAACAGTTGGCATGTAGTTGTTATGTAGATTCCCTTGTCTTATCTTTGATTATCGTTCCTCCAACCCGTTCCTTATCGTACCTCTACATAGGAAGAAGACCAGCGAATTTGGATGCAACCTGGCTTGGGAGATTCACGACCCGAGAACCGTCATGAAGTAATCCGGATGCAAGCCGCCATCATGAAGTAATTCTGAAGGAAGCTTTACCTATTCACGTGAGTACCTCGTGGGGGTTTTTATATAATTGGAAAACGTGTTGCAATAATTTGCATATTGTGTGATGTCATTGACAATTGGCGCGTTAATTTCCACATTATGTAATATTGTTACCAACTGTCATTTGTGTCGCATATACCGCGTTTACGGGGATGTAATAGCCCAATCGTATTGGCTTACGTCTAATAAATTGTTTACACACATGGCGACCGTAGTAGGCCACCATGCACTCAACACAATTCATATGCTGTTCAGTTCGCTATTTAGCCAGAAACCTCTTTTTTAGAAGATCCATCAAGTGGGTTCAGTTTCCACATTGTGTCAGTATTATCAATTTTGGAATTATCCGCACAGTGTATAAAACGACAAATTTGTAAGAATCTGTCTCTTCTCATTGCATTCACAACTAATTCATTGCGGACATCTTTTGAACTTTCCCAGTAACTTCTTTTAGTCGGTACAGTGTTATAACCGGACAGCAAAAGTATGCCAATAAAAATCTTTATTTCATTGGAAGTTACCTTCGAGTCAAGAAAATTTTTAAAAAGTGCATATTTTGTTGTTTCTGCACAAAGAAATTCCAAAACTTGATCATCAAAAAACCGTTCAAATAATTCTACAGCTTTCAATTAGCGGGAGGAAGTATAGTTAGATTTTGGGAAACATCCAACCTGAACATTATATCTTTATTATGCTACATAAAATTTCTCGATTTTTCATACTTCCTTGTGCCTCTTTGTTTGTTTATTTCGGTTTCGGTTTGAATTTTTTTCTAAATTTTTTACAGAATCAGTGACCACATCCAAGATATATTCAGAATTCGCTTCTGTACTAGCCTGTCCTCAAATTACCATTTCAGCGCTGCTAAGGAGTTGTCGTCCAGTAAGGTTGTCTACTAGGCCACCAGTATCCTAGTCAGCTGAATCCTTATCTGAGTTTACATTTACATCTGGTGGTTCAATGTATATTCGCTCCACATTATCATCGTATGCCATAACAAGCGCCTCATAATGTAATACTGCTGCAAAAATATAATAAAGTTATTGAATCCATAAGAACATGATTGCAGTGGCATATAATGAAGAAAAATGCTTTTAAAAACATTTGACAGTGCTAGTGCCTAGTGTGCCAATTATGGCAGACTAAACAAACAAAACACTTTGTATAAAAGATAATTTACGTTTTAATTTATAATGTGCTTTATTATATAAAATAATCCCTGAACTATATCAGTACAACAATTTATCACAAAATGATAAGCTTTTGTTATACTTACCTAAATGTTGTATTCATAGCCGCAAGCAGAGTAAAAATAAATGCAGACCCTTTAATCGCGTCATAAATAAACAACAACTATTGCTATACTAAACTTTATAGCACGTGTAGCAGCGGGTATACTTCAAAATGATGAGAACATCACAGGAAGTTGCATATTGCATTTCATTTTTATAGACAAGATCAAATCTGTGAAATAAATTCTAGCTTACCATATATGTCCTCTTAGGCATTAAAGGGTTAATACAAAGAATAAAGTGTGTGAAAAGGGTAATTATTTATACAAATTTAATGAAAAAACAAGTTTTATTGTTATAGATCTTAAACAAAATGCTTATAAAAATAATATAATTAAGGTTTAGCTTCTATTGCACATTGTATCCACTTAAGTCGTTAGAAAAAGTATAAAGAGATGATGTTCGAGAAGTGCCTTTTGAGTAATTTGGTTTTGATAACTTCAAAACAACATTCTTGAAATCAACGCTTGCTATATCTTCTACTAGAGGGAAAACAAACACAAGATCCTGATTTTTTTCTGAGGTATTACAGCTGATAATCGGTCACATTATATTTCGAAATGACTGGCCACGTAGTAAACAACGGTTTTTTTCTTTTCGAATTCAATGAGTAGGAAATCTCCAATATTTATATTTTTCTGATTAGGAACATCAAAACTTATATCCTCATCGTCTGGATCAGATACTAAGTCAAAATCGTCATTGTAATTTTTGCCGAACTGGTTTCAGAGGCAGATTGTAAACATCGGCGTTTCTTTTTATTTGTTTTAGTTTCCGTTAAACCCTATAATATTGTTGCCCTTTTCAACTCTTTTGCTCTCTTCCTCATCATTTGAACCTGCTGCTTTATTTCCTTTTTTCGTACAATTCCTGTAACCTATCCTTTTCGGGCGTATCAGTGAATACTCTCGGCTTCCCTCTCTCTTCTTTTTTTCGATGAGGCATTTTTACCAATCACCATTGTAGGATATGGTCTAACTACGGTAGGGGACCATATTGGCATAGTGCTTGGCGGAACGACATTAGGAGATAATGATACATCCACTTCCAATCGACTCCTAGAGGGGCTGACTTCAATCTCGTTTTCTCATGGTTTTCGACAACCTCATCATTTTGACTAATATCCATGTTTACAAAATCTAGTTCCGGTGCATTATTTTCATTTGTTACACCCTAATAGTCGGCAATATCTTAAGAACTCGAATCAAAGATTTGAATTGGTGCGAAATCGTCATCTCTAAATGCGTTTATTAAATGGCTGAATGTTTGGTTTTGAAAACCCACTTGTAATATTTTTTGGGGTGAAAGTATCCAAAAAGGCTTATTTTGCTAGTTCAGCAATGTTGTATAAAGTCTTTCCTACATTTCGAACGTGCCAATCATTAAAAGCAATTTTTAGTTTGCCTTAAACGGCCCAAAAATGCAGATGTCCAAGGGTTGTAACGTGTGTGGTGGGATCGACAGATAGACAATGCCACTGCTACGACAATAGCTGACTGCTTCGAATGAAATATGAGACTCGTGGTTGTCACATATGATTAGAATTGGATTGTCCTTGATGCATAAAGTATGGCGCTGAATATATCTTAAAACTTGAATGTGCAATTTTGATGTCATCCAATCGCTTCTGTTTGTCAAACCTAGACTTTCTTCCAGAGTACCATTTAAAAAGTATTCTTTGAAATGGACATGTGGGAAGACATGCACAGGAGTTAACACAGTCTTGCCTGCGTCTAAAGTTTTGTCAAAAAAAAACAAAGGCGGGTAGGACAAATAGTATCAGGTGATGGAGGAGAACTGGTTACGTTCTGTGGAATAGTTACTGCAACAAGCACTGCGAGGAATAGCAGTGCCTGTTGCAGTAACTATTTTACAGAACGTAACCAGTACTCCTCACCGATACTATTTGTCCCACCTGCCTCTTTTTTTTTCAGCCAAAACTTTAGGTGTAGGTAAGACTGTTAACTCCAGTTTCGTCAAGATTTATTATGCGATCAGGGGTAAATTTGTAGTGCATCAGTACACATCCATAATTGTCAAAATAAGACAGAGACTGTGGTTTTATTAAAAGCAAAACTGCTTGCTGCGCTCGTATTTTCTGGTTTTCTGAGGCTTAGCTCCCGATTCCTTTTTCCAAATCCTGCCACCCAATCTTTACCAGCACATCTATTTGCTTTTCAGGACTCAGGATATTTACATTTCAAGTATTCTGCATATTCAAAGACCAAAACCAAGGCTTGGTGCAAAGACAGACCGTAATGCATTTTACTGCAGTTCAATAAATATTCGGTAAGTGCTTTCTCGTGTTCAGCTGAGAAGATCTGTGCAACAGTGTACTTGGAAGTTGTTACGTGCCGAAATCGGCACTAAACATTCTTAATTAAGTTTTAATTTGTAAGAATTTCGCGCCATAAATTTAAAAGGACGTGCGCGTATTTCCCTCATTTCAGACAGTGCGTTTGTGCCAGATTGCGCCGACGCGGTGTGCTGATAAGAAGTGGTGGATTTCCGAATACGTGTTGGGACTGGTGATCTAGAGGCCAATGGAGTAGTTGTCTTTTGTGTCTTATCGTATCTTTTTTTGTTATGTAGGTTCCTTTTGCCTTCTCTTTGACTATCGTCCCTTAAATCAGTTTCCTGTCGCCCCCCTACATATAGGAAGAAGATAATTGAATTTGGATTCAACCAGGCCCAGCGAACACCCGAAGAAGATTAACGGAGCCCCGCTGTAGCGATCATGGAGTAGCACTGGAGTTGCCCTACATTATTACGTAAGTACCCCTTTGGGGGTTTCTTTAAAATTAGTATAACTTTTTATTGTGTTGCAATAATTCGAATATTGCGTGACGTAATCTTTTATTTGCGCGTCAATTTTTACATTATCTAACATTGCTACCAACTGACTGTAGTGGCTCGCGTACCCGCACAGCGGGGTTATAATAAAGTATACATATTAGAAAAAGACGCTTCATTTTCTTCAACAGTTTTTCGAAAATTTTCAATGCGGTGTTGCAAAGTTGCAGCTTTGATCCCGTATTTGTCAGCTGCTCTCCGTATACGCAATCGCTTCGAAATAACTTCAGCTACAGTAGTCTTTACATTATTCTCATCGATACTTGCCTTATCAGTCTTAGGCTTATACGTTCGCACCATTTTCTGACAAACAGAATAACTAGTTTAGAGATTTTATGTAAACTTGTATGTTGGGGCACAACTGCACACTAGCGGGGCACTTTTATACATATCAATGTGCCCCATGCATTTGTGTATTAAAATTGTGTATTTAAAAAAAATTTTTAATTATTAATAAAAATAACAGAACTTTTTTAAAAACATGTGTAATCCTGATTAGTAAATCAAATAACTAACCTTTGGTACTTTTAAATCTTAACCAAACCATGTAATACAGTGTTCATCATCATCATTAGGTCTTCAGTCCTAGAACTGGTTAGACGTGTACCCTCACTGTTTCCTAGTCTCAACCAAACTACACATTTCCCTGGAATTTGCACAGTCTGTATCTATCACTATCTGTGTGCTAAAGTCTAATCTCGGTCTACTTCTACTTCTCTTTTCCTATCTCTGCTTGTAGTATATCCCATACTATTTCCCAGAAATGCCTTAGAACGTATCCTGTCCTATTTCTCCTATTTTTCATTTTCCACAGATATCTTTATTCCTCTACTATTTCTACAACCTATTTGTTATTAACTTTGTCTGTCCATGCTACCATCTTCATACGCCTGAAGTACAACATTCCAGAAGGCTTCTATCTCTTTCTGTCTGCTTTTCCTATTGCCCCTATTTCATAGATGTACTGTGCTGTGCTCCACACTATGCTTTGAACAGTTTTCTTCTTGTATCTATGTTCGTTGTCTTTGAACATAGCTGCTGTTCTTTTTTGTTTGATGCAGTTTGGTCACCTATTGTTTTACAGTTTTATACCCTATTTCCTCGATATTCAGTGGTATATGAAGGGGTGTAAGCAGCCTTTGGCTGTCAAGTTCCCCCTGCACCTAAACCTTTGTCGAATTAATAGTTTTTCCAATTTATCCTTTCACACAATCAACATTAGTTGAAAATATTTCCCAACCAACACCTGTAGTTGTTTATAATAATCATCAGATTTAAGAGCACTTGTTTTTTCGTCATTGGGTTTTACATCTTGAAACTGGTTGGACTTGAACCTCAGCTTATTTATGTTCTGAGCTAGCCTACATCGTTTCCTGCAATTCTCACAACAGCCGATATACAGTCCGAATCCCTTCTATTGTTTTCTAATTATAAGCCCTATTTCACCAAGATTCAGTGGTATGTGAAGGGGAGGCGTCGCCGTGGATCAATGTAGTAAGCATAAGACTACGGATCCCAAGGTCCCGGGTTTAAATCCCAACACGGCCGACTGCTTGAAAAATGGCAGGTGAGCATTTTTCACAAAAATTACGCCCTCGTTCGGATGAGAGGTTAAATGGAGGTCCCGTGTGTGAGTGTTGTCGTGCACGTTAAAGATCCCTACCTTGCCTGGAACGGCAAAGGTTCGACAAAATTCTAAATTTCCAGGCAACAAAAAACTCGCCTCCTGGCCAATGTAGTACCTACGGGTGGAGCATTGGAAATGTAAATGAAAGGTATGTGAAGGGGGATAAGCAACCCGTGGCTGCCAAGGATCCCCCAACACTTAGACATTTGCTGTATTATAGTTTTCAAGTAAATCATTTCGCACAATTAACATTAGTTGAGGGTATTGCAAAACCAATATCTGTAGTTGTTTATAATAATCACCATGTTTAAGTACAGTTATTATTTTTGTCACTAGTTTTTTCATCTTGCGGCTGGTTGGAAGCGTACTTCCATTGATTTCTATTTTGAGCTAACCTACACATTTCCCTGAAATTCTTACAACCTACATCTTTCACTATGTGTGTGCAGTAGTCTAACCTAGGTCTACCTCTACTTCTCTTTTTTCCTATCTCTGCTTCTAATGTATTCCACCCTATTCCCTCATGTCTTAGTATGTGGCCTATCATCCTATCTCTCCTATTTTTTTACTGTTTTCCACATAGTTTTTTCTTCCCCTACCATTTCTAGTACCTCTTTGTTCTTAACTTTGTCTGTGCATGGTATCTTCATCATACGTCTGTAGCACCACATTTCATTGGCTTCTAACTTTTTCTTGTCTGCTTCTCCTACTGTCCAGACTTCACAGCCATACAGTGCTGTGCGTCACACATATGTTTTAAGCAATCTTTTCCTTGTTTCTATGTTTGTGGTCTTTGAGCACAGTAGTTGCTTTTTTTTGTTAAATGTAGCACGACCTTGTGCTAATCTTTGTTTTATATCTTTTGTGCTTTTTCCATCTTGCATTATTTATTATTATTCCTAGGTAGTAGAAATCTTTAACCACTTCTAAGTTCTTGTTACCTATTTGTATTCTTGTTTTTGATTTATTATCCCCTCTTTTGCATACTAGAACTTTAGTTTTATTTTTGTTAATTTTCATACCATATCCCTTTGTTAGAACTGTTTTCATTTCATTAAGAGTAGCTTCTAACTCTTCCTTGCTAGATGCTAATACCGCTATATCATCTGCAAATCTAAGCATATCAATCTTTTGTCCGTGCATATTAATTCCAAACGTCTTCCTGCATTTGAAAGTATTCATTGCCTCTTCTATGTACAAGTTAAAAATTAATGGGGATAAAGCACATCCCTGTCTCACCCCTTTCCTAATATTTACTTCTCTACTTTCTTGTTCTAATTCTATTACTGCTGTTTGTTCTTTGTATAAGCTATGTACTATTCGTCTATCCCTATAACTCATTCCAATCTTTTTGAGTATTTCGAACATTTTTTTCCATTTTACATTGTCGAATGCTTTTTCCAGATCTACACACCCTATGTATACGCTTTTCCCTTCTCTATTGTTTTCTCCATTATCACCCCCAGCGTTAAAATAGCCTAGTGTGTTCCCCTTTTTTGCCTAAACACAAATTGATCTTCTCCCAGTATTTCTTCAGCTCGTTTTTCCATGTGTTTTTGTACAATTTTAGTTAATATTTTTGAAACGTGCGCTGTCAAGCTTATTGTTCGAAAATTTTCACATCTATTGGCGCCTCTTTTTTTTGGTATAGTTTGAAATCTTTGGGTATCTCGCCTGTCTCATACATATAGCTTACAAGTCGGAAGAGACGTTCTGTTACTGCTTGTCCAGCGGTTTTTAGAGTTTCTGCTTGCACCTTATCTGTACTCGGTGCCTTACCATTTTTCAGACTCTTTAATGCTAATTCAAACTCATCTCTAAGTATAGGATATCCCAGGTCATCGTTTTCAATGTCTGATTCCTGTTCTAATGCTGTTAGTTCCTCTCCTGAATATAAATTCCCTACATATTCCTGCCATCTAGCTACTTTCTCTACATTTTCTATAATGACGTTTCCTCATGCATCCCTTATATTTTTGCTATATGATTTTATATCCTTAAAATTCATTCTAATTAATTTGTATGCTTCGTCTGTATTTCCTATTTCCATCTTAGTTTGTACCTCGTTGCACTTTTCATCAATCCATTGTTTTTTAGCTTTTCTGCATTTGCGAATAATTTCTCATTTTATGGATTTGTATCTCTGTTTCGTCTGATATATTTTTGTATTTTCGCCTTTCTTCTATTAAATTCAGGATATCCTTTGTTATCCATGGTTTCTTATTTTCTTTTTGTGAATACCCCCAGAATATCTCTGGCCGCCATGTCTAAGCTGGATTTAATGTTATTCCATCCTTTTTTACTTCTTTAGTATCAGAAATTTCTTGATATCTTTCAGCAATTCATTTGACTTTTTTTCAAATCTTTTGTGGATATCTTTATCTTTTAGCTTCTCAGAGTCAAAGTGCATTTCTCTGTTCCTCTTTTTCAGGTTTTTAAATTTAAGTGCGGCTTTCATAATTACGATGGTGTGATCAGTGTCTATATCTGCTTCTGGGTAGCTTCTACAATCTTTTAATTGATTTCTAAACTGTTGTCTAACAATAATGTAATCTATTTGATATCTTCCTATATCTCCTGGCATCTTCCACGTATATCGTCTTCTAGCATGATGTTGAAATAATGTTTATAATGATTAAATTGTTCTTGTCGGAAAAATTCTATCAGCTTGTTTCCCTTGTCGTTTCTTGTGCCTTAACCAAATAAACCTACAATCGCTCCTTCCCTACCCTCACCTACCACTGCATTAAAATCCCTTTTACGTATCTTAGTGTCTTCGATATCTTTGTAGATCACCTCTACCTCTTTGTCACTGTAGCTTGAGGTGGGCATGTATACTTGTATTATTACTGTATTTACTGGTTTAGATTCAAATCTAACCATGAGTACTCTTTCGTTCTTTCGTAGGTAGTTTTCTACACGTTGTCCTATCTTTTTTCGCATAACTATCCCCACACCTGAATTTCCTTCCTCTGATCCTGTATGAATCACCCTAAAATCTCCACTCCAAAAATCCCCCGCCTCTGTCCAGCGGACTTCGCTAATTAATACAGTGTTGAGGCACTTTTATTTCTCACGTAATTTTTTAGTTTGCAGTTCTATAAACAAACTGGTCAAAGACCAACGGCTAACTGATGGGTGGTGCGGTCGCCACTGCTATACTCATTCCTGTAGTTACTGGTTTTAATGACTTCACTACACAAATAACGTTTCTTGATATTGAAATACTGTTGGTGTATCATTGTGCCCCTTGCATCAATGAGCCCCACTTCCCCCTATGCATTGAAAATAATTCTCGGTTTATATTTTTGCATTAAATTCTTAAATCAAAGTACTTAACATGTGATTTTCCAATGCTCCACCCGTAGGTACTGCATTGGCAAGGAAGCGAGTTTTTTTTTACCTAGAAAATTTGGAATTTTAACGAACCCTTGCTGTTCCAAGCAAGGTAGGGATCTTTAACGTGCGTGACAACATTCACACACGGTACCTCCATTTTATTTCTCATCCGAACGAAGGCGTATTTTTGTTAAAAAATGTTTGCCTTACATTTTTGAAGCGGACAGTGTTGGGATTCAAACCTGGGACCTTGGGCGTAGTAGTCACACGCATACCAACTATGCCATGGAGTCGCCAAATCAAAGTACTACAAAACTGACCTCCGTTATCTACTAACAAATATTGAGGTGCTCTGAAAAGTAAAGTAATAAATTCTTGAATTTTTTTAACTATTGTGGTGGCTTAGCCTTTCTTAATGGTAAAGATAGTGGAAATTTAGTGAAAGTATCAACTACTGTTAAAATAAAATTATGTACTTCAGTAGTTCTAGGTAAAGGATCTACTAAGTCTATTGTCAGTATCTGCCAGGGTTGTGATGCTACGAGGTTTCATGACATTTTGCATGCTGGAAGTTTTTGCTCAGATTTATGGACAATACAGATTTTACATTGATTTATGTACGTAATTTGGGCCAGAAATATTGTTGCGATGCGCATTCCTGTTTTTAAAAATACCTAAATAACCTACTGTGACTTCATCATAGAATTGTTTTAAAATTTCTCTGCATTGTGATTTTGGAACTACCTCTTTCAAATGTTCTACTTTTTCGGTTAAATTTGGAAAGTTGTGGAGTGCTACATGATTAAACAATTTTTCATTTATTACTCTCCAATGGTTAAGTTTAATAGGTGTATGCGCCTCTTGAAACGTCAAGGGACACAAATAGAAATTACCTGGAGTGCAGTAGGCAGTATACCAGGGCTGTTGCTCTTGCTCTTGTTTCTAAATCACTACAACAATCTGTCATTATCAAGCCTAAGGATTGCAGTCAAAAAAATTCTCAAACTAAAAGTGATATAGTACAAAAAGTTAAGCCAATTGAAGCAAACATAAAGATTAACACTGTAAAGCATATACAGAATGAAGGTTTTATTGTTAGCTGCAATGATTCCAAGCATGCATATAAATTTGTTCATTTAGCAAGCGAAAAACTTTTTACTGAATATGATGTTCATGTATTAAAAAAAGCCCGCCCTCTGATTAGAATTACTGGTTTATCTGTGGAGTATAAAGATGACACCCTAATTAATTACATATTGAAGCAAAATGAAGAATTATTTTCTGAATCTACTGAGTGAAAAATCTTAAAGGTGTGCCCTGTAAAGAATAAAAAAGTGTTTCTAGCAATGCTACAATAAAACACTGTTACATACAACAAAATACTGAATGCTGGTTACCTAACCATTGGATTAGACGTCTGTAAAGTCTTTGACGCTGTAGAAATTGCCAGGTGTTTCAAGTGTAATGCATATAATCACACATCTCATTCCTGTAAAAATAATATCAGCTGTCTAAGACGTGGATTGACTCATGAACTTAAATCTTGCACCGCTACCGAGTCTCAACTCTGCTGTGTTAACTGCACAAAAGCGAATCAAAGATTAGGAAAAAATGCTGATACTAAACATGCAGCTTGGGATCACAATTTATGCTCTGTCTATCAGCAAAATATTACTAAACTCAAATCTGATCTTTTTGGTATTGAATAGCAATTACAGCTACAGGGTAAGCAGTTCTCTGAAACATTTAAAACTTTGACAGTCTACTATCAGAATGTAAGAGGCCTTAATACCAAAATAAAGGACTTTTATAACTCCATTTCAATAGCTAATTATAATGTTATTGCAATTACGGAAACTTGGCTAAGCTCTAACATCGGGGACTATGAACTGTTCACTGATACTTATAATGTATTTCGCTCTGATCGAAATTTCACTGAACTAAATACATCTAGAGTTGGTGGGGCTATGCTGGCCATTCAGAATACCCTCAATGCTGTGTTCATTGATCGGCATATGTATTTTGAAAACATGCCTTTCATTGATATTGTAGCTGTTAGAATTTCATTGAGAGATGCTAGCTTAATACTTCTTTGTATTTATGTGATTCCAAACCTATCTAATATTCAATATGACCATATATTTGATAGTTTAAGTTTAATTGAAAACATACATAACTCCAAAATTTTAATAACGGGCGATTTCAATCTACCAGATTATATTAATCGCTAACAACCCATCAAGACTATCTGGTTCATTGCTGGTGTTAAAAGGATTTTTGGATATGTTACAATTATAACAATATAACTTCATAAGGAATCAGAATAATCGTGTGTTAGACCTAATCATCTCGGATATATATTACACTGTGGAATCGTCAGTTGACTCTCTGCTACCCATGGATGCTCATCGCCCAGCACTGTTAATACATATACATCTACTCACATCTATGCAAAGTACTATTAACTTACCAAACCAGAATTCTTATAACTGGAATTTTAGAAAGGCCAATCTAAACCATTTATATCAACTTCTATTGGAAACAGGTTGGAATGCCCTTCTCAATTTTGATGATGTAGATCTTGCATGTGATTATATGTACAATCAACTTGGGTCCATATTTGATCTTACAGTAGCAAAATCCAAGCCTGTATCTAAAAGCTATCCACCCTGGTTTAATGGTCTTATCATACAAAAAATAAAATTGAAGAATAGATTATGGAACATTTTACAAGAAAAAGCAACTAATGTGTTCAAAGACCACAAACATAGAAACAAGGAAAAGATTGCTTAAAACATATGTGTGGAGCACAGCTCTGTATAGCTGTGAAGCCTGGACAGTAGGAGAAGCAGACAAGAAAAAGGTAGAAGCGTTTGAAGTGTGGTGCTACAGACGTATGATGAAGATATCATGGACAGACAAAGTTAAGAACAAAGAGGTACTAGAAATGGTAGGGGAAGAAAGAACTATGTGGAAAACAGTACAAAATAGGAGAGATAGGATGATAGGCCACATACTAAGACATGGGGGAATAGTGCAGAATATATTAGAAGCAGAGATAGAAAAAAGAAAAGTAGAGGTAGATCTAGGTTAGACTACTGCACACAGATAGTGAAAGATGTAGGTTGTGAGAATTTCAGGAAATGTGTAGGCTAGCTCAAAATAGAAATCAATGGAGGTACGCTTCCAACCAGTCGCAAGATGGCAAAACTAATAACAAAAATAATAACTGTACTTAAACATGGTGATTATTATAAACAACTACAGATATTGGTTTTGCAATACTCTCAACTAATGTTAATTGTGCGAAAGGGTTTATTTGAAAACTATAATACGGCAAATGTCTAAGTGTTGGGAGAACCTTGGCATCCACAGGTTGCTTAATTCCCTTCACATACCACTGAATCTCGTTGAAATAGGGCATATAATTAGAAAACAATAGAAGGAATCGAGCTGTATATCGGCTGTAGGGATAATTGCAGAGAACGGTGTAGGCTAGCTCAAAACACAATAAACCGAGGTACAAGTACAACTAGGATCAAGATGTAAAACTGTTACGTGCCAATTTGGCACTAAACATCTTTTAGTTTAGTCTTGCTGTGCGTGAGTTCGCGCCATAAATTCAAAAGACTTGGCGTGTATTTCCGTCACGTCAGAGTGCGTTTGCGCCAGATCGCGCTGACGCGAGTAGGAGAAAAGAGGGGGGAAGTTTCCGGGAGACGCTGTAACGTAGCTTTTTGCCTTTGAACTTCGAGAAGAGTGGTTGGGTTTTTCGGTAACGTATCTTTATCTTATTATGTAGATTTTCTTGCCTTGATTATTTGTTCCTATAAACCTGATGCTGCCGTTCTCTACATATAGGAATTTGTAACGACCTGAGAGCAGTTCACGATCGTAGAACGAACCGGAGTCCATGCCTCGCTAGCAGCTAACCGGAGCAGTCACCATCTTTAAATAACCCGGAAGGGGGTCCTAGCAACCATGAAGGAAGCGGGACTTATTCATGTGAGTATTTAACCTCTACGAATTGTTGCGCATTTGATATATATTCCGTAATTGCACGTTTAAATTTGAAAATTGAGTGACGTCATTGACAGATATGCGCGTTAATTTCCACTTATTGGATTAGCGTTACCAACTGCCGTTGTGTCACTCATACCGCGCCGACGGTTATGTAAGAATCGGTTGTAAATGTAGGAAAACCCAATGACGAAAAAACAAGTGCTCTTAAACTGATGATTATTATAAACAACTACAATCGTTGGTTGTGAAATATTTTCAACTAATGTTGATTGTGCGAAAGGATAAATTGGAAAAACTATTAATTCGACAAAGTTTCAGATGCTGGGGGAACTTGGCAGCCAAAGGCTGCTTACACCCCTTCATATACCACTGAATATCGAGGAAATAGGGTATAAAACTGTAAAACAATAGAAGGTGACCGAACTGCATCAAACAAGAAAGAACAGCAGCTATGTTTAAAGACAACAAACATAGATACAAGAAGAAAACTGTTCAAAGCAGAGTGTGGAGCATAGCACAGTACATTTATGAAATAGGGGCACTAGAAAAAGCAGACAGAAAGACATAGAAGCCTTCTGGAATGTTGTGCTTCAGACGTATGAAGATGGTAGCATGGACAGGCAAAGTTAATAACAAATAGGTAGTAGAAATAGTAGCGGAATAAAGATATCTGTGGTAAATAAAAAATAGTATAACGTATTTTTTTACGTAGTTACACTTCGCTTATTAATCTAAAATAATACCGCAATAATATAAAAATATAATTTGTAAATTTCCGTACAATAAAAATAATTCATAAAATTTATAATAGCATATAGACTACTTTGCTCTTGAGGTCTAAGTTTCGTTAATAAGCTTCGTCGAGTTGTCATTTCGTGTCACTTTGTTATCAGCGTCTGAAGAGGTAAGCTGCTATCAGCGGCATAGTAAAGTCAAGATGGTAGACAGGCACGTGGCCTGTAACACAGTCCGCAAGAAAACAGAATTGTTTTAACCTTCGTGTCGGAAAGTGGTTCTTGGTAGTTATAGAGTGCAGATTTCATTTTGTGTTCCACCTGTAGCTGCTCAATCGATACCTGCTGGCCGAAGTATTATAGGTTCCGTCATCATTAAAACATGCAATATCTCGGAAGCAATATCTAGAAAATATCTTGGAGAAAATATGTTAATATCAGTTAATATCATGCAGTTAATGTCAAGGAAGTAAGCAATGTCATGGAATTATATCACGGATTTTGTTAATATCGTAATTGCCGTATTTAATGCTGAAAAGAAAATTTAGTTTGGGATTTGCAATACTAAATTTTATAGGATGTAATTAAGGAGGAATTGGTTTCGTTAAATAATGTTTAGTTCAGAAGGATTCTCATAGTTCCAGCGATAAATTCGTCCGTATTCATGTGTTTCCTGTTTGTGCATCGCAGAATGCAGATGCTAATGGAATATCCCACAGCTGCGGTCATAGTTCGATTTCTTTTGGTCGTACTCTACTTCCACAAGTGAGTGATATTTAGCATTTAATCACATTTATAATTATTTAATTGTAATACGAAAAATACAAGGTTGAAGCTTTACCTAGATTAAAGTAACTTAAAAATTATTTAGTAAAAGAAAGAATTCCGTAATAAATTTGTAACCTTGCATAAATTTTAAAGATGGCTATGCTGTTTGCTTATCATAATTATTTCACAAACAGACAACGTTAACTAAACTGAAAAAGTTGTTAGTGGCATATGATGTCAAAGAAATATTCAACTGTCCAAATTTAAATATCACATGTTATTTGACGCTAATCTAAAAATATATTTAATAATTTTGAGGTCATGTACTTTGATTGTTAAACAACGTGATGAATTCTTTTTATACATATTAAGTAAAAATAACTCTATGTTGAAAAATGCTATTTTATGAGATCCTAAATAATTAAATTAAATTGTGAAGTCAATGTAGTACACACATGGCTGGGAATTAAAATGTGTAATATGAATTATTAAGTGAACTAAAACTTTTTAGAAAATTTATTATGAAATATTCCATTTAGAGATTATTATGTTTTTTGAATACAAAACCTTATTGATTTTCTGTTCTATAAAATTTTTAGAAGAAAAAGATTATATTAAAACAAATCAAGGAATTTAATAAAATAGAATCCATTTTTGCATAACTCTTTTATTATTCAAAATACAAGTAAAACTTATAGGTCATTCATGAGCAGACATTGTGTCTACTGATAACAAATACCCTGGGTGTATATTTTTGGAACTTAAATTCTATTATATTATTTTTGGTAAATATTTTTAAGGACACAAACGGTGTCCATGTTGTGCATTTGTTTGTTCACAGGTTAAGTTGAGACATCTGTATGACATCTGGTAATTGAGATTTTGGTAAGTGTTTTAAAAAAGTGAAATTCAGGGATTATGGCTATATTAGTGGTGTTGATATAAGGTTTCCGCATTCCCCTAATACAAGCACAAATAATTTTTGTAGGTTGTTGTATTGAAAAATACGGTGGCGCTCATTATTTATATTTTTGATCATTTGACAACCCATGACCCAAGCTCATGATCTACCCAGAGCTAACACTCTACTAGCCGTTTATGTCTAAAGAGTTTTTCTTTTCCTCAAGCCGTTTTCCATCCAACTTTACCTTGGGCTTTCATTGTTAATAAGAAATTCTCGACCTTAGGGTTTAGGATATATAAGGATGCAATTTGTTACCTGATATTCACGAAGGGAATTTTTGTTTACAATAGGAGAAATAGAAGGACAGGATACGTTCTAAGGCATTTCTGGGGAATAGTACGGGGTATACTACTAGCAGAGATAGGAAAAGAGAGGTAGAGGCAAACCGAGATCAGACTTTAGCACACAAATAGTGATAGATGCAGACTGTGCAAATTTCAGGAAAATGTGTAGGTTGGTTCAGACTAGGAAACAATGAGGGCACGCGTCCAACCAGTTCTAGAACTGAAGACCTAATGATGATGATGAGGTTATGGAAACGTCACTGCAGAATTCCTTCAGGCTCATCAGTTAATGAATTTAAAGTGATTCATTCGGCTCTAAAATATGAAATACGTGAAGCACATAATTTATACATCAAACATACAAGACAGAATAAATACTGATCCTGCAAATTTCTGGAAACGTCAAATCGAGATGCAAGGTAGCTACTTACCCAAAATCTATGACCATTAACGGTGCAGTAACATTTGATTCTCAGAAAATAGTGAATGCCTTTGCAGAATATTTTGGCAGTACATACATCCCATCCAATGGTAACTATATAATTCCTCCAATTCGTAACATACATGACAATAGTAAATTAGTAACTAAACCCTTTTCTCAAGATGAAGTGCTATCTGCATTAAAAAAACTGAAAGGCAAGCTCACTGCTGAGCCTGATCAAGTCCCTGCCTTTGTTTTGCATGACTGTCGTTCTGTACTTGTTAAGCCTATAACCACTATCTTCAATCTGTGCTTAAAAACTGGTGTTATCCAACGGCCTGGAAGATCTCTAAAGTCTGTCTGGTATTTAAAAAAGATGACAAGCACTCTGTGAAAAATTATACACCTATAGCTATAATAAAGAACTTTAGTAAAGTGCTTGAAATGGCCCTATACAACAGAATCCAATACTTTTTTTTGTAAACACCTAACAACTCAACAACATGAATTTGTAAGTGGTCGCTCCATTGTCACTAATTTATTTTGTATTTCGCAATTCATATGTCAATCTTTAGATGATAGAATGCAGTGCGATGTAATTTACACGGATTTTACTAAGAGGTTTGACCATCTTGAACACACACTTCTTCTAAAAAAACTTCAAAGTTATGATATCCCTACTGATTTACTCATACTACTTAGATCTTATTTTACGAAGAGACAACAATTTGTATTAATCAATAACTGTAAATCTAACATTATAAAGGTTACCTCCGGTGTACCGCAAGGCTCTGTATTGGGACCACTTCAATATTTTTATTAATGATATAGTTGGCATACTTGATAACACTATACAGTGTTTCCTATATGCTGATGACCCTAAACTATTCTCGAAAATTTCCAGTATTACTGATTGTCAGGTTCTACAATATAACCTAAATAAAATATTAATCTGGTGTGAAAACAACAACTTGAACTTGAATATTGAAAAATGCTTCTGTATGTCTTATAACTTAGCACAAAATACAAGAGTGTACAATTATTCAATCAATAATATTGTTTTATCAAGACCGCAAGTTATTCCTGACCTAGGAGTGATATTTGACTCCAAACTAACATTCAATGAGCACATTAAACATGTTATTTCCAAGGACTAAAAAGCACTTGGTTTTATTATAAGAAACTGTTGATACTTCAATGTTAACACAATTATAGTACTCTACTCCGCATATGTGAGATCTAACCTAGAATATGCAGTAATAGTATGAGAACCGTATTATGAAAATCACATAACTTGTATTGAAGCTGTCCAATGTCGGTTCTTAAAGTTTTTATCTTTTAAATCTAGTGGTATTAATCCTCCAATTGGCTTTTCTCACACCCTACTTCTACAACAGTTCTAGTTTCAATCACTCCGCAACCGAATGAAAATTAGTCTTTTAACTTTTCTACACAAGCTCAACAGCTCAACTATGATGATATCGCACATATGTTAGAACACAATAAATCTTACCTATCTGTATGGTATCCTACTTATTTCTATTTAAAAACACCTAGGACCAATAAACTCAAGTTTTCACCATTACACAGAATGTGTACTGCATATGAAGATGTACGCTTAATTATTGATATAACAAGCTGCTCAATGAAGGATATAAAACAATTAAAATTGTAACAATACAAGTGGTTTTCATTTACTCTTACTGTAATATTATTTGTGAAATTCTGTAGTTTTTTTATCTGTGTTTATAGTTTCTCTTTTTTCTTTTCTATTATTTTAGTTGCATTTTAATTTTATTTTGTTGTATTTCTGTTCAAATATGGGCATTTGTCTTATGAACATGTAAAATAAATAAATAAATAAATTATCTTTACCCTTACGATGTACAATGTCAAAATCATATTGCTGAAGTTTAATAACCCAACCGCAAAATGTGCCACAAGGGTTCTATAATATATTTAACCAATCTAAAGAATTATGATTGGTAATTACGGTAAAATGAGTCCCTTCAATATATGGTCTTAATTTTTCAATACTAAATAAAACGGCTAAACATTCTTTTTCAGTGAGTGGAAATTTTCGTTCTTTTGGCGTGACAAGTGAAAAGGTTGCTTTGCAACATCCATCCCAAATAAAATTTTTGTTTTTCTTTAATAAACGGTTAATGGTGCAATGATAGTACTATAATTAGTTATAAATTTAGAATACCAATAAGTCGTCAAATATTTTTAACAATTTTCGGAGTAAGTATTTTTAAAGTAACCTAAATATTTTAATTTCAAATCAGCCTGTTACGATTATTATGTCGTCTAAATACTAAAATACTAATGGTTCTAATTCTGGGCCTAATACAGTATCAAGAAGTCGACCAGGTGCTCGGCAAATTTGAAAGTTATATCGATAAACGTGTAAATTCAAAAAGTCTTACAGTAAATGCAGTGTATTTACATGAATCTTTATCAAGTGAAATTGGAAAATATGCGACTTTAATATCTACTGTCGAAATTTATTTTGCATCACGTAACTTATCCAAAATGGAAAATACACACAGAATGGGATATGTATTTTGACTGTTACTTTATTTAATTTACGGACATCTACTACAAAACAATAACTATAATCTTTCTTGAATAACTCCGTGAAGTAACTTTTTTGAACGACGCCCTAATTTCAACAATTTATCTAACTCTTGATCGATATGTTTTTACATAACGAGTGATACTGGATAATATCTTTTATTGAGTGGATCACTGTCAACTTTAATTTTGTGTTCTACTAAATTGGTTCGTCCTAACTCTGTTAAATTAAAAAATAAATTGCAACACTAATATCTAATTTCGATCTTTGTTTAGGTGCTAAATCTGTTCGTTTGAGAAAAGGTTCCTTTTGCTCTATACTGTCTAATTTTGAAGAAATAAATTCTCCTTTAAATATGTTGGGAACAATTCCTACATCTTTCCAAAAATCTATGCTTAATACTACTGTGTTGAACATCGGGTTGAAATGCCGCTTTTGGCTAAAATTCGCAATGTAATCTTCCGGATTGCCCTTAATGGCTATGAGACTCAATAAATTCAACAACTTAACTTAAACTTTATTGTTTCAAAACAAACCTCAGGTCGGACTTCGGACAGTTTGGTACATTGAATTATTATCATCATACTCCCTCAAATCTTTCTTACAAACTTCAACTAGAAACTATCGATTATTCAAGAGCAATCAACTTAATTTCTAGCGCCACCTACTACCAACACTTTCCCCCACTATCTTCCTCTACATCACTAATCACTTCATACCGTGCCAAACTATTAATTTAAAATATAATAATACAAGCTGCCACACTACAGGGTATAACTAAAACTGCTAAAGCTATTAATTTTTCTTATAACTATGTCTGTTTGCTAATTGACATTGTTCTTCATACATTTAAGTCCTAATTTTGATAATTGTTTCCATGCGATTTCTCAAAGTACCATTGGTTGCCTTTGAGTCTAATAATGCCAAAAACTCAAATCCTAATATAATTATCATTACATGAGAATGCTCGTCTTCCTAGGTTTGTTCTATTGCATAATTGAGCAATACATAAATTCTTCATTTTCATGGTCGAATTATAAAAAGTATAAGACCCTACACAACAAGGTTAAGCTTCTTGCGCCAGTTTAAATGATTCTGATTATTTCGTTGACAATGTGGACATTGGTTAAATGTCAGGTTTATATAATTTCTTCCATGTGTTCTTACAGTGAGCGTGGTAATGTACTAGTCCACCACATTGATAACAAATTGTCGAATAGTTGGGTTTGAAATATTGGGATTTTGATTTAATTTTTGAAAGAAATGTGGTGTTTATTTACCTGCTTAGTTTGTGAACTTTGATGTTCCTGATAAATTAAGTCTTGTTTCTAAAGTGTTTGATTTCCTAATTGGAAGAGAAAAATTTTCTATTGATACCTTTATGTACCTGTTAAAACTTATGTAAAATGTTCGGTATGTGGACACGACACGGCAAAGGTCAGTCGTTTTTTGTAATAGGCTTGGAACGATTGAGAGTAGTTGTTGAAAATAAAAAATTCGTGTTCTGTCATTGTCAAAATAGAAATTAGTAATTTTAGTTAAAAAGGATAATAAAGAATATAAAACATGGCTTGTTATATTCAAGGTCTTGGAAGCTGCGTGTAGAACTGCGTAGGCAGGGCAGCAAAAAAAAAATTAATTAACATATACCAACTACCAACAACGTAGTAGTCGAAGAAGCCTTTTCCGGGTAGGAAAAGTGCAATTCTTAACATTTGGTGACCCCGACGTGATCTGCTTCAGTTTAGTAGCAGTCACAAGTTTGTTGTAATGGGTTGGTAGCTGGTAAAGGAAAACATGGAAGCGAAACGAGCAATTGGTACAGCCTTAAGAGCTCAGTTCAAGATTGACGTGCAACGGTTTGAAGATATTCTTAAAGTTGGTGTAAATGAGTCGAGTGTTGATAGTTGTAAAGCGTGTTATGATATCTTAGAAAACCGATTTGCAAAAATTGAAGCTTATGGTGAAAAGATTTTGGCTTTAATTACAGGCAAAGAGATGGAAACTAAAATTGCAGAGGAAATTGAAGAAGGTGTTGTGTATGAAGTTATGTATAGTACATGTGATGCCACTTACTCTCGCTGTATGAAAGAATTAGAGGCTCGTATTAGTATAGCGCCATCAGTAGTTATGCAGGAAAATGGCGGTCGTTACAAACTACCGAAGATTGAATTAAGAAAATTTGGAGGCGAATTAAAGGATTGGATATCCTGGTGGACTCAATTTGTATAGATTCATTTGGACCAAAAGTTACATGCGGTTGATAAATTTCAGTACTTAGATCAAAGCATGTTACCAGGATCAAAGGCCGTGCATTTATATTTCCAATGCTCCACCAGAAGGCACTACATTGGCCAGGAGGCGAGTTTTTTGTTGCCTGGAAATTTTAGAATTTTGCCGAACCCTTGTCGTTCCAGGCAAGGTAGGGATCTTTAACGTGCGTGACAACACTCACACACGAGACCTCCATTTAACCTCTCATCCAAACGAGGGCGTAATTTTTGTGAAAAATGCTCACCTGTCATTTTTCAAGCAGTCGGCCGTGTCGGGATTTGAACCCAGGACCTTGGGATCCGTAGTCTTATGCTTACTACATTGATCCACGGCGACGCCTAGGATCAAAGGCCAAGAAATTAGTAATGGGCTACCCGCATTCTAGCGAGAACTATCCGAAAGTAATTGAAGCTTTAAAAATGAGATTTGGGAAAAAGGAGCTGCTGTCTGAGCTCTATGTTCGTGAATTTATAACGCTAATTGTTGATAGAATTACCGCAAAAGATAAGTCCTCGATTGGCTCTCTATATGATAAAGTTCTCAGTAAAGAAAAGGCGCTAGAATCATTAGGATAATCAGCAGCTAGTTACTGCGATATTCTAAAGACATCTTTGGTCGAATCATGTTTACCAGTAGACACATTAAGGGTATGGCAACGGCAAGCTAAAGTTCCTGATGAGAGCATGTTCAAGCAATTGTTGGAATTTATGAATGAAGAAGTTACCAATGAACAAAAGGTTGTATTAGCCAGTCAAGGGTTCAATAATATTAATGTTGATAAAAGGAACAAGTTCTACATAAAAAATGAGCAGTCAGAGAAAATTCCAACTGTTTCAGGTTTATCCAATCAATCTGAAAAACGGAAAATGGATGTGTGTACATTTTGTAATATTAAAGGGCACGAAACGTGTTACGTGCCAAATCGGCACTTAAACATTGTTTTTAGGTTAATTTTGATGTGCGGAAGTTTTGTGCCACAAATTCAAAAGACGCGGTGCGCGTATTTCCGTTACGTCAAAAGTGGGTTGCACAAATAATTTCGCGCCGACGCGTAAAAGGACAGAGAAATGGGGTTTTTCCTGTGCTCTCGGTAACGTGGTTTTTCTGCCTGAACCTTCAAGGAGTGTGGACGTTTGAGATATCGTATCGTGCCTTGTTTTTATCTATGTAGATTCCCTTGCCTAATTATCTTTGTTTGTCGCCGTATACCTGGTTTTCCTGTCCATTCCCTACATAGGTAGGATAAATTTGTAGCCTTGGCCTAACCGCTTCCACGCCGGAGCAGCCCACGACCCTAGACGAGCCGGACGTCCATGCTCCGCCAACAGCACCGGAGCAGTCCCATCTTTAATCACTCCGGGATGGAGCCCTGATGGACCTTGATAGAGGCCAACTTTAGCTCAACCCCGCAGGACGTTCGAATATCTGATGTAAGTACTCCCTTGTTTAATTTGTTCGCTGATATAACCTATTGGCTTAAATTTATATATTTTTCCGATTATTGCGTAATATTAATTTGTGCATTGCGACGTCATTGTCAGTTGGGCGCGCAAAATCTGTACAAAGGTTAGCGCTACCAACCGCCGTGACGTCGCTTTTTCATCGCGCTTGCGCGATGTATTTATGAACTTTTTAACTGTAAGAATTGCGTGGTTTAAAGCGTAAGAAACGGTCAACTGTCGTAAAGCTAGCAATAGTAAGCTAGATGATCGACGTAACGCTATTCGAAAAGCAAAACTGTGCTTTTACTGTTTGGGTTCTGGTCATGTATGTAGGTTTTGTAGAGTTAGAGTCGATTGTAAGAATTGTGGAAAACGTCATCAACTAGTAATGTGTCAAGAAATTAGTAAGAGTGAAGATGACGTACCTGTGGAAGGCAATTCTGATTCAAAGCAGTGTGATGATGCTGTAGTACAAACTGTGGCGGCTCCGTGGCGTAGTGGTATGTGTGTGACTACTACGCCCTAGGTCCCGGGTTCGAATCCCGACACGGTCCGCTTGAAAAATGTTAGGCGAGCATTTTTCGCAAAAATACACCCTCGTTCGGATGAGAGGTAAAATGGAGGTCCCGTGTGTGAATGTTGTCACGCACGTTAAAGATCTCTACCTTGCTTGAAACAGCAAGGATTCGGCAAAATTCAAAATTTTCCAGCTAAAAAAAACTCGCTTCCTGGCCAATGTAGTACCTTCGGGTGGAGCATTGGAAAATCACATGTAATGTAGTACAAACTAATTCAATGAATTCGTTTTGCGAACATGGAATTTTGTTGCAAACATTAGTCGTTCGGTTGAGTTCAGAGAATGTTTCTAAATATGCCAGGGCTATTGACGGTGGTTCTCAAAGATCCAGCATTTTGGCGCACACTGCACAGCAATTAGGTCTAAAGGCAGTGGGGCGAGTCAAGCTTGTCCATGGGTTGTATGGTGGAGTTAAAACAGCAGAAACATTACACTAGCGCTATGTTGTACAAGTCAATGGCATGAATAGTAATTACCAATGTAAAATTGAATGCTTGGATGAAAAGAAATTGTGTAACAGCATTCACCAAGTAAGCAATGGTTCTTGGATGAACGAGCTGAAAGAAAAGGAAATTGTTATCTGTGGCCAAGACCAAGAGATGTCGGAAATTGAGTTAATCAGTGGCGCAGATGTTTATGGAAAACGCCTTACAGGTCAGGTTATTCAATTAGACTGTGGATTAACAGCAATTGAAACGAAGTTAGGTTGGACACTGACCGGTAAATATAATCCATGTTATGATGCATCTACTTTCTCTATGGCGTGTACGACGTCAATGTTCCACGATTCTGTTCTGAGTGAGCTTTGGAAACTAGAAAGTATTGATATTAGTGATCCAGTGGAAACGCGGAATCAGTTTGAGCTTCAAGAAGAGGCTAAAAACCATTTTGTAAAAACGGTCAAGCGGGACGCTGATGGTAAATATGAGGTGCAATTGCCATTCACGTTGAGTCCTGATAATGTAGAAAATAACTTGGCTGTTGCAGAGAAAAGATTGAGAGCATGCTCAGAAAAACTGAAAAGAAACGGAATGTGGAACGAGTATGATAAGGTTTTTAAAGAATGGTTAGCAGAAGGAATTATTGAAACAGTTTCTGAAAAGGAAAAGGGGAGCTCATGTCACTATTTACCTCATCATGCAGTAGTAAAATTGGATAGTGTTACTACTAAGATTAGGCCGGTGTTTGATGGTTCGTGTAAAGTCATTTCATTAAATGACTGTTTAGAAAAGGGCGTAAACTTACTAGCTTTACTGCCATCTGCGCTCCTTAGATTCTGAGACGGAAAAATTGGTGTAGTAGCAGACATACGAAAGGCATTCTGTCAAATTAGTGTATGTAAAGCGCACCGAAATTATCAGCGATTTTTGTGGTGGACCGATGAAACCCAGAATGAATTGAAAGTTTTTCGGCATAGGAGGGTTGTATTTGGTATAAATTGTTCACCATTTCTGTTAAATGCAGTGGTTGATTACCACTTATCAAACGTGCCGCCTGCAAAAGAGGACGTTGCTGAAAATTAAAGACTGCTTTATACGTAGACAACGTAGTGACAGCAGTTGAAAGCCTAGAAGCGATGTATCAGTTTAAGGCTACTTCAATACAAATCTTAAAAGATGCTTCTATGGAATTGCGTTGTTGGGAATCGTCAAATTCTGAAATGGCATTATCAGAAAGCAATATGTGCGATTTAAGATCGATGGTTTATAGTCCGGATTTTACTTCAGTTCTTGGTCTGACGTGGGACAAACAATCCGACCAGTTGTACGTTAAAGTTCGTAGCGAGGAAAAGGTGGATGTTGTTACAAAAAGAACGGTCTTATCCGGTTTACAAAAGGTGTTTGATCCGCTTGGCGTTTTGTCGCCGTTTACTTTGCTACCTAAAGCATAGGTTTGGGCACTAAAGCTGAATTGGGATCAAGTTTTGCCTGATTTGTTTGCAGAAAAGTTTAAGTTATGGTTGTTATCGTTAAAAATGATAAAAAATATTGGTATTCCAAGACGCTTAGGATTGTTCACACGTACAGAAAGTGAATGGAGTTTACACTGTTTTGTAGATGCTAGTAAGTCGGCTTATGCTGCAGTTATATATTTAAGGTGCGAAAAGGGCGGTAAAGTAACTGTGCAACTCCTTCAGGCTAAGTCAAGAGTGGCTCCAGCAAAAAAGGCTATTCCTAGATTGGAACTGTTAGCGTGTGTAATTGGATGTAGATTGAGTAAAGCTGTATGTGAAGCTCTAAATTTGCATTGTAAACAGTACTTCTGGTCAGATTCATCAACTGCTATTGCGTGGATTTCGCGTTGTGAGAATTGGTGTTTATGTTGCTTTTTGTGCCTTAGTATTGCGAATGACTGGAGGCATGTGTCTGGCATTTAGAACCCAGCTGACCTGCCATCACGAGGGTGTAGTGCGAAAGAATTATTAGATTTGCGATGGTGGGAGGGGTCAAGATGGTTGAAACTGGAAGCAGAAGCTTGGCCAGGTGAAAAACCTGTACCAAATGAAGAGATTGTAAATGTGGAAAAGAGTAAGGTTATTTTATCAGCATACCTTGTTCAAAGTGAGATTCCACTGTTTCATTCGTTGTTAATTTATACTACATACACACGACTTAGCCGTGTTTTTGCACGTATATATCGTTGGAAAAATCATGCACCTAGCTATAACGAAGAATACTCGAGAGAGGAATTGATGAACGCTGAAAAGAGAATTTTATTATACGTGCAGTAAGACTGCAAATTGGAAAGTCATTTGCGTCATAAATGCAAAACCGAAAAGGACGAGGATGGATTAGTGCGGGTTGTAACGACGGTTACCGAAAGAGATGATTTGCATGATTTCCGGCACCCAATACTGTTGGTGGGTGACCATTTAGTAGTTCGTCTATTGATTAATGAATCGCATGTAAATAATTGTCATGCGGGCGTTCAAACCGTTATGAGAATTCTAAGAGAGCGATTTTGGATTCTACGAAGTCGACGAGTAATCAAGAAGCTGCTATCAGCATGTTTACGTTGTTGCAGGTTTACAGCCAAGAAAATGGATCAGATAGATGTAAACCTTCCAGCAGCAAGAGTTGACGATACAGCGCCATTTCAAGTTGTTGGAATTGATTTGGCGGGTCCATTGTTTTTAAGAGGTGGTGTCAAATTGTGGATAGTTTTGTATACATGTGGTGTCTACAGATTCGTTCATTTAGAGGCGGTGACGTCACTTAGTACGGAGAATTTTCTTTTGTCATTCCGAAGATTTGTGTCATGGCGAATTCGGCCGTGCATTGTGTATACAGATCAAGGTACTAATTTTGTAGGAGTAGCAAATATGTTAAAGGACGTTGATTGGGATAAAGTAAAACGTCAATGGTCGGCAGACAAGATAGAATGGAGGCTAAACCCCCCTTGTTCACCCTGGTGGGGAGGATGGTGGGAAAGGTTGATCCGAATTGTGAAAGGATTATTGTTGAGGATTCTTGGTAGAAGAGTATTGAACTATGAAGAGATGGTTACTACGCTATGCGAGGTGGAATCTGTAGTTAATTCTCGCCCCTCACGTATATTAGCGAAGACCCTAATGACTTACTTTGTTTGACTCCTAGTTTATTTTTAAAAGGTGTTCAAGCAGATACTATTGCCCCATAATTCACGCCATACGCTGTAAGTGGGAGAAAAAGGTAGCTGGAAATGGATGCAAAAAGGTGAAAGCTGGACTACATGGAAAACACTGCCACAATACGCGAACAATACAAAGATGTGTTAGAGAAAGAACAGCTTATTAGAGAAAAATGAGGAAGAATTAAAAGATTATTTTATGTGCCGATGGACTGGCTTAGATACATCCGGGTTCTACAAGCTGTATGCATTTGTGGTTAGAAAAAAAGATTCTTTTAGTTATATAGGTATCCTTGCGGAAAAGGATGGTACTAAATCTGTATACTTTTTAAAAGTCCATAATGTGAGAAAAAAATTATTACTCCAAATGGGGTTCTTATATGATGAAATAAATGAATAGAATGACTCAAAATCTCCCCATGTGTCAATTTAATAAAATAAAATAAAAATTGTTTAGGTACAAAAAGTTTCGCTACATGTTTCAGGCTAATAATTCTTATAATTCTTATAATTCTTATAATTCTTATAAACCTAATCGTTAATTTGTACTTCATATATAAAAAATATTTCTTTGGTACTTTCAAGCACCTGAAGATGGGCTAAGAATTATAAGCCTGAAACATGTAGCGAAATTTTTGTATCATAACAATTTTTATTTTATTTTATTAAATTGACACATGGGGAGATTTTGAGTCATTCTATTCATTTACTTTTTAAAAGGTTATTCTAAAAACATATTTATCAAAATGGCAGATAACATAAACGAACTAAGGAATACGGGTTTCGTAACCTTGGCTTACACCACACGCAAAGGGGTTCGGCTAAACATTGTACATTTGTCTAGTAAAGAACCTTTTGGATCATTTAAAACCGAGGGTTTTACAACCTATAACGATCATATATTCCCAAAAGTTGTCGACATGCAACTACGCAACAGTGAGTGGGAGAATAAGGATTCCCCCTAATAAGAAATTAAAGTTTTCATGTACGTAACACCAGCCATTGGGAAATGGTAAAAATGTTAAACCTATAAAGGTGATTGTTAATTGTGGTTTTAAAACAGTAGTTTCCTTGGAGTAAATAAAATAGCCTAGACTGATTAATGTATATGATCACATATTCCCGTACACATTTACACACACACACGCGTGCGCGTGCAGGGGTGCACAGGACAGGGCTGCACATGGGCAGGGGTGTGCATGGGTAGGTGTGCGCATGGGCAAGAATGTCCATGGACAAGTGTGTGCCTGGGCATACACAAGGGAAGCAGCAGTCACCAAGCCTCTAATTCTTCATTTGGAGACTATGCCAGAAGCTATGAAAAACAAATACTACTAACCAAAGCTTATAATCCCTTAAAAGACTTTAACCTTATTGGAAGATAGTAAGTAATATTTCCTAAAGACGTCGATGTATTCGGTACTACTTGTCAAAATGTGGAGTAAGCTATCGGACAAGCTGCAAAATAGCTGCTGTTTAGTGTATGATAATTTACCACAGTACGTGTATTGGAGGAATAGCAATACAAAGAAATTGACTGGCTTGCAAATTAAGTTGACCGATAAACCAGAGGAAAAGGAAGAATTGATTAAGTATGTGCTTTCGACGTTTAGTTTTAACTATTTACCCGTAAATTATTTGGAGATAGTAGAGGAGGAAGACAGCCAAGATAAAATAAAAATCTTACACAAGTGCTATATTAAAGCAGGTAGTACATATTTTACACAATCTGCAACACCACATTTTACAATTCAAAAAGAACTAGAATTAGAATCCGCACAATACTTTTATACAAATTTTAATAAGTATGATATTAGGTATAAGGGTACAATTCTCCCGAAGGTTGCTTCGATTTAAAAAATTCCTAAAGATTTGGGTTCCCCAGAAAAATCTAGACCGATATTATGTGTCATACCCTAAGACGATTTTGGGTAACTTCCTAAAATCGGCGGGTTATAACTTTTGTAAGGGTGGTTTGATTTAAACAATTTCGACGGTTTTAAATTGTCCGGAAAAATTTCGGATTAAAGCGAATATGTCGGGTAACCAAAAAGGATTTGAAGATCGAGTTAAACTTAATTAAACAAAAATTTTAAAGGTTCGTGGCTTATGGAGGGATATGAAGTGATGGGGTCGGATGTGGAGGGTTGTGGAGTGATGTGGAGGATGTGGAGTGATGTGAAGGGGCGTGGAGTAATGTGGAGGATGTAGAGTGAAGTGGAGTGAGGTGGAGGAATGTGGAGTGATATAAAGGGATGTGGAGGGAGCCAGGGAGTTGCCTCATGCCTCAACTCTCTTAAAGCGTCTACTGATATATAAATGCAGCTTTTGAAAATGGATGTCATGTTCCCTGCACAGGTACAGATAGCCCAATTTTAAAATTGTAAATCAATATCCTTATGAAATCATAAAACGAGATTTTTGATACATCGGACTATCCTTCCAACAATGTTTATGGAATACATCTGCTTAACAAGAAAGTATTGGGTTTGATGAAGGATGAAAATAATGGACGACGTATCACAGACTTTATTGAACTACGATCAAAGATGTATGGGACGAAGATTTTTAAAACTAATGAGATAGAGAAGGCTGAATTCTCACGATTAATGGAAGAAGACGGATCAAATACACGATTACTTGCTAACCAGAATGTTGGGGCTTCCAAGAAAATAAAAAGAATTAAAAGATCCATGATAATAAATAGAATTATGTTCAATGATTATGTCAGCTGCATAGAAGAGTTTGAGGAAGTATTTGTTACTCAGAACTTAATTCAGTCGGCAAAACTTCGCGTTCATACCGTTGTAGAGAAGAAAATTCTATTAAACCAGTAGTTGATTACAAAATATTTATTATACTATATGATGTTAAAAAATAAAGATATTCAAGAAAGATTGGAAAAAAATCAAATGAATTGAAGAAAGATATCAGGAAAATTTCTGATACTAAGGAAGTAGAAACAGAATGGAATAACATTAAATCCAGCTTAGACATGGCGGCCAGAGATATTCTGGAGTATACACAAAAAGAAAAAAAGAAACCATGGATAATAAAGGATATCCTGAATTTAATAGAAGAAAGACGAAAATACAAAAATAAATCACACGAAACAGGAACACAGATACAAAGCCATAAAATTGGAAATTATTCTCAAATGCATGAAAGCTAAAGAACAATGGATTGATGAAAAGTGCAAAGAGGTACAAACTAAGATGGAAATGGCAAAGACAGATGAAGCATTCAAACTAATTAGAATCAACTTTAGGGATATAAAACCGTATAGCAAAAATATAAAGAACGTGGGAGGTAACTTCATTATAGAAAATGTAAAGAAAGTGGGTAGATGGCAAGAATATATAGGCAATTTATATGCAGGAGAGGAACTAACAGCATTAGAATAAGAATCCGACATTGAAAATGGGATATCCTATACTTAGAGATGAGTTTGAATTAGCATTAAAGAGTGTGAAAAATGGTAAGGAGCCGGGTACAAATAAGGTGCAAGCAGAAACTCTAAAAGCCGCTAGACAAGCAGTAACAGAACGTCTCTTCCAACTAGTAAGCTATATGTATGAGATAGGCGAGATACCCAAAGATTTCAAACGTAACATCATAGTCACAATACCAAAAAAGAGAAAGAGAAAGGCGCGGATAGATGTGAAAATTTTCGAACAATAAGTTTGACAGCACACATGTCAAAAATACTAACTAGAATTGTACAAAGACGAATGAAAAAACGAGCTGATGAAATATTAGGAGAAGATTAATTTGGTTTAGGCAAAACAGGGAAGCACGGGAGGCTATTTTAGCTTTGAGGGTGATAATGGAGAAAGCAATAGAGAAAGGGGAAAAACTTGTATATAGCTGCTAAACAAGCAGTAACAGAACGTCTCTTCTAACTTGTGAGATTTCAAACGTATCATCATAGTAACTATAACAAAAAAGAAAGGCGCAGATAGATATGAAAATTTTGAACAATAAGTTTGACAGCACACGTGTCAAAAATATTAACTAGAATTGTACAAAGATGAATGGAAAAACGAGCTGAAGAAATACTAGCAGAGGATCAATTTGGGTTTAGGCAAAACAGGGAAACACCTGAGGCTATTTTAGCTCTGAGAGTGATAATGGAGAAAACAATAAAAAAAGAGGAAAGCATGTATATAGGGTTTGTAGATCTGGAAAAAGCATTCGACAATGTAAAATGAAAAAAAGTTAGAAATACTCAAAGAGGTTGGACTGAGTTATAGGAATTGACAAATAGTACATAGCTTATACAAAGACCAAACAGCAGTAATAGAATTATAGCAGGAACGTAGAGAAGTAAACACTAGGAAAGGGACGAGCCAGAGATTTGCCATATCCCCATTAATTTTTAACTTGTACATTGAAGAAGCAATGAATACTGTCAAATGCAGGAAGGTATTTGGAATTACTCTGCAGGGACAAAAAATTGATATGCTTAGATTTGCAGATGATATAGCGGTATTAAAATCTAGGAAGGAAGAGCTAGAAGCTGCTCTTAATGAATTGGAAACGCTTCTAACAGAGAGATACGGTATGAAAATTAACAAAAATCAAACTAAAGTATTAGTATGCAAATGTGGGTAAAATAAATCAACAACAAGAATACAATAGGCAATGAAAACTTACAAGAGGCTAAGGATTTGTGCTACCTAGGAAGTCAAATAACGCAAGATGGTAAAAGCACAAAACATATAAAACAAAGATTAGCATAAGGTCGTGCTACATTAAACAAGAAAAAGCAACTACTGTGTTCAAAGACAATAAACATAGAAACAAGGAAAAGATTGCATAAAACATATGTCTGGAGCACAGCACTGTACGGTTGTGATGCGTGAACAGTAGGAGAAGCGGACTAGAAAAAGGTAGAAGTCTTTGAAATGTGGTGCTACAGACGTATGATGAAGATATCATGGACAGACAAAGTAAAGAACAATGAGGTACTAAAAATGGTAGGGGAAGAAAGAAATATGTAGAAAACGGTAAAAAATAGAAAAGATAGGATGATAGGCAATATACTCTGGCATGAGGGAATAGTACGGAATATATTAGTAGCAGAGATAGGAAAAAAGAGAAGTAGAGGTAGGTTTAGGTTAGACTATTGCACACAAATAGTGAAAGATGCAGGCTGTAGTTATTTCAGGGAAATGTGTAGGTTAGTTCAGAATAGAAATCAATGGAGATACGCATCCAACCAGTCCCAAGTTGGATAAACTAATGACGAAAAAAATAACTATACTTAAATATAATGATTATTATATGCAACTACAGGTATTGGTTGTGCAACAGTCTCGAATAATGTGCTACGTACAATGACGTAGCCAAACGAAAACGTAAATATACCAGGCTAACTATCAATGCGGAGAGGGGAGGAGTTCCTAGAAACACAAAAATAATACACCGCCAACCATTTTCTATTTACAATAAGGAAACACAAATATAAAAATTTCTATAGAAACAGCAAAACAAAATTAACTAAGGTTATTATTTAATAAAACGATTTTATTCTGTGGACAAATTCACTAATTGTTCTACGAAGTGTTCAATTCGTAGCTAACATGCAATAAATCTAATCAGTACCAAAAAGAATAACGCTGATACTTTCGTATAAGCGGATGGGTTAATTAAAAACATTTATTAAATTTAGAAACCTTTCTAGTAAGGATTTTACTATACGAAGCATTTGTTATAACTCTAATCACTAAAAAAAATTTTGCTGATACTTTTGTATAAGCAGGTGGGTTAAGTACAAAAAGCAAAAGCATTAAAGTTTGAAACTTTTCTAGTAAGTATTTTACCAGAACAAACATTAGCGTATCTAATTTCAAATTGGGTTTATCCTTGGGTATGTTAGAAAAGGAGAACAAGTCACATACATGTGTCGGGATACTTATCTTGTC
This sequence comes from Platerodrilus igneus, assembly GCA_036346225.1. Lineage (NCBI taxonomy): Eukaryota > Metazoa > Arthropoda > Insecta > Coleoptera > Lycidae > Platerodrilus > Platerodrilus igneus. The sequence continues at coordinate 10,256,830 of JARFIW010000266.1, read as the reverse complement.
AGCTCTCGTAAGCTAATTGACATAGCATCGCCTTAGTAGTCAGCAACAATCATGCTACTACCGTAATTGCAACGGCGGTCTACATGCAAGAGCAGTTGATCTACATCAAGGAATATCGGGCTACGCAACAAGCAATTTAGCCTCCAGCTAAGAGCAAATCTACACATTTGAAAGAGGAGTAACGTGCATCGCTCTTGGAGTAACAGAATGAGTAGTTTTTACAAGTGCATCAACACACAAACTGTAGAATCAAAGTTTAAATGGAGTTCAAAATAACACGAACTCGAAAAGCAAACATCCGCGTTATCGAAACGCGCTTGAAACTAGAAAACACGGTTTTGCCAGAGAATAGTAGGATATATTATTTCGACAAATCTTTAAATGGGAAACCCACTAGAACGCACACGCTCACGGATACCTAACAGGATCTTGACTATTTAATTTATAGAATAAACTTGTCGTTTCAGAATAAATGCGTTCAAAATGAAAATTTCTAGAAAGCGTATTTATTATTGTCAACAGGATGTTATTGAAGAATTTAGGAGATTACGAAGTTTATTCGAACGGGTGATGAATGAACAAGGGAGAAAAATAGGGTAATTAATTTATTTGGAAAATAAACGTAACAAATGTTAATTGTGTGAAAGGATTTACTGGAAAACTATTAATTCGGCAAATGTCTAAGTGTTGGGGATCTTGGCAGCCACAGGCTGCTTAAACCCCTTCACATACCATTGAATCTCGGTGAAATAGGGCATATAAATAGACAACAATAGAAGGGGAACCGAGCTGTATATAGGCTGTGTGGAAATTTCAGGGAACTGTGTAGTCAGAATATAAATAAGTGGAGGTACGTGTCCAACCAGTTTTAAGACGGAAAACCTAATGACGAAAATATAAGTGCAGATAAATCTGATGATTAATATAAACAACTACAGGTGTTGGTCGTGAAATATCTGCAACTAATGTTGATTGTGCGAAAAGGCATATTGGAAAAATATTAAATCGGCATATGTTCAAGTGCTGAGGGAACTTGGCAGCTACGGGCTGCTTACCCCCCTTCACACTCACTGAATGTAGAAGAAATAGGGTATATAATTGTAAAACAATATAAGGGGACCGAACTGCATCTAACTAGAAAGAACAGCGCGTATGATCAAAGACGACAAACATAGAAACAAGAAGAAAATTGTTGAAAGCATATGTGTGGGGCACAGCACAGTATGCCTATGAAAGACGGGCAGTAAAAACAGCAGACAGAAAAACGGTAGCGGCCTTTTGGAATGTTGTGCTTTAGATGTATGATGATGATAGCATGGACAGACAAAGTTAATAACAAAGAGGTTATAGAAATAGTAGGGGAATAAAGATATCTGTGGATAAAAATAGGAGGAGTAGAAGGGCAGAATAGGTTTAAGTCATTTTTGAGGAATAGTACGGGAAATATTACAAGCAAAGATAGGAAAAAGGAGGTAGCTGTAGACCTAGATCAGATAGTGATAGATGGAGACCTAGATCAAATTTCAGGGAAATCTGTAGGTTAGTTCATAATAGGAAACAATGAGTGTACGCGTTTAACCAGTTTCAGGACTGAACACTTAATGATGATGTTAATGATGTTAAAATATAAAATGTACATATAAAATATATGTATAAGAATGTACTATTATTGTAAATGTATGTATAAATTATCTAATAAATTTTCACTTTTGTTTAGTTATTGTTTTATTGTGATCTATTTTGTACGCCTATTTATTGGTGTTGAAAACGGGAACAAAATTTCTCACTGATACAAGATGTCACGAGAATGGAGCCTTGTTAAGAAGATTCCTATAATAATGGCTAGAATCGACCTTACATTTTCCCATGTTAAATCCCATAAGAAAGCAGGTTTTTGAGGAACAAATTTTTGCCGCGTTTATAAAACCTTTTGAAATTGGAAAAACTTCGAGCTAAAAAAATTACAGAATTTTACTTTCTGTGATGTGTAATATAACAAGCGCTCTCATGCATAAAATACTTAGTAAACGTTTAATTTAATAACATCTAAATTACAGTAAATTGTAAGGAAGTCGTAAAGAATAAATTCCTGTACTTTCGATATATTATACAAGTTTCTCTGCTCTTGAATGTTAATTCAGAGAAAATCCACATTTCAACGTTATGACTTTTATATTGACTAAATTTATGTCATTCAATGTCACATTACTTTTAAATTCTTGCAAGAAACGTTTTTATTATGTATATCAAAACTTTTTTGGCAAACCACCTTAAATATTTTTAGGAAAATACATTAAGCCATAGAATTTTAGTGAACTTCTTCCGTTATTCGTAGAAAGAAAACGGAATGGAATTCAAACCTTAATAAGGAAGGAACGTTAGGTAAATAAATGTGACAAATACATTTTCCACTAATAGTGACAATATGCTTTAGCGTTCAAGTGTAGGTGTCCTGTACATTTGGATAAACGCCAAGAACTGATTTTAGATGTCTTGGTAATTAAACGATCTTCTTAAGTAACTTTTGTGCCTTAACAAAGTTTAAATTCTAAATCTTAAGCGTGTAACAATTGTGCATCTGTTGAATTTGTTTGCGCTTCTTAAGTTTACCAGTAAAAGCAAAAAAAAATCATTTGGTACGAAAAATCGTTTCAAGTTTTCTACTAATGTTTGAACTAATTGTTTGTACACATATTTCCCAATTTCTTGCATTGCACTTCCACATGGTAATTATATAAGGTAAGAAAAGGCAAGATGTGCTACTTAAACTTTGACGATGGATAAACCCCCCACTTTCTTCAACGCTGTAACCCTTTCGGCCATGGTGCCCTCATGTTTTATACTTTTATAGTTGCAGATTCACTGCTGTATAAACGGTTATAAATAATGCCACATTTCACAATTTAAAACAATAGGTAAAGATAAAATGAATAATTAACAACACATATTTAGCTACATATAACGGAATGAAACATAATAAAGTACTTACAGTTATAATTCTAATACACTTCCTGTAGAGGAAACCTGTGGAGAGATAAGAAGATACAGAAAAGAAAGAGGACAAGGTAGAGGTTTTCCTTGGTAGTACTCGTTGCAGTCTTATCACTTTAAGGCAGTTGAATAAAGTGTTATTACGCCCCAGGTGTGGGCGCCAGTTATTACGCCCCACCTCCTACTTAATCAAATGTTAAGGTTTAAATACTGCAAAATTTCTAAACACAACCGTTCAGTTCTCGATGACGAGCCCATTTTAAGGGTTTCTGTGGGGTCTGGTTTTCCTGTAAATTTTTGACTTGGTGCTGGCCGCTAATGGTTGATTCGCCTCAAAGGAAAGGTACAAAAATAGGTAGACAGACGAGAAACTTCGCACGACATCGACGGAACCCACGCGAAAGGCACTCCGAAAAGCATAACTGCGCTTCATCAAATCCCGAACTGAAGTGTCTACGTAATTTCCGGCAGAATTAGTTAGACGTATATTAAAAATTTCACATTATTTCCCCGGTAACGAAAAAAGATTCCTACAGTGACAAAAACCCCGAGACTGTATGTAAACGTCTTTATACTTATTAAATCATTTTAAACTTACAATGTATCTACTAATTTATAACCTACTCAAGGGCGAATTTAGGAAACAGGGGGATTACTTTACTATTAAGTATAAGAGAATGGAAGTTGGTTATCCAATAAATGTAAAGGCATGTTACGAGTTAATTCACTTAATACGTAACAATAGCGGTAAAACTACAAAAAGAAAAAAGAAGGAAAAGAGAAAAGTTTTTTTGTTCTCCTTAAGTCCGGACAACTACTTATAACTTAAAGCTTTTAATAACTAAATAAAGCTTTTAGGGGTTACTTGATTTTTTAAACAACCGGCACTAAACCAGGGAACAAAAGATAAAAGTAACTACTAATTACTCAACTATCTCAATCTTGCGCACACAATTGTTTTTGCTGCAATTCCCGCTAGTAACACATTTTATCGAAAAGCAAGAGACTTTTGTTAACCTAAAATTCTAAGTCTTAAAATATAAGTTAGTTTAACTAGCTTTTTTTTCAAAAAAAATTTTATATAAAACATTTTTATATATAGAATATTCCACACAAGATATTTACAAAACATAGGTAGGTATTCAAATTTGACCTTACCTATTTGACATTGGAGTTAAAGAAGTTTTTAATAGTTTTTTCTAACTGCCCATACAAATTAAAAAGCTAAAACCAGTTACGTTTCTTCTTTCAACTTTTACTTTTACTTAATTTATAAAAATCATGGTTACAAAATATCAGTTAAATAAAGTTTTCCTCGAAAAGTTTGTAGAATTATAAGAATAAAAGGATAATTTCCCAAAATCAGCTCAAAATAGCGGTATAATCTCAACGATAACCCCGAGATGAAGGTATAATCTCAAGGTAAAAGTAATATCACAAGACAGTCCCCAAAGGTAATACCAAGATAAAAGTAATATAGGTAACTCAGAGTCAAACATAACCTCGAGATAAAGATAAAATTCTAAAGTAAAGGTATACAATATACTTAAAACCAAATTCAAAGAATGGTTCTGTAGAACAGGTAAAAGGGAAGTTGTTTTATGCCCAAAATGAAGGTTTGAGAAGCGATACCCGTTCTGTTGAACGCACAATGAACGGGTTTATCGTGGGTATAGGATTGCCTGTGTCCCAGGTGTGGGATAGATAAGGTATGCCATTGGCAGACAAATTAACGAGAACACTGTCACCTCTTAAAACAGAGACAGTGGCATCGTATGTCTGGAAACGAGGTCCGCACATCATGCTTGCTCTTCAGACCATACTGCGACTAACAGAAAGGAAATGGAAAATATAAATAGATTAGGGAAAGGTGTTGAACAAAAGAGATTGGAAGTAGTTGGACGGCAAAGTAGCATCCCAGGTGAAGAGAAAAAGACTTGTATTGAGCAAAAGATGATAGGCAAGGTGGATAGAAAAGCGTCATTCAACTCGAAAAGACGGAGTCGGTAACCCGGAGTGGGGAGCACTCTTATTTGACAGGCGGCATTAAGACAGGCTTGTCGGAGAAAAATTAAAGCGGAAAAGGAGATAGCGGGATATAAAAAATTAAGCTTTTGGGCAAGCGTTCTATAAGAGATATATATATATATATATATATATATATATATACTGCTGTGATATACTCCTGTGAATGCGGGAACTGGGTCCTTTCAACAAAAAAAAAATTCTAGTCCCACCAATTGGGCGTCATAAACTGCTGTGATCTTGTTTTCGCCTCAGCTGCTCACCTAATTTTATAAACCTCCTCATTCATAAAATTAAACAACACATTCCTACCACAAACATCAACGTCAACTCTATTTACATCAATATTCACAATACATTAAAATTTCAAAATTAATATTCAGCATAAATTTTTAATATCGGAAAATTTCAAAATTAAATTTATTATCATTTTCATGTGCATCCAGAATTAAAGTCCTTGTTGGATGCCTACTAATTAATATAACAATATAAGCAGACCGGAGTCTGAGTATAAAGGGAGCATCTACCACCCCTTTACGTTAATTAACCAGGTTCGTCTAATTGAGCTCAAAGACATACCCAAATTTTCATCATAATTCAGAACATCAATACTAAATACCCTTTCTACTTAAACAAGCAAATTTCACCTTAAAATTAAAATTTTATTGTTAGTACAATTTCACTAATGTCCATTTAAAGTAAATCAATTATAAAGTTATTCAACACACACCAAAATGTCAAACAAAATAGTATAATTTACCTGAAGGTTACTGTCCTCGAAGCTTCAATGTACATCGTCCCTTTAGTTAATCACGCCATTCCAACAGGATTATATTTACAGCTTCTAATTCTCAACGCTTTTAAAATTTTCTCCATCACCATTTATTTAAAGTTGTTTCTGGGCTTTTCCGGAACTCATCTGTGTATATCTGACCCTGGTTTTGTGGATCTAGACACGTTTTTGAACCATTTAATTATTAACACCCCCGAAAAATAACAAAGAAATTCATACTTCTTTCACCAATATACGCCAAAACTGCCTACTTTTGTGTATACATTTGTCGTTGTAAATTTTGCTAATTGGTACAGTGATATGAAATTTTATTACCTTGTATCTAAGTGCACTGAAGTACATTCATGTTAGCACGTATAGAATAATCTGTTTTACATCACCAAAATATAAGAGCAAACTTTAAATTATTCTATCACACTAAAAAAAACACTGTTTAACGCGTTGAATCAAGTCGCAGATGTAAGAGCTTTTAACGCATCGAATAGTCAAAAGTCTAAGAGAACGAAATTCATATTCCCACCGGTATATATAGCGGATAGCCGGCACGTCGCTTTTGTCCTCAAAACAGACAATTCTTAAGAATTTCTCATGCTATGTTCCCATTCCGTAGCCTGTGCGTCGGTTTTTACGAATTTTGTACTCGCCCCATTTAAATCTCAGAAATTCTCACACGGCACGCAAACATGTCCGAGAAAAAGTAATTAATTTTGTACAGAAATCGTTGTTTCTACCTCTGATATTTGCATCCTATTTTCAACCAATTGTGACCCTCGTGACGTTGCTTAAATCACGCCTTTTACTATATGTGTCTTTGCTTGACGCATTTTCTCTTTCCTTTTCTAACCTGTTCGTATTGGTGCAAATTGATATTCTTTATTATCGATTATATTTTAGTCTATGTGGACTATCTGGGTTAAATAACCCCGTATCGCACCTTCTCGTGAATATTAAGCCCCGGTTTCTCCAAGATTCTTTGTAAACATTAATTATCTGCAAAATTTTCGCCGAATGAGCTTTTTAAATAAACCCTGTTTTGTATTTCGTGCTAAAGCATCTGACCGTTTCCAATATCCTTAGAATCGACATGTTTATCTAAACAAATTAAACTGAAATTGCCTTTTAAAATACGCAGGTGTGTTCAAACATCCTACTTCTAACTAACACTTCTAGGATTTGCATTTTATTGGGTTTTTACCAGTTTCTATAGATATTATCTGTTACTAACGATTCAATTAAAAATAATACCCTTTAATTTTTAGTGAATCCTAATTAAATATTCAATTACTATCTGTACGTTTTGTTCAATACCGGTTACTTAAAATAGGGTTAATTAATATAAATTTTGCACGTAATTTCCATTTGTTTAGAATAATTACATTACACGCAGAGCTTTTAATACTGCTTCTTTTGATATAAAGCGTCTTGTACATGATTTAAATCTCTTATGTTTAATGAAACTAATAAATTTTTATGCTTCACGGTTTTAATAACGCGTATTATCTAATAATATTCATTATACACGGTGATTAAAATTATTTGATGTGATTATTTAATTTTCTACCCTGGTCTAAATATGAGTAATATATATATATATATATATATATATATACGCGCACTGCCCGCGCGCGCACACACACACACACAGAGAAATGTTTCCATATAAAAGACAAGAAACTTAAGGACCTTCTGCCTAACAAAAAAGCAAAAGCAAAACCATTCCTGCTATTCTCAAAAGAAGGCATGCACAACTCAGGGATCAGAAATTTATAAGAGAGAGAGAGAGAGAGAGAGAGAGAGAGAGAGAGAGAGAGAGAGATAGATATGTAATACATTCAGACCGCCATAATAAAAAGAGGTATAAAAAGCGACAGCATCTTACCCATATAGACGAAAAAGCAAAATACAATTAAATTTCTTGGTCGCAAATTAAGGAGAAGGGAGGGGGGCATAGGATAATTAGTGAAAACTTTAGAATGAAAACACAAGAAATAGATATTTTTTGTCCTTGCAACTGCGAATATTAACTTTTCTCAACATAGGCATGTTTGTTCACCATCATGTTTCCCGTATTTAAAAAGTATCAACTCAACATCAATTGCAACAAGTCCTAAAGATTGTTTGAGCTATTCATACCAAAGATAAATCAATCATAAACGGAGGGAGAGGGAAAGGTGTAACACGAAAGTATTAGAGAAATGTGTGAAGATACTTTAAATATTTAAAATGCCAAAAAAACACTAGAGGTATATTGTATGTATGAAAAATCAAAATCACAAGAACGGAAAAATTTAAAAGCAATTTATTAAACGAATAAGGAAATTAAGAAAAAATAAAGCACTTTATCCATTTAAACATTAAAGGTAGAATATGTTTTCAATGTAAGATGAGGAGGAAAACAAGTGAAGAGAAACCACAACAGAAATTATGAGATATACAATATTGTGTAATACAAGATATATTTAAAAAGGTAAATAAAAACTTTTAATTATTGTGGAAAAGTATTATCGGCAAAAATGGTAGGTTTTTTATATACTACTTCCCTTGTGGTTTATGATCAAGATTTTCAAGTCATAAATAAGTGCATTAACAACCCGTCTCACTTTACATAAAACAAATTGTGGAGATAATTTAACAGAATTTTTTAAAGTTTAAAGCAAACTTCTTTCGTTTTCAAATGTAGATAATTCATTTTAAAAATTTAAATTTAATTTACAAAGAAATCTTTAAAAAAGTCAATTTACAAGTTTTTATTAGTGACTAATAAAAATTATCAAAAGTTAGGCTACGTTAATCAATAGGTAAACAAAATATTCAACAAGGAAATTTTTACAAAACTTTATTTAAATAAAAAATGTTACTATTCAAACAGAAAAAATAATTGTTAAAGGTCGAAATCTTAAATTAGAAATCACTGCAAAGTAAATATTTCAAAATTTATTAAAAATTAAGAATGTTTATTCTACGGAAATTTATATAAACGATAAATATATTTTAATGTAAACTAGAAAAATTTTTTATGCGGCAAAGACAAATTAAAGATAAGTTCAAATCATGTATTAAGAAAATATTAAAATAAATACTGTAGTATTTCAAAATAGTCTATATAGAATATAAATCATTTATAGGTTATGTCTGAAATACGAGTTTTGGAAGCGTTACTAGGTACAAAGTTTTAAAGTTTTACACTTAAATAAACATAAACCACGTTAGATATTCGCAAAAAGCACAATTTTAAATTTATTAAAGCTTAACATTAATCACTTCAAAAAGCCTATCTAGATAGGAGAAGAATTACGTTTTCTGTATCATTTTAAAATATTACGCAATACGATACGTTACGTAGATTAGTACAAAAACAAACCAGTTAGAGGTCGCGCGCAATATATTCCACAGTATTACAACCTAAACAAATTTTATAATAGGAAAACAGAATTATTATGAAATGGAACGATAATTGGCGGTCCGATAGCAGAGACGGCGCTGTCGCTTACTTGGTTCGCGTATTATTATTACGCCCAAGGTCAAGGGTTTATTTCCGACACACACCGCTTGAAAAATGTTATGCGAGCACTTTTCACAAAATTACGTCTACATTCGGATGAGAGGTGAAATGTAGGTCTCATGTGTGAGTGTTGTCACGCACGTTAAAGTTGTATACCTTGCTTTGAATAGCAAGGACTTGACAGCATTGAAATTGTCCAGGTAAAAACTCGCTTCCTGACCAATGTAGTACCTTTAGATAGAGCATTGAAAAATCAAATGTAGGCTTCGATAGGGTCCAATATAGGAAGTTCGTGATGCATCGGTAAAAAGATCCCCACAGTGTTAAAAAATTCTCAAGACGGTATCTAAACGTATTTACACTTATTAAATCAATCTAAACCTTCAATGTAACTACTAATTTATGAATTACTTAAAGCCAGATCCAGAAAACAGAAGGATTACTTTTAATACAAAAAATAATAGATTTATTAAATATAAGAGAATTGAAACTGGTTATCAAATAAATGAAAAGATATGTTACGAGTTAATTCACCTAACACTCGATAGTGTCCACTTCACTGCCTGGAAAGCTGTTGTACCCTTTACTTGCGGTAATGTCAGTTATCATTGGTTTAAGACAATAACTCGATCGTCAAAAACCTACCACACCGTTCCCAACAAGAAGTCGCGCAAAAAAGGCGCTTAACATAAACATAAATTTATAATATACAAAATTATAAGCAAAAAAGAGTGATTGCGTCATTATGAAACGTAACAATACGAGGGCATATTATATAAATGATTAGTATAAGGTCGTAGCGGGAAAAACTTTGCTAGCACGAGAAATGTGGTTTATAAATAAAAACAAAGTTGAACTAAATATTTTCATATTAATTACAAACTTTTTTGAAACCGCTCAAAGTAATCTTTACCAATGCAAATTTAATCTTAGATCTTGTAACGTTACGAATAAACCATCATCTCCTTAGTATTCATTCTTTCATGGGTTGGCATTAAAACCATCACGGTCAGTTATTCAAACTGGAAGAGTTTCTAAAATATCTTTTAAACCTTTCAGACGTACCGGTTGTGACTGGTAGCGTCACCAAGATGTTTCTAAGCATGCGTATATTTAAAAACGCTTCTCTTCCACTCGTCAACGGCTTCAGTTGCAAATGTCAGACGATTCAGTCTTGGTTGCAATTGTCATTTTAGTTTATATAAGCGAAATTCCTCTTTTACGAATTCCCATTCTAAAAACCTATAAAGATGAAAATTTTAATTTTGAAGTAATACTCATTTTTCCTGCACGCAGGTGATTTGAAAATGTAAAGAGAGAGAATCGTGAAATAAGTTTTGAGATCTTGTGTGCTGTAGTTTGTTCTGTTTCGTTGTCGCGACTCTATGCAAGGAGCGTTTGCTTCTATGTTTACAGTTATCGTGCGTAACACTCCTTTGAAAGGTTTATAATCATATTTCATTTTAATAGTATCTGTATTGATAAATTCCGCCAATAGGGTTAGAGTTACTTCCTTTAAGAAGTATAATTTTTAGGTTACATGCATTCTTGATCTCAGGAAGGATTATTTTGTAATCTTATATTGTTCATGCTCAACGGTTACTCATTATGGCCGTTTTTTAGGGTTAAGAATGATATCATCGTCACTTTGTATTCTAAATTATTGTAGTTTCATGATTTATTTGTTTTGATTGATAATGTATACGCTGTCGTTTATGATCTCATCGTCTTGGAACGAAGAAGTTTCACACGCAAAATTATGCTGATTTAGAAACATCGCTGTCTCTGATTCAAGTTAATGTGTCAGTAAGATAATATTATAACGAAAACTTTATTTACACAAAAAATAGTTGTTTATTATCAAAATGATTATACAAGCCTCTTCAACAATTCGTAGCTAATATGAAATTTTTCAAGCACTCACGACAATTTATTTCCAGGGTGGGGCAGCAAAGTATTCTTAACTTTGAAAGTAAATAAAAAAATAACAAAAATGTTAAAACGAAACATAATCGTGGTATCAGAAAGGTACAATTAGAAGTTTTAATTTTACTGTGTTTTAACAACAGATCATTCAAATGACGTCCCTCATTGTCAATGCACTCCTGTGGCCGGTTTCTGAAGTTCTGCATCACTCTGCGGAGAATCTATTGCAGAAATAGGACCAACTTTAAGGCGTATTGCATGCTTTAGGGTCTTGGGACGATATTGAAACACCTTACTTTTGAGGTAGCCCCATAAAAAGAAGTCACACGGAGTTTAATCCGGCGAGCACGCGGACCATGATAATCCCCCATACCGGGAGAGTAGTGTGATAAAGTTCATTCTGGACCCTCCTCCACCCTCTACGCTCCTCCACATCATTCCACATCCTTCCACATCCCTCCACATCCCTCCACATCACTCCACATTCCTCCACATCACTTCATATCCTTCCACAGGCCTCTACATCCCTCCACCAACCTCTACGTCCTACCATATCCCACCACATCCCTCCATCCACCTCCATACGCGGTTAATTATTATTTAAAACCTAATTTGTTTTAAATAAAGAAATCGAATACTTGACTAGATTCAATGAATCGCCTAAGGGAATGCATTTCATTGTTATTTAACGATTTACTAATGCAAACCACTTATTAACCTACTAACCGCATATTTAGTGACGCTAAAAGGAATGCAATTATCGGCTACACCACTTTAAACCTAAGAATAAAAAACAAGATAGTTTAATACGTCTATTAATAATTTTTGCCGATGTTGGCGATACAAATAAGTAAAACAAACTTTATCAAGAAATATTATGTTTTTAATAAAATATATACATGTATTGATAACATCTATAAACCGCTGTGATAACTAGAGTCTGATGAATCTGGGATAGCCAAATCTCTAAACATTTGCGCAAGCGATTGCCTCCCAGTCGCATCTTCTAAGTACTGATTGGGGTGGCGTTTAATAAATTTTCAATACTGTCAAGTAATTTAAATTGTTGCAATCATTAAACAGAGAAATACTCGCACGGCTCTCTTCCTCTAACAACGTTTGAACTCTTTCTTTGTTTGTCGTATTTCCACATACATTTTTTATATCACCTACAAATTTTCCGTAAAATTCTGGAAAGTTTTTCACCTCAACTCCTCCATTTTATAACAGATTAATTTTCGCAAATTTAATAGCTTGATGCACTCGTACGCAGGTAGCACAATAACATTTCGATCTTTCGTAATTTCCATATTATATAAATTTTCTTCTTGGAATTTATTTGCCACCCGTACACTTGTATTAGATGTTTCGGCAATCAGTTTCAATCTGAATTCACGATCCAGTTGTAATTCTAAAACATCTCCCCCAGAAAAACCGTTCAATCTTACGTTTGCTGCTTCTTGGGTAAATTGTATGATTCTAAATTCCAATTCAAAATTGCAAAACTCTCTCCATTTAAAGTAGTCCATTTTTATAGCGTAATTTTGGCACATTCTACTATTGCAGATAATTTGCACGACTGGTTGCAGACCACCGTATAAATCAAAATCAACTTCTACGTTATGGTGGTGAAAATTTGATGTAAATTTACCTAGCGCATAGGTGGTCTTAGCTACTAGTTTGTCGATTACATAGCTTGTAGCGTCAACACTAGAAAAATCCATCTTTAGCTTGTAATTTTGATCAACTCGACGATACTTTGGCAACTAATGCTCTGGAACATGTCTCCCTCGCCTTTTATGTTGACGGCCGAGCGTGCGCAGCTCCTTATTATGTTAATCGACGTTATATGCAAGTCGTGACTGGAAAAGTGACGCTTATAATTGTTTTATAGGGGGTTTTATCTGTTTGTATTTAACCACCAACACCATTTTTAGAATTTAAAAAAAAATTACTCTTAGCGGTATTTCAATAGTTGGAATTTTCACTGTGGTCTAGGAAACAAAGAAAATAGAGCTAAAATAAAGAGTTGAATGGAATTTGAAACCAATAACTGCAAATATACTTAATAGGCTACAAGTAGCAATGGTCTGATAGTAGCACTGTTCAAAAATGATGGTAATAAGAACTAACAGAAAGCTACACGATTAATAAATTGTGTATGTGTACTATATATTGCATACTGAAACAAAGAATTGGTAAAAATGTAGAATATAATTGCGTACGTTGCATGCAACCCAGCGTACTTCTACAGCTTTAAATTTTATTACTAGCCTGTCGAAATTAAAAGTTGGTGAATACAATTAGTGATATATGGTTTAGCTGCCTAACAGAAATTAAATGTTGGCAGGCATACCATATAAATATGGAGTATGTATACAAATAAAGGCAATACGTCGAACGTGTTATGTTACATCCCTGTACCTAAATAATGTGAGTCATATTTAATGTAAACTTTCATACCGCATTGTTTTCATAGTTATTTTGCATGTTTAGTAGATGATGCGCCTTCTTTTCAATTTTAAACGATTATTTCTCTAAACATCCTGTAAGATTTTATTAAATGTTCAGTTACAAAGTAAGTATTTTGAATCTATTCTATTTCGACAACGTGAAAACCTAGGATTTATTATTACAAAGTAGGGAAATTTATATAGCAAAAGCTAGTGTTTATTTATCAAACATTTTAAGAAGGTGGATTTTAGTTTTTACATCATGCATTTCTTAAATAAATTTATTATCATCATTAGGTCTTCAGTCCTGGAAGTGGTTAGACGCGTACCCTCATTGTTTCCTATTCTGAGCTAACCTACAGATTTCCCTGAAATTTGCACAGTCTGCATCTACCACTATCTGATCTAAGTCTACATCTACCTCTTTTTACCTATCTCTGCTTGTAATATATCCCATACTATTCCCCCAAAATGCCTTAGAACGTATTCTGACCTTCCATTTTTCCTATTTTTTTTCCACAGATATCCTTGTTCCCCTACTATTTCTGTAAACTATTTGTTATTAACTTTGTCTGTCCATACTCATACACCTGAAGCACAGCATTTCAAAAGACTGCTACCATTTTTCTGTCTGTTTTTCAAACTGCCCGTTTATAAGTTTAGAAATATTTTGATTTCGCTAGCATGAAACGTGGGTTTTAGTTATCAAAGGTTAGAATGCATGCAATATGGGTTTGCTTTAATAAGTTGAGAAGTGTTGTCTTGGTTATCAAAATATTTGTTTTCTAAGATTAACTCTGCTCCTAGTTAACATCACGTTATTAATTGGATTTATGCTACAATTTATGATTTCTATTCGAAATGTAGACCACGAATTCAACACCTAAATCTACGAATTTGCAAGATTGGTTGCAGATATTCCTCAGCAGTATAGGCACGCGTGTGCTAGAACGTTGACAACCAAGAGCATAACGGCTTTTTCCACATTGGTTGAATACAATTTGTTTCTCTTATCAGCAGGGGATGTTCTGAAAATACATTTGATATGGTTGATGGATTATCTCTACCTATATATATTTACAAGTTAAGTGGCGAAAGATATTGTTACTATGCAGCTTTCCCTCGCGTGAAGCGACCTGAAATCGCGATGTTTTACGAGTTACCTGGGATGTTTTCTTTTAAAAAGCATTATTTTGTTTCGTTTATGGGAAATTAGAAATATTCTGTTTTGCTACAAGTAAGAATATAAGTTTAATGTTTAGTCAAGACGTTCGGGATGTGAATAAGTACACACTTTTATCTGCGGTGATGGTACTAAATACAGGCTGCTAATGTACTGTGTGTATTTACTGAGCATATCAAGTTGTGTACTCGACGCTCAGATTTCTTTTCTTTGGCACACCAATTGACCTAAGGTAGGAATGCTCTGTTATGTTTATGCTTTGCAGGAAACTTACCTAATTTTATGTGGTTGATAACGAAGCCTGTATACTAGTTTTTTTCGGGCTACAAAACGCCGGAAAGTAGCTACAAAGATGTCTGTTTCAAGGCTAGAAAGTAGTTCCAGGTGCACAACTTTAGTCGCAAAACATACTGTAGCGGGCTACTATTAACGGGTTTCACCAATTTAAAACAAGTAATAACAAAAGTCTTTATTACTCACTGTTCACAAGTCTAATTAACAGTATATGCCTTATTTATAGATGTTTTCAGTCCAATTAACAATCAAGCACTATCACACTATGCTATTTACAAGCACTAATAACTCTTCTTAGCAACACTAAACACTACTATTTATTTATTACACTTTTGTCTATTTATGTATTCTACAAGCTGGCGGTAAAATCACATAACACAAATTTATGTTTACTCTTGGACTTCAAAACGCGTAAATAATTAACTTTACACGATATAATTTATATTCGACATTTAGATATAGACTAACTCTGTACTTCATCAGCGGTCTTATATATACCCTGAATTAAACGAATGATTCATACTCCGGTATATGCAAGAAAGTTCGAGGCCTCTGTAGTATATACATTTCTTACGACGCTTGTGTGTTTGACGGATTGCCTAATAGTAGCTCGTTACAATACGAAAACACAGATGTATGCCTTGTATGATTTTGCCCCACGATAACGTTCCATAGTTACCTTGTAGGGGCCTCCCATGTCGACGTCACAACTAGAGAATCCTTTAATTTGTGTTATTCTGCAAGAAGGCAAATTTTCCATGAAAGATGTCATTGGTTTAGGATTAGTTTTGAAACAATTATAAGATGTTAATAAACAGCAGTTGATGGCGCGTTTTGCAAACAGGATCCAAAACTGTTGGCTAATAAGAAAAAGAAGTGTGTGGATGCAAGTATCTATGATGAAAATGTTGAATAATTAAGTCTGTAAGTGGGTGATTATTCAGTAACAAAATGGGGTGTTTGGTCCCGTAGGGGGGGTCTGACATTTGAAGTTATTCTCCCACTCTAACTAACTCATCTTTGTCAAGAAACGCCGACAAATTTTTATATAGTTAAATTTTATATAAATTCAATAACTTTAGGATTGGAAAACATTTTTTAACATGTTTATATTTATACAATTGAGAGGATGAGTTATTAACGAAGCGTGCAAATACGTCACCGTAAGGCTTAAGCAGCTGGCTTTTATATTTATCTTGACGAGGAAAACTCATTATGATTTAGATTACCTCTGGTAGATTTTAACATGGTTCTGAGGCGACCCTATGGCGGGTTTACACTTGTCAAATACCAGTGTTGTGCTGTGGATCAGTACCCCTATATTACATTCAGTTGAGTTGCTCCATTCAATTTATTTATTCTCCAAGTTTTACCCCGTTTAATCAATAATCTGGCGTTTTCTTAACCTCCCTTGGATTTTCTTAATGTCATTTAGATTTACATGATCCCCATTAAATTTTCATATTGTCTTCTTAGAATTTTTGTAGCGTCACTTAGATTTTTGTAATGTCACTTAGAATTTTTGTAGTCTGACTTAGAGTTCGTGCTGTCACTTACAGCCCTAAATTACAAATATTTAACCTAAATTAATTAAATTTCTACTCACGTTTTCCAGCAAACGGCGAACCTCTCTCATATACTTTCACTATAATTTTTTTTAAAATTTTATAACACCACTTTTAACAAAAATTCTTGAGTATGAGTGAATGAACTTGTGCTTGGTTCAAACTAAGACTGTCTGCTTATTAAATTCGCGTGTTATATAGTCTACGCCCCATCTAAAAATTCATTGGTTATCTGAACTGTTGTTCAAAGTTTACGACCAACCATTGGTTGTATTGGATATTTTGGGTTTTTACAGGTATGTCTCTAATAATAACTTGTCGAAACGATTCCTTGATCACGTAGGTCCAGTGAATTTCTAGTTTGTGTTTATTTTAGACCGTGTGTTTTGATGTTGTCACAGGAATTTCTAATTCGTTTTGGCACGTAATTTTACTTATGGCTTTTGTTTGTCAAGGCAATACTTTGGGATTTGTATTAACTCCATGCAGAAAATCACGTAGCCAAAGTGACGTAAATTAACATATTTCTGTTTTCATTTTTGCATTTCCGAAGCGTATTTATTTCGAAGGATGCGTTTCTTATCAGGACACTATGCTATCTGCTTTTACTATCGCATGTTTAATGTGAATTGTATTATGATTTTCTAGCTTTTTTACCACATTTAACGCGTATTGATTTACAATTTATCAATACTTTTGGTTTAGGACAAGTTTGATTGCGTGCAGAGTTATTTCTTTTGCTGAATGTGTGTTTATTGTTAAATGATATGCTTCCCGGCATTAATTAAAGTCAACTGCGATCCTTATACAGGCTGTTAAATGTTTGCTTTTTGCATAATTTGCAAATTACGTATTTTTCATACTAATTGAAAAGTGCATTTTTCCGTCCCTTCTTTTCAAATTTTTAAATTTAAGTGCGGTTTTCATAATTACTGTGTTAAGGTCATTGCCTGTTTCTACTTCTGGGTAGCTTTTACAGTCATTTATTTGATTCCTAACCGTAGTCTAAAACCTGCAATGTATTGTAGTGATCCGCAGTGTTTCTAAGTCAATTTCTCATTGGTTGATGATTATTGCAAATATTATAGTGTACATTTCCATATTTAAAGGTATTTGTTAGAGTAGTTCAGTAACCACTTGTAGATTTCTGAACGTATTCCGTGACGTCAAAATTTACATTATAAGGGGGGCATGTGTAGAGGCGATCGATCGAGTGGACAAGGTTAAAAAACTTTGTTTTTAGATTTCAAAATGGCAGGTCGAAAGACTTCACTTGGCGGTTATATTAAAAGGTAATGTTTAATAAGTTTATAATGTAGTTGCTATTTAAGGTAATCTGATTCCATCTTGTAATTCCAGCCTTGTTTTGAATGTGACGTTGGTACTTATTGTAAGACCGTAATTAATGTAACCATTGAAGGAAGTTTGGTGTGATACATGTTGTTTTGTCTTAAAATTTGATGCCGGTTGCTTTACTTATGATGTGTAATATGTAATTTTTATGTGGATTTACGATTTCATTAAACATGTTTTATGTATAAATAAGTGTTGTTTGGTTTAACGACCGAAAACTAATATTTATTTATTTGAATTGTTTACTTAGTAATCTAATACAGAGTTGTAACTCCAAGTGCATTGCACTTGCTGCAGAATCAATAGTAAATGTACCATTGCTGTGATTTTATGACAATTAATTAAGCAGGATTGAATATGAACAGTATTATATTTCTATGTAATATTTGTTTGATATTTGTGACTCATTTGACGTTGTTATTATGTGTAATTGTTTTATTTCAGCATATTAACCACATTTACAATTGCATCGCTCACATCTTGGTTTAAACTTAACTATATGTTTGTTGTGTGTTTATCCGATTATCTAACCGATATTCCTATATAATTAACTAGTATTTAACGTTTGTGATAATTGTTGTGATGTAATTAAATTGAACCTGACCATGTCGTGCCTTCGCGTTTGCATTTATGACTATGTTATAGACAGTCTAATCAATAATAAGCGCCTATTAACCATGCGCAATCATACCATAAGTTCATTTCAGCGATTCATGTCATCTTGTCAATGTACTTGTAGTTGTACCCTTTTGCAAATAATAGGAGGTTGGCTAGCCTTTGTGAAATATTTTGTAACACCGGCTGGAGACTGCTAATGTATGTATGTGGGCGCGTGTGTTCGAGCCTTGTTGAGGAGGAACATTGGTAGTCAAGGTGCAGGTCATCTTCCTGGTGTCCCCCCCTAATCAAATTTATCTGCGTAGTATTGGCCTAGTCGACCTCAGTACCCACCAGAAAAGACTACCTGATTTATACTAACGTTTCTTCAGTTGTCATGTGTGGTATGTCTGGGTGACAGTTGACATCCTGTCAAATTCAGTGTGGGTGATCTGGGTATTTATACGTCACTGGTCCTTACTAAGATGTGCCAAATGCAGTTGGAAGTGTGAGGGCAGCTTAGGGTTTTCTTTGCCGTGCTCTTTCTCCAATCGCCCAGGTTGAGTACGGCACTGTTTGCTTTAAATGTCATTTTTCTATGCTTTCATGCGAATGACCTATTTAGTGGTCATTGTTTTGATTAAAAGTCAAGTTAGGCAAATCCTATAGTTTTATTTCAAACCTTCGCGCCTTAACTTCATCTTCCCAGTGTTAACTTGGGTCACATGATAACAACACAACGTAGGTATCGTCGAGCCACTGCCACTAGATGTTAGATCATGAAACCCGGTGTTACTTTTATAGAGGGAGTTTGGGTCAGCCTTCAGCCTACAGTATGTTATATCTCCCTGCATATTCTGGCATTATCCACATATATCGTTTTCTAGAATGATGTTGAAATAATGTGTTTGTTTCAAAATTCTACTAACTTATTTCCCCTGCCGTTGCGCATGCGTAAATCAAATAAACTTACTATCGCTCTTTCCTACGTTTACCTACCACTACATTAAAATCCCCCGCAATTATTAAATGTCCTTTTACAAATCTTATATATCTTCGATATCTTTGTACATCACTTCTACCTGTTCCTCACTGTACACTTAAAATATTACTATATCTACCACTTCAGATTCTAATCTAATCATGAGTATTCTTTCGTTCTTTTATAAGTAGTTTTCTGCAGATCCCTACCTTTTTCCGCGTAACTATCCTTAAATTCAAATTTTCAACCTCTGATCCTTTATGAACTACTGTACAGTCTCTGTTCAAAAAATCTCTCAACTCTGCTCACCGAACTTACCTATTCCCTACTTCATCTAATGCTAGCTTGTTCGTTTTAATTTTCAAATTCTATAGCATACCGACTTGCTTCATGCTTTCAACATTCCACGCTACGACTCGCAAGATATTTTCGTTTCTTCTTTTTTACTTCGTATGGAGCTTGTCGATTACATCCTACAAAGACGTCCCTCCTGGAAATCCAAATGGGAGACTATGTTAACTCAGGAATTTTTATCCCAGAGGGTGGTGTCATTTTAAAACGTTTTGTACGCTTTGTACTTGGGAGGTAATGTGGTTTTCCGTTGCCTTCCACATCACTGTAGTATGTCCTAATATGACATACCGACCCCTAGTGTTTCTGCCACTCTAACGACCGAACGAGTTGCTGTCCTCTTTTGAGAACCTGTTTTAGAATGGTTCCTTACTATAGACCCCACTTATTTGGTTAAATCTATAGTTCGGATATTTGGCTCACTGAAGCGTGCAAGGTATTCTACCCGTTCTGGTATTGTAAAACTTCTTCAATGTGCAATATTGCAAAAGAATTTTCCTGTGTATTTGTAATGGTTGGAAGAAAAGGATTTGCTATAGGGTTAATTCAAAAATATATGTGCTTAATCAATCTCTCATACAGGTAATAAATAGACCAAAGGTTTAAAATATTACTGTGTTCAAATATTGCGCAAAATTGCTTCCTCTAGTATTAATAAAAAAGTACATGTGTAAATTTTGTGAAAGGATTTGTTTGTGTATGCACTTACTGTTTAAAGTCGTAACTATACAATCAAGGAGTGAGATAACATTAAATGGCGACGTCAATGATGTGTTAAAAAGTAAGTTAATAGAAATGCCCTTAGGGTTTGTGAGACAAACAAGTCACTGTAATTAAACGTGTTCAAATTTGGCATGCAGGTTTAGCAAATGAGTTAATAACGTCAGCGGTCACGTGGTTAAGTGAGTGACAAGCCCAGACAAAGAACGATGTGTAATTAGTAAAATGATTAGGTTAATGTATGTACATCTTTCCTCCACACACACATAGTACATACAGAGAAAATCACAGTGTATTTCTTATGAAAGTCAATTCCTTCATTGAGTCAATTTGTACCGTCGTTTTCGTTGTTTTGTCCTACATACAAGTTCCGAACCACCTCACGGCCACTCCGATTGTAGTCACGTCAGCTGACGATCGTTTTGTCTACTAACAAGTCATCACCTATCGATTAAATTAATGCTCATTTTCAAAAGTGTCGTGAGTTCTTGGACTATTTCTATTTCTAAACTAGGAAGGAATGTTGCACGAAAAATGAATAAACAGGTAAATGATACGTACATTTTACAGTTAATAATTGAAATGAATCATAAAGTTTAGTGCTAGCCGTAGGTGTCGTACGTATTTATCTTTCTGGACAGACTTCAACTATTTTGCTTTAATTTCCTATCTAAATACGTAAACGAATTAAAAAACATTTTGTAAATAATCTGTAATTCCACTATTATCGCATTACTTTCCTAATGCCAAGCGAATTGATTCATTATCAAGTAGCTAGATACGTATTAGTTTCAGTAAGCCAACATCCTCAATTAGCGTTGGGTGTAGTACCTTTTAGAAGGTCCGCCAATGTTAAGTAGGTAATCGACCATTTGTTTATTTACTTTTCAAATATTTTTATAATAATTACGAATTTAAAAAAACCGCTCAAAGCTACTTTTACCAAAGTAAATTTAGGCTTACATCTTTTAGCGCTGCGAATAAACCACCACTTCCTCGGTGTTAATTCTTCGATGGATTGGCATTAAGGCCATCCAGGCCATTTTTCAGACTGGAATAGTTTCTAAAATAGCTATCTACACTTTTCAGACTTGAAAACCCTATTTCAAAGGTATCAATTGTGACTGGTAGAGTCACCAAAATGTTTCTAAGCATGCGTATATTTAAAAACGCTTCTCGCCCACTCGTCAATGGGTCCAGATGCAATGTCAGACGATTCAGTCTTGGTTGCAATTGTCATTTTAGTTTTCATAAGCGAAATTCTTTTTTTACGGATTCCCATTCTAAAAACGTATAAGGATGAAAATTATTAATTTTGAAGTAATACTCATTTTTCCGGTGGAATGAAAATGTAAGGAGGGAGAATCGTGAAATACGTTTTGGGACTCGCACGGCATTAATTCTTTGGATTCCCCTTAATTTATTGCGGCACTCGGTACGGGCTAATTTTCTTTGGTTACTTTACTACTTTCTTTCTTGTACGCACGGATTACTGTAACGAACGTATGTGGTGTACATTTAGATGTGTTAAATTAAGCTCCCTTGGTTTTAGTATTTAAAATTTTCAAACTAGGTCTATAGTGAAGTAGATAAAAACTAATTCTTTGCAAATGATATCACCCGTACATTGCAAAATATACTAAACCTATTTCTTTATAAATTAAACATTAGCAAGTATATCATATAAAATTCGAAAAATTTTGGTACCTATAGTCAGCACACGTACGACTAATTTGTACAAATATTGTGTAACATAGCTTACTCTAAGGTTATTTAAAACAAGTTGAAAATGCAAGGCATTGTCGCAACGAACTTCCAAATGTAGACTTACTTTAAAACAAATTAAAGAAATTAAAATTATTATGTTGTAATAATTATAAGTTTTCAGATAAAAACAAAAATTTATAAACAACAAAAGAGACATTTTAATATATTTTATTTTATTGAATAAATATTTTAAAAGCTATATATTAGTTCTCATCAATAAGATAAGAATTTTTTTTTTTATATGAATCTAATTATTTTCGGTAATCAAAATTTAAGTTTAAACAATGTCTATAATATTGGAATAATTGGCATGAAATGCCATAATTTGTTTAAATATGTGTCGCATATTGATTTTAAACTTATTTAAAATTTTAATTATCCCTGTGGATTTTCCCGGGGGCTCGGCGTCCCCGTTGCCCGATTTTAACTGACATCAAAACTTAAGCTCTGGACACCGAGCTGGATCGATTGATGTATCACACATTGATGTCCGACCATTAAAAAGGCCTCGGACACACAGACAGACAGACACACAGACAAATAGATTTCATAAACGAACGAAGTTCGTTGAAAAATATTGTGGCGCCGCTCGGTCTACCTGCGATCACATTAGAACGCAGACGACGAAGGGTTAAACCCACGAAAGATAATTGACGACTTTTTGGATAAACTTTGATTGACAGGTACAAGACTTTACATTAAAGACCACAATAGGTACATTAGAGATATTCCTTACATTTTTAGTAGGAAACCTCCAGTAAATCATTTGCATTTCCTGATTGTTGTAGATTCGTCCAGAACAATTGAATAGGGTATAAATTAACGTTAAGGGGTTTTGCAAGTTCAGTTTTAATTGCAGCTTCGATTGTAGTACTTGTCTTGATTGTAATATGCCGTAGTTTAAAGCTCTGATGTACGTACAGATGTGACATAAATAACTGTGGATATAAATTATTGAAGTGATTAGATAAACTAATTGTAGTGCCTCGAGATTAAATTAAGAAGATAGAATCATAATTTAAGAAGATTATACTTGTACAGTTAGATAAAGCTCTGAAAGTTTTCCTTACAATATATGCGTGCTAATGTTGAAGAAGAATTTGCCTGTATATTTGTATGTGCTAGATGTGCAAATGATGTGACGTCACAATTGTAAATTATACTACACCAATAATACTGGGTGTGCTAAAATTTGGAAAGCAGGTCTTGCATACTCGTAGATAAACTTAAATATATATAAATATATATATATATATATATATATATATATATATATATATATATTGTTGTGGATTCAAAGGGTTAAATTTGGGGTAAACAATAAAATTTCAACCGCCCTGTATAGAGAAAAGAACAAATTATTTACGCGCAAAATTTATTTAATTCATTTAGGGAGAACGTACAAGTATTGACGTATTTTTATAATTGATAATTGAGAGGTTAAAAGTATTGAAAGAAAAACAGGTTTAAAGCAAATAGAATACGCATAATTAATTTTAATTTATTTTAATTCAACACGTAAAAGCATAAGAAAACCACTGGGGTAAGAAAATCAATAATTCCAAGGCAAAAGTTTTCTTTGTAACAAGCAAACGTCAGTTTTATCTAATACGACGAAATATAAACTTTAAGAATTGTTGTGCTAAACGGTCGATAATTAATGAACATCTGCGTTTTTAAAAAGGTTACATTCGTCGAAATTATGAGCATATTAAGATAGGACTTCATAGAAAATATTTTCAACCGTCAGTTTGGTTTGAACAACAAGCTAACAAAGTTCTTAAAGAGCAAGGGAAATGCACGATCGGTTATATACTACAGATAGAGACAGAGATAAAAGTGTTGATATAAAAAACGCACGTACTATATACACGTGGAGTGGAGATAGACTGTCAGCAATATCGATTTTCTATAACTCAAGTGGGGTTTTGAACGCGACAGCAGACATGCATCAGACAAAGATAAAGATAGTACAGGCGGGGTTTTATGACGACAGAAAATATTATCATTGGTTAAGAACCGACAGTTTTCCAAACGTAGACAGACGCGACAGGTGGGAGCGCTTTCGGATACGTATGGCACGTAGACGGAGTAAATTTCAGGAATTTTCAAGACGGTTGTATCAAAATTTGTAGAATTTAAATTTGAAAATAAGCTTTTCACGTGAAGTGTGTCCGGGGGTAGGATTTTGAACAAATATAAATACCGAATGGAAATTATGAGGGCTCTCTTGTCTTGTCTTCGCTTCTATACTACTTTACTACGATAAATGCTGACCAACATTATAGTAGAGCTTTTTGTTGTGAGTAATAGATGTCTTAATAATACAGCAAATATAGTGCTAGCACGTGTAACTTATTAGTAGCGGTCTTCTATTTATTAACGCGAAATACGTGTAGTGTATATTAAATTAATAGAGGTCTGGCTACTACTTTACTAGGCTATAAAATCAATAAATGGAAGCATAATATATGTGGGGTAAGCATCATAAACAACCAGCATTGTATGCTGATATGGAATGGTACTATGAAACGAGGCGCTTGGCCTGCAATTGGGGTTATCGTTTGTGAATCCGCTGAGTATCACAGAGCATGGTCACGAGGCGGAGGTGTTCTGGTGGAGAAATGGAAGCCTGAAGCATTCTCCAGGTAATTTATTTGAAATTTCTGTAGTCTGATAAACTTTTGTGAAATTTTGGTGCTGTGTGAGTGAATTTTGGGGTTTATTTATGGTTATATAAACTTATTGGAAAAGATACATGTACTGGACAATTTATTGGGGTTTAAAGATTGAAAAGGGGTGTATTTAAAACTTACTAAATTTTATTCTGAATATAAATTGGATTGTAAAGGGTAAACGGCTCTATAACTTTTATATTAATTTATGCAAGGTAGAAGGCGTATACTAAATAAACTGGGTTATTATAAGATCACCATACTCCAGTGTACAGTCAATTTAGGGTAATATCTGGGGCCCATCTACTCATATTTTATTAAATTTGTTTGCAAACAATTAGAAAATCAAGGACTTTAAAACATATCACTTTTGAGTTTGTAATTAGTGTACCAAACTGTTTTTATACATGTGAATAATTTGTCTGTAAATAGAGGTAAATAAAAGATTGTATGATTGTTGTATTATTTGGTGATTTTATTGAATGGTGTGCGAGTGTGAAGGAAGAATGGTTGTATATTTAGTTATCCGAGAAGAGGCACAGCTGAGCTAGCCAGCGAAGCTGCTGAAGATTTTTGAAGCAGAAATAAACAGGTGAGCAATTTTTTCTTGAAAAGTTGTGTATTTTGAAAATCATTTAATGACACTGGTAAAGGGCTGATGTTAAAGCTTTGTCCCAGCTCGATGTTAAAAGTTTAATCCTCGATTCCATGGCAATCTTATGGCGTCCAATTCGTGGGGCTTGAATGATTTTTAGGAGCCGAAGCGAGTAATCCAGAGGTTGTCCCGATTCCACGGCAATATATATATATATATATATATATATATATATATATATATAACTGTGATATTTGAGGGATATATGAGTATTAGTATACGTTTTGCAATTTATTTCATTATTTAGCATGTAAAAAAACAACAAAGTACAATTTGAAACGTTTTTCAAATTCATTCATTATTTGAGAAATTAATAATTCTACAGTAATAGTTCAAGAAGCTAAAATGTAACTTTGCATAATCCTTTAGCGTGTGTTATAATATAAATATTCCGCGTGTAAGATAGCATTCAAAAGGTATAGCGTATATAAGATAGTATTTAAGTATAGGAATATTTACCAAAAGCTTTTAGAACGTGTTAGGGGAGAAGCGAGCATCTGAATTTCATATCATAAACATATTTAACCGTTGTAGATAGCAAGAGTAAATAATATGGATGGATATTTATTCAAAAACTTTAGCATTTGAAACCGTTTAGTTTACAAGCAAGGTTGGCCGCTATATTATGTTATTTACGAGAAGTTAAACGTGTTGTTGAAGAAACTTTCCTAGTAACATTAAAGTTTAAACGAATGTAACTGTCTTAAGTTTTCCCGGTATATTTTAAGGAGCGTTAAACAAACAAACAGCAAATTCTAGGTAGTATTAGTTATCGCTGTCAATTAAATAGATTTACAGATGGAATGAGTAGATACCTTTTGTCAGTTACAAATTCAACTTGTCAACGAGAAAACAAATAGAGAGTATTAGGTAAAATAGGTACAAGTGAGATAGGTGTAGATTAGACGCTTAACGTACGTTGACAACGGGGAAGGCAGATGAAGTAAATGATAGTTGCTTTAGCGTGTATGTTAGAATGAGATAAGGATAACACGTGTTAGGAATATAAGATAATAGAGTGAGTACAAAATAAGGGAGAAGTGATTTTGGGGCGCAGGTTGGAGAGAGAGATAGATACTACACTTGCTGCATTAGGGCCGTATTAAATGTTAACTTTGTCAGTTGGGATTTAAATATACGCAACGTGATTGGTGACACATGTTTTGTGCACGGGGAAACAAGTCGAGTAAGAGTGTGG
The DNA here is from genome assembly GCA_036346225.1 of Platerodrilus igneus. Lineage (NCBI taxonomy): Eukaryota > Metazoa > Arthropoda > Insecta > Coleoptera > Lycidae > Platerodrilus > Platerodrilus igneus. The sequence continues at coordinate 10,229,800 of JARFIW010000266.1, read as the reverse complement.
GTTAGGAGCGTTAGTTGAATTTTAAAGAAAATGTTTTGAAAAATCGTGACGGTTAGAGAAATTACAAGGAATTTTGAACGAACGTTAGAATATTACTAGAATACGGTGGCCGTTGGAGTTGTTTGTGTAATGAAATTTTAAGAATTGTGGACTGTTGAAGCGAATGTTTGTATTGAGGAAAGTTGTTGGAATTGACAGGCTTTTGTGGGGCGAGAAACAGGATATATACCCCAACAGATTGTTGTGGAGCTCTCTTGACTCTTAGCTCATGGTTCGCTGTTAGTTCTTCTGAGTCTGAGTCGAATAGTGAAAAGCTTTCACTTAGTACAACCAGCTGATGGCTTCAAGTAAAATACGTATACGAGTATAATAAAAGAGTACTCTACTTAAGTAAAGGTTGTTTTAATTTTAATTTGCACCAAGTGTGCAAAAGCATATAAGTGGAGATGGAGTAGGTATCAGGGTTTAGTCAATTTGGTTGTGTATCAACATTCAATGGTATTAGTAGCGGAGCTTGAGAAATTTGGATGCATCTTCAATGTGGTAGATAAGTTGATGTCATGGTTAAATGGTTGCTGCTGGCAATTTTGGTTATTGCAAGTCAAGATGGTGTTCTTGTATGCCGCAGTCTCTGAGGGAATGGTAACATGCCGTATGCAGAAATAGTATCCGGATAACTGTTGCTTTTATTGTCTATGTGTATAAGCTGGTGCTCAATGACTTTTGTGCATTGTGGGTATAATTTACGAACAAAAGGACAATTGGAAAGAGTTACTGATTGAACTTTTTATAATGTATTATTTTACTGTATTGTTATGTGGAATTTATATTAAGAGAAATAGGTTTAAGATATTAGTAAATATTTGTTTGTACAAAGTAAAAAGGACTTTTTGCTGTTTGATGTGCGAAAAGTAACACGAGAAGTTAGGGTTACTAGGAGCTTTTATTAAACCTAGGGTAGAGTAAAACAAATGGTAAAGCCCTGTTACTTTCTTGGAAAATCAATGGGAAATAATAAGTTTGGGAAATTATTAATCTCAAAATGTATTAATTTATCAGGGATTGTATATAATGTATAAATAATTTGTGAAGGAGGAGTTTACTTGTGATTTGGCGTGTATAATTTTTTACGAGTATGTAATAAATGTATGCGATTTACCGTAGCAGCTACTTTTTTGTGTATTAGTTGAATGGCAGAAAGCAACTGAGCAGTCGTGGCATGTATTTATTTTTAAGCGTTTCTGGCACAGTATATCAACACTTCATCAGCTCCGAAGTTTTAAGTATTTTTGACGCCCAAAGGTGGGGCTTGAATTAGCAGTAGAATCAGAGAGTTTGCAGCGTTTATTTAGGCCACCCAATCGTGGACCTCGAACTACGCAGCAATATATATATATATATATATATATATATATATATATATATATATATATTAGAATTTGATGCCGGTTGTTTTACTTATTATGTGTAAATGTAATTTCATGTGGATTTACGATTTTATAAAACATGTTTTATGTATAATTGAGTGTTGTTTGGGGTAACGACCGAAAACTAATATCTATTTATTTAAATTGTTTATTTAGTAATCTAATACAGAGTTGTTTCTCCAATTGCATTGCACTTGTTGCAGAATCAATAGTAAATGTACCATTGTTGTGATTTTATGACAATTAATTAAGCAGGTTTGAATATGAACAGTATTATATTTCTATGTTATATTTGTGACTCATTTGACGTTATTATATGTAATTGTTTTATTTCAGCATATTAACCACATTTACAATTGCATCGGTCACATCTTGGTTTAAACTTAATTATATGTTTGTTGTGTGTTTATCCTATTATCTAGCTTTTGTTCCTATGTAATTAACTAGTATTTAACGTTTGTGATAATTATTGTGATATAATTAAATTGAACCTCTGGCATGACCGACCATCTCGTGCCTTCGCGTTTGCATTTATGACTATGTTGGAGATAGTCTATTCAACAATATGCGCTTTTTAATCATTCGCAATCATACCATAAATTCATTTCAGCAATTCATGTCGTCTTGTCAATGTACTTGTAGTTAAACCCTTTTGCAAATACTAGGAAGTCGGCTAGCCTTTGTGAAATATTTTGTAACACGGGCTGGAGACTGTTAATGTATGTATGTGGGCGCGTGTGTTCGAGCCTTGTTGGGGAGGAACATTGGTAGTCAAGGTGCAGGTCATCTTCCTGGTGTCCCCTCTCTTCAACTTTAGCTGGGTAGTATTGGCCTAGCCGACCTCAGTACCTACCAGAAAAGACTATCCGATCTACACTAACGTTTTTTTAGTTGTCATACGTGGTATGTCTGGGTGATAGTTGACATTCCGTCAAATTCAGTGTTGGTAATCTGGGTATTTATACGTCACCGGTCTTTGCTAAGATGTGCCAAATGCAGTTGGAAGTGTGAGGGCAGTTTGGGGGTTTCTTTGCCGTGCTCTTTTCCCAATCGCCCAGGTTGAGTACGGCACTGTTTGCTTTAAATGTTATTTTTATGCTTTCATGCGAATGACCTATTTAGTGGCCATTGTTTTGATTAAAAGTCAAGGTAGGTAAATCTTGAAGTTTTATTTCAAATCTTCCAGCCTTAACGCCACCTTCCCAGTGTGAACTTGGGTAACATGATAACAAAACAACGTAGTTATCGCCGAGCCACTGCCACTAGATGCTAGATCATGGAGCCCGGTGTGACGTTTATAGAGGGGGTTTGGGTCAGCCTTCAGGTCGTTTACACTACAGTATGTTATATCTCCCTACCTATTCTAGCATTTTTGACATATATCGTATTCTAGAATGATGTTGAAATAATGTGTTTGTTTCAAAATTCTACTAACTTATTTCCCCTGCCGTTGCTCATGCGTAAACCAAATAAACTTACTATCGCGCTTTCTTACGTTTCCCTACAACTGCATTAAAATCTCCCGCAATTATTAAATTTTTCATGTTCTTTTACAAATCTTATATATCTTCGATATCTTTGTATATCGCTTTTACCTTTTCCTCACTGAACACTTAAAATATTACTATATCTACCACTTCAGATTCTAATCTAATCATGAGTGTTCTTTCGTTCTTTTATAAGTAGTTTTCTACACAGATCACAATCTTCTTCCGCGTAAGTATCCTGAAATTCAAATTTTCAACCTTTGATCCTCTAACTCTGTCTCTGTTTAAAAATCCCCCACCTTTGCCCACCGATTTTTCCTAATCTCTACTTTATCTAATGCTAGCCTGTTCGTTTCAATTTTCAAATTCTCCAACATACCTACTTACTTCATGCTTTCAATGTTCCACGCTACGACTCGCAAGATGTCCCCGGTTCTTCTTTTTACTTCGTATTAAGCTTGCCGATTACATCGTCCTAAGTAGTGCCCTCCTGGAGATCCAAATGGGAGGCTGTGTTAACTCAGGAATTTTTACCCCCAGAAATGGCGTCATTTTTTAAGGTTTTTGTGCGTTTTGTACTTGGAAGACAATTTGGTAGTTTTTCGTTGCCTTCCACATCACAGCAGTATGTCCTAAAATGGCATACCGACCCCTAATGTTTCTGCCATTTTAACGACCGAAAGAGTTGCTGTCCTCTTTTGAGAACCTGTCTTAGAATGTATCCTCACTATAGACCCCACTTATTTGGTTAAATATATAGTTCCGATCTTTGGCTCACTGAAACGTGCAAGATATTCTATTCGTTCTAATATTGTAAAACTTCTTCAAGGTGCAGTATTGCAAAAAAATTTGTCTGTGTATTTGTAATGAGTGGAAGAAAAGGATTTGCTATAGGGTTAATTCAAAAATATATGTGCTAAATCTCTCTCATATAGGTAATAAATAGACCAAAGGTTTAAAAGATTGCTGTGTGCAAAGATTGTGCAAAATTGCTTCCTCTAGTATTAATAAAAAAGTACATGTGTAAATTTTGTGAAAGGATTTGTTTGTGTATGCACTTACTGTTTAAAGTCGTAACTATATAATCAAGGAGTGAGATAACATTAAATGGCGACGTCAATGATGTGTTAAAAAGTAAGTTAATAGAAATGTCCTTAGGGTTTGTGAGACAAACAAGTCACTGTAATTAAATGTGCTAAAATTTGGCATGCAGGTTTAGCAAATGAGTTAATAACGTTAGCGGCCACGTGATTAAGTGAGTGATAAGCCCAGACAAAGAACGATGTGTAATTAGTAAAATGATTAGGTTAATGTATGTATATCTCTCCTCCACACACACATAGTACATACAGAGAAAATCACAGTGTATTTCTTATGAAAGTCAATTCCTTCATTGAGTCAATTTGTACCGTCGTTTTGGTTGTTTTGTCCTACATACAAGTTCCGAACTACCCCACGGCCACTCCGATCGTAGTCGCGCCAGCTGACGATCGTTTTGTCTACTATCAAGTCATCACCTATCGATTAAATTAATGCTCATTTTTAAAAGTGTCGTGAGTTCTAGAACTATTTCTATTTCTAAACTAGGAAGGAATGTTGCACGAAAAATGAATAAACAGGTAAATGATACGTACATTTTACAGTTAATAATTGAAATGAATCATAACGTTTAGTGCTAGCCGTAGGTGTTGTACGTATTTATCTTTCTGGACAGACTTCAACTATTTTGCTTTAATTTCCTATCTAAATACGTAAACGAATTAAAAAACATTTTGTAAATAATCTGTAATTCCACTATTCTCGCATTACTTTCCTAATGCCAAGCGAATTTATTCATTATCAAGTAGCTAGAAACGTATTAGTTTCAGTAAGTCAACATCCTCAATTAGCATTGGGTGTAGTACTTTCTTAGAAGGTCCACCAATATTAAGTAGGTAATCGACCATTTGTTTATTTACTTTTCAAATATTTTTATATTAATTACAAATTTTAAAAACCGCTCAAAGCAACTTTTACCAAAGTAAATTTAGGCTTACATCTTTTAGCGCTGCGAATCAACCACCACTTCTTCGGTGTTAATTCTTCGATGGATTGGCATTAAGGCCATCCCGGCCAGTTTTTCAGACTGGAATAGTTTTTAAAATAGCTATTTACACTTTTCAGACTTGAAAACCCTATTTCAAAGGTATCAGTTGTGACTGGTAGAGTCACCAAAATGTTTCTAAGCATGCGTATATTTAAAAACGCTTCTCGTCGACTCGTCAATGGGTTCAGATACAATGTCAGACGATTCAGTCTTGTTTGCAATTGTCATATACGAAATTCTTCTTTCACCGATTCCCATTTTAAAACCTATAAGGATGATAATTATTAATTTTGAAGTAATACTCATTTTTCTGGTGGAATAAAAATGTAAGGAGAGAGAATCGTGAAATACGTTTTGGGACTAGCACGGCATTAATTCTTTGGATTCCCCTTAATTTATTGCGGTACTCGGTGCGGGCTAATTTTTTTTTGTTACTTAACTACTTTTTTTCTTGTACGCACGGATTACTGTAACGAACGTATGTGGTGTACATTTAGATGTGTTAAATTAAACTCCCTTGGTTTTAGTATTTAAAATTTTCAAACAAGGTCTATAATGAAGTAGGTAAAAAATAATTCTTTGCAAATGATATCACCCGTACATTGCAAAATATACTACACCTATTTCTTTATAAATTAAACATTAGCAAGTATATCATATAAAATTCGAAAAATTTTGGTACCTATAGTCAGCACACGTACGACTAATTTGTACAAATATTGTGTAACATAGCTTACTCTAAGGTTATTTAAAAAAAATATTGTGGCGCCGCTCGGTCTACCTGCGATCACATTAGAACGCAGACGACGAAAAGTTGAACCCACGAAAGATAATTGACGGCGTTACACTTTTTGGATAAACTTTGATTGACAGGTACAATACTTTACATTAAAGACCACAATAGGTACATTAGAGATATTCTTTACATTTTTAGTAGGAAATCTCCAGTAAATCATTTGCATTTCCTGATTATTGTAGATTCGTCCAGAACAATTGAATAGGGTATAAATTAACGTTAAGGGGTTTTGCAAGTTCAGTTTTAATTGCAGGTTCGATTGTAGTACTTGTCTTGATTGTAATATGCCGTAGTTTAAAGCTCTGATGTACGTACAGATGTGACATAAATAACTGTGGATATAAATTATTGAAGTGATTAGATAAACTAATTGTAGTGCCTCGAGATTAAATTAAGAAGATAGAATCCTAATTTAAGAAGATTATACTTGTAAAGTTAGATAAAGCTCTGAAAGTTTTCCTTACAATATATGCGTGCTAATGTTGAAGAAGAATTTGCCTGTATATTTGTATGTGCTAGATGTGCAAATGATGTGACGTCACAATTGTAAATTATACTACACCAATAATACTGGGTGTGCTAAAATTTGGAAAGCAGGTCTTGCATACTCGTAGATAAACTTATATATATATATATATATATATATTGTTGTGGATTCAAAGGGTTAAATTTGGGGTAAACAATAAAATTTCAACCACCCTGTATAGAGAAAAGAACAAATTATTTACGCGCAAAATTTATTTAATTCATTTAAGGAGAACGTACAAGTATTGACGTATTTTTATAATTGATAATTGAGAGGTTAAAAGTATTGAAAGAAAAACAGGTTTAAAGCAAATAGAATACGCATAATTAATTTTAATTTATTTTAATTCAACACGTAAAAGCATAAGAAAACCACCGGGGTAAGAAAATCAATAATTCCAAGGCAAAAGTTTTCTTTGTAACAAGCAAACGTCAGTTTTATCTAATACGACGAAATATAAACTTTAAGAATTGTTGTGCTAAACGGTCGATAATTAATGAACACCTGCGTTTTTAAAAAGGTTACATTCGTCGAAATTATGAGCATATTAAGATAGGACTTCATAGAAAATATTTTCAACCGTCAGTTTGGTTTGAACAACAAGCTAACAAAGTTCTTAAAGAGCAAGGGAAATGCACGATCGGTTATATACTACAGATAGAGACAGAGATAAAAGTGTTGATATAAAAAACGCACGTACTATATACACGTGGAGTGGAGATAGACTGTCAGCAATATCGATTTTCTATAACTCAAGTGGGGTTTTGAACGCGACAGCAGACATGCATCAGACAAAGATAAAGATAGTACAGGCGGGGTTTTATGACGACAGAAAATATTATCATTGGTTAAGAACCGACAGTTTTCTAAACGTAGACAGACGCGACAGGTGGGAGCGCTTTCGGATACGTATGGCACGTAGACGGAGTAAATTTCAGGAATTTTCAAGACGGTTGTATCAAAATTTGTAAAATTTAAATTTGAAAATAAGCTTTTCACGTGAAGTGTGTCCGGGGGTAGGATTTTGAACCAATATAAATACCGAATGGAAATTATGAGGGCTCTCTTGTCTTGTCTTCGCTTCTATACTACTTTACTACAATAAATGCTGACCAACATTATAGTAGAGCTTTTTGTTGTGAGTAATAGATGTCTTAATAATACAGTAACTATAGTGCTAGCACGTGTAACTTATTAGTAGCGGTCTTCTATTTATTAACGCGAAATACGTGTAGTGTATATTAAATTAATAGAGGTCTGGCTACTACTTTACTAAGCTAGAAAATCAATAAATGGAAGCATAATATATGTGGGGTAAGCATCACAAACAACCAGCATTGTATGCTGATATGGAATGGTACTATGAAACGAGGCGCTTGGCTTGCAATTGGGGTTATCGTTTGTGAATCCGCTGAGTACCACAGAGCATGGTCACGAGGCCGAGGTGTTCTGGTGATCGTTGTCGGAGGAATGGAAGCCTGAATCTTTCTCCAGGTAATTTATTTGAAATTTCTGTAGTCTGATAAACTTTGTGAAATTTTGGTGCTGTGTGAGTGAATTTTGGGGTTTATTTATGGTTATATAAACTTATTGGAAAAGATACATGTACTGGACAATTTATTGGGGTTTAAAGATTGAAAAGGGGTGTATTTAAAACTTACTAAATTTTATTCTGAATATAAATTGGATTGTAAAGAGTAAACGGCTCTATAACTTTTATATTAATTTATGCAAGGTAGAAGGCGTATACTAAATAAACTGGGTTATTATAAGATCACCATACTCCAGTGTACAGTCAATTTAGGGTAATATCTGGGGCCCATCTACTCATATTTTATTAAATTTGTTTGCAAACAATTAGAAAATCAAGGACTTTAAAACATATCACTTTTGAGTTTGTAATTAGTGTACCAAACTGTTTTTATACATGTGAATAATTTGTCTGTAAATAGAGGTAAATAAAAGATTGTATGATTGTTGTATTATTTGATGATTTTATTGAATGGTGTGCGAGTGTGAATGAAGAATGGTTGTATATTTAGGTATCCGAGAAGAGGCACAGCTGAGCTAGCCAGCGAAGCTGCTGAACATTTTTGAAGCAGAAATAAACAGGTAAGCAATTTTTTCTTGAAAAGTTGTGTATTTTGAAAATCATTTAATGACACTGGTAAAGGGCTGATGTTAAAGCTTTGTCCCAGCTCGATGTTAAAAGTTTAATCCCCGATTGCATGGCAATCTTATGGCGCCCAATTCGTGGGGCTTGAATGATTTTTAGAAGCCGAAGCGAGTAATCCAAAGGTTGTCCCGATTCCACGGCAATATATATATATATATATATATATATATATATATATATATATATATACATAACTGTGATATTTGAGGGATATATATGAGTATTAGTATCCATTTTGCAATTTATTTCATTATTTAGCATGTAAAAAAAACAACAAAGTACAATTTGAAACATTTTCAAATTCATTATTTGAGAAATTAATAATTCTACAGTAATAGTTCAAGAAGCTAAAATGTAACTTTGCATAATCCTTTAGCGTGTGTTATAATATAAATATTCCGCGTGTAAGATAGCATACAAAAGGTATAACGTATATAAGCTAGTATTTAAGTATAAGAATATTTACCAAAAGCTTTTAGAACGTGTAAGGGGAGAAGCGAGCATCTAAATTTCATATCATAAACATATTTAACCGTTGTAGATAGCAAGAGTAAATAATAGGGATGGATATTTATTCAAAAGCTTTAGCATTTGAAACCGTTTAGTTTACAAGCAAGGTTGGCCGTTATATTATGTTATTTACGAGAAGTTAAACGTGTTGTTGAAGAAACTTTCCTAGTAACATTAAAGTCTAAACGAATGTAACCGTCTTAAGTTTTCCCGGTATATTTTAAGGAGCGTTGAACAAACAAACAGCAAATTCTAGGTAGTATTGGTTTTTGCTGTCAATTAAATAGATTTATACGTGGAATGAGTAGATAACTTTTGTCAGTTACAAAGTCAACTTGTCAACGAGAAAACAAAGAGAGAGTATTAGGTAAATTGGGTACAAGTGAGATAGGTGTAGATTGGACGCTTAACGTTCGTTGACAACGGGGAAGGCAGATGAAGTAAATGATAGTTGCTTTAGCGTGTATGTTAGAATAAGATAAGGATAACACGTGTTAGGAATATAAGATAATAGAGTGAGTACAAAATAAGGGAGAAGTAATTTTGGGGCGTAGGTTGGAGAGAAAGATAGATACTACACTTGCTGCATTAGAGCCATATTAAATGTTAACTTTGTCAGTTGGGATTTAAATATACACAACGTGATTAGTGAGACATGTTTTGAGCACGGGGAAACAAGTCGAGTAAGAGTGTGGGTTAGGAGCGTTAGTTGAATTTTAAAGAAAATGTTTTGAAAAATCGTGACGGTTAGAGAAAATACAAGGAATTCTGAACGTACGTTAGATAAGAATTGTGGACGGTTGAAGCAAATGTTTATATTGAGGAAAGTTGCTGGAATTGACAGGCTTTTGTGGGGAGAGAAACAGGATATAAACCCCAACAGATTGTTGTGGAAATCTCTTGTCTCTTAGCTCATGGTTCGCTGTTAGTTCTTCTGAGTCTGAGTCAAATAGTGAAAAGCTTTCACTTAGTACAACCAGCTGATGGCTTCAAGTAAAATACGTATACGAGTATATTAAAAGAGTACTATACTTAAGTAAAGGTTGTTTTAATTTTAACTTGCACTAAGTGTTCAAAAGCATATAAATGGAGATGGAGTAGATATCAGGGTTTAGTCAATTTGGTTGTGTATCAACATTCAATGTAGCGGAGCTTGTGAAATTTAGATGCATCTTCAATGTGGTGGATGAGTTGATGTCATGGTTAAATGGTTGCTGCTGGCAATTATGGTTATTGCAAGTCAAGATGGCGTTTCTGTATGCCGCAGTCTCTGAGGGAATGGTAACATGCCGTATGCAAAAATAGTATACAGATAACTGTTGCTTTTATAGCCTATGTGTATAAGCTGGTGCTCAATGACTTTTGTCCATTGTGGGTATAATTTACGAACAAAAGGACAATTGGAAAGAGTTACTGATTGAACTTTTTATAATGTATTATTTTACTGTATTGTTATGTGGGAATTTATATTGAGAGAAAGAGATTTAGGATATTAGTAATATTTGTTTGTACAAAGTAAAAGGAACTTTTTGTTGTTTGATGTGCGAAAAGTAGCACGAGAAGTTAGGGTTACTAGGAGCTTTTATTAAACCTAGGGTAGAGTAAAACATATGGTAAAGCCCTGTTACTTTCTTGGATAATCAATGGGAAATAATGAGTCTGGGAAATTAGTAATCTCAAAATGAATTAATTTATCAGGGATTGTATATAATGTATAAATAATTTGTGAAGGAGTAAACTTGTGATTTGGCGCGTATAATTTTTTTTACGAGTATGTAATAAATGTATGCGATTTACCGTAGCAGCTACTTTTTTGTGTATTAGTTGAATGGCAGAAAGCAACTGAGCAGTCGGGGCATGTATTTATTTTTAAGCGTTTCTGGCACAGTATATCAACACTTCATCAGCTCCGAAGTTCTAAGTATTTTTGATGCCCAAATGTGGGGCTTGAATTAGCAGTAGAATCAGAGAGTTCGCAGCGTTTATTTAGGCCACCCAATCGTGGACCTCAAACTACGCAGCAATATATATATATATATATATATATATATATATATATATTGCCGTGGAATCGTGGTACCTGTTGTTTTGTCTTAGAATTTGATGCCAGTTTACTTATGATGTGTAATATGTAATTTTCATGTGGATTTACGATTTTTTTGAACATGTTTTATGTATAATTGAGTGTTGTTTGGTGTAACGATCGAAAACTAATATCTATTTATTTGAATTGTTTATTTAGTAATTTAATACAGAGTTGTTACTCCAATTGCATTTCACTTGTTGCAGAATCAATAGTAAGTGTACCATTGTTGTGATTTTATGACAATTGATTAAGCAGGTTTGAATATGAGCAGCATTATATTTCTATGTTATATTTGTGACTCATTTGACGTCATTATGTGTAATTGTTTTATTTCAGCATATTAACCACATTTACAATTGCATCGCTTACATCTTGGTTTAAACTTAATTATATGTTTGTTGTGTGTTTATCCTATTATCTAGCTTTTGTTCCTATATAATTAACTAGTATTTAACGTTTGTGATAATTATTGTGATATAATTAAATTGAATCTCTGGCATGACCGACCATCTCGTGCCTTCGCGTTTGCATTTATGACTGTGTTGGAGATAGTCTATTCAACAATATGCGCTTTTTAACCATGCGCAATCATACCATAAATTCATTTCAGCAATTCATGTCGTTGTAGTTGAACCCTTTTCCAAATACTAGGAAGTCGGCAAGCCTTTGTGAAATATTTTGTAACACGGGCTGGAGACTGTTAATGTATGTATGTGGGCGCGTGTGTTCGAGCCTTGTTGAGGAGGAACATTGGTAGTCAAAGTGCAGGTCATCTTTCTGGTGTCCCTCCTCTTCAACTTTAGCTGGGTAGTATTGGCCTAGTCGACCTCAGTATCTACCAGAAAAGACTGATCTACACTAACGTTTCTTCAGTTGTCATAGGTGGTATGTCTGGGTGACAGTTGACATTCCGTCAAATTCAGTGTTGGTAATCTTGGTATTTATACGTCACCGGTCCTTGCTAAGATGTGCCAAATGCAGTTGGAAGTGTAAGGGCAGTTTGGGGGTTTCTTTGCCGTGCTCTTTCCCCAATCGCCCAGGTTGAGTATGGCACTGTTTGCCTTAAATGTTATTTTTTTATGCTTTCATGCGAATGACCTATTTAGTGGTCATTGTTTTGATTCAAACTCAAGTTACGTAAATCTTGAAGTTTTATTTCAAATCTTCCCGCCTTAACGCCACCTTCCCAGTGTGAACTTGGGTAACATGATAACAAAACAACGTAGGTATCGCCGAGCCACTGCCACTAGATGTTAGATCATGAAGCTCGGAATTACTTTTATAGAGGGAGTTTGGGTCAGCCTTCAGGTCGGTTATACTACAGTATGTTATATCTCCCTGCATATTCTGGCATTATCCACATATATCGTTTTCTAGAATGATGAGGAAATAATGTGTTTGTTTCAAAATTCTACTAGCTTATTTCCCCTGCCGTTGCGCATGCGTAAATCAAATAAACTTACTATCGCTCTTTCCTACGTTTACCTACCACTACATTAAAATCCCCCGCAATTATTAAATTTTTCATGTCCTTTTACAAATCTTATATATCTTCGATATCTTTGTACATCGCTTCTACCTCTTCCTCACTGTACACTTAAAATATTACTATATCTACCACTTCAGATTCTAATCTAATCATGAGTATTCTTTCGTTCTTTTATAAGTAGTTTTCTGCAGATCCCTACCTTTTTCCGCGTAACTATCCTGAAATTCAAATTTTCAACCTCTGATCCTCTATGAACTACTGTACAGTCTCTGTTCAAAAATCTCTAACCTCTGCCCACCGAAATTTCCTAATCCATACTCTATTTAATGCTAGCTTGTTCATTTTAATTTTCAAATTATCTAGTATACCTACTTGCTTTATGCTTTCAACATTTCACACTACGACTCGCAAGATGTTCCCATTCCTTCTTTTTACTTCGTATTGAGCTTGCCGATTACATCCTCCGAAGTAGTTCCCTCCTGGAGATCCAAATGGGAGACTATGTTAACTCCGGAATCTTTTACCCCAGAAGATACTGTCATTTTTTAAAACGTTTTTGTACGTTTTGTACTTGGGAGGTAATTTGGTGGTTTTCCGTTGACTTCCACATCACAGTAGTATGTCCTAAAATGACATACCGACCCCTAGTGTTTCTGCCATTCAAAATACCGAAAGAGTTGCTGCCCTCTTTTGAGAACCTGTTTTAGTATGGTTCCTCACTATATACCCCACTTATTTAGTTAAACCTATGGTTCGGATCTTTGGCTCACTGAAGCATGCAAGGTATTCTACCCGTTCTAGTATTGTAAAATTTGTTCAAGGTGTAATATTGCAAAAAAATTTGGCTGTGTATTTGTAAAGGGTGGAAGAAAAGGATTTGCTATAAGGGTTAATTAAAAAAAATATGTGCTAAATCTATTTTTCATATAGGTAATTGTAAAATAACTGAAGCGATAGAAAAATGATAGTTAACAAATAACGAATAGCTCTATGGTAGAAAGAAGTGGACTGTATATAAAATTAACTGTTAATTTAACAAACAACATATAATTAATGGTTTTAATCAGTTCAAGCGTTTACTAAAAGCACTCACCTGTTGTTCACGAAGCCGTGTCAACGACAAAAACGATGTAAACAAAAAACTACTCTTCTCTATGGCGGGTGTAGCAAAGCACATTTATGACGATAGCGGTGTCCTGAAGAAAAGCGGTTCAACTAATTAATTTGTTCTATGTAGATCATGTAAAACAACGATGCGGTCTGTTTGAACGACATATCGATTCTCTTTTGCTTCGTGGATTTTCCAGTCACTACACTGTTTACACATGCAGAATAACAAAGTCTTATGACTCGCGGCACTTCTTGGCGTATGCTTGAAGTAAACAGGAAAATTTTACTCTAACAAATTTAAATATACCGAGGCGAACGTAAATAATCAACAAACTCAATGTAAAATAAAATTTAGCTTTAATTATTTACAATATAAACGGAACATACCGCCCACCAAAATGCAAGGCATTTTAAAGAAAGAATAATTATAAGGCGGGGGATGAAAAACCGAAAAATGGAAAAAAAGAAAAAAAGATTTACAAAAAACAAAAGAAAAAAAGAAGAATTCTTTTTTCTACATTGAGGGCAAAGGGCAGAGCTTTGACACAGAACGCTTCAACTCGCCATGAGCGGTTTTAAGTGTAACCACCCTAACAAAACCATCTGTCCCAGGATGCACAACCACAACACGGCCGAGAGACCAACGAAGGGGAGGAACATTAGCGACCTTAATTAGTATTAAGGTGCCCAAATCAACTAGAGACGGGAGGTGCCACTTGGAGCGCTGTTGTAGCGAGTGTAAATATTCTTTGGACCAACGGGACCAAAAATCTTGTTAAATTCGCTGGAGCCATTACTAGCGAGAAAGGCGGTTAAGCGGTAGGTGAGAAAGTGCGTGCTTCGGGATGGCGGTTAAAGGGGCCAAAGTTAAAAAATTACCGGGTGTAAGACAGCTCAAATCATTAGGGTCAGTGCTCAAAGGTGTGAGGTGACGTGAGTTCAAAATGGCCTCAATTTGGATAAAGACAGTGGCCAACTTTTCAAAAGTTAACACTTGCTCGCCAATAGTACGTAGTATCAAGGTCTTAACAGATTTCACTCCCACCTCCCATAAGCCACCAAAATGAAGTGAAGCTGGCGGTATAAAATGCCACGAGATATGATCCTTTGAAGCAGCAAGCTTGGCGAGATGAATTAACTGTTTATGAGCACCCACAAAACTTGTGCCACAATCACTATAGAGGTGATCACAAAGGCCACACCTGGCAATAAATTGGCGCAGAGCCGCTAGAAAGGCGTCCGTTGACAAGTCAGATACGACTTCAAGGTGCAGCGCCTTGGTAGCCATACAGATAAAAAGACATAAATATGATTTGAAAACTTTAGCGCCCCGTAGTCGAGACATAGTACTAGAAAAAGGACCAGCGAAGTCGACGCCCGAGCACAAAAAAGGTTTGACTTGAGTAACTCGATATGAAGGCAGGTTGCCCATAGGAGGTTGCAATGCGAACGGATTGGTCTTCTAACACGTTAGACAGTGACTCAAAATACGACGGATAGATTGCCTTCCAGAAATAATCTAGAAGTGCTGGCTGACGAGAAAATGGACCATTTGAGTGGTAAATTTACGGTCAGAAGACAAAGGCACGTGAGCTAGGCGACCTCCGACGCGCAAGATTCCATCACGAATAAAAGGGGACAATTTGCGAAAACTCTTTTTTTATGGGGATCCAGAATGAATGGCTTCAAGCTCGATAGCAAAATAAGATTGTTGAGTATATACAAGCAAGGGGATCAAAGCATTGTGCAACTCAGAAGATGACAAAGGTCCGGGGTACCTTTCGAGTGGGTGACGTAGATTATGACGAAAACGTAGAATCCAAGCAACAATGCGAGTAATAAATGGAAAGGAAGAGCGATTTTCTAGAATTGATTGAATCCAAGAGAATGTTACGACAGCGGATAAAATAATAGAGCGTTGTTCAGTGAGAACTTCAGGAATATCTGAAGGCAGAATATATGGACTGTAATTTTCGAAAGACCCATACAAGGTTGGCGAGTCCGCCCACCATAAAGAACGTTGGCACAAGTCGGTAGAAAGTACACTACGTGTCCCGACATCGGCAGGATTCTCAGTGGAGGGGATGTGATGCCAAGAGGCGCGAGACGTGTTTCCCTGAATGTAAGCAACACAATTGGCGACGAAAGTCTTCCAAAGCTGCGGCGGGGAACGAATCCACGAAAGTACTACCATGGAGTCAGACCAACAGTAAATTTTATGAAAAGTAAGGTTCGAATCAAAGGATTTGAGAACAAAGATTAATAATTTTGATGCCAGAGTGGCGGCCAACAATTCGAGACGGGGTAAAGAGATTGTACGAAGGGGTGCGACCTTAGACTTAGCGCACACTAAGCGAACCTCAACGGCGGAAGAACTAACAAAGCAAAAATAAACAACAGCACAGTAGCCACTTTTGGAAGCGTCAGCAAAGCAGTGAACTTCGCACGTAGTAAACTGTGGCGGGATAATCAAGCGGGGTAAAGCGAAATCCGAAAGGAGCGGTAACTTATGCAAGTATTTTTCCCACAAATGGAGGAGGTCAGGGGGAGGGGGAGCATCCCAATCTAATTTTAACGGCCATAAACGTTGAATTAAGTATTTTACCAGAAAAGTAAGAGGGGATACAAGTCCCATGGGGTCGAAAATACGGGCTAAGTTAGAAAGTAGGTTGCGCTTGGTACAGCAGGTACTTAGTGGCTGAACTAGAAAACAAAAATTATCTGAAGTGGGGTTCCATTGACGACTTAAAATTTTTAAGGGTTGAGTGTCAGGATCCTCAAAGGAGCGGGGATGCGCGAATTGCTGCGTAGTGGAAAGGTCTTTTAACAATTCGGGATGGTTACTTGACCATTTATGAAGTTCGAAACCACCAAGTTTTAAAAGAGCAATT
Source organism: Platerodrilus igneus (assembly GCA_036346225.1). Lineage (NCBI taxonomy): Eukaryota > Metazoa > Arthropoda > Insecta > Coleoptera > Lycidae > Platerodrilus > Platerodrilus igneus. Next base: position 10,213,216 of record JARFIW010000266.1, on the reverse strand, counting down.
AGTTGATTACGTAGAGCGAGGGTTGATTCAATAGAATCTCCACCAGTAGCGATGTCATCAATATTAGTATGGTGGCGAAGTGCGAAAGCGGCTAACGGATAAGAATTTCCTTCGTCCACGGCCAACACCTGAAGCATGTGTATGGCAAGAAAGGGAGCACAATTGATTCCATACGTAATGGTATTTAATTTAAATTCCTGAATGGGCTCCTCAGGGGAGAAGCGTCAAACAATTCGTTGATAGTCACACTGAGCGGGATTTACAAGAATTTGTCTGTACATCTGACGAATATCGGCAGTGACGACATAAGAATGTAAACGAAATTGTAACAAAATTGCGGTGATATCGGGTTGCAACTTCGGTCCAACAAACAAGTGATCGTTTAAGGACGATTTAGCGGAAGCGTTGAAAACAACTCGTAATTTCGTACTTACGCTTTCGGGTTTCACAACGCAATGATGCGGGATGTAATGAGAAAAGTCCGAATGAGACCCAATAACAACAGATTGCATATGTTGAGAATCAAGATATTCACGCATGAACGAAACGTATTGTTCGTAAACACGAGGTTGCTTAAGTAGAAGATTTTCTAAAGAAACAAATCGTTGTAAGGCAAGATCACGGTTACCTGGAAAAAATGGTTCCTGATCTCTAAACGGCAATGAGACGACATAGCGACCTTGTTCATTGCGGCGAAACGTATCTACAAAATGTTTTTCCACAAGAGTTTCTTCAGTCCTGAATGGTTGAGCGGCGGAGACAGTTTCGACTTCCCAGAATTTAGCGACAATATCTTCCAATGGGGAAGTACAATTTGTCATACAAAACAAGCTAGTTATATCAGAAGTGGGCGAGGGAGCTATGTTTCCCATTAAAACATATCCAAAAATGGTATTAATAACAACAGGTTGATCGCTATCACCCTGGATGCGACCGTCTAATAACACTTGGGGAAAAATATCCGCGCCAAGTACGAAATCGATGGGTCCAGATTGAGCAAAGAGCGGCTCAGCTAGCTCGAGGTTAGCCAGATGATTGAAATGTTCCAAAGAAATATTAGAAGTAGGTAAATTTTCACAAATTTTGGGAAGTACTACAGTTTGAAAATTAATAATCGGTGAAGAAACACCTATTGGTTTGAGCGAAACGGCGACAGTGCCATGCTGAGCAGCAGAGCGCATGGAACCTAAACCACTAAGGGTAAGGGAATGTAGAGTAGTACGAAAACCTAAACGTTTCACACTACTTTGCGAAATAAAAGAAGTCATGCTGCCCGAATCGAGTAAACCGCGAAATTTATGGAAAGAACCAGATATATCAGCAATTTCTACTGGAACGGTGGAAAGTAAAACAACTGAAGGTTTAGTTAAAGAATTAAATAAAGCGACATTCGAAGTTGACGGACCACTACAGCTAAACGAAGTCGATGATTCCTCAGAGGCACGAGAAGCGGAAGGCTTGTAGGGGTCTTGAGTAGCGGGAGTAGTGCAAGGTGATACCTTAGAGGCGGCGGTGTCCGGCCTCAAGCGAGCCTGGCTACTAGCAGCGAAAGTGGGTTTAGACGGAACGCGATCGAAGTGCAATAACGAATGATAACGTTGATTGCATTGGCGGCATAAAAAAGTAGACCTACATTTATTTAAAATGTGAGAATTACTAAGGCAATTAATACAAAGATGTTGGTTTTTTGCAAAGTTGTAGCGATCTTGCGACGAAAGTTTAACGAAATCATTACAGCGATAAAGATTGTGATCTTGTTTGCAAAGCGGACGTTTATTAACACTAGGTTTTGTCTGTACTAACATGGAAACGGCGGATCGAGGCTTAGACGGGTTATTGGAATGAATAACTTTGTTTAAATCAGTTTTATGATTTAACGACAAATTCGATAAGGATTTACACGTATTTTCCAGATAAGCAATTAACTTTTTATTATACGAAATAGCGGTCGGATCTTAATGCATTTCAAAACTACGAGCAGTGTGTACATCCAAGCGATTTAAGATCATTTGTACAAGAATAAAATCCCATTACTCTATGGGCAAATCAAATTTTTTAAGTGCTTGTAAATTATCGACAAAAGTATCAACTAATTCTTGCAAACCGACGGGGTTATCGGAGTTTAATTTGGGAAATTTATCAATATTGCTCCATAGAGCAGAGGTAATGTGACGAATATTACGATATTTTTCACGAAGTTTTGTGTCTGCAAGAGCGTAATTGGCCTCTGTAAGGTCAAAGTTTTTAATGGTTAGGAGTGCGGAATCTTTTAGTGCTGATTGAAGATATGAAAATTTTTCTACGTCCGACAAATCGTTATTAAGATGAACTAAACTATCAAATTGATCAATAAAACTTTCAAATAAACAACTTTCCCCATCAAGCGTAGGCAGCGACAGCGGGCGGAGTGATACTTTCGACTTTAAAGTATCTAGCGGCGGGGACAGATTAGCCCGGGCGAAGATTGGCTGGTAAACAGCTTGAAATAAAGAGCTTTTATTTGAAAGTAGTTGTTATCAAAGCGTTTACGTATAGCGTTTTTCATTTCAAATTGTTCATCAGCGTTACCGACGGAAGAAATTGCACCTATTATTCAATTATGGTGTGTAAGAAAATTTTCTCTAACGGTTTCCAGAGATTCATACTGTGTACGAAATAAATATAAAAAGGTTGCTTTGACCGTACATTTTTGAGCGATTTCAAACATTTCCTCTAGAGAATTAATTGCAATATTACGTAGAAAACAACTACGCTTCAACTTTTCTGCCATGGTTAAAAATAAAATGAATACAAAAGCGAATGAAATAAGAACGAGAATATGACGATTTATAATAGCCTAGCGGCGATAACCAATACGTATACCTATTGCAAAGTAGATAACAAATGCTCGTAAACAACTCAACGATACAAATTATGCTAATTAGAACTGCCAATGCTTTGATGAGCGGTATGGTTAATTATATGAGTTTGTTGTTTTTCAAATCCGGCGAGAAGTTTCCAAATGTAAAATAACTGAAGCGATAGAAAAATGATAGTTAACAAATAACGAATAGCTCTTTGGTAGAGAGAAGTGGACTGTATATAAAATTAAGTGATAATTTAACAAACAACATAGAATTAATGGTTTTAATCAGTTCAAGCGTTTACCAAAAGCGCTCACCTATTGTTCACGAAGCCCTGTCAACGACAAAAACGATGTAAACAAAAAACTACTCTTCTCTTTGGCGGGTATAGCGAAGCCCATTTATGACGATAGCGGTGTTCTGAAGAAAAGCGGTTCAACTAATTAATTTGTTCTATGTAGAACATGTAAAACAGCGATGCGGTCTGTTTGAACGACAAATCGATTCTCTTTTGCTTCGTGGATTTTCCAGTCACTACACTGTTTGTTTGTACATGCGGAATAACAAAGTCTTATCACTCGCGGCACTTGTTGGCGTATGCTTGAAGTAAACAGGGAAATTTTACTCTAACAAATTTAAATATACCGAGGCGAACGTAAATAATCAACAAACTCAACGCAAAATAAAATTTAGCTTTAATTATTTACAATATAAACGGAACAGTAATAAATTGACCAAAGGTTTAAAAGATTACTTTGTGCAAATATTGTGCAAAATTGCTTCCTCTAGGATTAATTAAAAAGTATATGTGTAGATATTGTAAAAGGATTTGTTTGCGTATGCACTTACTGATTAAGTCGGTAACTTGTAACAGTTATTCTATGACCGCTACAAAATTAATACAATTTCTGTATATAATTCTGTACATAAATTTGTAAATGTATAGTAATAAAGAAATTTATTTAATTGATTGGTGTAACGTTGAGGAACGCACTGTATTGTCAAAAGGAAGAAAGTTATTTTAAGGAAATTTAACCTTTGTTTAAACTATATCTCAATGTTTGAAGGCGTAGTATTGCATCAATGTGTTGTATAAAGAGTCGGGATATCAGTACTTGTTTGTTAACATGATAGCAGGCTGCGCGGACATAATTATTGATTTACGAACAGAAGAACATTAGGTCGCACGTACAACACGCTTGGTGGCTTACTAAATTAAAAGGGTTTTCAGAGTTGAAATTACCCGAACTTACGTTGTAAGGATTTTTACGAAATAAATGGTAAGCACACTTAAATTTACTGAACGGATATTTCTAGTTGTTGGTACAAATTAAAATTCCGCATCTGTTCGGACCGCTTATCGGAAAGATAGTTTCGCGTGAGCGTCCATCTTTTGTAAGTAATAAACTTTGTCCTTATGGTACTAATATTTAATGCTTTAGATATTAGCATTTCTGTCTATATTTCAACAGAGCAAGAATTTATTGGTATTGTATAAGAACCCTTTTTAACGAAGGTAAAGAGGGGTTATAATTAACAGGTGGTTAATTGTATTATTGCAGGGTTTTTAGGTTGTCCTGAATTATTAGTTGTTGGCGCATTCGTGAGTTTTGTGAATGTCTGTCTGCGTTTGGTTCTGGAATTGGTAGCAGAGTTGAAGAAGAGGCTTAATCGCTAGTTGGTACTGCTGACGTTGGATATTGGATCGGCTGTTCCGGAATTCAATTCATCGGTACAGGTTCATGTCCAAGGGGTGATCGTGAGTAGCCCTAGAAAATAGTTTACTTGTGGTGCGGAGTAGTAAAGTTATTTATTTCTGACTAGAATAAAATATTGGTTGGTCTTAAATTTTTCATAACTGAGAATAATTATTTAAGGGTGAAGGAATTTATATGTGACAATTAACTATCGATAAAAATGTAAAGATTATTGCTATTTTAAGTTTAATTGTGAACACAATTTGCGCACATTGTGGGATATAAATATTTGGTAACTTATATTCACAACACTCAATTTTAAATTTTTAATACAAGCCTAGGGGCTTTTGTCTGGAGTTTCTCAGTGTCATTATTACATTGCCACTGGTTCACATTATCTTATATTGCTTAGAATCTGTCTGGTTACTTTATTTATAAATATTAAAGAGATTGTGCAAGTGTGTACGACACAAAACTTTTATTAATTGGAAATCAGGAGCTGTTAAGATAATTACTGCGGGGAATTCTAACCTGGATTACATAGTCTTCCTAATCGGGTTGGGTGTGGTTGACTTTTTGCTTGAGTTGTTTCCTGGGCGGAACCTAGCCCTGGCGCCCATATCTACTTATCTCTTATGTAGCACTCCTACGACCCTTGTGTGCTCTTTGACTAGCCGCGGAACAGAAAGCAACAAATTAATCTCTCAGAGTTCGAGCCACTTTCATCGGTTCGAGCACAGCGTTGCTACAATTCACTCCTAGTACGCCTTCAGCGGGGCCTTATATTTTACTCCTCGCATTTAGGTGTGACAAACTATACAATCAACGAGTGAGATAACATTAAATGGCGACGTCAATGATGTGTTAAAAAGCAAGTTGGCAAAAATGCCCTTAGGGTTTGTGAGACAGGCAAACCACTGTAATTAGAGGTGCTAAAATTTGGCATACAGGTCTAGCAAAGAAGTTAATTAGATTAGCGGTCACGTGGTTGAGTGAGTGATAAGCATAGACAAAGAACGATGTGTAATTAGTAAGGTGATTTGGTTAATGTATGTATATCTCTCCTCCATACGCACATAGTCCATATAGAGAAAATCACAGTGTATTTCTTATGAAAGTCAATTTGTACCGTCGTTTTGGTTGTTTTGTCGTACTTATAAGTTCCAAACCACCCCACGCCCACTCCGATTGTAGTCGCGTCAGCTGACGATCGTTTTGTCTACTATCAAGTCATCACCTATCGATTAAATTAATGCTCATTTTCAAAAGTGTCGTGAGTTGTTGGACTATTTCTATTTCTAAACTAGGAAGGAATGTTGCACGAAAAATGAATAAACAGGTAAATGATACGTACATTTTACAGTTAATAATTGAAATGAATCATAACCTTTAGTGCTAGCCGTAGGTGTTGTACGTATTTATCTTTCTGGACAGACTTCAACTATTTTGCTTTGATTTCCTATCTAAATACGTAAGCGAATTAAAAAGCATTTTGTAAATAATCTGTAATTCATATTTTCCAATAAGTTTACATCATCATACATAGGTTCTCATGTACTAGCAACATATCACAGCCATATAATTAGTACATTCAATCCTCTTAGCTCATACCATTTACTTACATATTTGTCCAATATTAACAATCAACAATTATACAAAGTGGTACAATAGAATGTTATTACATCAACCGAGACCTACCACTTACAAAATTTGGGATACAAATTTCCATATTTACAAAATAATATTAAAAAATAGGTACAAAAGTCACTTAAATTTATAAATTAGGTAGATACAGATACAAGCATGGTACAATTAATATATCTTTGGTCTCAATTTAATACAAATTTATATACAATAAATACAGCACCCGATTTTAATCTGATATGCTGTTATCTTATACCTTAAATCCCACACACCCCAAACGAGAAGACCATTTTATTAAAATATTAACTTCTCCAAACACCAACATCCCCCATAAAACTGAGAAACCTTTCCTTCCTTAGATTTAAGAGTATATACAAGATTTTCTAAAGAGAAAATCGAAAAAACATAGAAGATTTCCGTGGTCTTCCTCGTGCTCTTTTAGTCACAAAGACGCAGTGGCTGTAAAATTTTGTCTTCGTTTATGTGCACGTGACTTGTACAAATCTGATTTATGGCATACTACAACTGTGCCACCTTGAGGCGTATGTTGAACTTTCCCATTGTTATTGTTATTGTTATTGTTTCCTATTAACGTTCCAATCATTTTTGACACTGAAAACTTCCTAGATTTCTGAGATGCTTGAACTGCTCTGCATTCGGCTAAAAGCACATCCAAAGCTGTATATATTAACGCGCTATTTTCGGCAACTGAAACTTCATAAAATTGGCATCCGTGTTGTATTGCAGTTGTACGGCCTTCAATTTCCTCAACCTGAAACAGAAACGCTTAATTAGATTCTAATTAGACATTTCATTAGTCAGTTTAAGCAAGCATTAAAATTTGTGAGATATTTGGCGGGTGCGGGTCGTTGATCCTCCAGAAATACTACTATTATAACCTATACGCTTTTTATTTTTTTTGGTGGAATGGTGGTATTCGAGAAATTTAGTTCCTCAAATTCGCATTAGCGCATCCTTATTTATTTTTAAGTTTAGTAAAGAAACGCAGCTGTTTATTAAATTTCTCTTGGAGCTTATAAAAGTTGAATAACCTCGTCAAGTTTAACGATAAAGAAGTACGCTGTAATGGAAAAATGCTGCTTATTGTTTAAGTTCAATGTGATTAGTTTAACAATGTTCCAATAATAAGATTTTATTAGCGACGTTTATTCTTCAAGTTCGGAGCTTTGATGTTTCCCATTTCAAGGATATTGACTTGAAATTGGACTTTGAAGTTTTATGCTCGATATTTTACATAGAGAGTAGGCATTTTCTTACTATAATATCAAGTCTCACAATGAGTGTAGAAGCGTATCTATTTATGACTTTGTGTAATTCTGAAAAAAACCTTAAATATGCTTGAACGTATTATAGGATCCAACAAATTTAATGTTTTATATACTGTTACGAGCTACTATTAGGCAACCCGTCAAACACCACAAGCGCCGTAAGCACTGTACATTCTCCAGGGACCGAGATTTTCTAGCAATTGCTGGAGTATGAATCATCCTTTTAATTCAGGGTATATATAAGACCGCTGATAAATGTAAGGGTTAGTCTATATCGGAATGTCAAATATAAATTATATCGTGTAAAGTTAAATACGGGCAGTCTGAAACGCAGACAGAAAAACGGTAGCAGCCTTTTGAAATGCTGTGCTTCAGATGTTTGAAGACGATAGCATGGACAGACGAAGATAATTACAAATAGGTAATAGAAATAGTAGGGGAACAAGGATATCTGGGGAAAAGGATAAGAAAAATAGAAGGGCAGAATACGTTCTAAGACATTTTTGGGGAATAGTATGGGATATATTACAAGCAGAGATAGGAAAAAAGAGGTAGATGTAGACCTAGATGAGATAGTTATTGATGCAAACTGTGCAAATTTCAGGGAAATCTGTAGGTTAGTTCAGAATAGAAAACAATGATGGTACGCGTCTAACCAGTTCCAGGACTGAAGACCTAATAATGAAAGTTAAATAGTTAAGCTTTTGGAAGTCCAAGAGTAAACATAATTTATATTATGTGAAAGTGTATATTGTAGCGACAGCTGTACATAAATGGACGAAAGTGTAATAAATAAATTATAGTAGTGTTAGTGTTGTTAATAGACCTATTGTTAAGAATTTAGTTTAAGAAGATATTAGTGCTTGTAAATAGCAATAGTGTGATAGTGCTTCATTGTTAATTGGACTGAAAACATCTATAAATAAAGCATATACTGTTAATTAGACTTGTGAACAGTGAGTAATAAAGACTTTTGTTATTAGTTGTTTTAAATTAGTGTAACGAGGTATTAGTAGGCCGCTACACTGGTGTCAGACTGTGTGAGGTTTATAGTGATTAATTTAAAAGAAAGAACACACAAGTCTAAAGACATTTAAGTAGTTTGTATATGCCAGTTATAAGAAGCCAAAGTAAAATGGACTTTGAAACTTTAATGAATTTCCTTAAAGATTTTAAAACCGGTATGGAAGAAAAGTTAAGTGAAAATGCAGAGAAGATGGAAGAAAGGTCGGCTAAACTAAAAGTGACACTTAGTGAAAACTTAGGGAGGTCAGTTGAAGTCGAATCGACCCTTAAAGAGTTTAAATACGGTATGGAAATGACACTAAGTGAAAATGCTGAGAAAAAGGAAGAAAGATTAAATGAAAATGTTGTCAAAATGGAAGAAAAGTTAACTGAACATGCGAAGAAAGTAGAAAAGTTAAGTAAAAATACACCCACGTTAGAACAAAGATTAATGGAAAGCTCCATTGCATTGAAACAGGTAACAGTTGAGCAAATAGTTGGACAGTAAATTAGTAAAAATGGAAGAAGATGTGATGAGGCTGCAAGAACAAATGATTTCACTAACAACGTGGCTACTTGAATTAGCAAACCAAGTTGTAAATCAGAACATTCCAGAAATAAGAAGCATGGAAGGAAGCGAGTCATTACCGTCAAAATTTAAAGTGAAACCACCCACATTCGATGGTAAAACACCTTGGCCCACATATTTGAAACAATTTGAAGCTGCTGCAATAGCCAACGGTTGATGCAACAAAGAGAAGACTATCTCCTTAATAGTGGCCCTACGGGGAGATTTCCGATTCCCGATCACCAGCAGAATAATTACGGTATCCTAACATCGAAGCTTGAGGTGAGATATGGAGACTCTCACCTTCAACAGGTTTACCATGTACAGGTTAAGTACTGCTCGCAAAAGACAAATGAAAATCTGCAAGAATTCGAAGCTGACATTGCCTGATTAGTTAGATTGGCATATCCAACGGCACCAGATAGTTTCCTCGAACAACTGGCTGTTGAAACATTTGTAGATGGCGTTAAAGACAGCGAAATACAGCAAGCGCTGTTAGATGACGCACTGATCCATGCGCTTGAATTTGAAACAGGGTGAGTCACAAAGTTCAGTCTGCCTTAGTAGAACCTGGTCAATCGCAGAACAGCATAGATGAAATAATCAACCGTGTGTTTGAAAAGCAAAAGGCGGAAAGGCTAGAAAGACGACGACCGCGGAGATGGCGTCTGCGATGCTGGAGCTGTGGTGAAGTTGGTCATATACAGAAACGCTGTACTCAACCAAAGAAACAACCGGTTGAGCTAAAGCAGGTCAATGTAAGTGGGCGAACATCGACAGCACAACGTAGTGTCTCAGAGATTATCATCCGTGCTACATTGTCGATGGGAAGTCTGGACAGCATTTATATCGATGGTAGAATTAATGGTAGGGTTGTCCGATTACTCGTGGATACAGGAGCGACAAGGACTATCGTGAGACCAGATTTGGTTGGTCGTGGAAAAGTGCTACCTGTATCGGCATGTCTTCGAACGGCAAGTGGTGAGAAAATTTTTACTTGCGGAGAGACTGCCGCAACGTTGGGAATTGGAGACAAACTAATTAATCATCGGGTGTTGGTAGCTGAAATTACAGAAGAGAATATGGGTTTCATGTGAACATGAAAGAATATGTGCTTCGGATAGATTATGATGAGATTCCATTTCAAGGTACGAGTAACCAGACGATGCAAGTTCGAATGATTTGTGATATGAAAATACCCGAGAATGCGGAAATGATAGTAATGGGACGCCCGGATGGTACGCTCCGGGAAGGACAAGTATGCATGATGGAAGCAACTGAATCGGGAATGGGTTAGGAGGGATTCGAAATATGATACCAGTGAGGGTGCTATACATTAATCCGTATATGGTGACCCTGAAGAAAGACATGATTGTGGGAAGTTATATTCCAGTATGCCATATTAAACGTTGTGTGGACGACACAAAAGATAAACCAGCCAACGGTTGCTCATAGAAATTACTAAATATGTTGATACTGGAGATGCGCAACCGATACGACAACATCCCAGGTGGCTTCCTTTGGCGAAACGTAAGGAAGACGAGCAAATTATCACCGACGTGGAAGAACAGGGGGTGATTGAATCCTCGACCAGTCCATGGGCATCCCCGGTAGTGCTTGTTAAGGAAAAGGATGGGTCGACAAGGTTTTGTGTAGACTAGCGGCGTCTAAACAATGTGACAAAGAAAGACAGCTACCCTTTGCTCAGAATTGATGACACCTTGAATACTCTATCCGGATCTAAATGGTTTTCGATCTTGGACTTGAAAAGAGGATACTGATAGGTAGGTTTGGAGCCAAACGATAAAGAGAAAACTGCGTTTATAATTGGAACTGGATTATGACAGTTCAAGGTCATGCCATTTGGATTATGCAATGCCCTGCTACTTTTGAACGATTAATGGAGTCGATACTGCGTGGACTGTCCTGGAAAACATGTCTGGTGTACCTAGACGACGTGATAGTGTTAGGCTGGTCTTTTGAAAAACACCTTAAGAACCTAAAGGAGATATTCCAAAGATTACGCGGGGCAAACCTTACATTGAGCCCCAAGAAATGTCACCTATTTGGAAAAGAGGTGAAATACCTAGGACATGTTGTTTTGGAGACCGGAATAAGAGCTGACCCTAACAAAATAAAAACGGTACAAGGGTGGTCTACACCAGCAGATATACACCAACTACACATTTTTCTAGAATTGTGCACATATTATCGACGTTTTATACTTGGGTTTACGAACACTGCCAAACCGTTAACGAAATTAACCGAAGATGGACAAGAATATGATTGGAATAACGACTGCCACAGTGCATTTGAACAACTAAAACGGTTACTAGTTACAGCACCAATTTTGAGTTATCCGCGGAGCGAGGGGAAATTTGTGCTGGATACCGATGTCAATAACACAGCTATAGGAAGCGTTCTTTCTCAAATGCAGGACGGACAAGAAAAAGTTATTAGGTATTCCAACAAAGTCTTGTCGGGCTAGAAAGGAACTATTGTGTGACAAGAAAGGAGCTGTTGGCCGTCGTCAAATACGCAGAGCACTTCTATAAGTACATATACGGCCGTAAATTCCTGTTGAGAACAAACCATGCTACACTAAAATGGTTACTGCAGTTTCGAAATCTTGAAGGACAAGTTGCAAGGTGAATAAAGCGGTTGCAGGAATATGACTTTGGCACACAACATCATGTAGGGACTACCCATCGGAATGCAGACGCTCTGTCAAGGAGACTTTGTACGGTAGACTGCAATCATTGCTCCAAGATGCAAGAGAAAATAATTGTCATCCATAGAATGACGGTAACCGATGATACTTTGGCAACCCGAATAAATACGAGAAGACTAAGAGAATGACGCCGAATTGGGACGTATTATTGAGTGGAAAAGTAGAGGACAACGACCAGCTTGGGAAGAAATTGGTATTTCAAGTAGGAGCCTGAAGGTATACTAGGCACAGTGGACTCCTTGGTGATTGAAAATAGAATCTTGAAACGACGCCTGGAATGTGAAGATGGCACTGAGAGACTTCAAGTGATAGTGCCGAGAAGCAGAGTGCCGGAAGTGTTGCAGCACTTGCACGATGGTATTTCCGGAGAGCACTTTGGCGTGAAAAGAACTCTCGAAAGAGTGAGAGAAAGATTCTATCGGGTGAACTGCAAAGAAGATGTGAATGAGTGGTGCCGGAAATGTGAATTGTGTGCCTCTAGAAATGGCCCAATTACAAAACGGAAAGCCCCAATAAAACAGTATAACGTGGGGAATCCTTTTGAGAGGGTAGCCATTGATATAGCTGGTCCGTTTCCCGAATCAGAGAAAGGAAACAAATACATCTTGGTTGCAATGGATTATTTTACCAAATGGCCGAAGGCGTATGCTATACCTAACCAAGAAGCCAAGACGGTTGCAGATGTACTAGTGAGGGAGTTGTTTTGTCGTTTTGGAGTTCCGTTGGAATTACACTCCGATCAAGGTCGGAACTTCGAATCAGCGTTGTTTCAAAACGTCTGTAAGCATCTTGGAATCAGGAAGACTAGAACCACACCACTTCATCCCCAATCGCATGAAATGGTTGAAAGAATGAACAGGACGTTAAGAAAGTACCTAGCCAAAGTTGTCTCTGAACATCAACGAGACTGGTATCAATATTTACATTTGTTCCTACTTGTTTTAAATTAGTGAAACGCGGTAGTAGTAGGCCGCTACAATACTAAGTTAACATTTACGTTCTCAATGGAAAGATATGACATTTTTAGGAGTTCTTGGTAAAGATCTACTATACAAGATCGCGTCACCCTAGTGGCAAATATGTTCACTGAACACAGGCGGCACATGAGAAGGGCGGCAATTTTTGGCGAGTGGAGTGGCGGAAATGGTAGTTTTTAATAAAAGTATGTCTGCTACAAGTGAAGTTGTTTCCATTGTTGCAAATACAACAAAAGTAAAAGAAAAGAAATTAATTAGTGCATAGGGGTTGTGCAAAGTGCGATTATAACTTACTTGTTTAAACGGTATAAGGTACTGTAACGAATCCGCTGGATCGCGGCTTAGTTATTTTTTGCACATTACATCAGCTTTCACCGCACGGCTAGAAATCCTAATCGCTATCAAACAACAAAGGTGCAGCTACCGAATACCACCGTCCAAGAAAACCTCATGTATCTTATCAATTGTTGGTAGACTGCCAGTTCCCAGATCTTTCTAGAAGCTACCGTGAGTTATATAAAAACGCACGTTAGTGGTGAAAACGAAGTCGGTTTCGATAGTAAGTCACATGTACATCAGAAACCAATATTCAAAATCAATTTAGTCGATACTTGTTAGTCGATATAAATTACTTATAGTGAAATAGAAATTGTGGAAATTTAGCCTGTATATTTATGACTAAATATCAATTACGTTAAGGAAATTAAGATCTTGTAAAATTGATATTACGCAGACGCTACAGTACTGAGATAACAGACTACTCCAACTTAGAAAAAATGATGAAGCGTAAAAAACTTTCCGGTACATAATACAAAAAGAACGAGAAAACGAAGGAGAGAAGTGTGCGAATTTCAAATATGTAGAAACCGCAGAATCAATGCCGTCTATGAGTCACGATATTAGTGCTATCTTTAAAGTAAGTAAGAGTAGCGAGCCACTGACAAGAACAGATGTAGAGGGTAACGTTGATAGGGTAGTCGAGGAAATCTCTTGGGCTACAAGATTAGAGTTAAACGTTGCGAGATCCGGGGATAATTAGACAAGTACCCGACAACAAAGAAAACAATTTGGAGAGTTTGGTTTCATTCCCACCAAGGAGGAATAAAATTTTCTGTCGGAAAGTAAATTCAATAGCTAATGAAATTCCTTAGTCACACAAAAATTTAACTATAAGTTGTATTTACTAGTTATGTATATTTTTTTGTTTTATTTGTAGCATTTACGATTGAGACTTGTTAAATTAAACATTTATGAAATTATAAAACGTTGACCATCAGTGTAAGATATAGTGTTAATTTTATTAGATGTACAAAACCTGGAAATTGCAATTTAATTTGAAAGGATTGAGGACGTGATGCAATAACTATAATTGGATATTAATGTTATTACTAATCGAAACTGAATTAATCTACGTAATTTTAAAATCTTGGGTGTACCTGTTTACAGGAATAATGTTATGATGCTTGTAGTCAAATAGATTAAAGTGACGCATTGAGAAGGTGTTTTTGTTTTATTATGAATGTCAATTGATTGTAAAGGGAAATCCATTCCACCAGGAGGCCGATCTAATTAGGATCCACTTGAAAAGTCTATTTTCACGAGGCTAATCATAGGCCAATGGAGTTGGCGCCCATTAATTTAGTGCATAAAAGTCTTTCAACGTGTTAGTAGCAACATAGCTTTATGATTGCAACTGTTCGTATTTCCATTTAGCGATTTTTAATTTTTATATTTCTCTATTTAGCAACCCACTCTCGTATCGTTGTAATTACGGGATTCTTTTCCCTTCTGGGTAATTCAAAATTTAACAGTCAACGACTCATTTACCTGTAACACATACCTTAAATTAAACTGCATGCTGCATGGTAATAGACACCAACCACGTCAATTGAAAGTAAAATATTACGTAAAAGTGAACTTAGTGAAAGTTAATAATTATTATAATAGTGAAAATTAAGAAGTGCCAATTTATTTAACGAGAAATAGCAGTTTTGATCTTAAAACGTAAGGTAAACTAGTAATTGAATTTAATTCTAATATTTAAGAAATTTAGGGCTCTGAATGTACTTCTGAGTGTACCTCTGAATGTACCTATAAACATCCGTCTGAACGTAATTCTAAATGTACCACTAAACAAACTTTGAGAATATTATAAAAATACTTCTAAATAAACCTACAAGGAAACATAATAAACGTCAAGATACTTAAATTAAACTACAAGCCAGCTCCAAGTCATTCCAAAAATCCGAAGAGAAAATTCAAGCAACAGTTTTTTAATCATTCTGGCCAACAAGTGAAGCACGGCAAGCTGTAACAATCCAGGGTGCTGACCTTCGATATTCAGAGACAGAAACAAGCAAGGAAAATACAGGTCAGATATTTTATTCATTATTAGTATAAAACTGTTTTTCAATTTTTAACATTTAATATTTGCTATATCAAGTAACTGTAAGGGTCATCAAAAATCATTTGAGCATTTGAAAAATTGGGAAGGATTGTTTTGAACGTTCAAAAGGTACTTAAAAGTAATTAGTGATATTTTTTCTGGCTTTCAGGGAACAGATTTTGGTGGAATCACATAAATATCAATATTTTATTCAGGGACTAATTTTGACTATTAAACAAATTAATAGGTTAATGACATAAAAGTGTACATATTATCGATTATTATATTGTATATTTTTGAATTGCTTCATTTTCATTTTCATTTACATTAACAGAAAGGGGTTAAACAATCTTTAGTGTTGTGACGTAGGGCACTCTGTGTTTAATAGATTAAGCTAGCCGAGGCATACAAATTCAAGGAATTATAGAATTTAGAGACGCAGAGGAAAGGGGACGAGTACGAACACAACAGTAAAGTTTTAAAAGGCGACGACAACGTTAGAGGCTGTGACATAGCAAAATTAATACGACTTCCAATCGTAGAGCTAATTCACAGCAAATAATGACCAACTAGGGGCTATTCACAGCAATAAAAAAGGACACCCAACGAAAGAGCGATTGATAGCAATATATATTGCTGTAATTATAGGGTTAATTTAGGGGTAGGTTAAGTCATAGGGGTCGTAGAATAAACAAGAGAAAAACCCAAATAAAAAAGTACATAATTACAGATATTAGAAGAGTAAACAGGTCATTATAAATATTGTTAGTTGAGAGCACACTGTATATAACAGTACAAGCGATTAAAACACATATCCAAGAGTAGTTACGAGCAAATATGATTTAAAAATGTAATGAAGTGCGTAAAAATTAAATCAACGGAAAACCTATATGAATTGGCTAGATAAATATTCAACAAGTGCGTTAAATATATCATCATTTACGCAGGTTAAATTATGCATTATTTGAAAAGCGTACATGATAGAAAAGTATCACATTTGTTCAAAAATCCAATTTAACTAGGAAATACACAAACACCAAATTTATTTTTATTTAGATTAGAATAAAGCAAATAACAAGAATACGTGATTTAATAAACGAAAATTCCTGGGATTTCTGAATTAAATGTGATGTTATGTGAATGAATTACCTAACAACTTGGGCGTTCTTCCAAGTAATTAAACTACACAATTGGTAAAGGTTCCGAAATAACACAAGAGATAAGAAAATTGGTGTCGCCCAACACGTGGAATCAACGAATCGCAAACAAAGGGGCAAGGCTTATAAATACGATAACAATTGAACAACGAGTTAGTATACATTTGAAACTGGGCAGTCACTATACTCAAAAGTGCTAAATTATTCACGCAAACAGTTATATAAAAGTAAAGTGAAAATCATTTTTATAAGAGTGTAAAAATTGTGTAAGCGAGCCATTCTACTACAGACGTAAGTAAACCAGATTTAGTGAAATTATACAATTTCTAAAAATAAATAAAACAGAGCTCTTGGGTACGACTCTTGGATACGAGTCTAGATACGACTTTTGGATACGATTTTGAATACGGTTTTGGATACGAGTCAGGAAGACTCTGGAGATTACTGCCTGTTAGATTAGTCACTGACATGGCAAATAAACCTTTTATTGGAATAAACTTATTAATAACGATTTGGATAGTATTTTGGTTGGATGTCGACTTTCAAATTCGACTCAAAACATTCAGACTGGACACGAAAACTCTTGGGGATGCAGAGAAGCTACTGAACCACTCCAGGTTAGATATTTTGATATGATATATTTCTGTAAACTGTTTAAATTCAACAATGTAAGAGCCGACAAAACCGGGATTTCTTTGTTAAATTTATGAAAGGCAATAGGCATCTTGAAACGTTTCAAAATGTCTCTCAATACAACAAAAAGCTCGTTTTGCTGGCTTCATTTTTTCAAAATCTGACAAATGTAAATAATTTAAAAAGGGGAAGATATTAAAAAAAAAGGTTGTAAATATTTAATCATTATACTGTGTATTGTAGAATTGCTTTATTTAATTGAATCAGCTAGTTGAAGAAAAGAGATTTATAAATTAACTTTTTTCAAGTGCTTGATTAATATAAAGAAAATAACACAGCATTTTATTGCGCCCAAGCGTAGGGGCAAAAATAACACAGCATTTTATGTACGCCCAAGCCGAGGGGCTCGATTAACATAACATTTTATGGTCTGCCCAAGTCCTGGGGCCTAATATAGAGGTATATCACAGCATTTTATGCCGCCCAAATCGTAGGGCGAGAATAACAAAGGTTTTATTTTTCCTACAGGAAGGTATCACAGCAATATATTTATATATATATATATATATATATATATATATATATATAATAAAACAATTTTAATTAACAACAAAACTTATTATCAAGTATTAACAACATGACCTAAATTTAAATTTTTACATTTTTAATTAAAAAATCTGTATCTAATAATCTTTCAGGTTTATATTTTGCCCTTAAATAAAAATGATCAGGATGATACTTTTTAGAAGAACAATCGAATGTTGGTACTCATCTCTATATGCGTATGAATTCAATAGGTTATAAAATTATTAATATATTTTCTTTCAATAAGGATATCAAGATGTGTCGAAGTATTACTATTCTTCCTAAAAGTAAGGGATTGAACACGTGCTAGTTAATTTCGAATACCTTTCAACTATAGATGTGAGATTGCAAACGCTCCTTTTCCTTAGAGCCCTATTTACATGTGTATTAAACATGTTAATCACTACAGGGTCTGATATGAAGTAAAATGAAATTAGCATCCCTCAGACAGAACGAATAATAACTTCGATAAAAATCGGAAATGAAATGCACTAAGATTCGTAAAGATAACATGGCTTACGCCGTCCATCATGTGCCAGTATGAAAGCTACATTTATATCAGTGTTACGTAATCGCGTAGTATCACATAACCAACAATTATCTAGGATGTTACCTTTAAAATACATAAAATAATGTTACTTTATCAATGAAATTAGTCTTAACCTTTCCTTCGTGTAATAAAATTGAAGATATTTAATATATCATATTGAAATCTTCAATGTTTATCTTCAAGCATGGGCTTTGAAAGAGTAGGACTTTAAGCCCATAAAGCAAATTAAAATAACAACACCTCGGGAGTTCAATTATTGTGACAGTTGTGTTATACCTATTGTGGCACCGCTTGGTCTACTTGTACCTGTGACCAAAATAGTTATATTATAATATAAACTAAAGATGATTGACAGGTCCTGTCGTGCGAGATCTTTTGATTGACATGTACAAAACTTTACATTTAAAGATTACAATAGGTACATTCAAGATATTATTTGCATATTCTGGTATGTTTTCGAAATAATTAGATTGGATAAAATATAAATTGCCGTGATGAGCGTTAATTAACTAAGTTCTGTTTAAGCTGTAATTACGATATCTTCTACTTTAAAGCTTTGAAAGATGTGATATAAATTTCCGTGTACTGTCGATCAAAATTAGTGTTGATATAAATTATTGTAGTGATAATATAAACTAATAATTAGTGCTTGGAGAGTTAATTGTAGTGTTTCGACAGTAATTTAGGGGATCGCACCGTAATTTTAAAAGATAATACTTGTACTGTTAGCGATTAGTTCGGAAATAAATTGTTGGGAAAGCTTTTTGCAAATTCCATTGTAACTAGGGGTTGTTGAGAAGGCTTGTATAATCAGTTTGAAAATAAAGAACTGTTGTTACTGCAAATAGAGCTTTTATTACGGTATAATGAGTCAATGTGTCATTTTATTACAATGTAAATCTAATGGACTCTAGGCATAAATTTAAAACCAATTCAACATAGAATTTTAAATGGAGCTTTCCGTAAGAGTTTGAAACATTTAACTTGACATAAAATTGCCTCAGAAAAGCATACAACATAGTGAATGCCTCAAAGTTATTTCAACATTTGATGATGCCCGAATTAAGTGCTTTGTGTATGTCACTAATCGATAGTAAGCATCACTCAACGTCATTTTTACTAAATTCATACACTGCTTCCATTTCCTTTATTAGATTGCGTCAGACTATTATTAAAAATAAGCTTGAAATATGTATGTTTATGTTTATCTTTGGGTGTATATATTGACAACAAAGAGGGTATGTTATCAAACACCAGTGATGCAATTTTTGTTTGAACCATCAATACGTTGCTAAACGTTCTTTTATATTACACTATCCAAACCGCTTGATAATTTTAGCGACCTGCAAGTCATCATCGGGTTTACAGGAGTTTATATTACGCTCTGTTTTCAAGGACTGCGACGGGATTTTTAAGCAATCGAAGCTCTAAGAACTCTTCAGCCAGAATTTTTAAGACGCAAAATTAGCAGAAAACTGGATAATTATAGAAGATTGAAATGTAACTATGTTACTTGTACAATTGCCTTTAATAGCAGTGTAAATGAAAATCCTTGACATAGTAACCGCGTTTTAAGTTAATTAGGTAAATGGGTTGTGTGAAGGGATGTTGAATTTTAAAGACGCATTTCTCTAAGCATTGTGTTGTTGCTACAATTTTTTAATAAATAATTTATTTTATTTTTAATTTTAAATATAAATGGCGTCCAACGTGAGTTCGTGTAATTGTTAATTAACAAATTCATTTTTCATATATTGTGTTACGCTGGCGCGAGTTAAGGTTCGGGCCTTGGGAGCTGTGTTTTTAAAAACTACTTCCAGACTTCTTAACATTTCTTTGATTAATACAGAATTGAATATGGAATTTTACAAACTTGATTATATTAACTAAGGCTCAAATAAGAATTAATTGTACTATTTTGAGTAGCTTAAGCAACTGCAATGTTAAAGCTGAATACTTTGAATGAACTGCCGGGTCTTTGGGCTTCCCAGGCTATTTATAATGTCCCTGCCCCTCACAATTCTGTGAGAACTTGCAGAGCTCATTTCTGCTTATTTCTTAATACTAGTTATAATTACATTGTAACAATCTTACTTTCTAGGTAATCACGGTATCTTAACCGTCTGTGATCTGCCACCTTACAGTGTCACTATCGTCTGAGATACAAAGTATTGCATCTGTTCTCATGAACTGTTAATAAACTTTATTAATTGTCCTTGTATTACATTGTTGCACTTCTTAATGATTTCTTTAACAATTCCTAATTACTTCTATTTTATTATACATACATAGATTAGGGAATACATAACTCGCGTTCCCTTAGTTAAACTTTGTGCATTAGGAATGTATTTATTAGTGTAGAATGGATAGTTTAAAGTTTTAGTGAGGATACACCCTGTATAGCGAAGCTTGTTGAATAATAAAAATTTAAAAGCAGTGTAATTGCCACTTTTTCAATATATAGGTACTTTATGTAATTGCATAACAATACGGAAATAACTTTGACGACCAGTTGAAAATATTTCTATAAAATTCATGGAGGAACGATTGGTTTTAAAATATATCGATACAAAGAAATGTAGTTCAAATCATAGCATTTAATTGTCACCAGGAGGGAATTAAAAGAAGACAAAGGGTTAAATACTGACGATCAGTCTAGACATTCAAATTCATAAGTACGCAAAATCCACGAGAAACATGATTAGAATACCATTTACGCGCCAGTCTTATAAACATAAAGATGAGACAGCTCCGGAAGATAATAACACACCACCAGACAACCTAATGACTTTAGGACAGCAAGGTGGCTGAAGCACCCGTCTAGTCTCGATATTACCTATTGTAATCTAAATAACTCTCAAATGTAAAACCAATGTACCTGCCATTCAAATCCATCTGAAAGATGTGGTTGCGCAGGGCCCATCAATTACCATTTGTGTACAAATGTTTCGTTTACGCTCAAATGTAATTAGTCTCGTCAGAGGTGGACCAGTTGGCGTTACACGTCTCTCTCGTAAAGCTGTTCCGTCCCAGTATACTTTGTGATGCGTGCTTCGGAAGTCGCAACCTTTATGTTTTCATAGCAGACGCCATACCACTTGAATTGTAACCACACACCAAAATCTGGACTTGGTTTTCTGGAACAATACCTCTAACATATTTCGTACCATCCTCTAGTCCAACCCATCAAGCCCACAACTGATCTTGCGTATGGCCAACTTCTTGTTTTCAAATTTGATCATCAGGCCATTGAGGTCTACTAACGCTTTCCAAAGATCCGAGTAGTTCGATTTACCAAAAGGCTGTTGCTTAGTAATAAAATAGTACATGCCACAATGTCGGTCCTTTAGCCGTATTGTATTTCCAACAACCTGGTGTTGTACGCGAAGTTGATCCAGCCCATCAAATTTATTTTTGAACACTCGAGCAAGTCCTCGGGACATATCAAGGTCAACTGCTACGCAATGTGTCACAGAATATTTCGATAGCACATCGAATAGATCACCTTGAATTTATTCCGCGACCTCAAATCGGGCTTTGCCCGTGCCGTTTTAAAGAGACATAAACCAATCATAATTCCATTCAGACTTTTGTTCATTCTCACGGGCGTAGCTGCTTGTTCGTCTCACTGTTTGCTGATTACTATCGTTGAGTGTCAACTGGTTAACGTGCATCACTATTGTTCTTCCTTTTCAGAGCTTACGAATCCGATATACCGCGTTGTTCATCCATTTTACAACTTTATACGGATCCTCCTAACTCTTTGTAACTTTGGCGACAATACACGCCTCCGTCTGGGGTTGTACAGCCACACGCGGTCGCTCTTCTGCAAATCAGACTCCTGATCGTTTGCGATTTAACTATTTTTCATAACGTCGTCGTCACCATGGATGTTGTGCATCATGTGCTTGAGTTGCTCGATGTACCTCTCGCCCATGATGCCGTCTTCGGGTGTACCCTCAAACTCAAGATCAAACGGTAAACGTATCTCGCGTCCCAGCCTAGCACATGCAGGTATCTGCCCAGTGCTCTTATGAATCGAAGACCAACAGTCCAATAAAAATAGGGTGAAAATAAACAAATGGCCGATTACCCACTATAACATTAGCGGACTTTCTAAGAAAATAGTTAATGGGAATTTTTATTTTCATCCTATTTTTATTGGACTGTCGGTCTTCGGTTCATGAGAACACTGGGCAGATACCTGCATGTGCTAGGCTGGGACGCGAGATATGTTTACCGTGTGATCTTAAGTTGGGTGTATACCCGAAACCGACATTATGGACGAGAGGTACATCGAGAAAGTCAAGCACATGATGCATAACATCCATGGTGACGATGACGTTATGGAAAATATTCAGATCGCAAGCGATTGGATAAAGACCAGATATGACATCAAGGCGCAGGAGTCTGATTTGCAGGAGGGCGACCGTGTGTGGCTGTACAACCCCAGACAGAGGCGGGTATTGTCGCCAAAGTTACAAAGAGTTAGAAGGATCCGTATAAAGGATGAACAACATGGTATATCCGATTCGTAAGCTCTGAAAAGGAATAAGAATAGTGGTGCACGTTAACCAGTTGGCACTCTACGGTAGTGATCAGCAAGCGGCGAGACGAACAAGCAGTTACCCACTATAACCCGGTATAATATTAGCGGTCTTTCTAAGAAAGCACTACACCTAATGTTAATGGGGGAAGTTGGTGTACAGAAACTAATACGCCTCTTGCTTAATAGTAATCAATAATTTTGTCTGGTATTAAGAAAGTAGTTTCAGCATAATCAACGTAAATTAAATTGTTTGTTATTTTAGAAGAAAGAGCCACTGATTGGTTTCGCTGTGGTTGCGGCTCATCAGATTGGCGGATTTCTCTCTGCAGAACAACCAACGCAGTTGCTGAATTATACGCGAATCATGGTGTATTAATAAATACAAAATATTTACCATCCGCTCTCTATACTTGAATGTAAACAACTAACTGTCGGTAACTTCTTCAAATCTTCGAAATGATAGTAAAGATGGCTTTCGCGTTCCCTTCACAAAGGCCAATAAAGTCGTGATAGGATATGATTGACCCACACTTACAAAGTGAACGATTTTCGAAACGCCGTCCAGCTAAATTCAACACCAAATACTTTGGGTAGCTCTTCATGGAAATACTACTTACAACCGTGTTAAAGTCTCTGTAATCGCTTTCGAAACCGAATACAAATTACAGTTGTATTTTTTTAAAATTTGTTAAGAGAAAACAACCCAAGAGGGTTTCTCTGTCTTTGTAGCTCCTCAGATTTATCTACTTTTCTCTTTAGGAAACGCCAATAAAGCTGTGAAATTATAAGACTCAAATATAAATACAAGGGGAAAATTTCCCTAACACCCTAGCTAAATTAAACAACCAATACTGTAGGTGACGTTCCATGAAAGTAGCACCTAACAACTGAGTCGAAGGCTCCGCAATCACGAAACATTTATGAACATTTATGTGATTCCTTGTTGAGAATTGTGCAGTTGGCTGTCAACGGTTGCCTGATGATCCTCGGCCAACGATAATTGACGGTTTGGTGCAAGTGTGAATATGGTTCTGTTCTAGGCAGTAAACTAGATACTCTTTACCTTACATATGATTTTCTAATGCTCCACCCAAAGGTACTACATTGACCAGGAAGCAAGTTTTTTTTAGCTGAAAAATTTTGAATTTTGCCGCACCCTTGCCGTTCCGAGCAAGATAGGGATCTTTAACGTGCGTGACAACACTCACACACGGGACCTCCATTTTACCTCCCATCCGAGCGAGGGCGTATTTTTGTGAAAAATGCTCGCCTAACATTTTTCAAGCGGACAGTGTCGGAATTCGAACCCGGGACCTTGGGTGTAGTAGTCACACGCATACCAACTACACCACGGAGTCGCCTAGATACTCTTTATCGGCACCTTGAAGTGTGAGGTAGGCCGAAGCGAGTCTCTTTCCTTATTATTCTTTATCTATCTTAGTTCAGAGTTTGTTCTGCAAGAGATGGTGCAGTAGATCTGAATAGCCACGAAAGTTCCTTTGAAGTTGTCTCGAAGAAGTTTGGTTAAAAAATGTAAGAAGATACCTTGCCTAACTTTGTATTTTAAATATTGTGCATTCCTGAGTCTATAACTGTCAATATAAGCGTCAAATTAAGTTTAAGATATCGGAATTAACTTTGAAATATCTTCATGTATTAAAAGGTTATAACCAATTTTAAATGTAAAGATAGTAATATAATATTTTAAGCATCAAAGCAAATACTATAGAAAACTAATTTCATAAAGCGCTTACACGCCAAAAACTGCCTTTGCTTTATGTTTGTTTGGGGAAGTTTTAATTTTATTTAGTTTCACTCGGGTGGATAAGTCTTCCGCTTCTTTTTCTAACCAATAATTTAACACATAAAGGCCGCCAACTTTTCGAACTGAAAAATATACCAAGTTTTATTTCTTTGTATAATTTTTTAATTTTATATGGAACCAAATCCATTCGTTTTTTGTCTTACAGTTTATAAAATTTTTTTGTGTTTTGCCCTGTCATACATACGTATATTGTTAGTGTGTTGTATTTCTTCTTGTTCGTATAGTAGGCACTCCGTGTTTTTCTGTAAAGTATTATGTAATTGTAGGCCAACCACTTTTAGGAAAGTGTGCTTCATATAGGCTGTAAGATCGTCAGTTTTAAATGATTCGAAAGATTTTTTCTCTTGGATAAATCAACAATTTTAAACGGAACTTTTCTATTTGTAATGTATACCAAAGTTACGGAGCCAAATTTCCTCAATTCCTCTATATCATTTGCCATTTCTGTAATATATTTATATAGTAACCTTTTAAGGAGTATTGGGTAACAAATGCAAAGTAGTTAATTAGGAAGTTTTAACATGCATAAATATGTTAAGATACCGCCTCGGGAATTTTTATCGCTCTCGGAAAATTGTGCGAACACGCGTTATTGAAGTGAAGGCGTTCTCCATTGTAACTGGATGTAAGACATTAACCGATTTTGAATAAGCTTATCCCGTGAGGGACGGATGAGTGCTATGGCAATGGGATAATTACGTAAACACTTTAGTGTCGGAATTTATGGAAGCGGTTGCAATTTTCGTTGAGTACGGATACCATGTGTACCGAAGTAGTGCTCGAGTTTCTTATTCCTCTCTTATTACCTTTTCCTTAGGACATTACCGAGATATTGGAGGCAACACGTTATTAAATTTTGAAAAAGCCGAACCACCAAGGTTCAGAGGAGCTCGTAGCCAAACCCATGAAATGTATATGTGAATATCTTTATAATCTGTAGATAAAAATTTGTGTTATTGAACGTAAATAATTAATTAGGTAAGAGATCAGGTGGCCGTAACAATAGTTAAAACAAAAGCGAAAAGTACATATGTTTTAACTTCCCTCTTTTTCTTGGTTCTCGGATAACATATGCAATCTAGTCAACTTTTTTGTATTAACGTTTCTCCAATATACGTAATGTAGAATATTGTTAAACACTAAACAACAGGTATTAGGGAGCGTATTGGCTAGCGTTTATCACATTTTGGCATCGGTATTGAATACATTGGTGACTTGAAAGTATAATTTGTTGCCTTTCAGCAAGGTTTGTTACGTTCCATTTCGTATTTGTAAGTTTTCCTGCCTCCTTGATTTAAATACCGTTTAATTCCTACTTATTCGAGTATACGGATTAGCTACACATTCATTATAGCTCGGTTAGGCAACCAACTTTGCTAGTCCTTTTATTTAATTCACAAGTTTGCATTTGATATATTTCTTATCTGTA
The DNA here is from genome assembly GCA_036346225.1 of Platerodrilus igneus. NCBI lineage: Eukaryota > Metazoa > Arthropoda > Insecta > Coleoptera > Lycidae > Platerodrilus > Platerodrilus igneus. The sequence continues at coordinate 10,187,348 of JARFIW010000266.1, read as the reverse complement.
GGACGTGTTTGATAGTCAAGAATAACTTTGATGTGTGCTATTTAAATAGAATTAAAAATCGTTTTTGGTTGTTGTTGTCAATATATCTTCGAACGTTGGTTTTGCAGTAAAGCTTTCTACGAATACATTTTAAGTTTTCTTGAAAAATGTATTTCGCGCTCGTTACATAAAACGCGCCATTTAAGTTAAAATTGTGCTGTTGTTTCTTCACTGTAGTGTTTTATTTTCTATCGGTTGTAAACCCAACCAGACGGCCGGAAAGAAATACTTTTATGCTGTTGTTAAGTGGATACACAAGTTGTGTTACGATATCCTTCAAGTATACAAACGGTTTTAATATTAATACTTCATGTTTTCCTTTGGTTTAACTGTCGTTACCGGTTGTAAAGCTAACAAAATCCTTTACAGCCTGCATGAGTAAACATTGGAGCCAACAGCTGTTGCTTACTTCACTTCTGTCCAGTACGTAGGCTGCTTGTATTCCAGAAATGTTACGAGCGTGTTCATTATTTAATGCGGTAAGCTTTGTTTAATTATTAGTGTTAGTTTGGTGATTGTACCTAAATGCACTATTGTAAATGTTTTTGTCTTTATGTTCAGTAATTTCTAGTTAAAACGAGCTCGTTCAGTGTCAATCTAGTAAGTAATTAGGTAATATTCTGCGATATTTATTTTTATAATTATTTAGGCATATTGATGTATTTAGAACTTGAAATTACTTTATGTTTGTCGTCATGTTTTCCATGTATTATCGAATTCAATAAACGCAAGCTGAATTCGACATGTTATGTGTTAACTGTTGTGTAATTGTAGTTAATTAGTTGTTTGCTGTGCCAATGTAGAATGTCTACAGTTGTTAAATGTTACTTAGCGTTGTTAGCCTAATGTATGCGACTATATTTAAGGGGTGTACAATGGAGTAGTTTTTTTTTATTTTCAAAACACCCTTTAGTTTTATTGTTACCTAGATATAATTCATGTTTAGTATTAGTACGTGAGGAGTGAAGAATTCAGATGTTTGTCCTTAAACCAGCAATTTAATATTGTTTTGCCATATAAATTCATAAAAATTACTTATTAGAGTTGTATTTTGCACGCGTTTTGTGTTTAATTATCATTTCAGGCACTGATATCCTAAAAAGGAGAATTCGGTCATGTAGCCTGTTGTTTCGTTCTCTATAATTTAATCTCCGTCTGTGTTTAGTGTGGCATTCGTTTTCTTTCCTTCCGCCTCCTTTGTTACACGTAATTTGGGCGAGCATTCCGCTACCGATTTCGTTTTAGGGTTTCGTACCTTATAAGGTAAAATGGAACCTTTATAAGATCGCTCTTGTGTCCGTCTGTCCGTCACAGAGGTTTTTCTCAAAAACTATGTAACGTAGGAATTTGAAATTTGGCACAATGCTAGGTCTTTATGACGCGCACATATATTGACAGTCAGAAAATAGAAAAAAAATATTTATAGATTAAAATGGCGGTGGTTAATTCGGTTAAAAGACAAGAAATTTTAATAAATAACGTGTGGTATCATTTGAAAGAGGATTTGAAAAGGCTTCTAAAAATATTTTTTTTATAATTTTCGCTCCAGTGTCTTCATGATATAACTCAAAATGTGCCAAAAATGACCGCCCCCCCCCTGTTCTCTTCATTTCCAAAGTTAAAATTTTGATTTTAATAGGGATAGTAGATATTGAGTCATAGATAATCGGAAAACTGCAGGTTTTTTTGACAGTGTAATAGTTGCTGGGAAAATTTTTTTAAACACAGTAATAGACAATGTTTGAGATACAAGTTAATTTATTTTATTAAAATTTTTATTTATTCAGGTTTGATTACATAAAGTAAAACTTGTATGCACCTTTCAAACCTGTAGTACAATTTCAGTTGTTTTAGAGAATTGACCGTCAGACCAACAAGCATTCGGATCGCTAAGTAGAAATTAGAATTTTTTGTGGAATTATTGTTTCTTTGGTTTAAATAAAAAGTTTAGTTTTGATGCTTATCCTGTGGTTGGTGTACGGATAATCGAGTGATTCCTTTGTTTTCCAATCTTTAGCCTTAAATCACAACATATCAAGAAGTCGACTACAGATGGTAAGTGCAAATTTATTGTTTGATTTAGATTTTGTCTGCTAGATACAGTCCGCAAAATAAACCTTAGAAAAAATATTATTTGTCATACCAGCGCATACAGACAACGTAGTTACTAATGTACCAGTACAATGTGGGGCAATATATTTATTTTTCAGTTATCACAATCAAATTTGGATAAGATTTAAATATACATAAAAAATAAAAACAGCTTAATTTGGTTTATTGATTGCTCACTGTAGTATTGGTACGGAACCCTAATAGTTCGAGCTCGACTCGCTCTTAGCTAACTTTTTTCTTACTGAAATGCTCGTCTAACGGGTAACAGGTTAATGGATTATATGCATTGCTATCGCTGTAACTATTTCCAGTCTCAAAATATTGTTTATGCACGTACATGATTCACCGCACAAATTAAAATGGCAAATCCGTTATGAAGCACGGGGGAAAGTGTCACAACCGCCTGATCGGATTATTCGTAATTCTCCGAAACTGTAGTGTGAATTTCATGGCTGGATGCCGTGGTACTGCGAGTACTGAGAAGGTATATATACGAAAGACAGAAAATGCGTGTGAGTATATGAAGAACTGTATGGATGCGGCTAAAGTAAATGAGCGTGATAAGACAAAAAAATGGAAATTTCGCTAATTCTCTTAAAGAATTAATGAATAAACGAGTTGCGTATCTTCAATCTGTAGAATGTTTTAAATTAATTTTGACAAATTGTAAAATTCTTTGCGTGCTAATTAAATTGACGTGATTATGCAACAACCACAATTAATATTCTTTCAACAGCAATTTAAAATATTTCAGATTATACAACATAAGCGTGGGACTTAAAAGTTACTTATTTATAAACAACACTGGTTTTTCTGCACCCAAGTAGTTTGTTATAAATGTCAAAATGTCTCACAATAAACACAACGCACGTTGCAAATTGATTTGACAGCAACTCACCTGCCTAAGATGTTCCAAATCAGCTTTATTTCCAAGTAATACAGTTGGAATTTGATTTTGCGTACGTAACTGATGGACTTTTTGAATAAGTTCAACAGCATGAGATAACGTCTTTTTGGAGGTTATGTCGTATACAACTACACAAGCATCAGCCCAATAAATTGGTTCTTCAGGTAATTTTGACAAATCACAACTGCAAACGTCCACAATCTCGACTTCAATCGCTGCGTTATTTATCGTAAGCGTTTGGCGGTAGAGCAGATCTAAAACAAAGAGAAAAAACCTGCATGAAAAATTAGCTCGATTAAAATCAACATAATTTCATCGCGTTGCATGTGTTGCAATGTACACGACAAATGTTAAACAATTTTCCTGTTTACGTTAAGAAAAATCTGTGCCAAAGTAATGAAATAAATCAGTAAACGTTTGAGACGGTTCATCCTGGTTGCTAGTAATTTACTTGTAGAGGTTTCCGTAATTTTCAATTGTTCAGAAATGCTTGTTTTGGAAACCCTGAAATGTGACAGCAATATATATTCAAATAAGAGCACGTGTAGGAGAAAGTTCGATAACCTGATGGAGCTGTCATATCTGATTTCAACTGTATCAATGATTGTGTGGTTATTACATTTCTGTATTACCCAAGCTCGATATAATTTTGGCAACGCTTAGAAGACCTAGCGCTCAGCACATTTTCAGATTGAGATTCCTCGGCACGCGTAGAATTTTACAGTGCCTTGTACTACCTTGCCTTGATTTTATTCGCAGGATTATTTTGCATTTATTAACTTGGTGTCCGTCAGTACAAACGGAAAAGTAGAACAAAGTTAATTGATTTGTCATGTACGTTGTAGCAAGCAGCACTAAGACTTTAAGGACACAATACTTAGGAGCGCTAATAAACATTCCTGCATCGTAAAAGAAATACTACAAGCTCTATTAATATCAACACATCTGGCACTAGTGCCAAGATACCTGAGCTTCTCCAACATGTAATTGCTTTGAATTATCAAGATGAACATGCACTGTTTCAGCTTAAAATATTTGTGAAAATCAGGCGTTAAGTTATGCAGCTATTAATGTTAACGCAATACAGTAGACATCTATAAAGCTGCTTTTTTGTTTATTCTTTGGAGTTTGTTATGTCTGGGTAGTGTTCTATTACGTAAGGTATATTGAGAACAACCGAAACCTAATTGAAGCTTGTGTCTAAAGTAGTTGGGAAGAGTTTGTTTAGTGATTCATGTTCTACAATTTATGAGAAGCTGTACACAAAATGAAGTTGCTCTTCAAAACATATTACTTTCTAGACATTAATTTAACCTACCGAAAAATTAGACGTCCAATACCTTGACTCCAAAAACTGCACAAAAAGTTTTTAAATTTTTCAGTGATAACACCGAATTTCCTAATGTGCGACAGGTGTTTCTTATAGAAGTTTTACCGCTGAGTACTAATCTGTTAATCGAATTTTTCTATAGCCCACCAGCCAAAAGTTATTGATATTTTTATAGTGAAACGTTTTACTCATCATTATTATTAGGTCTTCAGTCATAGAACTGGTTGGACGCGTACCCTCATTGTTTCCTAGTCTGAACTAACCTACACATTTCCCTGAAATTTGCACAGTCTGCATCTATCACTATCTGTGTGCGAAAGTCTGATCTCGGTCTACCTCTCTTTTCTTATTTCTGCTTGTAGTATATTCCGTACTATTTCCCAGAAATGCCTTAGAACGTATCCGGTCCTTCTATGTCTCCTATTTTTTCGTTTTCCACAGATATCTTTATTCCTCTACTATTTCTACAACCTATTTGTTATTAACTCTGTCTGTCCATGCTACCATCCTCATACATCTGAAGCACAACATTCCAGAAGACTTATATATATTTTTGTCTGCTTTTCCTACTGCCCCTCATAGATGTACTGTGCTATGCTTCACAGTATGCTTTGAATAGTTTTCTTTTTGTATCTATGTTCTTTGTCTTTGAACATAGCTGCTGTTTTTTCTTGTTTGATGCAGTTCGGTCACCTTCTATTGTTTTACAGTTATATACCTTATTTCCCCGATATTTAGTGGTATGTGAAGGGGGGGGGGGGTAAACTGCCTTTGGCTGCCAAGTTCCCCCAGCACCTGAAACTTAGTCGAATTAATAATTTTTCCAGTTTATCCTTTCGCACAATCAACATTAGTAGCAAATATTTCACAACCAACACCTGTGGTTGTTTATAATAATCATCAGATTTAAGAGCACTTACTTTTTTGTCATTGGGTTTTACATCTTTAAACTGGTTGGACCTGTACCTCAGCTTATGTATGTTCTTAGCTAGCCTACATCGTTACATGCAATTTTCACAACAGCCGATATACAGCTCGATTCTCTTATATTGTTTTCTAATTATATGCCCTATTTCACCGAGATTCAGTGGGATCTGAAGGGGGTTAAGCAACCCGTGGCTGCCAAGGGTCCCCCAACACTTAGACATTTGCCGTATTAATAGTTTTCAAGTAAATCCTTTCGCACAATTAACATTAGTTGAGAGTATTGCAAAACCAATATCTGTAGTTGTTTATAATAATCACCATCTTTAAGTACAGTTATTATTTTTGTCATTAGTTTTCCATCTTGCGACTGGTTGGAAGTGTACCTCCATTGATTTCTATTCTGAGCTAGCCTACACATTTCCCTGAAATTCTCACAGCCCACATCTTTCAATATCTGTGTGCAGTAGTCTAGCCTAGGTCTACCTCTATTTCTCTTTTCTTCTATCTCTGCTTTTAATATATTCTGCACTATTCCCTCATGTCTTAGTATGTGGCATATCATTCTATCTCTCCCATTTTTTACTGTTTTCCACATAGTTCTTTCTTCACCTACCATTTCTAGTACCTCTTTGTTCTTAACTTTGTCTGTCCATGGTATTTTCATCATACGTCTGTAGCACCACATTTCAAAGGTTTCTACATTTGTCTTGTCTACTTCTTCTACTGTCCAGGCTTTACAGCCATACAGTGCTGTGCCCCACACATGTGGTCTTTGAACACAGTAGTGGCTTTTTCTTGTTAAATGTAGCACGACTTTGTGCTAATCTTTATTTTATATTTTTTAGCTTTTCCCATCTTGCGTTATTTGACTTCCTAGGTTGCAGAAATCCTTAACCTCTTGTAAGTTCTCGTTACCTATTTGTATTCTGGTTTTTGATTTATTTTCCCCCTCTTTTGCATACTAGAACCCTAGTTTTATTTTTGTTCATTTTCATACCATATCTCTCCGTTAGAACTGTTTCCATTTAATTAAGAGCAGTTTCTAACTTTTCTTTGCTAATACCGCTATCTGATTTGCAAATCTAAGCATATCAATCTTTTGTCCCTGCATATTAGTTCCAAATGTCTTCCTGCATTTGATAGTATACATTGCCTATTCAATGTACAAGTTAAAAATTAATGGGGATAAAGCACATCTGTCTTCTCAGACTCTTTAATGCTAATTCAAACTCATCTCTAAGTGTAGGATATCCCAAGTCATCATTTTCAATGTTTGATTCCTGTTCTAATGCTGTTAATTCTTCTCCTGAATATAAATTTCTTATATGTTCCTACCATCTAGCTACTTTCTCTACATTTTCTATAATGACGCTTTCTCCCGCATCCCTTATATTTTTGCTACCGGGTTTTATATCCCTAAAATTCATTCTAATTAATTTGTATGCTTCGTCTGTCTTTTCTATTTCCATCTTAGTTTGTCCCTCGTTGCACTTTTCATCAATCCATTGTTCTTTAGATTTCCTGCATTTACCAATAATTTCCCATTTTATGGCTTTGCATTTCTGTTTTCCTGTTTCGACTGATCTATCTTTGTATTTTCTTCTTTTTTCTATTAAATTCAGGATATCCTTTGTTATCTATGGTTTCTTCTTTTTGTGTATACCTCAGAATATCTCTGGCCGCCATCCAGCTTAGGATTTAACGTTATTCCATTCTGTTTCTACTTCCTTAAAAATGTTCCCGATATCTTTCAGCAATTCATTTGACTTTTTTCAAATCTTTCGTGGGTATCTTTAACTTTTAGCTTCTCAAAGTCAAAGTGCTTTTTTCGTTCCTCTTTTTCAGATTTTAAAATTTAAGTGCGGCCTTCATAATTACAATGTTGTGGTCAGTGTCTATATCTGCTTCCGGGTAGCTTCTACAGTCTTTTACTTGATTTCTAAACCGTTGTCTAACAATAATGTAATCTATTTGATATTTTCCTATACCTCCTGGCATCTTCCACGTGTATCGTCTTCTAGCATAATGTTGAAATAATGTATTTGTGATGATTAAGTTGTTCTTGTCGCAAAATTCTACCAGCCTATGTCCCCTGTTATTTCTCGTGTCTAAACCAAATAAACCCACTATCACTCCTTCCCTACCCTCACCTACCAATGCATTAAAATTCCCCGTAATTATAAAATTTTAATGTCCTTCTACGTATCTTGGTACGTCTTCGATATCTTTGTAGATCGCTTCTACCTCTACCTCACTGTAGCTAGAGGTGGGCATGTATACTTGTATTATTACTGTATGTACTGGTTTAAATTCAAATCTAACCATGAGTACTCTTCCGTTCCTTTGTAAGTAGTTTTCTACACGTCGTCCTATCTTTTTTCGCATAACTATTTCCACACCTGAATTTCTTTCTTCTGATCCTGTATGAATTACCCTGCAGTCTCCACTCCAAAAATCCCCCGCCTCTGGTCAGCGGACTTCGCTAATTCCTACTGTCTAGTGCTAACCTATCCATTTCGAGTTTCAGGTTCTCTAGTTTACCTACTTTTTTCATACTTCTGACATTCCACGCTCCGACTCGCAGAATGTCTACGGATCTTTTTCTATTTTGTTGAATCACATCCCGGAGATCCGAATGGGGGACTACTTTACCTCCGGAATTTTTTACTCCAGAGGATGCCATCATGTTTAACAACATCTGTGCGCAGTGTACTTAGGAGGTAATGTGGTGGGTTCCCGTAGCCTTCCACATCGCAGTTCTCTGTCTTAGAATGTCATACCGACCTCTATGGTCTCTGTCACTCTAAGTACCGAAAAAGCTGCTGCCCTCTTTCGGGGACCTGTCTTAGTCTGGTTCTTCACTAAAGACCCCTCTAACTTGGTTGAACCTATAGTTCCGCTCTTTAACTCATTGAAACGCGCAAGCCATTCTACCTGTTCTAGTATTTTAGAACGTCGTCAAGGTGCAGGTCCGTTCAGAATGAAACGTTTTATTATGTTTGTTATAATACAAATTATGTTTACCACGTCACTACCGAATCTCAAAATTGTTTTGCATGTGATTTTGTTTCTAGGGTATCTCTGGAGCATCGGTGATTAGGTTCCAACAATAATCTGCGATCATTGTGGACCTCTACTTCTCTTGGTATTGGTTTTCACAATACACAGTCTTGCTGAAACCTTTCTCCATCTTCGTCACTTACAGACGGGAAAAAGTCCAAATGCGTGTGGAGAAAATAAATCTTCAAACACAGCTGCATGTGAAAATAAAAAGATTCAAAATTTGTTTGTAATATTTCGCCTTTGGAGCACACCTCTTTAAATTATACCCATGCAGCAGCCTCAATCTCGGTCAGTTTTTAATCGAATACACTGTCCTTTATGAATTTAGAAATCATATACCGGGAGTGCGAGGCGACGTTTGTTACATCCCGTAGTCAGACGGTTATCGAGCTCACCTTGGCTTCTATTGGTATTTCTAACCACATATCGAACTGGCAGGTGCTGCTTACAGCAACCCTTTCAGATTATAGAATGCTTAGCTTTATGATAAAGGAACAGCAAATGTTGTTGGTAAAGAATACAGGAACCCTAGAACGACCGATAGAGCGGTTTATGTGAACTGCCTGGAAGGACGGCTTTACACACCGCAACACACGACCTATTTAACAACCATAAAGAAGTTACAAGGAGGCATTGAGTTCCTTCAAACCTCCATTGTAGAGTCCTTTGTGCAGGCATGCCCGGTTTGAACAGCTTCTACTCGTTCCAACGCCCCATGGTGGTGTAGCGAGCTTCAGAAGCTGAAGAAAACCGTGAACCGACTGTTTAGTAGGGCAAAAAAATAGCAAAAGTATGGTCGACTGGAAGAATTACAAAAACTACCAAAGACTATACAAAGCTTCAATAAGAAAACTCAGTTGAGTCTGTCAAGGAAGCGTTTCGAATAAATAGAATCCTGTCTAAGGATCCGCGCCAGCAACAATGTTATCTCAAATGTGCGGATGGCTCGTTTACCAGCAACGAAGAACAGACAGCGAAACTACTTCTAGATACATACGTCCCAGGAAGTATAGCCTTATCGTCTATTGCTAGGATAGATGCTCCCAGGCCAGCCCCAAAGTAGGCAGACTGGAAGGTAGCCAACCCGGTGGTTGAGGAAGAATAAGTAAAATGAGCATTCTTAACCTTCCAACCTTTTAAGTTCCCAGGATTGGATTGCGTTTTTCCAGCCCTACTGCAGTGGGGTCTGGAGAGGCTGCTTCCTCACTTGGTGAGACTGTTCAGAGGCTGTATTGCGTTCAGATATTTCCCCAGAAGTTGGAGAAAGGTCAGGGTGGTCTTTATTCCTAAACCGGGACGGAAGGACTACTCCTTGGCCAAATCCTATCGCCCTTTTTGTTAAAGACACTGGAAAGATTGTGCGACATTGATATCAGAGAAGGGATTGGGCAGTACCATCCTCTTCATCCAAACCAACATGCCTACATACCAGGGAGTTCTACAGAGTCTGCTCTACACGCTGTGGTAGGACGGATCGAGAAATCCTTGAAGAACAATATGTCAGCTTTAGGCGTATTTTTAGATATTGAAGGCGCGTTTAGTGAAACCACGTTTGAAAGTATTGATAAAGTTATGAGAGAACACGAAGTGGACAACACTCTCAGGCAGTTAATCCAACAGTGACTACGCTGTCGTGAAGTACGTGTCTGTGTGGGAACCTCTTCCTTATACAGGGCGGTAGCTAAGGGCTGTCCTAAAAGTGGCATATTATCACCACTACTATGGAACCTAGTACTTGACAACCTGCTACATCGTCTTAATGAGGCCGGCTTCTACTCGGTGGTGTATGCTGATGACCTGGCTACTGTAGTAGTTGGCAAATATGAGCAAGTGCCGTGCAACTTAATCCAAACAGCATTAAAGCTAATTGAACAATGGTGCATGGAAAACTCCTTGATCATAAATCTAAACAAGACCTCGCTAATCTTGTTTACCAGCAAAAGAAAATTAACGGTAACCAGATTACCATCACTTTTTTAAACATCCTTAACCTTTTCAAAGGAAGTCAAGTATTTCGATATTATACTTGCTAAAAAACTGAAATAGGCTAAACACTTACAGTGTTCTGGCAATGCAGACGTGCCATAGGCAAACTTTGGGGGTCTTTCACCAAAGGCTGTCCTATGGCTATACACTGCAGTAGTACGACCTATGCTATGCTATGGAGATCGAATCAGACAAGTTAACGCAGCTAAAGAACTTACGCACATACAAAGACTATGTCTTAGTATCACGGGCGCAATAAAATCCACACCAACTGCGGCTTTAGAAACCATCTTGAGCGTTTCTCCGCTACACCTGCATGTGGAGGAGGTGGCTCTAAGAGCAGCATTAAGACTAAAAATTAAGGGATTGTGGAACAATAAGGGAGACGGATATCTTAAAGGAGGCTTTGCTAACAATGCCACTCTTGGATGTCATGGTCGACTCAATTACACCCAAACTAATATTCAGGAAGCAGTACAAGATCTGTGTAGACCCTGTTGACGTAATTCCAGCAAATACATTCATCTTCATAGATGAATCGAAAACGAAGAAAATTACTGGAGCAGGCATCTTTTCAGATGACCTAGACCTTCACAAAAGCATGGCATCGGGAACGCAGGCAACTGTTTTCCAAACAGAAGTCATTGCGATAACGCATTGTGCCAGTGTTATTTTGGAATGGGTATCGAAAATAAAACTATACGCATATCCAGAGATAGCAGGGCAGCTTTAATGGCCCTAAATAGGCAAAAGATCCTTTCAGATGTGATACTTTAGTGCCATCTCACTCTTAAACGGGCTTCTTACTCTAATATCTTCGAGCTGGCTTGGATCAAGGGTCATTCAGGTAAATACGGTAATAAGCCTACTGACACTTTGGCGAGACAAGGATTGACTAAGAGTTTTGTCGGACCCGAGCCATCGGTCTCTCTTTCGTCATCTGTGCTATTTACCATGATAGGACAGAGAACATACCATCGCCATTGCGAGAGGTGGGCAAAGGAAACATATTGCCGATAGGCAAAAATGTTCATTAAGTCTCCTTCGACAAAAAATGGGAAACTTTGCATTGGCTTGCCGAGGCAAAAACTACGACTTTTAGTTGGTGTTTTGATTGGGCACTGCAAGGTAAAAAAGCAAATGCACAGATTGAATTTATTAGAGAACCCAAACTGTCGCAGTTGTCAATGGTAAGAGGAGACGGCAGAGCACATCCTGTGTACTTGCCCGGCATTCGCCAACCTCCGAGGATCCATGTTAGGTGACTTCTGGCAAGACACCGCCAGAATTAGTAACACGTCTTGAACCGATATCCTCAGGTTCGTCTGTAAGCTAGGATGGCTGAGTGATTGAGGACCAGGTATAAGAAGGTAGCACAATGGGCCCATATTGAAGCCTAAGTGCGCGTGGCTTTGCCACCTTTCTAACGAAATCATCATCATCATCATCACTGTCCTTTATGTGATGTAAATGAATTTACCGCACAATATAAAGTCCTTTTTTAATTTTTGCTTCACATAGTTTGGGAAATTTTTCTCAGGTACAGAAATCCATCACGATCTTTATTTAAAGTTTTGACAAAGTTTTTTTTATCAGTTCCTGTTTTATGTGCACAGGTGGTAGAAAACTTTCTTTGTATCAAGGAGAGGAGGATTTTCAACGTTTTTTCTCCAGCAACAAGGTTTTCCTGCATTTTTAAGTCTTTTACAAAGTAGTGGTTATCGTTGGCTCTACTTTCCCATTCGTAGAGAAAACAGTAGTACTTTGTGTAACCCAATTGCAATTCTAACAAAAGTGCTATGACTTTTAAATCACCACATACGCTTCACCCATGTTCTGTATACTTAACTTTTTCAAGTAAAGTTTTCATATTGTCATAGTTTTCTTCTTCTTATGTACCTATGTACTGCCTGGCAATAGGAACAGAAGGGTACGAATTTTTATTGTGGAGGAGAACTCTCTTAAAGCTTAAAGCTCAAGAGGTAGTCTCCATTTATTAGTTTTGTATTTACATCTTAGTGCATCCAGGAACATCAACACAGTACGCTAACTGATCGTACAATGTAAAAAATCAAGAAAATATTGTTCACGTCTCGGATATGTGGAAATATGCGTACCACTCAGTGATAGATTCCAATCTTGCAACCTGAATCCTAATAGTTCGGCTTCAGCTTTTAAATCCGGTACTAAGTCATTAAACTCATGCGAGCACCTAAATCAAATAATTGAAACTCAGGATCCGTTGCAACAATATTATCTTCAGCAGCATTTATAACATCAAGTGTATATAATGCTGAACGTTTGGGGACTGCTACATTTTGGCTGTGAAGAACTGATTTGAGAGCTAATTCTAGGTTTGGCTACAGTGCAGAATTTTTGACCTCAGTGAAATTCCAGATAGATTCAACAAGCAAAAAAAGCAATCTGTGACATGATCTTTAAGTTCTCTCCACACAATTCGCACTGCAAAAGACATTGACTTGCGGGTACCGCTGAGCCATTCTTTTAAAATTACAGCACACGTAGCACAAATGATATGCGGTGCCTAAGGTTTAACCTGATCTCCTAGTTTGCATTCAAAATAACGTTCACACGCGTTTTTGATTAACGTAGTTATTGTCTTTTTGTGAGATTAATCGTAGACTCGCCACATACGTAACAAAACGTATCGTTTGATTTACACACTTTTACGACATTCTATAAAATCTATCAGCAACATATACTGTACGGTAGAATATTACTTGTTTATTTACATTTGCTGTGATAAGCTGAAATATCAAGGTAAATATTGTATTTATATGAAAACATTCGTGATTTCTGAGTACCTATGTGAGGTAGGTGTGAATTATGAGATTTTACGTATTGTCAATGAAGTCGATTTTCGCATTTTTGAATACTCTAAAAAAACTAAAGATATACTTTGTTGTGGACATAAACGATTACCATTGGAGCGGTTTACGTGATATTCTTGGAGAATTGTAAATTCTTGAACAATGTTAGGTTGTTTCAATTTGGGAGTTGAGTTATAAATATTACGTGACGTCTTAAGGAATGTGATTCTTGATGTTCTAAAAACAAGCGACGATACTAAAAGTAAAACAGTGATTCGTAAACCTTACATGTGATTTTCCAATGCTCCACCCGAAGGTACTACATTGGCCAGGAAGCGAGTTTTTGTACCTGTAAAATTTGGAATTTTTGCCGAACCCTTCTGTTCCAAGCAAGGTAGGGATCTTTAACGTGCGTGACAACACTCACACACGGGACCTTCATTTTACCTCTCATCTGAACGAAGGTGTATTTGCGTAAAAAATGATTGCCTAACATTTTTCAAGCGGACCGAGTGACTCGTTAACCACAGTGCAAATTATAAATTATAAATTGCCTTCAATTATTTAATTTTTGTCAATTTTAGAAAATTGATTTTCGGTTTTAGGGATAGTAAAAGTTTAGTCTAATTTTGTTAAGGTTATACAATCATATTTTATTATTAATTTATATGAGTATGTGACCTTTATTTATGAATCATTAATGTTTGAATTTTGTATTGGCAGGAGTTAAGTTACTGGAGTGTTAGTGAATCAGGAGTCCTTTCAAAGGTTAGAGTAGCAGTTAAGATTTGTACCACATTATCTAGATTTTACTACAAGCGAAGGCAAAAAGCAGATTCAGTAGAATTGTTTGCTTTTCTCAACTGTCTTAGAGAACATTAAAAATAACCAAAAGAACCAAATTTCGAATTTATGCGCTAAATTATAAGTTATTTATATGCGAATTGATTATGACGACAATTTTTGCGACACAAATCCAAAACCTTAATGAGGCTAAAGAACTTAAAGAGGAGAGGCAATTTTGAGTATTTATCTGTAGTGCAATGATCGCAAGGGAGATCTTGTTAATCTGGAAAATATATCCAGTGCCAAATTGATCTTGTATTCACGGTGCTAGCGCAATTCTTTTAGCTCTGTTGCAAACGATCACATTTGTTTAATTCCATCTAGGTAATACTCATTATGGTTATGAATATTATTCTCCAAAGTACAGCGGTTGTTGGTATAGGTCCAGTTAAAGGTCTTGTATGTGACCATTTTTAAGTGTCTAAAGTTTCGAGAACATCATGTTAGAATAACGTTGATGTAAAATCTAGAAAAGCAATTTAAAATAATAAAGTGGAATGACTTCTACAACAAATTGCTACTTACTTCCGGTCGTTTACCTAGGAAAGTTCTTTCTACAGTATGTTATGTGTTCCGTCTTCGTGAGTTACTCTGTTATCTTTCAATTAAATTATAAGTGAAAAATAAAATCCAACATGACAGAATGTTAAATCGTCAACCATTAATAACAGACAGAAAAATTTGAGGAATGCGAGCTAAATTTAATACATGCAGAAGGAATTTTATAGCTTCTGACATGTAATTAAAATATTTATATTTCATGAATATATTAATCATGTGCATTGCATTCAAAAAGAATTTTTAAGCCCTGGATGACTATCGCAAGTTGAGAAAAATTTTTCTTATGCTTATCAAAACATAACTGAAAGAAAGGTAAAGTAGCGTATATAGGAAAATATTCATTTAGAGTAAATTGCAAAATTCCAGGATCTTTTATAAAATTAAATTCTAACTATAATACTGGGTGTTAATGGAGATTGTGTGGTTCAAAATATACAGAAAAAGGATAAATAACACCGACCAATACGATTTTTATTTCCTGATGCCTGGCCGGCGTCTTTTATGTATCTTTCCGAATCTGCACTTAGAATTTTCGTATCACCTTCAGATATTAAGATATTCGTTAACGGCTGTTTAAATTGTATAATATATTGCAACGAACCTAATCTGGCGTGTGACTAATCATTGAAATGTAAACAACGTCATAATGTCTGGCAAGGACCAGTTTAAGATATATAAACACCGCGGACAGGATGAGCAGCAGTTGATATTCTAAACGCCTCTATAAATAGATATAAAATATAAATAAAGAAATAATATTTTGCTGCACAGTATATTGTAGCGGGCCACTACTACCGCGTTTCACTAATTTAAAACAAGTAAGAACAAGAGTCTTTATTACTCACTGTTCACAAGTCTAATTAACAGTATATGCCTTATTTATAGATGTTTTCAGTCCAATTAACAATGAAGCACTATCACACTAATGACTTTACAAGCACTAATGTCTTCTTAAACTAAATTCTTAACCATAGGTCTATTAACAACACTAAACACTACTATAATTTATTTATTACACTTTTGTCTATTTATGTATTCTACAAGCTGCATGTACATTAGACACTTTCACATCATATAACATTTATGTTTACTGTTGGACTTCCAAAACTCAACTATTTAACTTTATACGACATAATTTATATTCGACATTCTGATATAGACTAACTTCTTACATTTATTAGCGGTCTTATATATACTCTGAATTTAAGAGGATAACTCATTCTCCAGTAATTGCTAGAAGAATTCTCGGTCCCTGGAGAATATACAGTGCTTACAGCGCTTGTGTGTTTGACGGGTTGCCTAATAGTAGCTCGCAACAATATGTTATTGATAGATTTTATAGAATATCGTAAAAGTGTGTAAATACAACGTATACGTTTTGTTACGTATATGGCGAGTTTATGATTAAATCTCACAAACAGAGATTCTGATTTTCAACCATTTGATATAGGTACTCCACATTTACTTTCACAAAATGAGCTTGGCTACTTCGTACGGGATTTAAACTTGTCAAAACTCCAAGCCAAACTGATGGGATCCAGGTTGCAAGGTTGGAATCTATTACAGAGTGGTTCACATATTTCCACATCTCGGAGACGTAAACAAGTTTTTTTCATTTTTTACATTGTGTGATCAATTGGAGCACTGTGTAGATGTTCATGAACTAATGGATGCATTAGTATGTAAATACAAAACTAGTGAGTGGATACCATTTATTCATCTACTCTAAACTTGAAGGGTGTTTTCCTCCACAGTCGAGATTGGCACGCCTCTGTTCCTATTGCCCACACACTACATATAAAGGAAAAGCTCTGGTAATATGAAAAATGCAAGAAAACCTTATTACTGGGAAAAAAAAAATATTTCAAGTCTTCCATTCGTTATACAAGGACAGTTTTGCTATCACCCCTGCACATAAAATCGGATCAATGAAAAACTTTGTCACAGCTTTAAATACAGAGACACGCGTTTCCTAGACTAAGGGTAGCAAATTCGTCCAACATCATAAAGGACGGTGTATTCGATTCAAAACAGATTGCAATGGCTGATACATAAATATCACTTAAAGAGGTGTGTACCAGTTTCTTGCAGAATACAAAGCCATAAAATTGCAAACATATTATAAATCTTTTAATTACTATATACAAAGATATAAGTTGCAACATGTCTTTGAAGATTCAGATTCTCTACTCGCATTTGGACTTTTCCCTGATTTTTAATTTTTGTAGCATTTGCTCATTGTTTTGAGAATCTCTTATTTTTTACTATGTTAAAAGTTACATTTTTTACCGCAGTCAACTGATGTTGGCATACATGACGTTATGTCACAAACAACGTCTTTATACTGACGTCAAGACCACTATAAATTGCGTAATATCGGTTGATTTGGATTACAGTCTCAGAATTTTGGAAGATCCAGATTACGTCCACTTCTGAGACAAAAGGTGCACCAGTGAAACCAAAGATAAGTTTACAAAGAATCATCCGAAGCAGTAATTACTGCTTCAAGAGCGGAAGTTCTAAATCTAATGTGTACAGGAGGATTACAGGAAGTCTTAAATCTACCTGATCATAAAACTTCTTTGCGTTTCACCGTTGGCCTTTAATTAATGATGCTAAATACTTTTATATTTGATCAATGCTATACCCGAAGGTACTACATCTGCCAAGATGCGAGTTTTTTACCTAGAAATTTTGAATTTTTCCGAACCCTTGCTATTCCAAGCCAGGTAGGGATCCTTAACGTGCATGACAAAACACGCACACACACACACACACACACACACACACCACACACCCACACACCCACACACCCACACACCTACCCTCCCACACACAACGGGACCTACATTTTATCTCTGGTCCGAACGAAGGCATATTTTGTAAAAAATGCTTGCTTAACATTTTTCAAGTGATCCGTGTCAGGAATCGAACCTTAGACCCTGGGTTTAGTTTTCACTCGCGAACCAACTAAACCATGAAGCTGTCGATGCTGTGGACACCTACATTTGATTTTCCAATGCTTCACCCGAAGGTACTAAATTGTCCAGGAACCGAGGTTTTTACATGGATATTTTAAATTTTGTCGAACTCTTGCTATTCCAAACGAGGCAGGGATGTTTAACGTGCGTGACAACACTCACACACGGGACCTACATCTTCTTCTCTTACGAACGAGGGCGTGTTTTTGTGAGAAATGCTCGCCTAACATCTTTCAAGCGGTCCGTGTCGAGATTCGAACCTGGGATCTTGTGCTTAGTAAGTCACACGCATACCAAGTAAGCCACAGAGCCGCTTAGATGCTGAAAACCTCTACAAGTTATTTTCCAATGTTCCACCCGAAGGTACTACATTGGACAGGAAGCGAGTTTTTTTTACCTAAAAAATTTTGGATTTTGCCGAACCCTTGCTGTTCCAAGCAAGGTAGGATATTTAACGTGCGTGACAACACTCACACACGGGAGCTCTATTTTACCTCTCATTCGAACTAGGGCGTATTTTTGTGTATTTTTAGTGTCTTATACTTACCGAGATGAAAACCACGGCTTTTGGTCGGTGTTCTGACTGGCATTGCAAACTGAAGAAGCATCTGCTCAGGATGGGTCTGTTAGACCACCCTATTTATCGCGGCTGCCAGCAGGAGGACGAGATGTTGAGGCACATTCCATGCACATGTCCGTCATTCGTTCGATTTCTAAGATCCATGTTGAGAAACTTCTGGCCTGGTAAGGACAAAATTAGAGACACGCCATGGTCCGACACCTTCAAATTCGCGTTCAGAGTTGGGTGAACGAGTGAGATAAGACCATTTTAGGGCAAGGAAGGCAGCACAATGGACCCAATAGGAGATCTAATTGCATATGATTTTTGCCGCTCTAACAAATTCAATTCATACAATCCAATTGTCTGGATTTAAGAAAAAATTATCAAATAATTAATTATGCGTGAGAATTTTATACAATTGTTAACGATAGCCATTTTGAAGGGACCTGCACCTTGCCGAAGTTCTAGATTACTAGAACAGGTGAAATGGCTTGCGTGTTCTAATGAGCTAAAGCGCCAAACTACAGGTCCAACCAAAGTAGTAGGGTCGTTAGTGAGGAACCAGACTAAGACAGGTCCCCGAAAGAGGGCAGCGGTTCTTTCGGTACTTAGATTGAAAAAGACCATAGGGGTCGGTGTGGCAGTCTAAGACACACTATTGCGATGTGGAAGGCAACGGGAAATCACCACATTAAATCCCAAGTACACAGCGTACCTAAATTATAATAAAATGATGGCATTCTCTGGGTAAAAGATTCCGAAGTTAAAATAGTCCCCATTCGGATCTCCAGGAGACGACTACCTCGGAGGATGCGATCGGAAAGTTAAGAATAAGAGTCGGGAACATTTTGCGAGTCGGAGCGTGGAATGTTAGAAGTATGAAGCAAGTAGGTAAGTTAGAGAACCTAAAATTTGAAATTAATAGGTTATTACTAGACATAGTAGGGATCAACGAAGTTCGGTGGCCAGAAGCGGGGAATTTTTGGAGTGGAGACTTCAGGGCAATTCATTCAGGAGCAGAGGTAGGAAATTTGGGCGTGGGGATAGTTATGCAGAAAAAGATAGGATACTGTGTAGAAAATTACTTACAAAAGAACGAAAGGTTAGATTAGAATCTAAACCGGTAAACACAGTAGTAATACAAGTATACATGCCCGCCTCTAGCTACAGTGACGAAGAGGTAGAAGCGATCTACAAAGATATGGAAGACATATTAAGACATGTAAAAGGACATGAAAATTTGATAATTATGGGGGTTTTTAATGTAGTGGTAGGTGAGGGTTGGGAAGGAGCGGTAGTAGGTTTATTTGGTTTAGGCACGAGAAACAACAGGTAAAATCGGCTGGTAGAATTTTGCGACAAGAACAAGTTAATCATCACAAACACATTATTTCAACATCATTCTAGAAGACGATATACGTGGAGCTTCCAGGAGCTTCCAGGAGATATATACGGTTTAAGAATCAAGTAAAAGAGTGAAAAAGCTACCCAGAAGCAGATATAGACATTGACCACAAAATCATAATTATGAAGGCCGCACTTAAAATTAAAAATTTGAGAAAAAGAAACGGAAAAAGGCACTTGGACTTAAAGAAACTAAAAGATATAAATATTCAAGAAAGATTCGAAAAAAAGTAAAATGAATTGCTCAAAGATATCGGGAAAATATCTGATACCAAGGAAGTAGAAACAGAATGGAATAACATTAAATCCAGCCTAGACATGGCGGCCCGGTACAAACTAAGATGGAAGTAGGAAAGACAGATAAAGCATACAAACTAATTACAATCAATTTTAGGGATATAAAACCGTATAGCAAAAATATAAGGGACGCGGGAGGAAACGTCATTATAGAAAATGTAGACAAAGTGAGTAGATGGCAAGAATATATAGGGAATTTATATGCAGGAGAAGAACTAACTGCATTAGAACAGGAATCAGACATTGAAAATGATGACTTGGGATATCCTATACTTAGAGATGAATTTGAATTAGCATTAAAGGGTCTGAAAAATGGTAACGCGCCGGTTACAGATAAGGTGCAAGCAGAAACTCTAGAGGCCGCTGGACAAGCAGTAACAGAACGTCTCTTCCAACTTGTATGCTATATGTATGAGACAGGCGAGATGCCTAAAGATTTCAAACGTAACATCATAGTAACTATACCAAAAAAGAAAGGCGCGGATAGATGTGAAAATTATCGAACAATAAGTTTGACAGCACACGTGTAAAAAATATTTACTAGAATTGTACAAAGACGAATGGAAAAACGGGCTGAAGAAATACTAGGAGAAGACTAATTTGGGTTTAGGCGAAACAGGGGAACACGGGAGGCTATCTTAGCTCTGAGAGTGATAATGGAGAAAACAATAGAAAAAAGGGAAAGCATGTATATAGGGTTTGTAGATCTGGAAAAAACATTCGACAATGTAAAATGGACAAAAATGTTCGAAATACTTAAAAAGATTGGAATGAGTTATAGGGATATACGAATAGTACACAGCTTATACAAAGAGCAAACAGCAGTAATAGAATGAGAGCAGGAACGTAGAGAAGTAAATATTAGGAAAGGGGTGAGACAGGGATGTGCCGTATCCCCATTAATTTTTAATTTGTACATTGATGAGGCAATGAATACTGTCAAATGCGGGAAGACATTTGGAATTACTATGCAGGGACAAAAAATTGATATGCTTAGATTTGCAGATGATATAGCGGTATTAGCGTCTAGCAAGAAAGAGTTAGAAGCTGCTCTTAATGAAATGGAAACGGTTCTAACAGAGAGATACGGTATGGAAATTAACAAAACTAAAACTAAGGTACTAGTACGCAAATGAGGAGAAAATAAATCAAAAACAAGGATACAAATATGTAATACGAACTAACAAGTGGTTAAGGATTTCTGTTACCTAGGAAGCCAAATAACGCAAGATGGGAAAAGCACAAAAGATATCAAACAAAGATTAGCACAAGGTCGTGCTACATTTAACAAGAAAAAGCAACTACTGTGTTCAAAGACAACAAACATAGAAACAAAGAAAAGATTGCTTAAAACATATGTATGGAGCACAGCGCTGTACGGCTGTGAAGCCTAGACAGTAGGAGAAGCGGACAAGAAAAAGGTAGAAGCCTTTGAATTGTGGTGCTATAGACGAATGATGAAGATATCATGGACAGACAAAGTTAAGAACGAAGAGGTACTAAAAATGGTAGGGGAAGAAAGAAATATGTGGAAAACGGTAAAAAATAGGAGAGATAGAATGATAGGAGAATGATAGGACACATTCTACGGCATGAGGAATAGTGCGGAATATATTAGAAGCAGAGATAGGAAAAAAAAGAAGAAGAGGTAGACCTAGATTTGACTACTGCACACAGATAGTGAAAGATGTAGGCTGTAGGAGTTTCAGGGAAATGTGTACGCTAGCTCAGAATAGAAATCAATGAAGATACGCATCTAACCAGTCCCAAGATGGATAAATTAATGACGAAGAAAGTAACTGCACTTAAACAAGATGATTATTATAAGCAACTACAAGTATTGGGTGGACAATATTCTCGAATAATGGTAATTGTGTAAAAGATTCACTGGAAAACTATTATTTCGGCAAATGTCTATGTGTTGGGGGTTTTTTTTGTTAGCCACAGGCTGCTTAACCCCTTCACTGAATCTCGGTGAAACAGGGCATAAAATTAGAAAGCAATAGAAGGGGAACCGAGCTGTATACATGCTGTGTGAGAATTTCAGGGAACTAGGTAGACTAGTTCGAAAAATAAATAAGTGCAGGTACGTGTTCAGCCAGTTTTGAGACTGAAAACTTAATGACGAAAAAATAAGCGCAGATAAATCTGATGATTATTATAAACAACTACAGGTGTTGGTTGTAAAATATCTGCAACTAATGTTGACTGTGCGAAAAGATATCTTGAAAAAAATATTAAATCGGCAAATGCTCAAGTGCTGGAGGAACTTGGCAGCCACAGGCTGCTTACCCTCCTTCACAACCACTGAATGTCGGAGAAATAGGGTATATAATTGTAAAGCAGTAGAAGGGGAGCGAACTGCATCTAACAAGAAAGAACAGCGCTTATGATGAAAGACAACAAACATAGAAGAAGAAGTTGTTGAAAGCATATGTGTGAAGCACAGCACAGACAGTATGTCTATGAAATACAGGCAGTCTGAAAAGCAGACAGAAGAACGGTAGCAGTCTTTGAAATGGCGTGCTTCAGATGTATGAGGATGGACAGACAAATGTAATAACAAATAGGTTATAGAAACAGTGGGGGAACAAGGATATCCTTGGAAAAAAAATAGGAGAAATAGAATGGCAGAATACGTTCTAAGGCATTTTTGGGAAATAGTATGGAATATATGACAAGCAGAGATGGGAAAAAAGAGGTGGATGTAGACCTAGATCAAATAGTGGTAGATGCAGACTATGCAAATTTCAAGGAAATCTGTAGGTTAGTTCAGAATAGGAAGCAATGATGGTACGCGTCTAACCAGTTTCAGGACTGAAGACCTAATGACGATGTTAACGATAGTTATTATAGTTGCACAGCTTATTAAATAATTATCAGGGAAATTTGTTTTCAATTTTTGACGATAGTTTTTAGAATTGAGCAAGAGTTGAAGCAGCTCATCAAATGATTATCAGTAAAAACTTTTAATGATCGGTGTTAATGTTGTACAGGTGTGAGAAACAGCTTGGCACCAATACAGCATTTTTTTCAAAAAAATTCATCACGTATGTTTGTCAGTCGTTTAGTCTGATTTAGATTATCACCTGTAAATCTTTCAAAAACGAAGATTTCTAAACTTTGCGATTTAAAGTGTAAGTATATATTCGAGTTGTTATTTCACAATAAAATTGAAAACCTTTTTTCAATTTATCAAGTTATGTTTAGGTTAAGGCTACAAACATCCACATTTTATTATTTGGCATGGATTAAGTTAATTTTGACACGCACTTCTGCTTCAAATACACATACATTTACTGTCCAAAGATTTATTTGAAATCAAACTCATTCATTGATGAGCAACGAAACCTCTGCCAATTAAGTGACTTTACAAGGTTGTCAAATCAAACACTAATCTACGTTCCTTTGATAAATATGGAGCACTTTTCCTGTTACTGCTTTGATTAAATAACATCACACGAAGTGTGATGAAAAACACGCTTCTTCCTACTGCATCGACGAAGGTCACATTTTTATTTCTGAATGGATCAACAAACGCCAGATTTTTACGTACCTAAAATATTTTCTAATACATTCATTGGTTAATAATAGTGCCGTCATGTGAATTAGTGTTTATAAGCTTAGACATAACTCAAATTTTTAAGATGTACGAGAGCGAAACGCACCTAATGAAGTGCATTTGCCGCTCAAAACGAAACGCAAAAATGTCTAATATAAATACATGAATAACAGCATTGTAGGGCGTGATTCGAATTCAGCGTCATTCTGACGCTAAAAAGCGTCGTTCGTAATTCATAAACTAGTCTAACGTAGTTTTATTTTAGATCAACGGAAATTGTTATTGGACGCCTCCTAATGTGTGTTTTGATTTGACGCAATTACAGACAATGTCTACATTGATTTCCTTTTCGGGCAATTCTCGATATCTATAAGGTCGTTCATGGGTTTAGATTTTTTAGATTTAAGAATTGTAAGGAAACGCCAAAATTTGACATCTAGATTGTTTATTGTATAATAACAAATTAGCCGGTAAAATTGTCAGTTGTGGTAGGACTACATTCTTACAAAAATATTTTTGATTATTATATAGGAGTTCTATCTTATCGACCTCCTTTGGACCAAGTTGACAAACTCTTTATGACCCTAGTACAAGCCTGAAATTTATTTTTATGCAGCTTCACAGGGCGTTATTTTGACACAATTCCCAGAAATTAAAGTAAACAAAGCATTTCCAACAGCTAACGCCTTCAGATAAAAATATTTTAGGATCAGCTTTATGAAACGTCAGCCTTGATTTAACAAAATTTTAGTGAAATTACGCTGTAAATGTCAGAATCTATTAGACTATGAAAGCTGAAGTTAGTCACATGCTCTTTGTACCTTCTATTTAAAAATAGAAAGCGCTCAGGAGTCATTGAAAATATCCAAACTTTAGGAGCGAATACTAATACTTTGTTTCTACCAGGTTGACAGACTGGTTCTAGTAACATAAACCTATAGAAACAATGCTTTTGATTTCTGTACTGTTTGATAAACGACAGTAGATCAAACAGAAAAATATTTTTGGCATTATAATTTTTAAACAAATAGTTTACGAATTTGGCAACATTATAAAGACGCTTGCATTAAAGCCAGAAGTTATATTAAAGAAAGTGAGCTTGTTGATTAAGCTGCTCTAATTTTGTAAACCACACGAAAACTGCGATGTGGCAATATTTTAAGTTAAATACCTCAATTTTGTGCAGAAACTGCGCGGTTTCAAATTGCAAAGTTAGGGAATTTTTTAACATTATGAACGAAAGTTCTATTTTACTGTAATGGTACAAAACAAATGATCAGAACGAGAAGATAATTTATTCGCATTTGGTATTTACTTTCTACTGCATAGAACCAAATTTTGAGTCATTCCAAAAGAAATAGCATGACATGACGAAATACATTACTCTTTTAATATACAAAAGGTATTGGCAAACTGTTGCAGATTTCTTGACCTGAGTGGCGATAAAGGTATTAGTTACACACGTGCCTACATAGAGGGCGTGCTAGGCACGCAGAATTTACAAATGACATAGCATAAGTTACATTTCAAATTAATTAAATTAATTATAACTCTGCTTACTGCTTACAGTTTACTGATAGGTAAAGCTCCACTACATTCTATAATCTACTCCCTCACAAGTAGTGAAAGATATGAGGATCGCGTCGAGAAATAAATGTGGCGGATAAACTCTTCAACTTGTAAAACCACCGCCCTTCTTCGTTCGCCGTACTGTTTGTTCGAAAAAACAATATATATATATATATATATATAATGCTGTGATAAAGGGTTGTTTAAGGGTGTATTTTATAGCAATGGTCATGTAGTAATCAGAAATTATAATAGGAAGTTGAAAACTGCATTTATTTAATAGAAAATTGAGTAATCGGGATAGTTTGTAAATAGTAAGCAGTCAACACCCTGTATATAGAGTATAATTAATTTTAAGCGACGCAAATAGACACAATAAGACGCATAGTTAGCATAGCAATAAGTAATACATGCATTAGGTAAATAACAAATATTTAACGCCCGGTATATAGAGCTTTAGTAATTTTAAGCAAGGCAAATAACTATATTTTTCAGTAGAAGCACGCGTATTTAGAAGAGGACGATAATAAATGTAATTAAACACGCATTCAAAAGAATAACATAATACGGAGATAAGAGATAAAACTTAAAGAAGCGTAGTGCAAGTGCGTACAAACAATTAACAATTTTTAATAGTAAAGGTAATTAAAAATGCGTAAATAGATAAATATACTTGAAAATTGAAAGTCGAATTACATCAGGTATTTATGTATAATATGGAAAAGCGATTATTTTCTCAAAACACCGCATGGTCTGATAACAAAGCATTTGTAAGCAAACAACAATTACTCGAAAGGCCGAGAATGTTACATCAGAAAACCACTTTAAGTGTAGGAAATAGGAAGACCTCATTGGTTAAGATTAGTAATCCAAACCCACAAACAAAGAGGGACATAACCATATATTAACAACGAGCAATGTTAACGGAGCTCAGTTTTCAACTCAACAAGGCCAAGGTGCGTCACTTTGAATCTAAGAGTAACGCGTAAGAATAATATTTAAAAGTGGAATTGTATAGTGACAGATAGTGCTACGAAGATGAAAATTTCTATTGCCGATTAACGGCTCTAAGGTTGGTGCGAGTAATCTAAGTTTGACGATGAGATTCTAAGGTTGGTGCGAATAATCTAAGTCTAAGGTTGGTGCGAGTAATCTAAGTCCAAGTTTGGTGATTGGACGATAATAAATCTAAGTCTGACGATGAGATTCTAAGTTTGAATAAATCTAGAGGGTGACGACAATAATTCAAATGTAATAATTCAAGCGGGTGGATAGATAATATTTTAAATGGGTATATAATAATTCCAAATTGGTGGAAAATAATTTCGAATACGATGTTAATGATAATGCATGGAAAATTCTAATTGATGTTATTTGATAATGGATGCGTCGAGAATCTTGGTACAATTTTGAGTTGCTAGAAAGAAATATAGAAGCACGAAGTAAACAGACCAGGTCAGATCTTTTTAGTTTTAAGACATTTTTTTCTATTTGAATTTGAATATTGAATTTGCTTAATTAATATAAACTAGTGTAACTGAGTCAGCAACGAAATTTGCATACGTAGAAACTACGTAATATAATAAAGGTGTTTTGAACGTTCCAGGCTTCTTTTATAAAAAAATAGTTTTTTGGTGACTAGATTGATAGCAAAGCATACGATTTTTGAGATAATGAGATTTACAATATTGATTGATTGAAAAGTGTATTTTAGTAATTTTCAAAACCTGTACATAACATTTCTTTTTATTATATGGAATTAACTAACTTCATTTTATAATTCAAAATAAAAGCTAGTCGAGGCAGAATAATAAAATTAGTGGGAGTGGAACTTGATAATTTAAACAGAGAGGTGGAGTCAAGTAAGAATAGGCCATTGATACCGAGTACGGCGTTATCATATCAAGTTTTAATTGGACAGCTCAACTTACGGCGATTGAGAGTTCCAGTTAATTCATAGCATAATTAATATGCGGCCCAAGCCTGGGGCTCGATAAATCCAGAAGTTCATAGCAATATATATATATATATATATATAAGATATTGATGTGACTCAATTATACAGATCTGTCAGCTTTCCCCAATTGGGGCTCATCAGGACAGGAGTAGCAAGTTGATGAGCCCCATTAGGGCGAATCGCGTCGACGGGATGCCCTCGTAGCTGAATTTTAGTCACTTCCAATAATTCCTTTTACTTGTATAAATTTAAGACTCATTAATCCTACTTTTATATATACATATATATATATATTTTACTATGTATTTCTCCCCGTTGTTGCGTCATTTAAATATTGATATGATAACGCCGTACGTCGATGTGTTAAACGTCCAACTGAACGCCACCTCTCTGTGTTTCTAATTTAGTATGCCACGGTTAGCCCTTTTTAATTTACACAGATGCACAACGTTACGATAATCAATTTTAATTTACCCCTTTATGATTACCTGTTTGAATTGATAAAACAAAGTCAATCAACATTCATATAATGAAAGGAAATAATATTTACACTTCACAATTTTTGTAATTCTCTAAATACACCCTTCAATCAATTAATATTATATGGATTATTTATCCCAAAAATTATATACTTTTTAACTTAATTTAAAGTCACCAAAAACGACACCTTTACAAAAAAATCTGAAACGTTCGAGACCTTTTTATGATTTTTACGTAAGTTTCAACGTATTCAATGTTCCTGTTGACTCCTTACAAATTTTAGAGAAATTTAATATATTCAGTATTAAAATTTAAATTTGAAAAGATTCCTTAAAACTAGGTAGGACTGACCTGTGATCTTCTGATAAGTTGTTTTGTGTTGTGGATCAACAACTCATTATCTTTAATCGAAAACCAATGCTTTACTTTGTACTCCTTAACATACGTTGAACCAATAATTCAGTACGGTTACCCCTTGTTTCCAAAAATCACCTCGTGTTTATTCTATATTTCTCTGTATACGCCTTAAATACTACTTGAAATTAGTGGGTTTAGTATTATGAATTTCTGAACACCAAACTTCGGATCATAAATTAGCAGCGTATTAGAAATAGATCAGAAGCGGATTAGAAGTAGACCAGAAGTCTATTAGACCGCAATTGTTTTAGACGCGGAATAGACTTCCAGACTTCGGATTAGAAGCCCTATATTATTATAAACATTTAATCTAAATTAATTAACCAATTTCTATTCACGTTTTCTGCACAAACGGCAAAAGCTTTTTCACGTAATTCTTACTCGGCACTATTTTTACTATAATATAAATTTTATTTATCTGACGCGTAAATATTTGTTTAAAAGTGTTGTGGATTCGACGTGCTTTAAATTGAGACTGACTGCTTCTTATCACCTGTGGGCGTTATATAGCCTTTTCCCACTACATTTGGATTGGTTTTCCAAGCAGCCTTACGAAGTGTTGCGAGCAACCATGTTTGTTTTTAACATTCCCAGTATTTTCAAGCTGATTTCTGATGAAACTATCTTGGATTTTCGTATCATGCTGTTATTTACTATTGTTATCGTTTGCCGGACTTTTAACTTATGTCTGTTGTTTTGTATAGATAAAGCTTTTGGAGAATTGTACAAAAATAAATGATGTAACACGATTGCTGTTTTCGTTTGTGTATTTATCTAAACTGATCTCTAAAAGTGCGTTTTCTTATCAAAGCGCTTATTGTTCCAGCGTAATTGCATTAAGATTTATTAGGTTTTGTCTTATCTTCTGCGTATTTATTTTATAAACTTGTAGAACACTTCTCAACGTAGTTTAATTACCTGTATGATTATTTCTCTGCTGAATACGCGTTATATTATTGGAAGATATGATTACTGGCATTAATTAAAGTTAATTACGGTCTATATACAGGGTGTTAATTGCTTGTTATTTACATAACGTGCGAATTATTTATTTTCCTGCTAAATAAATGCAGTTTTCTGATTCCCATTGCTATTTACAGTTACTACGCGACCCTTACTACTCAATACACCCCTAAACAACCCTTTATCACAGCAATATATATATATATATATATATATATATTTATGTTAATCTTCAGGTTTCTACGGACGTTGTCTGCTTCGTCAATTTTCCAGGTATTATTCAGCATAGCTAGCTGCTTCTGAAGTGAACCGCTGTCAATTTGGCGACGATCTGCCATTTTCAGGCTCTGTAGGTTGAGCAGTGAATAAAGAAGTGTTCATTTGTCCTGCTACATATACTATTTACAATACATGCTCCGTTTTTGGTGCGGCTTCGTGTCATTGGTCCTGCTGCGTGTTGTTTAGTTATTCTGCACGGCTGATTTAACCAAATGTTCCTTTCTGATTGTTTAGCGATGCATAGACTAGTAATTGCTGGTTTCCATGCCTGCGGCAGTCTCTGGGAATCATGCCTTGTGTTGAGACTATGTGGGCGTATCTCTATTTCAATGGCTTCTCGGATTATTCTCTAGGTGTAGTGCTCAATCTTAGCTAGTATTCTTGAAGTCGATGTTGTGACCTGTAGTGCTGAGCTAGAGGTGAGGTCTTTTCGTTTTTCTTTATTGCGTTTTTATGTTCTTTCTTTCCAACGCTAATTCTTCTGTTTGTCTGTTCAATGTAAGACTTGTTGCGGTCTGAGCATGGTAGGCGTCGCCGTGGATCAATGTAGTAAGCGTAAGGCTACGGATCCCAAGGTCCCGGGTTCAAATCCCGACACGGCCGACTGCTTGAAAAATGACAGGTGAGCATTTTTCACAAAATTACGCCCTCGTTCGGATGAGAGGTTAAATGGAGGTCCCGTGTGTGAGTGTTGTCACGCACGTTAAAGATCCCTACCTTGCCTGGAACGGCAAGGGTTCGGCAAAATTCTAAATTTCCAGGCAACAAAAAACTCGCCTCCTGGCCAATGTAGTACCTAAAGGTGGAGCATTGGAAATGTAAATGAACGGTCTGAGCATGGTATTTCGTAGACCCCTTGATCTTCTAATGGGATCTGATCATTGGGATTCCTTAGAATTGCACCGATTTTTCTATGAGCGTTGAATGTGGTAGTTATTTTGTATTTTCGTAGAACTCTCCTGATTCTGCTTGTGGTTTCTTTAATAGAGGGTAAGTATGCTGTAAATAGTGGTGACTCCGAATCTGGTCTAGGTTTCCTGGCCGTTAGTGACTTCTGAATGGTTTGGTGTGAATATCCATTCTTCTGGAATGCTTATCGTAATGGGATATGATCTTTGGAACTACTTAGGATTGCACCGATTTTTCTATGAGCGCTGAATGTGGTAATTATTTTTTTTGTAGAACTCTGCCGATTCTGTCTGTTGTCCCTTTAATGAATGGTAAGTGTGCTGTAGTTAGTGGTGACTCCGGATCTGGTTTGGGTCTCCTGGCTGATAGTGACTTCTGAATGGTTTGATGTGAGTATCAATTCTTCTGAAGTGCTTTTCGTAATTTTTGTATTTCTTCTTGTTCATTTTGGTCGTCAACTAGTCTCTGGGACCGTGTAACTAAGGTTTTCACAACATAGTATAGTTGTGTCGGGTGTAACTAAGATTTTCACAGCAGAGTAGAGTTATGTCGGGTGATGATGTGACTTGGCGTTTAAGTATTTATCCGTGTGAGTTGGCTTTCTGTAGACAGTATCTACAGATAACCCACTCACACGGATAGACACTTAAACGCCAAGTCACATAATCACCCGACACAACTCTACTCTGTTGTGAAAACCTTAGTCACACGGTCCCAGAGACTAGCTGACGACAAAAAAGGAAATACGACAATTACGAGAAACACACCAAAACAATGGATACTCACACCAAACCATTAAGAAGTCACTATCAGCCAGGAGACCTAAACCAGATCCGGAGTCACCACTAACTACAACATGCTTGCCATTCATTAAAAAGACAACAGACAGAATCAGCAGAGTTCTACGAAAATACAAAATAACTACCACATTCAACGTTCATAAAAAAATCGGTGCAATCCTAAAAAGTCCCAAAGATCAGATTCCCATTACTAGAAGCACTCCAGAAGAATGGATACTCACACTAAACCATTCAGAAGTCACTAACAGCCAGGAAACTTAGACCAGATTCGGAGTCACCACTATCTACAGCATACTTACCATTCATTAAAGGGACAATAGACAGAATCAGCAAAGTTCTACGAAAATACCAAATAACTACCACATTCAACGATCATAGAAAAATCGGTACAATCTTAAGGAAACCCAAAGATCAGATCCCTTTAGAAGATCTAGGAGTGTACGAAATACCATGCTCAGACTGCAACAAATCTTACATTGGGCAGACAAATAGAAGAATTAGTGTTAGGAAGAAAGAACATAAAAGCGCAGTAAAGAAGAACGAAACGACCTCATCGCTAGCTCAGCCCTCCAGCACTACAGGTCACAACATCGACTTCAAGAATACTAGAACGCTAGCCAAGATTGAGCACTACACCACGAGAATAATCCGACAAGCCATTGAAATAGAGAAATGCCCACATAATCTCAACAAAAGAGATGATTCCCAAAGGTACCGCAGGCATGGAATCCGGCAATTACTAGTCTATGCATCGTTAAACAATCATAAAGTAGCATTTTGTTAAATCAGCTGTGTAGAACATCTAAACAACACGCAGCAGGACCAATGACACGGAGCCGCACCAGAAATGGAGCATGTATTCTAACTAGTATATATTGCAGAGCAAAGGAACACTTCCTCATTCACTGTTCAATCTACAGAGCCTGAAGATGGCAGTTCGTCTCCAAATTGACAGCGGTTCACTTAAGAACTAGCCAGCTATGCAGAATAATACTTGCAAAATTGACATATATATATATATATATATATATATATATATATATATATAATCACATCAAATAATTTTAATCACCGTGTATAAGGAATTTTATTAGATAATACGCTTTATTAAAATACCGTGGAGAATAAAAATTCATTCGTTTCATTAAAAATAAGAGATTTAAATTATTTATAAGACGCTTTATATAAAAGGAAGCAGTATTAGAAAACTTTACGGGTAATTTAATTATTCCTAGTAAAGAAACAAAGAGTGCAAAATTTATATTAATTAACTCTATTTTAAATAACAGGTATTAAACAAAACGTACAGATAACAATTTTAATTGAAGTTAATTGAACCGTTAGTAACATATAATATCTATAAAAACTTGAAAAAACCCAATAAAATAAAGCTCTGAGAATTAATATTATGTTTGAACACCTGCGTAGTTTAAAAAAGCTCATTCGGCGTAAATTTTGCAGATAATTAATGGTTCAGAGAATCTTGGAGAAATCGTCGCATAATAGTTACGAGAAATGCTAAAGGTGGGTTATTTCAAGTCCACATGGACTGAAATAATCGATAGTAAGGAATATCAATTTGCACCACTAAGAACAGGTTAGAGAAGGAAAGATAATGTGCGTAAGACAAAGACACATATAGTAAAAGGCGTGATTTAAGCAACGTCACGAGGGTCACAATTGGTTGAAAATAGGATGCAAATAACAGAGGTAGAAACAACGATTTCTGTATAAAAGTCAATTAGCTATTTCCAGACGTGGCGTGCCGTGTTGAAATTTCGGAGATTTAACTGGGGCGAGTGAAAAATTCGTAAAAACCGACGCGCGAGCGACGGAATGGGAACATAGCATGAGAAATTCTTAAGAATTGTCTGTTTTGAGGACAAAAGCGACGTGCCGGCTATCCGCTATATATACCGGTGGTAATATGAATTTCGCTCTCTTAGACTTTTGACTATTCGATGCGTTAAAAGCTCTCTTACATCCGCGACTTGATTCAAGATGTTAAACAGTGCATTTTAGTTTGATAAAATAATTTAAAGTTTGCTCGTATATTTTAGTGATTCAAAATAGTTTGTTATTTACGTGCTAACATGAATGTACTTCAGTGCACTTAGATACAAGGTAATAAAATTTAGTATCACTGTACCAATTAGCAAAATTTACAACGACAAATGTATACACAAAAAATAGGCAGTTTTGGCGTATATTGGTGAAAGAAGTATGAATTTCTTTGTTATTTTTCGGGGGTGTTAATAATTAAATGGTTCAAAAACGTGTCTGGATCCACAAAACCAGGGTCAGATATACACAGATGAGTTCCGGAAAAGCCCAAAAACAACTTTAAATAAATGGTGATGGAGAAAAATTTAAAAGCGTTGAGAATTAGAAGCCGTAAATATAACCCAGTTGGAATGGTGTGATTAACTAAAGGGACGATGTATATTGAAGCTACGAGTGCAAGTAACCTTCAGGTAAATTATACTATTTTGTTTGAACTTTGAGATTTTTGTGTGTGTTGAATAACTTTATAATTGATTTACTCAAAATGGACAGTAGTGAAATGGTACTAACAATAATATTTTAATTTTAAGGTGAAATTTGCTTGTTTAAGTAGAAAGGGTATTTAGTATTGATGTTTGGAATTATGATGAAAATTTGGGTATGTCTTTGAGCTCAATTAGACGAACCTGGTTAATTAACGTAAAGGGTGGTAGATGCTCCTTTGTACTCAGACTCCGGTCTGCATATATTGTTATATTAATTAGTAGGCATCCTACAAGGACTTTAATTCTGGATGCACATAAAATGATAATAAAATTAATCTTGAAATTCTGTTAAAACTGAAATTTATGCCGAGTTTTAATTTTGAAATTTTAATGTATTGTGAATATTTATGTAAATAGAGTTAACGTTGATGTTTGTGGTAGGAATGTGTTTTTTTTTTATGAATGAGGATGAATGTTATCTAGAGGAGCAGCCGAGGCGATTAACAGAAGGAAGTCAACGGACCAGGTGATTCAAGAGGTTTCACAGCAATATATATATATATATATATATATATATATATATATACAAAGTTATTTTAAATGATGAACCCATTTTTAAAAATTCGTATTTATTCAAGTACAAATCCAAAGTGAAAAATCGTTATACCAATAAAAAGAGGAAGTTTAAAGTTTTTAAAATACATTATAAACGTTCAATGTGTCCACCGTTTAAATTAATTAGCCTTTGTATAGCATAAAAACATTTTAAATAAACATGTTATCGTATTTTCGAAAGGAATTGAGAAAAATACGTCAATTTCGTATGACCTAATTAAAAAGAAACGTTTATTCTACGAATCGGCCGAAACAATAAAAACTCATAAAATGTAATACAAATTATTTATTACCTTTCGCAATTATTGGGTTAGTATGCGACGCCATAATAGCCTTAGGTGTTAAACAAAGATGAGCAACGCACGTCACTAATAGGTGGAACGCGATAACAAGGTAATAAAACGCGACGATTTGAATGCTAATGAATTATTCTAAGAACCTTGCGCAAATACGGTGTAAACTATTCCACACGATACTAGTTCGTTATAGAAACCAGATAATTTTGTATATAAATGTAGAACTTTGATTAAAAGATTCATTCATAAATTCGACCGCGAAAAATGTTACTTTCAGAAAATAATTTCGAAGCTGTTGTTTTGAAATATGCAATACGCATATTGTAATTTAATAATTAAAATGGAACAGTGAATAAAGAAGTAAAGTTAAACGTAACCTGCATAAAAATTGAAATTATTAAATGTAGTTTTATACAATGAAGAGGAAAAATTCTTTAATATAACGCTACTTTTATTAAATAATTATAAGGAAGATTTAAGCGAATATGCATGATTTTGTAAACTGGGATTTGAACATCAATTTAAAATACAGCGAAGAAGTCGAAGATATTCAATATTGTTAATTACCAATGGGAAAAGCGCTTTGTGGATTTTTGAAAGTAATCATTGTTTGTAATTGATATATGATTTTTGTCATTTAGTTTAAGATAGAATAAGTCCTAATCATTTTATTTTTGTAAAGATCTTTACCAGGAAAGTTTGTGATCAGAGTTCGAAACATTCTGACTCTTTCGAATAGATTATCTGTCAGTGATTTTTTGGCCAAACAAACCTTACAAGCGTGAGAATCATAACCAGGTAAACTATCTATAAGAGAAAAGATTTAGTTCTGTAAATTTAAATCTATCGAAGGTAAGAAACATTTTTATAGTTAAGTAAATAAGTACTTGTTAGAAATAATTTGATGTTTTAAAGAAACGATGTCGTAAATGTACTATATGCTTTTGTATGAGAGAAAATATTTCATACTGTATAAATGCTTTGTGATATTGCTGTGTTTTATAAATTTCAAAATTTCCGTTGAGCTAGCCAGGCAAATTGAAGTTAGATAGGAAAGTAAGTCAACAATTTCAAATTTTACAATTTGCTCTATCTTTATCACAGCACTCTTTTAGAGACGCTCCAACGCGCGGTGTTGCCACAGCATTATATATATATACATTTACTGGGTATATCGAGGCCAAAATGATTAAACACGTGAATCGTGGATTTATACTCGTGTCGGTCGGGGTGATTAACCAGTAAAAAGTGATGAATTGGTTTCACTTGCTAACGAAAGTTGGAATTTTAAAGTGACCTATCGTGCCAAAAGTGTATACATTTGGTAAATCATAAACGTACTTGGGCATTCTGCATCGTTAGTGTAAAAATCATTTGAAAAATTATAATCGTAGTATACTATGAGCTTTCTGTTTGTTTATGATCTATAATTATGTGCTCATGGATTTGAAATGCAAAGGGCTTGATCTATGCAGTGGGAAATTAATATTCTGTTATCTAAGTATTCTGTTGTACTATGAAATAGCAATGGAAATAGTTTTGTTTGAGAATAATATTATTAACGAAGGAAAGTTGAATATTTTAAACGAACAAGAAATATGTATTCGCAAGCTTAACTGTTGAATTATTGCTAGTAAAGGGCGTAAACTCAACATTTTAAATAGACAGTAGAATGGTTACGTGAAAAATTGAGACCGTGCTG
The DNA here is from genome assembly GCA_036346225.1 of Platerodrilus igneus. NCBI lineage: Eukaryota > Metazoa > Arthropoda > Insecta > Coleoptera > Lycidae > Platerodrilus > Platerodrilus igneus. Next base: position 10,151,464 of record JARFIW010000266.1, on the reverse strand, counting down.
GTTTTGTTCTGTATTGTTATAAAGGATATTTCCAAATAAATAAGATTTAAAATATCATATAGATCAATTCGGGAAAAATTAGTAAAATGGAATGATAGTATTACTTATAAGATTACTTTCTTTGGAGTTCGGTTAATAATATTTGGCTAGTATGAGGTAGATTAGGTTTGTTGTTTTAAGGTTAACTTACGAGCAGTGATACGTATTTAAAAATACTGTTATTCGGGTCTCAATTTAGATGGAATTTTATTTGCAGTTAGTTATAATGTAGGTAAAAGTAAGCATTGCTAAAGGATATTTAGCCACTCCAACGATGAATTCGGATTTTGGGAGAGGTCTTAATTTTGAAGAATTGTTTTAGTTTCATTAAAAAATAAAATAGTGTCTTTAAAGTGTGTTTACAAAAGTTAGGGACGAGATTGGAACAAGCAACAAGAGCTATCGGGAATAACCGATTCTCGTGTAGCAAATATATCAACGAAATTGGTAGGATCTGATGGTTTGGCGCCCCTTTCACGTTTGTGTTGGTCATTTTACATTTTAGATTTTATAATTTTTTTTATTTTGTTATAGGAACCTACTCCCGCTCCAATGAAAGTTAACCAGTGTACCTATAAAATTGTTACGGAGTTCCCGCCCCTTCTGGGTAATTCGAAATTAATATTGTAGTGCCATTTTTATGAAAAGTACGTAGAGGAAGGACAGAGGTTCATGTACATTGATTAGATTAAAACGACGTTGCTAAAGGTAGTTACAAGGCATTTAGAGAGTAAGATCACGACAGGAAAGAGAGCTGCTTCAAACATGATGTTGTGGCTAATAAAGAGAGATAAAACCTAATGAGAAGTATTGTCTTCACATGGATGGATCCAGAGTCTTCCGCTATTTTCTAAAATTAAATTAACCCCTAGAATTCCTTTTCTGGACTTTTAATTATTTCTCAATGTAATAACAAAGTCGACAATTTTTGGTCCTGATTCATCGAAGCTAAAACTGACCTTTCTTCTTTCATCGTTAATTTTAGACATTTTATTCACCTTCTGTTTAGTAAATATGCATCAAGTTTGAGAGTTGATTATCTACAAATCTAAAATTGTGCAAATATTTATAAAACTAATTTGCAAAACTGTATGCCAAATAGATGGCGTTGATACCGCATAGTTGATACTATTTTAAAGGCTAGTAACTAACAGTCAACTTTTATTAGGTTCAACTTACATAACTTACAATTTAATAGAGAAGCTATGACTAGGAATATTTTTTATTATTATTTACATCACGTTTAACTATTTTTATAACAACGGTTTCCCATTATCGTTTCAAAATTTATTTGGATAGCTTAAGTTGAGCAAAGTAGGATCTATATATACCTACCACCTAAATTATACTCTTTTATGATCGTATGTACACCTGTTCACATTGAAGAAAATGTTTCAAAATTCTTCATAGATAAAGCAAATTTAACAGTCACGCCAATTAATACCAACTCTTAAAATAAATTCCCGCAAATTAAAAGGCGCACCAAGACCTACTAAATTATTTTTGCTTAAAATGAACTTAAATCAACCTTTACACTTTTCTCATAAAAACAAATCTGAGTACAGACTTTCTATATCTTATACGCAAAAATCCTCTTAAATATATTTCGTCGGCTTTAAAAAAATTTGACGCAGACGACGTTCAAAAATACTCTTGAACTTGGTACAGAGCCGTAAAGCTTAACGGTATTTTAAACCGTAGGTATTTTTCTAACACACAAATGAGATCCAAAAATAGACAGCCTTGGCAACTAATTTTCACATTTGCTTTGTACAAATTCTGCTCGCGACGAAATAATAAACTTACCTGTATTGCTCCGATATTCTCCAATGAAACGCCTCGTTAGATATCTAACCGTCAATGCTGAAACAAAAAGCTAGGCTTTAAAATCTTGTTTAGAAAAACATTTTGTTAAAGATAAATTAAATAAAAGTTTCTTTGTCGAAATATTTTTAGACCTTCTTGTAGAGTTTGTAGGATAAGAGAACTTAAATGCCGGCTCGTGCAAATCCAGTAATCTAAACAGAATTGGGGTCTGTTGAGACGTGAAATTAGTGTCCATTTTAGAGATAAAGTACTCAATTAACTACTATCGTGGTGAGTTAGACTTCGCAAGGCTTGGATTTGTTCCAGTTAAATAAGGAGTATTTGTTATTTTATCTTTGTTACCAAGCTGTTGGATACTTTTTACTAGAAATCAGGAAACCAAAGTTTGCAGACAAAATAATTTGTTAAGTAATTTGTGCGAAATAAATCGGCCAAGAGTAAGTGGAAGCAATTGAACAATTTGAGTCTTTGTTGAATGAAAAAAAATTCTACTTCAAGCATGCCGGTATTACAATTGGTCTTTTGTGCGCGTAATAGAGTTTGGGAATTATACATCTCCTTTTGATAAAAATCTATTTCTAGTGCTAGTGTAGAACTGAGACAGGCCTGCTTCGAGAATGAAATACGTACGCAAAATAGACAAAATTTGGCATATTGAAATGGAAGGTCGAAAATTTGAAACAAATTAAAGCTTTCGTAAGATAGAGTTTCCTTAAAAATTGGGGATTAAACGTAATGGACGTAGTGATTTAAATAGTTTAGTATTAGTGTATACGAGAAATAGATCAATGTACATGACACTTGGACTTCTTAAAACTGTTTAACAGAGACGGAGCTTTGATATTAATCCATAAGCATTGGTAGTTATTATGTTTGGAAGAGTCAACGCTGATGAATTAAAACCAACAACGAGAAGATGCTTAAATGTGAAAATCAAATATTTGGGTTCAATCAAGTGATTTATAAAAGACTCATTTTTTAGATTAAGTATTTAAATTTTATAGTAAGATTTGTGTGTGTAAGTTGATTTAATAATTAATTTTTAGAAATTTTTTGGCATGTTCACGTACAGGATTTGTCGTTATATAAGGTAAAATAAACATACTGAATTCAGTTATGTTTAAAATGGTTTTATGAGAATGGGTGTTAAATTAGATGACTTCTAAAGGCAATTAGTGTACATAGTAGTTATAAGGAAAGTTTAGTTAGGGATTCTTTAATGAGTGATTATCATATGTTGAAGATTTGTTTATTAGAGACCAGTAAAGAGAATAATTGAGAACGATGTGTCTGTGAAAAGATCTTGGAGCTCATATTAGTACTTAGAATATGTGTTGTGAGAAGGAGATTTATTTAAAAAATTGTTTGGAAGAGGATTATTTTAAATCATTATATTTGTATATGTCACAGTGGTTTCATTAATTCTAGAAAATAGAATTTATAAAGTCAGAAAGCTAAGCGAATAGACACGGGAATTATTATTATATATATATATATATATATATATATATATATATATATTGTCGTGGAAATGATAGGTTAAGAAGGATAGATAGGTCTAGATAATAAATTTTTAACGACTGTATATATATATAGGAAATAGGAACAATTTATTTACGCGCAAAATTAATTAGTTGTGACATTGAAAACGGACGGATAATAACATATTTTTGTATTTTTAAATTGGAATGTTAAATTTGCATAACGTGCAGAAGCTTTGGAGTACGTGGACCTCAAGATTACGCATAATTAGTTTTAGTATTTTAAATCAAGCGCATCGGATAATAAACAGAGCTTTTGGGTATATTAATCAATAAGATAAACGAATATTTTCAATTTAACTAAACTAAACGTTCGTTAAATTACAAATCTTAAAAAATGCTAAAACATGGAATTATAATTTCAAACGGACAGTGTGCTTCATAGAAAAACCTGACAGTTAAAAATAACAAGTTCAAAGAAACTTAAATGAACGTTGGGACAGAATTCTGTGGAAGTATATTTAATGGTCAATGCATAAGCTATTAAAACAACAGATGGTTTGAAGGCAAAGTGAAATAGAATATCCGTAGTGTAAATCAGACAGAGAGCATGTATAATATAAGTTGGTTAAAATACTCGTTTAAAGTATGCGGTAGATTTGGAGGTCAACCACAATATCAATTTTCTGTTGCTTAAGTGGGATTCTAAAAGAGACAGCAAATATGGGTCAAACAAGGGAAGATAGCTAGAAGCTGGACGTAGAAATAGGGGAATAGAATCTGATTGGTTGAAGGCTAGAAACGGTTATGTTGTTGAACAGATTTCAGGTGAAAAGCACGGTGAAAAGAGAATTGTCGGTTGTACTAGTGGGTTACGCATAAAAATTTTTAGAATCAATTAAGATAAAATAAGCTTTTTGATAGGGTCCGACAGGGGTGGAATACACTAGGAGAGGTAGTAAAGCTGTCGTACTTACTCTTACTTTGGCTTATTATCGTACGTCGCTTATTTGTTTGACTTTGCTTTGCTAAAGCAACATGCTAATTTAAAAGTGTAAGGCGGTGTTAGTACAGTTCGTCGATAGTTTTTTTTAAACGTGTGTATTGCACAAGTGAGTACTAGTTAATTGACGGTGCTGTTACTACACTCAACAAACAGATGGAAGGATGGTACTCTAGGGTAAGCGAACTGAGAAGTGTTTTAAACAAGAATGCGTGAGGTTTAGTAATTACGGAAGGTGATTAGCTTCGTCTTGACAATTATCGAAGTAGAAACACTGAAGGCGGTTGCAAAGATTTGGATAGCGAGTGAAAATGGGTTGGATCTATGTATAACGGCGAAGTGTATGGACAACATCTTCAGAGGCGATGATGAAAAAAAGCTTACTCCAGGTAATGAAATTAATTTCTCTTGCGTTTGCTTGAACATTTAGGCTGTTATTTTGTGCTTGAGTGATTTGACTTATTAAGGGTGTATTTTATTATCATTAAAACTCATTTAAAAGGGTATATGTAAAGGACAATTGGTCTTTACCATTTATAAGTGTTATTAAATGACATAAAATTTTTTATATAAGGAGTAAACGGGTCTTTAAATTTGTTTTAAACAAAAATGCGACGTTTTTAGGCATTTAAAGTAACTGGGTTTATACTGAACTCACCATAGACCTGAATAAAAGTTAATTAGGGTTTCACGACGGGTCCATCTACTCGTATAAAATAAAACTGTTGAAGTAAATACAAATCATGAAATTTCAAAAGGTTTAAGGTTTTGAAACTGTATATACAAATGTGTAAATATTTTATTGATAATGGAAACTTGTTAATATGTGTAAATAAAAAGGTTGTATGTCTTGTTGCATTATTTGAGTGGTAATTTTATTTGACAGTATATGTGAGAAAGAGTGAACTTAAGATAGTAAATGTCCAGAAAGAAGCAGATTTTAGAGCTAGCCGGAGTGTGCAGAAATAAGGAGGCGTTCCAGAGGTATTGAAGGATTTTTTAAATTTTTTTAGCAAAATTTTATGACGGCCCAACAACGCTGGGACTCGAAGGCGATCCCGATTTTTTAGAGACTTCCACAGCAATTTTATGTTGCCCAATTCGTGGGGCGGGAAGCGAGTCTAGAGGTTTATTCACTGCAATATATATATATATATATATATATATATATATATATATATATATCTTCAAGTTTTATTTGCTGATAAATATTAATTTAAAATTATATAATTTATTGAGGATTGCAGCAATTATGGAAGTCTACTCTTTATTTTATAACTCGAGCTTTCGAGAATTTATTTTTCTCTTCTTCAGGAGCAACTAAATACATATAATGGTAAACAAATAAATAAGTTTTGGAAGTTAGATACTTACAAATGCGAGGTTTGACTTAAATTAAAATATTAATTCTAAATTACAAAATTGGTTTCAAATTTTGAAGGTATAAATGTCAATTTATACCTTCAAAATTTGAAACCAATTTTGTAATTTAGAATTAATATTTTTAATTTAAGTCAAACCTCGCATTTGTAAGTATCTAACTTCCAAAACTTATTTATTTGTTTACCATTATATGTATTTAGTTGCTCTGAAGAAGAGAAAATAAATTCTCGAAAGCTCGAGTTATAAAATAAAGAGTAGACTTCCATAATTGCTGCAATCCTCAATAAATTATATAATTTTAAATATATATATATATATATATATATATATATATATATAATAATTTTATATTTTCTTGACCATTTATATTATTTTTTGCAAAACTTTTCTTGGAACTGGTCATTAATAATTAATTTGAATGTTTTCTACATGTAAAATAAACACTTTTTCTTGCTTTTAATTTTTATTATTCATATGACGCGTTTCGGTTAAACAACCATTTTCAAATATGAACCTATAAACTATCTCTAATTAAATAATGATTTTTTAAAATTAGATTGCATACATACCATTTAATGTAAAGTCAAACTATTAAAACTTACAAACTAATTTAGTTTGTAAGTTTTAATAGTTTGACTTTAATTCAAATTAATTATTAATGACCAGTTCCAAGAAAAGTTTTGCAATATATATATATATATATATATATATATATATGTGACAAGAAGACATGTAAGGTCATTGAGTACCATTTTTTGTCGCTACAACACTCCAAACCTGAGAAAATAAAGAAATTTTGTAAATACTAAAGTAATTGTAAAAACTTTTCTACAAAGAGCATATAATTTCATTTTCATTGAAGAGTATTTCGGTAAGAATCCCAATTAGATATTTAATGAAGTTATAAATTAAAGATAACTAGCGGATAACAGTAATTTAGATAAGATAAGCATTTAAAATGCCAATTGAGTATCACCGCGAAATGCAAAATGTGCTAAATAACGCTCAATTACATCATCCATATTAATGAAACCAGACAGATGGTTCTAGATTTTTATGACATAGCAAAATTTGTATTATATAAACCAATCAAAGAAAGCAATCAAGGTTAATTAAATTGAATTGAGTTCAGTTCACGTTCGTGTCTTACCATACATTTAAAAATATCTGCCAATAAATAAAAATAAATTTTAAAGTTATAAACGTATAACAATCGACGTTGAAAGTTAATTTTAACTTGAGTATGAAAAACTAAGATCTGAAGTGAATAATGGAATTAGTTTAAAGAATGAATGATGATAAATTCCTGCTAAATGAAAGAAGAATGATATATGAATTTTTCAAAGACATTTATCGGTAAATTACTTTTAAAAAAATAGAACGATATTGGATATAAAAATGAAGATTTAATTAACAATTTTGAACATGGAGAAGTTTATGATCCCAGCATAATCCAACGGTGAAAACAGGTATATGATTGTTTTAAAATCTTTTTAAAAGACATCTTATTTGATATATTTATTTAAATGGATTAGATAACATAAAAATTTTGATGTGTAAAATTGTTTTTCTAAGTGGCTAATTTAAAATTTGTTTAAGAGATCGAATTTTGGTAAAATTTGACCATTATAAAGGAATTTATTGAATGTATCTGATCAGCTACGTTTAACTTCGATTTAAGAAGGATTATTAAAAAGTATCTATTTTTACTTTTAAAAATGTGTACATAGTGTGACTTACATAAGGGAGTTTGTATGTTAACGAATATTTGATGTCATTGTAAGTTTGATGTTGGTTTCTCGTTGTTTTATTTAAACTGAGCTAACAAGGTAATTTCGGCAACACTTTTTTTCGGGCATCTTCGGACTATAATTTAAAGCATTTTTATTTACACCCTACGTAGAAGCTCATTTCATATTTATTTTACATGAACGGAGAAACAAACAACAATAATAACTATTATTATTATACTTTTTTTTTGGCAATTTGTAACTGTAGTTCATCAGATCGGTACATTCCTTTATAATCAATTTAAGGGTCATACTTACAGCTATGGACGTACTTTGGGTTATCATCTAAACAGAATTGGTGTATGTTGAGACGAGAAATTAGTATCCATTTTAGAGATAAAGTACTCAATTAACTACTATCGTGGTGAGTTAGACTTCGCAAGGCTTGGATTTGTTCCAGTTAAATGAGTATTTGTTATTTTATCCTTGTTACCAAGCTGCTTGATACTTTTTACTAGAAATCAGGAAACCGAAGTATGCAGACAAAATAATTTGTTAAGTAATTTATGCGGAATAAATCGGCCAAGAGTAAGTGGTAGCAATTGAACAATTTGAGTCTTTGTTGAATGAAAAAAATTCTACTTCAAGTTTTTTTTGCGCGTAATGGGGTTTGGGAATTATACATCTCGCTTTGATAAAAATCAATTTCTACAATTGCTAGTGCAGGACTGAGACAGGTCTGCTTCGAGAATGAAAGTCTAAAATAGAGAGCTAAAACATAAGATCGTTCCTTGGACAACCATTTATTAAATGTGGGGCACAATGTATCAGTCAAAATAAATTACGAAAATCATTTTTGTATTCAATTCCTGTAATTAATACACGTGTAAGTGTTAAACTATAACTTAACTAAATAACAACGATTACAAATCAAGCAAGCCCGATTTAGGAACACGTGTCATTGAATGTGGGTTGTTACATTACACAATTAGAGTATGAAATTTAAGTAGGGTAAATTAAAATTGATGTAAATAAAACATTTTAACCATTCATTCCTAATGACACGTAATAAGTCCCTGTTGAATGTATGTATTAACTAGCATTTTTACACTCGTTCGAATGCCTAGTTTGCGAAAGTCGAAGGTCCATTTGCACTGCAGTGTTGCTACATAATTTACGGAAATTTTCTTGACTTGTACTATACTCGATCTTTACTTAAACTAAAACCATTTTACTTTTCTAATTTTTATCTCACTTACACAAGTTTTATACGGGCGTGTGTGAAGAATGAGCGGGTGAGTGATCAACGAGCGAGCGGAAAGTAAGCTAGTGATCGAAGGAGAAAGCGAGCGAGTGAGTTATTGGTTGATTGAGCGAATGAGCAAGTGAAAGTGAGTGAGCTAGTGCGAGAGCGAATGAAGAGACAGTAAGAGAGTGGGTAAGCGATTGAACTAATCTGTTGGTTACGTTATAAACTTGAATAAGCAAGGTCCATGTCTCTGGTCCCCCCAATCTTCAAATTCAGAGTTCAAATTCAGAGTTCAAATTCAAAGCACAATTTTGTGCTAATTTTGTGCAATTTTGTGCACGAATCCTCAAATTTTGTGCACACCTCTTTTATGAGATACAAGCAAATGAATTTTGGGGGGCCCGGAGACATGCAGCCCCCTCAATTCGAAATTTTGACTTGAGAAAGATTCCATAATTTTGTGCTTATTTTGTGCAATTTTGTGCACGAAACCTCAAATTTTGTGCACGTCCCTTTTATGAGATACAAACAAATAAATTTTGGGGGACTGGAGACATGCAAACCCCCCATTCGGAATTTTGACTTGAAAATAATGCCATAATTTTGTGCTTATTTTGTGCAATTTTGTGTACAAAACCTCAAATTTTGTGCACGTCCCTTTTATGAGATAGGCAAATAAATGCAACCACCCCAATTCGGAATTTTGACTTGGAAAAAATTGCCATAATTTTCTGCTTATTTTGTGCACGAAACCTCAAACTTGGAGCACGCCCCTTTTACAACATACAGGCAAGTGAATGGTAGGAGCTGGAGACATGCTGCCCTCCTCCCCTCCCCTATTCTGAATTTTGACTTAAAAAGGATGCCACACTTTTGTGTTTATTTTATGCAGTTTTCTGCACGAAACCTCAAATTTTGTTCACGCTTTTTTTATGAGAAACAGACAAATGAATTTTGGGGCTTATGACATGCTACCCCCACCCCTAGTTCGAGTTTTGACTTAAAAGGGATGCCATAATTTTGTGCAATTTTGTGCTTATTTTGTGCAATTTTGTACTCAAAACCTTAAATTTTGTGCATGCTTTTTTTTAGGGATGGACTCGGGCCCGGCCCGACGCAGAAAGGTAACCGGCCCGGCCCGAGGCCCGGCCCGAAATAAAATTGACGGCCCGGCCCAAAATTTGGGCCGGCCCGACTTTTATTCAGCGAATGAGAAGATATTTTTTTCTGTTGTGTTCAACAAGTAACAATCACTCTTTTGTTTAATTTAAGAGTATAATGATTTTGATTTACAATCAAGATACTTGTAGAACATATCGTAGTATATTATTTGATTTTTGATTCTGTTACGTACCTAGACGTAGCCGGAAAAAAGTAAGTACCAGGCTAACTATTAAACGCGGAGAGTGGGGGGATTCGCCTACATACCAAAAAGAAACAAAAAACACATCGCCCACGATGATCTATTAACAAATAAAAATAAATAACGGATTCTGTACAAACAAGCAAGAGCAATAAATTAAGCGTTACTATTTGAAAGCAAACAGTTAGATGATATGAACAATTTAGTACATTAGATACGAAGTGCGCATCTCGTATTTACACAAAATAAAATTAATCAGTAGTAAATAAACCTGCGAGAGCTTTTGTCAAGCATTTTTAAAGTTTCACCTAATACTTTTTGTAAAATAACTAATTAATAGGAAAGAATTAACGTGTGGGAGCTTTTGTCAGATATCTTTTAAATCGTACATAGTACCGTTTGTAAACTAATCAGTACAAAGGAATAAGCGTGTGTCTGTCCAATACTTTTAACACAGGTACATCACACATGTAGAGCGATAATATCGATTAGCAGCAACAAACAATAGTTCTACAATGTGACGCTTCTTGTCACATAACTACACGAAATGTTGATACGGAATATCCTATTGACACACACAAAAGAAAACAAGTTGCATACCTGTAGGTGTCCGGATACTTAGCTTGAAAACCGTCGGGGGTGAGTCAACAGAGAAACGCCGCGGTATTCAAAATCCATTCAACCTGGCATCGTAACTACAGCAACGACCTACGCACAAAAGCAGTTGGTATACAGAAAGGAAGAACCCATTTGGCCTCCAGTTAAAAAAAGCAATCCACGCAAGACATCTCTTAGTTGTCGAACAGAAAATAAACAGACGTGCATTGCTTTTGAAATACGGTGACAAATAATGTAGAAAATATGTCGACGCACAAGCTGTATAAGCAAATTTAACAATGGTTCAAATAACACGAATTCCAACTGCAAATCCTCGCTTATCGAAGCGCGATTAAAACTGGAAAACCCGGGTTTTATCAGATAGTGTGCGACCTTATTTCGACAAGTTTTTACATTGAACAAAAGAGAAAATCATTATAGGCGGTCGTAATGTATACCAAGATAACGGGTACCTGAAACAAGATATAACTATTTAGTTGTTGCATAAACTTGTCGTTTCAAAGCAACTAGATTTAAGTTGAGAAATTTATTCGAGAGCGTGTTTATTATTAATTATATTGAAGAATTTAACAGTAGAAACAGAATTTATTCGAACCGGTATTGAATTAATAAGGGAGAAAAATAGGGTAATTAATTTATGCTGAAAATAAACGTAACAATTCTTTCTAGAAATAGGTAACAAAGGTACAAAATGTTTAGCAATTTTCAATGTTTATGAAATTGTACGCTTAACGCACCTTATAACCTTTATAATAAATTTGCGTCCGCTTTATTTTGTCGTTCCTACTTCAAAGAATTTTACTAAAATTACCTACTTGAAATTAGAGAGTTGTTGCAAACTCATTCTAAGCAGACTTTATTAAAAGAATCTTCAAATAAAGTATCCTTTTTTAAAAGTTTGCATCCTATCTAAAGGAGTGTTAGTGCAAGTATTTTTTCCTTTACTCTTTATTCTGACATATATGTTTTGTATTCTATATCTATAGGTTATGTTTTAAAAATGAATAAAGAATTAATCCCTTTTGTGATAAGGTGACCTATAATACATGTTTAACTATATTGGAAAAAATCAAAGAAATTGTATTCACACAAAGATGAACCATTTATTATTTGAGTCTTTTATTTCCCACTGATTCGATAACATTTGTATGTGTTGTCAAAGTGTTTTCACGGAATACTTTTTGAGTTTACTTCAAGACACTGTTTTTACTCCTTCTCAAGCATATAACATATCTGTTTTCAAAAGGATTTTTACAGTTTACTTCTGAGAAAAGCATTACAAAACAGCATCCTCGTATTTAGAGCGTTGACGTTTTATATCATTTTCGTGTTATAAACTTGAACATTATATTTCTAAATTTAATTACGGAAACAACACTACAAAAAACCATTTATTTCGCTATATTTATACACAAAGCAGACAATTAAATGTAAGTTTGTACGTTAAGCATTTAGCAGATGTCAAAATCAAGGCGCCTTAAATAAAAGCATTTCCTGTGTGTATTTAAATTAAATAAAGGTGTCCTGTATTTTAATAAAGTACAAACATTAGAGGTGTAATTGCGCATGTGTAAAGGTCAAATAAGGGAAAACTTTATTAAAAAATTGGTAAAATGAACTTTGCAATAACTCTCTAGTGTTTTAGGCGGTAGACATAAATTATACACGCGATTGATAATATCGACGTTCGCCGCATGATTGAGATTTGGAGTATATACATATACATAATATAAATCGTGCAAACTTTTGAATTATGAATAAATCACCTAGTTTGATGTTACTGGGCATCCTTAACTTGCCTAAAGTACAACACGAGGAACATTAAATAGGACTAGAAAAAATATTCGGTATAAGAAGTGAGTTATAATATCACGTCTCCTTTACACTAAACAAGACGAAAAACTGATTATTAATGGGTTTATGAAGACACTACGTGAAAATAGAATAAAGAACGTATACTTACTCAATGTGAGATAGAAGTGAAGGGACGATGGAGTATCTACTCGTGCGTTTTTCGGCCCGAAAAGTTCGGGCCGGCCCGAGTCGTTTGGCCCAGCCCGGCCCGAAAAAAGATAGGCCCGGCCCGGGCCCGGCCCGAATAAAGTAGTCAACGGCCCGGCCCGGATTCGAGCCCGAAATCGGGCCGGGCTCGGGCCGAGCCGGCCCGAAAGCCCGAGCCCGAGTCCATCAATACTTTTTTTTACCAGATACAGGTAATCGAATTTTGGGGGATTGGGGACATGCTACCCCCCAATTCTGAATTTTGAGTTAAAAAGAACGCCATAATTTTCTGCTTATTTTGTGCCAAAGATGTGCCCCCGTTTTCCCAATTGCCAAAACTTACGTCAGGAGTGCTGTCAATTAATCGTTCGAATTTTGTGCAATTTTGTGCATAATACCCAACATTATATACACGTTTCCGGTTCAAAACACAAATTTTTAAAATTTAAAGCTAAGCCCCCCATTGGAATTTCGGATCGGGAATAGTGTCATTCTGTCATCACTTACATTTTCAGCAAATTTTGCACTTTACTCTAAATTTTTATCTACATTTATGTCGAAAAGTATGTCATTCAAACGCAGTCAACCAAAAATTTATTGTGATTCGGAAATGGTGTTATAATTTTGACACAATTGACAATTTAGTGTAACTACCTCAAAGTCGAATCTCTTATTTTTCTCCACCACACGGTAAGTATTAATTTATCGTACAGCACTCGTATAATATTTCTAATAATATATTGTTAAAATTGTCTATGGTTTTCAATAAAGACTGTAATTTTTTACATTGAAGCGTACTTCTTTCCCAATTAAAACTGGAATATCGTTCAGAACCTCATTTTTAGAAAAAATGGTATTTTCAAAAAATAAGTGATTCCGATTGTAATGTTTCGACCAGACAATAGTGATCCACAAACATCACAGCGAATGGGATCGGAGAAATACCGTCATGCTGTATCTTCAAATGATTGCAGATTCTCTTCGCTTCAATTAAGAGTTATCGTTCTGAAATTTCTTAAGCTCCTTTGTCTACATTTCATTTGGTATAGGATGGAAAATCTGAAAAGATTGCATTGATAACGCATTTTTATTGTGCATGCAGAGTTTTATATACAGCAACTGTCATTATGTACCGTTATCGCGCTTTGTGGAAGAATCTCTAATAATATTTCTGTTCGCTTTCTATAACATTGAGATGTTACACCATTTTGAATACGATTGCGCGCTAATTCAAAATATAGATCTCTGTTAGCAAGATCCTGTATACAATCACAAAACACGTCACTGTAGGTATAAGCGACCAACACCATTTGTGTAAGTGAATCAAAAGCGCAAGTGTTAATAATACAATAGGTTTTGCCCTGTCTCGATATTCCTAGGAGCTTATTTGTCGAACCGTTTCTTAAAATTCCTATTACAGAACACTTACTTTTTGTATCAGTATAAAACTTAACAGATGTATTTGGCTGGGTGTAATTACATTTACGTTTGCTTCCCTTCTTGGACTGTTGTTTTTCCCTGTAACCAATCCTTTCTAATTTTCTTTCTTTTCTTGGCACAGCTCATTTACATTGCACACTTTTTTATTACTACTAGAGTTAATACAAGAGAGAACAGCGCCCATGATCAAAGACAACAAACATAGAAACAAGAAGAAAATTGTTGAAAGCATAGGTGTGGAGCACAGCACAGTATGTCTATGAAATACGAGCAGTAGAAAAAGCAGACAGAAAAACGGTAGCAGCCTTTTGGAATGTTGTGCTTCAGATGTATGAGGGTGATAGCAGGGACAGACAAAGTTAATAACAAATAGGTTATAGAAATAGTAGGGGAATAAAGATATCTGTGAGAAACAAAAATAGGAGAAATAGAAGGGCAGGATACGATCTAAGACATTTTTGGGGTATAGTAAGGGATATATTACAAGCAGAGATAGGAAAAAGGAGGTAGATGTAGACCTAGATCAGATAGTGATAGATGCAGACTGTGCAAATTTCTGGAAAATGTGTAGGTTAGTTCAAAATAGGAAACAATGGAGGTACGCGTCTAACCAGTTCCAGGACTAAAGACTTAATGATGATGAGAGTTAATAGCGGACATAAAAGGTGTTCTAGAACCATCAGTGTCAATACTTTTAACTGGTACATCGGTGTCATGCGACTACGTGGCTCCCAATATATTACTTGCACCACACAAAAAGTTAAGGTAAATATTTAAAAAGTGATACGGGAAGTTGTTCGTGCTGAAAAGCTTTCCTTTTCAATTCTTTAAATAAACTCTTAGATGTTGCAGACGTTTCAGTATTTCTTTCATATACAAAATACGATGTCATTGCAGCGGACCATATTGGCAACTGTTTGCAAAACCGGGATTTTAATGTAAGTTATCACGATCACCTTTACATAGAATTTCTGAATCCTTTTTACAGTGGCTAAAAATTGTTTTTATTTCGCTCATAAAATAATCTTCATTTTGTTGATCATCTTCTTCTTCATTTTTGTCAAACGAATTATATCCACTATCATCAATGTCAATGCCTTCGTTTTCCACATCATATATAGCATTCTTTACAAATCAAAATTCAGAATTCGAGGGCTGCATGTTTTAAGCTCCCCCAAATTTCATTTGCCTGTATCTCGTAAAAGAAGCGTGCACAAAATTTGAGATTTCGTGCACAAAATAAGCATCTTTCCCAAGTCAAAATTCCGAATCGGGGGGGGGGGGTGGCTGCATGTCTCCAGCCCCCCAAAATTCATTTGCCTGTATCTCATAAAAGGGGTGTGCACAAAATTTGAGGCTTTGTGCACAAAATTGCACAAAATGAGCACAAAATTGTGCTTTGATTTTGAACTCTGAATTTGGAGATGGGGGGGTGGGGCAGGGACATAGACATGAATAAGCACCACTTCGTACATGTGTACTTTTAGACCCTCACCATTTTCCGATTTTGAATAAATTTCTGTCTTAAAAAGAAATTTGTCTTATTAATAAACAACTTCTTTTATGTATTATCGATGCGCCTTACTACATAATTTTGATGGAAAAGCATCTCTGTATAAGTTTGAGTTTGTTACGTTCTATTTCGTATTTGTAAAATTCCTACCTCCTTAATTTAAAAACCATTTTAATTTCTACTTATTAGAATATACTGGTTCGCTACACTTTTATTATTTCAAGATAGCTCAGTAGGTAATCAACATTACTCGTCCTTTATTTAATTCACAAGTCCACATGTTTATATTACACTTTCTGGTTTCTTATCTAGGCATGTGATTGATAAGAATTTCTTAAATGTTGCCAGTGTAATTGTAATTAGATAACAAAGCTGTGTTATCTTTGAAAGATAGAAATATGTTCAAACTTATTGCAATTCTATATGGAATTTCCGTCATTATTTTTCAGAAAACAATTGGATTCTAGCATTAGTTCGCGTTGGTTCTTCTAAGCCAAATAAAAGAAACACAATCGCGCAGTTACAAAATCCTTATGAGGAAAGACTCTTTATACGTGACTGGTAGGTAATAGAAGATTGGTGTTTCTTAAATAGAGATGTTAATATTTTCAACCCAGTTTGTAACCAATATTTTTCGGATTTTACACTTCATTTCTTAGGTTCTTCGAACTAATGCTTATTTAGTCGTACTACAAAAATTACACAGTGTCGTTACCACACATGTTTTTGATTGTCGTTATATGTGAATGACTCTCAAAAGCCTACGTGAACCAACATCGATTAAATGCCAATAAGTACGAATGTTTCACTTACAATACGTAGATTTGCTAGTACTAGGTAAATATTTAGAAATAATGAACAACACATTGTTATCTGCTTAATACTGTCATTATGAGAATGAGGATTTAGTGTAGGTTGTTATGATGTTTCTAAATTGATGGAAAACTGTGTTAATTGTAGATAGACTTGATTATTATCCATCAATTGTGTTAGTGATTAATTATTGGCGTTGATTGGTTGATTGCGCCTAAGCGAACTATTGCAAACATTTATTTTGTGTACTTAGTTTAGTAGATTCTAGTGATGCGAGCTCATCATCGCTATCGTCAGCGTAAATCTGGCAAATAATTATGTAAAATTTATTTGTATAGTTATTTAGGCTTATTGTTATATTTAGAATTTGAAATTGTTTTATACTTGTCGTCCTGTTTTCCATTTATCATCCAGTTCAATAGACTCAATATCAATTCGTCATGTTATTGTGCTGTGCAGAATTCAGATTATCATCTTTAATATTGTTTTGTCATTTAAAGTCATACAAGTTACTTATTAGAGTTATATTTTATGTGTTTTTGTGTTTAATTATCAATTCTGGTATAAATGTGCTATAAAAGGCGAATTGGGTTGTATGTCCTGCTGATTCGTTCTTTAAATCCCCCAATCTCCGACTGTGTTTAGTGCTGCATTCGCTTTTTCTCTTTCCGACCCTTCTTTTGTTACACGTAATTCAAACGAGTATTTCGCTACTGATTTCGTTCTTTTTCTTATTCGCCCGCTCGTCTTACGGGTAACATAATAATTTGGAATCAGCTCCAAGTAGTGGTGGAACAGCGATTTCTCCGTTGCTGCACATTTTCTCAAGCTGTGATGGTTTCAATTACTTTTGTTATTGCAAAATAACATTAGAATCATTACTAACCACATTTGTTTGCGGTACTTGTTCAGCCATCTGTATTACATTAGCTGAAACACTTAAAAATTCTTATATTTGAACTTTGTCATATTTTTCATCACTTCCCAATTTTGGGTTTTCGATGGAATTGGCATGGGTAAAATTTAGCACCGAACAGGACTTGTAATGAAAATGAAGACGAGAAGTTAAATTAAAAACATTTTAAGTTGAAATAAGTTAGAACAATAGATTATTTAATTAAATTTTTTTCTTTCGGGGATATTATACTCTTAGTTAAGTGTACTTTCATAATTTTGGCTAGGTTTTCTTATTTTTATAATAGAATTTGAATTTTTACGTTGACATACGCAATGGGTATCACGGACGTTTAGGTTGATTTGGGGACAAAATGGTGAGGGAAGGGGAGAGGGTCTTATTTGTTTTGGGGTAAGAGAATACAAGAGAGATAAAGGAAATGATAGCTAGGGTCAATTTGGAGATTGAGTTTTTGGCCAACCATCCAATCTAGAATATGCTTAGCGGGTTGGGGTAATACTTGACTAGTGGATGTTCCGTTTCATAGGTGGTATTATTCTAGCACTTCAGCATCAGGACACCTGTGAATGTGGAATAGAGGCCGCTTTACGACCTTTCGCATCAGTGGCAGCTGTAACGTTTTCTCTCTTAGGGTTTAAAGACTTCTTCTTGTAACTTTTACCTTTTACTTTTATTTTTAATATATTTTAATTTTTTTGACTTAATAAATTGACTAAGGACTGTTGACATATTACTTGAATAGAAATGACTTGAGAGTTGTTAGCGTAGAAGATTTTTAGGAAGAAGTCTCGTTGCAACAAGAGGAGTGTAACGCGCTGCGTTACGCTAGCTATACATTGGATGAGAAAAAACTCTTAAAATTATAAATGCATTAATTATGTTTGACGCATAAACGTATGGTGATAAAAGAAGCTTTGTCCATATTTTATAATTTAAAGAAAATATTTTATATAAATACTATTAAAGAATTTCAATTATATGTAATAACGGCAAACTCGCATGAAAACAAAGGAATGTGTTTTTAACTGAAAAGCGCATTAATTAAGCAATTTCAAGTATAGAAGAGTATAAACCATTGAATCAAGAAGGTCACGGATAGTAAAATACACAAAAGGCGTGTTGCATATCAAATGTATCGGTGAAT
The DNA here is from genome assembly GCA_036346225.1 of Platerodrilus igneus. Lineage (NCBI taxonomy): Eukaryota > Metazoa > Arthropoda > Insecta > Coleoptera > Lycidae > Platerodrilus > Platerodrilus igneus. The sequence goes on along the minus strand of JARFIW010000266.1, from coordinate 10,132,944 downwards.
GAGCCAGGTTCTCGAAGTTGAAATAGGTTAAAACAATAGATTATTTAATTTAATTTTTTTTCTTTCAGGAATATTATATCTTTAGTTGAGTGTACCTTCATAATTTTGGCTAGGTTTTTTATTTTTATAATAAGAATTTGAATTTTTACGTTGACATACGCAATGGATATCACGGACGTTTAGGTTAATTCGGGTACAAAATAGTGGGAGAGAGGTTTTATTTATTTTGCGATAAGATAATACAAGAGGGATAAAGAAAATGATAGCTAGGGTCAATTTGAGAATAGAATTTTTGGCCAATCGTCCAATCGTAAAATATGCCCAGAGGGTTGAAGTAATATTTGGCTGTGAATGTAGAATAGAGAAGGCCGTTTCACGACCTTTTGCCATCAGCGGCACCTGTAATGTTTTCTCTCTAAGGTTTAAAGACTTCTTCTTGTAACTTTTACCTTTTACTTTTATTTTTTATGCTTTAATTTTTTTTTACTTAATAAATTGACCAAGGACTGTTGACATAGTACTTGAATGGAAATGACTTGAGAGTTGTTACGGTAAAAGATTTTTAGGAAAAGGTTTCGTTTGCAAGAGGAGTGTAACGTGTTGCGTTATGTTAGCTATATATTAGATAAGAAAAGAAAACTATTAAAATTATAAATGTATTAATTATGCTTGACGCATAAACGCGTGGTAATAAAAGAGGTTTCATTCATATTTTATAAATAAAAATTTTTTTTTATATAAATACTCTTGAAGAATTTTAATTATATGTATTAACGACAAATTCACATGAGTAAATATCCTAAAAAAATTTCATTTGTAACTGAAAACAAGGGAACGTGCTGTTAATTGAAAAGCGTATTAATTAACAATTTCAAATATAGAAGAATTTAAACTATTGAATCAAGAATGTCACGGATAGTAAAATACACAAAAGGCGTGTTGCATATCAAATGTGTCGGTGAATGAGCCAGGTTCTCGAATATTCTGGAACACTGACATAAGCATATGTAAATGACGCGTTCAATAGCGAATACTACTAGAGCCTTCTAGAATAATGACGTCAACAGAGTTTGACTTATTTAAAAGTAATGCGAGCAGCCAGGAGGATTAGTGTTGGATGAAAAGTCGACGTCGGCGTTGCCGTTTATAGTCTATAGGGTTACGTAATTAAATTCGTACGCGAAATGGACAAAATTTGGCATATTGAAATTAAAGGTCGAAAATTTGAAACAAATTAAAGATTTCGTAAGATGGAGTTTACTTAAAAATTGGAGATTAAGTGTAATGGACGTAGTGATTTAAATGGTTTAGTATTAATGTATACGAGAAAGAGATAAATTTATAAATACTCACTGTATGTTTGTTGTGGCTTGTTTAGTATTTTTCTTAATCTTAATCTTCTCCCAAAGAAGATTAATAAAAATAGATCAATTGGACTCCTTAAAACTGTTTAACAGAGACGGAGCTTTGATATTAATCAATAAGCATTGATAGTTATTATGGTTGAAAGAGTCAACGCCGGTGAATTAAAACCAACAACGAGAAGATGCTTAACTGTAAAAAAAAAAAAATTTGGTTCAATCGAATCATTGACAAAAGACTCATTTTTTTAGATTAAGTATTTAAATTTTATAGTAAGATTTGTGTGTGTAGGTTGATTTTAGGTTTTTAAAAGTTCACGTACAGGATTTCTCGTTATATAAGGTAAAATAAACATGCTGAATTCAGTTACGTTTAAAACGGTTTTTAAGGGAATGGGTATTAAATTAGATGACTTCTAAAGGTAGTTAGTGTACATAGTAATTATAAGAAAAGTTTAGTTAAGGATTCTTTAATGAGTGATTATCATATGTTGAAGATTTGTTTATTAGAGACTAGTAAAGAGAATAATTGAGATCGATGTGTCTGTGAAATGAAGATCTTGAGGCTCATATTAGTACTTAGAGTATGTGGTGTAGGAAGGAGATGTGAACTCATATTTATATTTAAAAGATTGTTAGGAAGAGGATTATTTTAAATCATTATATTTGTATATGTCACAGTGGTTTCATTAATTCTAGAAGGTAGAATCCATAAAGTCAGAGAGCTAAGCGAATAGACATGGAGATTATAGAAACAATACAGCTGTGTATATATATATATATATATGTGACAAGAAGGCATTAAGGTCATTGAGCACCATTTTGTGTCGATACAACACTCCAAACCTGAGAAAACACAGAAATTTTGTAAATACTAGAGTAATTGTAAAAACTTTTCTACAAAAAACACTGTATATTCATAACAAGATTAAAGGGCATACAATTTCATTTCTATTGAAAAGCGTATAAACTAACGCAGAACATACAGTCGTGTATTTTAAATTAAAGAGGTTTTCGGTTTCAAGATTGTTGAAGCAACTTCAAATATTTATTCATCAAGTAGCAAAATCCATAAATCAAGATAATAGATAAGCATTATAAACGTTCATTCAATAAACATCCCAATTAGACATTTAACGAGGTTATAAATCAAAGATAACCAGCAGATGGCAGTAATTTAGATAAGATAAGCATTCAAAATGCCAATTGAGTATCACCGCGAAATGTAAAATGTACTAATTAACGCTCAATTACATCATCCATATGAATGAAACCATACAGATGGTTCCACATTTTTATGACGTAGCAAAATTCGTATTACATAAACTGATCAAAGAAGGCAATCAAGGTTAATTGAATTTAATTGAGTTTTGGTTTACGTTCGTGTTTTACCATGCGTTAAAAAATATCTGTCAATAAATAATAATGAATTTTAAAGTGATGAATGTATAACAATTGACGTTGAAAGTTGAGTATGAAGAACTAAGATCTAAAGTGAATAATAAAATTAGTTTAAAAAATGAATGGTGATAAATTCCTGCTAAAGAAAGAAGAAAGATATATGAATTTTTCAAAGGCATTTTTCGGTAAATTACTTTAAAAGAATAGAACGATATAGGATATGGAAGTGAAAGTTTAATTACCGATTTTGAACATAGACAAGTTTATAATCGCAGCATAATCCAACGGTGATAGTAGGTATATAATTGTTTTAAAATCTTTTTAAAATAAATCTTGTTTGCTTTATTTCTTTCAGTGAATTAAAGTACATAAAAATTTTGGTGTGTTAAATTGTTTTTGTAAGTGGATAATTTAAAATTTGTTTATGAGATCGAGTTTCGGTAAAATTTGACCATTATAAAGGAATTTATTGAATGTATCTGATCAGCTACGTTTAACTTCGATTTAAGAAGGATTTTTAAAAATTATTCATTTTTATTTTTAAAAATGCGACTTACATAAGGGAGTTTGTTTGTTAACAAATATTTGATGTTATTGTAAGTTTGGTGTTGGATTCTCGTTGTCTTATTTAAACAGCTAGCAAGGTAATTTCGGCAACACTTTTTATTCGGGCATCTTCGGGCTATAATTTAAAACCTTTTTATTGACACCCAACGTAGGAGCTCATTTCGTATTTATTTTACACGCTTTTAAGGATTCTTTGTAAGTAACTTAAATTTAAATTTGTATTAGACCGAAAAAAGAACAGTAAATTGAAGTTTTGTACAATTAATACCCATGTTGGGTAAAATCCTGAAACCTAGAGACGAATAATTGGGGCACTTATAAACCGAGAAACAATCAACAATAATAACTATTTATTATTATAGGTTTTTTTGGCAATTTGTAATTGTAGTTCATCAGATCGGTACATTCTTTTAGAATCAACTTAAGAGTCATACTTACCGCTATAGACGTACTTTGGGTTATAATACGAATTTCCCTTCTAACAGCTTTTCTAAATGAGCTAGAGGGCATTTGTGAGAATTTTTATATTTAAGGTATATTTGTGATTCTAATACTATGCTAATTATTTCTTGAGAAAAAACTGCTCCATTCTCATGAACTAAAAGCAAGAAACTTATTTGTTATTCTGCATTTGCAAATTGTCAGTACAAACAATAACTATCTATTGGATATTAGTTAAAAAGACTGCTTTTGTTCAATTTTTGCCGGTGTTTTTTTGTGTTTGTTTAATATAAATTTGCTAAGTTAAATTATTTTTAACAATCCCAACACAAACTGCATCTCTTCATCAGTTTCATCTTCCAAGCTTGTCCTTTGCGCTTTTGGACTTCTCAAGGAAATATTTCGCATTAGTTGGTAGTAAGTAAATACACTTCACATTTGGCGCCAATCGAGATTAGTATTCCGTAATCTTCATTCCAACAAAAACAACCTCTAACGTTTTTTAAATACTTTCGAAAGCCGGAAGAGTACGCAACGCACTCACAAACAGCCTCCCGTGTTATAAATAAAAAGACCCACTTGCCTGCATCTTTAATAAATAAGTTCTGATGACATTATACATGTGTAAATAGAATCTAAAACAAAAATAAGTAGAACATGTCGCCAACAGAATTTTTTTAGTGTTCAAGTGCCACAAGAAATAAAGAGTTTTACATAAAATTTACTGTATTGTTTAGAAGCTCCAGTGAATCATCGAAGAAAATCTCGCTGCAGCTTCACCATCTAATTGGAGCGAATCCATTCGATATTTTTAGGTTGGTGTGAATGATAAATGTGCTTTTACGTAACTTCCTCATATCTAGCCAATTTGTTTTAATTAAATTATAGAGCACTATAGCATGCAACACGAAATGGTTGTGAAAATTTTTATTTACATAATTGCCTTCTTGTTCCAAATTTTTGTTATTGGTTGTTTGCTATTATAACCTTCACCCTATTTTTCCCTAATAATTATTATTTGTTTATTATCACCTATATATTACAAGGTTTTTCTAATTGCAAATATGTTGTTTATTGAAATAGTTAAAAATAATTTGGATGTTCTAGCTTCAAAAGAGTTTTTTTTTACAAATGACTAGGAGCCAGATGTCGGGTGTTATATTGTGCAACAAAAAAGAACCTATTTTGTAAGAACGAGCTGTTATTAATGACTACTCTAGATACAGCTACGATAAATATTGTTTATCTTTTCGCTTCTAAAAAAATATTTTTGTTTGTCATACAACATATAACAATACTACATAAATGAATGAAGTTTATCAAGGTTTTGAACTAAATCTTTTTCCATTTGTGACGTTTCTTTGCAATGTTTATAATCATATTTCATTTTAATAGTTTCTGTATATGGTTAGATTATTTCCTTTAAGAAATATAATTTTTATGTTTACATGCATTTTTGATAAAAAGAAGAATTGTTTCTGCATCATATATTGTTCATACTTAAAAGTTGTAAAATTCATTACGGTGGTTTTAAAATGTTAGAAATGATATCTTTTAATTTTGTACTCAAAGTATTACAGTTTTATGATTCATTTGTTTTGATTAATAATGGATCGCGTTGGCGTCTAGGATTTCATCGTATGAGCATTAACGGAAGTTCACATGCAGAAAATAAAACTCCCTTTTTCTGGCTCTATTTAACCTTTCCGTAAGTTAATGTTACATGTAGATTAGATAGGGAAAACGACGCAAAGTTATGTCAATCTGCAGTCTTAATTTATCTAGCTGAATTTGACCGACGATATCTAAAATCGTGTTTTGGAAGGAAGAATTTTTTATTTTGAACACTTCGTATTTACCATTCAAACAATTAACATGTAGCCCGAGTAGGTAAGCTTGCATTGAAGAAAATGTTATCAAACTAACTGTAAATAGTCAATAATATTCGGATAATACCATAGCAGATTGGTGGCTTTTAATTTTAGGGACACCTTTGTTCCCGAATCGACAACTTAATGTTGAACATAAGCATGCTGAGAACAACTAGTTTTGAAGTTCCAAGAGATAAAGGCTGGTGTTTGAGTTATCTACAGACAAAAAATCACTTATCAGGTATTTATAGAAACCTGTGAAACTGTAACCTAGAAAAATTGTAAATGAATGAACATTTTTAAGTAATTGCATGAAATTTATAAACGTACGCCCACTAAGTTTTTGTTATTAGGTTAAGAATTTATATAGTAATTTTATTCGTCGAAACGTTTTCCATTGGGCTAAGTACTTTTTGATATATTTGATTTTTAAAATTTGTTTAAGAATGTCTGTCATGTACGTGTAATAAAAGCATAACAATGTAATGTAGTTGAAAACATAATCGCGTAATAGTGTGTTCAACACAACTAATGTAAAGGTAATACTTCCAATTTTGTTATAATTAATTATTTCGCAAAAACCTAGAGGCGTGATTTAAATTTAGGTCATATACATTTGATTTTTAAAAACCTTTCTTTCAGTTAACCTTTTTAAATAAGTATATTAGTGTTCTTTTGTTTAATGTCTACTTTAACAATAGTGTACTTAATGATTTCTCATATGAGTTTTGGACCAGAATCACTCCCATAGTCTCAGGTTTTGGCACCCTCTTGTTATTCTTTCTGTTGCCTTTTCCTAGAAACTTTGCAAGATTAGGTGGCGTCCAAAATATTTCCCAATACATATTTCACACACAATAGCTTTTCAGGATCATCTTCAAACACTTACACCATTCGTCCCACTGAGTCAGTCAGCAACCATTTTTGTAAGTACAGTCGATTTTTTTGGTACTTCCTCAAAACAGAATTTTTAGCAGCTACTTTACAGTGTTTTTCTGTGGATTACCAGCTAGATGTTCTGGGGTCAAAACTGTAAATATCAGATTTATTACTAAACTCGTTTGTTTTAAGAAGTATTCAATTTGTACCAAAAATGATTTTAACAAGAACAAACGTTTTTAATATGAAGTGTTGCAGATTTAAATTTTGTTCATATTAAACAAACCAAGTGGGAAAGAAATAGCACTAAGTAAACAACAATTTAGTATACTGAACTGTAGAGAACAAAAGATTACAGAAATAAATTTAACAGGGAGGTTGTAATGCCACTTTATAATTTTATAGTTTATTTATTGTATTTTTCGTTTTCGTTCAATAACGGAAGTTCTGCTGTTGCAGAAAATAAAAATTCCCTTTCTCTGGTTCTATTTAACCTTTCCGTAAATTAATTTTACAAGTAGATTAGATAAGGAAAACGACAAAAAGTTATGTCAATTTGCAGTTTTAGTTCATCTAACTGAATTTGACCGACGATATTTAGATTCGCGTTTTGGAAGGAAAAATTTTTTAAATTGAACATCCAAACAATTAACATGTAACCCGAGTAGGTAAGCTTACCTTGAACAAAATGTTATCTAACTAACTGCAAATAGTCAATAATATTCAGATAATACCCATAGCAGATTGGTGGCTTTTAATTTTAGGGGCATCTTTGTTCCCGAATTGACAACTTTATATCGAACATAAGCATGCTGAGAACAACTAGTTTTGAAGTTCCAAGAGATAAAGGCTTTTAGTGGTGTTCGAGTTATCTTTAAACAAGAAAATCACTTATCAGGTATTTATGAAAACTTCTGAAACTGTAACCTAGAAAAATTGTAAATGAATGAACATTTTTAAGTAATTGCATGAAATTTATAAACGTACGCCCACTACATTTTTGTTATTAGGTTAAGAATTTATATAGTAATTTGATTCGTCGAAACATTTTCCATTAAGCTAAGTACTTTTTGATATATTTGATTTTTAATGTTTGTTTAAGAATGTCTGTCATGTACGTGTAATAAAAAAATAACTATGTAATGTAGTTGAAAACATAATAGTGTAATAGTGTTAAGACTTTCTATTGGTGTTCATTCCAACTAATGTAAAGGTAATAGTTCTAATTTTGTTATAATTAATTATTTCGCAAGTATCTAGAGGTATGATTTAAATTCAGATCATATAACATTTAATTTTTAAAAACCTTTCTTTCAATTAACCTTTTTAAATAAGTATATTAGTGTTCTTTTGTTTAATGTCTACTTTAACAATAGTGTACTTAATGATTTCTCATATGAGTTTTGGACCAGAATCACTCCCATAATCTCAGGTTTTGGCACCCTCTTGTTATTCTTTCTGTTGCCTTTTCCTAGAAACTTTGCAAGATTAGGTGGCGTCCAAAATATTTCTCGATTAAGACATATTTCACACACGATAGCTGTTCAACATCATCTTCAAACACTTACACCATACGTCCCACCGAGTTAGTCGGCAACCATTTCTGTAAATACAGTTAATGTTTTTGGTACTTTCTCAAAACAGAATTTTTAGCGGTTACTTCATCGGGCGGCTCCGTGGCGTAGTGGTATGCGTGTGACTACTGCGCCTAAGGTCCCGGATTCGAATCTCGACACGGTCCGCTTGAAAAATGTTAGGCGAGCATTTTTCATAAAAATACGCCCTCGTTCGGATGAGAGGTAAAATGGAGGTCCCGTGTGTGAGTGTTGTCACGCACGTTGAAGATCCCTACCTTGCTTGGACAGCAAGGGTTCGGCAAAATTAAAAATTTTTCAGGTAAAAAAAAAAACTCTCTTCCTGACCAATGTAGTACCTTGGAAAATCACATGTAGGGACTGCTTCATCGAGTTTTTCTGTAGATTACCGTGTTACAGGCGGAAAAGCTACTAAGTGTATTTTTTCCAGTCAAATTATAAAATGGGGGCGGCCTGTAAAACAAAATTTAAAGGGGGGTCACCGGCACTAGCTAGCGGAAGGTCGTGGATCATATAGAAGGTTAAAATTTTGAAAAAAGGGTTAAATTAATTTATAATATACTACAAAAATGTGGCACTTACCTTTCATAAAATATTGTGGCTTAATGATAATTGCCAAGGGCGCCAGACAAGTCGAGAATGTCCAAATGTTCGTACAAAACCTTGAGAAACTTGTCATCCCAAGGAGGACAATTGTTTCTTTTAATCAATTCCTCACTTTTTACTACTTATATATAAAAAAATAAGAAAAACTATTGACTTAATCAACGGCAAACAAAACTATTTAATTCACAGAGCAATAAACGTGAACCTCTTACATTCATTGATTTAGAATTAGAAATATAAGTGAATAGGTGACTATGGAATTTATGAAAATTTTGAGTACATAAGTAGTTATCAAACACTTGTATATGAAAGAAACTTATATTATAAATCGTACACTAAATTAATCCTACGGTTTATGGCCAAAACGTCCTAACAAATAAACTAACTAAAAATTGGTCATGGTTCTTAACTATAAAGACTTACTTACTAATAATTGTCCATTGTTTGAGGGTTTGGTTTCCAACGTAGAGCAGTTATTAAATTTGGGAAGAGAATCTCGCTTGTTGCTTCTGTTTGTAATGATTAAGAAAATTGACTAGCACACGAACTCGGCAGAATTTTTGACAATATCACTTACTTGTGCGTCACACGCCTACAAGCTTTTTAAATATTTATCTTGCATCACTATAAATCCGCGAACATATGTGCATAACCCTCGCGAAACTGGAAGAGTATCACTTCTTTCCAATTTTTTTCTAACGTGATACGAAGTGGAATATTCTATGTCATGCCAGAGAACGCTACCCGCAAAACTACGTTTCTCTCTACTTCTTGACCACCGTCGGCCCCATTGGAAGAACTCCCCGTCTTTGGCTAAAGCCTTCAAATATATAGACTATTCCTATCCTAATAATTATGAGCGTCATTTTCTGTTATCCAATGACTGAACCGAACCTCCCACAAAACAAGATTTCAGAAACCATATCCAACCCCTTTTTAGATGATAATCACGGAAGCAACTATTTTCCCAAGAATTTAAATTATCTTTTTTTCTACGAATTTCTGAATTATGGCAATGTGGAATCTACCTATGGCGGCCGTAGTCTGGCATTAACAAAGACCGGCTAACCTACTTGAGCCGAAATGGATTTTAAATACAATGGATGTCTCCAGACTACTTAAAATTACTTGTAATATTTGAACAAATCAATTGGAAATAGTTTCCGCTATTTATAAAAGGTTTCGTTTTTGTATAACTGTTGTCAATCAACGAAAGGTTAAGCTTTTCAAACTGAAATTGGTTTCCTTTATTTACGCTAAAAAGGTACTAAACTTTTAAGCAGTTTATTGTATTTGACTTACGAGCTTTAAATGATGACCTGCCGCTGGAATTTACTAGCCCGAAGCTATCGGTAAATGTGGTCTTTTATTACAAGGGAGCCTGACTGAATGTGAAGTAATTTGTTGTAGGAATTTTTGTCTATACTTTATTCAAGTTACTGAATTTTTAATTAATTAATTTGTTTAGTCGTTAACATTACAAAATAATGTTACAACCGGCTAGATTTTCTGGGGCCAAAACTGTAAATATCAGATTTATTACTAAACTCCTTTGTTTTAAGAAGCATTCAATTTGTACCAAAAATGACTTTAATAAGAACAAACGTTTTTAATATGAAGTATTGCAGATGTAAATTTTGTTCGCATTAAACAAACCAAGTGGAAAAGAAATAGCACTAAATAAACTAAAAATTAGTATACTAAACTGTAGAAAATAAAAGATTACAGAAATATACTATACAAGGAGGTTGCGGATGCCACTTAATAACTTTAAAGTTTATATATTGTATTTCTCGTTTTCGTTTATTTCTTTATCTGTTGCTTTGCATTTTGTAGCGTCTGTATTTATTCAGATTGATTAACGTAAATCATGGACACGTGGTGGTTACGTGATGGGATCCTATAGGTTCGCGTCGGAATCATGTTTTTCATTTTATATACTGTATTGGTAGACCAGACAATGACATAATCCCCCCTAAACGAAAGAAGGAGATGGAAGTGACTGGCAGGGGTTACATCTGATGGGAAAAAATTACGAAATTATTTACTTACAAGCCATAGATCAAAACACATGTAAGGGAGAATAATAAAAAAATAAGACACCGGGTGTAGATAGGCTGCGAGCAGAAACTCTAACCGCCGTTGGACAATTAGCAACAGAACATTTCTTCCAAGTTGTCGGCTACGAGGGACACTATTTATGTATTGAAAATAGTAAGAATTTTGTAAATACTAAAGTAATTGTAAAAACTTTTATACAAAGAAACACTGTGTATTCATAACAAGATTAAAGGGCATACAATTTTATGTTCATTGAAAAGCGTATAAACTAACGCAGAACATGCGGTCGTGTATTTTAAATTAAAGAGTATTTCGGTTTCAAGATTGTGGAAGCACCTTCAAATATTTATTCATCATGTAGAAAAATCCATAAATCAAGATAATATATAAGCATTATAAACGTACATTCCATAAACATCCCAATTAGACATTTAACAAAGTTATAAATCAAAGATAACCAGAGGATGGCAGTAATTTAGATAAGATAAGCATTTAAAATGCCAATTGAGTATTACTGCGAGATGTAAAATGTACTATTTAACGTTCAATTGCATCATCCATATGAATTAAACCTGACAGATGGTTCCAGATTTTTATGCCGTAGCAAAATTGTTATTATATAAACCGACTAAAGAAGGCAATCAAGGTTAATTAAATTGAATTGAGTTCAGTTCACGTTCGTGTCTTACCATACGTTTAAAAATATCTGCCAATAAATAATAATGAATTTTAAAGTTATAACGTTATAACGTATAACGTATAACAATTGACGTTAAAAATTAATTTTAACTTGAATATGAAAAATTAAAATCTGAAGTAAATAATGGAATTAGTTTAAAGAATGAATGGTGATAAGTTACTGCTGAATGAAAGAAAAATGATATATAAATTTTTCAAAGGTATTTATCGGTAAATTTAAAGTTTTAAAGTTTATATATTGCATTTTTCGTTTTCGTTTATTTCTTTATCTATCACTTTGCATTTTGTAGCGTATGTATTTAATCAGATTGATTAATGTAAATCACGGAACGTGGTGGTTGCGTGATGGGATCCTATAGGTTCGCGTTTGCATCATGTTTTTCATTTTATACACTCTATTGGCGGAACAGACAATGACATAATTCCTAAACGAAAGAAGGAGATGGAAGTGACTAACAGAGGTTACATCCGATGGGAAAAAATTACGAAATTAATTACTTACAAGCCATAGCTCAGAACACGTGTAAGGGAGAATAATAAAAAAATAAGACACCGGCTGTAGATAGGCTGCGAGCAGAAACTCTAAACGCCGTTGGACAATCAGTAACAGAACGTCTTTCAACTTGTCAGCTATATCTATGAGACCGGCGAGATATCCAAAGATTCCAAACGTATAATCGCCATACCAAAAAGAGAAGTGCGGACATATCTGAAAATTTTCGAACAATAAGTTTAGCGACACACGTGTCAAAAATATTAACTAAAATTGTACAAAGACGGATGGAAAAGTGGACTGAAGAAATACTAGGAAAAGATTAATAGGTTAAGGCTAAACAGGGGTTCGCGGTGTTGTCTATATCACCACGCCCGAGCTGAACACAAAACAAACTAAAGAATTGCAGTTGACTATATCAAAGTACACGAGCTGAAAACAGAACAAACTAAGAATCGTGAGAAATTCCAACTCATTTTTTGTGGTACCCAAAAATGAGCACGCTCATTGGCCAAACAAAATTTGGAGATTCCTTTACATTCGAAAATTGAAAAACACAATTTCGTTGGTTAAAGACATCATTAACGTTTTTCAACACAAGAAGCATAGGAAATGGAAGTGTATAAATATAATTGCAAATTCTTCGAAAGACATTCGTTAGTGCTCACCATAGCCTAAGGAATTACCTTGCAGTGCACCCCATAGCCTGCAAAACCTCCAGCGAGCAGTGCTTTCCATGACCAGGCGTATTCTCGGACGGTGATGTTGTCCGCCGCCGAACCTAGGGCACCTTATTATAATTCATCAAACAATACTTAACAAATTACGTATGAACGTTAAGCTCCGTTCCATACTTAACCAACAAGACGTTATTGTGATTGCGTCTGTCAATCCTACCTCCAAAACGACATTCCCTTGACTCCAACGGCGGTGCACTTGACGAGGCTTAAGGTACCACTACCACGAAGTCGTCCGAAGAGTTCAGAAGACAACCGAAGACTTCTGATTCCCTCTATGCTTGTATATATGTTCAATTAATAGTTTTAATTTCATATCATAATTCTTTGTAACTTAACGTTGTCCCACTTGTAAAACACGAAGCCTTCCGAAGAGTTCCGAAGACCGCCGAAGACGTCTGGACCTCTTTAAACTGTAAATATTTTCTAACTATCGCTGCTCAAGTTCTTACTTACTTACCGAATACAACCGAAGGCTTCTGAACTTCTTTATGATTGTATATATGTTCAATAAGTAGTTTTAATTTCAAATCATAATTCTTTGTAACTTCTCGTTGTTCTCAAGCAAAACACGAAGCCTTCCGAAGAGTTCCGAAAATTTCCGAAGACCGCCGAAGACATCTGGACTTCTTCAAACTGTAAATATTTTCTAACTATCGTTGTTCACTGGACCTCATAAGTAAATTCTGAAGCCTTCCGAAGAGTTCTGAAGCGTAACTGCTTCAAACTGTTGAAATCATTCAATTTTACCTAAATCACTTTTATCTTTATGAATTTATGAAACTTATAATTATTTTTGCTTATAGTTATTAAACAAATAATCAAACCAAGCCTACATGCTTTCAAACGCCGTCCACTCGAACGATAACAGCGGGAGGCCATTTTAGCCTCAATAGTGATAATGGAGAAAACAATAGAAAAAGAATTAAGCGTGTACATGGAATTTGTAGATCTGAAAAACGCATTCAATACTGTAAGATGTAAAAATGTTTGAAATATTCCAAAGGATTGAAATGAGTTACAGGGATAGATGGATAGTAAATAACTTATACAAAGAGCAAATAAATGGTGGTAATAGAATTAGAGCAGAAACGTAGAGAAGTAAATATTAGGAAATAGGAGAGACAGGGATGTGAGCAATCCCTCATTAATTTTAACTGTCAAATGCAGATAGACATTTGAAATTATTATGCAGGGACAAACGATGGATATGCTTAGATTTTGAGGCGATATAGCGGTATTAGCATCTATCAAGGAAGAGTTAAAAGCAGCTCTTAATAAAATAAAAACAGTACTAACAGAGAGAAGTGGTGTGAAAATAAACAAGAATAAAACGAAAGTGCTAGTCTGTAAAGAAGAGGAAAATAAGTACAAAACCAGATTAAAAATAGTAAATTAGAATTTACAAGAGGTTAAGGATTTCTGCTACCTACGAAGCCAAGTAGCGCGAGAGGAGAAAAGTGCAAAAGATATAAAAAAATAACACAAGGCCGCGCTTCATTTAATAATAAAAAACAGCTGCTACGTTCGAAGACAACAAACATAGAACCAAGGAAAAATTGTTGAAAGCATGTGTGGAGCACAGTACTATACGGCTGTGAAACGTGGACTGTAGAAGTGTTTGAAATGTGGCGCTACAGACGTATGATGAAGATCATGGACCGACAAAGTTAAGAACAATGAGGTCCTAGAAATAGTAGGGGAAGAAAGAAATATTTAGAAAACAGTAGGGAGATAAAATACGTTCTAAGGTATGAGGGAATAGTGCAAAATATACTAGAAGCAGAGAAAGGGAAAAGAGAGGTAGTGGTAGATCTAGATTAGACTATCGCACACAGATATTGAAAGATTTAGGCCGTAAGAATTTCATGGAAATGTGTAAGTTAGCTCAGAAAAGGAGACAATGGAGGAAGCGTCCAACCAGTTCTGGGACTGAAAACCTAAAGATAATGGATGAAGGAATTTTTATTGTATATTTAAATTAAATCAAATTTTAAAATCCTCAAGCAATTTAATTAAGGTATACCGAAAATTTTATTCTCATCTTATCGTTTATAAACAATTACAATGGGCCACTTTCTTCTATTACAGTGTCTGGTCATTTAACTTTATTAACACGCCGGACTTAAAATACACAACCAAAATTTATCGACTGGTTTATACAAACATCACCCACTCATTGCATGTTACAATTATAGAAAGTCGGGAGCTTCTTCTTACACTACACACATTGTTAATCCTCAGAAAACAATTTTTAACCAAAACGTTCAGTCCAATTGCTTTTCAATTAACAAGTTGGAGACACTTGACACTTTACAAAAGTAAACTGCGTGGGATAAAGCCCACGTTTATATCCACCCAGTTCATTTATATCATAATTAATTTGTGCAAAACCACCACTAAACCGGATGCATAAAACAAAGTAAAGCTTTACTATGCATGTCAGTTTACGCCCTTAGTCGTAACCATTACTAACCTAAATATAGTAAAAGTTACTGAGTGGTTGAAATAAACGTCCTTGTAATATGGGGCAAGTCCTTGACTGGAATCATATTTCATTGTACACAAAGAAGCTTTTAGAGCATGTGATTGAATGAAATTCAAACTTACCTGATTTTCCAACGTTAGATTTTCCAATTACAACTATACGGACTTTAGGTGGGCTATTTTTTTCATCGGTTTTCATTTTCCTGTAACAAAAAAATATACCTTTACAAGTCAATTCAAGCACACTAAGTGACGTATGAATATACCCCATTGTTGAAAAAATGCCAAGAAATACGACATATACAAAAATCTGATTCAAGATTAATTTACACAAAAAATGGCGCCAGGGATTAATTTATAACTAGGAGCGTGGACGCCAAGTTACTAATTTGTCAGTGCAGTGTTGATATCTATATATTTTTATATTTTTATTACGTTTCCTTGATACTAAGTTATAAAATTTAGTGTGCAAATCGCAAGTAACTTTTTAGTGTTGTATTAATAACTTTTGCACTTCTATAGAAATATTTTGCATGTTCAAATAATGTCAACTACCCCAAAGTCTCATAAAATAAGACGCATTAAAATTTACTATTTGTACTTTTCAAGAAATGAAGTTAATGATTGTATTAGGGTTATGGTTTTAAGTTACGAAGTCGTGGTTAAGCCGAAAATAATTTATCGGACAAAAATTGTAGGTGTAGATTTGCAGAAAAATCACACCGCTCGTACATAACCTGTATTTTAAGATTTAGGGTATTTACTTGTCGTATTTTAATTCATACGTTCGCATTTTTGTTTTACGATTAACAATTTTATTTCGGTGTCCCTTCCCACATAAAATAGAATAAGCAAGCGTTCACAGTTTAGTCGACAATTTGTAAAAATCGCAGTACAAGATGTATTTACAAGTCTGAAAGCTTGGTATGAGGATGTGGCATATGAACCGCATCAAAAGCTTCATACACGATTGACATAAATGGGGTGGCGAATGAAAATATGACGATTGCGACGAAAAATGTGTCACTGGTATTTAAACTCTTTTTTGATTTGAAAGTTAGATTTTTTAATATAATCATTCCGTAGCTCAACATTGCGCTCACAGCTACTATATAATTCCCAACCCTCAAACAATAGTCTGGCGTTTTGTTTGCAAAATGCTTGCTGCAGCTATGCTGTTTGCTTGTTTTAAAGAGTGTGCCTAAATAAGCAACGAATTCAGTAGAAACTTTAAGATTAGCAAAACCACCAACACTGAAGAAGCCACCTTTTTTTGCACGCAGTCCAGTGGGTACCACACCAGTGAGCAGCATTAAAATTATAGATATCTATTGTAACTGGAGAAAGTTATGAAAATTATGCTTCTATAGAGAGAATTCTCGATTTTTAAATCACAAATAGTTTAGGCAAAATTATGTAGGTTAGATGTGTTCTTTCTTTCTACAATTTATCGTCCTGAAGCTGTGAAACAGGATTTGCAATTTGCGGTCGGCAATCTATCAAAATTAAAACGCTCGAAAAGCTCTTGTTTGCTACAGTTGGTTAGCCTATAATTACAAAAACAAAAAAAATGATTGGCTGGCTGGCGAAACATTCTGCTGAATAAATAACCACTTTAAATTCCCAGTCTGAATTAGAAAATAAACGACACTGTAAACTCAATTAAACGAAGATCTCATACTTACAAATAGATGTGTAACAACTCAAAAATCTTTGACAATTGCTGATTTTGAGTTTATTTATTGCTGCTCTTATGTTTAACCAGTTACGTGCCTCTGGTATTTTAATTCAAACGTTCGCATTTTTATTTTACGATTTCAAATTTTATTTTTGTTTTCCTTCCCACATAAAATAGAATAAGAACTCGCAGTTACGTCAACAACTTGTGAACATTGCAATACAAGACGTTTTTACAGTTTGTAAAAAGAAAACAAATGAGCTGGTATGAGGATGTAGTGTAGCAATCACATCAAATCCCCTATACACGATTAATACTAATGCTTTGCCGAAAACTGAAAATGTTACTGTTCTCTAATAAAAAAATAGGTCACTGGTATTAAAGCATTTTATTTTTATTTAGAAGTTTAATTACATTTTTTAATATTGTAGCGCCGTTTAGTCTACTTTTGACCAGAATGATACAGCGGAGTGTAAGCGAGGTGTTTACATACAAAAGATGATTGATGGGCCCCTGCGGAACAATATCTTTTAGATGGACTTGATTGAGAGGAAACAAGGTTACAATAGGAAATCTCTAGAATGTTATTTACATAATTTCTGGTATGTTCCCGAAATGATTAGAAAAATTGAAAAAGATATAAATAACCGTTAAGGCTTTGAAGTTCAGTTCTAATTAAAGCTTTGATTAGAATTTACGTTTTTATTCGACCTGCAACGGAGTACAGTCGGAGAATGCATGTTACTCAGACTGGGACTTAATTATGGCATTAAAAGGATTTAGCACATTCAATATAAACTAAAAGAACTTGGTTGGTTAAATATGAAAAATAAAGCTACAGTGCATACTCTCTGCTTATTTCATAAATTGCAGCTGTACAAAACGCCACCCTACTTGTACGAAAAGATCACCTACCGCACTAACGTCCATAACATTAATATTCGAAGAAGAGAGCATATCTCTATTCCTAAACATAACTTGGAACTTTATAAACGATTTTTCTTCTATAACGTAGCTAATCTTTATAACTCCATCCTTTTCGACGTTAAAACCCTCAACGTACCCCGTTTCAAGGTTGAAATATTCAAGCGTTTGCTTTCTGCCAAATAATAATAATCTCATCCCTTTTTTTTAACTCTTTAGCCTTCAAAAGTTTTCTATATTCTAATTATCCTTTTTCTTATTCTAACTTTCATTATTTGCTTCAGTTTTTGATAGCTATAGTGATGCGTACTAGCCAATTCATGAAATTGTATTTTTATATATTGGGTTAAGTGGAAGAACAGATCTAGATATAATATGTTATATTTACATCTGAACTTCGCCCTTTGAACTATGCATATGTATTCTTCTTTTAAGATTTTATATCTCTGTATATTTAATTTCTTTTATGTATGTTTTGCTTAGTTCAAATAAAGACGAATAATAATAATAATAATAATAATAATAATAATAATAATAATAATAATAATAATAATAATAATAATAATAATAATAATAATAATTTTAATAATAATAATAATAATAAAGTCGTGATATAAATTAGTTTTATATTCTGCTAATACAGTATTGCCCGAAATAAACAGTACTGAAATTGTAATTGTTTTGTATATTTAAAAAATACATATTATTGACACTTTATTATATGTTCTAAATGTGCACCTCCTCGTTCGAGACAGACTTCATAACGATGTTCTAAGTTTCTGGTCATGTTATTGAATAAGGGTTGTCTCAGGGCTGCGAAGAAGACTCTAACGGCATCCTTTAATTCATCGATGGTTTGTGGTGCCCGTTTGAAAACGGCATTTTTAGCCATGCCCCAAATGTATGCGTCTGGAGGTGTGATGTCTGGAGAATGTGAAGGATAAGGGAAGTCAGTAAATCGTGATATGAATTTGCTTGGAAAATGTTCTTGAAGAAATTGACGAATTGCGGCAGCAGTATGGCAAGTTGCCCCGTCCTGCTGAAAAAATTGGTTTCGAAATGCCAAGTTACGTGCACGACAGAATTGACGTAGATCAGGGATAAATCGTGTTAAAATTTGTCTGTACCTCTGTTGATTAAGTGTGACTTGCCTACCATTCTCTTCGATAAAGTACGGACCAATGATTCCGTGTCCGGAAACAGCACACCAGACACTCACTTTTTCACTATGTAAAGGAACCTCTTGAACCTCATCGGGTCTGGCAAAGCCCAGAAATCGATTTGTGCGACGATTCACATAGCCTGACAAGTGAAAATGTGCTTCGTCTGAAAACCAAACATTTTCAAAAATTCAGGATTTTCATACTGTAACGCGAGAATTCTGGCGCAATATTCCACTCTACTGCGATAATCCCGAGGATGTAGTTGTTGATGTACCTGAATCACATACGAAAATGTACCCAGCTCCTTCAGGATTCTTTGAAAGGAAGTTCTTTTTAAATCAAGTTGTAACGCTGTCCTTGCCTGGCTGACTTTCGGATTTTCTAAGATTTGCTCAAAAACACGTTCATGGTTATTGTTGTTGTTAACTGTCCTGGGACGCCCCGAGTTTCCTTTTCGTTGGCACAATACACTACCTGTATTTCTAAACTTTTCAATAACCTTCAAAATTACAGCATTATTTGGAGAACGTTTATTAAACCTTTGTGTGAATTGATCAGACACGTATAGCAAACTTGCACCATTATGTCGGCCGATTCCGTATGAACGAAAATAATGCTCTACCAGAAACACTTTCTCCTCTGTACTTAACACCATTTTTATCAATTAGGCCCAATTAATTATTTGTTTGAGGTTTACTTGACAGGTCTATACTAGCTAACTTGAGTGTGGCAGCGCGCGCATAAAAACACCGCCAACTTAGTTTCAGTACTGTTTATTTCGGGCAATACTGTATAAAGTGTCCTATGTGATATAAATTACTGAAATGATCGATATAAATTATTTTAGTTACCATATAAATTAATATAAGTTAATTAGAGTGCTTTGATTTAATTAAGATTGTATCGTAATTTTAGAAGTTAGTATTTGTACTGTTAGCAATTGGCTGGAAATAAATTGTCATCGGCTCCTTAAGGATTTTATTGTAGCTATGAGCTGTGTAATCAGTTGATAATAAAGAACTGTTGTTTGTGCAAAAAGCGTGTTCATTACATTGGTGTCAAGTAGTGAAATTATGATGAAAAAAAAGTTTCAAAAGATTTATATTTGCATGCCTGTAACTCGTAGCCACCAACGGGAGCTAGATAGCGAAATTCTTTCTTTTTGAAGGATTGCAAGTCCCGCATAGAAGAAAATTACGTAAAACTACAGGAAAGTGTTACAGAGAAATTACAACAACACGCAGAAAAACAAGATCAAAACTGTGTAAGCTTGGCAGCGAAATTACAAAAACCTACCACGTGATTTACAGAAAAATTAGAGCTTCGCAGAAACACCGAACGAGACCACCGTAGATATCTATAAGTCAACTACAGTCAATTGAAAGAGGAATTTACACAGGAAGCTAAAAACTGCAAAAGCGGTTGAATAATTAAAAGAAACTACAAATACTACGAAAAACTAGACAAGTTTTTGATATTGGAAGCAAAACTTTCTGAAAATTTGCGAAATATGGAAGAAAAGATGAGGTTGAAAGACGAACAGAGTAATACCATAACAGTGCAAGCACTGTCAGTGACACGATAACATGTCCCAGAATTTAAGAATGTCAGCAAATGCGAACTGGCGTCAAGGTTTATAGTAAAACCACCCACATTTGATGGAAAGTTACCTTGGTAGACAAATTTCAAACAATTCGGGGCTATCGTGAGAGCTAACGGCAGGAACAATGGTGAAAGGGCAACCGCGGTTATTGTTGCATTATGAGGCGAGGACTTGAACATTCTGCAAACCATACCTTACATGTAATTTTCCAATGCTCCACCCTAAGGTACTACATTGGCCAGGAAGCGAGTTTTTTTTTACCTGGAAAATTTTGAATTTTGCCGAACCCTTGCTGTTCCAAGCAAGGTAGGGATCTTTAACGTGCGTGACAACACTCACACACGGGACCTCCATTTTACCTCTCATCCGAACGAGGGTGTATTTTTGTGAAAAATGCTCGCCTAACATTTTTCAAGCGGACCGTGTCGGGATTCGAACCCGGGACCTTGGGCGTTGCAAACCATACCAGACCATGACCAAGAAACTATAGAACCTTAACATCAAGGTTGCAAATAAGGTACGACGAAGTCGTTGATTGTTGCAGTATGAGGCGAGGACTTGAACATTCTGTAAACCATACCAGACCATGACCTAAAAACTACGGAACTTTAACATCAAGGTTGGAAATGATGTACGACCACTCTGATTTGCAACAAGTGTACTACGCTTAAGTAAAGAACCGTTACCAAAAGGCCAACAAAAATTTTCAAGATTTTGAAGCGGATTTTACTCGCTTGGTAAAACTAACCTACCCAACAGCAACGGTTAACTTTCTAAAACTGGTGTCAATGCAGACCTTTATTGATGGAATTTGCGACGAGAAGATCGAGCAAGCACTACAACTGATCCGGCCAAAGACTTGACATAATGTGTTGGCTTATACCTTATTGTTAAAGGCGGCAAAGCAAGTGACACGTTTTATCTGTGGCAAGGTAGGTCACTCTGGAGAGGAGCAAAATCAAGAGAAGGTGAAGTAGGTGATTTGATTGGTACTTTGTGACCAGATGTTAGAGAAAAAAAGGCGGCGGCGCTAGAATCATAGATTTGGGTACAGGCAGATCCGATGTCAACGATTCAAGAAAGCACCCGAGAGCCAAAATTATTAGAAGGGGTCGACGATTGGCAACCAGTACAATTGCGGACCGAACAAGGAAATGGCGAAGATCGAGATTTTATTATAGGTTAGAAAGCTAGAGGAAAGTTCCCATCTTTGCAGCATATTAGTCTTTTGAGTAGCACCTTGAAGTCGTACTGGATACGATGAGATTCCTTTGGGTAAAAAATGGGATCTTGGTGCGATCCTTGGAGAACAGACACCTCAACACAATACGGTGTAACAAAGCATTTTTCGTAACTTCTGGAAATAGAGAATTTCATTTTATTTATTAAGACTCATCCCCAGACAGGATAGAGATCACCGAATTATAACGTTCACAAGTCTTTGACCTTGTTTCCTTTATAGGAGGTGACAGCGCCGATATCACCAACGGCAGATATGATCTTTTTTTTATTTAGACAGGTATAAAAAGCAGAGTATTGGTGAGACGAGAGACGATTGCAGTCCGTTAGTTCGCGAGCTGTTACAAACTTTTGATAGTATCCCTCGCTATTCTTATCTAGAACTAAACAAAACGGACCGATTTTGGTAACGTTGGCGCTGAGTCCTTGTTGACTAATGCCAGAAACTCGCCTGGCTAGTCTGACTATGGTTTTAGGTGTCCTGATTGGCAGTAGTAACACCTGTCTAGTATGCCTCGACGTTTTGTACGGGACGTGAAACGATGGCCGGGAAGTCATTGTTTGTATCGGGGGGTCACAGGATGCTAATCGTCTGTTCTAGAGGTTTTTCCGTGCGACTTTGTTTAAGCGACTTATTTAAACTATATCTTTGTATTCTTTAACGGCAGCTATCAGTTGTGCGGTGTTATTACAAGTAGACCGGTGCATGAATAGACGGTATTCGGGAAGTAGCTTTTGATGTAACCAATACTTTTCTTGCTGCGAAGAAAAAGTTCAGCGTAGTTGGATTAAAGTTTAAGGTTCTATGATGCAGTCTATTGCTTTTTCTGCTTTTCTCGGAAGTCTATGACTCTACGTGTGATCTTTCAATGCTCCGCCCGATGTTACTATATTGGCCAGGAAGCAAGTTTTTTTACATTGACATTTTGAATTTTGACGAACATTTGCTATTGCAAGCAAGGTAAGAATCTTTAACCTGCGTGACAACACTCACGCATGGGATTTGCATTTTACGTCTCCTTCGAACAAAGGCGTATTTTTATGAAAAATGCATGTCAAACCTTTTTCAAGCGGACCGTATCGGGAATCGAGCATGGGACAAGTAGCCTTACACTACATTTGGTTTTCCAGTGCTCCACATTAAGACATTACATTGATCAAGACCCAAACCCTTACCATTCCAAGCAATATGCGAATCTTTAGCGTACGTTACAACACACACAAGAAAAGTACTCGCCTAACATTTTTCAGGCGGTCCGTGTCGGGAATCAAACCTGGGATCTTAGGATTTGTGGTCACACGCGAACTAACTAAGCCACGGAGCCGCATGATGTCTATAACTAATTAATACTTCCTTTTTAATTAAATAATCAGTTGGCAGGAAAAGTATCCTAAAATCGTGTAAAATCTTGTACCAGGACTTAGAATTGTTGTGGTACCACAAGTTTGAGTCAGATAAGAGATCGCCTAAAATCGATAGCAATGTATCTGGAACCAGGTTATAACGAATACACATTTTGTCTAGGCGTTCAATGAAGACAACCGGGTCGGTACGTCGATGAAAGTTTTCCTTCCAGTTGTGACCTTTAAACGGGGTCGGGGTTGGTGGTGAAATGTTCCGCGTTGATTCCGTAGCGGTTGGACGGTGTTGGTTGTAGGTGTTGTATTACGGGGTTGAGGGTTGGACTCGAGGGTTTTAGCGGGCGTGGGAGCGTGTACCTAAAATAATGCTAGGTTCGGGCCAGGGCGGCCTTCTCGGAGAAATCATACAAATCAGCTGCGTAGTTCTGTTACGGTACTTTCAGATTGCAGACAAAATTTTTTATTTCCTCTAGAAGTGACTGCTTTTTAATCGATAAATTTGTCCGACCCCTCCACAGCTTTTTGATGGTCTGAGAAAATATAGGGGCGTGAATGGTTTTCGGACTCAGTCAAGGCGATGTCTTTAAAAAGCATTCTAAAAATACTTGCAGGCTCGGGGTAAGTTGTTGACAAAACAACCTAATAACGCTGTGCTAAAAGAACAAAAAAATTATCGGTTAACTAAATTTAAAAAAAAAACAGAACAGTTCTAACGGTAAGAAGAAAAAATGAGGACGGTCCCTCTTTGGGCGCCTATTTTGTGACGCACTTTTCATTGGTATTAAGGCGAGTTGGTGTTGGTAAAGATTTCCTCTATCGTCGGTACCGGTAAAAGTCGTAAGTTAATGCCCAAGTGGAAGGGGCCATTTAGAATCTCAAGGGCGTTGAAGGATGATCGTTATGAGGTGACTCATATTCTGGGTTCTAGCAGATCGAGAACCTCTTACAGTGGTGTATATGCTGCCGACATATAAAAAATTGGGTCACCTTCGATAATATGTAATAGGGCCGTTGTTATGCCGTCAGGATTGTTCCCTGGACATTAAATTGTCGTCGGGTTAACTATCCTTGGGCCGTTGTTAGGCCGTCGGGATTAATTGTTCCCTGGACATTAAATTGTTGCCGGGTTAACTATCTCTGGGCCATTGTTACGTCGTCGAGATTAGTGGCCTCCTGGATAATAACTTGTCGTCGGGTAGAGTGTCCTTGATCCATTTATGCCACGGGCAGTTTATCCATGGACATTAAATTTTCATCGGGATAACTACCCTTAGGCTATTATTCAGCCATCGGGACAGGCGTCCCTGAGCACTGATTTGGCAGTTAGCATGGGTTCCTTATGACATGGGTTTAGAGCGACTATCATCCGGTCAGAACGGCCGCGTGTTAGCGGTCTCTTGTGTTGCTGACCACAGTCATTACTGCATAGACCCTGGTGGATGATGTCGCCATGGTATTGAGCAGCCGGTCCGTGGGTTACGATAAAATACGAGGAACTATTATTGAAGGAGGGGAATGTCAAGCAATTAATTTTAAAAATGTCAAGTTGATGTGTGTTATTTTTGGCCTAAAATAAAGTTTTTTACTTAAATAATTATTAGTCGTTACCACGATTGTGATGAGGTTTGTCACATTTGCACTTATCAGCTGTCATTTAGGCACAACTAGTTGCAAGATCCTTCATGAAGCAGTATTTGTTTTACACATTGACTTTCCCGTATGAAGCAAAGAAGGTATATAAATAGTAAATGATAATATTAAAGGACAAAGATGGTTTTGTAACCCTGGACTGATCTTCTTAAGATACTTATAATGTTCTAGATTTTTGGAAACAAACTTGCGCTAGTGTAACTGGTCAGTTGTACCAGTAACGACCGTGTTGCTTTTATAGAAACGTTTATGAATTAATCGGTTTTCGTAAGCAATTAAAAAGACAAAGTCGTGTTAATAGCGGTTAATAAATCAAAGAAAAAACTGGTTATTCTTGTCAAATCGTTGTATTTAATGGAAAAAATCTAATATCATATTGTTTGTTTATTGTGCATTGCTGCGAGTACTCGCAGCCCAATCATCTTGTTTTGTAAATTATAAATTGGTGTGCATACATTCTGAATAGACCTGCACCTTGACGACGTTCTAAAATACTGGTACAGGTAGAATAATGGCTTGAGCGTTGCAATGAGCTAGAGCCGAAGTATAGGTTTAACTAAATTAATGGGGTCTTTAGTGAGGTACCAAACTGACAAAGACAGGTCCCCGAAAGAGGGCAGCAGCTTTTTCTGTACTTAGATTGGCAGAGACCATAGGAGTTAGTAGACACTCTACGACACACTACTGTGATGTGGAAGGCAACGGGAAATCACTACATTACCTCCTAAGTACACTGCGTACAGAAATTGTTAGTAAACATGATGGCATCCTCTGGGGTAAAAAATTCCGGAGGTAAAATAGTCCTACATTTGGATCTCCGGGAGGGGACTACTTCGGGGGATGTGATCCGAAAGTGTAGAAAAAGATCCGTGAACATTCTGCGAGTCGGAGCGTGGAATGTCAGAAGTATGAAACACGAGGCGGCTCGGTGGCGTAGTGGTATGTGTGTGACTCACAAAAATACACCCTCGTTCGGATGAGAGGTAAAATGGAGGTTCTGTGTGTGTGTGTTGTCACGCACCTTAATGATCCCTACCTTGCTTGGAACAGCAAGGGATCGGCAAAATTCCAAATTTTCCAGGTGAAAAAAACTCGCTTCCTGGCCAATGTAGTACCTTTGGGTGGAGCACTGGAAAATCACATGTGAGAAGTATGAAACAAGTAGGTAAGCTAAAGAACCTGAAACTTGAAATGGATAGGTTAGCACTAGACATAGTAGGAATCAGCGAAGTCCGCTGACCAGAGGCGGGGGATTCTTGGAGTGGAGACTTTAGGGTAATTCATACAGGATCAGAGGAAGGAAATGCGGGTGTGGGGATAGTTATGCGAAAAGAGATAGGACGACGTGTAGAAAACTACTTACAAAAGAGCTCATGGTTAGACTTGAATCTAAACTCGTAAATACAGTAATAATACAACTATACATGCCCATCTCTAGCTAGAGTGATGAAGAGCTAGAAGCGATTTACAATATCGAAGACATATTAAGATACGTAAAAGGACACGAAAATTTAATAATTGCGGGGGATTTTAATGCAGTGGTAGGTGAGGGTAGGGAAGGAGCGATAGTAAGTTTAATTGGTTTAGGCACGAGAAACGACAGGGGAAATACGCTGGTAGAATTTTGGGACAAGAACAATTTAATCATCGCAAACACATTATTTCAACATCAGGCTAGAAGATACACGTGGAACATGCTAAGAGATATAGGAAGATATCAAATAGATTACATTATTGTTAGACAACGGTTTAGAAATCAAGTAATAGACTGTAGAGCTACCCGGAAGCGGATATAGACACTGACCACAACATCGTAATTATGAAGGCCGCACTTAAATTAAAAATCTAAAAAAGAGGAACGAAAAAAGGCACTTTGAGTTTGAGAAGCTAAAAGATAAACATATCCACAAAATATTTAAAAAAAGGTCAAATAAATTGCTGAAAGATATCGGGAAAATATCTGATACGAAGGAAGTAGACACAGAATGGAATAACATTAAATCTAGCCTAGGCATGGCGGCCAGAGATATTCTGGGGTATACAGAAAAAGAAAATAAGAAACCATAACAAAGGTTATCCTGAATTTAATAGAAGAAAGACGAAAATACAAAAGTAGATCAGACGAAACAGGAAAACAAAGATAATGTAAAGAAAGTAGCTAGATTGCAGGAATATATAGGGAATTTATATTCAGGAGAAAAGGAATCAGACATTGAAAAGAATGACTTGGGATATCCTATACCTAGAGATGAGTTTGAATTAGCATTAAAGAGTTTGAAAAATGGAAGACGCCGGGTATAGATAAGCTGCAAGTAGAAACTCTAAAAGGCACTGCACAAGCAGTAACAGAACGTCTGTTCCGACTTGTAAGGTATATGTATGAGACAAGCAAGATACCCAAAGATTTCAAACGTAACATCGTAGTAACTATACCAAAAAAAAAAGAGGCGCAGATAGATGTGAAAATTTTAAAACAATAAGTTTGACAGCACGCGTTTCAAAAATATTAACTAGAATTGTACAAAGACGAATGGAAAAACGAGTTGTAGAAATACTGGGAGAAGATCAGTTTAGGTTTAGGCGCAACAGGGAAACACGGGAGGCTATTTTAGCTCTGAGGGTGATAATGGAAAAAACAAGAGAGAAGGGGGAAAGTGTATATATAGGGTTTGTAGATCTGGAAAAAGCATTCGACAATGTAAAATTGAAAAAAATGTTCGAAATCTCAAAACAATTGGAATCAGTTTTAAGAACAGACGGATAGTACATAGCTTATATAAAGAGCAAACAGCGGTAATAGAATTAGAGCAAGAAAGAGTAGAGAACTAAATATTAGGAAAGGGGTGAGACAGGGATGTGCCTTATCTCCATTAATTTTTAACTTGTACATAGAAGAGGCAATGAATACTGTCAAATGCAGAAAGACATTTGGAATTAATATGCAGAGACAAAAGATTGAAACGCTTAGATTAGCAGATGATAAAGCGGTATTAGCATCTCGCAAAGAAGAGTTAGAAGCTGCTCTTACTGAAATGGAAACAGTTCCAACGGACAGATATGGTGTGAAAATTAACAAAAATAAAACTAAAGTTTTAGTATGTAAAATAGGGAAAAATAAATCAAAAACAAGAATAAAAATTGAAAAAGCGAACTTATAAGAGGTTAAGGATTTCTGCTACCTAGGAAGTCAAATATCGCAAGATGGGAAAAGGACAAAAGATATAAAACAAAGATTGGCACAAGGTCGTGCTACATTTAACAAGAAAATACAACTACTGTGTTCAAAGACCACAAACATAGAAACAAGGAAAAGATTGCTTAATACATATGTGTGGAGCACAGCACTGTATGGCTGTGAAGTATGTACAGTAGTAGAAGCAGATAAGAAAAAGGTAGAAGAGTTTGAAATGTGGTGCTACAGACGTATGACAAAAATATGATGGACAGACAAAGTTAAGAACAAGGAGGTACTAGAAATGGTAGGGGACGAAAGAAATATATGGAAAACAGTAAAAAAATAGGAGAGATAGGATGATAGGCCACATACTAAGATATGAGGGAATAGTGAGGAATGTATTAGAAGCAGAGATAGGAAAAGAGAAGAAGAGGTAGACCTAGGTTAGACTACTGCACACAGATAGTGAAAGATGTAGGCTGTGAGTATTTCAGCAAAATGTGTAGGCTAGCTCAGAATAGAAATCAATGGAGGTACGCTTCCAACCTGTCGCAAGATGGAAAAACTAATTACCAAAATAATAACTGTACTTAAACATGGTGATTACTATAAACAACTGCAGATATTGGTCTGCAATACTCTCAACGAATGTTAATTGTGAGAAATGATTTACTGGAAAACTGTTAATACGGTAAATGTCTAGGTGTTGGGGGATTCTTGGCAGCCACAGGCTGCTTAACCCCCTTCACATACCGTTTATTTACATTCCCAATGCTCCACCTGAAGGTACTACATTGGCCAGGAGGCGAGTTTCTTGTTGCCTGGAAATTTAGAATTTCGACGAACCCTTGTCGTTCCAGGCAAGGTAGGGATCTTTAACGTGCGTGACAACACTCACACACGGGACCTCCATTTAACCTATCATCCGAACGAGGGCGTAATTTTTGTGAAAAATGCTCACCTGCCATTTTTCAAGCAGTCGGCCGTGTCGGGATCCCCCCTTCACATACCACTGAATCTCGGTGAAATAGGACATATAATTAGAAAACAATAGAGTGGAATCGAACTGTATATAGGATGTTGGGAGAATTGCAAGGAACTGGGTAGGCTAACTCAGAACATAAATAAGATGAGGTACAAGTCCAACCAGTTTTAAAACGTAAAATCCGATGACGAAAAAATAAGTGCTCTTAAATCTGATGATTATTATAAACAGCTACAGGTGTTGGTTGTGAAATATTTTCAACTAATGTTGATTGCGAAAGGATAAATTGGAAAAACTATTAATTCGACAAAGGCTCAATTGCTGGGGGAACTTGGCAGCCAAAGGCTGCTTACCCCCCTTAACATACCACTGAATATCGGGGAAATAGGGTATATAACTGTAAAACAATAGAAGGTGACTGCATTAAACAAGAAAGAACAGCAGCTATGTTCAAAGACAACGAACATAGATACAAGAAGGAAACTGTTCAAAGCATAGTGTAGAGCACTGCACAGTACATCTGTGAAATAGGTGCAGTAGGAAAAGCAGACAGAAAGATATATAAGCCTTCTGGAATGTTGTGCTTCAGATGTATGAGGATGGTAGCATGGACAGACAAAGTTAATAACAAATTGGCTGTAGAAATAGTAGGGGAATAAAGATATCTGTGGAAAACGAAAAAATAGGAGAAATAGAAGGACAGGAAACGTTCTAACGCATTTCTGGGAAATAGAACGGGATATATTACAAGCAGATATAGGAAAGATAGGTAAGGGTAGACAGAGATCAGACTTTCGCACACAGATAGGGATAGATGCAGACTGAGCAAATTTCAGCGAAATGTGTAGGTTGGTTTAGACTAGGAAACAATGAGGGTGCTCGTCCGGACTGAAGACCTAATGATGATGATGATGTGCATACATAGTACGTTATAGTTGTCAGTCAACTGTTCTAGGTAGGTAAATCGGTAAATGATTTTTCTTCATTCCAAGCGTTAATATGGGCAAACATGGAAGTTTACGTTTCGCAGTCAATTCAACTTCAGAATAATTGTGGATGGAAAGAAACTGCGTTAAAAAGACATTTCTGTTACTGTCAAGAATACTTACGAAAGTTGAATCGTCTAGAAAAGCTTTCAGAAACAACTTCAAAGTCGCACCGTTATGAAAACAACAACCAAGTTTGAAAACTGAAGCCTATTACGGAATAATTAAATTAATAGTTTAGGTTTGTGGTACTTCACGGAATAAACTTGGCTAGACACTTTGAGGTTTTATTACAAGGACTATACAAAAGCTTTATTTGCAACTACAACTACATTAAATTCAGTTAGTAACAGGTACTTTAGAGAGCCACTTATAAATTAATTCTCTTTTTATATTCCCGAAGCACTATCAATGTTACTGGGACGCGTAATCAATTTTGATCGAACATGGCCTGGCACAACCTTGTCACTAATTGGTTATAAAAGAAAGATGCTATGCCCTATCAGGAATCTTTTGCGAACAACCTTTGTAACGGAGAAATTTTGTTCAGAACGTTCAGTTAGTCATGCAACACTTTCCAGCTTAATTTACCCTTCAATAATGAGCACCGAAATATAAGTCCCATGCTACAAACCAAAAATAAAACTAGGCTAATACCGTTCTTTAACTTTTCCCTTGACTTTCATGAAGGTCCGTTGTAATACAATTTGCGCTCTCATAACTGTTACTATTGCTGAAATAGTTACTGCCCTATTTTTACCCGCTTAATTGGATCAGTTCTGTAAATGAAACGTACTGAACATAGAAGAAAACGCGCAATTCCCCTAAGAATATTTAGCAATAAAACATATGTTCAGATATAAGTGTTTGTTTTCTTTTCGGTGGGATTCACAGTATTAAAACCAATTTAAATAACCAGAGCAAGTAGGTTGGAAAATATTTAATGATTAATATCGACGTGAAGTGTTCTTGTGGAGGATGATTGTATGTTTGTTTACCTGGAACCGTAAATTTTCAAAATGAAATAAAACCCAAATAACGTTACGCAAATAAGCTTGTATCCTGCATCTGTAATGTAACTAGACGATAATTGAGTTTCACCGAGTTTTATGGCTGGAAAATTTCTAGGGTTTTCTAAATAGCAACTTTATAAATTAATCAAATTTCTCACTAAGATATACGATGTGATTTTTTTGAAAGCGATGCATCTGGAATATTTGTGAAACTAAAACGAAAAATAAATTTATAAATATACATCTGTGTTTGTTGTAAGAAGGATATGTATAATCTATGAACGAATAGTAACGAAAACTCTATTTGCGCAAACAACAGTTCTTTGTCTTCAGACCTTTTAACAACTCGTAGCTACAACGAAATTCTAAAAGCTCCCTCAATAATTTTTTTCCAGTACAAATACTAACTTCTTAACACTATGATGCTATCTTCTTAATTAACTTATATCGATGCCGATAATAATTTATATCGATAACTACAATAATTTATATTACGACTGTATAACTCGAATAAAACCGTAATATTGTAATCAAAGCTTTAATTAGAACTGAATTAAAAATCCCTTAACAGATATTTATACCTTATTCAATTGTTCTAATTATTTCGAAAACATACCAGAAATCACATAAATAACATTCTAGATATTTACTATTGTATGGTTAATAAAACGCTTGTAACCCATGAATCAAGTCCGTCTGAAGGAAGTCGCACCGCAGGATTTATCAATCGCCTTTTGTGTACAAACGCTTCGTTTATGTTATAATGTATTTATGTAGGTCACAAGTAGAATGGACGGCGCTACACTGTCCCCTATAAAACTGTTCTCTCACAGAACACTTTGTGACCCGGACATTGTAAGTCCTTGTAGAGGTAAGGACACTCGAAACTATTTCTGCAGTTTCCATATTGATAGAAGTAGTAATCAACGTTCTTCACAGCAGGCATCGTACTTTTTGAATTGCAACCACAAACCAGAATTTGGACCCCAGTATTCGGGAGCAATACCTCTACCATATTTCGTATCACACTCCAGTTTAATCTATCAAGCCTACAACCGATCTTGGGCATGGCCAACTTCTTGCCTTCAAATTCGATAATCCGACCCTTGAGGTCCATTTACACCTTCCACAGATCCTGGTAATTAGACTTATCCGAAGGCTGTTGGTTGGTCATCAAGTAGTAGATGTCCCAATGTCGGTTCTTTAGCCGTATGGTCTTCTAACTTCTGGCTGTTGTCGGAGAAGATGATTCAAACCACCAAATTTATTTTTACACACACAAGCAAGTTCTCGAAACATATGAAGGTTTACCGCTACTCAATGTGCCAGGGAGTATTTCAATGGTATATCAAACAGATCACTTTAAATCCCTTCCGCGACCCCCAATCTCGGCGGCTCCATGGCGTAGTTGGTATGTGTGTGTCTACTTCGCCCAAGATCCTGGGTTCGAAAGCCGACAGGGTCCGCTTGAAAAATGTTAGGCAAGCAGTTTTTACAAAAATACACCCTCGTTCGAATGAGAGGTAAAATGGAGGTCCCGTGTGTGAGTGTTGTCATGCATGTTAATGATTTCTACCTTTCTTAGAACAGCAAGGGTTCAGCAAAATTACAAATTTTCCAGGTAAAAAAACTCGCTTCCTGGCCAATGTAGTACTTTCGGGTGGAACATTGAAAAATCACATGCAAGACCCCAAATCTCGCTTTGCATGTGCCGCTGTAAAGAAACATGAACCAATAATAGCTCGGTGCAGACCTTCGTTCATCCTCACGAGCGTAACTGTTCGTCTTACTGCTTACTGTTTTTCAACATAACTGGCGTTATCACTGTCGTAGGGTGCTAATCGATTATCGTGCACTACTATTGTTTTTCCTTTTGGAAGCTTACGAATCCGATATACCACGTCGTTGATCCTTTTTACAACTTCGTAGCGATCCTCTCAATCAATGTCTTTGTAACTTAAGCGACAATCTACGCCTTTGTCTAGGGTTGTATAGCGAAACACGGTCGCTTTCCTAGAAACGACTCCAGTGCCTTCGTGTCTTCATTCGATATACCATGTCGTTGATCTTTTTTACAACTTCATACGGACCTTCCCAATATCTCTGTGACTTTGCTGACAGTTCAGACCTCCATCTGGGTTGTACAGCCAGACGCGGCCACCCTCTTGAAAATCGGACTCCTGCACCTTGATGTCATATATGGTTTTCATGCATTCGCTTGCGATCTGAATATTTTTTCTAACGCCACCATGTATGTCATGCATCTTGCGTTTGAGCGTTTCAATGTAGCTTTTGCCATCATTTTCAGACTTACGGCCAAACTCAAGATAAACTTAGTAAACGTATGTCGGGTTCCAGCATAGCGCATGTAGGTGTCTGTCCAGTGCTTTCATGAACCGAAGACCGCACGTCCAATAAAAATAGATGCAAATATTGGTCCCAGTCTCTCTGATGTTCGGAGACCCATCTTGGAAAGATACTTGCATAATGTGCGTTTCATGTGCTCTACCATACCATTAGACTGTGGGTGCAATGGTGTTATTCGGATCTTTTTCATCCCCAGCAACCGACAAACCTCTTGAAATAACGCTGACTCAAAATTTCTGCCCTGATCGGCATACAACTCCATTGGAACTACAAAGCGGCAGAACAGTTTCTTTATCAGCACGCTATACAACGGACTAACATCCTGCAAGGATGGTCGTTCTTTTCTGGCTTTCCAACTCAGAATGGCACGTAGGTCTTTGTCATTCTCTTGTTAGTATTGGTTGACAATCGTCGTTGATCACTGTACTCCGACCATCAGGATCACATTTTACCCATGCGACGCAAACGATCATTTTCGAGGTAGAATATGTGCCGGTTAACTTGCGCTACGTTCCGTCCACCTCTTTCAAGCTCTCTTGGATCTGCTCCTTGTCACATCTAAAACGCCTCGCTTGCTTTGCCGTTTCGAAATCTAAGGCATAAGTCAACGCATCATGTGAAATCTTTGGCCGGGCCAGCTATAGTATTTACTCGATCTCCTCGTCGCGTATTTCATCAGTAAAGGTCTTTACTGGAATCAACTCTAGAAAGCTATCCGGTGCTTTTGAGTAGTCTAGTCTCACCAAGCAAACAATATCTGCTTCAAACTCTTACAAATTTTCGCTGGCCTTTTGGTGACGGTTCTTCACTAGGGCGTGGTACACTTGTTGCAGATGTGAGTCGCCATACCTCGTTTACAGCCTTAATTTTAAGGCCTCGCAACTATTTTGGTCATGGTCTAGAATCGTTTGCAGAATATTCAAGGCCTCACCTTGTAACGCGAAAATCATTGCGGTTATACTTTCACCATCGTACCAGCCGTTAGCTCCCGTGGCAACCTGGAGTTGCCTGAAATATGTCTGCCAAGATGACTTTCCATCAAATGTATGTGGTTTTACTCTAAATTTTGACGTTAGTTTGCTTTCCCGACATTCTTAAATTCTGGGGCGTGCAGTTGTATCACCGGTACAGAAGGTTCTGGTGCTTGTACTGTTCCGAAATTAATCCGTTCCTCCAACTTCAGTACTACTTTTTCTATTTTACACGAGTTTTCTAACAATTTTTTGAAAAATCACACTTCCGACTCATGCGAATCATCTAAAAGCTCGATTTTCAATTCTGTAAACCGCCGATTTCATAGTTTTCTTAAAAAACTCCTCTTTCAATCGTTCAACCTCTGTTGTGATTTTTGCAGCTTCCTGTATAAACTCTTTTTTCAATTGTTCGTTCAACAGTTTTCACATTATGATCTAATTTTCTTGTGAGATTTGCGGCGTTTTCCTGTAATTTTTCTGTAAAACTCGTGTTACTTTCTTCTAATTTTGCTGCAGTCTTGTTCAATTTATCGCATTTTCATTTAATTTCGTGAAATTTTTGTCTAATTTTCGTACCAGGTTTGTAGAGTTTTGGTCTTGTTTTCTGCATCTTTTTGTAATTTTTCTGTAAAACTTGTGTTACTTTCTTCTAACCTCATTGCCAGGCTTGTGGAGTTTTGATCTTGTTTTTCTGCGTATTCTTCTAATTTATCTGTAAACTTTCTCGTAGTGATACGGAATCTTTATTAAATTTTTCCACTTGACTTCAAGAATGAAAAGATTTCGCTCTCTATTTCTCGTTGTTGACTGCGAGTTACAGGCATGCAAAGAAGAATCCTCAAATGTTATTTCACTAAAATTCCACTACTTGACACTAATGTTACAAAAACACTAATTGCACAAACAACAGTTCTTTAATATCAAACTGATTATACAAGCCCTTTCAACAACTCGTAGCGTCAATAAAATTCTAAAAGCGCTCACAACAATTTCTTTCCTGCTACTTGCTAACAGTACAAATACTAACTTTTGAAACTACTATGCTATCTTCTTAATTATTTTATACAGACATGTTCAAAACTAGAATAAAAGAGTACAGCTTAAAGAGTCATTTCTAGGCTACTTTTAGCCGACTAGAAAGAACACCTCTTACATAGTAGAAGGCATTATGAAGGTTATTGAACAGAATGGATTGGATATCGCCATGTATAAATGTCGAATGTGTGCTCCTTCGATGACTCTAGTACACACGTAAATCTAGGTAAAAATTCTTAAATATAATTTCAAAGTTTTTTTTCCTCGTACAAACTGCTCTCGCTATTTGCATGAATTGCATTCTTTTGTAAGTTTCTGAATCTTAATGCTTAATCTTTTTTTACGTCCTTTCTCAATTTGCAGATACAGATAAACGATTTGTGTAACTCATGGTTGATTTACGACTTCTTCTTGACATTGGATGGAGCTCTCACTATGAAGCATTATAATGTAATTAAAGGTCGCTATGCTTCCGGCCACGTCCCAAATACTATATCCGAAAGTACTACATTGGGTTTAAACGCGAAAAGTAAACGTGCTCTAAATTTATTCTAACTTCAGGTTAATCAATACTAAATAAAAATCTAACAAACTGAAACTAAAATTAGGGTTTAAAGAATGGTAGCCTTAGCGTTGATTCTGGAGTTAGCCCGATCCACAAGACACACGCAAAAATAAATGGGGAGGGATCCGTAATACCGGATAGCAGCTGCCAGCTCTGGTTACCGGTTCGACCTGAAGGGTCGTCTTAAAACTATCCAAATCTAGCTAGCTAATATTAAAAATGGATTCAAATTTTCTAAGCATTCGCCAAATGTTTAATAGTGAATCCAGCTATTTTGCCTGTTCTATATATTTACAAATTCGTCCTCCCTGGTCTAAGTATTTATTCAAATTTCATTCGAAATTTGTCCCTAGCGTTCCCTATCATTCCCTAACTGACATATTTTAAGTACAATCTTCTTTTCTATATATACTGCCACCAAAAATTGGCGGCAAAACGTCTAGCAAATAAAATCAAGCTGCAGAACAAAAATACAGGCAAAAATATAAATATAAAATAAGTATAAATATAATGTAAGTATATAAATAAACATAAAATAAATATATAAATAAATTAATAATCACTATGAAGTAGCGAAACTTGACGTGCTCATTTCAGGAAGATTATTGATGCCATAGAAAACTTAGTAGAGCATCGCAAACGCCTTTACGAGCTGTGTGTGGTTACTCTTTTTTATTTTTCTAAGGTTTATCTTAAAAGAAATAAATATATCCAAAAGTACTTACAGATCGCTGTAATTAATTATGAGAAGTGTGCGTCTCAACTGTTCTATTTTTGAGGTCATTGTCATTTTGTTAGTTTGAACTTCAATTCATCCTCACGATTTCATATTACAATATCGATAGTCTGAGTCATTCGTTACGTTATCAACACATTTTTGTGAATGTTTTATGCGTATTGTGGTTTTATGGTAAATCGTTCTATAATTAATGGTCCTTGAACCTGTGTGAATTTGTACAAATAACTTTATTATGAATGATTATTTCCCGGTTTCTATTTGAAATTTTGTTGATATGAAATTAAGAAATTTAAAGGTATTTTTAAAAGACAAAAGGTAATGGGCAAAATCTTATTTTATAACCTACATTTGTAAAGAAAGGAACACTCCTTTAGTAAACGTAAGAACCACAAGGAAAAACAAAATGATGCCTGAAGAAGAAGCTTACGTTGACCATAGAGTTGTAGACGTTAATGTAGGAGTACATTGACAAGTTTTCAAAGAAATCAACACCCGCTGCAAAGAAAGCAACTACCTAAGTTGAGTTTTCAGTTCTCGAGACCAAGAATCTAATTGGATTTTCGATAGGTGAATTTCCAATTAATTCTAAGAACAAACTGTCTGAAGATAGCATCTTTCTAGAGATTATATGACTCAGAAAACCTGTACAAGCTTCCGACGTTTCAAAAGACAATTTTACAGAATTATCATCTTTGAGATTTTTAATAGTTTATTGTTTAATTCAAACTTTCAGATTTTATAGCAAATCTAACTTTTACCTTAAAAGTTTTGTTAACGTTTTGTATTTGAATATCATCATACAAGGAGTTTTACCAAACTCAAATTCAGAAATTAGGCAGGGTGCAGATGTCTAGTTGTGATGGCCTGAGTTACTCATACCTCTAACGAAAACTTTGGTGGCGTACGAATTAAGATTATGAGGGTAGAAAAGTTAGAAGGAGGCAAAGGTTGCATAAAGTTAAAAGAAATGAAAGTTGGGGCGGACTAGTTGGGAACGACATACCTGCTAAATAAAGACAAGAAAACATGGCGAATGTCTTCAAGGGCCACTGCAGAATATGGAGACACTTGACTCGGTCGAAGCCGTTCCTAGATGTTTGGCGTGCGAAAGTGTAAACAGGTGTCCGTTATATATAATAATTTGGATATATGAGGCTAAGGATGAGGGGTCCTTGGTTTGAGTATCCTAGGCGAAGAAGAGTTAATTTTACTCACCTGGCCAGTTGTGCTTTTATTAGGAAGTTGGCAGGTTTGCTCTGGCAAGAGAGAACGGGGAAGGTGTAAAGTAATGGGGGAATGGAGTGATGAGAACTGGGGGGTCCTTAACCATTTTGCTAGTTGAAAAGAAATTATCAGGAGAGTAACTTGCAGAGGAATAAGAGAAAAGGTTTTGATTGAATAAACAAACAATAAATCGGAAATAAATATTGAAACTATGAGTATTTCACTTAACATCGGAGGATGACAAAATTTTATTCTCACTGCGCTACACATTTAATTCGCTTCACGGTCTACGAACGCAATCTTATACATGTTATAGAATTAAGACTCTGTGAGAAAAGTTGTACCAGATATTGGGCAGTTAATCCAGTAAAATTTATATCGAAGAGAATATAGAACAGCGAAAATTACATTCAAAGCCGCATTTAGGAAGGTTATGGTCCACTTTTACTAAAGTAATCACAGTATCGCAAATCATAGAAAGGCGTAAGTAATACCGATTTATTAGTTTTAAAAATATAATTGTGTAATAGCAACTCAATACTAACTAAGAATATTCTGACGTTCGTTCATCCGGTGGATAGTTCTGGCGTCAGGAGATGCTTCCAATTTACAAAAATAACCCTGTTAGAATGGCAAAAATACAACTTAATTCGCCTTCACCGAGTACGGATTTTGTAGATTTATGGGCTTGTAAAGCTAAATTAAATTATTATGAAAGCTAGAGACTCAAAGTAAAATTTGCACTGATAGAAGAAAATATTTCAAGATCGAACGATACAACGACGATACAAAATCCAAGGCTGGGGCAGATAGTTAGGTTCAAAGTTTCCACATCAAAAATA
The DNA here is from genome assembly GCA_036346225.1 of Platerodrilus igneus. Taxonomy (NCBI): domain Eukaryota; kingdom Metazoa; phylum Arthropoda; class Insecta; order Coleoptera; family Lycidae; genus Platerodrilus; species Platerodrilus igneus. The sequence goes on along the minus strand of JARFIW010000266.1, from coordinate 10,094,222 downwards.
TCAAAGTTTAATCATTATTTACACAATATTAACTTTATGATGCACGTTTGCCAAAATAAACTGCATATATTAAAAATTAGTCAAGTTTGTAAAAATACTCGAGCATCTATGACGACGCTGTACTCCATAACGTTTTAAATTTTGCTGCTTGGCCCGTATGTAGATGATCCAAAGTCAAGGAAACTGGCTAATAATTTTAAGCGGATTATACGACACATAAATATTTCTGAAGGAACAAAATAGTAATTCTCCTTGTAGGAAAATTTTTATGGATGTTAGCAAAATTGTTCTTCGTAATTTTCCGAACAGCTTGAGTCGCAAATTAAACCTCGTTGTACTGAAAATATACCTTGATTTGACGTATTAAAATTGACCTTTAAATTTATGATTATTATTTAAAACTGGCACTTATCGTAATCACCCACTAATAAATTGAGGTGAGTATAAAACAGATGTCTTTACATGTTTTCTAATAAAAAACTAAAGGCGTATTATCGACAGGAAGGACTACAGGATTCCAACTTCCATCATTTATATAAAATATGTATTTCACAAACATTCAAAGTTACAATAAAAGATTTTTAATAAAAATCTTAGCCGCAAACAGGAACCGACCTTGTGATTTTGCAGAGCGGATTCAACAATGTAAGGTCTTTAGCTACGCACCTTTAAGAATAAATTAAATATCTCAATTCTTTCATAAAAGATTACCGGAGCTTTTTTCCACACACCTAGCTATTATTCAATGCTTGCGTGAAAAGTTATCCCACACCAAGGGATTGAAACAACTTTCTTCACAGTAAATATTAAATTTGTATAGTGTCCTTCTTCTTCAGGCATCATTTTGTTTTTCCCTGTGATTCTTATTTTTACTAAAAGAATGTTCCTCTCTTTACAAATGTAGGTTATAAAGGAAGGTTTTGCCCCTTGCCTCTTGTCTTTTAAAAATAACTTTAAATTTTATTAATTTGATATCAAAAAAATTTCAGATAGAAACCGGGAAATAACCATTCATAATAAAGTTATTTGTACAAATTCACACAGGTTCAAAGAACATTAATCATGAGACAATACACCACAAAACAATAACATGCATATAAACAGGCAAAAAATATGTCGATAACGTTACGAATGACTCAGACTATCGGTATTGTAATGTGAAATCGTGGGGATGAATTGAAGTTCGCACTGACAGAATGACAATGACCTCAAAAATAGAACAGTTGAGACGCACGCCTCTTAAAATTAATTACAGCGATCTGTAAGTTCTTTTGGGTATATTTATTTCTTTTAAGATAAAACCTTAGAAAAATAAAAAAGAATAACCACACACAGCTCGTAAAGCCGTTTGCGATGCTCTACTAGGTTTTCTATGGATTCAATCATCTTCCTGAAATGAGCACGACAAGTTTCGCTGCTTCATAGTGAGAGCTCCATCTTATATCAGAAAGACGTCGTAAATCCAGCATGAGTTACACAAATCGTCCATATGTGTATGCAAATTGAAAAATATCAGTACAGACTTTTTAAAGTCGTAAAAAAAGATTAAGCATTAAGATTTAGAAACTTACAAAAGAATGCAATTCATGCAAATAGCGAGAGCAGTTTGTACGAGAAAAAATATGCTTTGAAATTATATTTAAGAATTTTTACCTAGACTTGCGTGCGTACTAAAGTCATCGAAGGAGCACTGTCAAACATTCGACCTCTATACATGGCGATATTTACTGATATTTACTGAAGTTGTAGGAACGGATTAATTCCGGAACATAACAAGCACAAGAACCTTCTGTACCGGTGATGCAACAGCACGCCCCAGAATTGAAGAATGTCGGGAATGCAAACTGTCGACAAAATTTAAAGTAAAGCTACCTGGAAGATCATCTTGACAGACATTTTTCAGGCAATTCGAGGCTGCCACGAGAGCTAACGGCTGGTACGATGGTGAAAGTAGCATCGATTGTCGCGTTACGAGGTGAGGTCTTGAATATTCTGCAAACGATACTAGGCCATGAACAAAATAGCTACGAGACTTAACAATAAAAGCTATAAACGAAGTACGGCGACTCTCATTTGCAACAAGTGTACCACGCCCTAGTGAAAAACTGTCGCTTTACATACCCCCCGGGAATATTTATCGCTCTCGGGAGAAATGATGTGAACACTTGCTCATCAAGTACCGACGTTCTCTGTTCTAATTGAATATGAGGAATCAACCGGTTTGAATAATCCAATCCCGCGATGTCCGAATAAGGTTCTGAGATAATGAGTAATTATGTGTATAAGTGCCGGACTTCACGAACGCGACTGCGTTCTTAGGGAGAATGCCGTTACCACGTGCTTCGAATTTTTCATTCCTACTTTACCTTTTCCTATTTGAGCACTACAGCGATTATCGGCAGGCAACAACGTTGTAAAATTTGAAGTTGACAGAAATATCACGACTCTGAGAATATATTCCGTCGCAGGAAGTCACAAACCGTAAGTGTTTTAGCTTTATAACCTGTAGAAAGCACCAAAATTTGCAGGATTAAACCTTAATAATTAATTCAGAGTGTCGACAGTTGAGGGTAACAAAAGTTATGTTTCACCAAAGAATTTGGATAATTTTCTCTATTATTTTTATAATTTTGTTTTCTTGTTAAATAGGAAAGACATTTTATGAATAAGATCCCAACTGCTTCATTGATATGGTTCCCATGTAACATATATTTCATCACAATTGTTGCAAGTTGCAGTTCAACGTTTTTAATAAAAAGTCGTTGCTGCAAGAAGGAATCGAACTCGAAACATTCAAGCTATAGTTGGTCACGCTGATTATATATTTTAATTATTTAATGAAAAATTATTTACCTTTATTATCTATACACCTTTTCTTAATTATTATTTAATACCAGCATGAAGAACAATTCTCAATAATAATCAGGGAAACTTTCTCTGTAGTATTAAACTGATACAAGGTAAGTTTACCTGTCAAATACGGAAAGAGCCTTCACGGACGGGACCACGGGGTTTGATCTGCTACCAGCGCGATGTCCACATATACCACAGACATTCAAAGATATAATAAAAAATTTTTTTAATGAAAAATCGTAGCCGCAAATGGAATCAAACTTGTGATTCTTGGGTTCGGATTATAACCGAAATTCAGTTATTCAGATTCCAATTTTCTAAAAATAAATTGTCAAGGCTGTTACCATCTCCGGATTCTCACTTAATTAATTTTTAAAGTTTATTCGTGCAAATTTTTATCTATAAGATATTAAAGCTTTATCACTTTTGGTACTGAAGTGGTCCACATAGTCCCCATAGTCCCAGCACTTATTTGTTACTTTCAGGATTGTTTTATTCAAATCGGCCGATGTCTTACAACCAACAATTGGAATAGAGAACTTTGACTTTTGAATAACACGTGTTCACATTACATTCTCCGAGAACGATAAAAGTGTCTGAGGGTATCTTAACGTATTCATTCATATTGAAATCATTCTTAAAAATAACTAATAATTTATAAAATATCTAAGACCCGATTAAGAAAACAAAGGGAGTTCCGTTACTTTTACACTTAAACAATAGATTTGATAAATATAAGAAATGGACACTTGGATCTCTAATAAATGTAAGGTATGTTACCAGTCAATTCCCCTAACAAACAAGGTATTATCAACACTCTTTTACATTTTTAGCTGCTATTCAATGCAGACTCGAAAAGTTATCTCTCAATAATAAATTGGGGAACATTTGTCTACCATAAATATAAAACTCATAGTATTTAAAGTTGTCTTTCCCTATTAAATAGTAAAAGCGCGTTCTATGAGATTCCAACTGTTAACGTCATGCGGTCCCACATAACATAAAATTACACCGTCACCCTATATATATATATATATATATATATATATATATATATATATAAATTACCGTCATTGATATTGAAAGTCGGTTCTAAAGTTTAGTTCTAATAGCATCTTTGATTATAATACTTCATCTAATGTAAAGCTTTGATTACAATGTGTTCTAGTTGAAAGCTTTGAAAGTATTGATGTGATACAAATTATTGTTAGTGACCAAGTAACTTAATATAAATTAATAACTAGTGGGTGCTTCATTTATTCGTTATAGTGCTTTTATGTTAAGAGGATAATACCTGCACTGTTAGCGATTTATACTGAAAATAAAGGGATAGGCGAGCTTTTAGTAAATTCTATTGTAACTACGAGTTGTTGAAGACGCTGTGTAATCAGTTTAAAAATAAAGAACTTTTGTTATTGCAAATGGTGAAAGAGATGAGATTAAACATTTTTGAACGATTTTTATTTGGGTATCTGCCACTCGTAACCAAAAACTTGAAATAGATAGCAAATTTTTGTCTTTTTTGATGGATTTCAAGTCGAGCATTGCGAGAGCTTGGCTTGAAACTCTGCGGAATTCAAAGAAAAATTAAATTAACACGCAGAAAAACAAGACCAAAACTATACAAGTCCGGCAGCGAAATTAGAAGACAAAGCAAAAAAAAACAAGAACGAACTGCCGTAAACATCTTGAAAAACTGTACCAGACCGCAAGGAATTTATAGGAAAATTTTACTACGCAATTAAGTCAGAATGCAAATGCGTTTCAGCAAAAATTAATAAAAAATTACACACAATTGAGAGGGGAATTTATATAGGAAACTACAAAAAAAGCAGAAAAGCTGGTATTCGATGCGAGGTTTTCTGAAAACTTGCGAAAAGTGAAAGAAAAAGTGCCGAGATGCTAGAACGGAATAATTTCCTAACGGTGCAGGCACCAGTTCTCTCGGTGCCGGTGACACAGCAGCCTGTCCCGGAATTCAAAAATGTCTGGTAACGAGAATTGGCGTCAAGGTTTAGAGTAAAACCACCCATATTTAGTGAAAAGTCACCATGGTAGACATATTTTAAACAAGGCGAGACTGCTGCGAGAGCTATCGGCTGGAGTGATGATAAATGGGCAACCGCGTTGATTGTCGTGCTACGAGGTGAGATCTTCAACATTCTGCAGACCTTACCAGACCATGACTAAAGAAGTTACGGGTCCTTAACATCAAATCTGGAAATGAGGGACGTCGACTCTAATCTGTAATAAGTGTATCTCGCTTAAGTAAAGAACCGTTATCGAAAGGCCAACAAAAATTTGCAAAAGTTTGAAACGGATATAGCTCGCTTGATAAGACTAGCATATCCAACAGCACCGAATAGCTGCCGAAAACAGCTGGCAGTACACACCTATGTTGACGGGATATGCGACGGAGAGATCCAGCAAACACTAAGGCTGGGTCCACCAAGAACCCTAGATAATGCGCTAGTTCGTGCTTTGGAATTTGAAGCGGCAAAGTAAGTTTTGCATCGTTGTACTGGCTAGGTAAAACGCTCTGCATAGGAGCACGGCGAAGAACGCACGGAGGAGGTAATACGACGGGTTCTTTGTGAACATCAACCAAAGAGGATAGCACCCAAGTGCTAAAATTGTGGCGACTTTGGGCACATAGTCCAAATGTATACAACTCAGAATATGCAAGTGACTTTCTCGAGATTCTCATTGTAATCTAAATAACCCTTAAATGTAAAAGCCTTGTACCTGAAAATTAAGTTGATCTGAGGGAAGTTGCACCGCAGGGTTTATGATTCATCTCTATTTGAAGATGTCACGCCACAGGGTGCCTACCAATTATCTTTTGTGTAATTATTCTGGACTGAAACAAACCAATCGGAGCTACAATATAGTGATATTAGCAGAAACGGGTAAGAGATTAAAAATACGACTAAATAAAATAGCAAAGTAGTAGAAAATTAACAATACCGAAAGGAAGATAATAAGATGTAGAATAAACATGATAAATTAGAAAGGCGACAGTAAGTATAGGGTTTGCAAGATTGGAAAGTACCGTAGTATTGATACTAATAAAGTTTAATCTCAAGTGACAGTAGAAGTAAAAGGAATGTAAAATGTAGCAAAGATGGCTGAGCGGAAGATAAAATTTACAAAAATAAGCATAGGCTCGGTACACAGACCAGATTCAACAAAATGTAGGTAAAGATCGTTACAAGGAACTGAAAAGTCAGCTCAGAATAGGATCGGAGAGAGAAAGAGGGAGTGAGAAAAAAGAGAGTGATAGGGGAAGGCGGTACTTATAATTGCATTCGGTCTGCACTTTTTTGCGTCGGTTTATCTGCTAGAGATAATTCTGGTAGGTTTGATGAATTTTAAAATCGTTGAGTACGCGGGTCAATAGACCCAAAGGTTGGTGTGATTATTTAGTCCAGTGTCACAGAAATAGCTTTTATGTTCTGCTTTGTATCAAAGGTTTTTTTTTTTGATAGTATTTTGACAAGTACCAAAATTTTTTAATTTTTAACTTTTTTTTATATAATTTTATCATCGATTAAGTTTTAAGTAAGTAATTTTCTAAACATTTATGAGAGTTTGTTGGAAATGATTTCATACGTTTTCGACGAATGCATGAGCGTCGTAAATCAATGAGAATTGACTTTTTGCAACAAAATTGGGAAGTACAATAGTTTTTCAGGCAGTGAAGTAGATACCTTATATCAGAAAAGCTATTGTAATTTTCACACTTGCGGGAATAATTCAAACTTTATTGGCTTAAGACGGTCACGTTGTCGCCAAAAGTCTATCATACCTTTCCTAACAGGAAGTCACTTAAATGTTTGGAAAATATTTAATTTAAACATAAGCTATAAATAATAAATGAAAACTAAATATAGCTTGATACGAGTCAAAATGGTAGGTAACCATATCAAATCTTTTGCTTTGTTTATTTTTCTCATGGGGATTTTCATTTTAAAAGCAAGTCACCTGGAAAGGTAAATGTAACGTGGTAAATGGTAGGTAGTAGTTCATTAGTGTGTAATTGTGATTGAAGTTCGTTTACAAGACCAATTTGTAACAATATCCAAGTGCGTTGTATATGAAAAAACAATTTTTTAAGAACGTAATTAATTTTTTTCTGCGAAAAAAACATTTTGATTTACCAGATTACACATCTTCAAAAACCCAGTCCTCTGTTATTAAAAATTATCGATAAATAAACAAAATTTTAAGACGAAACGTTTAAAATTTACTCATCGGAAAGTCAAAGCCTTGTTAGTTGAAGGAAATAATAAACAATTAAAATTTATGATAGTTTGATATTTTCAAAACAAAAATCTATTGTTTGATTCAGAAAATCATCATGGATCCTTATTAATGATTTCCGGTGGCTGATATTTTCAGAAAAATTATGAGAAGCCATTGTTTAATTGTGCAAAGCTTTATTAAACAATTACTTCTAAGTAGATTTGAAATTCTTGGAGTTAATCATTGAGAAACTTATTATTTTAATCTTAAAATAATGAGACGTTCAGCCAATATTATTGGCGTCGCTCGAGGCGCCGAACTAACCAAAATAGCCTCTTTGGAATGTGAGGAGTACAACTTAAAATTCTTTCAACAAGTAGGTATTTTATAGCTCAAAACATGCATTCTATTACTGAGAATTGCGGTTTTAAATCGAAACTGGTGTAAAATTATACGTTATAGTGCACCGCAATCATCACCGCGAAAATACAGCTACAGTTGCATATTGGTGTATTCAAGGTGTACGTATCTTTTGGTTATAAATCCAAAATTTTTAACTTACAAATTTTACAAATTAGAGTTTCTAAAAATAACAAAATTTTAATTCTTTAAATAAATGGTTAGAATAATTGCCAAAAAATGTGTGCACATAGAAGCAACTTTTCAGCGTCGGCGTAAGAATAAACCAACATCCTACAAGGACGCATTGCAGATCTGACATTTACCGTCGAATAAGTAAATGCCACAAACAGTCTACATAAAATCCGCCTACGTTTAAAATATATCTGCATGCTTAATTAATCCGTTGAGAAAATTCCGCGGGTGGTATAATACGAATTACCCCATAAGAAAGTAGAGCAACAGGTAAACTCCACTTCTGGAAAAATCCTAAGGGAAATAACCAATATTGTCCCTGACATTATTTTCCTCGCAATTTCAGGATTAATGGTCGTAATTAAAACGTCAGCTGTATTTGCGTTTAGTCGCGAAAAAATAGCTTTTGAATTGTTTGTCATCGACAATTGAAAGGAAAATTATGCAGGAACCGCTAAATTAAAATTTTTAAAAATGTGTACTTACCTTAACGCCAATTAGTAATTAAGAAAAACTTTAAAAATATAGATATTATTTTTCCGGTAATTATTAAACACGCTCGCACTAATAACCAAAGGTAAAATTTGGATGCTTTCTCACTGAGAAGGGAAAGACTACTGAATGAAGCGGCGTCGCGACGCTCCTGTATATATTATAGTCGTTACTATGGAAACGCGTATCTAGAGAGTCCCTGCGGGTTCTACATGTGCCAAGGATAGAACGAAATGCAATATAAGCAAAACTAACAAGCGAAAAATCTTTTTGGAATCTTCTGTATCATGTTCAACATCTGAAGATGAGTTTATTATAAAAGGTTTCAATTTTTATCTTAATAACCCTTTAAGTTTTGTAGTTTATATTCTGAACAAGAAAAATCCATTTTAATATTCAGGAAGGGTTTAAAAATAATATTGCAGAATTTTAAATCTCACCCCCCTCAAACACCGTCTACTTCTACTTTGCAATTTCAATTTACACTCCCTAGCGTGGGATACCTCATTTCAAAGAGAAAATTTAACTTTTTCGAATAGAATAAAATAGTTTGATTAAACCTATCAGTTAACGCGTTAAAAATGGGAAAGTAATGAAATTATAGAATTAAAATAATAACGTTTTATGTAGAAAATTTAAAAAATTTTGATTAAACCCTTATCACATGTACAAAATTCACTTCGTCTTTTTGAAAATTTAGTATACATTTTTCATGTACAGAGAATTATTACTTAGGAATTTCAGTAATCTTAGAAAGGTTTATTTCTGGTCTCAGTCTTATTGAACTGCTCCATAAATAATCAAAATGTCATGAGTCATCAGAATATCGAATCATTGTCAAAAACTATTACCATCTTCAATCGATAAAGCATTTAAACAGTTTCTTTGTATGATGTTCAATAAAGAAAATGCGGACTTAGATAAATATGTACACAGGATTGACCCACGGTAAGGAAAACCGGATTGTTCGATAGAAACTCGATACATATTTTAAACGATTTGTAGCGATATACTAAAAGAAAATAATACATTGCAAAAATGCGAATTTTTAGGTTTTCTGGTAATTATTTCCATTCCGAATGGACTTGCACGTTAAAGAAGTACATGTGATTTTTCCAATGCTCCACTCGAAGGTACTACATTGGCCAGGAAACGAGTTTTTTTACCTGGAAAAGTTGGAATTTTGCCGAACCCTTGCTGTTCCAAGCAAGGTAGGGATCTTTAACGTGCGTGACAATACTCACACACGGGACCTCCATTTTACCTTTCATCCGAACGAGGGTGTATTTTTGTGAAAAATGCTCGCCTAACATTTTTCAAGCGGACCGTGTCGGAATTCGAACCAGGACCTTGGACGTAGTAGTCACACACATACCAACTACGCCACGGAGCCGCCGCAGAAGTTCTAGACTACTAGAAGGGGTGGAATGGCTTCCGTGTTCCAGAGATCTAAAGAGCCAAACTACAGGTTCAACCAAAGTAGTAGGGTCTTTAGTGAGGAACCAGACTAAGACAGGTCCACGAAAGAGGGCAGCGGTTTTTTGGGTACAGATTGACATATTAAGACACAGTACCGCGATGTGGAAGGCAACGACAAACCACCACATTACCTCCCAAGTGCATAGTGTATTTAAATTGTTATTAAAGATGATGGCATTCTCTGGGTTAAAAAATTCCGAAACTAAAATGGTCCCCCATTTGTATCTCCGGGAGAGTACTACTTCGGAGGAACATTCTACGAGTCGGAGCGTGGAATGTCACAACTATGAAGCAAGTAGGTAAGCTAAAGAAATTAAAAATTGAAATGGATAGGTTAGCACTAGACATTGTAGGGATCAGCGAAGTTCGGTGGCCAGAGGCGGAGAATTTTTGGAGTAGAGATTTTACGGTAATTCATACAGAATCAGATGAAGGAAATTCTGTTGTGGGGATATTTATGCGAAAAAAGATAGGACACTGTGTAGAAAACTACTTACAAAAGAACGATAAAGTGCTCATGGTTAGATTTGATTATAAACCGGTAAATACGGTAATAATACAAGTATACATGCCCACCTGAGGAAGAGGTAGAAGCCATCTACAAAGATATCGAAGACATACTAAGAAACGTAAAAGTGTAACAGTTTTTTTGACCAATGCAGAACATCAACGAATTTTTAGTTTTACTAACTCTTGTATAGTCATTAATATCATGCAAACCATTTTTAAATAAATAAATACCAGTATTGGTATTATGCGTGCTAACCGCCATACAGAAACGCTATTTTGGTTGCTAACATCAGGCGCCGAATGTTATTACAAATATTATCAAGGCCAAGCAGCTTTCCAGTTTCGCGCATATCACATCTGCACTCACATTAGCTAGAGCTCTCGTCAAGAACGATAATGGAAATAATAAGGGTTCTGGCATGTAACTTGCGTCTGGCCTTGTGCGGTAGTAGAGCCCTATTGCGCCGAACACTAGGCTTTGTGGTTTTAACGATGGTAAGAATTAGAAAAATAAGTTATTAGACTGAATAATTTTGTTGTAGCGCTCTTTCTCTTCCTTTTTTTATAACGTTTTTTTTAACGACGTCTTTAAACGACTTTTAATAAATAACTTCGTTTGGATAATTCTTTTGATAAATTCATTTAATAATTCTTTGGACATTTGTTTAAATAGCACTTAAAATATTCCTTTAATAATTTCGTAAAAGTTACGATAAAGCATGTTTTTCATCGCTTCGTTAGAAAGTCTTCAATTAGATATTTATTTTATAATTCTCAACTTTTAAGAAGTCGTTTTGTATATCAATTGTAAGGCTCCGCCGTATATTCATTTGTTAGAATGAACACGCCTTATCTGGTTTTATAAAAATAAGGCAGTCTGTATGCTGTATTTAAAGAGGATATAAATTCTATTTTCGCACCTGCAAGTATAAGTTATAGTTCATTCACGCCAACTTTGCGATAAAATATCGATCCAAGATGAACGTCCTTCAACCGTGCGATGAATAGTTGGATTTTATGTAATGTTATGCGAGAAAACAATAAGTTTGGATTTTAAGGAAACGTTCTACGAAGTACTTAGAAATTACATGGTTCGGAAAACGTAGAAATTTTATGGTTTGGAAATTAAGTCCGAGGATGAATTGAAATGATACTTTTGAAGTTTTTGGTCAAGATCTACACACAGTAGAACATCTAAGTATGGTATTGGAGTTTGGTTGGTCCAGATTGTGCGTATAAGAAAAACGCATGGAAGTTCGTATGGTCCGGTCCGAGGATCACGCAGCTGTTCGTGTTCTGTAGAACATGTAGATTTTACGTCACTTGTTTTTCTGAAAAACGTATGTATTAACACCTGCCCTAACATGCTGTAACGCCAACATGTAAACAACACCTGCTGAACCAAGGTAAGAGATTAGAATTATTCTTACAGCACGCCTGTATTTGGTGATCTTTGATACGAAGCTGTTTCGGAAAATATCTTTGTAACCACCTATTATCATTTATCCGTTTAACAAATTAAGAAGGACCTTAGAAAATTTTTATTGTCAATACTAGTACAGTGTAATCACTGTTACTAATTTTGATGAAGTTAGGCAAACCTAAAAAGTTTTTATTGATGTTTCATATATGCATGATTTCACTTACAATTTCTGAATGATGAATTAATAGCCAATGTAGTTAAAGTTTTATAAATATGTAAACAGAAAAAACAGATCTGATATTTCTGGCATAAATTCAAGTTAAATTTTTGTAACAAAAGCAACATTTAAAGTTTTTAATATTTTTTTGAATATATAATCCTACCTTATGAGTAGATGAAACTTGTATTATCTTTTCTTAAACTTGAATTTTATATTTACAATTTTTATGAAGGAACAATTTTAATTAAAGAAGCAACATTTAATTTTCTTAATTAATTGTTTTATTCTGAACAAGTACGTTCAGAAATAGGGTAACAAAGTATAAGATCAAATAGCGTAAAGTGGTAAACCCAATTTAACAAGAAGCTTTGATAGCCTTTTCAGAATTTGAAGCATAAAATCTGTGCTCATATTATTGTTGCCTGATTAATCTTTGTTGTTTTTTTATATGAGGTAACAAGAGAATACCTCTTGTGTCCTCATTTTTGTAAATTTAATTAAATTTTCTTTACAGCTTCTGCGTTAGCAGTTAATACAGTATTCCTCTTTAAGGACGCCCAAGTCCCCCTTAGGGAAACCTGTGTTTAAAGTTAATGACTTGGTGGCGCTCTATTTAAACCCCTGTTTTGTTAAGAATCTAGCCCTAGTAAGAAAATAATGCTTTGTAAAAAGAACCACGACCAATCCTCATAAGCTCTGCCCAAGGAATAGACCCCTAGCATAGTCGGAAGATATTTGCGTTTCACCATTTTAAGGAAATCCTTCCTTAAAGGTCGCTGGTCACATTAGGGAATAAAACGAACCCGTAACGTGTACCGATCAGTGTATAAAATATTATTATAAAAGAACATGAAAATTTAATAACTACCAGGGCTTTTAATGCAGTGGTAGGTGAGGTTAGGGAAGGAGCGTTAGTAGGTTTATTTGGTTTAGACACAAGAAACGACAGGGAAAATAGATTGGTAGAATTTTGCGACACAAACAATTTAATTATTACAAACACAATATTTCAACATCATGCTAGAAGACGATACACTTGGAAGAAGCCAGGAGATATAGAAAGATAATATATTACATTCTTATTGGATAACGGTTTAACAATCGAGTAAAAGACTGGAGAAGCTACCCAGAAGCAGATATAGACACTGACTACAACATCGTAGTTATGAAGACCGCTCTGAAATTTAAAAATTTGAAAAAAGGAACGGAAAAAGACACTTTAACTTTGAGAAACTAAAAGATAAATTTATCCTCGAAGGATTTGAAAAAAAGTCAAATGAATTGCTGAAAGATATCCGGAAAAGTTTCTGATACTAAAGAAGTAAAAACAGAATGGAGCAACATTAAATCCAGCTTAGACATGGCGGCCAGATATATTCTGGGGTATACAAAATAAGAAAATACGAAACCATAGATAACAAAGGATATCCTGAATTTAATAGAAGTAGGACGAAAATACAACAATAGATCAAACGAAACAGGAAAACAGAGATACAAACTCATAAAATGGGAAATTATTCGCAAATGCAGGAAAGCTAAAGAACAATGGATTGATGAAAAGTGCAAAGAGGTACAAACTAAAATGGAAATAGGAAAGACAGACGAAGCAACAACCTAATTAGAATGAATCTTAGGGATATAAAACCGTATAGCAAAAATATAAGGGACACGGGAGGTAACGTCATTATAGAAAATGTAGAAAAATTGGTTAGACGGCAAGAATATATAGGGAATTTATACGCAGGGGAGGAACTAACAGCATTAGAACAGGAATCAGATATTGAAACGGATGACTTGGGATATCCTATACTTAGAGATGAGTTTAAATTTGCAATAACGGTCTGAAAAGTGGTAAGGCGTCGGGTACAGATAAGGTACAAGCAGAAACTCCAAAAGCCACTGGACAAGCAGTAACAGAACGTCTCTTACAACTTGTAAGTTATATGTATGAGACAGGCGAGATACCCAAAGATTTCAAATGTAACATCATAGTCACTAATTCAAAAAAGAGAGACGCGTATAAATGTGAAAATTTTCGAACAATAAGTTTGACAGCACGTGTCAAAAATAGTAACTAGAATTGTACCAAGACAAATGCAAAAGCGAGCTGAAGAAATATTAGGAAAAGATCAATTTGTGTTTAGGCGAAACAGAGAAGCACGGGCGGCTATTTTAGCTTCGAGGGTGATAATGGAGAAAACGATAGAAAGGGGGGGGGGGAAAGCATGTATATAGGATTTATAGATCTGAAAAAGCATTCGACAATATAAAATGGAAAAAATGTTCGAAACACTCAAAAAGATTGGAATGGGTTTTAGGAATAGACGGATAATTTACAGCTTATACTAAGAACAAATAACGGTAATAGAATTAGACCAGGAACGTAGAGAAGTAAATATTAGGAAAGGGGTGAGACAGGGATGTGCCGTATCCCCATTAATTTGTAACTTGTACATCGAAGAGGCAATGAATACTACCAAATGCAGGAAGAGATTTAGAATTATTTTGTAGGGACAAAAATTGATATGCTTAGATTTGCAGATGATATAGCGGAATTACCATCTAGTAAGGAAGAGTTAGAAACTGCTCTTAATGAAACCGAAACAGTTCTAACAGAGAGATACGGTTTGAAAATTAACAAAAATAAAACTAAAGTACTAGTATGCGAAGGTGAGGAAAATAGATCAAAAACAAGAATACAAATAGGTAACGGGAACCTACAGGAGGTTAAGGATTTCAGCTACCTAGGAAACCAAATAACGCGAGTTGGGAAGAGTGCAAAAGATATAAAACAAAGATTAGTACAAAGTTGTGCTACATTTAACAAGAAAAAGCAACTACTGTGCTTAAAGACAACAAACATGGAAACAAGTAAGAGATTGCTAAAAACATATGTGTGAAGCGCAGCACTGTACGGCTGTGAAACTTGAAATGTAGTGCTGCAGACGTATGATAAAGATGTAATGGACAGACAAAGTTAAGAACAATGAGGTGCTAGAAATGGTAGGGGAAGAAAGAAATATTTGGAAAATGTAACACCCAAGAACATTTTTAAAATAATTTAAAATTTCAAATAATATTTTCGGCCAATCATAAACAATTCTATCTAAAATGTAACCTATCACTAACCTGAATTAATACAATTATCCAATCCTAGTTTGATTTTGGGTGACAATTGACACTTTAAATGAACATAACCTATTAGCTGATATCTGACATCCCGTAAAATTTAGAAGGTTTTAAATTTAGGCGCCAAAGGAAATGCTAATTTGTTCTAGAAAAGTCAAAACCGGAAGTACGTACTAAAATGTAATTTTTCGTGATATCTATAAAAATATTAACATGAAATACTTTAGAATATTGCAGAATAACTTAAATTTAATTATAGGGTAATTACAATTAGCAATGGCAATAATAAAAATGGATTTAAACCATTAACCTAAAAGCACATGTAGGGATGATACACAATTGAGAAATATGTAAGGTTTTTGATTGGCGAGAACAATCACGTGATTAAAGGTATATAAATAGGGGGAAGTGAAGAAATTAACACACACGACACACAAAGACTAAACAAGACACACAAAGACAAAAGATAGAAATGTGAAAGATACCTAGCTCGGAGCTAGCGCGTGTTACGCTACAAGATCGCGTAGCGATATTGGTTATAGGCTCGTGTATATTAAATGGATGTCGTGAACAAATATAAGAATTAGTGTATATTACGGGAAGAACAGCTAATTTAAGCAGTGGGTAAAGAACCCATAAGTTCGGCTCGTAAAGGAAAAGTAAATCGTAATAAATTTAAGTATAATAAAAAAAAAACGAAATGGTTCAGCTGTAAAGCAGTTAATGGTAGAAAGCGCAGGTTTATTAGCGGCAAAGAAAATGACATTTAACCACACCTATATGGTTCATTATTGATTGATTGGGGGAAGTTTGGGTTTTGTACGTTCGATTCCAAACCAAGTTGTTACAGCAGGAGGGAGATATCAAGAGTTTCGAGCACAAAATATATCCACACCCGTGTTAAGCATTATCAACCTTGGTGAGAATAAGTTGCCTTGGGGGTATTGTAGCATTGGAGCAACAGTGGGTATTGTATACCCGAACAGGTATTGAGTGAATCTTTGAATAAATGTTTCGAGAGAACGGACGTGTATATGCATGCATACAGGTGAGGTTGTAAGTATGAACTTTTATATAATAATACATATGCTTTACATGAATGTTACGTTGCTAGATTAAGGTTGTAATTTTTGGACTTTATTAACGTTACTGCTTATTATTATGAATTTTGTGTAGAAGATCAACAGTTATTGGCTATGTTTCAGTGGGAAGCCAATTTGTTTTAACTGTAGAATCTGCAGTGCTTAGTATAATATTTAACAACCCGGATTAAGGGAACTTTTAGTTAAGTAAGAGATATTTTTTCTTATTGCATTCAAGTATGTCCATATAGTAAATGTAAATAGTTATATCACCATATTAAAGGTTATTAAATTCATTACTTAATACGAATGTTAAGATATGTCATAATTAAAAGAGGTTTGTTGAAATACATTTAGGTACAGATACTTTGTAAACTTTTGGGTAAGTTAACTCACCAGTATCGGTTTCAGAATTCTAGGCCTATCCACCCTGGGACATGTCCATGTACTCTCCGCTGTAGAGTAGCCGAAGCGTTTGAGGAAAGTAGAGTAAAGCCTATAAGAATAGGTAAGTGGACCCTTATATTGCAATTTTGAACCATAAAAAGTGATATAGATTTGGCATTCGATTATATAAGTATTAGGTAACTCGTTACTTGTTTCTTTGACTGCTAGATAGGTCAGGAAAGGAAGGTAAAGTGTTACAAAAACGGTAAAATATAAGAGAGATAGGATAATAGGCCACATACCAATGCATCATGGAATAGTGCGGAATATATTAGAAGCAGAGATAGGAAAAAGAGGGGAGAAGGCAGACCTAGGTTGGACTATCGAACACAGATAGTTAAAGATGTAGGTTGTGAGAATTTCAGGGAAATGTGTAGACTAGCTCAGAATAGAAATCAATGGAGGTACGCGTCCAACTAGTTACAAGAAGGGAAACCTAAGGACTAAAAAAATGATCTTAGTTAAACCTGATAATTATTATAAGCAACTACAGGTGTTGGTTTTGGAATATTCGCTACTAATGTTAATTGTGCGAAAGTATTTACTGGAAAACTATTAATTCGGGGAATGTCTAAGTGTTCGGGGAATCTTGGTAGCCACAGACCGCTTAACCCCCTTCACATATTATTGAATTTCGGTAAAATAGGACATATAATTAGAAAACAACAGAAGGGGAACAGAGCTATATCTAGAATGTGAAAATTTCATGGAACTGTGTAAACTAGTTCAGAATAGAAATAAGTGGAGGTACGCGTCCAACCAGTTTCAAGACCTTAAACTTTCTTCGAAAAGAAATATTGGAAAACTATTAATTCGGCAAATGTTCAAATGTTGGAGGATCTTGGTAGCCGCAGGCTGCTTAACCCTCTTCACATACCACTGAATATAGGTGAAATAGGATATATATTGCTATGCTACTGGAATTATCGAGCCCCTATGTTGGGCTGTTATATTAATGTTATGCTCCCTCTAAATTATTCGCGCTCCATCATTTGGGCGACCATATTAATATTTCTATGTATAAACAAGATTGTAATTATCTCCTCCGACGTTGGGCAATCTTATTAATGTTGCTATAAATTCCCTCCAGAAACTTAACTGGATTTTATCTTGAACCAACCTTGTCAACCAATAACAAAATTTGATATGTTACCGCCTTACTTGTTATCAATTTCTTATTCAACTCGTAGCTCCTCATTTTGAACTATTTAAATTATCAAATCACTCTCTTATTAACTTTATCTTATGACCTCGACTAGCATTTATTTGGAATTATAAAATTCAGGTAATTCGATTTTATATAATGAAACCAATATTATATACAGCTTTTGTAGATTATTTGAAATACACTTTTCAATTAGTTAATGTTGTAAATTTCATTTATTAAACATCATATACTATTTACTCAAAACCCAAAGTCGCCAAAAAAACCTATTATCTTTATCAACGAAGTGTAGAACGCTCTAAACCTATTATCATATTACTCACTTTATACGTATTCAAATCTTTTGTTGACTTTTTCACATTCATATTATATTAAGCAAATTCAATATTAAAAATAAAAAATATATTGAAAAATAAAATGTCTTATAACTAAAAAAATCTGACCTGGTCTATTTTCTTCACATCGACGCTTCCATTTGAATAAAAATTATCTTCCCCCAATGTGGGATTATTACATGCCCATTCGAAATATACGCTTGAACCATTGCATTTAAATTATTGCCATCACCCTCTGGACTACCATTAACTTATGCACCCCAATTTATTGTCGTTTCATATCAGACTTATTACTTCTTATCAATCAATTTCCTCAAACTTAGAATAGAATTCTTATTATCATTGTCCTCTGACTTGAAATCGTAGTTTATTTTCTTCCCTTACTCAAATTGTATTATTCTTCCCCCAGACTTAGAAATTGTAGTATGTTTCCCCGGACTTCGAAATGGTAGTCTATTTTTTCCCGGACTTAGAAATTGTAGTCTATTTTCCCCCCGGACTTAGAAATCGTAGTCTATTTCCCCGGACATAGAAGCCCTATTATTTTTATGTTTTAGTTTAAAATACATTCACCAAAATGTACTTACGTTTAATCGGCAATTATAGTTTTCATCTTGGCACTTATTTTATCTTTCACTTTTAAAATTATTACGTATCACTTTATTTCATAGCGGCGCACTTCGGCCTTTGTTGAGTTCAAAACTGACTTCGTTATCAAGGTACCTGCTAATATATCCTTGAGTTCCCTTCCGTCAGTGGGTATAGTCTACAAACTCGTCGCTTATTTATAACCAATCAAATAATTACATTCAAAGTAGTTTCTGATGTAATTCTCCACGATTCCCAATAATTGTAACCTGCTTGCAGCTGTCTTCGTTATCAACATGCGGTGTTTTGATAGATCTAATTGCTTTTCCATAAACAACTGATGCAATTCGACTTTTAATTTTCATATTTACATGTTATTCACGCAATTTTTAATCTTCTTTTTTATCAAATATGGTTAGCTATTTCCACGCCTTTATATTATGCTTCCTGCTTTCTATCTCCGTATTAATCTAATCGTTTGGAACTCTTTTGAATGCGTGTCTGCTTACACTTTATTATATTTACATATAAATATACGCGTGCTTCCACTGAAAAATATTATTACTTGCTATACCTAAATTAACTAAAACTTTATCTACAAGGTATTTAATATTTTCTATTTACCTAATGAATGTCTTCCTGGTTTCTACGCTAACTGTGCGTCTTCCTATGTTTATCTGCGTCGCTTAAAACTATTTATACTTTATATACAGGGTGTTGACTGCTTACTATCTACAGACTATCTCCATTTCTTAATTCTTTCCTAAATAAGTGCAGTTTTCTGCTGCCTATGGTAATTTCTCATTTCTAAACGACCTTTACTATAAAGTACACCCTTAAACAACCCTTTATCACAGCAATATATATATATATATTGTTATATATACTGTGATCCTACCTTATTAGTGATAGGCGTAATATATCTATCTGTCACTCCTTGTCTTATTTTAGAGCCTTGTTGAGTTATGCCACACAATTTATCTTTAAATATTTTACACGGCTGCTGCACTTAAATATTCTACAGGGCCGTCAAACACGTGGCGGAATCTACCTAGGGTGGGTCCGTCCTAAGCAAACACCTCTCAACTAGACACCCAAACAAATATCCAAGGAGTTTTCAAAATAATTTTAAAAGCCAAAAGTATTCCCAAACACTAGTTCCACTTTTATAAATTTGATTAAAGCACTGCGTAGATATTAAATACTAATACCTGGAATCCAGATACAAGCGCCGCCTTCCAGCCGTCCTGAAGCCAAGTGACCAGCTGCAGGCACCTCCTGTAAATAAATAAGTAACTCGAGCAACTGGTAATCTCCAGACTATAAAACTACTAATATTTCTACAAATTTTATGTTATACAAATACTCAGATAACTCCAATTCCACTATGCTTTCGTCTTCAAACAATAACGGTACAGACCAGCACTCCTCTTTAATTAACTTTTATTCGCCGTAAAACTGCTACTATTTGCTATCTCCAGGTACAACTTGACTTTCAAAACTTTCTCGTAACTTTTAAATGTAATAAAACTCATAACAGTCCAAAACACGTCTATTTTTTCCGTAATATAAATTTGAAGTCAATTATAAATAAAATCCGTCTTCTTTTGTTTCCGTTGCCATGACAACTATCTCTACGCACACTATGTAATTTATAATTATTAATAATTGATTAATAATACAGTTGTTTTCTCTAGATACATTCATTTTCTAGATGGTTTGTAATCCAGTGATTTATGTATATTGAACTTTTTACAATATTGAAAATAGCTAACAAACTTTGATGGTTCAGCTTTTAAATTGTACGCAACAGACATTTATGTCTTATTCGGTAAACGTCCTGTCATTACATAACCAATCTTTAATTGTTAAAACATATTCAAACTGAAATTGATTTACAAATTTTACGGGAGTATCACTTAACTCCTTAAAATTTTAAAAGCGTGCAGTATACGAAGCAATTTTGATATTTGTTTTTACATTCAAATGGTTCTGAAAACGCTAACTCCAAATTAAATTTCATATACGTGCAACCATAACAATTAAAATACGTATACAATGCAAACTTATTATCTAACAACTTATCTACTAAACTAATACTATGCTGTGTCCCTAAATCTGATTTTCCTAACACTAATAAATCGACGTTTTTTTTTGTACCGTGGGTTCATCGTGGACCTCCACTTTCTCTATCCTATCCTCCGATCTCTGTCGCGTGTCTCTTGTTGTTACGTGTTGGATCGTCAAGTTTCTATCTGTCTCCCGTTCTCGGTCTCTAATCCCTGTCGGTATTTCCCCCTGATCCGTTGATCTCTGCTCGCTTTCTCTCTGCCACCTCTGTCCAAAACTCGTTCTTTGCTGTCCAAAACCTCTGTCATTCCTATCAGTCCTGTTCCAGTCATTGTTCCCCCTATAATTATCGTCTCTATTAAAACGTTGTTCCCAATTATTATTCGTTCTCCTTTGATTTCCTGATATTGCTTTCTGTAGTTGTCCTGTCCATTCTCCCTATAATTGTATCCTTGCACCCCAGTCCTCTGGTAGTCTGTGCTATTCCTATTTCTATCCCAATTCCTATTATCACTATTTTCCTGGTATTCGTTTCAAACGTCCTAGCTACGTCATAATTTCGCATCATTTCCAAAAGTCTCTTAAAGTCCGAACGTTTTGTATCGCTACGGCCCTAGTTATTTCCGCCTCCATATGCCTTGACAACAATAATATAATTTCATCTTCTTTTAATTTAGGAATCAGGTGCTGCGCCTGGTTATACTTTTCAATCACATAATTTTCTCTCGATCCTTGGTATGACCTATAGTTCCCAGTGTTTAAATCCGTTCGAATATTAGCCTGATGCGTGTTTCCCAATATTGTTCTATGAATAGCCTTCGAAATTCCTCGTACGAACTATATTGCCTCCTCACGATACAGTGCCATTTCTCTGCACAACCCCCAATGTCACGCTCACCATCTGCATCTTCACCCTCCCAGGCTCACTCTCTACCATCTCGTCCAACTTGCTAAGATAGACCATCGGCTGCTCATTCTTTCTGCCTTCAAACCTCGGCAAGGTCTCTTTCCTAGCCTATACTGGTATCCTGCATCACAAACAACTCTTCCCTTTCCAATTCAACCAACTGTTCTCTCATCTGTCTAACATTCCCTTCAAGACCAGACAATCCATTTACCGTATTCCCCAGAACCGTCGTATCCTTCTCAGCTTCTCTGCCACCTCCTGACTCGCCCGCAATTTGCCTATAATTTCGTTTTTAGAGTTAATATTGTCCTCCGTCTGAATCGAACTATTTCACCTAAATTCTGCAATTTTTCTGTCTGTCTAACTTCGACCATGTACAGCTCTTCCCTTAATTCATTTAAACCTGTTGTTACCTTCCTTCTACAACCTGGACTCTATCCTCTACGTCCTTCAGAACTTCATCCTTAAATGAACACAAACTGCTCTGTATTGATAGATTAATTCCTTCAATTTTCATTTCCATCATATCAAATTTTTCCTTAACTTCCGCTTGTGAATTTCTAACCTCGGCCAACAATGATCCTCTCAATTCTTCATGCGACTTAGTTAACGACCCTTTTAATTCCAACAAAACCATCATCACATCTTGGATCTGCATATTCTCTTTTCCTTATCAATTTCATTTTCTCCCGATGTACCCCTGAATTCACAATAATCACCTCCGGCTCCACATATCCCCCAGCTTCATCCCTAGCATCCCCTGCCGCTACAGTCTTAACCACCGGTTGCCCTCTCACACCAGTCTCAACTCCATAAACTTTCCCTGACCTCGTGATTCTCTCCTCATCAGACATGTCCCTTTAATTTTCAAAATAAACTTCAATGATGTGCCCCACTAAGCTACACAACCTCTGCAAATCTGAATCAGCCCTATCGAGCCCCCCTTAGGCGAACAAATATTTTGTTGCGAAGTTATTTACCTATTCGAGCCCCACCTAATGTTTTACCGCCGCTAAAATTGACCAAAGTGTGAATATCAAATTACGTCTTAGCCTACTACAATAAATTCAAAACCTTCAACAACTGTCAAATAAATATATATGAAACGTCAATCAAATATTAATTTTCACTTTTAAATAGAATATATGCAACGTACAACTAACAAATCTACTCTGCCTCACGTTGTTAGCGCCATCTGTTATATTTTGGTATATATTGAGTTATAGAGAACCCTTTTATAATCAATTACCACCTATTTTGTATTGTTTATTCATGATTACAGGATTGATCTTTCTTTTTTTTATCTTAGGACAATTATGACAATTGCAACCGAATAATATATATATATATATATATATATATATATATATATATTGTCGTGTAGCTTAGGCTCTAACTACTCGAGCCCCTCCGTTGGAAACCCATAATGTCGTGTTGCTCAAACAGGTACCATGTGCCCCACGCTTGGGTCGACATATTGTCGTGTAGCTTATCTCGGCTGCTCCGCTTCTTCCTAAAATTGCTTATGAAAACACGTTCCAAAAAGCTTAGCTGGATTGCAAAATCTCAACTCCACCTAACTGCCATTATGCTATACTTTAAAAGAAAGTACTTCCCTACAATCATACTCAAAATAACGCAACTAATAACATACATCACACTCTACACGAAATAAATATTTACATCTTTCAAAACTCTTTCCATTACATACAATAATAAAACTTTTTACTAGGAGCAATTCAATTTCAAAAATGAATTTGTATTAAATATCTTTATCCAAAATGTACCCTATTAAAGTAAGTGGGCTATCCTTAGAACTGACTTTAACTCTCGTCTTAATATGTGATCACAGTAAAACTCTCCAAACCTGTGTGGAACGTTACAGCACTGCAATAATTAAAAAGTTCCCTTTACTTTTTACAAAACAGCCTGGTTATCCTTACATTAATTGTAAACCTGTTTTCTTTTACATATAAAGTCAATAAAATTTTCACTTCATCAAAATGCATAAAAATAATCACTCAGAAGCACAAAAGAGTTAAAACACATCAAATAAACAGCACAACAACGTTTTATAAAAGTTCGTTACCTGGTAACCACAATACAGCAAGCAGCTGCAAACCAGCCCTTAAATATGTTGCTGTCTAAAATGACTCTAGGCTCTGGAACCGCTCTTCAAGTTGAAACACCATCCCTCTAGGCTCGTAGCTATCCAAATCTTTCCTAATTCTCGATAGAAAGTGCATCCATACCTCCAAAATCTCCCCCCCACTATTCCATTTTAGATCAACAAATAAATGCTTAATGCAATCACCATTAAACTTTCATTTACGAACGCCCAAAATAGCAGTAGTTGGAACTTACATGCTTAAAAAGTTTCGCTCGCAACTCTTTATTTACTTTCAGTTTTTCTCTAAGTCAAATAATTATCGCTACACCAACTTGTGTAATTACAACTAACAATTAACCTCAATAGCGAGCGAAGAAGTAAGAGAGCGCATTCCCCTTCTGAATGCGTTTATATAGACCCAACTCACACCACTTTACAACTCCACAAACACGCTTTCCAGGTATCCATTTCAAAACGTCTTTCCGATTCCTCTAAACAAACATTTACAACGGTCTACAAATTCTTGAAAACCCCGTGTTGGCCTACTGCAATACCAAGTATTGTAGCACACAAACACCAACCGTGTTTCAAACTCTCAAAAATTTTCATAACAACTAACCGTATTACTTCGAAAACCACCACTTTGTTTTCTAAAGGCTGCTAAATACGTTGAAATCGCTCCCCAACTGTCTTCAAATCCTTGTCTATCCACACCCATTATCATGTTTTATTCCATTTGCACGTTCATATACCCTCATTTAATTTCAACCTATCTACCATCTTATTTTCACATGTGAAAAATAATCCTCTTTCTTTGTTCCTTTTTGGTACCTATGACGATCATATATCCCCAAAAGTGGTGGACATGCAACTACGCAACAGTGAGTGGGAGAATAAGGATTCTCTCCAATACCGGCAAGAAGTCGATGAAGCCAACAAAATACGTATGCAGGATATAGTGGGGGAGCTGCGATTAAAAGATTGTCACAAACTGCAAGAATTACACGAAGGAATGGATCTGGTTGTCGGTGGAATCGAAGATTTTATATATAGAGACAAACCTCGGTACATTTTGCAATTCGAAAAGCATCAAACTATTGGTTAGAAAAAGAGATAGAGGACTTGGGTGTCGATTTAAATTTTAAGCTGCGAATAAAATTAAATAAAATTAAAACCACTCCAAACAAACATAAAGAAAGGACTGTCTTCTGTGTATAACTTTGCATCAAAATTAAGTTTAAATGGCTCCATGCTTAGCATTAAATATTTTTAAATTTTGTTATGTATAATGTCAGAATAAAAATTTTAGAATAGTATTACATTGGTCTTTATTTATAAAAGGCTATGATATCACCACGAAATAGCAGTCGCACAAAGAGGGGTGCGCATGGGCAAGGGTGCGCTTGAGTAGTGCGCATGAGCAGGGATGTGTCTGGACGTACACGAGGGAAGCGGAAGTTAACAGTCACCAAGCATCTAATTCTTTATTTGGGTGGTATGGAGTACTTGCCGGTGTATGTATCCCGAGTAAAAAACACGATTTGTACACGCAGCTTATTAATAAAATTAGTTTATCGAGCGAAGATTACAAGCGTAACGTCATCCCTGGAAGCATATCAATCTACGCATGGGGGCATAAAGATATAGGTCTAAGATAGTTGTTTATATTTGTATAGATTTTGTAAATGTATTGTATTGTAAGTGAGAGAGACATGATTAAAAAGATTAAAGGGGTCTCTCGAAGTGTAGTTAAGTAAAACCGCGGATGCTGAAACCTATAACGAGCATATATTCCCAAAAGGGGTGGGCATGCAACAACGCAACAGTGTGTGGGAGAATTAGGATTCTCTCCAATAAGAAATTAAAGTTTCCATGTACGTAGCACCAGCCATTTGGAAATGGTAATAATGTTAAACTTATAAAGGTGATTATTAATTGTGGTTTAGAAAAATTGTAGTTTTCTTTGACTAACTAAAATAGCTTAGACTGATTAATGTTTATGGTTACATATTCCCGTACACATCCACAAACATTTGTTTAGGTTCACATACGGATATGGCAATGCCGGTAGTTTTTGTTTAACAGTTAGTAGGAAAGATACGTTAGGTATTAGTGTGTGGAAGCCCATAGGATCGTTGGATTCAAAAAGAACGATGTGGCAGAATGTATGGCGGTTCCCGTTAGAATAATCGAAAGTTGTTAGTTGATCGTATTGGATGTTTAAATATGCGAAAGTGTAAAGGCCTACATAAGCAAAATTTAATTATCAGACAAAAAAGTGCGCGATGTGTTATACTTATAAAGAAAGTATAGAATGCTGTTTGCAGCGGTCCTAGCAGTAAAAAAAGGCGACAGACTTTTGCAACCAACTACAAGAATAGCAGTAGCGCAGAGAAGGGGTATGCATGTATTATACAGCGCACTGTTACTATAAAATATGTTAGTTTACGGGTAGCTCAAACGTGTAATTGATCACGACTTATAGCTCCCTCGGAGGTTTAAAAATTCTGAGACCATGGTCGTTTGAAAATGTTTGAAAATTATCAAAATGAGAGCGGGTCGAAGTATAAGTTAGACGGATGATTAAACCAGTTTTTTCTACCTTTTACCAGGGAGTCGGACGTTAACAGACATCGAGTATCTAATTCTCTATTTGGTTGGTATCGAGTACTTGCCGGCTCTAGAAATAATTACGTGCTACCGACCGCTATGCAGAAGATTTGGTTCTAGGAAATGAGCAACCTACGAAAGTACGAAATACTTGTTATTAATGCTAATTGGTTTAGTGACCACACTTGTGCACCCTTCGAGTGTCTTCGGCTATCTTCGCTTGTTTCCAAAATGTATATAAACCATGGCGCTATCCATGGAAGCTGGTCGAAGAAAAATGTCATCCGATAATATTTTTAATTGCAATTCTTGTGGTACTTCCTATACCTGGAAAAATACTCTCAAGCGGCACCAGAACAAATGTCGTGGTGTAATATCGTCCACGGTTAAGCTTGTACATCCGTCAGCAGCAAAGTACTTAAACTGTGAGTCTTGCGGTATCGCTTTTACGAGAATGGACAACTTACTGCGGCACAAGGAAAAACAGCACGAAATGTCATTAAGCCCTAAACGTTCAGCTTCGCCAGCTGTTAAAGGGTCTTGTACGAAACAACCACAAATTCTGTGAAAAGTATGCGATTTCAAAATGGAAAAGACTACGTATGCCGCACACTTGAGGAGCAACAGAGATAAAAATGCAACAGTTACCGTTACTGGCGACGATGGTGTAGCACAGCGTTTAACAACCGTATGGATAGCAGTAGACCATTTTCAGTGATTCTACCGCCTCATTTCCACCAGCTTCCCTCATTTCCACACACATCTGGACCAAAAAGTTTTCTTCGACTAACCATTTTTCATCTTTCGAGATAAATATCTTAAATTTTTCATCTTTCGAGATAAATGAGCATCCTCATTTCCACACACGAGATAAACCTATTTTTAAGATTTTTTTTACCGCTAACATTCTGGACCAAATAGTTTTTTTCGACTAGCCATTTTTTTATCTTTCGAGATAAACCTATCTTGTTTGGTATCAATTAATATTAGAATTTTCTTAGCTACCCGAATCTCTAGGAATTTTTTAGATTGCACCATCCCCAAGGGAGCTACCCTAATTTTAAGATTTCTTACCTGTAACGACTTTTGAGCGTTCTTATAAATTTTTTTTAGTCATGCGATACATCTTGTTAGTCTAAAATTTTATGTAGAATCCAAATCTGTAAACAGATTTGAAATCGGACCACGCCCTGCAAAGTTATTCCCCTTTAAAGTCCTGATCTTCTAATTTTGCTATTTGCTCTATAAGCAAACCTAACAAATAGTTTTCTTCGTCTAGCCATTGCATCTTTCGAAATAAACCTATCTTGTTTGGTATTAATCAATATTAGAATTTTCTCAGCTACCCAAATCTCTAGGAATTTTTCAGATTGCACCATCCCCAAGGGAGCTACCCGAATTTTAAGATTTCTTACCTGTAGCGACTTTTGAGCGTTCTTATAAATTTTTTTATACATGCAATACATTAAATTAGTCTAGAATTTTATGTAGAATCCGAATCTGTAAACAGATTTAATATAGGACCACGCCCTGCAAAGTTACACATATACCCTCTGCGAGATAAATCTTTCTCCACATTTCCACCCACGAGATAAACCTACCTTGTTTGGTATTAATTAATATTAGATTTTTCCAGCTACCCATATCTCTTTAAATTTTCAGATTGCATCATCCCTAAGGAGCTACCCCAATTTTAAGATTTTGTACCAAGATCAATTTCTAATCACCCTCCTTTTTAATATCTACAATCCTTTAACCAAACACTAGCAGTATTAACATAAATTAAGCATACGAAAATTTATTTTATCCAATTTACAGTTTAATAAACTAATTACAATTTTACAAAGTATAACATTATTTCCTGTCTAGCGAAAGTTTAACCTGTAACAAAAAAAGATTAATGTGTTGTTTAAATAGACCTGTAATAAAAAGAGATTAATGTAAAAAAGGAGTACGTGTTTTCGGTTAATAAGACATATTATCGTTAACCTAACAATATGTTTTACCGTCCAGCGACACCACGTGGAGGTAAACATCATTCAATGTAATGGGTTTTAAATATGAGAATGGGAGGTCAACTTTCACGTAATCATCGTGTGGTTAATAATTAAAGCTGTATATAATTTTATTTTAAACGTGTATATCTTCTCCAAACAAATGCGGTTATTATAATAGGAAAGTACGCTAAATACAGTCAATTAACAGCAATTAAATATTGTACCTTAATTAGGTTGCTGTGCTATTAGGAATGATGTTTAAGACTTCGTACGTATTTTCCGGATTATATGTTGTATTCTTTTTATTAAGTAATCGAATAAATCGTTCCTTCTGCTTCCAAAGAAACTCGGACACTCCATTGTCGACGCTGGCGTTATTTATGCGATAGCTAGCCATGCAGTTGTTAAACGCTGTGCTAATCATTTCTACGCCATCTTCGTTAGTAGCGGTAACTGATGCATTTTTATGTTTGTTGCTCCTTAAGTGTGCGGCGTACGTAGTTTTTCCATTTCGAAATCGCATACTGTACACATAATTCGTGGTTGTTTCGTACAAGACCCTTTAACAGCTGGTGGCGTTGAACGTTTACTGCTTAATGACATACTGTGCTGTTTTTCCTTGTGTCGCTGTGAGCTATTCTCGTAAAAGCGATACCGCAAGACCCAGAGTTTAAGCACTTTGCTGCGGACGGCTTAACCCTGGGCGATGTTACACTACGACATTTGTTCTGGTGCCGTTTGAGAGCATTTTTCCAGGTATAGGAAGCACCGCAAGGTTGCACTTATAAACGTTTGCAGGTACCATTTTAGTACAAAACAAAACCCGCACTATAGCACTTTGGTTAAACTTGTAATCGAACTAACTAAAAAGCTTACTCGAGCGTACCTGATTTATGTTCCTTATAGAATGCATACCGAAGGTTTCGAAGACGACCGAACGATGTTGAGGATTCGGCGGGGAACTAAATGATGTCATATTCCTTGCTGCTCGTCCAATACATTTAGCGCTAATGCATGCACCTGGTTCGCTTCGTCGATGGTGCGAATGCCGTTAGTAGAAACACCGGAAAACGTCTTCCATGTTATACGGATCGCGTGCATATTAAAAATCCAAAAGGGTGGTAGCACACGCACACAAGTTGTGTGCAAGTCGTGCTGTAGAAGATGCAATGCTACTATAACCAAAAACACTTTAAACCATTACTAAGAAAATACCAACTTGTTGTCTACAGGATACTTACAACAATTTAATTTTAAATAACTTCTACGTCATATTTTAGGAAATGGGGGGCTTGAATATTTTTCCAAATGAATCACCAAGCGAAAGTATATGTTTAACGGTATTAGAATTACCCATTAATTTCCTATTTTTACGACCGTGGTTAATTATAGATTGAAATTTAATTTGTGCACGTTCGAGCTTCTCGTAAACTAACATATTTTAGAGCAACAATGCGTTGTATAATACATGCATACCCCTTCGCCGCGCTACTGCTATTCTTGTAATTGCTAGAAAAAGTCACTCTCCTTTTTACTGTTAGAACTGGGCAAAGCACCATTTCTTTTTGTATACTTTCTATAGCACATCGCGCACTTTTTCGTCTGATAATTATGCTTCTGTAGGCTTTTACACTTTCGCATAGCGGTCGACCGCACGCAATGATTTCTAGAACCGGTAAGTACTTGATATCGTCCAAATAGAGAATTAGATGCTCGATGTCTGTCAACTTCCAATTCCTTCGTAAAAGGTAGAAAAAACTCAGTCAATCATCCATTAAACTTCAACCCGCTCCTGTTCTGATAATTTACAAACATTTTTCAAACGACAATGGGCCGAGAATTTTTAAACCTCCGAGGGATCTTTAAGTCGTGATCAATTACACATCCAAGCTACGCGTAAACTAACATATTTTGCAGCAACTGTATAATACATGCATACCCCTTCTCTGCGCTACTGCTATTCTTGTAATTGCTAGAAAAAGTCACTCTCCTTTTTATTGTTAGGACCGATGCAAAGCACCATTCCATACTTTCTTTATAAGTGTAGCACATCGCGCACTTTTTGCTGGATAATTAAATTTTGTTTATGTAGGCTTTACACTTTTGCTTATTTAAACATCTAATACGATCAATTAACCACTTTCGCTTATTCTAACAGGAACCACCATACATTCCGCCACACCGCTCTTTTGATTCCTATGGGTTTCCGCACACTAACACCCGACGTATCTTTCTTACCATTTGTTTAACAAAAACTACCGGCATCGCTATTGTGGACGTAAACAGATGTTTGTGGATGTGTACGAGAATATGTAGTCATATACATTAACCAGTCTAAGCTATTTTATTTAGTCCACGAAAACTACTATTATTTTTCTAAACCATAATTAATAATCGTCTTTATAGGTTCCACATTTTGACCATTTCCCAATGACTGGTGCTACGTACATGGAAACTTAAATTTCTTATTGGAGAGAATTCTTATTCTCCCACGCACTGCTGCGTAGCTGCATGCCCACCCCTTTTGGAGGTATATACTCGTTATAGGTTGTAAGACCCTCGGTTTTACTTAACTACAATTCGTGAGACCCCTTTAATCTTTTTAATCGTATCTTTCTCGCCTACAATACAGTAGGACTTAACATTACTACCAACAAATTCTAATACTGGACCCCCATTAAATACGTCTTTAATTTTTCCCTACAACTTTTTTGTTGACAAGTGTTATATTGTATTTATTATACGCGGGGTAGTCACTCTTTTAAGATAAATATATTTTGCTAGGTATCAACTAATATTAAATTTTTCTAGGGACCCCAAATCTGTAAATAGATTTTAAATAGAACCACCCCATACAAAGTTATGCCTTTTAAAGACTAATTTTTGCTCATCTTTATTTAACACCATTTTTTAAAACCTTTTTCGCTACCCAAGACATATGTCTTAGCCAACCATCTCCCGAGAAATCTAAAACCGCCGTGTCCCGCGAATACCACGTGGAGATAACACGTATACTCTGTCAACCAGGATAGAAGCCGGAAGGATTTGGAAGGTGGGAGAAGAACTTAAAAATTATGGAATCTTAAAACTAATATACACAATAGATTTACAAAATCTATACAAATATAAACAACTATGTTATATCTTTATGCCTCCATGCGTAGATTGCTGTACTATTAGGAATGATGTGCCTTTTGTTATCTTCCCTCGATAAACTAATTTTATTAATAAGCTGCGTATACAAATCGTATTTTATACTCCGGATACATACGCAGGCAAGTACTCGATACCATCCAAATAAAGAATTGGATGCTTGGTGACTGTTAACATCCGCTTCTCTCGTGTACGCTCAGACACATACCAGCCCAAGAGCACCCCTGCGCATGCACACTCCAGCCCATGCGCACCCCTGCGCGTACGCACCCCTGCCCATGCACGCTGCCCATGCGCACCCCTCTCTGTGCGGCTGCTATTTCGGGGTAACGTCACAGCCTTTTATAAATAAAGAACAATGTTATATTCTATTATAAAATGTTTATTCTGACATTATACATAACAAATTTAAAAAATATTTAATACCAAGCATGGAACCATTTAAACTTAATTTTAATACAAAGTTATACACAGAAGACAGTCCTTTCTTTATGTTTGTTTGCAGTGGTTATCTAATTTTATTCGCAGCTTAAAATTTAAATCGACACCCAAGTCTTCTATCTCCTTTTCTAGCCAATAGTTTGATACATAAAGACCGTCTAGGTTTTCGAATTGTAAAATGTACCGAAGTTTGCCTCTATATTTAAAGTCTTTGATTCCACCGACAACCAGATCCATTCCTTCGTGTAATTCTTGCAGCTTGTGACAATCTTGATCTTGATCGACTTCTTCTTGTCGGTATTGGAGGAAATCCTTATTCTCCCACAGACTGTTGCGTAGTTGCATGTCCGCCACTTTTGGGAATATATGGTTGTTATAGGTTGTAAGACCCTCGGTTTTAAATGATCCGAAAGGTCCTATTTTAAATCTGTTTACAGATTCGGATTTTGCATAAAATTCTAGACTAGCAAGATGTGTCGCATGGCTAAAAAATGTTTAAGGACGGTCGGAAATCGCAACAGGTAAGAAATCTTAAAATCAGGGTAGCTCTCTGGGAGATGGCGCTATCTGAAAAATTCCTAGAGATTTGGGTGGCTGAGAAAATTCTAATATTAATTGATACCAAACAAGATAGGTTTATCTCGAAAGATGCATTGGTTAGACAAAGAAAACTATTTGTTAGTTTTGCTTATAGAGCAAAGAGCAAAATTTAGAGGTTTGAGAGCTTAAAGTGTAACTTTGCAGGGCGTGGTCCTATTTTAAATCGGTTTGCAGATTCGGGTTGTGCGTAAAATTGTAGACGAATATAATGTATTACATGGTTTAAAAAATGTTTAAGGACGCTCGGAAATCGCAACAGGTAAGAAATCTTAAAATTGGGGTAGCTCCCTGGGGGATGATGCAATCTAAAAAATTCCTAGAGATTCGGGTAGCTGAGAAAATTCTAATATTAATTGATACCAAACAAGATAGGTTTATCTCGAAAGATGCAATGGCTAGACGAAGAAAACTATTTGTTAGGTTTGCTTATAGAGCAAAGAGCAAAATTTAGAAGATCAGGACTTTAAAGGGGTATAACTTTGCAGGGCGTGGTCCGATTTCAAATCTGTTTACAGATTCGAATTCTGCGTAAAATTTTAGACTAATTTAATGTATCGCATGTATAAAAAAATTTATAAGAACGCTCAAAAGTGGCTACAGGTAAGAAATCTTAAAATTGGGGTAGCTCCCTGGGGGATGATAATATGTAAAAATTCCTAAAGATTTGGGTAGCTGAGAAAAATCTAATATTAATTGATACCAAACAAGATAGGTTTATCTCGTGGGTGGAAATGCGGAGAAAGATTTATCTCGCGGGTGGAAAGAATGCGAGTGTGACGTAATCAAAATGGTTGGGGTAAAAAATTCCACAAGGAGTTCCACAGGGAGAGAGCAGCAGGAGATTCTTAAAAAATAAGACTTTATAGTGCGAATTTACATGTAAATTTGGTCCAGATGTGTGAGGAAATGTGGGATTCTGGAGGAAATGTGGGCCTGGTTCGTCACTAAATGGTCTACTGATAGCTATCGCATAAAGAACGCCAGTGTCGACGATCGAGTGTCCGAGTTTCTTTGGAAGCAGAAAGAACGATTTATTCGATTAATTAATGAAAAAAGAACACAACATACAGCAATAAAAGTTAATTGCGAACTCTACGGCGTCTACACAAAAATGGGAGAAGAGACTACCGATGTGAAATCCTTTAACACAAAAAATATGGTTATAACATCTTTTAGTAATCTGGAAAATATGTACGAGGTTTTAAGCGAAACCATGCGAACAAAATCAGAGGAATTCGAAACACGTGGGGTCCGGTTGGTCTTTGGAAAAGGTGCTCTATTTAGAAATAAATATTAACTTTATGAAACTATCTAACTGTGGTGAGACACTCTGTATAATTGTGTAAAAACCATTAAGAAACAAAACTAAATAGTGTGTGTCAGACTTATCTTATCAAACACTTATGGGTTATAAAGGGCTAGACCGTTTTTTGAAAATGCTTTTAAATATCAAACACTTATGGTTTATAAAGAGTTCATTTCTATAATACCGATCGCGCAATACTTTTATACAAATTTTAATAAGCTTGATATTAGGTATAAGGGTACAATTCTCCCGAGGGTGGTCCTATTTAAAATCTATTTACGGATTTGGACTCCCTAGAAAACAAGAAAAATAATCTTTTATATGTTTGCTAGAGGGGGTGCAAAACGCTAAGGGGTGGCCCCATTTTAAATCTGTTTATATATTTGGATTCTGTGTAAAATTTTAGACTAATTTAATGTATCGCATGGCTAAAAAATTCATAAGGATGGTTAGAAATCGTTACCGGTAAAAAATCTTAAAATGAGGGCAACTCCCTGGGGGATGATGCAATCTAAAAAATTCCTAGAAATTCAGATAGCTGAAAAAAATATAATATTAATTGATGCCAAACAAGGTACATTTATATTAAAAGAAACAAGAAAAATAATCTTTTATATGTTCGCTAGAGGGTGTGTAAAACGCTAAAGGGTGGCCCCATTTTAAATCTGTTTACATATTTGGATTCTGTGTAAAATTTTAGACTAATTTAATGTATCGCATGGCTAAAAAATTTATAAGGATGGTTAGAAATCGTTACCGGTAAAAAATCTTAAAATGAGGGTAACTCCCTGGGGGATGATGCAATCTAAAAAATTCCTAGAAATTCAGATAGCTGAAAAAAATATAATATTAATTGATGCCAAACAAGGTACATTTATCTCACAAAGATGCAATGGCTAGTCGAAGAAAGCTATTTGGTCTAGAATGAGGAAGCATTTGTGGATGCTGGAATAAATGTGGTCCTGATTCAACCAATAAACATCTACTGTGGGTGTTGGTTGAAAAGTAACTTGAATGACTCTGAATTCCTCCTTATGGGGATTTCAATGTATGGTGCAAAAATGACCAGAATGAACCGTAGATTTTTCCACAAGAATATACATGGGAAAATGGGCGATTTTGTTTTAGAAGTAACCTACCTAATCTACTTATATCATCATAATAAATAAATAAATGCAGCTCTAAATTTGAAAATATTGTTTGCAAAGAAAATGTCTTTGTGTAAAATGTATCTGTGTTTTAGTAATTTATAATTTATAATTAGGGACCACTTTGTTGTTAATGAAATGCGAAAGTATAATCAAAAGTTGAATCGTTTCGAACACGCCAAATTGCCCAAAAGCAGCTTCGCAAGCTCTACATTCATGACTAAGCAAATGAACCTTCCGTAATTGAAATATAACTCTCCAAGATTAGCGCATGCAAATTAACGAGGAAGTCGCCTAAACAAAAAGCAAATGAAAATCATTTTAAAGGCCGGTGAACTTTCTACCTTTTTCGTTTTTACATAACAGCTTTTTAGTTAGTTCTTCCTGCATCCAGAATTATTGCAAAAAGCTGTACGAAATCGTAAGTTATGTAATCTTTCAATAAGGGAATTGCTGAGATATATGAACTTGAGAGTAGCTGAAGCGAAGGAAAGTTATGCAATATCCCCAAATCTTATATCATTCAATTTTACGACGCAGCTGTATAAAGATTTATGTATTTTAAAGCTTTGATTTGCTACAAAATGCCTGGAGAAATAGTTATTTTCAAATTATTTTTGAATGTTAATATCGGCGGAAGTAGCAATGCTCGAGGCAACGTCCTAAAACATAATAATGCAGCGATGTTGCGTGTAGATCGTTAAGCGGTTGCCATTACAAACTGAATACAACAACCTCTTGCCTGTAGGAGGAATATTTATGCCCTCTAATACAAGTAATCCAAAGTTACTAAAATGTGAGGATAATATATGTATTCTGATTAAGCAAGGTGTGTTGAACTTAGACAACTATTAGACAAGGTGTAGGCAAAATTTTGTTGAAGGGTCTAGAAAGGAATGTCATTACGTGTTTTGAAGGTTAATATACACCAAATGTCAATGGCTTTCAAATAAATAGGCAGGGTAAAATCAATTATTTGCTGCAAATTTTGGCATTAATGAGGTACAAGAAATTCCAAGTAAAAGCATGCCATTGTATATTAAACAACTTGTTTAAAGGATTTAGGTGGGAAATAATATTTTCGGACAATAAGTTCACACTAAATGTATTTTTAAAAAATTTATTCAAAATCAAATACCTTTTTTGCTACAACTGTCGTGAATAGATGAAATATTATCCTATATTTTAATTTAATTATAATTTTAAATTAATTTTACTATTTCTTAATATTGAAGTAGTTCTTCGTTATAAGCTACCATGAACCATACTACCGATTCCACAACAATAACTATTTAAGCCAAAAGAAGATTGTGACTGAATAACTACTAGGTAAGGGAAACCTTCAGTAATGCGAACGGTTAGTTATAACAATTAGTTCAGAGGTACCGTAAAACGAGGTGGCTTTGTGACAGATTTAGAGGTTTTTACCAACTTTCTTCATTTCGGTAGGACCTGCACCTTGCCGAAGTTCTAGATTACTAGAACAGGTGAAATGGCTTTCGTGTTCTAATGAGCTAAAGAGCCAAACTACAGGTCCAACCAAAGTAGTAGGGTCGTTAGTGAGGAACCAGACTAAGACAGGTCCCCGAAAGAGGGCAGCGGCTCTTTCGGTACTTAGATTGGCAGAGACGGTAGGGGTCGGTATGGCAGTCTAAGACACACTACCGCGATGTGGAAGGCAACGGGAAACCACAACATTAACTCCCAAGTACACAGCGTACCTAAATTAAATAAAATGATGGCATTTACTGGGGTAAAAGATTCCGGAGTTAAAATAGTCTCCCATTCGGATCTCCGGGCGGGGACTACTTTGGAGGATGCGATCGGAAAGTTAAGAATAAGAATCGGGAACATTTTGCGAGTCGGAGCGTGGAATGTTAGAAGCATGGAGCAAGTAGGTAAGCTAGAGAACCTAAAAATCGAAATGAATAGGTAATCACTAGACATAGTAGGGATCAGCGAAGTTCGGTGGCCAAGGGCGGGGAATTTTTGGAGTGGAGACTTCAGGGTAATTCATACAGGAGCAGAGGAAGGAAATTTGTACGTGGGGATAGTTATGCGGAAAAAGATAAGATACTGTGTAGAAAATTACTTACAAAAGAACGAAAGAGTACTCATCGTTAAATTAGAATCTAAACCGGTAAATACAGTAATAATACAAGTATACATGAGCACCTCTAACTACAGTGACGTAGAGGTAGAAGCGATCTACAAAGATATCGAAGACATATTAAGACACGTAAAAGGACATGAAAATTTAATAATTACGGGGGATTTTAATGCAGTGGTAGGTGAGGGTACGGAAGGAGCGGTAGTAGGTTTATTTGGTTTAGGCACGAGAAACGACAGAGGAAATAGGCTGGTAAAATTTTCCGACAAGAACAATTTAATTATTACAAACACATTATTTCAACATCATGCTAGAAGACGATATATGTGGAAGATGCCAGAATGATATCAAATAGATTACATTCTTGTTAGACAACGGTTTAGGAATCAAGTAAAAGACTGTAGAAGCTACCCAGAAGCAGATATAGACACTGACCACAACATCGTAATTACGAAGGCCGCATTTAAATTTAAAAATTTGAAAAAGGAAACGGAAAAAGGTACTTGGACTTAAAGAAACTAAAAGATAAAGATATTCAAGAAAGATTCGAAAAAAGTCAAATGAATTGCTCAAAGATATCGAGAAAATATTTGATACTAAGGAAGTAGAAACAGAATGGCATAACATTAAATCCAGCCTAGACATGGCGGCCAGAGACATTCTGGGGTAGACACGAAAAGAAAATAAAAAACCATGGACAACAAAGGATATCCTAAATTTAATAGAAGAAAAACGAACATACAAAAATAAATCAGACGAAACAGGAAAACAGAGATACAAAACCATAAAATTGGAAATTATTCGCAAATGCAGGAAAGCTAAAGAACAATGGATTGATGAAAAGTGCAAAGAGGTACAAACTAAGATGGAAGTAGGAAAGACAGATCAAGAATCAATTTTAGGGGTATAAAACCGTATAGCAAAAATATAAGGGACGCGGGAGGAAACGTCAGAAAATGTAGAGAAAGTAAGTAGATGGCAAGAATATATAGGGAATTTATATGCAGGAGAAGAACTAACTGCATTACAACAGGAATAAGACATTGATAATGAAGACTTGGATATCCTATACTTAGAGATGAATTTGAATTAGCATTAAGGGGTCTGAAAAATGGTAAGGCGCCGGATACAGATAAGGTGCAAGCAGAAACTCTAAAATCCGCTGGACAAGCAGTAGTAGAACATCTCTTCCAACTTGTAAGCTATATGTATGAGACAGGTGAGATACCCAAAGATTTCAATCGTAACATCATAGTAACTATACCAAAAAAGAAAAGCGCTGATAGATGTGAAAATTTTCAAACAATAAGTTTGACAGCACACGTGTCAAAAATATTAACTAGAATTGTACGAAGAAGAATGGAAAAACGGGCCGAAGAAATACTAGGAAAAGACCAATTTGGGTTTAGGCGAAACAGGGTAACACGGGAGGCTATCTTAGCTCTGAGAGTGATAACGGAGAAAG
This sequence comes from Platerodrilus igneus, assembly GCA_036346225.1. Classification (NCBI taxonomy): domain Eukaryota; kingdom Metazoa; phylum Arthropoda; class Insecta; order Coleoptera; family Lycidae; genus Platerodrilus; species Platerodrilus igneus. Next base: position 10,055,743 of record JARFIW010000266.1, on the reverse strand, counting down.
CAATAGAAAAAGGGGAAAGCATGTATATAGGGTTTGTAGATCTGGAAAAAGCATTCGACAATGTAAAATGGAAAAAAATGTTCGAAATACTCAAAAAAATTAGAATGAGTTATAGGGATAGACGAATAGTACATAGTTTATACAAAGAGCTAACAGCAGTAATAGAATTAGAGCAGGAACATAGAGAAGTAAACATTAGAAAAGGGGTGAGACAGGGATGTGCCCTGTCCCCATTAATTTTTAACTTGTACATTGAAGAGGTAATGAATACTGTCAAATGCAGGAAGACATTTGGAATTACTATGCAGGGACAAAAAATTGATATGCTTAGATTTGCAGATGATATAGCGGTATTAGCATCTAGCAAGAAAGAGTTGTAACGGGCATTTTTACAGCCTAACCTTTTTACGCCTTTTTCCCAATTCGTAATTACATTTTTGCAACTACTAGTTCTATATTGTGTGCAATTTAATTCGCGGGTATTACTTTTAAAAGATGGTTTAATTGAAGATTGGTGTTCATTAATAAATACATTGCAATGAATGAATTTTAAATAGAATTATTCGTAACTTGTTTTCCAACTTAGTGAAAATTACAAACCGCTTGGAATTAATGATAAATTGCTATTCGTATAAATGTTGTTCCTTATGTGGATATACGAGTCTAAATATAAACAGATAAGAAGTGTAGTTCTGATTACCTTTGAAACAGGTACGCTTTTGTATGTAACGTGTTGGATTGACAAGAAGTGTGGTTGTAATAACAACGAGTTGTTATGAACAGATGCGTGGTCGGTTTTTGTTCTTGGTTCCGGTATATTAAGTACTTTGAGTGATACGCGTTGCTTTACTAATTGTGTTGTTCTTAGTTGATTTGTCTTTTTATACTTAAACTGTGTGTGCGATCTCACGGCATGTTTTTAGTTGATTTTCTGTTGGAAATAAAAGCGGTAAAGCTTGTAAACGCGTATTTTACTAATGTGTGCTTTTAGTTGTTTGTCTTGTGAAATAGGAGTCGTGTTTCGTTCTTGGTTGCTATATATTAATTACGTGGAAAATACTGTTTTCTTTTTGCTTTAAGAATAGTGAGAATTAATGCGGTCTCAATTTTCGAATTGTTATGAACAAGCGCAACACAATTTTTAGTTGTCTTTCTTGTGAAATAAAACTTGTACATTAACTGTAAATAAAAGTGGAGTGCTAATTTCGATTGAAAGATGTTTTTATAGGCAAACGTGTTTGACTCGACCGCACGTGTTTGTTTTTACGGAACATTTGACTTAGTGATTACGCGTTGCTTTACTAATTGTGTTTTTTTGTTGCTTTGTCTTTTGATACTTAAACTGTGTGTGCGATCTAGTTTCGCGGTCCTTTTGTTTTTTTTCAAAGTAGTGCATACTTTGGATTATTTAAATACAGTTGATACTGTAGTTCTGAATTTTTCTAACCACAAAGAATCTAAAATAGATTATTGTTTGCACAAATTTCGTTATCCAAAAGCATTAGATTTTTCTTTGTTACCATAGGTAGCAAATGTGACGCCTCGCGTTACTGTTGGTTCAGTGCATTGCATCGTGGCTTGAAAGCCCGTGTTATTACCATGTTTTACGATTTGTGTTACAAAATATTTCTAAATTATTGTCTCAGGAAATAGAATTAACAAGAAATTTATCAATGCTACATAGTTCCATCAGCATGAGAATGTCTGCTGCTAACACCAGTGAGTAGTGATTAGTGTAGAGTGTGGGAAGTTCCATCCACACCCTCACAGTCAAGGGTGCAGTGCTTCGTTAGTGTAGGACATCGTGAATCCCCCACTCCAATTACAAGGAAGCGTTACTGAAGGACTTTCTGTAAGTTGAACTATTTCCTACTTAGTATTACTTTAAATATCTACCCGTTGTTTTTGCCATATCTTCGTCGTTCTGAGACCTTTTGCAATAGAACTGCATGCTTTTAAGAAAAAAGAAAGAAAGAAAAATCAATACTACTAAATTACTCATATCAATTGTATCTTACCTATTTATTTTTTTAACATTTTGTCTGATTTATGTTTAATTGGTGTGTGAGGAAACGTTTCTGCTACTCCCCAATATTACCTCACTTTGTACTAAACATTTTTCTATATTGCTTTTAACGTTGTTATATTATATAGATTATCCCAACAGTTTTTTTTTTTATTTTACAAAGTACTGAACAATTTATACTTGATCCGTATGCTATGCTTTTTCTTTGTTTCAGGTTTGCAGGACTAATTTGTTTTTTTTTTCAGGTTTACTATTCTAATTTTTCTATTGCAGGTACTGTTACTAATTCCTTACAGCCGCGTCCCTTATAGGTTGGTCTGCTTTCTACAATCCCCCCTACTCGCCGATTGAGCCCGGTCCTTTCTTTGTTTTTCTTTGTGTTACGTACGGCCACGAGCCAACGTAACATAACTTTGGCGCCCTACGTGGCTGCCACAAAAAAAAACGTAATAGAGTTAGAAGCTGCTTTTGTTGAAATGGAAACGGTTCTAACAGAAAGATAAGGTATGAAAATTATCAAAACTAAAACTAAAGTACTAGTATGCAAAAGAGGGAAAAATATATCAAAAACAAGAATACAAATGTGTAACACGAACTTACAAGAGGTTCAGGATTTCTGCTACCTAGGAAGCCAAATAACGCAAGATGGAAAAAGCACAAAAGATATAAAACAAAGATTAGCACAAGGTCGTGCTACATTTAACAAGAAAAAGCAACTACTGTGTTCAAAGACAACAAACATAGAGACAAGGAAAAGATTGATTAAAATGGAGGACAGCACTGTACGGCTGTGAAGCCTGGACAGTAGGAGAAGCGGACAAGAAAAAGGTAGAGCCTTTGAAATGTGGTGCTACAGACGAATGATGAAGATATAATTGACAGATAAAGTTAAGAACGAAGAGGTACTAAAAATGGTAGGGGAAGAAAGAAATATGTGGAAAACGGTAAAAAATAGGAGAGATAGGATGATAGGCCACATACTACGGCATGAGGGAATAGTGCGGAATATATTAGAAGCAGATATAGGAAAAAAGAGAAGAAGAGGTAGACCTAGGATAGACTACTGCACACAGATAGTAAAAAATGTAGGCTGTAGCAGTTTCAGGGAAATGAGTAGGCTAGCTCAGAATAGAAATCAATGGAGGTACGCATCCAACCAGTTCCAAGATGGATAAATTAATGACGAAGAAAGCAACTGTACTTAGACATAATGATTATTATAAGCAACTACAAGTATTGGGTGGGCAATATTCTCGAACATTGATAATTGTGTGAAAGGATTTAAGAGAAAACTATTATTTCGGCAAATGTGTAAGTGTTGGGGGATCTTGGTAGCCACAGGCTGCTTAACCCCCATCACCGAATCTCGGCGAAATAGGGCATAAAATTAGAAAACAATAGAAGGGAAACCGAGCTGTATACATGCTGTGTGAGAATTTCAGGGAACTATGTAGGCTAGCTTAGAAAATAAATAAGTGCAGGTGCGTGTCCTAACCGGTTTTGAGACGGAAAACCTAATGACGAAGAAATAAGCGCAGATAAATCTGATGATTATTATAATCAACTACAGCTGTTGATTGTGAAATATCTGCAACTAATGTTAACTGTCCGAACAGACATACACAAACAGTATGCCTATAAAACACGCACAGTCTGAAAAGTAGACAGAAGAACGGTAGCAACCTTTGAAATGTCGTGCTTCGGATGTATGAGGATGGACAGACAAAGGTAATAACAAATAGATTATAGATACAGTAGGGGAACAAGGATATCTTTGTAAAAAAATAGGAGAAAGATAAGGGCAGAATACGTTCTAAGGCATTTTTGGGGAATAGTATGGGATATATGACCAGCAGAGGTAGGAAAAAAGATGCGGATGTAGACCTAGATCAGATAGTGATAGTTGCAGACTGTGCAAATTTCAGGGAAATCTGTAGGTTAGTTCAGCATAGGAAACAATGATGGTACGCGTCTAACCAGTAGGGATGGTCTCGGGCCCGACGCAGAAAGGTAACCGGCCCGGCCCGAGGCCCGGCCCGAAATGAAAATTGACGGCCCGGCCCAGGCCGGCCGGCCGAAGTTTCGGGCCGGCCCGACTTTATTCGGCGAATGAGAAGATATTTTTTTCTGTTGTGTTCAACAAGTAACTATCATTCTTTTGTTTAATTTGAGAGTATATGATTTTGAATTACAATCAAGATACTTGTGGAACATATTGCAGTATATCATTTGATTTTTGATTCTCTTACGTACCTAGACGTAGCCGGAAGTAAAGTAAGTACCAGGCTAACTATTAAACGCGGAGAGTGGGGGGGGGGGGGGGAGTTGCCTACAAACCAAAAGGAAACAAAAAACACATTGCCCTCGATGATCTATTAACAAATAAAAATAAATAACGGATTCTGTACAAACAAGCAAGAGCAATAAATTAAGCGTTACTATTTGAAAGCAAACAGTTAGGTGATATGAACAATTTCGTACATTAGATACAAAGTGCGCATCTCGTATTTACACAAAATAAAATTAATCAGTAGTAAATAAACCTGTGAGAGCTTTTGTCAAGCATTTTTAAAGTTTTACCTAATACTTTTTGTAAAATAACTAATTAGTAGGAAAGAATTAACGTGTGGGAGCTTTTGTCAGATATCTTTTAAATCGTACATAGTACCGTTTGTAAAATAAACTAATCAGTACAAAGGAATAAGCGTGTGTCTGTCCAATACTTTTAACACAGGTACATCACACATGTAGAGCGATAATATCGATTAGCAGCAACGAACAATAGTTCTACAATGTGACGTTTCTTGTCACATAACTACACCAAATGTTGATACGGAATATCCCATTGACACAACACACAAAAGGAAACGAGTTGCATACCTGTAGGTGTCCGGATACTTAGCTTGAAAACTGTCGAGAGTGAGTCAACACAGAAACGCCGCGGTATTCAGGATTCATTCACCCTGGCATCGTAACTACAGCAACGACCTACGGACAAAAGCAGTTGGTCTACAGAAAGGAAGAACGCATTTGGTGTCCAGCTAAAAGAAGCAATCCACGCAAGACACCTAGTTGTCGAACAGAAAATAAACAGACGTGCACTGCTTTTCAAATACGGTGATGAATAATGTAGAAAATATGTCGACGCACAAGCTGTAGAAGCAAATTTAACAATGGTTCAAATAACACGAATTCCAACTGCAAATCCTGGCTTATCGAAACGCGATTAAAACTGGTAAACCCGGGTTTTATCAGATAGTGTGCGACCTTATTTCAACAAGTTTTTACATTGAAACAATAGAGAAAATCATTATAGGCGGTCGTAATGTATACCAAGATAACGGGTACCTGAAACAGGATATAACTATTTAGTTGTTGCATAAACTTGTCGTTTCAAAGCAACTAGATTTAAGTTGAGAAATATATTCGAGAGCGTGTTTATTATTAATTATGTTGAAGGATTTAACAGTAGAAACAGAATTATTTGAGCGGGTATTGAATTAATAAGGAGAAAAATAGGGTAATTAATTTATGCTGAAAATAAACGTAACAATTCTTTAAAAATCCTAAAATAGGTAACAAAGGTACAAAATGTTTAGCAATTTTCAATGTTTATGAAATTGTACGCTTAACACACCTTATAACCTTTATAATAAATTTGCGTCCGCTTTATTTTGTCGTTTCTACTTCAAAGAATTTTATTAAAATTACCTACTTGAAATTAGAGAGTTGTTGCAAACTCATTCCAAGCAGACTTTATTAAAAGAATCTTCAAATAAAGTATCATTTTTTAAAAGTCTGCATCCAATCTAAAGGAGTGTTAGTGCAAGTGTTTTTTTCCTTACTCTTTATTCTGACATATATGTTTAGTATTCTATATCTATAGGTTATGTTTTAAAAATGAATAAAGAATTAATCTCTTTGTGATAAGGTGATCTACATGTTTAACTATATTGGAAAAATCAAAGAAATTGTATTCACACAAAGATGAACTTTTTTATTTTTGAGTCTTTTATTTCCCACTGATTCGATGACATTTGTATGTGTTGTCAAAGTGTTTTCACTGAATACTTTTTGAGTTTACTTCAAGACACTGTTTTTACTTCTTTCCAAGCATATAGCATATCCGTTTTTAAAAGGATTTTTACAGTTTACTTCTAGTAAAAGCATTACAAAACAGCATCCTCGTATTTAGAGCGTTGACGTTTTATATCTTTTTCGTGTTATAAACTTGGACATTATATTTCTAAATTTAATCACAGAAACAACACTACAAAAAACCATTTATTTCGCTATATTTATACAGAAAGCAGACAATTAAATGTAAGTTTGTACGTTAGGCATTTGGCATATGTCAAAATTAAGGCGCCTTAAATAAAAGCATTCCCTGCCTGTGTTTAAATTAAATAAAAGTGTCCTGTATTTTAATAAAGTACAAACATTAAAGGTGTAAATACTCCCTGTATGTTTGTTGTGGTTTGTTTAACATTCTTCTTAATTTTCTTTGGGAATTAAACCACTTATATTTATGTCATAAATGTCAAACTTGAAGTTTTATTATTTTAACAACGATCCTAGGTTATGGATCGAAACGTAAATAAAGTTGATTTTAAAAAATATAAGTGGTTTAATTCCCAAAGAAAATTAAGAAGAATATTAAAGGTGTAATTTCGCATGCGTAAATGTCAAATAAGGGAAAACTTTATTAAAAAATTGGTAAAATGAACTTTGCAATATCTCTCTAGTGTTTTAGGCGGTAGACATAAATTATACACGGATTGATAATATCGACGTTCGCCGCATGATTGAGATTTAGAGTATATACATAATATAAATCGTGCAAACTTTTGAATTATGAATAAATCACCTAGTTTGATGTTCCTGAGCATCTTTAACTTGCCTAAAGTACAACATGAGGAACATTAAATAGGACTAGAAAAAATATTCGGTATAAGAAGCGAGTTATATCACGTTTCCTTTACACTAAACAAGACGAAAAACTGATTATTAATGGGTTCATGTGAAAATATAGTTAAGAACGTTTACTTACTTAATGTAAGATAGAAGTGAAGGGACGATGGAGTATCTACTCGTGCGTTTTTTGGCCCGAAAAGTTCGGGCCGGCCGGAGTCGTTTGGCCCGGCCCGGCCCGAAAAAAGATAGGACCGGCCCGGGCCCGGCCCGAATAAAGTAGTCAACGGCCCGGCCCGGATTCGGCCCGAAATCGGGCCGGGCTCGGGCCGGGCCGGCCCGAAAGCCCGAGCCCGAGTCCATCCGTACTAACCAGTTTCAGGACTGAAGACCTAATGATGATGATGATCAACTTTCTAATATATAAATTCAATCAAAAAATCTCAAATGCATTACACTGGAAGTAACAACATTCGGCTGTCGATTTAAAACAAATTTGTTTAAAAATCATTAAAAGGAAAAAAGAATTTTAGAAAAATCTTTGTCACAATTTGACCTCAGTTGATGGGGTGACTTTGAGACAGTATTCAATTTGTCGGAGAGCATAAAGTCACCGTTTCGTCGGATCAAAATGTAACACGAATTGATACACTTCTATGTTTTACATATAAGACCTGTCACAATTTCACCGTATAGCATGTGACCATGTGGAACACGCGTGTCACAAAGCGCAACCAAATAGAATTTTATTCAAACAAAAATGCTTTATTTTTCTTTATAGAACATTAATCACTACAGAATAATACAAAAATATAACACCAATAATATTAAATTTCCAAAATTTTGTAAATGGCAAATGAGAAAATACAGATAAGTAAGTGAATAAATACTAATTAAAATAATCCATTCAGGAACGCGAAAAATTTCTCTACTCGAAAGGAAAGTTGGATAAGATTATTAATTTTCTGCTGCCAGAAAACATAGAAAAGTTCGTACTTTTGTGAAAGCCACTTCCAATCAGCACCATTTTTCCATAGCACCCACGGACACTTTGTTTTCTTTAATGCTTGTCATGACACCGGAAAACATTTTCTTCGGATAATGATATAGTCTCCAGTTTCCGCTTTTGTACAATCTTGAATAATTACACTACCTTCTGATTGTTCACAGTTATATGCTTCGTTAAATTTACTCGTTGGAGATGAGCTACTTTCTCCGTATGTAGCAGTATTCGAGTTTTTGCTTGTTCTACTATCACGTTCACTGCATTGTGATTGTGCCCGTTTAGCGGATTCACGATTTTGCCCTTTTGAAGTTGAGGGTATACACTGGGAATCTTCATTTAAGTGATGCATTGTGTTTGTGGCGAACTCTTTTTGATTGTTGATTAGTACTTGTTTGGTTATCAGCTTAAAGGTCTCTGTCAATTATGCTTTTTCCAGGGGCTATGTTTATCTTCTTACGTTTCCGGTGTTGATTCATAACCGCCACTCTCTCTCGCCTTTTCATCAGTTGATCTAAGAAGCTTTCACCAAGCTTCTCTCACGCCTGTACTTTGATTGTCTAGTATTTCCTTCGGCAAGCGACTTAATACTTCTGCACGGTTCAAAGGATATAAGCCGCATTTTTTGAAACCAGCTGGAAGCAATTTCGACAGCTCGATCATTCATGATGCCCATTAGCATTTTTAATAATAAAGGAAATTGATCTTTGGGTATCGTTCCACACTTAGTACCAAGTACTGTGTCGTTTCATTCGTATAAGATTCTTCTCCAATTTTTTTTCATGGATCTAAGGAATGCAACATCCAGAAGTTTGAAAAAAGTTAGGCAGCTCCGTGGCGTAGTTGGTATGCGTGTGACTACTATGCCCAAGGACCCGGGTTCAAATCGCAACACGGTCCGTTTGAAAAATATTAGGCGAGCATTTTTCACAAAAATACGTCCTCGTTCGGATAAGAGGTAAAACGGAGGTCCCGTGTGTGTGTGTGTTGTCACGCACGTTAAAGATCCCTACCTTGCTTGGAACAGCAAGGGTACGGCAAGATTCCAAATTTTCCAGGTAAAAAAAACTCGCTTCCTGGCCAATGTGTACCTTCGGGTGGAGCATTGGAATACCAAATGTAAGGTTGGAACAAGTGCGTGGCGTTAGGTGGCAATGCTATAAAAGATATATTATTGGCATTGCACTGACGTACTACTTCTTGATTTAAGTGCGAACTTAAATTGTCGCCGATCAGTAACTTTTTACCTTCCTGTTTTTTAAGTATAGATAGCATTAAGTTAACAAACCAGTCCTCAAACTACTGGTAGTCAAACCAGTCAGTTTTGTCCTATTGTAACGGGCGTTATCGGGGCGGTTTTCAGTCCAAGTTTCTCACATTTTTTCAGACCTGTATACAAAATACACGGATTCAATTTCACCTACTACATTTCCCTCAAGTATTATTGATGTATAGGCCTTAGTGGCGTTTCGAATTGGCTCTGGGTACTTTGTGCCTCGTCGTATAAGTACTTTTGTCACGCCGGGATCATCCTTTAAATTTGTTTCGTCATAGTTCCATAAATTTGATGGAACCACATTTTCTAACTCCTTTTCTCAATTATTGAAAAATGAATTTATAGTATCAGAATCGACTGCAGCTTTCGACATGCTTATGTTTTGAGCAATTCGATTAACTAACACATTTTTGAGTCTTTTTTTTACCCCCATTGTAACTTGCCCTTTGCCTTACGGCTTAGAGCTCCTTACAATGGGGAAGACTCTTGCCGCTAGGGTCTTTGCGGCAAGTAGTGTTGGATTCGCGTGGGCCCCTGAGCGGGTATACCGGGAGATTGAGAAACTCATCCCCCCGGGCTCCCCACTCAGGAATCCACGCTGGCCAACTAAACCCTTCCCTCTCTTCCTGCTTGTGACAAGTAATCTTGGGACCACCGTTAGGTATTGTAACAATTTTATTTTGGTTAATAAATCCCTTCATCAAAGTGCGAGAATAATAAAACACTTTTATTAAAATAATAGTAAAATACATTTAACAACTAAGGTAATACGTTAAAGTAGCATCGTCCTTTGGTATTCTATTTGTAGTTGAATATCTGTGTCTTCTACAGCTATTCGCAAGCGCGTTTTGGTTTGACGGCCTCCCCCCTCGGACGCTCCGGTCGCCCGAGCGAGTTTGATAATCAGTCGGCCATACGTGGAGGAAGAGATAAGATGTACCAGAAACTTCAGGCCGGCAATTTGCGTATAAATTTTGAGGAGTCGGGACACATCTTTGAATAGCGGTTGGTATCGTATGAACGTTATTAATTTGTTTAATTGAGATATTTTATTTAGCGCACGAACGACATGTAAAATGCAACTTAGAAGATAGGAAATTCAATCCCTTTTGTTAAAACCACTTTGTTATACGACGTGTAAAATGCAACTTAGAAGATGGAAAGTTTAACCAATTTAAAGAAGACCACTTGGTTATACAGCGTAAAGATGTTACTTTGGTAAGGCAGCGTGATACAACATATTGCAGCAGCTGACGAATGTATTGTGACCGTATTTAATTCTACACCTGGAACAACTCCATGTGGTAGAAGCTGTTTAGGATGAGCTGGGTTCATACTACATGCAGTAAACATCGCATGATATAACAAGTACCTCATCTAGGCGAGAAAAGCAGTTTTTGGTTCGTAGTTAGCTTTAAGTAATTTTTCGTGTTTCAAATTAGAAACACGCTAATTTGTTCTTATGTGTAAAAGCACGAATATGATATATGTTTCAACTATTGCTGAGCTGGAATTTCCAGTGTAAAAATTAAAAATTCACTAATTTGATGTTCTAAGAAACCGTTAGTTACAACAACAGGTGTTACTGACGTCACTTATTTTTCTGTAGTATACTGCTGACAGATGCGTTCTTGAAAGCAAATGCTTCGAACAGCTTTAGCACATCTTATGTAAATAAGAATATTTTTATGATCATTTTTTTTAGAAACTAAAACTAGTACATGTAACTTAAAAAGAAATAACTTGAGTATTAACATTTTTAAATGTAATCTGCCTGAACAGATCTGCACGGGTTGGAGTATCTTTGTGTAACAAGTTTACAATATACTGTAAAATGTTTGATTATGAATAATTTTGATAAACCTTAATTTAAATTCACGAAGTAATTCAATTATTTATTAAATTTTGTTGCATTGCATTTTATTTTAAAAGAGATTCTTTTTAGTAAATTATTGGTTCAAGATTAAAGTTTTTTATTTTGATCAAATATGATCAAACCTAACCACAGAAATCTAACATCTTTAAGAGTAGAATTTTGATGCCAACTTTATATAGAAAATATTCTTTTCACTATTTCTTTATGTATATTTGCGGGACACAAATAGTGTTCCACCTTTTTTTATTAACCTAACTATTATAATTTCTTACAGAAACAGCGTCTTATTTTATTAAGACAGGTTTTTGTCATCGAAGGCGATCTTTTTTTCTTTGGGTCTCCACGTCCGCCCTTAGAAATATGCCATGCCATTATCGAGAATAAGTCCGGACTTGGTGGCGCCTATTTATCTGAGATTAAGTTTGACATACAAACAGATTTCGACTTACCCCCCCATTTCTCATAGCTCTACCCAAGGAATAGACCCCTAGTTATGTCGGAAGACTTCGTTTCACTAGCGCCCAACGTCTAGAGTCAGATATAAATTAGAAAAATACGCTTCACTGGCGCCCATTCAAAAAAAATACGCTTCAGTATTACATCAAGATTACTGCAGGGTAACAGAAATTTCTCTGTATTTTAATGGTCAACTTCACATTGTATTTTCCTCTCAGCTTCTTCTTTTCCTTTCATTATCTGGTTACTGTATTTTGCAATTGCTGCCCAGTATCTTGCTGATTCAATCATCAGATTGACCATATTTTCCGGTGTTACTATTTGCCCTATCTCTTATTCCATATCTAGTCTCTGTCTGTCTCATCGATTACATTCAAACAGCGTGTGTTCTGGACTATCTCGTTGTCGGCACAAGATACATAGGTCGCTCGCGTACTTGCCTATCCTAAGCAGGTAGTCCGCAAAGCAGCCATGCCCACTCAGGACTTGTGTCATATAATAGCCTACTTGTCCATGGCTTCTATTAATCCATGGCTCTAAATTCGCTATTAACTTGCGTGTCCATTTACTCCTGGTTTGGTCCCACCTACGTTGCCATTTCTCCATAGTTAGTTGTCGGGCTTCGATTTTCCCCATGTTGAGTTCCCATCTGTCTTTTCGTTCTTTGGCCAGCAGATCTAATGGGATAACCCCTGCTATCACTAGTGCCGAGTCCAGCCATACTTTTTTGTACGCACTTGCAATTCTTAGTGCCATACGCCTTTGTATTTTTAGTAAAAGTGCTCTTCTACTTTGGTATATTAGACTATGCTGCCAGATATTCGCTCCATATAGTAATATTGAGTTTACTGTTGCTGCTAGAATTTTCCTTTTATTAGCCCCCGGGCCCCCAATATTGGGCATTAGTCTGTTAACCGCCTCTAGTGCTTTCTGGGCTTTCACTGTCTGGGTCTCTAAATGTTTCTTGAAGGAAAGTCTATTGTCCAGGGTGATGCCCAAGTATCTCAGCTCCTTACTTGCCTCTATCTCTAAGCCTCCCATCGTCACTGTCACTGGCGGTATTTTCTTCTTTCTGGTCACTACTATCATTTCCGTTTTGTTCCGTGCTAGCTCCAATCCCATTTTCCCAATCCAATTTTCAATCAGTGCAATCGATCTTTCAGCTTGTTCTTTTAACCCCTTTGCATCTTTGGCCGTCACTACTACCGTCAGGTCATCGGCGTAGCCAATAATTTTGGTGGCAGTCGGTAATTCCAGTTTTAGCACCTTGTCATACATGACATTCCATAGTACAGGGCCTAGCACCGATCCTTGGGGTACTCCCATTGTTATTGGAAATGTTTTCTCTCTCCCTTCAAGGTCCATATATGTAATTCTTCTATCTTGGAGATAGCTACCAATCATCTTAATTAGATATGGTGATATTCTCATTTTTACCGGCGCATTTATAATTCTATCCCATTTGGCTGTGTTGAATGCATTTTTAACATCCAGTGCGATTAACAAGCACATTTCTGAAGTTCTATGCGTCCCTTCCATCGCATACATCGCAGCTGCAGTAACTTGTTGAATAGCGTCCAGAGTAGAACGTCCTTCTTTGAAGCCAAATTGAGCTGTCGCTAACCCACCTTTTTCTTCTATTTCTGCTTTTAACCTCTCATTTATCAAGTGTTCTGCTAGTTTTGCTATGCTGTCAATTAGGCACAAAGGTCTATATGCCGACGCATTATCATCCATTTTTCCTGGTTTTTTAATTAACAGGACTTTCGCCTTTTTCCATTGATATGGGAAAACTCCTTGTACCAGTAACATGTAACACCTGTTTTGGGATAGCTACCACTATCTCCTTAACTATTTCCGTTGGTACGGCATCCAGACCTGACACATTTTTGAGTCTATTAAGTAATGAAGTAACCCATTCTTTTCCTGGAAAATTATCCTTAAAGCACTTAACTTTTTTCCCCCTCTTGTCCAAATAGGCCTTCACTATAAACCGTAAGTCATGAGCAGCTACAAGGAAACCATATGTTGACACAGCAATTATATGGGCAACGATAGACTGCTCTTCTTCCATACTTAACACGGTTTGACCACAAGCTGGAAGACTGTGTTTGCTACGAAGCTTCAAGAACAAAGTATTGCGATGAATCTCATATCTGTAAAAAATTAACTACCTACATATTTGCATAATAACCCATTTGTTCTTTTGTTTGTACCTTTCTGCAGCATTTCGTATGCTTATATTGTTTGCTCTAATATTATGGAGGGCTTCTTGCAGGGTTGATTCTGTATAATTTTTGTATTGGCGCGTTCCTGCTTTTCTCACGTATTTTTGCGGCATCACCAAAAAATTATAGTTGTCACAATCTCGACCCACTTTTTGTTAATTTTAGTAATGGCATGTCACAATTTAAACCCGCATTTTGTTGAGATTTTATTTAACGTGACGTCACTAACTTAGTAATGAAAACTTTAGTATATAAATATTTACCTTATATACCAGTATCCATTACACAAATATCAAATTTTCAATACTTGAAAGGCTTTAAAGTGCACAAATAAAAGTATCACAACAAACTAAAATTTTACAAATATACTTTCTTCAAATAAATTGGTAGTAAAACACACATACATTTCCTATCACATCCACTTTGCGACTCAACAGCAAAGGGTGCAAATTAAGAACCTTGACCATAAGCGCGTGGCGTTTGCGCGACTAATATATATACTAGACTTGAATGTGTGCCGAAACTACGTTGTGTCTCAAAGTCACCTGGCTGTCTTAAAGTCACCACGTTTTACGGTAGATTAAGATAGTGGTTATAGGCCAATCTGTTGCTCGGACAACAATAACGAAGGGCTGCACAGCATCTACAAAAACCAGTGAACCCCTAAAAAGATAGTGTACCAACCCTATGAGAAGATGCTAAATTTGTACAAATAACTTTATTATAACGATTATTTCCCGAGTGAATTTAATTCGAAGAAAAGTAAAGTTCTCTCTGTATTTAATATATTGGGTGTTTTCTTGTTTATTTTTATCCTAATCTAATACTACAGTGTAAAAGCGACATTATTAAATGTAAACTACCAAAGCCTATAACTTTTTCTGACTGCTTTCTTGCTACAAAAGCTCATTTAACTAACTAAATATTATAAATTCTTTTTTATTACCTAATGCTTCATTAAACAACACACTAGTGTTACAAATTTTTATTTGAATTGCTTGTAAAATTCCATTAACAGAGAACCTGCGCATCTGTAACAATAAAACCTCAGATCAAGCAAAGAAAGATAATTTCATTATTAAAGAACTGTGACAAAAAGATTGTTATTATTTAAAGGCTAACAAACTAGAGTATGTTGGTAGATTATAGAAGCTTTGTTATTTGAGGGTTGTTATAGACCAGTAGTTAAGAAAGAGAAAAAGAAGTTTCACTTTATAAAATTGTTAAAACAGAGAATCGGTTTTGAAGAAATCTCCAAACTTTATTTCGTACGCAATGAAAATAAAATTAGCAGTTTGAAATCATGAAATACCAAAATTATACACTTACCCAAAATTCATAAAAATAATAAATCGATGAGACCAATTGTTTCCGGTATCAACTCACCGACTTATTTCTTGTCACAGAGGTTGTCAAATGAATTTGAAAGTTTAAAATTTAATGGTTTTTCTGTACAAACTTCGCAAAGTCTATCAATAAATCAAAAAGTATCAAATTAGGAAAATAAGGAAATCTTAATTTCATTTGACGTGAGTTGTCAAAGTAGTATCACATTGCATGTCCCAGAACTATTTGTAGTTTAAACAAGCTGTACGAACAATATGAATGAACTGCCGTGGGAAATAGTCAATCACGTTACGTGGCCAACATATTTATGTTGCGATTTGAATTTGAGTTTAAAGAGCACTTAAAATACTTTTCAAGAATATGGTTAAAATACGTTGATGACATTTCTGCCGTTCTTGACACTTCCAAATCAAATGCTGATGATTTTCTTAATGAATTAAATTCAAATTTGAAAATATAAAATTTACGTACGAACTAGAAAATAATGACCAGATATCATTTTTGGATACACTAGTAACTAGAAGATGTAGCAAATTAGTATTTGATGGCTATAGAAAAGAGAATGATGTAAATTGTTTTATTCTATCCACCTCTAACCGCACTTTACAACATGAACTGACAGGTTTCATTTTTTGGTCAATATGTAACATATCAATTCACTGTTTCCTTGCCATGTTACATTGTGGTCCAATTTCCTTCAATATAAAAGCATTATTTGTATTAATTTTATAGTAATACCGTTTACAATAACGTCAGCTTTGATTTGTGTGACATTTCCCTTTAGTATTACTAAATAATACACTATATACATCGATCTTTAGTTTTAATTTAATATTCTTTCTTTTGTATAAATAATATAAATAATTAAGATCAGATGTAATTTTCCAATTGGTTAACCTTTGAATAATGTCCATAAGTACACAACTAGTGTATATATGAATTTGTCATTTAGGATAGTTTTCTTGTTTTGTCCCTCTCTCAAAATGTGTGGTTATCTTTAAACCAGAACAAATTTTCGTTTGTCTTCATATCTGACGGTATTTTGAGCACATGCCGTCTTCCGATAAAAATGTCCTTTCTAAGGCCACGATGTCATACCTGGTATGTAAAAGGGGTCTTTTCTTTTATTCTTCCTAACATACATAAATATCGTTTTAGAATACGAGCAAAATGCTTATGAAGAAAGCCTACCTGAATAACCCGTTCAAAATATTTAAGAATGGTAAGCTGATTATCGATAAATTTTTAGACTGTTCTTCGTGGCGTATTGCAATATTTCGTTTTTGTAACACGTTTATTTTCTAGAGACCTCCCGTAGCATGTCCTCTGATGGCATATCCTTCCGTAGCATATCCTCCTGTAGCATATCCCCTGATGGCATATCCTCCCGTAGCATGTTTTCCCGTAGCATATCATCTGGTAGCATATATTCCAGTAGCATATTCCTTTGATGAAGTATCTAATTATCTGTGCTAGGCTATCTAAGCCTATGCATTAATTTTACTACCTACAAATATTATCTTTTATCGTACAAGAATGTTATGTTGACGTTTTATCTACCTTCTAAAATAAACTAACTGTCCGTTGATGAAACATATGGCTGTGGAACAAAGAAGGATTGGCTCTTACAAATTTGAAGTTTGAGGTTAACAACCAAAATAATTAACGATGGTGTTCGTCTCAACAAACCGTAAGAAGATTCTATAGTTCTGAACAAGCCGTAAGCTCATAGCTTAAGTATACGTTTCTTTCATATATCTTGAATACAGGTACGAGTTTATCTTATTCATTTTTGTGGCGGAATAATGTGCATGTGTTACATTTCGAATCTTAAATATCTAGAAAAATTATGCATGTAAAATATAGTCATAATATTATTTACCTATTACCTTAACTAATTTAATATTATCTTTGCTTACCTATATAACATTATAAGTTGTAAACAGAAAAGCTTTCATGAAATCTTTTTTTGTACATATTGAGGTTATGTTCAATTTAAATGTTTAATTAAAATTCTCTTAACTAATGTTAAATACAACAAAGCGCATTTATGATTTTTTTTTACTTAGAACGTTTAACTAGAAATTGTGTCTAAGTACAATAATAAATTTAGATTTTCTAATATCTTATCCGATAGAGTCCAAGACAAAATTTTAAAATTATGGGAGTGTAGATATATAAACTACACTTAGTGATTTTGTGGCTTGGAAATTTGGTTGTAAAAAATAAAGGTATATATTTAATTTTTTTTTTATTAATGTTATTAACGAAACGTCAATATATAAGTTGTATTAAGGTATCTTCTTTTGTCATGTTCTAAATTGTATCCCTATAAATTGTCTGGGTAAAATTTAACTTTGTTCTCTAAACCCCTGAGATATTCTCTTTTGCAATCTACCGCAGCCACAAACGGTCAACGCTAGTCCCGCCAGAGTTTTATTTAGACTCTGTTGTACACCCATTCCTACCTTAAAAAGGAAGAGTGCAAATAAATTACTTCAAAAACTACCCTTAACGCATAAAACTATAAAAAATCCGAAAACTCGAATTGCGTCTGCCATTTCTGATTTCTTTATATTTTTATCGTGTAAGGGTGGTTTTTGAAACCCATATGTGTCCCAAGTCAATTTTTCTTTTACACATGCATTAAGGATGTCTTAGCAATAGTTGTGCTAATGTAGAAAGTCTAACGTAGTTGCCTGCTGCCATTTCAGATTTTTTATATTTTTATCTTTCAAGGGTAGTTTTGAAGCTCCAACGGTTTGCAAATAAATTTGCAAAAAAATTTTGTTTTTTCAGATGCGTTGAGGACGGTTTTACCGATAATTATTCTAAAGCGTAACGTATAACGCGATTGCCTTCTGTTACTTCTGTTTCTTTTTTATATTTCGATTCTTTGAGGATGGTTTTTGAACGCCTACAGATTGTGTCATCTTGTTTTTACTACTGCGTCAAGGACGGCCTTAGCGATAGTTGTGCCAATGCGAAAGATGTAGCTCTAATTCTAAGGTCAGTTATTACATTTATTTGAAAAGCGTTGCTGAGAAAATGGTTGATAAAAATTGGCTATTAACTTCGCACCGGTAGTACTAAGAGCTTAAGAGCGTAGCGTGTAAGTGGAATCTGCATCATCGCAGTTCTATTGCAGATGATGTTGTTACATGCCAAAATTGGCAATGTACATTTTTAGATTTAGTTATAATTTATACGTAAATTGCTGCGTACTTTTAAATGAATACGCCAACTTCCGACGTCCCTGACAGTCGCGTCTGCGAAAAGTGATGCGGAATGCGCGCGTGGTGTAAAAAGACGCGATTAAGCTACGAGAGATGGACGAAGCAACAACTATCTAGTGGGAGTTTTTTTGTGTATCTCAGGTATGTAGGTTCCTTTTTTATCTTGCCTTGTATCGTTCCTTTACCTGGTGTTCCTTCATCCCCTACGAGTGGAAAAGAATTTTAGGACGGATGGAAATTTGATGCCAACAATGACGTAACCCAACCTCACAAGCACCGAGGGATCCTGAGATTAAGCTACAAGATACCCACCATGTGTATTAAAGTATCTTCTTTTGTCATGTTCTAAATTGTATCCCTATAAATTGTCTGGGTAAAATTTAACTTTGTTCTCTAAACCCCTGAGATATTGTCTTTTGCAATCTACCGCAGCCACAAACGGTCAACGCTAGTCCCGCCAGAGTGTAATTATAATATTTACCTACCGCGTGAGGGTATCCAATTAACAATAAATAATAAATGGGAAGGACCTCTAACACTAGAGTACCCTCACGTTTCGGGACAATGCCTCGCAAGCTGCTGCAGTCGGTGAGAAGGGGGAGGTTCATTAAACAACAACACACTAAGACAAAATTCCAATTGTTTTATTAAACGGCCTACTAACTAACTTAACCTAATTACATATGCATACAAAATTATACAGTGATTAACAATATTTACAATAGGGCGCCACCATGGGAATTAAACGGCCCATGGACCGATCGCGGTAATAGCGCTCGTCGCACTTTGTTCGTGGCGATGAACTAAAATTGCAGGACAGAAAATACGTCACTTCACAGGAACAAATGTTATTAAGTCTCCGGCTAGCACAAACACAACTTAACTAAACAATTCTAAAGTCCTTATTTTATGAATATTAACAACAGTTGTAGGTGCAAACACCCCAATACATATAATTAATTAACGCTATCGTAGTCTAACTAACTTGCATACTGAAACGACCTTCCTTTAATCACGGGGTCATCAATAACAGGAAAACACATGACCTTCACACGGGTCAAATAGTACAATAACGGAATTCGTGGCTTAGTTATTACAAGCCTCGGACTACGTCGAAACACAATAAAATAAGAAACCCTTCAAAAGATGCGGTCTTTAACAATAACCTAAAGGGATTAAATACTGGAACGGAGATTTAACCCGAAGTTGTATGTTATGAAAGTCGACAGATATTGTATTTAAACAAATAAATGACTTATGATGCATAACACAGCTTTGAGTTCATAGTAATACCATATATAATAATTACTTACTCAGAAAAATAATTAACTTAGAACATAACGGCACGCACTTGACTTCAGAGAAATAAAACACTTCACTCAGTCTGGAAATAAACAACCAGCTTTAACCTCTAACGCGTCTGGAAATAAACAACCCCGATTACCACCGGCTGGCATCCTTATATACATTTAAGTTAATTGAAAAATAACCCCTTTCTTGGCGCTCATACTCGGCTTAGGATACGCCGGTCGTAAATCTTTAAGATTAATTAAACTGCCCATTGCCTAAGATTGCCACACAAGTAGATCTCGGAACTAATTTTAGTTCAGTGCTCCGCTAATTGAAAAATTGCTTCAGACCACCCTGACATAAATAGGATCCTAAAGCATGATTGACATCTAATCATAGATAGCAACTAATCTGACATGTTTAGTGCCCTTAAAGTAAGTGCCTTTAGAAAACTGATTGACTCTTGGATTAGATCTTCCTGGAAACTTCGCTAGGACGCTGCTTGGGTAGTCTAGAAGCCGTTCGCTCCAAGACCTTCATTCTAATAATTAGAATGCTAAAATTAAACTAGAAAATAACTATTTTTAGAATTCATAGAACTAATTAGAGCGATATTAAAACAGTATGTTACAAGAGTTTTATTTAGACTCTGTTGTACACCCATTCCTACTTTTAAAAAGGAAGAGTGCAAATAAATTACTTCAAAAACTACCCTTAACGCATAAAACTATAAAAAATCCGAAAACTCGAATTGCGTCTGCCATTTCGTATTTCTTTATATTTTTATCGTGTAAGGGTGGTTTTTGAAACCCATATGTGTCCCAAGTCAATTTTTCTTTTACACATGCATCAAGGATGTCTTAGCAATAGTTGTGCTAATGTAGAAAGTCTAACGTGGTTGCCTGCTGCCATTTCAGATTTTTTATATTTTTATCTTTCAAGAGTGTTTTGAAGCTCCAACGGTTCGCAAATAAATTTTGTTTTTTCAGATGCGTTGAGGACGGTTTTACCGATAATTATTCTAAAGCGTAACGTATAACGCGATTGCTTTCTGTTACTTCTGTTTCTTTTTTATATTTCTATTCTTTGAGGATGGTTTTTAAATCGCCTACAGATCGCGTCATCTTGTTTATACTACTGCGTCAAGGACGGCCTTAGCGATAGTTGTGCCAATGCCAAAGATGTAGCTCTAATTCTAAGGTCAGTTATTACATTTATTTGAAAAGCGTTGCTGGGAAAATGGTTGATAAAAATTGGCTATTATCTTCGCACCGGTAGTACTAAGAGCTTAAGAGCGTAGCGTGTAAGTAAAATCTGCATCATCGCAGTTCTATTGCAGATGATGTTGTTACATGCCAAAATTGGCAATGTACATTTCTAGATTTAGTTATAATTTATAAGTAAATTGCTGCGTACTTTTAAATAAATACGTCAACTTCCGCCGTCCCTGACAGTCGCGTCTGCGCAAAAGTGATGCGGAATGAGCGCGTGGTGTAAAAGACGCGATTAAGCTACGAGAGATGGACGAAGCAACAACTATCTAGTAGGAGTTTTTTTGTGTATATCAGGTATGTAGGTTCCTTTTTTAACTTGCCTTGTATCGTTCCTTTACCTGGTGTTCCTTCATCCCCTACGAGTGGAAAAGAATTTTAGGACGGATGGAAATTTGATGCCAACAATGACGTAACCCAACCTCACAAGCACCGAGGGATCCTGAGATTAAGCTACAAGATACCCACCATGTGAGTAATTTGTTTTGATTTAAATTGTGCATGCAAATTTATCTTAGATAGCGATTGCATCACCTTAAAAACGTGGTCAGTATAAGTTACAATATGGCGAGAATGATACCGCGCGTAAGAGTATAACAATGTTTATTGTTAAGGATTATATTTATGAGCGTTCACTTGATATAATTCCGGACAGTGAAATTAGAAACGACTTCGAGTTTTTTGGAGGCGCGTCTTTTTTACGGGATTTATCCTTTGGCCCTTTTTACTCCTTGTATAACCTCTGTATCGCAGTAGCTTTTGAGTGAGTTTTCCTTGTAATTTATATCTTTTCTTTAACGCGTTTTATTACTAACAAGAGGTAGAGAGACGATATCTAACGAACATACTGCTTTCTGTATAGGTTGCTTTGCGTTTTCGTAATTATGGGTTTTGTGTTTGAGCAATTGCATGATTGGTATTTTTGATAAGGGGATTGTTTCATTTGATTTGCTGAACATACTTCGTGCAGCTAGTGACCTCACTCTTGGTACTGATGATTAGATTGCAATTGAAAGATGTTACGTGTTAATTTGACGCTAGTGACCTTTGTATTTATTTTACCCTGAAACGTAACAGAAAGAATTATGCCAGTTAGCTCGAGTGGGTTAAGTAATAACAAAAGAAATTTTTTCAGGGTGTTCAATTTAAACACGTGTAATATATCTGGAAAAGATTCCTGAACCGTCAGGATAAGTATGAAATGTTGAGCGCCAAGTCACCTAACACTTTAGTCTTCGGACCTTACATAGACGTTGCTAACATAAACAACCACGACGCCTTCAAAAGTATGAAAACCAGGTGGCCGTGAACTTATTCAGAATGATATTGAACACAAAAATAGGAAAGCGTTAGACGCAGTATTTGTGTGAACGATAAAAAATCGGACAATTTCCTGGAACATTGTAACCTATAAAAACCGACGGTGCGCACTACAGGGGGCATTCAAGCATTTTATTTTCAGTTATTCGATTGACACACAACCCTCACCAAGCGGGCTATAGGTTGAACAATTCAAGTGACGGTAGTTAAAGTTCGAGATTTTTATGGAAACAAGTGCTCAAACGCGAACGTATATGCAGATTTAAAAGCTAACGTTACGAGTAAAAGTGTGCCTGTGGCGGTTGCTTTTTTTGCAAATTAAAGTTGGATTATCGGATATCTTATAACCCTTTTTGTCCTACACGACAAGGTCGCCTGAGCTTTGTACAAGACCAACTAACCTGTAAGTCATTAAATTTTTACTACACATTTCATGCTGATATATATAAAACATATATATTAAAAGGACGTTTACGTTGGCGCACGCTTAATTAAAAGCGTTTTGTAAACAGGAAATTTTAATATAGAAAAGTATCACAATTGTATCGGCATAGATTATATGTGTATCTGTTAATTTGGTTGAATATTCACACTTGATAAAATTAAGATATCCATTTTCTTCAGAGATAACGCTTAGTTTTTTTGTTTTGTTGTGTTCATTAAATACTGTGATATTAATGTTTGGATAATATAGGTTAGGTAAACGACTTGGAATTTTCTTATTATTTGTGTTTATTTTAAATTAGTAGGTGCAAAAAACGTGTATACAAGGCTCCTTCGACCTATATTGTTATAGGAACTATTAAAATCGTCTCCTGGAACGCTCATCTTTTAGGGATACTGAAATCTAGGTAGGTTGGCGCTCAACGGTTTTTTATTGGACAAAGTTCAAAGACATTTCCAGGTAGTGTCAGCATATTTAGTGAAGGCATTAATAAAAAGATTTGCATTTTTTTGTATATAATTCATCCTTCACCACCGAAATCTAGCTGGTGCATTAATTACTGTTATGTTTATTATCCGTAGGACGAGCATGTCGTTAAAATAGAAAGAAATTAGTAACGGAATGCTCGCCCAAATTACGGTAACAAAGGAAGGGAATGGAAATAAGTGAGTACCACGCTAAAATATCGGTGATAGGGGGAGAGGGTGTCTACAGAACGAAACAAAAGAATACGCAACTCAATTCGCACTGAAAAAATTAATAGTATATATATATATATATATATATATATATATATATATATATACAGCATATACGTGCGGACAGTCAAATACAACACCAATTTGCGGTTTATTACAGAATTTATTACACGTTAATACCCGGTAACGCATAGAAATAAAAATATCACACCTAAGTATAAATAGAAATATTTGAAACGACAAGTTTGTACTACAAGAAAATAGTTATAGCCTGTTTTTAGGTACCCGCTGTTTTGGTATACCTTACGACCGCCGTACAATGGTTTTCTCTATTGTTCCAATGTAACGACTTGTTGAAACAAGGTCGCGCACTATCCGATATAAGCCGGGTTTTCCAGTTTTACCGCGCTTCGATAAGCTAGGATTTGCTTTTCGAGTTCGTGTTATTTTGAACTCCTTTTAGAACTTTGATTCTACAGCTGGTACGTTGATGCACTTGTAAAAACTACTTGTTCTGTTACTCCAAGAGCGATGCACGTTTCTCCTCTATCAAATGTGTAGATTTGGTGTGTATCGGTAAGCGCTCCTGAGTTGTTAATATTAGTAAGATTTTCCTTTTTTTAGCTCTTAGCTGGAGGCTAAATTGCTTGTTGCGTAGCCCGATTATTCCTTGATGTAGATCAACTGCTCTTGCATGTAGACCGCCGTTGCAATTACGGTAGTAGCATGGTTGTTGCTGACTACCGCGGCGATGCTGTGTCAATTCGCTTCCGAGGGCTGACAAGATAAGTATCCCGACACATGTATGTGACTTGTTTTCCTTTTCTAACATACCCAGGGATAAACCCAATTTGAAATTAGATACGCTAATGTTTGTTCTGGTAAAATCCTTACTAGAAAAGTTTCGAACTTTAATGCTTTTGCTTTTTGTACTTAACCCATCTGCTTATACGAAAGTATCAGCAGTATTCTTTTTTTTACTGCTTAGAGTTATAACAAATGCTTCGTATGGTGAAATCCTTACTAGAAAGGTTTCTAAATTTAATATCTTTTTAATTAACCCATCCGCTTATACGAAAGTATCAGCGTTATTTTTTTTGGTACTGATTAGATTTATTGTATGTTAGCTACGAAATGCGCACTTCGTGGAACAATTAGTGAATTTGTCCATAGAGTAAAATTGTTTTATTAATTAGTAACCTTAGTTAATTTTGTTTTGCTGTTTCGATGGAAATTTCTATATTTGTGTTTTTTATTGTAAATAGAAAATTGTTGGCGATGTATTAATTTTGTGTTGCTAGGAACCCTTCACCTCACCGCATTGGTAGTTAGCCTGGTATCTACTTTTCTTCCGGCTACGTTTAGGTACGTAGCATAATTTCTGACGCCCTAGCGTGGGGTTGCGAGTTTGGTTTAGTTAATTTTCTTTGTGTGCTCCGATTTTGTTTTGTGTAACGTTGGCTTAACTTTTGCTTCGATTTTGGTTTTGGTTAGCGTTCGCTTCTATTCGTTTCGCTTAATTTCTGCTCCGAGTTTGTTTTAGTTAATTTTTACTCCGATTTTTTTTATTGTTAATGTCTAAGTTCCTACGTTACTCACATTTCTCGGCCTGATGCTACTTGTTGTTTCTTCTTTTACGTTCGGACTGTTATTTCCCTTTTTTCTTTCGGCTCTTTGCTGTCCCCCACATGCGGTTCAAGCAGTACAAGAAGGAAACGGAAGAAAGAAAAACCAAGAAGAGAACGGAAGAAAGGAGAACCAAGAAGAGAACGGAAGAAAGGAGAACCAAGCAGAATTGTGTGTTTATTGAATGTGTGGGTGTATGCGTGTATAAAGTGTGTGGGTATGGTTTGGACGTGTATAAAGTGTGTGGGTATGGTTTGGACGTGTATAAAGTGTGTGTGTGTGTGGATGTGTTGGACCGCTGTAATCGCCTCTTACGACAGGTATGTCGTACCATGGTGCTATTCTATTCCCGGACCCACACGGGTGTAAGAAGGGTTGTGTATGTGTTATGCGTGTTCAAAATAAAAATTTGTAAAAAGCGTATTTATTATTGTAAACAGGATGCTATTGAAGAATTTAGGAAATTATGGGATACCTAACACAAGGCCTAGACTATTTAATTTATAGAATAAATTTTCGTTGTAAAAGAAAAAGGGATTTGACTTAAGGAATTTATTCGAGTGTTTATTATGAATTACGTTGAAGGATTTAACAGATTTATGCTAAAATGGGCTTATGAAGTAACAAGCAAGCTATATAGGGGGTTGTTGAAGAATTTAAGGATTGGAACGGAGTTTATTCGAACGAGTAATGAATGAAGAAGGGAGAAAAATAGGGTAATTAATTTATGCGGAAAATAAACGTAACATATTTCATATGACTGTAAATACAAATAGGACGAAAATCTTAATTAATTACAATGTTCGAAATGACGGTACGTTACAAATAAAATCTACTAGAAAATAGGACACAATATACATATTAACAATAGTACATTTAGGTACAATCAAAAAATCAGCGCCAATAACTAATTAAATATCACAGTTGATGGGGAATTATCAAGTCTGTGTATACTTTCGAAACCAATTAACTCAGTTATACATCGATATAAAAACAATATCACACAAAATTTACACTCATATTCTTATGCCAATAGATACCAGTATTAAATAAGCAAAATGATTTACTCATCTTAACGTTTGTATAATGCAAGCAAAGATCCACATACCGTAAATGAGTGAGGCTATTGTTACCTGTCGACCACGATAACGAAATGACGATATGTGTTATAACGACTAAGTGAGGCTTCTGTGTTAAAGCCCGGTAAGCATTGGTTCAAGGAACTTAAAAATGTGAATTAAAATCCGGGCAACCATATAAAATTGGAACACGTTTTTACCATAAGGAGTTTGTAATGGCCTCATTAGATTTATGATATTTATCACAGAAGAAACCACGTAAACCAACACTCTAAATATAGAAAATTTGTTTAACGAACGCATTTACAAAATTGTTTATAGAAATAAATGCTTGAGCACGGAACAGAAAGAAAGTAACAAACATTTAAAAAGCGCTTTTAATTTATCTAGACAGCAACACTAAGGAAATTCTTGACTATCAAATGCCTAGATATGAAATCAAAAAGTATAATATAATAAATGCGAACTTACGAATTAAATAGAGCTAGCAAAGCTGGCTGCTTATCTGAACTATTACAATCTTAAAACAATAAAAGTGTCATCATCATTAGGTCTTCAGTCCTGGAAATGGTTAGACGCGTAACATCATTGTTTCCTATTCTGAACTAACCTACAGATTTCCCTAAAATTTGCACAGTCTGCATCTACAACTATCTGATCTAGGTCTACATCTACCTCTTTTTTTCTATCTCTGCTTGTAATATATCCCATACTATTTCCCAAAAATGCCTTAGAACGTATTCTGCCCTTCTATTTCTCTTATCTTTTTCCCCAGATATCCTCGTTTCCCTACTATTTCTATAACCTATTTGTTATTATCTTTGTCTGTCCATGCTATCGTCCTCATACATCTGAAGCACAGCATTTCAAAAGGCTGCTACCGTTTTTCTGTCTGCGTTTCAGACTGCCCGTATTTCATAGGCATACTGTGCTGTGTTCCACACATATGCTTTCAACAATTTTCTTCTTGTTCTATGTTTGTTGTCTTTCCTCATAGGCGCTGTTCTTTCTTGTTAGATGAAGTTCGGTCACCTTCTATTGTTTTACAATTATATACCCTATTTCTCCGACCTTCAGTGGTTGTGAAGGGAGGTAAGCAGCCTGTGGCTGCCAAGTTCCCCCAACACTTAACCGTTTACAGATTTAATATATTTCCAATATATCTTTTCGCACAGTCCTCATTAGTTGCAGATATTTCGCAACCAACAACTAGTTGTTTATACTAATCATCAGATTTATTTGCGCTTATTTTTTCGTCATTAGGTTTTTTGTCTCAAAACTGGTTGGACACGTACCTGCACTTATTTATATTCTGAGCTAGCCTACATAGTTCCCTGAAATTCTCACACAGCATGTGTATACAGCTCGTTCCCCTGTAATTTCAATATTTACCTACCGCGTGAGGGTATCCAATTAACAATAAATAATAAATAACAGGACCTCTAACACTATCGTACCCTCACGTTTCGGGACGTTGCCTCGCAAGCTGCAGCAGTCGGTGAAGGGGGGGTTCATTAAACAAACACACTGAGACGAAAATTCGATTGTTTTATTGAATGAGCTACTAACTAAAACTTCAACTAATTACATATGCATAACAAAATATAAAGTAAATAACCTTATGTACAATAGGGCGCCACCATGGGAATTAAACGGCCCATGGACCAATCGCGGTAATAGCTCTCGTCGCACTTTGTTCGTGGGCGATGAACCAAAATGGCAGAACAGAAAATAAGTCACTTATAGTCTCCGGCTAGCACAAACACAACTTAACTAAACTTAACTAACAAACATATTTTTGAATAGATACAGTTCTAGGTGTACACATCCCAATAACAAAATTTATTAATGCTACCCTAGTCTAACTAACTTGCGTAGTGCGACGACCCTTTTTTAACCACGGGGTCATCTACACCATGAAAAATACGACCTTCTCAAGGGTCAAATAGTACCGTAACTTGACTTCGGACCTGAGCTTTGCATTCTCAGGTAGTCTCGTGGATTAGTGATTAACGGCCTCTGACACCGTCGAAACACAATATAATAGAAGACCCTTCTAAAACGATGCGGTCTCCAAAGCAATAATCAAACGGATCAATTTACTTGAACTGGGCATTCACCCGGAGTTATATTTTATGGAAGTCGACAAATACTGTTTTAAACAAATAACTGACTTATGCTGCATAACACAGCCTTGAGTTCATGGTAATAACACATATACTAATTACTTACTCAGAGAAATAATTAACTTAAAACATAACGGCACGCACTGGACTTCAGAGAAATAAAATACTTCACTCAATCGGGCAAATAACAACCCTTTAACCTTTAACGCGTCTGGAAATAAACAACCCCGATTCCCACCGGCTGGCATCCTTATATACATTTACGTTAATTGAAAATAACCCTTTCTTGGCGCTCTTACTCGGCTTAGGATGCGCCGGTCGTAAATCTTTAAGATTAATTAAAACTGCCAATGCCTAAGATAACCACACAAGTAGCTCTCAGAATTGATTTTAGTTAAGTGCTCAGCTAATTGAAAAATTGCTTCAGACCACCCTGACATAAATAGGATCCTAAAGCATGATTGACATCTAATCATAGATATCAACTAATCTGACATGTTTAGTGCCCTTAAAGTAAGTGCCTTTAGAAAAATTGATTAACTCTTGGATTAGATCTTTCTGGGAACTTCGCTGGGAAGCTACTTGGGTGATCCTGCAGCCGCTACAATTCTAATAATTAGCATGCTAAAATTAAACTAGAAACTAACTATTTTTAGGAATACTAGAACTATTAGAGCGTATTAAAACAGTATG
This sequence comes from Platerodrilus igneus, assembly GCA_036346225.1. Taxonomy (NCBI): domain Eukaryota; kingdom Metazoa; phylum Arthropoda; class Insecta; order Coleoptera; family Lycidae; genus Platerodrilus; species Platerodrilus igneus. The sequence continues at coordinate 10,026,836 of JARFIW010000266.1, read as the reverse complement.
TTACACCCCTTCTATTGTTTTCTAATTTTATGCCCTATTTCACCGAGATTCGGTGAAGGGGGTTAAGCAACCTGTGGCTACCAAGATCCCCCAACACTTAGACATTTGCCGAAGTAATGGTTTTCCAGTAAATCCTTTGACACACTTAACATTATTCGAGAATATTGCCCTACCAATTCTTGTAGTTACTTATAATAATCATCATGTTTAAGCACAGTTATCTTTTCGTCATTAGTTTATCCATCTTGGGATTGGTTGGATGCGTACCTCCATTGATTTCTATTCTGGGCTAGCCTACACATCTCCCTGAAACCCCTACAGCCTACATCTTTTACTATCTGTGTGCAGTAGTCTAACCTAGGTCTGCCTCTTCTTCTCTTTTTTCCTATCTCTGCTTCTAATATATTCCGCACTATTCCCACATGCCGTAGTATGTGGCCTATCATCCTATCTCTTCTATTTTTTACCGTTTTCCACATATTTCTTTCTTCCCGTACCATTTTTAGTACCTCTTCGTTCTTAACTTTGTCTGTCCATGATATCTTCATCATACGTCTGTAGCACCACATTTCAAAGGCTTCTACCTTTTTCTTGTCCGCTTCTCCCACTGTCCAGGCTTCACAGCCATACAGTGCTGTGCTCCACACGTATGTTTTAAGCAATCTTTTCCTTGTCTCTATGTTTGTTGTCTTTAAACATAATAGTTGCTTTTTCTTGTTAGATGTAGCACGACCTTGTGCTAATCTTTGTTTTATACCTTTTATGCTTTTCCTATCTTGCGTTATTTGGCTTCCTAGGTAGCAGAAATCCTTAATCTCTTGTAAGTTCGTGTTACATACTTGTATTCTTGTTTTTGATTTATTTTCCCCACCTTTGCATACTAGAACTTTAGTTTTAGTTTTGTTAATTTTCATACCATATCCCTCTGTTAGAACCGTTTCCATTTCATTAAGAGCAGCTTCTAACTTTTCCTTGCTAGATGCTAATACCGCTATATCATCTGCAAATCTAAGCATATCAATTTTTTGTCCCTGCATAGTAATTCCAAATGTCTTTCTGCATTTGACCGTATTCATTGCTTCTTCTATGTACAAGTTAAAAATCAATGGGGATAGGGCACATCCCTGTCTCACTCCTTTCCTAATGTTTACTTCTCTACGTTCCTGCTTTAATTCTATTACTGCTGTTTGATCTTTGTATAAGCTATGTACTATTCGTCTATCCCTATAACTCATTCCAAGCTTTTTGAGTATTTCAAACATTTTTTTCCATTTTACATTGTCGAATGCTTTTTCCAGATCTACAAACCCTATATACACGCTTTTTTCTATTGTTTTCTCCATTATCACTCTCAGAGCTAAAATAGCCTCCCGTGTTCCCCTGTTTCGTCTAAACCCAAATTGGTCTTCTCCTAGTATTTCTTCCGCCCGTTTTTCCATTCGTCTTTGCACAATTCTAGTTAATATTTTTGACACGTGTGCTGTCAAATTTATTGTTCAAAAATTTTCGCATCTATCCGCGCCTTTCTTTTTTGGTATAGTTACTATGATGCTACGTTTGCAATCTTTGGGTATCTCGCCTGTCTCATACATATAGCTTACAAGTTGGAAGAGACGTTCTGTTACTGCTTGTCCAGCGGCTTTTAGAGTTTCTGCTTGCACTTTATCTGTACCCGGAGCCTTACCATTTTTCAAACTCTTTAATGCTAATTCAAACTCATCTCTAAGTATAAGATATCCCAAGTCATCATTTTCAATGTCTAATTCCTGTTCTAATGCAGTTAGTTCCTCTCCTGCATATAAATTCCCTATATTTTCTTGCCATCTACCCACTTTCTCTACGTTTTCTATGATGACTTTTCCTTGTGCGTCCCTTATATTTTTGCTATACGGTTTTATATCCCTAAAATTCATTCTAATTAATTTGTATGCTTCGTCTGTCTTTCCTATTTCCATCTTCGTTTGTACCTCTTTGCACTTTTCATCAATCCATTGTTCTTTAGCTTTCCTGCATTTTCGAATGATTTCCCATTTTATGGCTTTGTATCTCTGTTTTCCTGTTTCGTCTGATTTATTTTTGTATTTTCGTCTTTCTTCTATTAAATTCAAGATATCCTTTGTTATCCATGGTTTCTTATTTTCTTTTTGTGTATACCCCAGAATATCTCTGGCCGCCATGTCTAGGCTGGATTTAATGTTATTCCATTCTGTTTCTACTTCCTTAGTATCAGATATTTTCCCGATATCTTTGAGCAATTCATTTGATTTTTTTTCTAATCTTTCTTGAATATCTTTATCTTTTAGTTTCTCTCAGTCCAAGTGCCTTTTTCCCTTTCTTTTTTTCACATTCTTAAATTTAAGTGCGGCCTTCATAATTACGATGTTGTGGTCAGTATCTATATCTGCTTCTGGTTAGCTTCTACAGTCTTTTACTCGATTCCTAAACCGTCGTCTAACAAGAATGTAATCTATTTGATATCTTCCTATACCTCCTGGCATCTTCCACGTATATCGTCTTCTAGCATGATGTTGAAATAATGTGTTTGTGATGATTAAATTGTTCTTGTCGCAAAATTCTACCAGCCTATTTCCCCTGTCGTTTCTCGTGCCTAAATCAAATAAACCTACTACCGCTCCTTCCCTTCCCTCAGCTACCACGGCATTAAAATCTCCCGTAATTATTAAATTTTCATGTCCTTTTACGTATCTTAATATGTCTTCGATATCTTTGTAGAAGGCTTCTACCTCTTCGTCACTGTAGCTAGAGGTGGGCATGTATACTTGTATTTTACTGTGTGTACCGGTTTAGATTCTAATCTAACCATAAGTACTCTTTCGTTCTTTTGTAAGTAATTTTCTACACAGTATCCTATCTTTTTCCGCATAACTATCCCCACACCCAAATTTCCTTCCTCTGCTCCTGCATGAATTACCCTGAAATCTCCACTCCAAAAATCCCCCGCCTTTGGCCACCGAACTTCGCTGATCCCTACTATGTCTAGTGATAACCTATTCATTTCGATTTTTAGGTTCTCTAGCTTATCTACTTGCTTCATACTTCTAACATTCCACGCTCCGACTCGCAGAATGTTCCCTACTCTTATTTTTAACTTTCCGATCGCATCCTCCGAAGTAGTCCCCTCCCGGAGATCCGAATGGGGGACTATTTTAACTCCGGAATCTTTTACCCCAGAGGATGCTATCATCATTAATAACAATTTAAGTACGCTGTGTACTTGGGAGATAATGTGGTGGTTTCCCGTTGCCTTCCACATCGCGGTAGTGTGTCTTAGACTGCCATACCGACCCCTATGGTCTCTGCCAATTTAAGTACCGAAAGAGCCGCTGCCCTCTTTCGGGGACCTGTCTTAGTCTGGTTCCTCACTAATGACTCTACTACTATTTTGGTTGGACCTGTAGTTTGGCTCTTTAGCTCATTAGAACACGCAAGCCATTTCACCTGTTCTAGTAATTTAGAACTTCGGCAAGGTGCAGGTCCATTCGAAATGGAATAAAAGTGTAAAATACAGAAAATATTTAAATTACAATACGATATGGAACGTAACACGTCTTTATGTGGAGTAAAATTAATTCAAGTAACTAGCGTTAATTCAGCACATAACAACAATTATAGTTTAAAAATTGTTAGTGACTTATAGGGCGTCCTGTGTGTTCTTCAAAATAATACTATTTTTAGTTCATACAATTTAATGCCATCAATTACGGCGTAAACTATGTTTTTTATGGCATGATTTTTACTAATGGATACAATTCTGAAAAGTAAGTTCTGCTTGAATTTGTTTTACATGCTCTAAGACCGCAAAAATGTCGATACTAAATACAAATAATTCAATACCCGTTTGCGTTTGTATATTTCTAAATAATTCGCAAAGGAAATTCTACTTAAATTTGAGTCGAAAACATAAATTTGATTTAAATTTGCATTAGGGAAAATTTGATTCCGCAGTTGCGGTATGTGCCAGCCGACAGAGTTTAGCCATTAGCTCCGATGTAGTTTGGTTCATTGCCCCCATGCGGAAAGTAAACTTCGTAATATGTTTTAAGCTCCAAAGTAGAGTGTAAAGAGCAAAACAGATAATCAAAAAGCTGAATCAAAGCTGTTTCAGAATTTATAATGTTTTTTAAAGAGAGTAGATTTGTGAGTATTTTAAATCTTTATAAGTTAGAACTCTTGATGTTAAACTACTTTTATTACAATAGATGCTAATGAGTAGTGATATTTATTGCTGCTTTCTATATTGGGCCGCGTCGTGAGCTTAGGCGCCTGTGGTCAAAATGTATTGCGCCCGTCCATACCAAGCATACAGAAAGTTAATAGAAAAATAATAATAGAAAACAATTTCTACAAATTAAAGGTTAAGTAATAATTAAATAAACATTAACGTAAGAAGACCAATAATTATTTATCGTAATAAGGAACACGATTTATAAAACTTTTACACGCCGAGCTTGTTTAGAAAATTTTTGGACAATGCTATGAATATTTAATGCATCAGTATTTCTGACTCGATACTCTAGGAAATGTTCACGAATTTCTACAGTTTGTTTGAAAATTCAAATCAACAAAACGTGCTATAGCTGTTAATTTTGTTCTTGGTCACCTTTGTCTGGTGTGCAGTCTAAAATTATTCAGTAATATTTAACACCTGTGTTCAAAATTGGGTTAGAACGCCACTCTTAATTTCAATGTTATTTATTTTAAACAGTCAAGGTTTTGTTTTGCGATAAACCAGGCGGTCTTATCTAGCACTGGTTTTGTACACTCGTTTCGAAGCATTCGGCCCGTGCGGTCATGTATTAAAACAATATACATTTTTTGGTGTGTGTGTGTGTGTGTGTTACTGCGCTTCTACATAATTCCGTCAGCGGAGTTGTTCTGGTTTGGATGCTGCCAACCACTTCCGTAGAAGCCAACAGTATGAACATTAAGGTAAGTGCATGATCATTGTTTGATTAACCGCTAAGAGTATTTTATCGCAACACTACCCCCAAGTCACAGTCCACTTGCTCTAAGGAAATAATCTGGGGTTTCACGCTTAGTGTAAATTGTCTCATTGTTTCTCCAACAACCTGTTAGTAACTTTAGTATATGCTTTTTAATTTCATTTCCTAGCAAAGCTATAATGTCATTTTGAATCTTGTCACCTAAATATGGAGGTATGTATTTGTTTCTTTCTAATATTGTTTGAACCTTACGTATGTGTTCATACGAGGGACACTATTTATGTATTGAGAATAGAAAGAATAAACAAATGAATTTGATGAAAAATACTTTTATTGCTTTTCAAAATAATCGCCTTTAAGATCTATACACGTTTGCATGCGATTGAACCACCCTTCAAAGCACTTTGTCCAGTCAGAAGATGGTAGCTTTAAAACATGCGTTTTGAAGGCCTCAACCGCTTCTTCGTTGTCCACGCAGTTTATCTTTAATTACTGGAAATAAGAAGAAGTCATTGCGTGCCAAGTCGGGGCTGTAAGGCGGATGATCCAACAATTCGATCTTGTGTGTGTTCAAATACTCGTTTGTTGTATATGATGTGTGTGAGCTCTCAATATCATGATACAAAACGATTCGTCGTTTTGGGTTGGTTTCTATCAATTTACCGAAAACTTCAGGCAAACAAATGGTCGTATACAACGTTGAATTAACGCTCTTTTGATTTTCTAGAGCCACAGTTGCCACAGGACCGGTTTGCTTCTTAACGCTTCAAGAATGAACAACTTTTGTTGGCTTTGCTTCGCATTGAAACGCCCAAACTGCCGACTGGTCTTTTCTTTTTGGCTCATGCGCATAATTCCACGACACGTCACCTGTGACGATGTTGTATACAGCTTTGAATGCACCATAGTTGTATTTTGAAATCATTTTACGGCAGTAGATAAGCTACCTTCGTTCGAGCACAAAAAACGGTTTTCTTATGGGATTTAACGTGAGAAATTCTAAGGTCCAAAAAGACCATTTTTGCTAGATACAACGGTCATTCACCCCGGGTAATCCTACATTCACAGTTCACGCGACTTTTGTTTATACGTTTTATATAGGAATTCTGGTGCAGTCCCATCCACAATCCCCCCCGCCTCACCCTCTCCACCTAAATAAAAATGTGCATTCATTAAAATGCTTTATTACACATTGCACTTACATACATTGATTTCATATACTCTAACATACATATTTTTAGTATTATATATATTGTATCGGTTTATCCGAATTAACAAACACTACACATATATTATTATTATTATCATTATAGTGCCTTTATTTGCATCGTAATTTACAACACAATGTTAAGAAGTACATGAGGCGAAGTCTAGCTAACGCTACTCAAACTTAACCTCAACTAATTACAATTTTTACAAATTTTAAATAATTATTTGCAATAAAGAAATTGTGGATAAGTAAACACAACAAGTGACTTGTAGTTAGTCTACAACAATTACATTATGACTATTCAAGAAATAGTTAACTGTATGGTAAAGCTAGTGACCAAGTTGTGTACGTTTAATTTGTTCTTGCACTAGTTTGGCTTTATAGTGTTTTTTAAAATATTTTAGCGTATGTGCTTTTAGATCCGCCGGTATATCATTATATATATATTCACAGCATTATACGAAAAACTTCTTTCAAACACAGCACGACGAAATTTAGGCATCGTTAACGTATGAACATGTCGAATACTTCGTTCATGCATGTCACCTCTGAGTACTAACTTTTTTTTAAGATAAGCTGGCGAAGAAGTAGACAAAGTTCGAAAGACTAAAGCACTTATGTAATATTTAAACAAGTTATCTATTTTCAACCAACCAAGCTCATTTATCGTTGCAGACACTCTGTCAAATTTGCGAAGTCCGTAGATAAATCTACAACAATTGTTCTGCACTCTTTGTAGACGATTTTTTGTGACCTGGAGAAAACATGGATAATATATAATAAGGCCATAGTTTAAAATAGGTAAAACTAATGTTTCACAAAGTATCCTTTTTAGTGCAAAGTTGAAAATATGCCGATTTTTATACAGTTGTCTAAGAACAAGGTAAGATTTTTTAATCAGTAGCGAGACATGCGGAGTTTGCAATCAAAAATTATGCCTAGACTTTTTGAGCACTTCAAATTCTTTAATGGCTGCTTTTGAATTATAATTTTCATGTTGATTGGTGATTCCTTTCTAAAGTTTGGAGCAAAATCGATGACGTTGCACTTTCCAATATTTAGTTTTAAGTTGTGATCAGAGGAATATGTGACAAGAACCTGAAGGTCATTTTTGATACGATTCGAAGCATTATGAACAAATTCTGGATCATATGAAAAACATAGTTGAGTATCATCAGCAAAGCATTGGATATTTACATGTTTTATAGCCTTGTGAATATCCGACACGTAAATTAAGTATAGCATGGGGCCTAAGACTGAGCCCTGAGGTACACCAGATGTAATTTCTGAAAAACAGGACGAGCAGTTCTCGATTACCACTTTTTGAAATCGGTTTTTTAGATAACTGTTGAAGAAACTACAGGTGGTGTTATCAAGACCATAATATTTTAAGATGGCGCATAATAAGTCGTGATCAAGAGTGTCAAAAGGCTTTGAGAAGTCTAGTTGAACCATTGAAGTAGCTAGTCCTATATTAAGCGCACGAATTATGTTGTCGGTTATAGCGAGTAAAGCTGTGGTGGTACTGAAGCCACTTCTAAAGCCGGATTGATAATCAGGAACAATTTTGTTCATCATTACGTATTGGTATAGCTGTCTTAATACGACCTTTTCTAGAACTTGTGACATTGCGGGAAGAATACTTATTGGTCGTAAGTCGGTAAACGACTTAGAGTTACTTACTTTAAGGAGCGGCTTAACAACTGAGTATTTCCAGGATTCTAGAAAATATCCAATTTCCAAACAACAATTGACTATATGTGTCAGATGTGGTGCAATGACTGGTAGGCAGTATTGTAACATCTTTGCAGAAACATTATCTTGACCAATAGCATTTGATTTAAGGTTGACAACAATCTCTTTAATTTCCTCAATAGACGAAAATTGAAATGAGAACTGAGAATCTGGATTAAACTTATTTGCTCTGTAGTAATTTGTAATTTTTGCACAGTTATTTATTGGAGTAAAGACCGACAAAAAGTAATCGTTCAATTCGTCAGGATTTTTTAGTTCTTGAGGTATTTCAATTATTGGTTTTCCTTTAACATTTAATAGATTCATTGCTTGCCAGAGATTTTTACTGTTACAGTGTTTTGTCCGATGGGCTAAGTAAGCAAATTTCTCTCTTCTTATGGCACCATTTACTACGTTGCGTAAACTTTTGTAGTAGTTGTAATCAGTGATGCACCTGGTGCGTTTATATTTAGAAAGTGCTATGTCGCGAGTCTTCATCATACAACGAATATTGTTAGTTAACCACGGAGAAAATGGTTTCGTAACCTTTGATGTAGTCAGCGGGGCATGAAGGTCAAAGAGATGAGATAAGTTTTCGATAAGGTATTGTATTTTCTGTTCAATGGAGTTTATATAGAAAATGTTATCCCACTGTATATTTATAAGGTTGGTATTAAATTCATCAAAAGAAAAGTTGCGAAAGTTTCTGTAAGTAACAAACTTTGGTCGCGGACGAACATAAGTTAAGTTGATAGTACAGAAAACAGCTCGGTGATCAGATATTTCATGATCGATCACTCGTATGGAGAACCAAATCACTTTTGTTGGTAAAAATTACGTCCAGAAGTGTCTGGGAATTATTAGTTATCCGTGTCGGCTCCGTAACCAATTGGCTTATGTTGTAAGAACCAACACAATTAATGACGGTACTATCAGTTAACTGGTCTTCATTTATATCACCCATAACTATAATGTGTTCAAATTGAGGTACAATAAACGAAAGCATACTATCTAAGTATTGAATGAAATCCGGCAAGCTGCAAGCAGCTGTGCGGTAGATTACACCAACTAATAATGTATTTCTACCAATCTTTATAGAGACCCACAGATGTTCGATTCCTATTGCGCACTGGAAATCTCCGAAACATACAGAATACGTGAAATTATTTTTAATATAAATTCCCACACTACCTCCACGGCTGCCACGGTCTTTGCGAACTAACTGGAGTTCTGGAATATATATGTCATGATTAGCTATTCGATCATCAAGCCAGGTTTCGGATATGTCCAACTGATTCAATTTAACACAATCCGAAAATGCATCAAATTTTGGAAATAGTGAGCAAATATTAAAATGACATAGTTTTACGTTTTTATTCATATTCAATTCTCGATCTTAGGACTTCAACTTTATTTAGGAAGTATGGGCATTGCGAACCGCTAGCGGAATGATTGGTACTAACATTAGTTTTGAATTTTACATTGTTCTTAGTGCAGTTATTACAACGTAATACATTTTGAGTACATGCTTTTCTTTCATGGTTACCAGAACAATTTGGACAAATAACAAGATGGCTACGACAGTCTTTTATGTGATGGCCATGCTTCCAGCATTTGAAACACTTCACTACGCTAAAATGTTCATTAACATTACACTTTGACCAGCCAATGTATAGAAAGTTTCTTGTAATTATTTCCTTAAAAATTGCGGGCCTAGTCTCAATTACAACATTAAAGCAATTTTTAAATTTAATTTTCGTAATAAATTTGATGTCCTTGGCCTGCCCAGTTAATTGGTTTGCTTCCACCAAATTATTAATAAATGCAGGGTTTTCCACTGAATTGATATCAACACCTTGAATTATTATCCGCGGATTGAGTTTTTTAGGCACAGTTACTTTATACGCGTTTCCAAAATCCCGATTAAGTATTTGCTTCAATTTATCTCTAGAAATATTGTCATTGCAATTGACTAGCATACCATCTTTAGTCAACCTAGTTCCTAAAATTTGAACGCTAACAGTGGAAGGATCAATCTTTGATTTTATAGAATTAGCTATCTCAACATTTGTGGTGTTTCGATTTAGAGACTGTACCATTAGAACAGCTTTATCTTTGCTGACTTTAACTGCAGTTGCATAAGTATTTACAGATATACCATCGACAGATGTTAATTTCATGTCAGGTTTCGTACTTGATAAATCGTTTACCGATAAGTTGGTTTTTAGCAGTTTATTTACATATTCTAATTCTGCAACGTACTTAGATAGAATATCCTTTTCACGTGTTAGACACTACTTCTTTAGATAGCACTTGTTACAGGCGGAAAAGCTACTAAGTGTATCTTTTCCAGTCAAATTATAAAATGGGGGCGGCCTGTAAAACAAAAATTAAAGGGGGGTCACCGGCACTAGCTAGCGGAAGGTCGTGGATCATATAGAGGGTTAAAATTTTGAAAAAAGGGTTAAATTAATTTATAATATACTACAAAAATGTGGCACTTACCTTTCATAAAATATTGTGGCTTAATGACAATTGCCAAGGGCGCCAGACAAGTCGAGAATGTCCAAATGTTCGTACAAAACCTTGAGAGACTTGTCATTCCAAGGAGGACAATTGTTTCTTTTAATCAATTCCTCACTTTTTACAACTTATATATAAAAAAATAAGAAAAACTATTGACTTAATCAACGGCAAACAAAACTATTTAATTCACAGAGCAATAAACGTGAACCTCTTACATGCATTGATTTTAGTTTATAAATTTAAGTGAATAGGTGACTATGGAATTTATGAAAATTTTGTGTACATAAGTAGTTAGCAAACACTTGTATATGAAAAAAACTTATATTATAAATCGTACACTAAATTAATCCTACGGTTTATGGCCAAAACGTCCTAACAAATAAACTAACTAAAAATTGGTCATGCTACTTAACTATAAAAACTTACTTACTAATAATTGTCCATTGTTTGAGGGTTTGTTTTCCAACGTAGAGCAGTTATTAAATTTGGGAAGAGAATCTCGCTTGTTGCTTCTGTTTGTAATGTTTAAGAAAATTGACTGGCACACGAACTCGGCAGAATTTTTGACAATATCACTTACTTGCTGCGTCACACGCCTACAAGTTTTTAATATTTATCTTGCATCACTATAAATCCGCGAACATATGGGCATAACCCTCGCGAAACTGGAAGAGTAACACTTCTTTCCAATTTTTTACTAACGTGATACGAAGTAGAATATTCTATGTCATGCCAGAGAACGCTACCCGCAAAACTACGTTTCTCTCTACTTCTTGACCACGGTCGGCCCCATTGGAAAAAACTCACTGTCTTTGGCTAAAGCCTTCAAATATATAGACTAAATTCCTACCCTAATAATTACGTACGTCATTTTCTGTTATCCAATGACTGAACTGATCCTCCCACAAAACAAGATTTCAGAAACCAAATCCAACCCCTTTTTAGATGAGAATCACGGAAGCAATTATTCTCCCACGGGTTTAAATTATCTTTTACTTTCTACGAATTACTTAAATATGGCAATGTGGAATCTACCTATGGCGGCCGTAGTCTGGCATTAACAAAGACCGGCTAACCTACTTGAGCCGAAATGGATTTTAAATACAATGGATGTCTCCAGACTACTTAAGATTACTTGTAATATTTGAACAAATCAAATTGGAAATAGTGTCCGCTATTATAATGTTTTGTTTTGTCTAACCAGCTGTCAATCAACGAAGTATTAAGAAGGTTAAGCTTTTCAAACTGAAATTGGTTTTCCTTTATTTACGCTAAAAGGTACTATACATTTTAAGAAGTTTATTGTATTTGACTTACAATGGGGTCTAGAGCTTTAAATTATTATGATCTGCCGCTGGAATTTAGTAGCCCGAAGCTATCGGTAAATGTGGTCTTTTAATATAAAGGATCCTAAATAAAATGAGGTGATTTATTGGTGTAAATTTTTGTTTATACTTTATTCAAGTTACTGAATTTTTAATTAATTAATTTGTTTAATCCTTAACATTACAAAATAATGTTACACACTGCTATCTTGAACGTATCGGTACTTGAAGTTGAACTTGGGCCTTGCTTATTTTCTTCATCATCGTAACAGTTACGGCAACTAAAGGAATCTTTATTGATTTTAACAATTCGCGAAATGGCATCTAAACATTTCACATGGATTGAAACATCACATGATTGACTAGCACATGTAATATCACTTGCAGATGTAAATTTACCACAAAAACGACACTTTTTATCAACAATTTTATTAGTTTCCTCCGAGGCCGATCCGCTCGGCATGACGGCTGACCGGATTGCTTATATCTAAGTTAACATTATTTAGAATAACATACCTTAATACTACATTAACAAATAATAGTACATTTACAATGCCTCCTCAATTTCCATGCTATCTATGGAATAATGACCTATGGGTAATGTCTTGTATGATTCTGGTATTAAATACTTTTTATCGTCGTGTGGACTTAAGGCTATTTTATCTTGAATGATTGTATGAACATGATGTTTAGATGAGTGGATCAAATTTTGTGAAATGAATTTTTCTGTATACTCATTTACACAACGAGCAAGGTCGTCAAATGTGATATGGTTTTTAATGACAGATTTTTAATTCCCTTGACCTTTTTAGTTACACCGACATTAGAGAGAGCCGCTACGGTATAGAAATATCTTCTTGTATACGCAAGCGTTCAGCTTCCTCCTCTTCCGATGTTTTGAAAACCTTCGTCACATACATTTTGGATCTCAACCTGATAAACTTGGTCATAATCCGTCCATTGTTCTCATCTTTCATCATTCCCAATACTTTATTTATTCTACAGGAATTTTCTATATGTTATCTTGTGGATAGTTTGAAGTATCAAAATATGTGTGACAGTCCCGCCTCATAACCTCATAGGGATCATGGTTTATTATTTTATAGATAAGGCTATCGGTATCAGTATATAAAACACTACACTGGTTTCCAAATCTGGCACTCATATATTTATAATGGAAGTTATAGATCGTGAGCTTGAATAAATCCAAGACACACATGCCCACGTATATAGGTTTATTAAAATAGATTTCTGATTTGTGTAAATCAACCAATACAAGATTTTCATATAGGTAAAATCACCAGAACGCTATGTTATCGGCTATCTAGGTTCGGCTACTTTTCCAAAGTCGTGGTGACGTCATAGCTTTTATAAATAAAGAACAATGTAATACTATTCTACAATTTTTATTCTGACATTATACATAACAAAATTTAAAAATATTTAATGCTAAGCATGGAGCGAATTAAACCTAATTTCCTTGCAACTTTTTTGTTGACAAACGGTATTTATTATCCGCGGGGTAATCACTCTTTTAAGATAAATATAGCTTGTTTGGTATCAAATAATATTAGATTTCTCTAGGAAGCCAAAATCTGTAAATAGATTTTAAATAGGACCACCCCTTAGAAAGTTACGCCTTTTAAAGATCAAAATCTCTAATTTTTGCCCATCTATATTTAACTCCATCTTTAAAACTTTTTTTCGCTACCCGAAACATATGCTTTAACCAACCATTTCCCGAGAAATCTAAAACAGCTGTGTCCAGCAAACACCACGTGAAGATAACACGTATACTCTGTCCACCAGGATAGAAGTAGGAAAGATTTAGAAGAAGGAAAGGTGGGAGAAGAACTTAAAAATTATAAAATCTTAAATCTATGTACAATAGATTTACAAAATCTATACAAATATAAACAACTATCTTAGACCTGCATCTTTATGACCCCATGCGTAGGTTGATATGCTTCCAGGGATGACGTAACGCTTGTCATCTTCCCTCGATAAACTAATTTTATTAATAAGCTGCGTATACAAATCGTGTGTTTTACTCCGGATACATACACCGGCAAGTACTCGATACCACCCAAATAAGTATTAGAAGCTTGGTGACTATTAACTTCCGCTTCCATCGTGTACGCCCTGACACATCCCTAACCATGCGCATCCCTGCCCATGCGCACCCCTCTCTATGTGACTGCTATTTCGTGGTGACGTCATAGCCTTTTATAAATAAAGAGCAATGTATTACTATTCTAAAATTTTTATTCTGACATTATACATAATAAAATTTAAAAATATTTAATGCCAAGCATGGAGTCATTTAAACTTAATTTTAATACAAAGTTATACACAGAAAACAGTCCTTTCTTTATATGTGCTGAGAGTAGTTTTAATTTTATCTAATTTTATTCGCAGCTTAAAAGTCCTCTATCAACTTTTCTGGCCAATAGTTTAATACATAGAGACCGTCTAGGTTTTCGAATTGTAGAATGTACCGAAGTTTGTCTAAATAATTTTTTAATCTCTTCCCCATTTTTTCTAATAAGATGTTCTTTGTCTAACACATCTTTGTATTGTTTGCGTATTGCCGCAGTGTTTTCCATGTACCCCAACTTTCGCCTTTTTGCATCGTTTTCCGTTAATTCCCTGTCTTTTTCTTCCACTTACAGTGTATGGCATGCATAATGGGGTAATTTCCTTTAGCGTAAACCGATTGAATTTACTGCCAATATTTACGCGTTGTCGTACAACATCTAGGCGAATGTTAGGCGTATTTATCAACCCCAATTCCGAAATGATTATTTCTTTTGAAATTGTAGAATATAGTGTTGCAGATTGTGTAAAATATGTACTACCTGCTTTAATGTAGCGCTTGTTTAAGATTTTTATTTTACCTTGACGGTTTTCCTCCTTTACTATCTCTAATAATTTATAGGTAAATAGTTAAAACTAAAAGCCAAAAGCACATACTTTATCAATTTTTCCATTTTCTCTGGTTTTTAGGGACAAATTAATTTGCAAGCCAGTCAATTTCTTTGTATTGCTATTCCCCCAATACACGTAGTAGGTTATTATACACTAAACAGTAGCTATTTTGCAGCTTGTCCGAAGTTTGTCTCTATATATAGAATTTTGATTCCACCGACAACCAGATACATTACTTCGTGTAATTCGTGCAGCTTCTGACAATTTTTTAATCGCGACTATCCCACTATATCCTGCATACGTATCTTGTTAGCTTGATCGACTTCTTGTCGGTATTGGAGGAATCCTTATTCTCCCACACTGTAGCGTAGTTGCATGTTCACCACTTTTGGAGATATAAGATCGTTATAGGCATTTTACAATTCGAATACTTAGACGGTTTCTATGTATCAAACTATTGGTTAGAAAAGTAGATAGAGAACTTGGGTGTCGATTTAAATTTTAAGCTGTTAATAAAATTAGATAAAATTAAAACCGCTCCAAACAAACATAAAGAAAGGACTGTTTTCTGTATATAACTCTGTAATAAAATTAAGTTTAAATGGCTCCATGCTTGGCATTGAATATTTTTAAATTTTGTTATGTATAATTGCAGAATAAAAATTTTAGAATAGTAACAGCTATCTACGAGGAAAGTTCGACTGATTTGTTTCCGCTAGGTATGGTGTTAAAGCTAAGCTTCCGTTTTCTCTGGAAAGCACTAACAAGATGGGCTAGGGCGTAAAAGAAATTATCGGAAAAGAAGACCTCGAAAGCATTAATAACAAAATTCCAAAATCCTATATGTGTTCCGTACAAAGTGGAGCTAACAGATATTAAGTTGGAAACTTTATTGGAAGAACTGCCAGATATATTAGACGGACTCAAAATAGATTATTACTATCTTTTTGACATGGATGTAACCCAAGATTTTGCTGGCATATTTAGCAAAATGGAGATGTGTAACTATTTAACTACAAACCATAACTTTTGCTATAAGGGCAAATACGAAGAAAAGTGCATTATTATAGTTGACAACGATAAAACTGTGGGAATCGATTGTTTAACATGGCTAACAACCAATGCAAGAATTAAGATACACAACAAATGTGTGTGTCAATAACAAGTCCTGGTGTTAATAAACAACTTGGAAATCATATACTAGATTTTTTACGTTGTCCAGATGCACGTTTAAGGAAAACCTTCGCGTCTACTTTGACCAAAGAAAATGGTATTACGCGATTGCAAGCGACAATATACAACTGTGCAATTGGAAGCTATATCAGTACGGAAAGGGTGTATAATCTCTTAAAAGACTGTTTAACCTTATTGGAAGATAGTAAGTTATACTTCCTAAAGGCGCCAATGTACTTGGTACCACTTTCCAAAATGTGGAGTAAGCTATCGGACAAGCTGCAAAATAGCTACTGTTTAGTGTATAATAACATATTACAGTACGTGCATTGGGAGAATAGCAATACAAAGAAATTGACTGACTTGCAAATTAATTTGTCCCAAATAACCAGAGGAATGGGAAAAATTGGTAAAGTATGTGCTTTCGGCTTTTAGTTTTAACTATTTACCTATAAATTATTGGAGATAGTAGAGGAGGAAAACCGCTAATGTAAAATAAAAATCTTACACAAGCGCTACATTAAAGCGGGTAGTACATATTTTACACAATTTGCAACACCATATTCTACAATTCCAAAAGAAATAATCATTTCGGAATTGGGGTTGATAAATACGCCTCACATTTGCCCACAGGTTGTACGACAACGCGTAAATATTAGCAGTAAATTCAATCGGTTTACGCTAAAGGAAATTATCCCATTATGCACACCATACGCTGTAAGTGGAAGAAAAAGACAGGGAATTAGAGGAAAACGATGCAAAAAGGCGAAAGTTGGACTACATGGAAAACACTGCGGCAATACGCGAACAATACAAAGATGTGTTAGGCAAAGAACATCATATTAGAGAAAATGGGAAGAAATTCAAAAATTATTTTATGTGCCGGTGGACTGACTTAGATACATCCGGGTTCTACAAGCTGTATGCATTTGTGGTTAGTAAGAAAGACTCTTTTAGTTATGTAGGCGTCTTTGCGGAAAAGGATGGTACTAAATCCGTATACTTTTTAAAAGGTTATTCTAAAAACGTATTTACCGAAATGGTAGCTAACATAGACGAACTAAGGAATGCAGGTTTTGTAACCTTGGCGTACACCGCATGCAAAGAGTTCCGCTAGACATTGTATATTTGCCTAGTAAGGAACCTTTTGGATCATTTAAAATCGAGGGTCTTACAATCTATAATAACCTAATATCTCCAATAGTGGTGGACATGCAACTACGCGACAGTGAGTGGAAGAATAAGGATTCCCTACAATGCCGACAAGAAGAAGTCGGTCAAGCTAACAAGATACGTATGCAGGATATAGTGGGAGAGCCCGATTAAAAGATAGTCACAAACTGCAAGAATTACACGAAGAAGTGGATCTGGTTGTCGGTGGAATCAAACATTTTATATATATGGACACAAACTTCGGTACATTTTACAATTCAAAAACATAGACGGTTTCTATGTATCAAACTATTAGCTAGAAAAGGAGATAGGGGACTTGGGTGTCGATTTAAATTTTAAGCTGCATATAAAATTAGATGAAATTAAAACCACTCCCAACAAACATAAAGAAAGGACTAATTTCGGTGTATAACTTTGTATTAAAATTAAGTTTAAATTGCTTCATGCTTGGCATTAAATATTTTTAAATTTTATTATGTGTAATGTCAGAATAAAAATTTTAGAATAGTAATACATTGCTCATTATTTATAAAAGGCTATGACGTCACCACGAAATAGCAGTCACACAAAGAGGGGTGTGCATGGGGAGGGGTGCGCATGGGTAGGGGTGCGCATGGGTAGGGGTGCGCATGGGTAGAGATGTGTCTGGGCATAGACGAGGGAAGCGAAAGTTAACAGTCAGCAAGCAAATAATTTTTATTTGGGCGGTATCGAGTACTTGCCGACGTATGTATCCGGAGTAAAAAACACGATTTGTACACGCAGGTTATTAATAAAATTAGTTTATTGAGAGAAGATGACAAGCGTTGCCTCATCCCCGGAAGCATATCAACCTACGCAAGGGGGCATAAAGATGCAGGTCTAAGATAGTTGTTTATATTTGTATAGATTTTGTAAATCTATTGTATATATTAGTTTTAAGATTCTATAATTTTTAAGTTCTTCTCCCACCTTCCCTTCTTCCAAATCCTTCCTTCTTCTATCCTGGTGGACAAAGTATACGTGTTATCTCCACGTGGTGTTCGCTGGACACAGCGGTTTTAGATTTCTCGGAAAAATGGCTGGTTAAAGCACATGTCTTAGGTAGCGAAGAAAAGGTTTTAAAGATGGAGTTAAATATAGATGTGCACAAATTAGAGGTTTGGGTCTTTAAAATGCGTAACTTTGTAAGTGGTGGTCCGATTTAAAATCTATTTACAGATTTGTGCTTCCTAGAAAAATCTAATATTAGTTGATACCAAACAAGATATATTTGTCTTAAAAGAGTGACTACTCGCGGATAATAAATACAATATACCGCTTGTCAACAAAAAAGTTTAGGGAAATTAAGTTTAAATGACTCCATGCTTGGCATTAAATATTTTAAAATTTTATTATGTATAATGTCAGAATAAAAATTTTAGCATAGTATTACATTGCTCTTTATTTATATAAGGCTATGACGTCATCACGAAATAGCAGTCACACAGAGAGGGGCGAGCATGGGCAGGGGTGCACATGGGTAAGGGTGCTCATAGGTAGGTATGTGCCTTGGCGTACACGAGGGAAGCGGAGGTTAACAGTCAGCAAGTATCTAATTCTTATTTGGGTTGTAGTAGTATCGAGTACTTGCTGGCATATGCATTTGGAGTAAAAAACACGATTTGTACACGCAGCTTATTAATAAAATTAGTTTATCGAGGGAAGATAACAAATGTTACGTCATCCCCGGAAGCATATCAACCTACGCATGGGGGCATAAAGATGCAGGTCTGAGATACTTGTTTATATTTGTATAGATTTTGTAAATCTATTGTATATATTAGTTTTCTTCCAAATCCTTCCTGCTTCTATCCTGGTGCACAGAGTATACGTGTTATCTCCACGTGGTGTTCGCTGGACACAGCGGTTTTAAATTTCTCAAGAAATGGTTGGTTAAAGCATATGTCTTGGTTAGCGAAAAAAAGGTTTTAAAGATGGAGTTAAATATAGATGAGCAAAAATTAGAGGTTTGGGTCTTTACAAGGCGTAACTTTGTAGAGGGTGGTCCTATTTAAAATCTATTACAGATTTGGGCTTTCTAAAAAAATCTAACATTAGTGGATACCAAATATACCTCTTGTCAACAAAAAAGTTTTTGGGAAATTAAGTTTAAATGGCACCATGCTTGGCATTAAATATTTTTAAATTTTGTTAGGTATAATGTCAGAATAAAAATTTTAGAATAGTATTACATTGTTCTTTATTTATAAAAGGCTATGACGTCACCACGACCTTGGAAAAATAGCCGAACCTAGATAACCGATAGCATAGCGTTGTGGTGATTTTACCTATATGATATTAATTGATACCAAACAAGGTACATTTATCTCGTGGGTGGAAATGTGGAGAAAGATTTATCTCGCAGAGGCCATGTGTGTAAAGCGGTAAGGGGTGGTCGGATTTTAAATCTGTTTACAGATTCGGATTCTGTATAAAATTTTAGACTGCGGGTAAAAAATCTTAAAATGAGGGTATCTCACTGGGGAGATGATGCAATCTAAAAATTTTTTAGAAATTCGGATAGCTGGGAAAGATCTGGTATTGTTTGATACCAAACAAGGTACATTTATCTCGTGGGTGGAAATGTAGAGAAAGATTTATCTTGCTGAGGGTACGTGTGTAAAACGGTAAACAGTAAACCGATTTTAAATCTGTTTCATATTCGAATTCTGCGTAAAATTCTAGACTAATTTGATGCATCGCATGGTTAAAAAAATTTATAAAAAGGCCAGAAATCGCTGCTGGTAAAAATTCTTGAGATGATGGTAGCACTCTGTGCGGTGATGCTATCTAAAAAACTCCCAGAAATTCAGGTAGCTGAGAAAAATCTAATATTAATTGATACCAAACTAGATAGATTTATCGCAAAAGATGAAATGGCTAGTCGAAGAAAACTATTTGGTTCAGAATGTTACCGTTAAAAAAATGTTAAAATGAGGGTAACTCCCTGGGGATTGATGCTATCTAAAAAATTTCTAGAAATTCAGGTAACAGAGAAAAATCTGATATTAATTGACACCAAACAGGATATATTTATCTCGTAGGTGGAAATGTGGAGAAAGATTAATTTCGCGGTTGGAAAGAAGACGGGTGTGACGTAATCAAAATGCTTGATTTGTGGGTGTCCGAGTAAGGAGGGGAGTAAGGAAGGAATTTTTCTTTGCTTCCTCATAGCGGATCCTCCTTATGTGTATTTACATGTAAATTTGGTCCAGATGTGTGTGGAAATGTGGATGCTGGTGGAAATGTGGGGCTGATACATCTATATACGGCACCAATCGACACGAGCATTTCTTGGAGTATCTGTCAACAAAAGTGGAATCCAACGCGCACACAGTTTCCAAACACAAATGTTCGTGCAAAATCTTATGTATGCTGGTCATACTACTGGTTAAACATCTCTCGATTTCTTGATATGTCACATGACGATCTTCTTCAATTAGTTTTTGGACAGCATCGATATTTTCCACCACAACGACCGATTCTGGACGACCTTCTTTAACTTCGTCCATGAGCGAACCATGTCTACATTTGAATTCAGTGTACCGGCGATATACAGTGGCCGTGGATGGCACTAGTTACATATCCCCCAAATTAATATATATGTATATTCAAATGAAACTGTTAAGTCTTAAGAAATAGATTGTTACATTATATAAATGAAGGACACATTATAAAAGGTTAATGGGAGTTCATAAACCAGACACGAGAACGGAAAAAGTTACTTTGTATTCCAGATGTAATATGACACTGAAGGTGCAGGTCACAATAAACTATAAGAAACCAATTGTTAGAATTAAGATTATTAAAATGTAATACTATGTATTGTATCAAGAAATAGCAGACATGAGATCTGCATTTTTCACAAGTGATGTAAGAGCAGGGATTGCATAAATTCTCCGAGAAGCCCATGATGGCCAGTCAGTCTGAGAACTTCATCACTTTAACATTGTTAGTGGTTCAAAGCTACTCATTTGTAAATATTAGTTATTGATTTTAATTATTAATTAGTAATTATTAAACTTTGATTATTGTTAGTTAAGACGTTAATGAATATAACGTCCCAGTTGTAGAAAATCATTATTGAAATTATTATAAAAATAAGTTTGATAGAAATGTTTTTTAAAAAAAGTCTTTTTAAAAAGAAGCTCCAAGAGGTCCGAAACCTATCTCGCTTTATCGCCAAAAGTTGAATTCAGTTGATTAATGCATTGTTCTTGAGTTAGACCACCTTGAAAGTCATAATAAATCATAGCTCGAAAATTTTCGCGAGTTAATTCCATATTTTGGCCGAGATGCATTTTTAAACACTGCAAAACACACAAATAGTGCTCGCACATCAAAATGTTTCCAGTACCAATAACCTCAAAAATGTCAAACTTTACGGTGGCAATTTCAGATTTCAGATGCCAGATCTCAATACATAAATAGTGTACCTCGTATAACGTTGCATCAAAATATTGTAAAATTATTATTGTACATTTCGCTTTTTTCATAACTCGTTAACAGGAGAAATAAGTGTTGCTAAGCATTTGCACCGGTATCCGCGAAAGTATTATTTTTTAAGTAAATAACTTGCAATGAACACAGAGTGCACAATCTCTAGACACAGAATACAAAGCCACTTTCTTTTGCATGCTTCACCGTTTATCAAAGTGCGCGAATATAAATGATCTGAGAATTTTTTGCGTTTCATGGTTGTTAAAGTATAACCGTTTGGATAAAATCTCACTCGAATCTCATTTTACCGATGCTTAACACGATGCAGTTCTAAAAATTCAAATATCGAACGAAGAATGAAAAAATGAATAATTGCGAGTCACCCGTTGTTGATCAGAAGAACATGTCGAGAATGGCTCACAGTGTTGTTTCAATGAGCCGGATTAATTTATTTCTGGGTTCTTTTTTACAAGACTATCGCTATTGTTTCCAAAACTGTTTTCAAATCTTATGCGACTGTGATTGTGGTAAGTTACTATCTATATTCGGCTTAACAGTGCTCCATCCGAAGAACTACATTGACCAGGAAGCAAGTTGTTTTACCTGGAGATTTAGAATTTTTGTCGAACCCTGGCTGATCCAAGCAAGGTAGGGACCTTTAACGTGCGTGACAACACACACACGGGACCTCCATTTTATCTGCCATCCGAACGAGGGCGTATTTTTGTGAAAAGTGCTTGCCTAACATTTTTCAAACAGCCCATGTCGTGAATTGATCTAGAGATCTTGGGATTACTAGTCATACACAAATTATATCAAACCCGTGGAACCGCCTGCTACGTTACTGCCGCTAGAATCCTGCTATTGTTGAGACCTGACCATGGGATCACTACTAACACTACTAATTTAGCTAAGTACAGACATTTGTCAATAGTATGGTGGAATGAGTTCTTTTGGAACTGAACAAAGTATTGAACGGCGCAATTTGAGCGTTATGGTTTGAATTCTTTATAATTTGTTTATTTGAGTGATAATTATTAAAATTCTTTTAATTTTTAATAGTATGTTTATTGGGAATTTTTTTAACAGTTGTAAAAAACGGCATCTGCAAGTGGAGGCCATTTTCAGCTTCGCACATGCGTGCTCTTTCCTAAACATTTTCTTTAACTTTTCTCAAAATTTGAGGGGTTATGGCATCCGTTTCGGTACGAATGTTGTTTTTTAATTGAAGGAATCTTTCTGGGCTTATTGACATACGGTCGTTCCTTTAAATATTTCCAAAAAACATTATTAACAGCATTTAAATGGGGGATCGCGGAGGCCAATTAAACTTGATTCTTTGCGAAATAATGCATTTGCGAAAGATATCCCTTAACAGAGCAATTGAATCCTTTGCAGTATGCGCTGTGGTTCCATCTTGTTGGAACCACAGCTGGTATTAAAAAGTTTTCTAACATCGTTCTATATAGGTCATCATTGATGGAAACAAAGAAATATAGGTCAATGACCCTTCCGGACGAGAACAACAAACAACACTTTTCAGTGGGTGCAATTGGCACTGATGAACTGAACTTGGGCTCTCCGTAGCCCATATTCTACAGTTTGCTGGTTTACGAAATCATTTAACTGGAAATAGACCTCATCGCTTATTATCAAATTCTGAATTCTTCCGCTATTTTCCGAAAGGAAATGACATTAAATAGGTAATATTTTTAGAATGAAACCGAAACGCGTCATCTGTAAATAAAGAAAGTTACAAGCTATATCCTGTTTTATTGTTTTTGTTAAGAAGTTTTTACTGATTAAGATCCAATAGGTTAATATAGAGGTCATTGAGCACCATGCAACATCCTAAAAACCGAGAAAATCAAGCAAAATACTCTAGTATTTTCTAATACTAAATACTTCTTGCCAGCGTAGAAACATTCTGTAAATAATACTTTAAAAAGCTTTATGTATGTTACATAATAGTATAGTACGTAAGTTAAAAACGCGTTCTATGAATGTTGAAAACCCGTGTTCGTAGTAAAACGCATTGCGTACTCCCCTTAAAAACATTCTTAAAAACCAATTCAAGTTTATTTTGTAATTTCAGTTCATTTCGTGCATTATAATGCTAAATGAGAAACTGTTTTTTAAATAGAAACTTCTCCAATTGTTCTAGATTTTTCGAAAAATAAATTCATTCATTCGGTAGCTAAAATAAAACCTATAAATCAATTTGTAATATAAGCAAGTGACTGGTAATGAATGGACAGCCCAATTAGCGAGTTGTAAGACAAGATATAGTGTTCTATGATCTATTAGATTAGATAAGATAACCCGCAATAACAAGCTCGCAGATAAGTATTTCACATTCATTCCGTAAGGATACCAATTAATACACTATAGTAAGATTTTACGATGTACTAAATCAGAAACTGATACCTATTTCGATAAAACAAACGTGTAAAATGAACAAATTTTTGGGAAATTATTGAACTCAACCAGAAGCGTATTGATCTTTTTAGATGTTAATGGCGCAAAAAAATTTTATTATAAAAAGCGGGAAATAATTAGAACGAGGATTATTTGCCGATCATCTTTTTGTCAGTGAACTACGAGTAGTAATTAACTTAAAATTACGCTCGAGTTTACGTTAGATGTTTAAAATATTTGTCAAGAACGATGTGTTTTAAAGTTTTGTACTATAACGTTCGACATATAAGTAAATTTTATTAAAGTATGAACAACTCAAATTGGACATACAATAACGAAATTAATTGATGAGGTAAATCCCTATACGATACATTGAAATCAAAAATAAAGCATGGAGAAGCATGGTATAGTTTTCAAACCCCCTTTATTGTTATTTCGTTTCTGTAAGGATGGAGCTACCTGTATATGGAAATTTAATTAAAATTTGAACAAGGAAGAGTTTACAAGCCCAAGAATGATTTACTGGTGAACGCAACAATATTATTGTTTAAATCATTTGACGAACATTTGCTTGCTATAGTTATTTTAAGTAGGTTAGACTTGCATAAGATTTTGGCATATAGATGTTTCTTGCAAATCGATAAATACAGATTCTTTTGACGTTCAATTTCGAGTTAATTTGACCATTACAAAAGGGTTTTAGGTGTGCCTAATTAGCTACACTTAACGTATCTTAAACAAGGGTATTAAAAATTATTCATACCCATCTCTAAAAGAAAATTTTGTACATTGTGGCTTACACAAGAAATGTTTTGAAAATACTCATTACAAACAGAGACTGTATGCACTCAATATTAATATTTAGTAGTTATAAGACGTTGTTGTTTTTACTCTGAAGCTATAAATTACATTTGTAGATTTGATGCTTGTGTGTAAGTAGTCTTTTGGATAATTTGTGTTGAAGAAAGGTGTTTGTAGTAATTATTAATATTGGAAGTAATGTATATTAATCAATATTCGATAGTATTATAATTTTAATGTTGGAGTTTTGTTGTTTCATTTAACTTGAGCTAGCAAGACAATACGGGCATCTTCGCGCAATAATTCACATCAATTCCATCGATACCCAAAATAAGGGGCCTCTTTAACACATCAATATAAATATTGATGTGATAAAGAGGACACGGGAGTCATTGAAGCCCAAATTCCATAAATAAAACCCAACCAAATAGAAGGAAACCGAAAAAATTGAAATTTCCAAACATTTATTGTCGCCATCCTGTATAATACAAGCCGACTTCTTTGCCATTAAAATATAAAGCTCTTATTAATTATATGATTAAATTTCCCGTATGTAAATAGAAAGCAAATGCGATTAATTTCTCCGTGTATTACTGAAAACCTCATTTGTATGGTATAAATGTAATTAATTTTCTGTGCATAAAGATCCATTAGAACACGCGTTAATCGCCGTAAAAGCGAATCTGATTGCATGTACAAAGCAATTCATTTATTATAAAAATACACCTTCCGTGCATAAAATAAATAATTTTGTGTATAAAAACACGTTTTATGTACCGTACAATTATTAGAATGCAAATTAATTTTAAGATATAAATAGAAAGCGTCTTTAAATATTAACCTTATTAGTTTACAAATCAACCGCAAAGAAAGGAAACGCGTACTTTAATTATTATCCCGTGGGTGTATATTTTAAAAATTAAATAAAGTGTTTTTCTCGAATCTTCGGAATTAATAAAGAAAAATCCAATGCGTCACGTATACTAAGAACTATTTTAAAAGCCAATTAATTATTAGTAAATGCCGATACAAAGAAACCCGTAATCCATTAAAGAGTCGTAAAATGGAACAGAGATAAGATAGTGCAAGCTTCATACTTTTAATTGCCTTACGTATGACAATACAAAAGTAGATAGTAGCGAATAATTTGGTGCATTAGACAAGGATAAACAGCGCAATTTACGATAAAACATAAAGCATGGGTGACGCTAATTAAACCATTAAAATGCGCCATTTCCGGTAAAATGACATCACCCAGATGAGTAAGTCTTCCAATTAAATCTGAAATAATATACAAAAATCTCGAACAGGCAAAGTAAGGAAAAGGAAGGTAAGATAATAATTCAAAATTTGCCATAGTTATTGCGTGTTACAGCACTCTTTTAACGACGCTCCAAAGTAGTACCGTATCACGACATTCTTTTAACGACGCTCAACGCAAGATGTTGTCATAGCAATATACATATATATATATATATATATATATATATATATATATATTGCAGTGGATCATGTCCCTTCGTTGGGCTGTCATAAAATTGCTACGGTTTACTTTTGGATGGCTCTACTAATTCAGCGTCATAAAATTTTTGCTACAAAAAACTCTATGTTGAGTATCTTCTGAAAATGCTCTCCAAATTTCGATACCTCGGCTAGCTCTGCTCACTGCGTCCTCCTAGATACTCACCACAGCTGCTCATTCTTCCAACAACCTTTGTAGTTAATAATAAAAAAAAATTAAAAATATTTCGACAAAAATATACAACCCTTTTATTCTGCTAACATAAAGGATAGATTCTCACAATTTCAATTAACATTTTGTACTACTACTCAATGGCAAAACATCAATCTACAATCCTCATAATTTATGTACCTCAACATTTCATATTTTATTAAAAGTAGATGGGCCTACCCTCTACCCTTAATTTACTTCCCCGGTCTATGTTGAGCTCAGTATAAACCTTGTTATTTCCTGTGCATAAAATTTTGCATTTTCAAATTATACCAAAGACCCGTTTACTTCTTACATTGATAACATATTATTCAAGTATTTACACCCTCAGATAAATAAATTGTCTTTTACATGTGTACATAAAATTAAATTTTCGTTTATAAAAATTTACACCAAAAAAAAAACCCAAATCACTCATAAATCAAAGTAACTAAGCACCAGTACAACAGTTTCAATAACAAAAATCGTTACCTGGAGTGTTCGTTCCGATTACCACCTCCATAGATGACTTTTCACCAGACTGCTCGTACCTGCATTACTCGATCTTACTCGTTCATCCAAATCATTACCAATCTGCAGTAGGCTTCCGTCAGACTGCAGGTACAATAACCAAATCACACCTTTTCGTCCAGTTCGTGATGCCACCAGCACCCTCGTTTAAAATATAAATGCTTCTACTTACGTAGCATCCAGCTTTTAATTACTATAATTTATTTCAATTCAGCCCGTTAATTGCTTTGCACCCACTTGTGCGTTATAAACATTTGTAATAATTTTCGGCAGATTGTACTGTACGCGGTATTAAAAGCTAGAATGTTCTTCAAATTATCATCGAAAAGTCAGATAATATGAGCGAAATATAAAAGCAAAAAATAAGAGAGCGAATCTAACTCCCGCCTTCCTTATATATTCTAAGCCCCACTTAGTTTGCACGTATTTTTGTTATCCATTCTTTGAAAACCTTCAAACTGCCACTCAATTCTACACCCGTACACAGAAATATATATATATATATATATATATATATATATATATATATTGCTGTGGTACAGGGATTAAGCTCTTAAATCGAGCCCCAGCGTTGGGCCGTCATAAAATTGCTGTGAAACCTACAAAAATTCTCGCCCTCCGCTTAAGCCAACATAAAATTGCTGTCAAAATAATAAATAAAAAAAGTTTCTTATACTACCTTTTGGAACGCCTCCTTATTTCTGCACACCCTGGCTGGCTCAGCAATCGGCTTCTTCTTGCATACCTACCATCCTAAGTACCTTCTTTTCTCACAAACACGGTCAAATGAAATTATCACTCAAATAATGCAACAAAACATACAACCTTTTTATTTACACATATTAACAAGTTTCCATTATTAATAAAATATTTACACCTTGGTACAGACAGTTTGATAAAACAGTTACCATCTCAATCAGTAAATCCTTTAAATTTCTTGATTTTAATATTATTCAACAATTTTTTTTTAGATAAGTAGATGGGCCCGTCGTGCAACCCTAGATTGATTTTATTCTGGTCTATTTTGAGCTCATTATAACCCAGTTCCTCTAAATGCTTTTACACCTCGTATTTTTTATTAAAAATAAATCTAAAGACCCGTTTACTCCTTATAACAACATTTTAGATCATCAATAAACATTTTATATCATCAATAAACCTTTTTAAATAATCAATATTAATTGTCCTGTACATATACCCCTTTAAATGTGTTTTTTTATGGTAATATAATACACCCCCAATAAGTCAAATCACTCAAACACAAAAATATCAACAAAAATGTTAGAGCAAAAAGCAGGAAATTAATTTTCTTTACCTGGAGTAGGTTTCGTTCCTCGTCACCTCTGAAGATGGGTACCAGAAACCCTCGTCGTTGTGTCCATATACTTCGATTATGCCTGGATCCAACTGATCCCCACTATCCAAATATCTGCCACCACCTTTAATCTTCTACCCAGATATTTGTCTTGTCCAAACTTAACATTCCATACCAAGTACACTTCATGCATACTAGTTAGGCTTTAAGATTCGCTTACCCAAGTACCACCCCATCAGTCAATTGAGTCGTAGTAACGGCACCTTTTTGTTTAGGCCTTAGCACCCACTTGTGCAAATCACTTTTACTACTTTTTCGGTACGTTACTTCAGCTTGACATACGTTAAAACAGGATGTTGTATGCTACTTTACCGAATACACCATAATTAATACACGTAAGAGCATATACTATCAATTACGTTGAAGATCTAAGCGCGATCTCAGTTCTAAGGAAAAAGAGAGCTTTAATATCTTTCACTGAGTATTTATACGCTTTTGACACCCTTCAAGGAACCTCTCTTCCTTAAAAAGCTTATTTTTAAAATCACTTTTACAAATTTAGGAACGTAGCGTCTGAAAAATTCTGAGATCATCATAATGTTGCACTGAAATTTGTTTAATACTTTAACGAACGCGTGCTTCTCAAAACTGCTTCGCCTTAAATCAATGATATAGTTTTCCTCCGTTCTAACGCTCCACCTCTCAGCTATCTTTCTCCGTTCCACCCATATTTATTGTCTCTTTTAGAAACCCCTCTCAAGCTACAGAAAATCGATATTGTTGTTGGCCTTCACATTTTCCTTTGTATTTTAGACGTGACTTGTAACCAACGCTTTCTTATACGTTTCTCTGTCTGTTTTACATTATAGATCGTTCATTTCACTTAGTCTTCAAGGCACTTGTTATTGTTAAAAGTTTGTCAAATCGACCGTTGCAAATAATTTTTAGAATTTTGTGCTAACGTTCAATCGAGTTCTATGAACCAGACCTTTAACTAACAGGTGTTTCTTCAAAGCAACTTGTTGTATAAAATAACAATTCCGAGTTTAACCATTCTTAGGATTTGTGAAACGACCGCTTTCGTTTATGTAAATGGAAATATGCGTTGAAATTATTCATTTTCTATACTTGAAAACTCCGTTTCTGCTTCCATGCGCTTGATTTAAAATTATTACAATTTAATTATGCGTATTCTTGAGTTTTTATGTACTCTAAAGCTTCTTCCCTTTGTGCAATTTTAACATTCTAATTTATAATTACAAAATCTGTTAATAACCGTCCGTCTTCACTATCTAAACTGATTAATTTGGCTCGTAAATAAATTGTTCCTATTTTCTATATACACTGTTGATAAAATTTTATTATCTAGACCTATTTAACCTATAATTCCACGACAATATATATATATATATATATATATATATAATTTTTTAATCCAACTTGCTCAGATGCTTATCCGGAAGATTTCATCAATGTCTAATCTTTTAGAACTTTCAGCCATATACGTCTAGAAGATTAGACACTGATAAAATCTTCCATTTGGATTCCAAGTTGGATTAAAAAATAATAAGAATTGAAGACGCAGTGAGCAATAGATGAGTTTATAAGCAAAAGCAAGTGGAAAAGATGATTAGGAAAAAGAACTTGGTTTAGTTTAAAATTTTAAGTCATCGAATTGTGATACGACGTCATCATGGGCAATCCTTTCTTTATGTGTCGGAACTAGTGTAGTTGCTAATAGCTAAAATGTTAAGGTAATGTCGACCTTTGCAGTGTTTTTGAATGGAAACGCACTGCTCATATAATATTCAATAATTTTTTAATACAGCATTAGTTTTTTGTGGTTACGTGTATTACACGCGGCAAGGAGTGGACCTATTTGTGAGAAACTTGTTACGTACTAAATCGACGTTAAGTACCTGAATTAATTTTACTCTACTAAAGCGAAGTGATGTAGCAGTAAATTGTGCACCGGCTAACTTTCAGTGGTGCGGAGTGGTTTTATAAAGGCTAACTTAAGGTTTTCACTGCTGTTCGAGATTTTCTGTCACGTTTCGCACCCTCACCTAGTTTAAACAAGTAACAAAAACTTAAGTTTGGTTCACCTATCCTATATTATCGAACTTGAATATCACAGTAAATAACAAACAAACAAACAAAACCAAGCATCCCTAATTAGCCAAATCTGTGTGTATTTAAAGAAAGAACAGCTTAAATTTATCAATTACAGACATTCAACCAAATTAACTTGTATTTATGAATTATGCGAATACTGTTGTGTTGTTTTTCCATATAAGAATTTCCGTGTTTACTTACAATACGCGTTAATTAAGCGTGCACCAATGTAAAAGATTTTCTTAATAATAAGTTTTATTTGTATAACTATAAAAAGTCATAATTATTAAATATATAACAGCATGAAGTGTATAACAGGTGGGAAGTATTTTGTACAAGGCTCGGACTGGCACTTTTAATGCAGGATTCTTTTGGTTGTTGGCAATCTAAAGCTACAAATTAACGTTAATTGAAAACTTCCAACACAGGTGCACCTTTACCAGTAATGGTATTTTTAATTTCGCGCTTACACTCGATTTTGGTAATTTGTTTCTCTCAATCTCGCGGTTTAATACTGTACTTGAATCACCAGTTTACTCAACATTTAACCCGTACGATAATGGTTGTGTGCTAATCGTATTTTATGCGCTATAACTGAAGATTAAAGATTGAATGCTTTCTCCTCTATGATTATCCGTAAGTTTTATAAGTTTTTCTTTCCAGGGTTGTCGCATGTTATATTTTGTTCTCACGGAGTAGTGCGCCTAATCACTGTTCCAAGGACGAAGTCAATGTAGCCCTCTTCGTGTAATCGGTCATTTGTTCCATACGTTTGAAAGCAATGTTGTTTGTTTGCATTTTTATGGCGGTAATTTATGAGTTTATTATTATTGTGGGCAATATACTAAGATTTCGGTTTATTTTAATTCGTGTGAATGTGTACAAATAGGCTTTTCTATATCTATCTGTATTAATCTAATTTACTACAAAGAATGTAAAGGTCTAATCCTTATAACTGGTTGTATACAAATGTACTAGACGCTTTTAATGCTTTTAATGCTTTATCCTAATTTAATATCATATAGTAATAGCTACGTTATTAAACTAAACTTAAAGCTTCTGTAGATATTCAGGGCAGGTTTCGTATTAAAAAATTTATTTAACTAACTGAATTTCTTAAATTCTTTTCTATTGCATAATGTTTTCTTAATAAATGTGCTAACGTTACAAATTTTATATTATAGATACTTGAACAAGGTTCATATGCTTTATTAAAAACATTTTCGTTTCGTATAATAGCATAGAAAAAATATGATT
This sequence comes from Platerodrilus igneus, assembly GCA_036346225.1. Classification (NCBI taxonomy): domain Eukaryota; kingdom Metazoa; phylum Arthropoda; class Insecta; order Coleoptera; family Lycidae; genus Platerodrilus; species Platerodrilus igneus. Next base: position 9,995,194 of record JARFIW010000266.1, on the reverse strand, counting down.
TTTGATTACAAGATTTGTTCAAGTTCCATTGCTATAAATATAAATTTCCATCTTATAATTATTTTTTTTAAATAGCAATTTTTCTAAAAAAAAACCGCCAAATTTGCTTCAATTTATAACAGTTGATTTAAATATTCCTGATAATTACGTACCTTTTAAAGTTATCATAGCAATTACATGAAATTCAGATATTACATAGTTTGGCTCGAAATAAACACGTACAAAGGCATCAATTGGGAAATAATTACGCCGTAAGTACGAAATCAAAGTTGTTCGAAACGTGCCGTACTTATTTAAAATCTTCCACGTGGATTTCACAAATACTTACAATTTTTCAGCGCTGAATTGTTATAAGCTTTTTCGAATCACGTACCACATCTACAAGACAACCTTCTAAATAGATTTAGATTTGTTAAATCCTATTGTCTTAGTTGCAGTTGAATTAGTGATGGTGTTCACACTATTCGGCTTATATGAAAAACTTCTTTCGTAAACGTCTTTTTGTTATTCCCAATCTACGCAATAAGCATTGTAAGTTTACACTGTATAAAACACAAATTTAAACGAAACCTAAAAATTTCGAATTAAAATGCATAATCATCAGATGAGCATTCTGAATGAGAACCGATCTAACATAGACCTATATAAGAGAGTATTGAAAGTCGTCCTCAAATCTCTAACACCTCGAAATATTTACAATCGGGCACTTTCGCGTCGAATTGTTAGTGGTGTTGAAGTAACGCAAACTTTCTCCATAAAAACAATGCGTTAAAAATAAAAGTTTAAGCCTACGCAACAGAGGTGGTGAAATGGATTCGTTAAAAATCATTATATATTTGGAAAATTTATTGGAGATTTAGACTTAAGGAAAACTGCAAACATATATAAAAACACACACACACACATGCACACGCGCAGCGCGCACACACGCACCTACATTATCACACTCTCGGCCTTACCTACGTACACGTTCACAAACGCGCAGGCCCGTGCACTATTGAGTTTCTTTGACTGTTTCAAAAACCTCGGCACCGTCACGTAAATGTCCAGTAACTTGAGGTATACGATAACGTGGTCTTTACTGTTTGTTACCTTTATCGCCACTTCATCCTCATAACGTGGTCTGGGTCTTACTCCTCTCCACGTCCACAATTGGAATTTTTGAGGAAAATAGGTTTGGGTTGTTTACGGCCACAATCTTCTAACTCTGTATCATTAGTTTGTTTTTCATCATACACACGCATAAGCACAAACACAAACACATGCAAACGTATATAAAAACACGCACACACAAGCACACTCGTAGCGAACACACACGCACATACATTAGCACACCCTACCCCCTACCTACGTATACATTCACAAATACGCAGGCCCGTGCACTGTTGACTTTTTTGGACTGTCTCAGAAACCTCAGCACCGTCACGTAAATGTCCAGCCCCTTGAGATATACGATAACGTGGTCTTTAATGTCTGTTACCTTTATCGCCACTTCATTCTCATAACGTGGTTTGGGTCTTACTCCTCTCCACGTCCATAATTGGAATTTTTGAGGAAAATAGGTTTGGGTTGTTTACGGCCATAATATTCTAACTCTGTATCACTAGTTTGTTTTTCATCATACACACGCATACACACAAACACAAACACATGCAAACGTATATGAAAACACACACATACATGAACACACGCAGCACGCACACACGCACCTACATTAGCACACCCTCCGCCCTACCTACGCACACGTTCACAAACGCGCAGCACGTGCTCTGTTGAGTTTCTTTCGCTGTTTCAAAAACCTCGGCACCATCACGTAAATGTCCAGTCCCTTGAGGTATTCGATAACGTGGTCTTTATCGTCACTTCATCCTCATAACGTGGTCTGAGTCTTACTCCTCTCCACGTCCACACCATTGGAATTTTTGAGGAACACACATTTGGGTTGCCTACGACCACATTCTTCTACCTCTGTATCATTAGTTTGTTCTTCATCATACACACGCATACACACACACAAACACATGCAAACGTATATGAAAACACGCACACACAAGCACACGCGTAGCGAGCACACATGCACATACATTAGCACACCCTACCCCCTACCTACGTATACATTCACAAACACGCAGGCCCGTGCACTGTTGACTATTTTCGACTGTCTCAGAAACCTCAGCACCGTCACGTAAATGTCCAGCTCCTCGAGATATACGATAATGTGGTCTTTAATGTCTGTTACCTTTATCGCCACTTCATCATAATATCGTGGTCTGGGTCTTACTCCACTCTACGTCCATAATTGGAATTTTTGAGGAAAATAGGTTTGGGTTGTTTACGGCCATAATCTTCTAACTCTGTATCACTAGTTTGTTTTTCATCATACACACGCATACACACAAACACAAACACATGCAAACGTATATGAAAACACACACATACATGCACACACGCAGCGCGGGCACACGCACCTACATTAACACACCCTCGGCCCTACCTACGTACACGTTCACAAACGCGCAGGCCCGTGCACTGTTGAGTTTCTTTGGCTGTTTCAAAAACCTCGGCACCATCACGTGAATGTCCAGTCCCTTGAGGTATACGATAACGTGGTCTTTATCGCCACTTCATCCTCATAACGTGGTCTGAGTCTGACTCCTCTTTACGTCCACCATTGGAATCTTTGAGGAAAATACATTTGGGTTGTCTACGCACACATTCTTCTAACTCTCTATCACTAGTTTGTTCTTTATCATACACACGCATATACAAAAACACAAACACATGCAAACGCATATCAACAGACCTGCACACGCGCAGCACGCACACACGCACCTACATTAGCACACCCTCCGCTTTTCCTACGCACACGTTCACAAACGCGCAGCACGTGCTCTGTTGACTTTCTTTTACTGTATCAGAAACCAAGGCACCGTCACGTAAATGTCCAGTCCCTTGAGGTATACGATAACGTGGTCTTTATCGCCACTTCATCCTCATAACGTGGTCTGAGTCTTATTCCTCTCCACGTCCACCATTGGAATTTTTGAGGAAAACACATTTGGGGTTGCCTACGACCATATTCTTCTAACTCTGTATCATTAGTTAGTTCTTCATCATACACACGCATACACATAAACACAAACACATGCAAACGTATATGAAAACACGCACACACAAGCACACGCGCAGCGAGCACACACGTACATACATTAGCACACCCTACCCCTACCTACGTATACATTCACAAACACGCAGGCCCGTGCACTGTTGACTTTTTTGGACTGTCTCAGAAACTTCAGCACCGTCACGTAAATGTCCAGCTCCTTGAGATATAAGATAACGTGGTCTTTAATGTTTGTTACCTTTATCGCCACTTCATCGTCATAACGTGGTCTGGTTCTTACTTCTCTCCACGTCCACCATTAGAATTTTTGAGGAAAATACATTTGGGTTGTCTACGACCACATTCTTTTAACTCTGTATCACTAGTTTGTTCTTCATCATACACACGCATACACACAAACACAAACACATGCAAACGTATATGAAAACACGCACACACAAGCACACGCGTAACGAGCACACACGCACATACATTAGCACACCCTACCCCCTAACTACGTATACATTCACAAACACGCAGGCCCGTGCACTGTTGACTTTTTTGGACTGTCTCAGAAACCTCAGAACCGTCACGTAAATGTCTAGCCCCTCGAGATATACGATAACGTGGTCTTTAATGTCTGTTACCTTTATCGCCACTTCATCCTCATAACGTGGTCTGGGTGTTACTCCTCTCCACGTCCACCATTGGAATTTTTGAGGAAAATACATTTGGGTTGTCTACGCCCACATTCTTCTAACTCTCTATCACTAGTTTGTTGTTTATCATACACGCGCATACACAAAAACACAAACACATGCAAACGCATATCAACAGACTTGCACACGCGCAGCACGCACACACGCACCTACATTAGCACACCCTCCGCCCTACTTACGCACACGTTCACAAACGCGCAGCACGTGCTCTGTTGACTTTCTTTCACTGTTTCAGAAACCAAGGCACCGTCACGTAAATGTCCAGCCCCTCGAGGTATACGATCACGTGGTCTTTACTGTCTCTTACCCTTATCGCTACTTCATCCTCATAACGGGGTATAGTTCTTACTCTTCTCCGCGTCCACCATTAAAATTTTTGAGGAAAATACATTTGGGTGGTCTACGGTCACTTTTTTCTAACTCTCTATCACCAGTTTACTCTTCATCAGGAAGGGGTACGGGGTGTTCGAGTAAATAAAGCGATAAATTATTAATTTTAGAATTGTTCAGAAGGGACGAGAATCCCGTAACAAATTGAGGGTACACTGGCTAACTAAAGTGGTGCTAGAGTAAATACCTATAGAAACAATAACAGAGAATGAAAAAAAGACACTTTCTTGAAAGGCTTTGAATACTGTCTTAAATTTATCGGCGTCAGCTCGTCTACTCTAGTGATGATCTTCCGAAAGACGAGTATTTCTGGTGAAATCTGCTTATTTGATCCTTTTGGTGGAATACAGTTTTTTACAGCTTTAATCATATTTCTAGAATTGAAAAATGACACAGTGGCTTTATGCAATTACAGTTAAATTAGGTTACTTGTGTGCAGAAAATATTGAATACTACATATCATAGGCGGCTCGTACAATTGAGCAATTTATCAATCGTGAAAGCAAACATTTATTAAAATAGGATATTGAAATTTTAATATGCAGAAAGTATTTAAGATACCAATTGAAACGTATCATGTATCATATTATTTAAGGGTTTTTTTACGATAATGTGTTTTAAAACGGTTTTATGCTATATATTTGAGTGCAGTAACGGTGACGTCACGATTGTCGCTGCTTCTAATGATTTCAAACAGTTCTCCGGTGGCGGTTCAATTCTGATTATTGTACAAGTTTCATAGTTGTTTGATATAACCGTTGAGGTTATGTTGGAGTTTTGTTACGTTCAAAACTCTGCAAGCGATTTTTTTCTGCATGAATGTTAATTCGTACTACTTTTATCTAAAAACCCCAAAAATTTCTAAACAAATGATGAAAGCTATTGAGGAATAAGCTCGATTTACTTCCACTTGAAATTAGTTTCCATCAAGTATTTACTCTATAATATGTTATCGTCTGCTTCCTACCCCGACTTTTTAATTTTGCTGGGGGAAGGGGGATTTGTTACGTTCAAATCTCTACAAGCAATTTTTCTGCATGAATGTTAATTCGTACTACTTTTATCTAAAAAGCACAAAAATTTCTTAAACAAACCATAAAAGCTATCGATCAACAGACTCGACGTTCTTGCACTTGAAATTAGTTTACACCAAGCATTTACTCTATAATATGTTATCTCTTTTGCTTCCTAACCCAACCTTTTAATTTTGCTGGGGGGGATTTGTTACGTTCAAATCCCTATAAGCAATTTTTTCTGCATGAATGTTAATTGGTACTACTTTTATCTAAAAAACACAACATTTCTAAACAAATGACGAAAGCTATCGATGAATATGCTCGATTTTCTTCCACTTGAAATTAGTTTCCATTAAGTATTTACTCTATAATATGTTATTTTATACAATCAAACAGCTGCTTAGCAATTTCACGTTACAAAGTCACTACAAATGTATACCACCTGCAGTGAATACGCTTCAACCACAGCTGCATATAAATGCATTGCTTTCTTTTAAAAGATAAAGCCACTTAACCATCTGCTTAGTAACCGAACACTTGGAATGGGTTTGTTATCTATACCAAGTTTATACTGTTATCTTGCAGCTGTGCAGGTGTTCAAAGTAATAAGATTTCCCTTTGTTAAAAATTCTTTATTAGCCGTTACAGCTGGTTTCTTTACAGATACTGCCTGAGAATTCTTTACTATTGATTCTTCATTTCAGGTCAATACATGATCAGATTACCGTTTAAAGAAAATGTTTCCCAAGCTTTAGGTTCAACTAGAAATATATACATATATATATATATATATATATATATATATATATATATAAAAAGTAAGATGTATCTGTAAACAAACTCTTATGAAAATAATAAGAGCCATTGACAAATACAAATCGGGCTGGTAGTTATATAGCCATTAACAAAACATTAGCTTTATTACTTCATAGGGGAGGAAACATCCACTGACCAATGGTTTCGGCTAGTTAGTCTCATCAGAGTGGAATAGTTCCCAAGAACCCTATGAAGTAATCGAAGCTATTATAATGATATAATTTCGAAACAATCACTGTACTATGGCAAAAGTAAATAAAACCGCCATCAGGTGATAAAAACCAACACTACTAAAGTGTGGAAGTACAGAATTGAACCTAAACTACATAATAAATTTTATAAATGACTATAAAAGTACGTCTGGCCTTTGAGATTTGCGGAATGTTACAGCAAAATTTATTTGCATACGTAACAAACCTTCTATATATATATATATATATATATATATATATATATATATATATATATTTGTGAATTTAAAAGGTAAAAATTTTTAATCTGTCAATTTTTTATTTTTAATGTATAATCTTAATTGCCTCGGCTAGCCCAGTGTTAATTTACGCACGGATCTTGCGACAAACAAAGAATTTAAATCTACCTCTTACCTCTCCTTCCTGTTTTCAATCTTTAACCCAAAACACCATTAAGCACAAACTAATATAATGTTCTCAAAAATATTTACAAGGTATAAAAATTTTTAAGAATTTGTTAACTAGAATTTTCATTGAAAACAATTGAATAAAAATTATATAATTATTATTCCCAAAAATGATCAAAAAGCCAGCAAAATCACTACTTTTATTAATTGTTAACTGAAGCTTGATGAACGTTCATTCAACCTCTAACTATTCACGTAATTTACAACGTATACTCAAAAACCAAACCTTGCCGACCCTCACATAAATGATCATGAAAGCAAATTTTAAAGTACTTTAAATTAAAGATATTCAATGCAATGCTAATTTTTAAATGATTCAGTTTAGAAATGCACAATGAATTATTCACAAATAAAATAATAAAACTTTCAGATTGGCTAACCTGTTGTTTTCAGCTCCAATCAGTCCCTGGTTCAACTGTTTTCGGTATTGTCTGCATTCCTCATAGCATAGCCTTAAACACGCTAGCGTCCTCCATTAAACTCCTTGACCATTTATCGTTTAGGTAAATGCTTGTTGCATTTCCTAATTTATTCCAGTAAGCATTTATAATTGTTCCTCAGTAATTGTTTAGATTTGTTCCCCAGTAGTTATTTAGATTTGTTTTCAGTAATTACTTAGACTTGTCTTCAGTAATCACTTAGTGTCCTTTTTATTAAGGTTAATATTAGAATTTAAATTAAAACAACTTTTAGTTACTTACGTCTTTTTAAAGGATACAACGACAAACCCTTCAATTTTCCATAATTACAATGGTATTGTCTCACTTCACAATTCATCACTTTACGTAAATATTTGTATAGTTCAGAGACGTAAACTATGCCTTACTTTCTGGAGAAAATGATTTGTTTACAAATCCAGTCCTATTTAAATGCATCGTCTATCTATTGACAAGCGCAAAGTTCGTTGTTATGTATAAACTTTCATGCCAGGTTTTCAGATATTTCATGGTATTCTTATTGTATATTAACATCAACGCGTTACAATTATCACGTACGATTTCGAGTTAATAGCATTTCCTTTAGATTTTCATACTTCTAGATAAGTAAACCATTGTTTGTTCAAATAAATTTGGTAAACTTTGATTTTAATTACCATGCCTTGCTTGTTTCCAATAAATAAGGTGTGGATTTTAATTTTCCAGTCACGTAAGCTTAATACAATGTATGTATTAAATTATATGCGTTTGCTATCTTGCGCATTTTTAAACCTGCTTGTTTTAATTGGTATTATTGACGTAATAATAATGCGTTATCCATGCATGTCGCGTTTCAGCTTGCATATATGATGTTTAACGATTTGCGAATTTGTTTATTCAAATAAATATTTTAAAATATTTTTCATTAACTGAATTAATTATGATTATGATTTATATACAGGGTGTTGTCATTTACTTTCCACCGTATTTCTCGTTTTTTTCAGAAAACTGTCTCGTCTTCCGAGCCCTTATGTTTTTTATATGATGTGCGCTATACTATTAGTCCTAACTACCCCTAAATGACCCTATTAACACAGCAATATATATAATGCTGTGATAAGGGGTTGTTTAGGGGTGTATTGAATATCAAGGGTCGCGTGGTAACCATAAATTGCAATAGGAAGCAGAAAACTGCATTTATTTAGCAGAAAATTAAGTAATTCATACATTATATAAATAACAAGTATTTAACACTCTTTATATAGACCTTTATTAATTTTAAGTAATGCAAGTGAGAATATCTTTCAGTAAAAGTACGCGTATTCAGAGGAAAGGATAGTACATGTAATTAAACACGCGTTGAGAAGTGTTCTAATTAGTTATAAAACAAATACGAAGATAAAAGATAAAACCTAACAACTTTACGCAATTACGCAGAAACAATAAACATTTTGATAAGAAAACGCAGTTTAAAAAATACATAAACAAAAGTGGAATTAAGGTTACATAATTTATTTTGTTCAATTATCCAAAAAGGCGATATCTTAACAAAACAACGTATGGTTGATATAACGAGGTATCTATGGCAAATAGGTATTACACGGAAAACCGAATATATTGCATCAGAAACCACTTCAAAATGCAGGAAATACAAAGACCTTATTGGTTAAGATATCTACAAGACTTGTTGAAAACCCAGCCCATATGCAAGTGGGAACAGCCTATATTTAACGCCAAGCAATGATAAGACGGGTCAGTTTAAACTCAGGCAGGGCAACGCTGCGTCACTGCTAATCAGAAGGTCACGCGTAATTATAATAAAATATCAAGTACGTTATAGTGGCAATAAAGTGCAACAATTATGAAGACTTCTTTTGCCGTTTCACGGCTTCAAATTCGAGTGGATAGATATTATAATTCAAACGTGTTGATGATAATTCAAATGTGGGAATATTTTAAATGGATTGATATAATGTTTCGAATTGGGCGATAGAATATTTCAAATGTGTTAATGAGAATAATTCAAATCTGGGTCAATAATATAATATTCCAAATTAGCGTCGACGATTTTGGTACAATTCTGGTACTATTTTGAGTTGCGAGAATCAATGCAAATAAAATAAAGAAGCACGAAGTAATTTATGGAAAACGAGGGGTTCAACTAAACAGAGCAGTGATAGATGAATGAGGACAACAAAGGGCTGTTGATCCACAACCTGAACAGCCTGTAGCAGGTCAGATCTAATTAGTTTTAAGATATTTTTTCTATTTAAATTTCAATACTGAATTTATTCAATTTATATAAACTTGTGATAAAGTCAACAACAAACATTGCATACGTTAAACTTACGTAACATATTATAAAAGGGTCCAGAACGTTCCAGATCTCTTTGGTAAAAAGATTTTTGGTGACTTTAGATTGATTTTAAAGCATATAAATTTTGGGGGTAAATGATACATATGATATTGATTGATTGAGGAGTGTATTTAAATATTTTTCAAAAATTGTAAATAATATTTCTTTTCATTATATGAAATTAACTGACTTCGTTTTATAATTCAAACAAATAGGTAATCATAAAGGGGCGGAGAAGAGACAAATTGATCATCGTAACGTTGTGCACACACAGAGCGCTGGAGTTAAGTAAAAACGTCATTACACCGAGTACGGCGTTATTATATCAATTTTTATATGACGGCCGAACGTTGGGGCTCGATTGTTCTTGAAACTACATAGTAATATATATATATATATATATATATATATATATATATGTTGTAGTGGTTTTAAAGGGTTACATTTAGGTATGAACAAGGCAATTTCGAACACTCTGTATAAATGAAACAACTATAATTTACGTGCGAAATTTATTTCATTCATTTAATTTAAAGTAACAAGTATTACCATAAATTTTTATAAGTAGGGATTAAAATTTAATAGGTTTGTAAAGAAAATCAAGTGTATAAGCTAATAGAAATTATTATTTAATTTAATTGAGTTTAATTCAAAGGAATATAACGTCTAAAATGCATAAGAGCGTGAAAAATCGATAATTCCAAGTTCGAAACGCTTTACTAACAAACACACACGTCGAATATATGAAATATCTTAAAAGCAAACTCCTAGAAATGTTGTTTTAAAAACGATCGTTAATTGAACACCTGTATGCTTAGGAAACGTCATGTTCCCTTTAATTTTATAGATAACAAGCAAGTTTCAAAGAATATTGGTTAAACGACAGTCGCAAAGCACGTATACAACTCCACATTGTTAAATAGCACGCAGACAGTAATATCGATTTTCTACCACTTAAACAAGGTTAGAAGGAAACATAGAATATGCATAAGAGAGGAATAGAGTTAATACAGGCGGGGTTTCAAGACGTCACTGAAATATATGATTGGTTTATATAGTTAGTTGTACAACAGACGAACACGGAAAAATTTAATGCGAGTTTTTCGGAAAATATCGTATCAACGAGCTAAGTTTCTAAGTTTTTGAAAACGGTTACACCAAAATTTGAAAAACAAATTAGTTTAATTAAATGTTTCGCGTTAGGAGGGTCTGGAGAGGTTACACTCAGAATTGTATAAATACTCTAAGAGAATTAGCATCGCTCTTTTTTAACTTCGCTCTTTGACTTTGTTAAATTGGCAGCGCGTACTACGTACAGAAATTTACTAACGAGCTTGTAAGTATTTAAAATTTTAAATTAAATAGTAGTGTTAGGTCGTTGGCCTCATAATTTGAAACGCGATAAGTGTCGAGTTTATTTTAATTGGGGTGCAACAAAGATTTTAACAAGCTCGTAAAGTAAAGTAAAGTAACGTAAATTAAATTATGCAATAATGGAAAAGTGTAATATATTTGGATTTGGATTTGGAGTTGGATTTGGATTTGGATTTGGATTTGGATTTGGATTTGGATTTGGATTTGGATTTGGATTTGGATTTGGATTTGGATTTGGATGGATCTTGAATAAATAGCATGCAGCACAACTTAGATGGTGTTCATCTGTAAATAGCTGGAGGCGGCAAGCAGAGCTGAACCGAGACCGAGGGTGCAGAAAACTTAACTTCATCGTCAACGGAGTGGGGATCGTCAAGAAATTCTAGGTAATGCATTAGAATTTGCTGTTTTTGTATATAAACTATGAAAATTATTGTGACGTGTGAGAATGAACTTTGATCGTATTTTGCTTTATTGTGCGTATTGAAAAGAATACGTATAACTAACTTTTATTATGGTATTTGAATATAAATTTAAAGGTGTATATAAAGCTTATTAACACTCCTCATGAACTTAAAATTTTATTGTTAAAAGTACATGGTTTTTTTTGTGTTTGTAGTAAGAGTATGCAAAGTTAAAAAGCATACATTAATAAGATAAACTGGGTTATCATGAGCTCACAATACTCCAGAGTGTACTAAGTAGAAATAATTATAATTAGAAAAAAAATAAGGTATTATTCAGTGGTAAATAGATATTGTATGATTGTTGAATTATTTTGTGGTTTTATTAAAAGTGTGCGTGAACGATAAAGAGTATGATAGTAAATCTAGGTATCCAAGAGGAGGCCCAACTGAGCTAGCCAGGGAAGCGGTTGAAGAATTAAGTTGATGGAAGCAGAATCTGTGTAAGAAATTGTTTTTTTTTGAATTTTTTATTTGGTGAAATTTTCGATTGTTGTAAATTAAAATTAATTTACGAGTCTACTGAGATTCCTGATAGTTACACGGCAATTTATGACGCCTAAACGTTGAGGCTCGAATGTTTTTTTGACTGAGGTGAGGTTGTATAAAGGTTCCACGGCAATATATATTCTAATTTGGGGGATATGTAAGTTCGCCCTACCCACAAGGGGTGTTGCGTGGGCGTAATTTTGTACTATCGGATGCCTCTCTTGGAGATATTAAAGTTTCGATTCTTCAAATTTTTCTGTACGATACGTATTTTTCTAGATATTACTAATTTCAGGTTAAATGATTCGCCCAGAATGTCGATGTACTAGAAAGGTTGCCAAACCTTTTACAATAGCTGGATGAACTAGGGGCTTCCACTCGACCAGGCAATGAATGTCCACGACTAGTATCTCTAGCACGCGTAACAGCTAACATCTTATAAATTAAGCTGCAAAACCTATATCTTTCGGAGAAAGTTCATGAAATAAGCAGGTAGTGTTACTAACTACTTCATATGTCGCATGTAATAAAACTTGCTGTAAACTCGTGCCTAGAAACTTCTATATTTAGCACAATTGTGTAAAAGTAGAACACGATATCAAAGTAAACGTTTGATTACAACACATTGTTCAAATCCCTGTGGTAATAAACGTGCATTTTCACTACATTTTCCACGTTTAATATTACTTTTTAGGAAATTAATCACGTGTGGGCTTTGCATAATTTTGTACAATAGTTAGTTTAGGCTTCTCTCACATTTGTAAATTTGTACGAGTTACAAATAATATTGGAAATTTAAAATTCAATAATTTAACCTGAAATCGACAAAATTGTCACAATAATTACTCAGTAAATACGAAACCTCACTAGTTCATTAACTTACCGTATAGCATTTGTTCAAATTTCTCCACGTGACATATTGAAATTTGCCTTTAGCACTCAATTAAATTAGACAATTCATCCATTAAAACTAGAGCAAATTTCTAATGATGTTGTTGGACATTTCAAATTTAGCAGTCGAATTTTTATAAAAAAGAAAGCCATTTCACTGGTTAGATTTGGGTGACTTCCGCAATATTATATCATCTCAATTTGCTAAATCTTATTGGATTAGTTGTGGATAGACTAGTGAGAGGAAGATATTATAATGCTGAAGTTTGTGCCAAGAAAACTTTATATAATTTCTTGTGGTGTAACATTTATATTACAGACTCACAAATTCAACATAAGAAACTTTAATATAGGTTTTCCGATACTGCAGTAGAAAGGGTTCAGAGAACCTTTAATGTATTAGTTGCCATTATATGATAGGTATTAATAAGAGCACTTAATAACAAATTTTCTCGTTATCTTAAAAAAATTTGTTAATTTGTATGTAGTACTTTAACCCCACGAACTCTGAACTTCGCTTGGTTTGTGTGTACAAGTTCGTGAGCTGTGTGCAGATTTGAAATCAACAGTTGCTCTAGAGTATTGGAAATATTTTTACACCCACAACCCATTAATATTTCGTAGCGGCTTTGTGTTATAACTAGCAGGCTTGCTTACCGTAAATTTTCTCTTATTTGAGTTGTTAAGTTAAAAATAGCTAATATGCACTAAGTTGCAAAATGTGGGTGTTGTTTTACGAGTCGTAAAAATTGTGCAACGAGCGAAGCAAGTTGCACAATTTCGACGAGTAAAAAAACACGTATTGTGCAACGTATTGCATACAAGATTTTTCGTAGTCTGCAGTGAAATCAATCAAACGAAATATTCCTTTTTTGACATTCTAAATTCTATTTTTCACTGGTGACAAATGTCACCTAAAAATATCGCATGCGAAACTGTAGGAAGCAAAAGTGGTATTTTCGACTAGTAATGATATGACATTTTCAATATCGCATGGAATGCATTGTGTCGTGAATAGATTCGTACGTACATTCCAGAAACGTCCAATAACAGACCAACATAACTAACACGTGACTACACTGACAGCAAAACATAAAGTAACCTTCAGGGGGGTCTATTCTCGACTTCATGCGTTATTTTTCACTGGTGATAATTATTACCTAAAAATATCGCATGCGAAACTGTTGGAAGCGAAAGTGGTATTCTCGACGGGAAATGATATGACATTTTCAATATCGCATGGTATGCATTGCGTCGTAAATAGATTCGTACGTACATCCCAGAAACAACCAATAGCAGGCCGACATAACTATCACGTGCCGCATTGACAGGAGAATTAAGAGATTATACCCTAAACCTCAATTATCAAAACGTGATTGTTTCAGTATTATTGATAGTTTGCAAGTTAAAATAAAGGCCACAGTGTAAAGAAGTATACGGTAATTCTACGTGTTTAAAATGCCGGTCGAGCCAAAAGTAAAAACCGGATATGTATTCAATGAACAAAAAAAAAAAAACTTGCAGAGTTATTGGAGCTCAAAGAAAATTTAAGATACGGAAAATTTAATTATAGTTTTATTAAAAAGGAAGCCCAGCACTAATAGGAGGATATTTTTAAGCAATTAAATAGCATTCCGGGAGGCAAAAAATAGTGGACTCAGTGGAGTAAAGTAAGTAATGGCAGCTTTAAACAAAATTTCTTATAATACAAATAAACTGTTATTTGTTATTTCATTACGGTTATCTCCACGTGGTGTTCGTGGAACACAGCGGTTTTAGATTTCTCGGGAGATGGTTGGCTAAGGCATATGTCTTGCGTAGCAAAAAAAATGGTTCTAAAGATGGAGTTAAATAAAGATGAGCAAAAATTAGTGATTTTGGTCTTTAAAAGGCATAACTTTGTATGGGGTGGTCCTATTTAAAATCTATTTACAGATTTGGGGTCCCTAGAAAAATTTAATATTAGTTGATACCAAACAAAATATAGTTAACTTAAAAGAGTGACTACCCCGCGTATACTAAATACAATATAACACTTGTCAACAAAAAAGTTGTAGGAAAATTTAAAGACGAATTTAATGGGGGTCCAGCATTAGAATTTGTTGGTAGTAGGGTTAAGTCCTACTGTATTGTAGGCGAGAAAGATACGATTAAAAAGATTAAAGGGGTCTCACGAAGTGTAGTTATGTAAAACCGAAGGTCCTACAACCTACAACGAGCATATATCCCCAAAAGGGGTGGGCATGCAACTACGCAGCAGTGCGTGGGAGAATAAGAATTCTCTCCAATAAGAAATTTAAGTTTCTATGTACGTAGCACCAGTCATTGGGAAATGGTAGAAATGTTAAACCTATAAAGACGATTAGTAATTGTGGTTTAGAAAAATAATATTAGTTTTCTTGGACTAAATAAAATAGCTTAGACTGATTAATGTATATGGTTACATATTCTCGTATACATCCACAAACATCTGCTTACGTCCGTATACGGACATGGCGATGCTGGTAGTAGTTTTTGTTTAACAAATAGTAGGAGAGATACGTTAGGTGTTAGTGTGTGGAAGCTCATCGGACCGTTGGATTCAGAAAGAACAGTGCGGCGAAATGTATGGCGGTTCCCGTTAGAATAATCGAAAGTGGTTAATCGATCGTATTAGATGTTTAAATATGCGAAAGTGTAAAAGCCTACATGAGCAAAATTTAATTATCAGACAAAAAAAGTACGCGATGTGCTATACTTATAAAGAAAGTATAGAATGGTGCTTTGCAGCGGTCCTAGAAGTAGAGCAACTACAAGAATAGCAGTAGCGCAGAGAAGGGGTATGCATGTATTATACAGCGCATTGTTAGTTTACGAGTAGCTCGAACGTGTAATTGATTACGACTTATAGATTCCCCGAAGGTTTAAAAAATTCTGAGCCCATTGTCGTTTGAAAAAAAATGTTTGGAAATCATCAAAACGGTAGCGGGTTGAAGTTTAAGTTAGATGGATGATTGACCGAGTTTTTTCTACCTTTAACGAGGGAATCGGAAGTTGACAGACATCGAGCATCTAATTCTCTATTTGGACGATATCGAGTACTTACCGGTTCTAGAAATCATTACTATGCAAAAGTGTAAAAGCCTACAGAAGCAAAATTTAATTATCAGACGAAAAAGTGCGCAATGTGCTATAGAAAGTATAAAAAATGGTGCTTTGCATCGGTGCTAACAGTAAAAAAGAGAGTGACTTTTTCTAGCAATTACAAGAATAGCAGTAGCGCGGCGAAGGGGTATGCATGTATTATACAGCGCATTGTTACTATAAAATATGTTAGTTTACGGGAAGCTCGAACGTGAACAAATTAAATTTTAATCTATAATTAACCACGGTCGTAAAAATGGGAAATTAATGGTTAATTTTAATACCGCTAAGCATATACTTTCGCTTGGTGATTCATTTAGAAAATATTCAAGCCTACCATTTCCTAAAATATGACGTATAGTAGCACTGCATCTTCTACAGCACGACTTGCACACAATTTGTGTGCGTGTGCTACCACCCTTTTGGATTTTTAATATGCACGCGATCCGTATAACATGGAAGACGTTTTCCGGTGTTTCTACTAACTGCATTCGCACCATCGACGATGCGAACCAGGTGCATGCATTGGCGCTAAATGTATTGGACGAGCAGCAAGGATTATGACGTCATTTAGTTCCCCGCTGAATCCTCAACATCGTTCGGGTGTCTTCGGAAACCTTCGGTTTGCATTCTATAGGGTACATAAAGCAGGTACGCTAGAGTAAATTCGTTTAACCAAAGCCTTATAGTGCGGATTTTGTTTTGTACTAAAATGGTACCTGCAAACGTTTTTAAATGCGAGCCCTGTCACGTCTACTTTACCAGGAGGGATGCTCTTAAACGGCACCAGAACAAATGTCGTGGTGTAACATCGTCCACGGTTAAGCTTATACATCCGTCGGCAGCAAAGTACTTAAACTGTGGGACTTGCGGTATCGCTTTTACGAGAATGGACAGCTTACAGCGACACAAGAAAAAACAGCACGGCATGTCATTAAGCCGTAAACGTTCAACTCCGTCAGTTGTTAAAGGGCCTTGTACGAAACAACCACGAATTATGTGTAAAGTATGCGATTTTGAAATGGAAAAAACTACGTATGCCGCACACTTAAGGAGCAACAAACATAAAAATGCATCAGTTACCGCTACTAGCGACGATGGTGTAGAAATGGTTAGCACAGCGTTTAACAACCGTATTGATAGCTATCGCATAAAGAACGCCAGTGTCGACGATGGAGTGCCCGAGTTTATAGAAATAATAAACAGAATGTTAGCGGTAAAAAATCTTAAAATGAGGGTAGCTCTCTGGGGGATGATGCTATCTAAAAAATTCCTAGAGATTCGGGTAGCTGAAAAAAATCTAATATTAATTGATACCAAACAAGATAGGTTTATCTCGTGAGTGGAAATGTAGAGAAAGATTTATCTCGCGGGTGGAAAGAATGCGGGTGTGACGTAATCAAAATGATTGGGGTAAAAAATTCCACAAGGCGGTCAACAGGGCGAGAGCAGGAGGAGATCCATCTCCCTCATTTCCTCCTTATGGGAATTTACATGTAAATTTGGTCCAGATGTGTGAGGAAATGTGGGATTCTGGAGGAAATGTGGTCACAGAAGCCCCAATTATGCTCTACTTTCCATTAATACTTTAACGTTATAATTGTGCCAGGATAAAGTGCATTATTCAATAGTTTTAGCTTCTTATCGCAAACCTACAAAATTAATTGTAATAACGCAACAATTTCATCGCTGATGATAATTACCAATCAATTGCACATTTATAGAATGGCAATTTTCTATTCACATCATCATCATTAGGTCTTCAGTCCTGAAATTGGTTAGACGCGTACCATCATTGTTTCCTATTCTGAACTAACCTACAGATTTCCCTGAAATTTGCACAGTCTGCATCTATCACTATCTGAAGAGGGGTAAGCAGCCTGTGGCTGTCAAGTTCCCCCCCAGCATTTACCGATTTAATATTTTTTCCAATATATCTTTTCGCACAGTCAACATTAGTTGCAGATATTTCACAACCAACAACTAGTTGTTTATAATAATCATCAGATTTATCTGCGCTTATTTTTCGTTATTAGATTTTCTGTCTCAAAACTGCTTGGACACGTACCTGCATTTATCTATTTTCTGAACTAGCCTGCATAGTTCCCTGAAATTCTCACACAGTATGTATACAGCTCGGTTCCCCTTCTATTGTTTTCTAATTTTATGCCATATTTCACCGAGACTCGGTGAAGGGGCTTAAGCAACTTGTGGCTGCCAAGATCCCCCAACACTTAGACATTTGCCGAAATAATAGTTTTCCGTAAATCCTTTCACACAAATACCATTATTCGAGAATATTTCCCATCTAATACTTGTAGTTGCTTATAATAATTATCATGTTTAAGTACAGTTATTTTCTTCGTCATTAATTTATCCATCTAGGAACTGGTTGAATGCGTACCTCCATTGATTTCTATTCTGAGCTAGCCTGCACATTTCCCTGAAACTCCTACAACCTACATCTTTCACTATCTGTGTGCAGTAGTCTAACCTAGGTCTACCTCTTCTTCTCTTTTTTCCTATATCTGCTTCTAATATATTCCGAACTATTCCCTCATGCCGTAGTATGTGGCCTATCATCCTATCTCTCCTATTTTTACCGTTTTCCACATATTTCTTTCTTCCCCTACCATTTTTAGTACTTCTTCGTTCTTAACTGTGTCTGTCCATGATATTTTCATCATTCGTCTGTAGCACCACATTTCAAAGGCTGCTACCTTTTTCTTGTCCGCTTCTCCTACTGTCCAGGCTTCGCAGGCGTACAGTGCTGTGCTCCATACAGTAAACAAAAAAGTATTGAGAATGATGAAAGATGAGAACAATGGACGGATTATTACCAACTTTATCGGACTGAGATCCAAAATGTATGCGACGAAGGTTTTCAAAACATCGGAAGAGGAGGAAGCTGAACGCTTGCGTATTCAAGAAGATACTTCTATGCCGTTCATTTATATTTCCAATGCTCCACCCGAAGGTACTACATTGGCTAGGAGGCGAGTTTTTTGTTGCCTGGAAATTTAGAATTTTGCCGAACCCTTGCCGTTCCAGGCAAGGTAGGGATCTTTAACGTGCGCGACAACACTCACACACGGGACCTCCATTTAACCTCTCATCCGAACGAGGGCGTAATTTTTGTGAAAAATGCTCACCTGCCATTTTTCAAGCAGTCGGCCGTGTTGGGATTTGAACCCGGGACCTTGGGATCCGTAGTCTTACGCTTACTACATTGATCCACGGCGACGCTTGATACTTCTATGCCGCCAACAGCTCTCTCTAATTTCGGTGTAACTAAAAAAGTCAAGAAAATTAAAAAGTCTGTCATAAAAAACCACATTACATTTGAGGACTTTGCTCGTTGTATAGATGAGCATGAAAAAAAGTTCATTTCACAAAATTTGATACACTCATCTAAACATCATGTTCATACAATCATTCAGAATAAAATAGCATTAAGTTCACACGACGATAAAAATATTTGATTCGGGATCATACAAGACATTACCCATAGATCATTATTCCATAAATAGAATGAAAATTGAGGAAGCAGTTTAAATTATATTGAATTATTCTAATATATGCATGTAGAATGTAAGTGTAAATATATATAAATAAAATGTTAATTTATATCTAATAAGTGTAAAGTTATGTATTATTTATTAATTGAATTGGTACCTCCAATCCTATTGTAAATGTACTGTTATTTAATAATGTATTATTTAAGTATGTTACTCTAACAAATGTTAACTTAGATATAAGCAATCGATATGTGTGTAATATATGTTAATTCAGATAAACCGATGTCCATATAAGCAATATTAAAAATATGTATATAAAATCAATGTATGTAAGTGCAATGTGTAATAAACCATTTTAATGATTCCTCATTTTTATTTAAGTGGGGAGGGTGAGGCAGAGCACGGAGGGGTAGATTGTGGCCGGACTGCACCAGAATTCTTATATAAAATGGTTAAGCAAAGATCTCATGAACCTTGAATGTAGGATCTCCCGAGGTGAATGACTTTTATATCTGGCAAAAATGGTCTTTTTGGACTTTAGAATTTCCCATGTTAAATTCCATAAGAAAACCGGGTTTCTGTGCTCGTACGAAGGTTGTGTATCTACTATTATACTAGTTAAACATTAATTGAATGGTAATTCTTCGCTTCATATAAATGTGTACTGGAAATTCTATTTATAGACGCGTTTAAGGTATCAACTGCTGCTCGTCCTGTCCGCGGCGCTTAAATATCTTAAGACGACGTTTCCAGCGATTTCTAGAACCTTTGTCAGACATCATGATGCTGTTTACACTTTAAAGGTGAGTCACCCACCGGATTACGTGTGTACAATATGTTATACAAAGTAAACCGTCTTTGACGAATATCTCAATACCCGAAAGCGATACGAAAATTTTGAATGCAGATTCGGTTTCAACGACCTAAAATACATAAAAGACGTGCATCAGACATCGGAAAACAAAAATAGTGTTGGTCTGTGTTATAAACTAATATAAAAATTTTGTCCTCTTAAATCAAATTTTTATATTTATTTTAGTTTCAGGTAAAAATCATCTAAAATTTGCGTTCAATCTTGCAGTAGTTAGAATTAGAATCAACGCGTCTATATGGACGCTTTGCTAAAAACAACTTACACTCGCCAACTGGGATGCTATTCCTAGATTCGAATTTAATTTCATAACAAAACGTAACGCGATCCAAGAAATTTTAACACGTCAAAGTCCATTTCAAATTAGCACTCTAATGTCCATCTTTTAGTAAGCAAAAATTTAAATAAACTCAAGTTACTTTAACATAATTTCCTTTTTCTGCATAATTTAAACAGAAGCAGTCTTATAATAGCGCATTAACATAAATAATACCAAAGCAACTGTTTAACCTGTTGAAGTATTTGGACGTCGGCCATGGAGGAAAACAAATGCAATATCGCTGATGTGTTAATGCGAAAACATTTCGCAATTTGTACAGATGTGAAGAAAGCTTAATTTTTAAAAATATTATTATTATTGAACTTTCTAGGTCTTGGCAAAATTAAATATTTCAAGTATTAACTTAAAATTTACAAATAATAATAATCACAATGTGGTTTATGGTACATCGAAGTTTAAATTTAACTTTTATTAATATGGACTTCAAGAAAATAGGTCTTGTTAAGAAAAAAAACCATTTGTTGTGCTACCCAATTAATTCTTCTACTACACGGACCTGCTAAAAGTAATTTTTTTGTTTCTCTTGATAGTTTTCGAGTTTTTTCTTTGGAATGCGTAGTTCAAAACGACCTGTAGAGAACATAGGATATGGAAAACATAACAATAGCAAGTTTTGTTTTTTTAGGGTTTTGTACCTTATAAGGTAAAGGGTGAGCCAATCAAACCTGCATTTTTGAAAAGAGCGGGAAAGCGCGAAAGTGGGCGGAGCGAGTTAGCAATGTTACCATCGTGTTCCCCACAACTAAGCATTTCAGTCGCCATGGAGCAGTGGTCTAAACAACAGCGTTTATTGCTGTGAAAGCGTTTTACCAAAGTGGTAGTTATGCAGCCGTTCAGCGTCGTTTCCGGACAAATTTTTAAATTAATCGAAATAAGCCAGTGCCGTCTGTTAATTCAGTCAAATTGTGGGTGACAAACTTTGAAGCAATTGGTGAAACGAGAAGCAGAAGGGGTGGCAGTGCAAAATCAGTGCGAACTCCCGCGAATATTGACCGCATGAGAGTTGCTGTGGAAAGAAGCCCTCGGAGATCGGCGCGTCGACAGAATGCTGCGCTTGGCATGGCAAACACGAGCGTCCGAAGAATCTTGAGGTTAGATTTACACCATCAACCATACACAATTCAGGTTGTTCAGGCTATGAATGAAAACGATTTTGCAGCTCGACGGCGTTTTTGTCAAACGTTGTTCGACATGTTTGATGAAAACGAGGACCTTGTTCACAACCTCTGGATGAGCGATGAGGCACATTTCCATCGCTCCAGTTTTGCGAATAAACAAAATTTCCGATATTGGAGTGATGAAATCCCTCAACAACTCCATTAAAAACCACTCCATTCAAGCAAGCTAACAGTGTGGTGCGCAATGTTCTCAGTGGAAATCATAAGCCCGTATTTTTTTGAAAATGACAGCAGTTACTGTGAATACACAACGCTATTCGGAAATGTTGCATTCGTTCTTCATTCCTCAGCTTCGTTAACATGGAATGAACAATGAAACTTCATTCCAGCAAGACGGTGCCACAAGTCATACAGCCCGTGTGAGCATGAATGTTCTCAACAATGTTTTTCCAAATCGGGCGATATCCCGAAATGGAGCAATTTCTTGGCCTTCCCGATTGCCCCACCTCACAGGGTGCTATTTTTTCTTGTGGGGGTACCTGAAGAGTAAAGTGTTTGAACAACGGCCTCCAACGCTTGGGGAACTTAAGAGGAAAATCCGGTTGGAAATCGAGAAAATTCCTCAGCGTATGCTCCGTGATGTGATAGGCAGTTTCAGAAATCGCCTACAAGAATGTCTCAATCGGGAAGGATACCATCTTACTGGCGTTATTTTTAAACAGTGAATGTTGTTTCTTAAAAGCTTTTTAATATACATTAACATAGTAACAATAAAATTTTGAAATATCCATCCGTTTATTTTTACAGCCATTTCAAAATGCAGGTTTGACTGGATCCCCCTGTATAACGGAACCTTTATAAGATCACTCTCGTGTTCGTCCGTCCGCCTGTCACAGAGGTTTTTTTCGAAA
The DNA here is from genome assembly GCA_036346225.1 of Platerodrilus igneus. Taxonomy (NCBI): domain Eukaryota; kingdom Metazoa; phylum Arthropoda; class Insecta; order Coleoptera; family Lycidae; genus Platerodrilus; species Platerodrilus igneus. The sequence goes on along the minus strand of JARFIW010000266.1, from coordinate 9,972,621 downwards.
ACTATGTAACGTTAGAATTTGAAATTTGGCACAATGCTAGGTTTTTATGGCGCGCACAAATATCGACAGTCATAAAATAGAAAAAATATTTTTAGATTAAAATGGTGGGGGTTAATTCGGTCAAAAGAAAAAAAGTTTTAATAAATGTATCGTGTGAGGTTTTATTTGAAAGAGGATTTTAAAAGGCTTCTAAAATTTTTTTTTTATAATTTTCGGTCCAGTAGTCTTCATAATATAGATAAAATGTGCCAAAAATAAACGCCTCCCCCCCCTCTACATTTCCAAATCTAAAATTTTGATTTTAATAGGGATAGTAGCTATTGAGTCATAGATTATCGGAAACTGCAAGTTTTTTAGACAGTGTAATGGTTGTTGGGAAAATTTTTTTAAACACAGTAATAGACAATGTATTTACTAATGTACCAGTACAATGTGGGACAATATATTCATTTTTCAGTTATCACAATCAAATTTGAATAAGATTGAAATATACATAAAAAATAAAAACGGCTTAATTTGGTTTATTAATTGCTCACTGTAGTATTGGTACGGTACCCTAATAGTGCGAGCTCGACTCGCTCTTGGCTAACTTTTATTTATTATTGACATAAGTCGAGGTATTTCTAGAAATAAAGAACGGGATATATAAAATCTGTATTCTTTATACGATTGAACTAAAAGGTCGTTAGTGTGAGTGGTTTATGGGTATTATTAAGATATAATCTACTAACAGTAATCCTGTTCTAGGAGTTGACAGTATGCTTCAACTAAACACGCTAAATAAACTGTTCTATTTATAATCATAGAGGGTAGTCCATTAATGCGAAGAAGTCCAATATCTTATTTAACAGGTTGACTGCGGTATTGCTGTGGCATACTCCAACTGACATTCGTTACCGGCTTCCAAGGATCGGTAATTCCCTATACCTTGTGTGTTGTACCGGTCCTTGAAGACCGGTAACTATATAATTAGTTTTTTTGGTTTAACATGGGCATTATATAAACTATACGAACAATGACTTCGAATTTCTGTAATTAATATAAATGCCTACCTTTATGTATAATCGTGTTAAACTCTAATTCTTTTTAACGATGAAAACCCCCTCTGAAGATTAGACAACATTTTAATACGGCTTACAGCTGTAAAATCTAGAACAAGCAACTTTTCTCATTCATTGTCAATTTTTTGTCACACCAAAGATGAATAAATATATTGCTTGTAAAAATATAAGTCGAAATTTATTGTATCTAGCAAAATCTATATTTAATGGAACCAATTACTTATGTTTTATATTAAAACAATTTATACACGCTCCTGGTTGACCAGGACAGTCTTTACAGTAACTTGTATTATACCCCCGTAAACGAAGTACGCGCGCCACTAATGACAGTTGGTAGCGATATTACATAATGTGAAAATTGACGCGCAAATCATCGATGACGTCACACAATATGCAAATTAGGGCGACACAATTTACCAATTACACAAATTATATAGAAAACCCCCACGAGGTACTCACGTGAACATGTAGGGCTTCCTTCAGAATCTCCATGATGGTCGGCGGCGGCTGCTCTTTCTCGGGCGTGGGATTTCTTGAGCCAGGTTGCATCCAAATTTGATTGTCTTCTTCCTATATGTAGACAAATAAGATCGGGAAGGCAGGTAGAGGCACGATAATTAGGATCACAGGAAACCTACATATCAGAAAAAAGACACGATAAGATACAAAAGACAACTAGGGCTGGGTCGGCGTATCGATATATCGATACGTATCGATACGACCCCCGTGTCGACCCCCCGATACAACGAAAAATAAATATCGATATATCGATACTCGATATGTATGGATACGCATCGATACGCATCGATACATATCGATTTATTGATATAGAATATGTATCGATATTCGATACGCAAAATCCCGTATCGCCCACCCCTATATACATATACTTCTGTCACAAATATTATACTTAAAACTTTAATTATTTTGATAATAAACAATCTTAAGTGAAAGATCGAATTGTCAGTAAATACATTATTTTAAAACGATCTTGTGATTTTATTCTCAAAGAAAGCGTAGATAAATTATCGATGCGAATCGATTCGTACCGATACGTATCGCTACGTTTCGATATGTATACTTAATCTACACATCTAAACGTTTCGATATGAATTGCTATATATATATCTATACGTACCGCTACGTATCTATACGTATCGATACGCATCGATACGCACCGATACGCATCGATACGTATCGATACGCATCGATACGTATCGATATGTATCGATACGCATCGATACGCATCGATACGTATCGATACGTATCGATATATATCGATATTCGATATATCGATACATATCGATATAGAATATGTAGCGATATTAGATACGCAAAATCCCGTATCGCCCACCCCTAAAGACAACCTTCTTCACATCTCGGAGGCTAGTTCTCCCGCGTTTCAGGGAAATTCCCCACTATCCTCCTTCGTCCACACGCGTCGGCGCAATCTGGCGCAAACGCACTGTCTGAAGTGACGGAAATACGCGCACAAGTCTTTTTAAATTTATGGCGCGAAATTCTTACATACTAAAACTTATAAGAATGTTTACGGCCGATTTCGGCACGTAACAATCGCGACAAAGCCATAAAAGAAAAACTTAAAAAAAAGAAAATGACTGTTAGCACAGTAACATCTTAAAATCTAAATCCTAACTACCCTACATAAATCCTAACTTAAATCCTACAAAATGTTTATTTGAGGCGCCACCTGGTTTTTCCGACCGATAACACGTCTTCCGGATTACCAGGAAACGGAATATGTAACCCCATTGTCTTTGACTACATTTATAAGTGCACACACGTGTCTTTAATGTGGCGCAGTTATAATCGACAGCACAAATTTGTAGGGGAGCATGAAACACTACTTAAACTAAAACAAATGCGACAAGTCACCTAACCTATATACTAAAACTAAAGCTAACATTACAGTTTCCTAAGTGCAGACGCACATGAGCGTTGCATCTAGACTGTTCTTCGTTGGCAAAAAAGTGCCCAAATTTAAAATGTTCAAAAGAGTGAGTTACTCTACACTCTAGCAAATTTTTAGTTGCTGGTACTCTGGTTTAATAAATAATACACATCAAAACTTGTCCATGACATGGCTGTGAATCAACAAATTTACCAAACGTACCACCTTACTAAATCCTTACGTTGCTAACCTAACAAATTACATTTCTACCATCAGGTTAGCTTTTTCACTTAATATTCAAGAAAAATAATTCCCACGTCTGGTCATAAATACCAAACGTTAGGAAGATAAAAAGGTAAAGCAAAATCTCAAGTTATTATCGAAGATAATAGATAAGATAACGATATTGAGCTTACGTTATTATCGAAGGTAATAGGTAAGATAACGATATTAAGCTTTAGTTATTATTAGAGATAATAGGTAAGATAACGATATTAAACTAAAGTTATTATCCAAGATAATAAATAAGATAAAGATATTAAGTTAATGTCAAAGATAATAGGTAGGATAGCGATAGAGTGGCTCCTTGGAGCCGTTATATGGGAATTTCTCGTGCCGCCTAAAAAGAGCGACCTGTGAAGCAGGCCCGTTTGCAATAAACAACACGAGGGACCGGCAAAGGAATTTGGGTGCATCCCTGCACCTAGCGTTAATTGATATCGGTGATATAATCACCCGATATCCACACGATATATAACGATACTTATATATACTCATGCACTCACACATTCACACACTCATCCATACCTTCACTGTTAGCGCCCATATGCGCAGACAGCGGCACCGTATGACCTCACGAAAGATTCTCAGAGACGTGGTCCAGGTGTCTATGAAAACCCCCCGCGCAACACACGGTGACTAACGGAAATGAAAAGGCAGAGAAATAGGAACGGAAGAAAGAGGGAGGTGGGTATTTGGAATGCATAAGAGGCACTTCCAGGTAGAAAAAAAATAGAGGAAGGGCTCGCATTGAGCTAAAGAGACAGAAAAGGTGGATAGCAAAGCACTACTCAACCAGCCAATGTAGTCAGTAGCCCGGAGTGAGGGAAAAATCACTCTTATGTGGTAGACGGGTGTTCCGGGACGAGAATAGGTCTACCGAAAGAAAGATAAGGCAGAAACGGAGACAACAGCATACGAAAAAGTAGCGTTTTTGGATAAGCGTCCGAGAGAAGGTAGAGAGTTGTCCCTGTTAAAACACAGATCGGTCTGAAGGACTACCTGCGATGTTAATCCGACGAGTTAAGGTACATCATAAGTTAAAAAATTCATTAGACTCTAAAGAGAACTAGTACAATCATTTTCCTAACGAGTGCATACACTGCGATAAAAAAATCAGACAAAAGTTGACACAACAACTTAAAAGTATCATTACAGATACATTCACACAAAAACAAACTATTTCAAGGTAGTTTTTTAAAACGGTAACACCCTAACCACACAAAGATGCCTAATTATAAGCAATTAAATACAGACACACTGTCCCAATATGCTAAAACAACCAGGAATTTGATAAGATATCAATAAAAAGCAATAGCACCTCACCACGAAGTTCAATAAAAAACAACGAAAAAAAATGTTTATATGTTATGATGATTTAGTAGGAAAAGAAACAAGTAATGCTATAGTATAATGTGGGCGACTGTAATAATTCAGAGGAAAAACACATGGAATAGAAAGTCCTAATTTTTTGCAACTGCGAATATGAACTATTTCTTACAATGGCATAGGCCGCGGCTCCTATGTGAGTTCAAAGAAGAAAGCATCCACTCTAACATCAGCTCAAACCAATCATAAAAATTCAATGAGTTATTACAACCAAACTTATGACAATTACCACACAATTAAACGATATAAGATAAATACTAAAAATCAAATAATATGCTGTAGGAAAAGTTCGAGGATAAATTAAATGAAGCGACAGAGTTATACTGGGGAATCTAGAGAATAAAGCGGTAAATTCGGGGAAAAGTCAACCAGAAGCAAAAAGGTTTAAGGTAAATAAGTTAAACGTATAAAAGTTAGGTGTATAAGAGAAGGAATAAGTAATTAAAGATACTAGTTGATGGTGGGAACAAAAAATATTAGGTAAATCGTTAGGGGAATGGAACGTAAAAACTTAACTAGCATTTGGGTCAACAGAGAATGGCTTAAGGTCTTTAATATGCCACCTGCCCTGGCGTTTTCCTTCAGCGTCTTGAAGTTCGTAGATAAGTGAACTAACGCCACGAGTGACCTTACAAAGGATGTATTTAGGGGCTAATTTTGAAGAAAATTTCTTAGATGCATCCGATAAGACATAATTCTTTTTCCAAACTTGTTCGCCCAAGACGAAGGAAATATTTCGTTTACGTAAGTTATAGTGGCCCTTACTCTTTTCGTAAGCTTTTAACAAATTTTTTCTAACGTCGTTAAAGATAGAAGGTAATGATTGTTGGTCTTTGTCCCAGCGTACTTTATCGTCAAATTCAATTACGTTAGTATCGTCAGGCACTAAACCATAGTAACTCCCATCGATTGGGGTATATCTTCCAAAAACAAGAAATGACGGAGTGAATTGGGTTGCTTCGTGTTTAGATGTACGCAAAGCTTGAGCAATTTTAAAAATATTTTCATCCCATGTAGATGGTCTGAAGCGATATAGGAAGAGATAGCGGTAATTACAACTCTATTTACTCTTTCGGTAGGGTTTACTTGGGGATGGTATTTTGCGTTAAACCAAATTTTTTGTACTTTGTAACTCTTAACGAAATTTTGAAAATTTTTAGAGATAAATTCTGCCCCATTGTCACAAAGAATAATCTGAGGAACACCAAAGATAAGAAATACATTTTGTTCTAGAAATTTAATTATAGCGGCAGATGTAGCTTTACGTAAGGGTTGCACCATAACAAATTTAGAAAACCAATCGGTGACAACTAAAAGATATTGGTTACCTTTTTTCGATCGGGGGAGAAGTCCTAATAAGTCAAGCGATATTATTGAAAGGAATAAGATACACATTTAAAGTTACCCATTAAGCCAGAACGAGCGTCTTGTGAGCTCTTATGAGAACCACAAATTTTGCAGTTCCTAATATAACGACAGACAGATTGTTTTAGTGTGGGCCAATAATATAATTCCGATATTTTAGCGAGTGTTTTTGTAACACCAAGATGAGCAGCTATGGAATCATCATAACATAATTTAAGCACTTCACTGCGGTTAGCGGTAGGGACAACGAGTTTCCATTCAGGGATGTTAGATATTTTGCGAGGTGAAGAAGATACAAATTTATATAATCTATTGTTGGTTACACGAAAGGTAGGAAATTTATCAGGATTTTCAGAAACTTTTTTTAAACATATTAAGATATCAAGTATCAAGAATTAGATTTGGAAGGTTAAGAGAGACAACATCACGAGATAAGGCATCAGGTACGATATTTAATTTGCCAGGCCTATGCCTAACGTCAAAGGTAAATTGAGAGATACGCAAGTTCCATCATGCCAAACGACCTGCGGGTTGTTTTAAGTTATTTAACCACGTGAGAGCTGCACAATCAGTAATTACGGTAAAATGTGTACCTTCAACATATCCTCTAAATTTTTCGATGCCAAAGATAACTCCCAATAATTCTCGTTCGGTAGCTGAGTATTTTTGTTCAGTAGAAGTTAAGGCACAACTTGCATAAGCAATTGTTCTAAACCATTGCTCACCTGGAACAACATTGCACCTAAACCAGTAAGTGAGGCATCGGTTTGTATATAAAATTTTTCATCGAAATTGGGCGAGATTAAGATAGGTGCTAAAGTGATTAATGTTTTAATTTGTTCGAAAGCCTGTTGAGATTCTAAATTCCACTCGATAGTTTGGGACTTCTTTTTATTTTTAATTAAAGCGGTAATTCGTGTAGATATAGTTGAAAGGTTGGGTAGAAAGATGCGATAATAGGTAATCATTCCAATTAAACGTTTGATTTTGGTAACAGTTTTAGGTGTTTTGAATTTAGTAATAGCGTCGACTTTAGCAGGATCTGCTCGTAAACCAGTTCCATCGATAATAAAACCAAGAAATGTAAGGGACGAACAACAAAATTGACATTTCTACCAATTTATCTTAAAATCTACTGCATTTAGGCGTTCTGCAACTTCATTCAGTGTAACGATATGTTCGTCAAAGGAATTTGAGATAACTAAAATATCATCTAAAAATACAAAGGCACGTTCCTGATGTAAGATAGAACCTAACGTTTGATCCATAGTACGTTGTAAGGTTTGTGGTGCGTTACAGAGACCAAATGGCAAAAAATTATATTCGAAAAGACCTCGGCCTGGAACATAAAAAGCAGTTTTTGTACGGGAAGGTAAGTCGAGGGGTATCTGATAAAAAGCTCGTCTAAGATCGATAGATGAGATAAATTTTGCGTTTCGAAACCGGCTTAAAATCAAGTCAGTTCGTGGTAGAGGTTAAGCATAGACAGTTACAAAATTCAGCTTTCTGCCATCAAAACAAACACGCCATTCGTTATTTTTCTTACGGACCAATAACACGAAAGACATCCATGGTGAATTTGAGGGAGAGATAACACCAGATTCTAACATTTTATCTATTTCGGAATGTAAATGCTTTTGTAATGCCGGCGATAACGGATATTGACGTTGCTTAAAAGGGAGGGCATCACCTGTAGAGATAATATGTGTTGCAGTAGTAACGCAACCAAGTTCAGAGGTATTAAGTTTACGGAATTTGTCGATTGTAGAGTTAAGAATTACATTTTAGGAATCGGTAAGAGAAATTTTATTAGATATTCCTGCAGATACACAGGAATTTGTTTTGAGGGAAGTTTGCCGAGAAAAATCTTGAAAGTACAGCGATAAATTAAAAAGTTTACAAAAATCTACACCTAGTAGGAATGGATAAGCTAATGTAGATACTATCAAAAATGGAACGTCACGTTCAAGTGATTCTACTCGAATTTTTAATTTAAAGAAACCCCTTACATATATTTGATTATCGTCAGCTAAATTTATGGAAGTTTTTTCGGGAGCAATTTGAATTTTAATATTTTGTTTAGATAATTGTTGTAGACCTTCGTTGTTTATAAGGGAGCATGAAGAACCTGTGTCCAGTAAAGCTATTACATTTAAGGAACCAATCGAGATAGGTAAATGTGGACGGATATCGAAGGGTTTTTTAACAAGTTGTAAAACAGCAGACTTTTTATGGTAAAAAGAATTAACGGTTTGTAGCCAATTGGACCATTCTGACGGGGTAGTATAACATAATTCTTTTAATGAAGGCAAGTCATTTAGTAAATTCAAGGTAGCGATATTATTCTTAGATATATTTGATAAAGGTGCAGCGTTAGAGGTAGTTTTATGCTTTAATTTATTGACGTCTGGGTCCGTTGAATGGTTGGTGTTGAGGACGATTTTGATTCCTTGAGATATTCACGTCCCGGGTAGGAATATCTCGACGGGAGTTTTCCGATACGTTAGAATTACAATTCGTACAGTTAGATTTATAGATATTAGCGCGACCACGGCCATAGCAAAAATTATTTTTGGGGTATGTGCAAACGTTGTAGTTATGTCCACTTTTCTTACAATTCCAACAGGTAAATGAGTTATTTGTTGAGGTAGAAGGAATATTAAGGGTAGATACTTTACGAGAAGATTGAACTTGACAAACTAAATCGGGTTCTAATAGGCCAGATTGTTTTTCTGGAGGAGGACGGTATTTGTCCACCCGCAATTTTACTTCTTGAAGCGAGCGACATAAATCTTTGAATTGAGGTAAAGAGGAAATGTGTTGTAACGCTAACCGTTCCGAAAAATATGGATTTAAATTTCTACGCAACTGATCGATAATTTCAAATTCTGATGGTTTATTATCTAGTCTACTATATAGAGCTTCTATTGAGGTAATAAAGGAAATTACATTTTCGTCAGGTCCTTGGGTTCGATTTCGTATCTTATTCCAAAGATCGGTAATATAACCGTGCGGTAAGAAGTCCCATTTTAAACACGTAACTAATTTCTCCCAAGTAGAAATCTGACCTCTAATATTACGATACCAGATTAAGGCAGAACCAGAGAATAATTCACCCGCTGAAACAAATGAATCTTGATCTGTACAGTGGCGTGAAATTCTGAAATCGTTAATCCAATCAAGAAAAGACATTAAAGAAATTTGGGAGTCAAAGCCCTGGAAAGTTAAACCCCATTTATAGACAGGTATGGATTTCCCCAATGATGAAGCTTGAGAAATTGCAAGATTCGATAAAGGTACGGGTATATCTGTGTCTGCATTTGGATTAAGTCTATCAAGAACTATTCCTTCAAGTAACAAAATATCCGATAAAAAGGTTTATTTAACTTGGTTCTCTTGTTCATTGTCAAATAAACACAACTCTATTCGTTGTTTAATGTGAACTATGCGAGAAACAACACGCTTCAATTCAGTTTCGCTTGGGTCGGGATCAATTTTGTTTATTATATTAGCTATATCTTCAAGGGATTGTTTAATTTCGGACATATTTTGAGGTAAATTAGAAACGATTACTTTCGAAATAGGTAGCCCTTTAGCTTCTTGCGCTAGTATAGCTTTAAGTGGCAATCGTCTATCATTCTGATTAGATGCGAGTTTAATATTTCTACATTGAATTTCGTAAATCAGTTCGGATGACTTGAGATGAATGATATTCATTTTAAGATAGTATTTGAGACAAGAAAATATAAGAAATTTAAGATACTATAATATTTCGCAAGATAAAAGGTATACTAAAACTCAATTGATTACGTTAGCTGTATTTGAAGGCAAAATCTTCTTTAAAAAGGCATTTGTAGGTTACAACTATTTAAGGGAACATTTTCAGAACGGTATCAGGGCAAGATAGTGTTTAATGAAAGAAATACATCAAGATTACGTTACTATAACGTTTTAGAACATATACTAAAAAGTCAATTGATTGCGGTAAGTTTTCTTTAAAAGGAATTTATAAGTTATAGCTAAATATTTAAATTACTAAAAAACACTTTTAAAACGGTATCAAAGCAAGGTAGTGTTTATACATGATTTAAAAACACTTTTAAAGCGGTATCAAAGCGAGGTAGTGTTTATACATGATTTAAAAACACTTTTAAAGCGGTATCAAACCATGGTAGTGTTTATACATAATTTAAAAACACTTTTAAAAGTCCAAAAAACAAGCATATAGTTTTGTTTAATATAATATGAAACAAACAATTTCTATAAGAAACAAGGAATAAGGCATAAATTAATTAATTATTATATTTAAATGTACTTACATTCAAAATTATATGATCCAAAGGTATGTAAGTGAGGTTATATTATATACTACACCGCTGAAAGAAAAACACTTTTAATTCCATTCCAAACAAACCAGGTACTTATTTAAGAGAATTCAAGTTAGAAAGCACACTATTTTATATATACAAGAGAATTAATTGGACTAATAATACATTATAAAAAAATTAACCAGAAAAATCAATAGTCAATATGGCTGCTTCTGTTAAATTAACACACAGCTGTCATGTCATTTCAGGTAATTCTACGGTAACTTACAGAGCTACCACCCTAAATTTTTATAAGTTAATAGATATTACGAATGTTCATAATTATATTTTTTTTAAATGAAAAAGCTAGAAATATAGTTAATTAATACATTATAAGGTATAAAACAATCAGGAAACAAATGCTTATCAATCTAACCACGTTGAATGCGCCACTATTATACCCCCATAAACGAGGTACGCGCGCCACTAATGACAGTTGGTCGCGATATTACATAATGTGAAAATTGATGCGCAAATTATCGATGACGTCACACAATATGCAAATTAGGGCGACACAATTTACCAATTACACAAATTATATAGAAAACCCCCACGGGGTACTCACGTGAACATGTAGGGCTTCCTTCAGAATCTCCATGATGGTCGGCGGCGGCTGCTCTTTCTCGGGCGTGGGATTTCTTGAGCCAGGTTGCATCCAAATTTGATTGTCTTCTTTCTCTATGTAGACAAATAAGGTCTGGAAGGCAGGTAGAGGCACGATAATTGGGATCACAGGAAACCTACATATCAGAAAAAAGACACGGTAAGATACAAAAGACAACCTTCTTCACATCTCGGAGGCTAGTTCTCCTGCGTCTCACGGAAATTCCCCACTATCCTCCTTCGTCCACACGTGTCGGCGCAGTCTAGCGCAAACGCACTGTCTGAAGTGACGGAAATACACGCACAAGTTTTTTTAAATTTATGGCGCGAAATTCTTACATATTAAAACTTATAAGAATGTATAAGGTCGATTTCGGCACGTATCACTTGTTACTTTTGTAACTAGATTGTTGACAATTCTACATGAGTGAATTTGTCGCAAATCGGTGTAGCAACCTTGGCACTGTTTTTTCTTTCTTCCCCGGACCTGACGGCTTAAAAAATGTATGGCCGCTCTTCTGGGAGTCACAGTTTCTTCACGTGGTGTAGGAGTTGAAATTAGTTCTTGTGCTAATCTTTTTCTAAATTCGGTTATTGATAATTTTGAGCAACTAATGGAACACATTCGTTGTAACATAAATTCCCATCTTTAATTTCAATCTAACATGTTAATTAACTTTACAATTAAACATCTTACAAATTAAGCCGTGGTGCAGGGGCTTCAGCTTCTGTCCTATACGAGTTTGAAATTTTGAAGCAGTCCTGCCTTGCTTCACTACTCTTTCAGGAGATTCTCGTGGTTGGTATCATCAACATCTACGGTTTTGACCGAGCTGAGGTAAAGATTACCCCTTCAAAAGAAACCATTACACCAGCGAAGTGCGCAACCGAACCACTCTAGTCATTCCATCGGACCCGGGATACATCTGCATCATGGGGGGAAGTGACCATCTACCCCTCTTAGTTTTATCATTATCTACAATAACATTATCCCCAATTTTGTGCTTAGCAGTCTCTTTCTGGCTTCCGAAATCTACTTCGGGGGTCTGCCTTCAGTCGCGCTTGATATCTACGTCTCTTATTGTAATATGACAAATCTACCTTACATAAGTCGAACACATCAGCAATAGGATTGTCTCGTAGAAACATAAATGGCGATAACGGTGTTAAAACGTCGATATTTTCGGACACATAAGTAAGTGACAGATCATTAATAGTCGATTTTACATCGCAAACGATAGTGAGTGGCTCTTCATAATGCAGGAAAGACTTTCCCAATACTTGATCTATCAACTCCTTTTTTGAACAAATCGTGCTCTCACCATCCTCCCCACCACGCTGCTGTGAGAAGTATAAATTTACACTCAATACTTTGAGTGGTCTGCACCGACTAAATGTAATCCCATTCAAGAGCATGAAATTATTTTTGGCCCCTATAAATTCGTTCCGTTATCACTATAATTATAATTGAGTGTTCTCTATGAGCTATAAAGCGATGTAATGCTTGCAAAAAAACCCTCACTACTCAAACTATTCACCAGCTCAATTGTATCGCACAGTAACCGCACATATAAAAACAACAAACATTTTCTATTATCTTTCAAATAGATCGGGCTACATAAATCAATCCCAACGATATGAAATGCCGAGGCTTCTTCAACTCGATCCGTGGGTAGAGGTGTCGTCACCGCAGAAAAACTTTTAGTCCCGTACCTTGTAACGAATATATTTTCTGTAGTACTATTTTTGCAAGAATCACATCTGTACAATTTTAGTCTGTGGTATTTAATTCTCGTATTTGATACTGTTATATCTGCAAGAAACAATTCCATAATGAAACAGGAAATCATGACCGTTTAATTAACTTAAATGCTTCACCCAGAGATATTTAATAATAATATACACTCAAGAAACATATTTAAAAGGGATCTAGTCGTTTGTGTTGCCTAACTTGCAGACGGATTATGTCCTTTTAGTCGTTAAAATTAGGATAGCGCTTGCGTGAATATGGTCACGAGGTGATGCGAAAAGCAGGTGCGCCGTTCCTTACTTGTACGGTAAAAATAACGAAGTCAGCGATTGTATTTGAGAATGTAGTTCAGACTGCATCGTACAGAAATGGGTTCCCAGGCTTTACATAAGTGGGGCCTCAGAATAGGCGTGCCGTGATGTGGTAGTTTAGAAATGGTTCGAGTCGGTATTTGTTAACGCGCATGATGAGGTAACATACATTTGAAGTACACATGAATTAACTAGATATACGTATAAAGAGATTGAGACAATGTTCGTTTGTTAAGAAACTACAGCTGTTGTTTGGTGTTTGGTTACAACCAATTAGTAAGCAGATTTCAGAAAACGTGCATCGCAGTTTGATAACTAGGGATGACGGCTTCATTAAAAACAGGTATCAAACCTTTCTTTTGTTATGTTTGTGAGACCTTGAGTGTGCTCACATAAATTGTAGTCGAAAATTGCTTAGTTATACTAAATTTTGTGCATAAAGAACAGCGTGGAGGATTATTGTTACGAAATGCTATTAAAATAATTTTGTAAGATATACAGAACATTCACTTATTAAAAAAGATGAGATTCTAAAGTCCATTTCCTGTTTTCTAGAAAATTCCTTGCAGATGTCAAATTTTTATAAGCTCATTATACTTGAATAAGTTGAAATGTTATTTGTCCAGGTTAACTGCACGTGATTCAAATTTTTTTTAAGAAATAATTTAAACTCAATGTGAAACATATGTAAGCCAATAAACAGATCTGAGTATTTGGTATAGAAACTTGTTATAAAATATTATTAAACTTAAGGTCTTGTTATGTCAAGGCAGATGTATAAAGAATCCAATTTTATTATTTCATTTTTGTAAACATATTTAAAAAAACGAAAAGAGAGAAACTATATTAAATTTCACTTTTAGACTCAAGTTTTTTATTCCATGCACAATTAATTTTACTAAAATTTTTTTAAAAGAAAATAAATCTTTGAATAATGAAAGTAGACGAATGCTGAAGTAATTTAAAAAACACAGATATGCTACAACTGATTTGTTCTAGGTATTCATTTTTGATTCAAATATCTTAGGTGTGGTAATCTTAACATTATCCACCTGTAATTATTAGTATGTTTTTTATTAGAAAGCACAAACGGTGTCTTTTTAATAGAAAGTTTGTTGTGTATTTTTTTCTTTCAGGGTCTTCGAGATTGAAGAGGTTGTAAGTATGCTCCAGAGGTTTCCAGATGCATTAGTTCAGTAAGTTGTAAGTTTTTATGGGGCTTATATCCCATGAGTTTCTGTATCTTCTCATAGGAGTATAGAGGTTCTAGAATTGCCCATATAGATACAGTGGCGCTCAATTCCCCTTTTTCTTTTTATGTTAGTTTATTGTAGAGTTTAGACCATCTCCACGCCCTTTCTCATTGCTCACCCTTGGGGTAATTCCCAGACTTAGCCGCGAACCAATAAGACTTCACTTGTATCCAGCGAGTGGAGGTCAAAAAAAAAAGGTTTCAACCTTCTACACCTAACACATTTTTCGTCGCTTGCTTTAATGGTTTGCCTACTCTTTAAAATCCAAAACCGTTCTCTAAGCCTGTTTATTATTATTTGTGTCTTGATCGGACAGTTATTCAAATGACGTTCTCTAATTAACCAATCAAAATCGATATGTTTAGCTGGTAACAATATCGTGTACTTAAAATCAAAACCAAATTTATATCATATCTTTCAAAGCTTTAAACTAGAATATATCGTTATTAAAGCTTAATTAAAACTACACTGAACTAATTAACGCTCATCATGGCAATCTATATTTTATCCAATCGCTTGAGAACAGCCAAATATGCAAATATTATTCTTGAGATTTCCCATTGTAATTTTTTAAATGCAAAGTTTTGTACCTGTCAGTCAAGAGATCTTGCGCCACAGGACCTATCAATCATCTTTTGTGCATAAACCCTTCGTTTACGTTCTAATGTAATTATTCTAACTAGAAGCAGACCAATCAGTGCTTCACTATCTTATAATAATTATTTACTTTTTTTTAATATATTTCATTGCAATGTAACTAAAAACAAAGTACTTAGGACTAACAACATTTATTACGTTTTTAATCTCTTACTACAAGTTTGTTTGCTATAATCTATTAAATAAAATTCACAAGGATTATTCTGTTGTTAGAAAACATATCATTTTCGTCGATTTAAATACCAACAAATTTATTTCTGAGCTTTTTACCCTCATGTAATCCAAGATTTAAAGTTCGTGATGTATTTATATTTTAGTCATCGCTAATAACATCTTCATACATTTTAAAATCAAAATTAGAACAATCTTCATCTTCATCATCTATATCGGGAACATAGCATTCACGGCACATATTGTGTAGCAGGACACAAGCATTTATAATTCTGCATGCTGTTGTTGGTTTGTAATGAAATGTTCTGTGCTGTAGGAGGTAGTGAGACATAGATTTCAACACCCCATTACAACATTCAATTTTAACAGGTTTTCTTTATTGTAATTTATTATATACGCGTTTTGCAGAATTATCATTAACTTCTAAAAATGGTGTTAGTAACGAGACAGGCAGTGGATACCCTGAATAATCTACAAAATGAAAATTCCATTACATACTAGATTATGCTTTTTTTATTACCTAAAAGAAAATAGTTGTTATGACAAAAAAATTCAAAAGAATAAATGGAAAAAATTTAACAGCAAATAATTCGTAAACGATAGTCTTGGGCTTTTGCGCAAATTAAAGGTTTAGCAAAACACTATAAGTTTCTACTCTAAAAGTTTTTGAATGTTTATAACAAAAAGTTGAAAAAGAATAAATAGAAAAAATTCAACAGCAAATATCTCGTAAACGGAAAGTGCGACAGTCTTCCGCTTTAGTGCAAATTAAAGGTCTAGCAAAGCATTATAAGTTTCCACTCTAAAAGTTTTTAAAATGTTTATAACAAAGAAGTTGAAAAAGAATAAATGAAAAAAAATTTAACAGCAAATATCTAGTAAACGAAATTGCGACAGTCTTGGGCTTTAGTGCAAATTAAAGGTCTAACAATACACTATAAGTTTCCACTCTAAAAGTTTTTTGAATGTTTATAACAAAAACGTTGTAAAAGAATAAATGGAAAAAATTTAACAGCAAATATTTCGTAGACTGAAAGTTGTTTCGTGCCAAAATTTGGCACTAGACATTTTTTAGTTTAGTTTTGATGTGCGGGAATTTCGCGCCTTAAATTTGAAAGACTTGGCGCGTGTATTTCCGTCACGTCAGGAGTGCATTGCGCGGAGATTCGCGTCAACGCGTGTGGGGAGTTTCCGAAAGACGCTGGGACGTGTCCTTTTGCCTTTGAACATCAAGAAGAGTGGTTGGGTCTGGTATCGTATCTTTATCTTATTATGTAGACTCCCTTGGCTTTTTGATTATTCGTCCCCTATAAACCCGTTCCTTATCGTTCCCGCTACATATAGGTAAAAGAAGATAAATTTGGAAGCAACCTGGCCGAACCGCAGTCTACGCCTGAGAACCATCTTTAAATAATCCGGAGGGGAGCCCTGCAGTAGCTGGCCTGGAGCAGTCCCGAAGGACGCTATGCGAACCATCTTTAAATTATCTTGAAGGGAGCCACGAGCAACCCTGAAGGAAGTGATTCTGTAGGAAGCTGTACTCCGTTTTTTATAAACTATTTTATGAATTTTGCATATTTCGTCATTTACGTGTAATAATTTGCATATTGTGTGACGTTATTGACAGATGGGCGCGCTAATTTCCACATTATAGATTAGCGTTACCAACTGCCGTTGTGTCGCGTATACCGCGTCGACTGTAATATAAGAATGACGTTCAAATATAAGAAAGTGCTATAGTCTTGGGCTTTTGTGCAAATTAAAAATCTAGCAAAACACTATAAGTTTCCCCCTTTAAACATTTTTAAATGTTTATAACAAAGAAGTTGAAAAAGAATAAATGAAAAAAAAATTAACAGCAAATACCTCGTAAATGGAAAGTGCGACAGTCTTCGGCTTTTGTGCAAATTAAAGACCTAGCAAAACACTATAAGTTTCTACTCTAAAAGTTTTTTAAATGTTTATAACAAGGAAGTTGAAAAAGAATAAATGGAAAAAAATTTAACAGCAAATATCTCGTAGACGGAAAGTGCGACATTCTTGGGCTTTTGTGCAAATTAAAGACCTAGCAAAACACTATAAATTTGCTGTCTAAAAGTTTTTTGAATGTTTATAACAAAAAGTGCTACTAGGAAACCCGACATTCACATTTAGGATTAAATCGGCATCGCATACCTAAAATATACAACGTTTAGAACAAATTCAATAAAATTAAATTTAATTATACTAGTTAAACATTAATTGAATGGTAATTCTTCGCTTCATATAAGTGTGACTGGAAATGAGGAATCTTCAGCGTTTTGAAATCTATGCACCTTGCGACTCTTGGAAATTGGCGTTGGTTATGAAATCTGGAACGATTATGCTTTATTAAAACTAGTTCATAAATATATTGCAACGAAAACTCTATTTGCACAAACAACAGTTCCTTATTCCCAAACTAATTATACAAACCTTTTCAACAACTACTTACAATGGAATTTCTTAAAAGTTATCCCAACACATTATTTTCAGCTAATCGCTAACAGTACAACTACTAGATTCCTAAACTACGTTGCCAACTTTTTAATTAACTTAATATCGAAACACTAGAATTAACTACCAATGCACTAAATATTAATTTATATTATCACTAAAATAAGTAATATTAACAATAAATTACATCACATTTTCAAAGCTTTAAATTAGAACATATTGTAATCAAAGCTTCACTGAACTCCAATATCTACGACGGCAATTTAAATACATATTTAGAACCTCTAAACTCTTCTAAAACGTGACAGGAACTATTCAAATAACACCTTGAATATACCTATTGTAATCTAAGTAACACTTAAATGCAAAAGCCTTGTACCTGTCAATTTAAATCATTTGAAAGATGAAGTGCCGTCGCGAACTATCAATCATCTTTGTATACAAACGCCTCGCTTACGTTCTAATGTAATTATTTTGGTTAAAAGCGGACCAATCGGCGTGATACAGCCTTGCTGTTACAGCTGTTCGATCCTAAAACACACTTCGACCCGGACCTTGAAAGCCCCTGTGACGGTAAGTACAGGCAAAACCATTTCTGCAGTTTCCATGTTGATAGAAGTAGTAATCGACACTTTTCACAGGAGGTATACCATTTGGATTGTAGCCACATTCCAAAATCGACACCCTAGTTTTCTGGAATGGCACCTCTAGCATTTTTCGTTCCACCTACCAGTCCAACCCATCGAGCTCACAACCTATCTTGGGTATAGCCATCTGCTTGTCTCCAAACTCTTGAGGTCCACTAACGCCTTCTACAGATTTTGATATTCCGACTTAGCAGAAGGTTGTTGCTTAGTCATTAAGTAGTAAAGGCCCCGATATTGGTTCTTTAGCTGCATGGTCTTTCCAACTTTTGGTTGTTGTCGGCCAAGTTGATCCAGACTACCAAATTTATTTTTAAACGCTCGAACAATTTCTCGGGACACTTCTAGGTCCGCCGTTGCGCAATGTAATAGAGAGTATCCGATGGCACATCGAATAGATCACAATGAATGTCTTCCGTGATCACAAATCTCGTTTCGTCTTTGCCGCTGTACAGAGACATGAACCAATCATAGCCCCAACACAACCTTCGTTCATCTTCGCGACGTATCAATTTATTCGTTTCACTGCTTGCTGTTCTTCAGCGTAACCAGCGTCATAACTATCGTAGGGTGCTAACCGGTTAACGTGCACCCCTATTTTTCTTCCTTTTCGAAGCTTACGAGTCTTATATACCACGTCATTGATCTTTTCTACAACTTCGTACGGACACTATCAATGTTTTTGTAACTTTAGCGACAGTTCATGCTCCCGCCTGGGATTGTATAACCAGACGTGGTCGTCTTCTCGAAAACCAAACTCCATTATAATTTGAATAACGGCCGCTATACTTGCGGCCACGTCCCCAATGCTCCACCCGGAGGTACTACATTGGGTTTAAACGCGAAAATAATTGTGCTTCTAATTCATTCCAACTTCATAGTTAATCCACCCTAAATAAAAAACTAAATAAAAATCTAACAAACCTAAAAATCTAACAAGCTCTAACAATCTAACAAACATATAAATCTGACAAACTGAAACAAAAACTAAAAACAGGGTTGTAAATAATGGTATCCCTAGCGCTGACTTTGGAGTGTACTCGATCAACAAGCCTAAGCAAAAATGGGAGGGGGAGGGATCCGTAATACCGGATAGCAGACGCCGGCTCTGCTTACCAGTGCGACCTGATGGGTCGTCTTAAAACTATCCAAATCTAGCTAACTAATTTAAATTTATCCCTAGCTTTCCCTATCAATCCCTAACTGATTTATATTATGATTACAATCTTCTCAATTCTGCTCTTCTTTCCCAAATATATACTGCAACCAAAATGGCGACAGAACGTCAAACAAAACAAATATGCCACAAAATACTACAATACATGCTAATAAATATAAAGTGTAAATATAAAGTGTAAATATAAAATATAAATAAATATAATTATATAAATATATAAATACATGTCTAATAAGCGTTAAGCATATAGCAGTGCACAAAATAGCAAAAGCATAACCCTATTTATCAGGTGCACTCCCACAAGCATATTTCGGCTAGCGCCATTACACACAAAACGTGCTCGTTAAATTATTTCAAAAACTACTAATTAATGTAAATCAAAGCTTGTGCGAGTACAGCCGCCACAATTTAAGTCTTACCTCCATGATAAAATTCTCCAGCATCCGAAGATCTGGTCGTCTGCTTACATCTAACTGTAACTTACTTCCAAGGGTAAGATGGGGTGCACTGCTAAAGTCCTGGTGGGTATGCACTAAATGTTCTTGGGGGGGATCACAATCACTATCATTATCACTTCCCTTTCAAGTCCTGGGGGGATGCGCGGTTTCACTCTATTTTATTATCTTTGTTTATTTTATTGATTTAATTTAAAGAGGGTTTCTGATTTATTTGTTATTGTTTATTTGTTATTATTTATTTCCGATTTCCCGATTTTCCGCACATAATTATGAAGATAGGCAGTGATTGTATTAATGGTGTGGGGGTTTCTCGTGCATATTGGACATTTGGGTATAATTATCATGTTATTTTATTATTATTATTATTTTTTTTTTTTTTTATTTTTAATATCAGGTTTTGGTTATATCTATGCTCGTATCCTTACTCACGCCAAGTCAATTTAAAATTTTCCAATCCTCCCACCAACCCCACCGAATTTTACACGCGGTTATCATTGTCTAATCTCACGACCCTTCCCGCGAATTCTTTTAAGGCTGTCCAGAACGCCTTCTGGTTAACCACTTCCCCGACTTCCTCTAGGCTCTTTAGCCATGCCAGACCTAAGATAGCTAGTTTGCTATCAGCCAACCCACGAGTTCCCGCCTCAAGCGGGCAGTCGAAGAGCACGTGCTCTGCGCTTTCAGCGCCCTCACCTCATTCGCAGCAGTCGCTGTTGGTTAGCCCGAACCTTTGTAAATACGCCTTCAGGGCGTCGTGTTCTGTTATCAGCTGCACCATTTTGTGATCGAGCTTAACCTCGATCCTACCTCTAGCTTCTATGCTCGGTATGAATTTGTGGGTCAACCTGCCCGTGACAGCGTTGTTCCACCTCTCTTCCCATTGTCGAATTGATTTTTCGCGCAGCTTTCTTTTAATCAAAGACTTCGGTATTGATGAATGTGATATTCGAAAGTCTCCCGTCGCGGCTTCTTTAGCTAATTCATCAGCCCTATCGTTTCCTACGTTACCATTGTGCGACCTGACCCAACGGAACTTTAAACGTCGAAACTCGAGCGCCGTACGCGCTATCCTCCAGACGTCCGCTTGGAGGTCTGTCGAGGTGTTCATGTTTGTTAAAGCCGTCAGCGCCGATTTACTATCACTGATTATATAATACTCGTCTCTGCCCGTATGGTTTATTACGTAATCGATAGCCTCTCGTATGGCTACCAATTCGCACTGGAAGATAGTGCACCAGTTCGCGAGTTTGGTTTGAAACCGAAACACCTCCCTTTCCTGCTTATACACGACAATCGCCGCGCCTGCTTGCCCATCGTCCATACGTGAACCGTCCGTATAAATTCTGATTCCCATCGTGTCCTCATCACCTTCGACAAACTCGATTCCTCTAATATCAGCCGGGTGTCCCAACTCAGATACAACGATCTTTCTTGCAATTTCCCTATTACCAAGATTAATATCTTCGATAATTTCGCGCCCTTTCCCTATATTTATTAATCGCCTATCTCTAATCTCCCTAACGACATATTCGATAGGGAGAGTCCTACTGATCACCAGGACAGCCTCCATGGAGGTGGTCCTGTACGCCCTCGCCGCGGTTATGCGTTGTACGCTCGTTAATTGACGCATCTCCCGGACTTTACAACCTTCTGCCCATACAGAAGCTGCGTACAGTATTGCCGGCTCAATTGCTCCGGTATAAACTGTCCTCAGCGATTCGCCCCTGAAACCCCACTTTATTTTAGCCGCCGCCATCATTTTATTTGATATTTTGCGGCCCTTACTTTTTACGTATTGTACGTGCGCTTTCCAATTTAATTTATTGTCGATCTTGACGCCGAGGTAGGTAATACAATCTTTAAACGGGATTTTCTCCTCTCCTAGCTCTAACCTAGGAGGTCTCTGTCCTGGTTTCGTGCCGAAATAAAGCGCCTCTGACTTCGCCGTGTTAAATTTTAATTTTACCGCCTGCGACCATTCGTGTAATTTATTAAGCGCCTCGTTTGGTTTTGTGCGCATATCCATTAGCAATCTCGATCTTACAATTAAAAGCGTGTCATCTGCAAACCCAACGATTGAGCATCCTGCGGGCAACTTGACCCTAAAGATGCTCTCATACAACAACTTCCAAAATGTGGGACCAGAACATGACCCTTGCGGGCATCCCCTTTCCACCTCACGCGACAGAAGTTCACCCGGAATTTCAACCTGTGCCAATCGCCTCGAGAAATAGCTCTTGACCAAAGACATCAAGTTTCGCGGACAACCCCTACGATCTAACTCGCAAACGATTAATGGCCACCAGGCAGCATCAAATGCTCCTGAAATGTCCAAAGCAACAACGACACTGTACTCTTTGGCATCTCTTGCCTGCTTAATTTCCCCGACAACGAACTCTAACGCGTCGATAGTCGACTTGCCCTCCACGAAACCAAACTGTCGGTTATTAAAACCGCCGCTGTCTCGCACTAGGTGTTCAACACGCGTAGTCATAACGCGATCTAAAACTTTCCCCAGCACCGGTAGCAAGCTAATTGGACGATAGCTGTCCGGACCTGACGTATCCGTCTTTTTAGGTTTGGGTATAAATTTCACATTCTGGATTTTCCAGCAACGCGGAAAAACGCCCCTTTCTAAACAAAGATTAAACAACCCAACAAAGATACACGGGGCTAACAGGCACGCCTGCAGAGCTGCGTCTGAGGTGATTCCGTCATGTCCCGGTGTCTTCTTAGGGTTCATCCTCCTAAGAGCCCTGACGACCTCGTGAACTAGGATTGCCTTATCGGCACCTGTTCCTTGCGCCTCTGCAGCTTCCCGACGTACTAAATCGTGCGACCCTTCATCCCCCTCGGGATTATCCGATGGGAAAAATTTCTCTAGTAAATATTCCGCCATTTGTTTTCTTTATATTACTGAGCGCGATTTTTTGTTGTTTTCCTCTAATTACGCGGTATGCGGTTCCCCAGGGTTCTTTCTGTGAGTTTTGCGTGCAGAATTCTTTAAATTTATTCGTTCGCGTTTCTTCTATTAATATTTTATATTCGCGGTAACTTTGATTATATTCTATTCTCCGTTGTTCTCTTATTTCTCCCGAGGCGCGTTGGTAGCGGCGCCTTAGGTTACGCGTTTCTGCCCGCTTGGTGGTTAGTTCCCGGGTCCACCAGGGTACGCTGTCTTTAAATGTTTTCTTTTGCGGCATGGAATACGACGACGCGTCTACCACCGCGTCGTTCGTTCAATTTTTTCGCGAGTGTTTCTACTTCGTCTGCCTCTCGGCAGTTAAATAGCTCATTTTCGAGCGCAGGGATACTTTCGCCAAATTTTTCTTTAAACCGTTCCCAATTTGCTTTTTTATTTCAGAACCGCGGAAATATAGTTAGCTGCTCGTTTGCGCTTATTTTGGTCTCAACGTCCCATGTTATTAATTTATGGTCAGAGAACGTTTACTCGTCCGACCTTAGTTTCCAATTACAAATCGTTTCTAACATTTCGTGCGAGACTGCAGTAATATCTATAAAACTGCTGCCTCTATGCGTCTCAAACGTAGGTGAATCACACTAAGGTCCCATCCCGTAAAAAGATCAGCAACCTGCGAGCCTCTATCGTCTTCAATAGGGCTGCCCCATAATGGCGACTTAGCATTAAAGTCTCCCGCGATAATTAAATTTCTATTTCTACCGATTTTACGAAGAATTCCTTCAATTTGATTTATTAAATCCTCTGTTTGAGGATTCTCCCGCCGGGAATCGAGAGGCGGAAGGTACGTGCTTATCACGTAAAACGTATGCAATCCCGTTTTTATTTCTGCGGTGGTTATGAACTCATTCGACAGATTGTTTAGGATTATTCCGGCGCACGTCCCGTTATTTATTATTATCCCGCTACGCGGTCGTTCGCTGTTTGCGTTTAAAACGGTAACCCCCCTTCCCAAAACCTGTTATTTTGTGGCTATACAGGAGCGGTTCCTGTATAAGCCCGATGTCGATATTATTTTCGCTGAATAACTTTACGAAGTTATTTGTAGCCCCTTTTCCTTTCCCGAGATTTAATTGCGCGAATTTAATCTTCTTGCTTCTTTTAAATGTTTCTATTTCTTCACGGTCCATAATCGATGTTCCGTGTGATTGCGTTCTTCAATCTCAGCATCGTGGGGCATCTACTCGACTTGGCGTCGTGGCGCGTATCGACCTTCGCGCCACCGCCAGTTCTGTCGTTTGCCCTAGCGCAAAACACACAGCAGGGGACTGCCCTCCGGCAATTCTTGAACTCGTGTCCGACTTCGGCACAGTTACCGCACCACTGTACCTTCTCCCTGCACTCCATCGATCTATGGCCGTATTCGTAGCACCTGTAGCACTGGGTCATCGAGAAGTGGTCCCGGGCCCAGATTCTTCGCCACCTAAGGTTAATAGCGTCAGCTAATATACGTCTCCGAAGTGTGGGGGTCACTTCGAAGACTACGTTGACGAAGGGATCCCTAGGGCCCTTTCCGCCAAACCTAAACTTCTCTCTTAGGTGATCTTCAATTTTCAAACAGCCGAAGTGGGTATTCTGGCACGCGATCAACCGCACCAGCTCTTCCGCCTTCATCCCCGTTTCGACCCCCGGAAGAACGACCCGTGGACGCTTCTTCTCGATGGTCTTCGCCACGAGCTCTTTGCAGTGACCGACAACCTTCGACTGCAATTTCTTCGCATCTTCTCGGTTTGCACACTCGACAACTACACCGCCCTTGCGAGTTCTACGAGCTCCGACCACAACAAAACCATCACGAGCGGGATCGACCTTCTTCTTTAGGGTCGACATGACGTCATCCTTCTCCCCTGGTCTGGCGTCGACCCTAACTGCAAAGGTGGGCGTCGCACCTGCAGCAGTTGCAGCATACGACGCCTTCCGCGGCATCGGCACTTCCTGGCTCCTGGAACACTGCTGCCCTGAAACAGAAGCAACCACCTCTGGACTTCCTCCGACAACAACATCAGCTCTCCCAGAATCACTAGCCACAAGCCGCAGCGCCCTAACCATACCTATAAGTTGATTCGCCGCGTCAAGGAAATCATCCACGGCGTAGCGAATCCCCTTTCTGTCCTCCACGACGATAGTGGCGGAGGTCGTCGGCACCCTCCCGGAGTTGGCCGAGTGCGCCTTCCTCACCCTCAATCTCAGGAGGTCCAGCTCATCGAGGTCGCTAGCAGCAACGCTAACGTCGCTGCTAGTCGACATCTTTTGCTGGGCTCCCGAAGTTGAGGACAATTCAGGCGCCGCAACCACCCCAGGGGGCCCCGACTCCCCCAACACAATCGCCGCAGACACAGGCTCCTCTACCTCCTGTACCTCCTTCTGAATCCCTAACCTAACGTCTTTTAAAATTACCTTCAGCTGTTTCCCCCCAACAGCGCCCTCAGCCTCCGACCTATCTGACTCCGACCGATCTCCCCTCTTCTTCCTGGGCAACGGCTCCTCGTCGCGGTGGACCACCATGCTGAAAAACTATCAACAAAGGATGACGCCTAAAACGCAGCGCAACGACTTGACCGTTACGACGCTAAAAGAGCGACGCTAGAAGAACGCAAAACGTTGGTCCAATAAAAATGTTTTGTTTAAAGGTGAACCGCCCAATTAAATATCAAATTTTAACAAAATACAACAAGCACTAAGCGTCAAAATAACAACTAGAATCAAATAAATTCCCTAACGCAATAAAAATATCTCGATTCAAAATGTACCGTAAAGAACACTATTTATTTATTTTAAATTTTTAAACCGTCAAATCAAATTTAAATTAACTAATTACTTCAAAATATTAAAATATCTAATTTATAAATAACAACACTTTATTTTAAATGTGTAATTAACAAAATAAGGTCGTGCGCAATCGGAATGTGGTAACCGGCAATGACCTTTCACTTAATCGCTTGGTAACTAGCACAACCCGCAACTGATACACCGCTTAATTACACCAAAATCGATTTTAAAGGAACTTTTAAATACGCGTGTACTTTAATTACGGAAAATTAATATTAAAATTGTTTTAAAATTTCTAGTTTTTGAGATATTTATTTGATTTAAAAAGGCTTAGATTTTTGTTTTTTTTTTGGTTATTATTTTATTATACGCGCACTATAAAAAATTCACACACTTTTTGCTTGTTTTACCCGGTTTTTTACTCGATTTACGCGGTTTTTATTTTAAATTTATTATTAAAAATACCTTTTTAAGTTATTTCGAAATTATTTTTGAATATTAGTTTAGTAGACCTTTGTTTTATTAGCCCGAAATTTATTTAGTTTATTTTAAAACGCGGATTTGGTTTAAATTACAAAGAAAACGCGATTTATTTAGTTTTTATTTAGTTTAAATTCTGTTTTAAAATTTTTATTTTACTGCCCTGTATTTAAAATTTGATGGCACACAATTATAAAAATAAAACACAATAAAAAGCAAAGCTTCAAATAAAATAATACAACAATAAATAATAAAAACCCTAGATAAAAACTTACTGTTATTGCTGAAGCGGGAGCTCGGCAAAAACACGTCCGCTCGCTTCATGCGGCAACTAGAAAAAAAAACCAAACTCCAGCGTTTTGATGTCATATCTCGTTTTCATCGGACCGCTTACGATCTGGATATTTTTCCTAAAGTCATCATGGATGTCGTGCATTTTGAGCTTAGTTTCTTAACGTACCTCTCGCCCACGGGCTTATACCCAAAATCAAGAGAACACGGTAGACGTATTTCGCGTCCCTGTATAGTATATGCAGGTGCCTGTCCAGTGCTCTTATGAACCAAAAACCGATCGACCAATAAGAATAGATGTAAATATTGGCCCAGACTCTCTGATGTTGGGAAACTTGTCCAAGATGTGGTTTATACGTTCTACCATACCATCCGATTGCGAGCGTAATAACGTTGTTCGGCTCCTTCTCATTCCCAACAACCGGCAATCTTCTTGGAATAACGCTGACTCAAAATTTCTACACTGATCAGCATGCAACTCCATAAGGACGCCAAAACGAAGACCAGTTTCTTTAACCGCATGTCAACGACGTTTGCAGCATCTTGGTTTGGTATAGCGTCCACTTTGGTCCACTTCGTAAAATAGTCCATTGTTATCAAGATGTACTCCTTCAGTCGGTCTCAGACAATGGACCGGCAATATCGATTGCCATTTTATCAAAGGGACTCTTAACGTTGTATTGCCTTAATGGAGCCTTAGGGCTTCACAATAGCGTGTACGGCTGACACTTGTGTCACCGCTGTTTTTCAACGTCTTTGCTGCCTACACAGTAAAATTTTGTTTGGACTTCCTTCAGATTCATCTTAACGCCAAAGTGTCCTCCCGCAGTCTTATGATACTGATGTCATAAAACCTACCACACGCCTTTTAGGAAGCACCACCTGAAACGCACTTACGGATTCATCTCTATTCTCCAAAAATCGCACCAACGTCCCATTCTCTACTTTCAGTGAATCCTTTTGTGGCAAGTACGAAATCAGGGTATTATTCAAAGGGCTATCCTCCCAGGAGGAACGTTCTTCTCTGGCTTTCTCACCCAGAATGACACCTAGACCTTTGTCATTTTCCTGCTCAGTTCGTATCTGCACAGACTGTCAATCGCCATTGATCACGGTAGTCCAATCACACTTTGTTTCTAATCGTGAGCAATAGCTAAAGTCTTCGAGACAAGACGGTCTCGAAAACACATCCGCAATACGATGATCAGTATGGTGTTCAGTGTCGTAGTCATGCTCCTGCATCCTTTTTCTCCATCTAGCGACTTGCCTTTCGGGGTTTTTGTAGTGTAACAGTCGCTTCAAGACGGCGTGGTCGGTTTTCTCTTGTCCGTGCTGCATCTGCGATAGGACATTTTCGATGGCGACATTGCTTGTTCCTGTACCCAAGATGAATTTGCTTTCGAATGAGGATAACTTAAGGTCGGAGCTGTTGTCAATAAATGTTTTAGTTGTTAGAACGCATTCTGGCTATCCTCATCTCAAAAGTAATCACGCCCTTCTTCAGTCAGCTTGGTCAAGTGCTTGGCTATATAACGCAAACACGGAAAAATCTTCTATTATAAATGCACAACCCCAGAAATGTGCGTAACTGACGTTTGTCTTTTGGCGTTGGCACTCTTGCACCGCCTTAATATTTTCTGCGTCTGACTCGGTTACTTGAAACTATGTACCCTTGTACTTCACCTCTTCGCCACTCCTCTGAACTCAGCTTTAGATTTGCTTCTCGGAGTCTTCGAAACACTTCTAAATTTCCGAAGTGTTCCCTTAAAGCCTTCCCAATCAGGATCACGTCATCCAAATATACAAAACACGTTTTCCACGATAGCTTTGCAAGATGCGATCCATTAAATACGTCGAATAGCTGTGCAAAGTTTTATAGCGAAGTCGATGAATTTCGTTTAATTTCATCCTGAACTCTTCTTTATGAAAGGTCGTAATTGGCTTCGAACATGTTTCATTTGCCAAGCCAAAATTCTGTTGCAAAAAATTTCGAACCAACTGCACATGGGACGTTTATTGCAAGTATCTTCTCCAAATGCCTGATTAATTAATTAGACGATGCTGTGAGATTTAAATCTTCTTTGAATTGAAAAGTAACGGTACCAACATTTCCCAAATTTTTCATAGAGTTATTTAAATGCCAAGAAAATAAATATGTATTACACGATTTTTGTTTCCTAATGTCTGATGGGTGTTTTTTATATAACAGAATTTTCGTATCACCCTCAGATATTAAGATTCAAAAACGATTTACATTGTATAGTATATTGTAATGAACGTAATTTGGCAGGTGACATCATTGAAATGTATACAGCGTCATAATATCTGACGAAATATGTAAGCGCCGCGGACGGGATGAACAGTAGATCACATCCTAAACACGTCTATAGATATATAATATAAATAAAGAAATAATATTGTACTGTTCAGTATATGTTACTGATAGATTTTATAGAATGTCGTGGAAGTGTGTAAATCAATCGCATACGTTTTGTTTCGTATGCGGCGAGTTTAAGATTAAACTTCAAAAAAAGACAATAACTACATAAACTAAAAAAGCTTATGAGGTTCATTTTGGATGCAAATTAGGAGGTCATGATACTTGGGCGCCACATGTCATGTGTGCAAGGTATGCTGTGAACGAGACCCGTAAGCCAATGCCTTTTGTAGTGCCCAGGGTGTGGAGAGATTGTAAAGATTACGTTTTTGCTTAACAAATCTATCTGGAATTTTACTGATGTCGTAACACATTGTACACTACTCAAACCTGCAATCAGCTGTGCGACTACGTCCTCACGGCCAGAATGGTTCTGTCCCCAAACGTCCAAAGCATACACACTTGACTATGATGTGAATGTTGCGAAGACACGGATCCTGATTTTCAACAATTTGATATAGGTGCTCCATATTTACTTTCGCAAGATGAGCTTAACGATTTTGTACGGAATTTATATTCGTTAAAAACTCAAGGCGTACTGTTGGGGTCCAGATGGCAAGGATGGAATCTATTACATTTCTACATCGTGCGAATACTTGGTGTACTATGTAGCTGGACTAGTGGAGGCATTAGGATGTAAATACAAAACTAATGATTGGAGTCTTTTATTGTTTCATCTGCTATAAACTTGAAGAAAGTTCTCTTCCACAATGGAAGTTCTACCCTCTCTGTTCCTATTGCTCATATAGTACATATGAAGGAAAACTAAGACAATATGAAAACTTTACTTGAAAAAATTAGGTATACAGAACATGGGTGAAGCATATATGGTAATTTTAGTCATAACCCTTTTGTTAGGAATGCAATTGGGTTACACCTAGTACTGCTGTTTTGTTTGCAAATGAGACAGCAGAGCAAATGATAAACACTACATTGTAAATGATTGGAAAATGCGAGTAAACCCCGTTGATGGTGAGAAAGAATGTTACAATTTTCTTATTGTTGAAATAAGGAAGGTTTTGCAACCATCTCTGCACATGAAACTGGGACTGATTACAAACTTTGTCAGTAGGTGGTTTTTAACAGTTTACCCGCCACATTTCCGCCAGCATCCACAATTACACACACATCTAGACCAAATAGTTTTCTTCGACTAACCATTTTCGTCTTTTAAGATAAATCTATCTTGTTTGGTATCAATTAATATTAGATTTTTTTCAGCTACCTGAATTTTTAAAAATTTTTCAGATAGCATCACCCCCCAGGAAGCTACCCTCATTTTAAGTTTTTTGCTGGTAGCGTTTTTTGGCAGTCCTTATAAATTTTTAAGCCATGCGATACATCAAATTAGTCTAAAATTTTACGCAGAATCCGAATCTGTAAACAGATTTAAAATATGACCACCCCGTACCGTTTTACACATATACCCTCTGCGAGATAAATCTTTCTCCACATTTCCACCCACGAGATAAATGTACCTTGTTTGATATCAATTAATATTAGATTTTTCTTAGCTATTCGAATTTCTAGGAATCTTTTAGATTGCATCATCCCCCGGGGAGTTACCCCAATTTTAAGATTTTTTTAATTAATGTTGATTTTTAATCACATCTCCTTTTTAATATCTAGAATCCTTTAACCAAACACTTATAGGTATTAACACAAAGAAATTAAGCACATAAAAGTTTAATAATTTATTTTATTCGATTTACAGTTTAAGAAACTAATAGAATACAATTTTTACATTACAAAGTATAACATTATTTTATTTTATTCGTGTTGCCGAATCCAAGCAGTTGAAGGCAACCTGTAACATAGGTATATAGTGATTAATTAGAAAACACAAGTCTAAAGACATTTGAGTAGTTTAAAAAAAGAGGAAACGTGTTTTCGGTCGATAAGACATATTGTCGTTAATCTAACAGTGTTCTACCGTCCAGTGACACCGCGTGGAGGTAAACACATGTCGCCGGGAGCGAAGGGATTAATAAGGATGGGGGTGGTGGGTATATCTTATAACTAACTTACATGCTACTATAAACAAAAACTTAAAAAAACTTAACCTATATCTTTATGGCCCCATGCGTAGGTTGCTGTACTATTAGGGATGACGTAATAGTTTTCTTCTACTAGTCATTTCATCTTTCGCGATAAATGTACTTTGTTTGGTATCAATTAATATTAGATTTTTCTCAGCTACCCAAATCTCTTTAAATTTTTCAGATTGCATCATCCCCCAGGGAGCTACTCCCATTTTAAGATTTTTTGCTGGTAGCGATTTTTTGCCGTCAGCATAAATTTTTAACCATGCAACACATCAAATTAGTCTAGAATTTTACGCTAAATCTAAATATGCAAACAGATTTTAAATAGGATCGCTCCTTACAAAGTTACACTTTAAAGCTCCCAAACCTCAACATTTTTGCTCATCTATGACATATGCTTTAACTAACCATTCCTAAAAATCTAAAACCGTGGGAATTTTAGAAATGAACCCTTTATAAGCCATAAGTGTTTAATATTTAAAACCATTTTCAAACAGTAATGTACTGTGTTTAGAATATTCAAAACCACGACTTTTAAAATTTTAAACACGTTATAACATAATTATGTAGTCAATGTAGTCAATGCTAAATTGGTACTTAGAGAATACAATTCGTATTCGAACTAATTTCTTGACGATTATGGATTACCCGAATTACATGTGAAAGCGGTGTATAATTTCTTTTCAATGGACTTTCTATTTATTATATTAGTGAATACAAGTTCGAGGTATACAATAAATATGTTTCAATACCGTACATTAGAAATCGACGTATAATTGCTTGGAAATTTATATTCCTACGAAACGATTAATTGTATTTACCAGAATTAAAAAATGTCGTCGGCGTTACTGCTTATTTTGAAAAAAATCCCATTTAACTTTCCATTCTATTAACCACATATTTAGTGAGGTTAAAAGGAATGCAGTTATCGGTTACACCACTTTAAACCTAAGAATAAAAAAAGAAGATAGTTTAATACGTCAATTAATAATTTTTGCTAATGTTGGCGATACAAATAAGTAAAACAAACTTTATCAAGAAATATAATGTGTTTAATAAAATATATACATGTATTGATAACATCTATAAACCGCTGCAGTAACCAGAGTCAGGCGAATCTGGGATAGCTAAATTTCTAAACATTTGCGCAAGCGATTGCCTCGCAGTCGCATCTTCTAAGTATTGAATGGGGTAACATTTAATAATTTCCAACACTGTCAAGTAACTTAAATTGTTGCAATCATTAGACAGAGAAATACTGCCACGGCTCTCTTCCTCTAATAACGTTTGAACCCTTTCTTCGTCCGTCGTATTTCCACATACACTTTTTATATCACCTACAAATTTTTCGAAAAATTCTGGAAAGTTTATACACCTCAATTCAGCCATTTTAAAATAGAATAATTCTCACAAATTTAATAGCTTGATGCACTCGTAAGCAGGTAGCACAATAACATTCCGATCTTTCGTAATTTCCATATTATATAAATTCTCTTTTTCAAAATTGTTCAACAGCCATATACTTCTATTAAAGGCTGTGCTCAGCTGCAATTTGAAATCTTGATCCAATTGTATGTCAACAACGTCGTCTCCAGTAGCCAAACCATTTAATCTGACTTGTTTTGAGTCTTGAGCAAATTGGTGAATTTGAAATTCCACTTGAAAAGTACACAATTTCTTCCAATCGAAGTATGAGATTGTTATCGTAGAATCTGCACACATACCACTACAGCAAATAACTTGAATGACAGGTTGAAAATCACCATATAAATCAAAACCAACTTCTATTATATGGTGGTGAGAATTTGGTGGAAATTCGCCTAACCTATAGGTTGTCTAACCTACTAGTTGGTTGATATTTAATTGTGGTACTCGCACATCACTTGTAACGTCAACACAAGAAAAATCCATCTTTAACTTGTAATTTTGATCAAACTCGATGATACTTTGACGACTAATGCACTAGAACATAGCTCCCTTGCCTTTTATGCCGATGGTCGAGTGTGCGCAGCTCCTTATTATGTTAATTGGCGTTATATACAAGTCTTGACTGGAAAAGTGACGCTTATTTTTTTTTTTAGTGAGTTTTACTTGTATATATTTAACCCCCAACACCATTTTTAAAATTTTTATAAAAAATTACTTTTAGCAGTATTCTTAATATAACTCCGTCGTGTAAGATATCAATTGTTATTGTGTTTTTCCTCAGGTTTTCAAATTCTTCGGAATTTTTTCAAATCAAACGACCCCTTACTTATTTACAGATCAACCTTTTGCAAACCATATGGGATTCATCTTTAATCTATTTCTGAACAGTATCGCTCTGTCTTTTGAGATAAACCCATCGTGTAACCTATCAAATTAGCATAGAATTATCCTGGGGAATCAAAATTAATTATCACGTCTTTTAAAATTAGCTCCAACAAAAACCTGCATAGTATTTTAATATTCAAAAACCTAACAGCAAAACACCTCTGCACTTTAATTTAGATTTAACTCGAGAATAGAGTAAAACAAAAAAATATTTATTAGTATCTAGGATTGTTAAAATTTTCAATTAGTGCATCCACATTCAAATAATTAAACCAAAATGTATAATATATATTAATTCTGCACGGTGGGCTAAAAAGTGGTTCGATAATCTATTTTAAATGTAGTTCAAAATAAGCCGTATTTTCTAAATAAATTTAGTGAAATATATGTGGAAATACGACGGAGGAAGAAAGGGTTCAAACGTTATTAGAGGAAGAGAACCATTCCAGTATTTCTCTCTCTAATGATTGCAGCAATTTAAATTACTTGACAGTGTTGGAAATTATTAAATGTTACCCTATCTAATACTTAAAAGATGCGACTGCGAGACAATCGCAAATGTTTAGAGATTTGGCTATCCCAAATTCGGCAGACTCCGGTTAACACAGCGGTTTATAGATGTTATCAATACACACACACACACACACACACACACACACACACACACACACACACATATATATATATATATATATATATATATATATTGCTGTGATATACTCCTTTGAATGCGGGAACTGGGTCCTTTCAACAAAAAAAATTCTAGTCCCACCGATTGGGCGTCATAAACTGCTGTGATCCTGGTTCATTTTCAGCTGCTCACCTAATTTTATAAACCTCCTCATTCATAAAATTAAACAACACATTCCTACCACAAACATCAACGTTAACTCTATTTACATCAATATTCAGAATACATTAAATTTTCAAATTAAATTTCAGCATAAAATTCAGTTTTAAAAGAATTTCAAGATTAATTTTATTATCACTTTAACGTGCATCCAGAATTAAAGTCCTTGTTGGATGCCTACTAATTAATATAACAATATAAGCAGACCGGAGTCTGAGTATAAAGGGAGCATCTACCACCCCTTTACGTTAATTAACCAGGTTCGTCTAATTGAGCTCAAAGACATACCCAAAGTTTCATCATAATTCAGAACATCAATACTAAATACCCTTTCTACTTAAACAAGCAAATTTCATCTTAAAATTAAAATTTTATGGTTAGTACAATTTCACTAATGTCCATTTAAAGTAAATCAATTATAAAGTTATTCAACACACACAAAATGTCAAACAAAATAGTATAATTTACCTGAAGGTTACTGTCCTCGAAGCTTCAATGTACATCGTCCCTTTAGTAATCACACCATTCCAACAGGATTATATTTACTGCTTCTAATTCTCAACGCTTTTAAAATTTTCTCCATCACCATTTATTTAAAGTTGTTTCTGGGCTTTTCCGGAACTCATCTGTGTATATCTGACCCTTGTTTCGTGGATCCAGACACGTATTTGAACCATTTAATTATTAACACCCCCGAAAAATAGCAAAGAAATTCATGCGTCTTTCACCAATATACGCCAAAACTGCCTATTTTTGTGTATACATTTGTCGTTGTAAATTTTGCTAATTGGTACAGTGATACTAAATTTTATTACCTTGTATCTAAGTGCACTGAAGTACATTCATGTTAGCACGTAAATAACAAACTATTTTGAATCACAAAAATATACGAGCAAAATTTTAAATTATTTTATCAAACTAAAATGCACTGTTTAACATCTTGAATCAAGTCGCGGATGTAAGAGCTTTTAACGCGTCGAATAGTCAAAAGTCTAAGAGGCCGAAATTCATATTACCACCGGTATATATAGCAAAAAGCCTGTCTGTCGGTCTGTTCCCCAAAACAGACAATTCTTACGAATTTCTCATTCTATGTTCCCAGTCCGTCGCTCGCGCATCGGTTTTTACGAAATTTTCACTCGCCCCATTTAAATCTCAGAAATTCTCACACGGCACGCAAACATGTCCGAGAAAAACTAATTAATTTTGTACAAAAATTGTTGTTTCTACCTCTGATATTTGCATCCTATTTTCAACCAATTGTGACCCTCGTGACGTTGCTTAAATCACGCCTTTTACTATATGTGTCTTTGCTTGACGCATTTTCTCTTTCCTTTTCTAACCTGTTCGTATTGGTGCAAATTGATATTCTTTATTATCGATTATATTTTAGTCCATGTGGACTATCTGGGTTAAACAACCCCGTATCGCACATTCTCGTGAATATTAAGCCCCGGTTTCTCCAAGATTCTTTGAAACCATTTGTTATCTACACAATTTTCGCCGTACGTGATATTTAAACTACGCAGGTGTTCAAAATAATATTAATTCTCAGAGCTTTTTAAATAAACCCTGTTTTGCATTTTGTGCTAAAGCATCTGACCGTTTCCAATATCCTTAGAATCGACATGTTTATCTAAACAAATTAAACTGAAATTGCCTTTTAAAATACGCAGGTGTGTTCAAACATCCTACTTCTAACTAACACTTCTAGGATTTGCATTTTATTGAGTTTTTACAAGTTTCTATAGATATTATCTGTACGTTTTGTTCAATACCGGTTACTTGAAATAGAGTTAATTAAGATAAATTTTGCACGTAATTTCCATTTGTTTAGGAATAATTACATTACACGCAGAGCTTTTTAATACTGCTTCTTTTGATATAAAGCGTCTTGTACATGATTTAAATCTCTTATGTTTAATGAAACTAATAAATTTTTATGCTTCACGGTTTTAATAACGCGTATTGTCTAATAATATTCATTATACACGGTGATTAAAATTATTTGATGTGATTATTTAATTTTCTACCCTGGTCTAAATATGAGTAATATATATATATATATATATATATATATATATATATATATATATTATTAAAAACATGATACTTCTTGATAAAGTTTGTTTTACATATTTGTATCGCCAAAATTGGCAAAAATTATTAATAGACGTATTAAACTACCTTGTTTTGTTTATTCTTAAGTTTAAAGTGGTGTATCCGATAACTGCATTCTTTTTAACGTCACCAAATATGTGGTTAATAGTATGGAAAGTAGAATGGGAATTTTTTCAAAATGAGCAGTAACGCAGATGACATTTTTTAATTCTTTTAAACTTTTGTGTGCTTAATTTTTTTGTGTTAATACCTATAAGTGTTTAGTTAAAGGATTCTAGATATTAAAAATTAGATGTGATTAGAAATCAATATTGATAAAAAAAAATCTTAAAATTGGAGTAGCTCCCCGGGGGATGATGCAATCTAAAAGATTCCTAGAAATTCGAATAGCTAAGAAAAATCTAATATTAATTGCTACGTACATTAACGTAACATAAAAAAATCAAGAAAAAGAATGAGAAAGAAAGTAAGTCCGGGCTCAGGCGACGAGTGGGCGGGGTCTTATACCTATAGCTAAATTAAAAAAAGAAACCTGAAATAAATAGAAAAAAAAATCTCAGAACAAAACATACAATGGAAAAGAAAGAACTTATAATTAAAAACAAAATATATATACAAAAAACAGTACTCCCAAACCCAACCCCAAAAAAAGTCAATGTACCCAATTTACATATTACATTATTAAAAACCCTTAAACATTAAAAATAATTACCCAAAAAAAAATGGCGAGCTGTAATTTTTAGGTAATAACCCTCTGACAGTATTTATTAAGAAAAGAAACGAACCAAACGCAACCCTAAAAACCACAGCTCTAGAATATCGTAAATATACACTTAACCTATTTTTACAAACATTGTAGTGTATATTAGAAATTTAGAATCAAAGAGTAAGGTAGTAACCAAAGAGCAGTAAATGCCAAAATAGTTCAATAATTTTTATATATAAAAATCAAATTTAGAAATGCCATCTTAGAACGTTCTGGTTCCGAAGTCACAAGCGCATACAAAGAAAAAAAAGAACTCACCCTCGAGTTACTGGCATCGGGGTGGAACCAATCGCTTGTCTACGTCAGCGAGTAGGCAGGCTTACGCCCAGGCAGAACGCATTTGACCTCGCATTCCCAGAAGAAGCGACAGCTCAAGGGATTAACGTATCCCCCGCAGGAAGCTAGAATAATTACGAACATTAAATTAATTTAATGGAGCCGAAAAGTAATGTTTTATACAAACTCTATATACTTACCACGCTAAATAATGCGTGCCGGAAATTCACATAAAGATAACGAACGAAGCCAAATAGAACGTGTTTTCTTGTGGCTATTCGAACAGCAAATGAATTGTTACATTTGATAAAGCACCAAAGTAAGGAAATAAACCAGGAAAAGTTTAATTTTATTAAAATTAATTCGCCGAATTCTTTAACAAGGGAAAACACACCAGCATTTAATTATTAAAATACTTGGAAAGTCGCCTATCTAATTAAGGCGTAAATTCCACGAGACGAAATTCTTAGAAAGGATATTTATTTTTCTAATGAAGCACAAAGATTTATCAACTGACATAGATAGCATATTTATTATTAATTACCATACAAATTTTAATACACGAAAAGGTTATTTTTTAATTAACGGAATTAATTTTTGTGTTGAACGCCAAAGGAATTTAAGATAAAAATTATTGTATATAACTAATTAATGATTTACAAAAATGAACGTAACAAATCCACCCCCCCCCCCCCTTCAGCAAAATTAAAAAGTCGGAGTCGGGAAGAAAAATAATAGGAATGGGTAGAACCAACAAAAAAAAATTCGCTTGGAAACTAAAAGAAAACTCGATACAACAAAAACTAACGGAAACCCTCTAAAAAAACAAAAAAAAACTAAAAAGAATTTTCATCCGGCACGACGGACCAAAGAACCGGATCAAAACCGAAAATGAAAAGGACATAGGAAAAGGAAAAGGGAAAGGTAACAATCGTCGAGGACAAAGATGGAATGGCATCGACACTGAAAAAGTCGTCGGAGGACGGATATTTCTTGTGAAGAAACAGTAAGGTCTTCAACCTCAAAAGAAGTAAAGGAACGAGGAAGAAAACCAACAGTACAGCCAGAAGAGGACCCAAAGGTCAAGCCTCAAGTAAACAAAAGGAACAACCAGGGAGCACGAGAAGAAGAGTGGAGGAACGCTGGTAAAAGGAAACGATGTACTCTCAACTGTGGTAACAAAGAGTCGCAACAAACGAAAACCAAAAAAAGAAACGCTGACTAGTCCTAAAGTCGACTGAGTCGTGATTTCCGAAGAAAGAAAGACGAACTAGAAAGCACCTACCACAGGAGCGGATGGACGAAACACACTCAGTATAGGGACCGACGGCAAAGAAGACCAGCAAAGGATAGGGAAAGGAAAATGGGATGAAAGGAACGAGAGAAAAAGAAAAAAATATATAAAAAAAGAATAACACCAACACCACGTATAAAACCCAAAAACAAAACAAAAATCGTACAAAAGAAAATAAAACAAAATCCTAGTGTAGTTATGTATAAGAAAGTGTGGGCGTGTACGTGCGTGTGTGTGTTTGTGGGTGTGTGTGGGGGTGTAAGAAGGGTGTGTGTATGTGTTATGCGGGTATAAAGTGTGCGTGTGTGTATGTGTTTGACCGCTGTAGTCGCCTCTTACGACAGGCAGGTCGTACCATGGGGCTATTCTATTCCCGGACCCACACGGGTGAAAAAGAAAAAAATACCCAAAACGAGAACAAACGAAAGAGAACCAAACAGAAATAAGTGGATGCATGAAGTGTGTGCGTGTATGGAGTGTGTGTATGTGTGTATGAAGTCTGTATGTGTATGTGTTGGACCGCTGTAGTCGCCTTTTACGACAGGCAGGTCGTACCATAGGGCTATTCTATTCCCGGACTTACACGGGTGAAAAAGAGAAAAAAAATACCCAAAACGAGAACAAACGAAGGAGAACCAAACAGAAATAAGTGAATGCATGAAGTGTGTGCGTGTATGGAGTGTGTGTATGTGTGTATGAAGTCTGTATGTGTATGTGTTGGACCGCTGTAGTCGCCTCTTACGGCAGGCAGGTCGTACCATGGGGCTATTCTATTCCCGGACCCACACGGGTGAAAAAGAAAAAAACCTAATAAGAGAACAAACGAAGAAGAACCAAACAGAAATGAGTAGATGCATGAAGTGTGTGCGCGTATGGAGTGTGTATGTGTGTATGAAGTCTGTATGTGTATGTTTTGGACCGCTGTAGTCGCCTTTTACGACAGGCAGGTCGTACCATGGGACTATTCTATTCCCGGACCCACACGGGTGAAAAAAAAAGGAAAGCAAACGAAAGAAAACCCAGTAAAACCGGGAAGTAAATCGAAATCGCAATATCCAAAAATCAAATCCGAGGAAGAGCAAAGTTGACATCAGAATCAGGGGCACGAGGACTAGGTATGGGGCTTAAGGCGTTTACGCCGCCAGAAGGAGAACGAAACAAGATCGAGGACATTAGAGTTTCGTCGACCTATATCCTCAGGTACGGAAGGAGCATAGAATAAAATCTGCCTCTTTTGGGCAGTTTTCTGCCAAATAGGAACAGCAGGGGTGTAGTAGTTGTAGCACTAGGTTTAGGAGATGGCAAGGGTAGTTTAGCCAGCTCAAAATGCGTCATAGAAGGACGTCGTTTATTGTTAGGATGGGTGGTAAGAAGGTCAACGACAGTAAAGGAAACATCGTGGGTTGTCAGAATATCAACGGTCGAAAAAGAAAGAGGATTGACTGTACGAGAACCAACCTGACGAAAAGAAGCACAAGCGGAACATACTTCAGTTACGTTAGAGAACGGGACAGAAGCAGATAAAATTTCATTGACGTTATATGCAGGACTAGAAGTATCAACAAGTACCAACCTTAGTTAACAGAACAGAAGTAAGTAGCATTTTGTCAGCACGAGAAAAAGGAGTAAGAGTAGGTAACGAAACAGGATCACGTAAAGCTTTAACGTCAACAGCAACAGGCATCACAGCTAAAGGTTCCCTAACTTTAACAGGACCTTCTCTATCCGTAATAGAAATTATCTT
This sequence comes from Platerodrilus igneus, assembly GCA_036346225.1. NCBI lineage: Eukaryota > Metazoa > Arthropoda > Insecta > Coleoptera > Lycidae > Platerodrilus > Platerodrilus igneus. Next base: position 9,932,383 of record JARFIW010000266.1, on the reverse strand, counting down.
CACTTTAGCTACGGCTGTGATTGCCGGCACAACAGGAATTTCTTGAGTAAAAGCATTTACGAAAGTAGAAACACGTAAAATTTTGACAAAAACAGGAAGAGGCATTAAAGATACGGGTTCATGGACTTCAACAAGACGTTCGCAGACGGAATTAGAAGTTATCTTGACCTCAGCTACGGCTGTTTTTGTAGACACGACAGAAATTTCTTGAGTCGAACAGTTTAGGAAAGCAGGAACATGTAGAATTTTGACAGCAACAGCAACAGACATTAAAGATATAGGTTCGTGAACTTCGACCAAACCTTCGCTGACTAAATTAGGACTAATCACCAACAGCCAACAGCAGTTATTGTAGGGACGACAGCAATTTCTTGACTAGAATCATTTAAGAAAGCAGGAACAGGTAAAATTTTGACAAAACCGGCAGGAGGCATTAAAGGTACAGGGCCAAGGACTTCTGGAGGACCTTCGCAGACTGAATTAGAAATTATGGTCATTTCAGCGACCCTTGTGCTTGCAGACACGACAAAAAATTCTTTAGTAGAATCGTTTAGGAAAGCGGTAACAAACTTTTGAGAAGCTAGCTGCAAGTCACTAATTAGAAGCATGGGTTGTAAGCGTGATGGAGGCACATTTTGGGGTGAGAGTGTATAAGTAGGGCGAGCAGAAGAAGGAGTAGAATAGGAGGCAGAACTAGAAACGGAGGAAATTTTGTTAGAAGTTATATTTGCCGAAGGAGAGTAGGTTTTGATAGTAGGAGCGGGAGGACCTAAATGAAGGATCGAAGAGAACGTAGAATGAGAAGTAGAAGAAGTTAGGCAACTAGAGGTGAGGCTAGAATTTGAAGGATTATTCGAAGATCTATTAGTAGTAGAATGACAGTTGGGACAGTTGTGGCGAGTAACTCCCTTATGTCCGCGACCATAACAATGGAGCACTTTAGGACGAGTACAACGGGTCGAAACATGACCAGGTTTGTCGCAATTAAAGCAAACGACCTGACGAGTAGAAGTAGAAGTAGGAGGAAGAACAGTAGAACGTACGGAAGAAGTATCGGATCTACTCGTAGGCGTAGGAGAAACCTTAACAACTCGGTCATGTGAAACAAAAGTATTTTTCTCAATAGTAGTAGCCTTATAAATAAGCTCGTTGTGTTCAAAATGAAGAATTAGTAAGTTAGACAACGACTTCCAGTCAGAAAACCTATGCCGAAAACCACGATACCAAAGTAAACCTTTAGCTTCGAACAAATCCACTGCAGACTCAAATAAATCAAATTCGGATACATGGTGAGCTCGTCGGAGTTATTTGACTCGCTCCAAAAAATCACGTACAGTAAGAGTGTTCGGGACACCAGAAAATTTCAAATTCCACTCCCACACAGGGAGACCGTAGTAGGAAGCCGAAAAAGAAGTCATTTTGAATACGAGCAAGAAAAAAATGAGTATAAAGTAACGAAATAAAGGCTAACCGTAACTCGATAAAAGCTCAATAGAAAAAAAAAATGTTGCGAATACAGGACAATTTTAAACATATCCGACGGATAAACTCCAGAAACACCAATAGAAGCGAAACAACAAAATAGAAATTAAAATAGTGCTGTAGAATAAAAGAAAAATCGGAGAAAGAAAATACTAACTCTAGACGTGACAAGGAGAACAAAAAGAAAAATCTTGGACGCCAGCGTTTTCAACGGACTAGGATTATTGGCGAAAACACAAGACCAATAATCTGAAATAAGCTAACCAATATTAAACGTAAGGGCCGAAACATAAGTACTATTAAGCCGAGAAAATGAGGGTCATGTAGGAACTTAGACACTAACAATAATGAACAAAAAATCGGAACAAAAATTAACTAAAACGAACCCGGAGCCAAATCTAACTAAAATAAAATCGGAGCCAAAGTTGCATGAAACAAAATCGCAGCACAAGAAAATTAACGAAAACCAAATCACAGAAGAAATTAATCACAAAAAGAATCGGAGCAGAAATTAATTCCCAAAAAAAAATCGCAGCCGAAATTAATTACAAAAACTCGCAGCAGAAATTAATTACAAAAGAAAAATCGCAGCCAAAATTAAGCACAAAAGGAATTGCAGCAGAAATTAATTACAAAAAAAAAGTCGCAGCCCCACGCCAGGGCGTCAATATTTTATGCTACGTACATTAACGTAACATAAAAAAATCAAGAAAAAGAATGAGAAAGAAAGTAAGTCCGGGCTCAGGCGACGAGTGGGCGGGGTCTTATATCTATAGCTAAATTAAAAAAAGAAACCTGAAATAAATAGAAAAAAAATATATAAACACTCACTCATTCACACTCAGAACAAAACATACAATGGAAAAGAACGAACTTATAATTAAAAACAAAATATATATACAAAAAACAGTAATCCCAAACCCAACCCCAAAAAAGTCAATGTACCCAATTTACATATTACATTATTAGAAACCCTTAAGCATTAAAAAAAATTACCCAAAAAAAATGGCGAGCTGTAATTTTTAGGTAATAACCCCTGACAGTATTTATTAAGAAAAGAAACGAACCAAACGCAACCCTACAAACCACAGCTCTAGAATATCGTAAATATACACTTAACTTATTTTTACAATCATTGTAGTGTATTATTAGAAATTTAGAAACAAATAGTAAGGTAGTAACCAAAGAGCAGTAAATGCCAAAACAGTTCAATAATTTTTATATATAAAAATCAAATTTAGAAATGCCATCTTAGAACGTTCTGGTTCCGAAGTCACAAGCGCATACAAAGAAAAAAAAGAACTCACCCTCGAGTTACTGGCATCGGGGTGGAACCAATCGCTTGTCTACGTCAGCGAGTAGGCAGGCTTACGCCCAGGCAGAACGCATTTGACCTCGCATTCCCAGAAGAAGCGACAGCTCAAGGGATTAACGTATCCCCCGCAGGAAGCTAGAATAATTACGAACATTAAATTAATTTAATGGAGCCGAAAAGTAATGTTTTATACAAACTCTATATACTTACCTCGCTAAATAATGCGTGCCGGAAATTCACATAAAGATAACGAACGAAGCCAAATAGAACGTGTTTTCTTGTGGCTATTCGAACAGCAAATGAATCGTTACATTTGGTAAAGCACCAAAGTAAGGAAATAAACCAGGAAAAGTTTAATTTTATTAAAATAAATTCGCCGAATTCTTTAACAAGGGAAAACACACCAGCATTTAATTATTAAAATACTTGGAAAGTCGCCTATCTAATTAAGGCGTAAATTCCACGGGACAAAATTCTTAGAAAGGATATTTATTTTTCTAATGAAGCACAAAGATTTATCAACGGAGATAGATAGCATATTTATTATTTATTACCATACAAATTATAATACACGAAAGGGTTATTTTTAACTAACGGAATTAATTTTTGTGTTGAACGTCAAAGGAATTTAAGATAAAAATTATTGTATATAACTAATTAATGATTTACGAAAATGAACGTAACATAATTGATACCAAACAAGGTACATTTATCTCGTTGGTGGAAATGTGGAGAAAGATTTATCTCGCAGAGGGTATATGTGTAAAACGGTTAGGGGTGGTCCTATTTTAAATCTGTTTACAGATTCGGATTCTGCGTAAAATTCTAGACTAATTTGATGTATCGCATGGCTAAAAAATTTATAAGGACGGCCAAAAATCGCTACCAGCAAAAAATCTTAAAATGAGGGTAGCTCCCTGGGGGGTGATGCTATCTGAAAAATTCCTAAAAATTCAGGTAGCTGAGAAAAGTCTAATATTAATTGATACCAAACAAGATAGATTTATCTTAAAAGACGAAAATGGTTAGTCGAAGAAAACTATTTGGTCCAGATGTGTGTGGAAATGTGGATTCTGGTGGAAATGTGGCGGGTAAATTGTTAAAAACTACCTACTTTTGTCAAAGGTTTAAATAAAGAAGGTGAAGGATTTCAATATCTTTCGTAGAGAAAAGTTTTCCAGACTAAGTGAGGTAAAAATAAAAGAAGCAATTTTTATTAGGCCGCAAATTGGTTACGTCATAGAGGACAGTGTATTCGATTCGAAACTGACTATTGAAACTGCTGCATGGGTATCATTTATAGAAATGTGTTCCAATTTCAGTAGGGTAAAATCAAGAATCCTGTGACCTCATTTCCCCCAGAATCCCTCATTTCCCCACACATCTGGACCAAAAAGTTTTCTTCGACTAACCATTTTTCATCTTTCGAGATAAACCTATCTTAAATTTTTATGTTTCGAGATAAATGAGCATCCTCATTTCCTCCACATCTGAACCAAAAGTTTTCTTCGACTAGCCATTTTTTATCTTTCATCTGAACCAAATAGTTTTCTTTGTCTAGCCAATGCATCTTTCGAGATAAACGTATCTTGTTTGGTATCAATTAATATTAGAATTTTCTCAGCTACCCGAATTTCTAGGAATTTTTTAGATTGCATGACCCCCAAGGGAGCTACCCCAATTTTAAGATTTCTTACCTGTAGCGACTTTTGAGCGTTCTTATAAATTTTTTTAGTCATGCGATACATCTTGTTAGTCTATAATTTTACGCAGAATTCGAATCTGCAAAACAGATTTGAAATCGGACCACGCCCTGCAAAGTTACCCCTTTAAAGCTCTCAAACCTCTACATTTTGCTCTTTGCCTATAAGCAAGCCTAACAAATAGTTTTCTTTGTGTAACCAATGCATCTTTCGCGATAAACCTATCTTGTTTGGTATCAATTAATATTAGATTTTTCTCAGCTACCCGAATTTCTAAGAATTTTTTAGATATCATCATCCTCCAGGGAGCTACCCTGATTTTAAGATTTCTTACCAAGATCAATTCCTAATCACCTCTCCTTTTTAATATCTACAGTCCTTTAACCAATACAAAGAAATAAGCACACAAAATTTTAATAATTTATTTGTATTTCAAAACATTAATTTTTCCAAAGTAATGCGCTGGTTAATAATTAAAAAATCTGTTATAATTTCTTTTCCAAACAAATGCGGTTATTACAATAGGAAAGTACGCTAAATGAAAGTCAATTAATAGCAATTAAATATTGCTTACTGACCTACCTTAATTAGGTTACTATGCTATTAGGAATGATGTACTTTTTGTTGCCCTCGCCCGACAAACTGATTTTATTAATTGGGTATAAAGTCGGTGTTTACATGGTTTCGTTTAAGACCTTGTACATATTTTCCGGATTACTAGAAGACGTTATAACCATACTTTTTGTGTTAAAGGATTTCACATCGGTAGTCTCTTCCCCCATTTTGGTGTAAACGCCGTAGAGTTCGCAATCGACTTTTATTGTTGTATGTTGTATTCTTTTTTATTAAGTAATCGAATAAATCGTTTCTTCTGCTTCCAAAGAAACTCGGACACTCCATCGCCCACACTGATATTCTTTATGTGATAGCTAACCATACGGATGTTAAACGCTGTGCTAACCATTTCTACACCATCGTCGTTAGTAGCGGTAACTGATGCATTTTTATGTTTGTTGCTCCGTAGATGAGCAGGGTATGCAGACTTTAACACCTCCATGTCGCGCACTTTACACAGAATCCGTGGTTGTTTCGTACAAGACCCGTTAATAGCTGGCGGAGCTGAACGTTTACGGCTTAATGACATACCGTGCTGTTTTTCCTTGTGTCGCTGTAAGCTATTCTCGTAAAGCGATACCGCAAGACCCACAGTTTAAGTACTTTGCCCGATGATACACCACGACATTTGTTCTGGTGCCGTTTGAGAACATTTTCCAGGTATTTTAGTCCCCGATTGCACTTAAAACGTTTGCAGATATCATTTTAGTACAAAACAAAATCCGCACTATAAGACTTGACTTGTAAGCGAACTAACTTATAACTAAAAGTTTACTCTTGCGCGCCTGCTTATGTTCCTTATAGAATGCAAACCGAAGGTTTCCGAAGACGACCGAACGATGTTGAGGATTCACCGGGGAACTAAATGACGTCATAATCCTCGCTGCTCGTCCAATACATTTAGCGCCAATGCATGCACCTGGTTCGCTTCGTCGATGGTGCGAATGCAGTTAGTAAAAACATCGGAAACGTCTTCCATGTTATACGGATCGCGTGCATATTAAAAATCCAAAGGGTGGTAGCACACGCACACAAATTGTGTGCAAGTCGTAGAAGATGCAGTGCTACTATAACCAAAAACACTTTAAACCATTACTAAGAAAATACCAACTTGCTGTCTACAGGATACTTACAACAATTTAATTTTAAATAACTTCTACATCATATTTTCGGAGATGCCAGGCGTGATTATTTTCTTTGGAAACAATCGAAGATTGCCGAAGACACTCGAAGAGTGCACGAGCGCGGCCACTAAACCAATTAGCATTAATACCAAGTATTCCGTACTTTCGTAGGTTGCTCATTTCCTAGAACCAAATCTTTCGCATAGCGGTCGGCCGCACGTAATGATTTCTAGAACCGGTAAGTACTCGATATCGCCCAAATAGAGAATTAGATGCTCGATGTCTGTCAATTTCCGATTCCCTCGTAAAAGGTAGAAAAACTCGGTCAATCATCCATCTAACTTAAACTTCGACTCGCCCGTTCTGATAAATTTCCAAACATTTTCAAACGACAATGGGCTGAGAATTTTTAAACCTCCGAGGATCTTTAAGTTGTGATCAATTACACATCCGAGCTACGCGTAAACTAACATATTTTGCAGCAACTGTATAATACATGCATACCCCTTCTCTGCGCTACTGCTATTCTTGTAGTTGCTTGGAAAAGTCAGTCGCCCTTTTTACTGCTAGGGCCGCTAAAAGCACCATTCCATACTTTCTTTATAAGTGTAGCACATCGCGCACTTTTTGTCGGATAATTAAATTTTTGTTTATGTAGGCCTTTACACTTTCGTTTATTTAAACATCTAATACGACCGATTAACCACTTTCGATTATTCTAACGAGGAACCACCATACATCCACCGCACCGTTCTTTTTGAATCCAACGATCCTATGGCTTCCGCACTAACACCTGACGTATCTTTCCTACTATTTGTTAAACAAAAACTACCGGTATCGCCATTGTGGACGTAAACAGATGTTTGTGGATGTGTACGAGAATATATAACCATATACATTAACCAGTCTAAGCTATTTTATTTAGTCCACGAAAACTACTATTTTTCTAAACCATAATTAATAATCGTCTTTATAGGTTCCACATTTCTACCGTTACCCAATGACCGGTGCTACGTACATGGAAACTTTAATTTCTTATTGGAGAGAATCCTTATTCTCCCACGCACTGTTGCGTAGCTGGATGCCCATTCCTTTTGGAGGTATATGTTCGTTATAGGTTGTAAGACCCTCGGTTTTACTTAACTACAATTCGTGAGATCCCTTTAATCTTTTTTAATCGTATCTTTCTCGCCTACAATACAGTAGGACTTAACATTACTACCAACAAATTCTAATACTGGACCCCCATTAAATACGTCTTTAATTTTCCCTACAACTTTTTATCGACAAGTGTTATATTGTATTTATTATACGCAGGGTAGTCACTCTTTTAAGATAAATATATTTTGCTAGGTATCAACTAATATTAAATTTTTTCTAGGGACCCCAAATCTGTAAATAGATTTTAAATAGGATCACCCCATACAAAGTTATGCGTTTTAAAGACCCAAATCACTAATTTTGCCCATCTTTATTTAACGCCATCTTTAAAACCTTTTTCGCTACCAAGACATATGCTTAGCCAACCATCTCCCGAAATCTAAAACCGCCGTGTCCCGCAGATACCACGTGGAGATAACACGTATACTCTGTCAACCAGGATAGAAGCCGGAAGGATTTGGAAGGTGGGAGAAGAACTTAAAAATTATGGAATCTTAAAACTAATATATACAATAGATTTACAAAATCCATACAAATATAAACAACTATCTTATATCTTTACACCCCATGCGTAGATTGTTGTACTATTAGGAATGATGTACCTTTTGTCATCTTCCCTCGATAAACTAATTTTATTAATAAACTGCGTATGCAAATCGTATTCTTTTACTCCGGATACATACGCAGGCAAGTACTCGATACCATCCAAATAAAGAATTGGATGCTTGGTGACTGTTAACATCCGCTTCCCTCGTGTACGCCCAGACACATCCAGCCCAGCACCCCTGCGCATGCACACCCTGCCATGCGCACCCTGCGCGTACGCACCCTGCCCATGCACCCCTCTCTGTGCGACTGCTATTTCAGGGTAACGTCACAGCCTTTTATAAATAAAGAACAATGTTATATACTATTATAAAATGTTTATTCTGACATTATACATAACAAATTTAAAAATATTTAATGCCAAGCATGGAGTCATTTAAACTTAATTTTAATACAAAGTTATACACAGAAGACAGTCCTTTCTTTATGTTTGTTTGGAGTGGCTTTAATTTTATCTAATTTTATTCGCAGCTTAAAATTTAAATCGATACCAAGTCCTCTATCTCCTTTTCTAACCAATAGTTTGATACATAAAGACCGTCTAGGTTTTCGAATTGTAAAATGTACCGAAGTTTGCCTCTATATTTAAAGTCTTTGATTCCACCGACAACCAGATCCATTCCTTCGTGTAATTCTTGCAGCTTGTGACAATCTTTTAATCGCAGCTTTCCACTATATCCTGCATACGTATCTTGTTAGCTTGATCGACTTCTTCTTGTCGGTATTGGAGAAATCCTTTTCTCCCACAGACTGTTGCGTAGTTGCATGTCCACCACTTTTGGGAATATATGGTTGTTATAGGTTGTAAGACCCTCGGTTTTAAATGATCCGAAAGGTTCTTTACTAGGTAAATATACAATGTTTAACGGACCCCTTTGCGTGTGGTGTACGCAAAGATTACGAAACCCGCATTCCTTAGTTCGTCTTTGTTATCTGCCATTTTGATAAATACGTTTTTAGAATAACCTTTTAAAAAGTATACGGATTTAGTACCATCCTTTTCTGCAAGAACACCTACATAACTAAAAGTCTTTCTTACTAACCGCAAATGCATACAACTTGTACAACCGGATGTATCTAAGTCAGTCCATCGACACATAAAATAATCTTTTAATTCTTCCTCATTTTCTCTAATAAGATGTTCTTTGTCTAACACATCTTTGTATTGATCGCGTATTGTCGCAGTGTTTTCCATGTAGTCAATTTTCGCCTTTTTGCATCCATTTCCTCTAATTCCAGTTGTCTTTTCCTTCCACTTACAGCGTATGGTATACATAATGGGGCAATTTCCTTTAGCGTAAACGGATGAGTTTACTACCAATATTTACGCGTTGTCGTACAACCTCTGGACGAATGTTAGGCGTATCTATCAATCCCAATTCCGAAATTACTATTTCTTTTGGAATTGTAGAATATGGTGTTGCAGATTGTGTAAAATATGTACTACCTGCTTTAATGTAGCACTTGTGTAAGATTTTTATTTTATCTTGGCTATCTTCCTCTACTATCTCCAAATAATTTAAGGTAAATAGTTAAAACTAAAAGCCAAGCACATACTTTATCAATTTTTCCCTTTCTCTGGTTTTTCGGACAACAATTTGCAAGCCCGTCAATTTCTTTGTATTGCCATTCCCCAATACACGTACTGTAGCAGGTTATTATACACTAAACAGCAGCTATTTTGTAGCTTGTCCGATAGCTTACTCCACATTTTGGAAGTGGTACCGAGTACATTGGCGCCTTTAGGAAGTATAACTTACTATCTTCCAATAAGGTTAAACAGTCTTTTAAGGGTTTATACACCCGTTCCGCACTGACATAGCTTCCAATTGCACAGTTGTATATTGTCGCTTCCAATCGCGTAATACCATGTTCTTTGGCCAAAGTAGACGCAAATGTTTCCCTTAAACGTACATCTGGACAACGTAAAAATCTAGTATATGATTGCCAAGTTGTTTATTAACACCAGGACTTGTTATCTGACACACAAATTTGTTGTATATCTTAATTCTTGCATTGGTTGTTAGCCATGTTAAACAATCAATCCCACAGTTTTATCGTTGTCAACTATAATATTACACTTTTCTTCGTATTCTCCCTTATAGCAAAAGTTATGCTTTGTAGTTAAATAATTACACATCTCCATCTTGCTAAATATGCCTGCAAAATCTTGGGTTACATCCATGTCAAAAGATAGAAATAATCTTTTCGACTTCGTCTAATATATCTGGTAGTTCCTCCAATAAAGTTTCCAACTTAACATCTGCTAGTTCCACTTTGTATGGAACACATATAGGATTTTGGAATTTTTATTAATGCATTCGAGGTCTTCTTTTCCGATAATTTCTTTTACTCTCTGGCCATCTTGTTATGCTTTCCAGAAAAACGGAAGCTTAGCTTTAACACCATGCCTAGCGGAAACAAATCGGTTGAACTTTCTTCGTAGATAGCTGTTAAATGCACCACAAATTTCTTTTTAGGATAAACATCCTTTTTGTTTGCAGATGCTTGTTTGGGTCAGAAAGGTCATAAATTTTAACCAACATTATATTGTCACAAAATGGTTCTGTAATTGGTGTGTGTAGTCCGCAGTCAGCATCTTTTCGCCTTCGACATAACAAATATTACCAATATCTGTCACCAGATTATTGTTGCACATATTTTCTGCCAACAGCCATAATCAAATCGCTCATTTGTCGGTTTCACTTTATTCCCAAGAAGTTGAGAAACGTTAATCACCTTGGAGACGCTCATGTTTACCGTTCTAGCTACCGTCAAATACTAAATTGAATACGAAAATTTGTTCCTTAGTATCCTACAGTGGGGCGTATATTCCGAAAATAGTCGAATATGTTGTTATCAATCTTTTATAACTAAGACAAGCGCATCGAAAAATTTATTAAAATGTTAATTTGAATTACCATAGGGTGAATACATTGACCATGACAATGACCATGACTGACCACATGACCATTAATGATATACCACATGACATTGAAATAGTTTCATTGTTACCTATGAACTAGTTACCTAATTGCTTTTAATGAGGTCATGGAAAATCAGCTACTATGTGCTTTGGGGTTGCATTAAAAGCAAGTGTCATGGGGATCTACTAGAAGTGTAACAGCAAAATAATTATTGTGGTTGTACGCCTGCGCCGGTAATTTCCATATGCAAGTTATTAATAATGTGAAAATACGGTAACAATTATTAATGTAACTAGCTGGGGTAAAATAGGTTTAGTTTTGTATGGTTGTAACTATTGAATAGTTTAAACCATAATGCATTTCATTAATGCTTGCGGCATGGTTGAATGAGTCGTGTATTACGGTATCGGGAATCCGTTTGATTAACTGGGTTGTGTGGAAGTTGTGCGAAAAAGATGTGACGTATAGAGGCAATAGATTGTTAAAACGCATATTTGATGGTGATAATGTAAATCGGTTAAATTTGGGCGAAATTTTGTTGATCCTAGCGAAATTCAACTTAAAGAAACCCTGTTATCTAAAATAAATTGTGATAAAAAGTTGTGAATTAAAGTATCTAGGCAGTTGAATTTGTTGTAGTAGTTAACTCGTTTTGGGGAAAGCATTAAAAAAAAGGATTAGAAATTGTGAAAAACGAAGGGTTTCAAATAAAAATTAAAAAATGGGCCATCCAGCTAGCAAGTTGGGGAGAATAAGGAACTCCAAAAAATTAAAGTTTCCATGTACGTAGCACCGGTCATTGGGTAACGGTAGAAATGTGGAACCTATAAAGACGATTATTAATTATGGTTTAGAAAAATAGTAGTTTTCGTGGACTAAATAAAATAGCTTAGACTGGTTAATGTATATGGTTATATATTCTCGTACACATCCACAAACATCTGTTTACGTCCACAATGGCGATACCGGTAGTTTTTGTTTAACAAATAGTAGGAAAAGATACGTCAGGTGTTAGTGTGCGGAGGCACATAGGATCGTTGGATTCAAAAAGAACGGTGCGGTGGGATGTATGGTGGTTCCTCGTTAGAATAATCGAAAGTGGTTAATCGGTCGTATTAGATGTTTAAATAAGCGAAAGTGTAAAGGCCTACATAAACAAAAATTTAATTATCCGACAAAAAAGTGCGCGATGTGCTACACTTATAAAGAAAGTATGGAATGGTGCTTTTTAGCGGCCCTACTCTTAAAAAGGGCGACTGACTTTTCCAAGCAACTACAAGAATAGCAGTAGCGCAGAGAAGGGGTATGCATGTATTATACAGTTGCTACAAAATATGTCAGTTTACGCGTAGCTCGGATGTGTAATTGATCACGACTTAAAGATCCCTCGGAGGTTTAAAAATTCTCAGCCCATTGTCGTTTGAAAATGTTTGGAAATTTATCAGAACGGGGCGAGTCGTTAAGTTAGATGGATGATTGACCGAGTTTTTCTACCTTTACGAGGGAATCGGAAGTTGACGAACATCGAGCATCTAATTTCTATTTGGGCGATATCGAGTACTTACCGGTTCTAGAAATCATTACGTGCGGCCGACCGCTATGCGAAAGATTTGGTTCTAGGAAATGAGCAACCTACGAAAGTACGGAATACTTGGTATTAATGCTAATTGGTTTAGTGGGCGCTCGTGCACTCTTCGAGTGTCTTCGGCAATCTTCGATTGTTTCCAAAGAAAATAATCACGCCTGGCATCTCCGAAAATATGATGTAGAAGCTTATTTAAAATTAAATTACTTTATTAGTAAGTATCCTGTAGACAGCAAGTTGGTATTTTCTTAGTAATGGTTTAAAGTGTTTTTGGTTATAGTAGCACTGCATCTTCTACGACTTGCAGACAATTTGTGTGCGTGTGCTACCACCCTTTTGGATTTTTAATATGCACGCGATCGTATAACATGGAAGACGTTTCCGATGTTTTTACTAACGCATTCGCACCATCGACGAAGCGAACCAAGTGCATGCATTGGCGCTAAATGTATTGGACGAGCAGCGAGGATTATGACGTCATTTAGTTCCCGGTGAATCCTCAACATCGTTCGGTCGTCTTCGAAACCTTCGGTTTGCATTCTATAAGGAACATAAGCAGGCGCGCAAGAGTAAACTTTAGTTATAAGTTAGTTCGCTTACAAGTCAAGTCTTATAGTGCGGATTTTGTTTTGTACAAAATGGTATCTGCAAACGTTTTAAGTGCAATCGGACTAAAATACCTGGAAAATGTCTCAAACGGCACCAGAACAAATGTCGTGGTGTATCATCGGGCAAAGTACTTAAACTGTGGGTCTTGCGGTATCGCTTACGAGAATAGCTTACAGCGACACAAGGAAAACAGCACGGTATGTCATTGCCGTAAACGTTCAGCTCCGCCAGCTTTAGGGTCTTGTACGAAACAACCACGGATTCTGTGTAAAGTGCGCGACCCCCCCCCCGGGTGAAGGTGCACAGCGTTTAAAATGGAGTTAATAAAGAACAGTTGCATATGTGGTTTTTAACAAAAAAAAAAAAAAAAAAAAAAAAAAAAAAAAAAAAAAAAAAAAAAAAAAAAAAAAAAAAAAAAAAAAAAAAAAAAAAAAAAAAAAAAAAAAAAAAAAAAAAAAAAAAGGGGGGGGGGGGGGGGGGGGGGGGGGGGGGGGGGGGGGGGGGGGGGGGGGGGGGGGGGGGGGGGGGGGGGGGGGGGGGGGGGGGGGGGGGGGGGGGGGGTTTTTAGGCTTTGGGATTGGGGTTTTCAAAGGTTTGGTTTGGGTTTAAAAATTGGTTTTAAAAATTTTTTAAAAAAATTTATAAATTTAAAATGAAAAAATTTTAATTTACCCGGGGTTTTTTTAAAATTTGGTCCCAAAAATTTAATTTTGAAAAATTATGGGGAAATTTTGGGTAAAAAAAAATGGGTTCGAAAAGAATTTTTTGGTTTTTCGTTTTAAAAAGGGTTTCCCTTTTCAAAAAAATTAAAAGTTAAACCAAATTTAAAATTTAAGGAAAATTTGGGCCATTTGGGAAATTTTGGGGAAATGGGAAAAGTTTTAAAATTTCGGTTTAAAAAGCAAAATTTTCCCAAAAAATTTAAAAATTTAAATCCCAAAGGGTTTAAAATTTCCTTTTTTCGGAAATTGGGGGAAGAGACTACCGATGTGAAATCCTTTAACACAAAAAGTATGGTTATAACGTCTTCTAGTAATCCGGAAAATATGTACAAGGTCTTAAACGAAACCATGTAAACACCGACTTTATACCCAATTAATAAAATCAGTTTGTCGGGCGAGGGCAACAAAAGTACATCATTCCTAATAGCATAGTAACCTAATTAAGGTAGGTCAGTAAGCAATATTTAATTGCTATTAATTGACTTTCATTTAGCGTACTTTCCTATTGTAATAACCGCATTTGTTTGGAAAAGAAATTATAACAGATTTTTAATTATTAACCAGCGCATTACTTTGGAAAAATTAATGTTTTGAAATACAAATAAATTATTAAAATTTTGTGTGCTTATTTCTTTGTATTGGTTAAAGGACTGTAGATATTAAAAGGAGAGGTGATTAGGAATTGATCTTGGTAAGAAATCTTAAAATCAGGGTAGCTTCAAACTGGAGGATGATGATATCTAAAAATTCTTAAGGAAATTGGGTAGCTGAGAAAATGCTGAATATTAATTGATACCAAACAAAGATAGGTTTGATGTGCCTGAAAGATGCATTGGTTACACAAAGAGAAACTAAAGTATTGTTAGGCTTGCGTTATAGGCGAGATCAGAGCAGAATGTAGAGGTTTGAGAGCTTTAAAGGGTAACTTTGAGGGCGTGTGTCCGATTTCAAATCTGTTTGCAGATTCGAATTCTGCGTAAAATTATCGAGACTAACAAGATGTATCGCAGACTAAAAAATTTATGAGAAGTGCTAAAATGTGCTAACTAGGTAAGAATATGCTTAAAATGTGGGGTAGCTATCCTTGGGATGTTGCAATCTCAAATAATTCTCTAGTCAAACCTTCTGGCTTTAGTCTGGTGAAGTAAGTTTATCATATTAAATTTTGATACGCTGAACAAGATATGGTTTAAAATGTGGCTGAAAGACTGCATTGGTCTAGCAAATTGAACTAGTTTGGTCTAGAATAGATAAGATAAATATCTGGCGTAATAACATATAAGAAAACGTTTATTTAAGGATTCCAATGACGTGTGATGGTAAGCTATGTAGGAGCGGCGATGGATTCAGTGTGTTATCGGGTCGAAACCTCAAATTCCGTCAGTAGACTGAGGATACTCTCGAAGAAAAAGTCCATGTACAGTCGAAGACTTTGGTAATGTGGACTGAAACTAGTTCTGCTGGAAATGACGGTCAGTGTACAAAAATACGATTAATAGTGGTCGTGCAAATACAATGCGTTTGTCACAGTAATGACGTTGTTTAATAGTACAAAGTATTGTGCGCATGTCTTAAAATTTGACATCCGTATGGTGTTGAATTAAGTCTCGCATTTGATTTTCCACCGTCAAATTTAGGACATCTGTCTGAGTGTACGAACTGGTAGGTCAGCTTGTGAAAACGAACGCAGGGATGTGGAGCAATTACTTGCAGAGTTGAAGTTGGAATCAGATTAGGGTATGCTTCTAGAGTCCTTTCTAACGAAAATATATGCCTCGGACTGATAGAAAAATTTGTTAACAGTTGTAATGGAAAATTATAAAAATCATTCGCACATTGGAACAAAGAAAATTACAATTTGTTGTTCAGTGTTATCTAACAAAACTAGAACAAAAAAGGACCGCAAACAAACCAAGGGGCAAGTTGATCAAAACGATTCATGCTCTTGAAGTTCAATAAATCGGGCGTTTCATATGCAAAAGCCTAATGCATATTTCTGTACTAAAATTAGCAACTCTACTCTAATTATATTACAGGTCACGTTGAAGCGTGCGTATGCCTTTTCCGTAATTAATTTCTCGTACAATTTCAGCAAGTAAGACAATGTTATTTGTATAAATTTCAGGTATCTTTAAAACTACTTGTCAATTTTCCCATATAAAACATATAGTTGAAAGGTGTATGATCGTTCAAGAAGCGTTCTCAATTTTCCTCTAATTGTTGCTGGAGTTAGTCCTTGAGAAAAAATCATTCGTAGGATAAGGATGTTGAAGAGTATATCGAATGATAAACTTCCTTACACACTGAAAACGTATTAAGGAAACTACGAAGAGTATCACTGATAGGTTGCTAACCTTCCATATATCGCTACAATTTATTTCGCGAAAGCAAGGTCGTGCCCTTACAAACGCTCAGTTGAAACATCTAAAGTGCTCGTATAACTCAATTATTGGTAAGTTCTCGAGTTTCACAATATACGTATAACAAAGCAGCAGAGATTGATTATTATTGGACGTAATATTTTCATTGTAAGAATTATTTCAGCTCGGTGTAAATAAACTGCGTTTTGACCTCTGAATCGAAATATTAATGATTCTCCAAGCTTATTCTATAAATATTTAAATTCGGTCAAGTCTTGCAAACTTAAAAATGTACTACGTTAAATCTTAAGCTTTCCTCGCAGAAGTTGAGAAATGTTACATCAACACATCACCATAGAGTTGCGTTTGTTCGTGGACGACATCCAAAATTCTAAAATGGCTGGAGAGATTTTATTTTTGTTTTGTTAGCAATGAATAATTGCTATAATGAATACAAATTAATTTTATACGCAGGGAAATTTAAATGTAGAAATTGAAATATTAACTACAAATTATTCGTAGCCAAATTCTCTTTAACACTAGAATAGGCAAGATTTTTCGAAAAATCTTTTTCTAACCTTGTAGCGTTGCGTTAAAGAAAGCTAGAATATTTTCTTTTTAACATTGGTGTATTTGAGAATTTTTTAAAGACTTCGACAGGCTTACCTAGTACTATTAAGAAGAAACAGGTTTTATCAACTGTAACATGCCTAATTCAGGAATGAGACAGGGAAGAAAAATTTTGAAATTTGAAAACTAGTCTCAAAAAAAAATCGTCAAAATTAAAAATTGCGGTAGGAGTAATTGGCACATAGAAAAAGCAAAACAATGCAAGGAACGCCTAAACAAAATTTAAAATAGAGTCAGAAAGGATTTAATACCCTTGAGGGTAATGAAAAGAAGATTTGGATAATCACTATCTGACCAGAAAAATTGCAAGTATAAATTTTAGATTTCTTTGTTTGTAACTGATAAAAATGTTATAATCTAGGTAATTTAGATTTATAATAAGTTCTCATGTTTAATATTTGTAAAGTGGGTTGTAACACTCATTTGAGGGAGGACGTTCCCATAAGCACCGTACGAAAGAAAAAAAAAGTGGTTTGAAACAGATGAATAGAATAATTGAAGGGAAAGAATAAATAGGTAAAGATATAAATTGCACGAGGTCGAGTGGTTAGCCGGTAGATACAAAAGTACGTGCCAGGCTATACGGCTTAGCTGCTTGCGGAGAGTGGGATGGGTAGAAAACCACTCATGGCGGAAGCCAGGTGAGATTGGCCAACCGCAAGGAAGGAATAAAAACTCGGAAGGCGTCAGGGACGCCGTAGAAACAAGATCCAACGTCGCGATCTGACTGCGACGCGAGTTAAGGTTTGGACCTTAGGAGCTGCCTTTTTAAAAACCAGTTTCAAAACTTCTTAACAAATTAATTTTATTATACAGAAATTAATCGTGGAATTTTGACAAGTTGATTAATGTTATTCAAAATTAACTAATAAATGTTGTTCCGTTTATATTGTAAATAAATTACAGCTACATTTATTTTCGGTTGAGTTTGTTGATTATTTACGTTCGCCTCGGTATATTTAAATTTGTGAGAGTAAATTTCCATGGTTTACTTCATGCACACGCCAACAAGTGCCGCGAGTGGTAAGACTGAGAATATCTTGATTCTCAACATATGCAATCTGTTGCTATTGGGTCTCATTCAGACTTTTCTTATTACATCCCGCATCATTGCGTTGTGAAACCCGAAAGCGTAAGTACAAAATTACGAGATGTTTTCAACGCCTCCGCTAAACCTCTGTCTCAATCGTCCTTAAACGATCACTTGTTTGTTGGGCCGAAGTTGCAACCCGATATTACGCAATTTTGTTACAATTTCGTTTACATCCTTATGTTGTCACTGCCGATATTCGCCAGATGTACAGACAAATTCTTGTAAATCCCGCTCAGTGTGACTATCAACGAATTGTTTGCCGCTTCTCCCCCTGAGGAGCCCATTCAGGATTTTAAATTAAATACCGTTACGTATTGAATTAATTGTGCTCCCTTGCTTGCCATACGAACGCTTCAGCAGTTGGCCGTGGACGAAGGGAATTCTTATCCGTTAGCCGCTTTCGCACTTCGCCACCATACTTATATTGATGACATTGCTGCTGGTGGAGCTTCTATTGAATCAACCTTCGCTCTACGTAATCAACTAATTGCTCTTTTAAAACTTGTTGGTTTTGAACTTCATAAATGGTCAAGTAACCATCCCAAATTGTTAAAAGATGTTTCCGCTACGCAATAATTCGCGCAACCCCGCTCCCCTAAAAGCTTTAGGTCTTCAATGGAATCCCACTTCAGATAATTTTTGTTTTCTAGTTCAGCCACTAGGTGCCCGCTGTACCAAACGCAATCTACTTTTATCCCCCCTTACTTTTCTGGTAAAACACTTAGTTAAACGTTTATGGTCATTAAAATTAGAATGGGATGCTCCCTCTTTCCCTGACCTCTTCCGATTGTGGGAAAGAGACTTGCATGAATTACCGCTTTTTTCGGATTTTGCTTTACTCCGCTTGCTTATCCCGCCTCAGTTTACTACGTGCTGACGCTTCCAAACGTGGCTACTGTGCTGTTGTTTATTTTCGCTTAGTTACCCCTTCCGCCGTTAAAGTTCGTTTAGTGTGCGCTAAGTCTAAGGTCGCACCCCTTCGTACAATCTCTTTACCCCGTCTCGAATTGTTGGCCGCTACACTGGTATCAAAATTATTAATCTTTGTCCTCAAAACCTTTGATTCGAACCTTACTTTTCATAAAATTTACTGTTGGTCTGACTCCATGGTAGTACTTTCGTAGATTCGTTCCCCGCCGCAGCGTTGGAAGACTTTCTTCGCCAATCGTGTTGCTTACATTCAGGAAAACACGTCTCGCGCCTCTTGGCATCACACTCCCTCCACCAAGAATCCTGCCGATGTCGGGTCACGTGGTTTACTCCCTACCGACTGGTGTCAATGTTCTTTATGGTGGGCGGCTTCACTAACCTTGTATCGGTTTTTTAAAAACTACAGTCATTATATTCCGCTTTCAGATATTCCTGAAGTTCTCACTGAACAAGCTCTATTGTTTTATCCGCTGTCGTAACCTCCTCTTGGATTCAATCAATTCTAGACAATCACTCCTCCTTTCCGTTTATTGCGCGCATCGTTGCTTGGATTCTCCGTTTTCGTCATAATCTACGTCACCCACTCGTAAGGTACTCCGGACCTTTGTCATCTTCTGAGTTGCACAATGCTTTAATCCCTTTGCTTGTGTATACTCAACAATCTTATTTTGCTGTCGAGCTTGAAGCCATTCATTCTGGATTTTCTTTAAAAAAGAGTTTTTGCATGTTGTCCCCTTTTATTCGTGATGGAATCTTGGGCGTCGGAGATAGCCTGGCTCACGCGCCTTTGTCCCCTAACCGTAAATTTCCCGCTCTGTTACCTAGCAAAAGTCAATGCACTGATCTGTATGTTACTTACGTTAATTTAAAATACTACCACGGGTGCTCAAATGGTCCATTTTCTGTTCAATCAACACTTCTGGATTATTTCTGGAAGGCAATCTCTCCGTCGTAGTGTGAGTCACTGTCTAACGTGTTGGAAGACCAATTCGGTCGAATTGCAACCTCCTTTGGGCAACCTGCCTTCATGTCTAACTCAAGTCAAGCTCCTTTTGCGTTCGAGCGTCGACTTCGCTGGATCGCTTTTCTATTACTGTGTCAAAGCTCTGCCGTTTGCCCTCAGTGTAGAAAAAAGAATTCTTTTTTTTTCTTTTGTTTTTGTAAATCCTTTTTTCTTTTCCTTTTTTTCGCTTTTTTATTTCGCCCCCCATGCCTTATTATTATTTTTTCTTTAAAATGCCTTGCATTTTGGTGGGCGGTATGTTCCGTTTATATTATAAATAATTTACAGCTACATTTGTTTTCGGTTGAGTTTGTTAATTATTTACGTTCGCCTCGGTATATTTAAATATGTAGAGTAAATTTCCATGATTTACTTCATGCACACGCGAACAAGTGCCGCAAGTGATAAGACTGTGTTATTCCGCATGTGCAAGTGTAATATTTAACTGGAAAACACACGAAGCTAGAGTATCGATTTGTCGTTCAAGCAGACCGCATCGCTGTTTCACATGTTCTACGTAAAACAAATTAATTAGACGAACCGCTTTTCTTCAGAACCGTTATTGACATAAATGTGCTTTGCTACCCCCGCAAAAAGCAGAGTAGATGTTATATCGTTTTTTTCGTTGGCACGGCTTTATAAACACCAGGTGAGTGCTTTTAGTAAACGATTGAACTGATTAAAAACATTAATTATATGTTGTTTGTTTAATTATCACTTAAATTTTATATACAGTCCACTTCTCTCTACCAAAGAGCTGTTCGTTATTTGTTAACTATCATTTTCTATCGCTTCAGTTATTTTACAAATGTACTATTTTGAGTAGTCTAGCGAACTGTAATGCTAAAGCGGATCACTCGACTGACTGCCGGGTGCTTAAGCTCCCGGGCTTTTTATAATGTTCCTACCCCCTCACATGGCTGTGGGAACTTGCAGATCTCATGTCTGCTTATTCTTAATACTATTCATAATTACAATGTTGTAATCTTAATTTCTAAGTAATCACGGTACCTGACCGTCTGTGATCTGACATCCGCAGTGTCACTATCGTCTGCGATACAAAGTAGCGCATCCGTTCTCATGAACCAATATCGTTTAAGTAATTATAGCATTACTATACATACCAACGACGATAACAAATAATGCGCGTAACAGGAATATAACAAAGTTGCCTTTTATTTTATTAGTAAAGAATTAATTAGTAGTAAGTAAACTCGTTAGAACCCATTAATAAGGTGTAAAATTAGCAGAACGAGTTCACTATGCAATTAAACAAGAACAAATGCCTTCATAAACATTATCAACTTTAGATTAGAATTGAATTGCAAGTGTTCGATAAATACCAACAACCAATAAACAACAAGTAAAGCGACTGTAACGCAGCTACAAGATAAATCATGAAGTAAAGTAAGCCAAGAAATGGCGCGACAGGTTCAACAAATCTAATAATGATTATAAAATAGAAGAAATTGAACTTTATGAAAATTAGCATTGCATCAAATTTTGAGGTCAAGTTCAAAGCATTTTGACCTTTAATAAATTATTTGTGTACCTTTTAACAAAGATTAGATAAGAATTATTAAGTAACCCCTAGGAATTATTTTGTTTGAACTTAAGCCGTAAACTGTACTATATTCTTTTGTATGAAAGAAAAATGTTTCTGAATGTATAGATGTTTCTAGAGATAGCTGTGTTTCATTTCATTTTGTAAATTCCATAGTATAATTTTCGTTGAGTTAGCCAGGCAAAGAAAGAATAGGAAGGTAAGATAATAATTTGAAATTTTCCATTGCTGTACCTAAACCACAGTATAATTTGGGAAAACCCCAAACCGCAAGCGTTGTCACAGCAATATATAGTGATGTGCTAAAGAAGTCACAAGAGTTCATTCAGCACCACATTCTGTGGGAAAAAGCTGACTCAAAGCGGAGAAAAGTAAGATTCTCCAATATTTAATTTTCACTTTCTATAATATTCTTGTAAGATTCTCATATAAAAAAACAAGTTTTTAGTACACATGGTGTTGACAATTACAATTTAAAAACCAAGCCCAACCTTAAAGCAATCGTTAATCCGTGTATAAATATTTATTCTTGTGAAAATACCTTTAAAACAAATTTATCGAATTTACGCAGACTGAAAAGTCCGTGAAACGAATCTAAAAAGTAACTTCCATAATGCTTTCATACGTTTTAATAAATAACATTTAATTAACGTAATACACTGCATTTATTTACATGCTTTGAAAGTGGGGGGAGATAAAGGAGCGGCTCCGTGGCGTAGTTGATATACGAGTGACTACTATGCCCAAGGTCCCGGGATCGAATTCCGACATGGTCTGCTTGAAAAATGTTGGGCAAGAATTTTTCACAAGAATACGCCCTTATTCGGATTAGAGGTAGAATGTGGATCCGTGTATGAATGTTGCCACGAACGTTAACGTTCCCTAACTTATTTGGAACAGTAAGGTTTCCGCAAAATTCAAAATTTTCAGGTAAAAGAAAACTCGTTTTCTGGTAAATGTAGTAGAGGATGTAAGGTAACAACAAAATTGGTAGCTGAAATATTTGTAGAACTTAGCATAAAAAAAACTGTCACCACTGATTAAGTATTGTAGGTAGTGACAACGATCCAAAGTCACTAGACATGTGGTCGCCCATACAGGAAACGTTAGATCACCATCGCCAAGATTCGTACATGTGCACATCAACATAGTAGGTCCACCGGCAGGCATCGAGAGATACTGATGCATCTTTAACTGCATCTATCGATTTACAAGCTGGACAGAGGCACTACCATTACAAAACATGGAGGCAACGACGGTAACCAGAACTTAAATAAACCAATAGATAACGCGCCTTGTCACACTTTTTCGTGTAACAATGGATTAAGACTGTCAATTTGAATCCCATTGTTTAAACAGTTAAAAATCTGGATCCACAAAAGTGTGCATATCAGCTCATCTCACACAATCTGATAGATTGGTAGAGAGACTTTCCCTGCAACTGCCCTAATCTCGGTCATGAGATCGAGAAATGGACTCAATTGTCTTGCTTAGCATTAGAAACGCTCGGAAAGAAAACAAACGCAGAATTGATCTTTAGCGAAACCCTATACCTTCCAGGCGAATTCCTCTGGATTACGTTGGAAAAAAATAAAGCCAACAAACTATCATCAGAGGCAAACTTTTACGTTGCAAGAGCTTTATTTTAAGTGGTTGAAGGTAATAAGGGGGCTCTAAACAAAACATAGATGGAGAATGCAAAGTATTCGCATGGATCAAAAGAAAATGCAAGTACTCCCAAGCAGGTAGACAAATAAGAATGATTTTTAAAAGTTCAAATAAAACATTTCTGCGTAAATAATAATGCACAAGTCACACTTTTACTTCCATTGTTAACTTATTGTTTGATACTATACAACAGACGAATGCTCTTGGTGAACGGCGCTTCCATACGCCTGCTAGAATCTTGCTTACGTACTTTATTGAAGATCGCGTGATACCATACATGGGCATAATGCGCTAGACCTGACGATCGACGTTGCTTAGACCTCCGACTAGGCAATTCGTATGTTTCGTTGCTCGGCGATTTCACAGTTATTTAGTAATAATTCGTTTAGTAACTTCTTTAATAATTTCGTTTAATTGCAATTCATTATTAGTTTAAAAAATGATTAAATAAAGTAGCAGCAAGCTCTCAGAATTAAGGGCCAATGACCAAAATCTTCTCCTTTGTTTAACAGGTGGTTGTTAAAAACTTTTAGAACCAAGTGATATCAGAAGTAAATAACTCTAGTTCACTACAACAACATTTGAAACATCTTAGAGGGTAAGCACCCCAAAATATACTCGACCAAACAATCTGGTGACGATTAGACTGCTACATATTTCTATAACTAAATGGGCATACAAGTGTTTAAAACAAACAACTCGGTCTTATTGTCAACAGGTGTAAGATATACTGCACTTTCAAAAAAAAACAACATAACAGATGACTGATAAAGGCAGACACGACCTTGCTGTAATTTCACAAACAAGCACACTTGGTTTATCAACTACCACAATATCCTATCCACCTTTACAGGCATCGACTGACTTGTTTATTCCCTTTCAAAAGTCTACGAGGATGTGTTACTCTCCGTCACCACCAACTAGATCAAGGACTTCATCAGTAAGCTCCGTCCTTTTGGATACGCAGAAATCCAAGAGAGCAAGTGACGAAGATGAAAGTATATCGACGAGTAACCTTAAAAACATCTCAGCCAAAAAAAGATATCACAGAGTACGTATTCCGAAACGGTAATAAAATAAACAAAAACAGTGCCCAATGTATCGCTAAGATTCGAAGATATGACCATCATCGCCGCAGCTGCTTCACAAGACGAAATTACACCAGACCGAGAATAACTTTAAGGTTACAACACATAGCAAAAGCTAACACAAACAATTACACCACAGCTCCAACTACAACTACCAACTCACTTATGCTTCCGTTGTCGCGTTAATCCTCAGCTCACAACACCTTCCACCAGCATAACCTCCCTCAAAACCATCACCTTAAAACCTATATCCACTGAAACCACGACATACCAACGTCTCAACATTATAAAACAGAACTTGCGTGCTTCCCGCCCTGCTCTCTTTATCCGTTGCATTTGTCCGTTAAATACAGTCGCCACCATCAGAACTGATAAACCATCCGACCTAGGTATAATCTCCAAATCAAATCAAGAAATCTGTTCCATTTGTGTTTCTAAACCTCGTCGACCTCAGCTAATTATCTTCGATATAGACATCTTGAATCCAGGCACCCTTGCATACATCGATCGTCAAAATTTCCTCCAGCACCTAATTCTTAAATATTCCTATCTCATTGACATATCTGTAGCCATACATCGTAGCAAAAGTGACCTACAATCTATTTCTAAACGCTTTTCCCGCCTCTGCATAATCTTAAAATCAAAATCACATATCTACATAACAAAGTCGTGTCGCATACAAGATTTGGTATCAGTAACAAGGTACCACAATTGCCAAAGGTTTGGCCACTCCACAAAAGTATGTACAACTGTTACCACTGCGGCTATTGCACTAAAGAACACGCGACAAGATCGTGTCTCATCCTACAATCCCTATCACCTACATGCTCCAACTGTCTCCGACTCAGCCGCCCTGACAACCTCTTGGTTACCATCCCGGATTGTCCTGTATACAAGCAACCCCTTGAAATATCCAAATTACGAACTGATTATTGATATTAACCCTAACACGAATAATGTCCCTGGTCCATTCCAGTTACCCAATATCCTTCACTCTCCAGTTTCCAAATCATTCAAATCAACTTAAACACTCCGGCTACGATGCGTTAGAATTCTCCTATGTCTTTCAATAACAGACTATATCGTTAGCGAGCCTCCAAAAGCTGTACCTTCTAAACAATAAAATTCCCAATCTTTCTCACCATGTTAGATTCTTCGAACACTCTAACCTGACATACCTAATATTTTCAGCGACCATAATATCGATTCCTCTGTACTATCATCTCTTTCAACGCCGCAAATCCCAACTGAACAACTTTATTGAAAAATAGGGACATTGCACATGATATCAGCGTACTTTCAGTACAACGCAGACTTACAGATTTATTTAAAACAACACATTACAAACCATTGGACCGGCACTTTGGTACATTGACACCACAGACGAACGAGGTACTCTCTTAGAGGATTAGCAGCATCACTAAAAAATCCTAAACACTTCAACTACTGTTCCATCCTGGGAATCTCTTTAACACAAGTCAAACATATCAGATGTAACCTTGGCCACTCCATCGCCTAAAAATCTAGTAGATTCCTGGACTATCACACACCTAATTCAATCCAGTAACCACAATTCCATAATATTTAAGATTGTGTCAAATTTACCACCACGACAATTTCAAAAGCTCCTTACTACAATACAAACAAAGCAAACTGGCCACTCTTCCTAAAATCACTAAACAAACTTACGACTAATTCTCAAAGCTCTTTTGCTTCTGCTCATAACCAAGAACGCCTAAGTACACTAATCCATCCGTCCAATGTCTCAACTAAACAATCCCCAAAAGGCACCACGTGACGCGCGCTTCGCCCTGGTAGAGCTCATCGCTGCAAGAGGCTAGATCTCATATCAAGAACTTGAGACACAAGATACAACGACTAAAACGAAGAAACAACGTGAACGAATACCCGATAACATCTATAGCGAAATTTAAATAGAATATTTGCTAAGTGAGAAAGAACCACCTCCAAAAAATTATTGATGAACCACATACTGACCCATGGAAAACACCGCAGACTAGTTAAATCCCTTCCACCAAATTCCAAATCATACTCACTTCTCTACAAAATCTCACCATTCAAAACACCTTAGCCCTATTTCTAAATACAGTCATCCTCTCCATCTCATCAGACGTCCTCACTTACAAATAACAACAAATAATTGACAATTGCATAACCCCTCCAAACATTCCTGTTGTTACAATAGTGATCAACTTAAACCCTCAAAAATCATACCGCCTAGATCAAATTTCCAACATCATCATCCAAAAGTCATGACTTGTAATTCGATCTACAATCCACCCCTGTTCCGTGATTGCCTAACAACCGTATCCTTTCCTGATATTCTTAACAAGCAAGCATCACCTTAATTTTAAAACCTTCACACACATACACACCCCGAGATCCATCTTCCTATGGACTAATTGCCCTTCTCCCAACCTTCGGAAAACTATTAGAAAAAATTGTCTTCCAAAAAATCCCTAACTCACATTGAGACATACTCCATTATATTCAGTAACTAACATGGATTCTGTCCAAACCCTAGTGCACAACAAACCATTCACTCCCTAATGACCAAAGTCAAATCCTCTAAACATAAGTATGTCCTAGCCGTTTTTCTTAACTTCCACACCATTTTTGATCTCCCTAGGTGGCCTAATATACTGAACCAACTCAAATCCATTTAGCTTCTTCAATATCATAAAATCCTTTTTATCATGTTGCACTGCCACACTAAAATCCAACAACTTCTTCGCTACTTCAACTATACTTCAAGGCTGCCCTCAATGGTCCGTTCTGTCACCTACCTTATAGAACCTATCCATTAACCCCCTCCTAGATCCCAACAAACCAAACACCTACACTTTGCCTACGCAGACGACCTACTTCCTTATCTATAATAACTTCCGATTAGAACTTGAAACCACAGCCAACACCCCAATGCAATAAATAGAATACTGGTCCTTTCTTAATAGACAACCTATCTCTCCTACCAAATCAAAAATGCTGCTCCTAAAGGCTTCATCAACCCCCGTCGTAGCCCAAAAATCCACAACCTAGTAACATCTTTTACCGTCTTAGATTCTGTCTCTTATTTTGGAATTAACCCGCTTTAAAATGCACGTTTATCTTATAGGCATCCGTTCAAAAACCAAATTAATCCTGTAAACATCCAATGGTCCCTTCCCAAATCTCTCCAACTCACAAGGAAACTGATCCTAAATAACATCATTATCCCCATTGTTCGCTATGGTTCCTGGTTCTCACTTAACACCCTCTTTCTCGTAGAATCATCAGCTTTATAATGCACCCGTACTCCTGTACGTACCCTGTCTTTCGCTCCACCTACACTGCAGTTTTATATACGCTCCTAAATATCCCACTTCTTGAAATTCATCTGTACCCCGCTTTACAAATCTGACACCTAAAATTCTCAAGACCAGTTCAACCTTATAAAGAAACAGTCTCTCTAGAAATATACTGAACTATCCCTATTACAAAAACTAAATCTCGCATCTACAAATACCTGCTCTATTCCTGATAATAACATTGGACAAATCCAACAACGGCGGATTCACCTTTCGGATGTTTCACATAATCAGAGAAATTTCTACTACTATCCAAAACTTCAGCAGAACAACCTTATAATTCCTCGCAGGGTGTGGTAAATTCCACCAAAAACTACACTTCTTCCACTTTGTTCCTGCCAGTAAAACGTTCCTGAAACACACTTTAGCACCTAATCTACTACTACCCAAACCACACACCCTTACGAAACACCTTCAAGCCCAATAGCAATTTAGACTCCTTTATCTCACTTCCAAATCTAAATTTTCTAGTCATACACTATTCTCTCCCTCTCAACTGCTTCTCACAAGACATCTTAGAAAACAAACCACCTATTCTCCACTAATAACTCTTAACCTGCGGTACCCAAGTATTACAATGTAGTACCTTTGGGTGGAGCATTGAAAAATCACATGTAGGGTACTCAAGAATTAGGCGGATCCGTGGCTTGGTTAGTTCGCGCATGACTATTAAGCCCAAAATCCAGGGCTCTATTCTGGACACGGGTCGCTTGAAAAATGTTAGGTACGCATTTTTCACAAAAATACGCTCTCGTTCGGAGGTAAAATGTAGGTCTCGGGTGTGAATGTTGTCACGCACGTTAAAGATGACTACCTTGAATGGAACAGCACGGGTTTGGCAAAATTCAAAATTTGCAAGTAAAGAAAATCGCTTTCTTGCTAATTTACTGCTTTAGGGTGCAGAATTGAAAATTGAAATGTAGGGTACCGAGTTGCCAGGTGGCTCCATAGGTTAAATAAGTTTGCGTATAACTATTTATCTCCAGATCCCGGATTCGATTCCCGACACGAATTGCTTGAAAAATGTTAGGCAAGAATTTTTTACAAAAATATGCCCTCGTTCGGATGAGAGGTAAAATGTAGATCTCCTGGGTGAATGTTGTCACGCAAGATAAAGATCCCTACCTTGCTTAAAATAGCAATACTTAGGCAAAATTCAAAATGTTTAAGTAAAAAAACTCGCGTCCTGGCCAATGTGTACCTTCGGGTGGAGCATTGCAAAATCAAATTGGGAGGAGGGGTTAGAGGTCAGATTTAAAAACTTTCCGACTCCGGCTGGGGGTTCGCGGTGGAGTGGCGTGAGCAGAAAGAACATTTGTAGACTGCTACTCATTGGTTCAATTAAAGGAGACACCTCCAAGAAATTATCAGTGGACTCATTTATAGCATACCGTTCTTCAACACTCCAGTCAATTTGGGATAACAATATTCCTGGCAAAGCGCGTATCTACAAATGCTTCCTAACAGTTCGTGAATATACATTTATCTCAAACATTTTGCCCACGTAAATTATTACTCTTCAAATGACATGTATAAAAGTAATGTTAATTTATTGCATTACCGTACAGAAATCGTAATACTATTACACAAATTCTACCATGACAAATAAACAAACTACTCAATAAGTGAACAAACCTTACCTTGATTAATCTTGGTAGTTAAAGTTAAAGCTAATTACTACATCGTCCTAATACGGCTATTTGTGCCCTGTAAATGTTACGTATTATTTCTTTAGCAGGTACATTCGGGTCGGATGGTTTATTGGCATTTATTCCACAAATTTGCAGCAAACGTTTTTTTCACTTACAACATTAAAACAGGGAATACATAAGATATTAAGAGAAGGAAAGACAAAAAAAACTTCACAGGTACTTCACTGCATTCCCGCACTAACTGGTTACTTCGTCCATTCAGTATGGTAGCTCAAGTTTGCTACACACGGCGCTCGTTTCACACAAATTTCTAAAAATCCTCTTCTATATTGCACGTTCTCATTGGTTAAAGCAATGCCGCACATTCTTCGTAGCTTGAGCAACGTCTAATCTAATATTCCACTCACACGAAATATATAATAACATAATACATTTTTTCGAATAATTCCTGACAGTTCATACAAATTTAAAACAGCATTCTTATTCGTCATAACCTACTTGCACCAACTAAATTACGATGAGAAATATACTTCCAACTTAGGATTGAAAATCCCCTGTGATTAGTTACTGAAATAAGGCATGTGACGTCAAAAAGCGTAACAATATTGGATCATATATTGTGCACAATAATTCTTTTAGACCAATCCCGCCCATCAGATAGTTCATTCATTCTCAAAACACAACCTAACAGTATAATATGAGTAGGTGCCGCTGTACTTGGGGGTCGTCTCCAATACTCCGCCTAAAGGTACTACATTGAGAACACACTTTAACAGCTAAATTATATTACGTTGTATCCGGGACGTCACTGATTGCGTAACCCCGAGCGTAATTTATTATGCCCCAAATTTGGTTACAATTAGTGTCGTCAAACGGGTAAAGCCAACAATGTAAAAATAAGCCAGGTTCTTACTTGCTTATTAGCTGGAACCAAAGGCACCCTCCGCTCGTCTTCAGGTGGATCCGGGTAGCGTGGGATTAGTTTCTTCTATGTTTTGTAACGAATACAATTTCGTTCTTAGCTAGTTTACGCCTTTTTATAATTATTAATTTACGATTATCCTTTACGGTATTGAAAGCGTAAATTTCTATTCCATTATTATAATATTTATTCGTTGTCGTGTGGAGCTCCATCTATGTTTATGGGTTTAATGTAGCATTTTTGTTTCCCTGATATTCGCTAACGTGTTGATGCTAGAATTCGGTCCACTGCGCTTGCTCGCTTTAGTAAAACACTTTATTGCTTTAGTTTATTTTAATTTGAGGATGTAATCAGATAGACACTTATTCGACGCGTGATCGAGCAGATTTTTTGAAATCATGAAGTCCGACAGGCATGTTGTCTGGTGCAGAAGAATTTTTTTGGTCTTTGTAGTAGAAACCATCACTGGGGTACATGCTAGGGAATTAGGAAGAACTTTTTGGTTAGTATTCTTTCTTAGTCAGTCGACCCTTAAGATGATTTATAGGATATGGTTTTGAAAAAACATCATCACGGTATGTAATTATTTTCATTTTGAATTTAAATTAATGTTCTGATTTTGTAGTGCAAATTTAGTTATTGAGTATTGTAAAGTTTTAGTTACTAATAAGTATTGCAAAGCATTTGGTTATTAAGTATTTCAAGCTGAAATGTGAAGATGCCCTTGTCGTAAACAACAAAATTTAAGCGTTCCTTTTCGAATGGAAATCAAGTTTGTAATCCAAGATACATGTGAAGGACGTGCAGCTGTTGTTTGATTTGTACACGAGAATTGATGGGCGACGGTGCAAAGTTCATTCTCGAATAAATTGGTAACTACTAATTGCTACCGAAATCATATGGATGTCATGCGAACTTTTGAGGTAAGTGTTTTCTTATTCAGTTCACGTTACACTAAAAATTACAGGAAATGTAGCGATTTTTTTTTGTAAATTTATATAGTAGTTTAAATTGGTGTAAGTTTTTTTTTGTTCAATATTTAATCGTTTAATTTTGTATAAAGGTTCGTAAGAACGTAGAAAATTTAAAGATAACTTCTGAGAATTTAAAAGGTTAAACAAGAATTTGTTTGTAACTTAACAGGTGACATCTTAATGTTTGTTTGTTACACTTTATGGTCCAGTTTGTTAATCGAAAGTATAATAGTTTACAGATTATTTTATACCATAAGGCTATTTGATCTTTCGTTCAAGGAATAAGTTTTTATAAATATCTAAACTTAACCGTACATAAAATAAGTTCAATTCTTTTACTTATTCACTTGTAAACCAAAACAGGATCCTTTTTCGGTAATAATTATAAGTTGTTACGTATTTTTAAAAACACAATCCTTAAAGGATTTTAATAAATTAAGATTTTCGAAATACATAAAATTAATAAGAGATAATGTATAAATACTTTGATAGTTTGATTGCTAAAAAACATTAATGCATGTAAAGTTGTATAAAATATATGTATATATTTCTTTAACCAAATAGAAAATAGATTATGTTATTCTAAATTTTATTTTCCTTGATGTTTATAATATTTTTCTCACAATTGGTACGAACAAATTCATAAAATTGAGTATAGAAAGAAAGGCTACCAACATTCTATTGGTAAGATATTTTAGAGTTATATTTTCGAATTGCTAATTTTTGAAATTTTTTTGTGATAAATTGACTAGGCTCTAGTGAAGACCTTGTTGTAAGAATTTCTTGAGGTGGTTATATTTTCAGACAGTACAAGCTAGCAGTGTTGAAAGTAAGTAAGTATTATGTTTATATGTTTTGATTGCTGAGAAGATGTTTTTTTCTTTTCGAAGATTTCGGAAGATACGGTGGCGTCCATAATATTCTCCTTTTTATCGTATACCATCCTACGACCCTAGCTCATAGCTCTGCCCTAAGTTGAAGAAACTTAACTGGCTGAAAAATTTTATTTGACGGTCCCTTTATACAAAAAGCCGCTTACCATACATTTTACCTTGACCTTGAATTTTAGACAGGAACTCCCTCTAGTTTCTAGTGGCTCTGCCGCCTATAAGGTGGACTAGTTACATTGAAAAAATCAGATGTAACAGTTTAACCAAATGCGGTCAGCGAAGTGAAAGAATCTACACTTTTACGGAACACGAGATGTTTATTAGGTAATTAAAGGAAAGGTAAAAGGATGCGAATAGAATACTTCGCCAGGAATTAACGCTTATCCGCGTTTGATACTGTGCGATAGACTATAGTCAAGTCCCTTACTTTCAAATAATTTGTTCTCACGAGCTTGTAGGTGTCCCCTCTATATAACGCTTCTCATTAGCTAGATATAATAAACGCACTTTGTTCAAGATGTGAGAACATTCGTGCTAGTGCAGAATACAAGCAATATATTTGGAGACTTCACCCCTAGTTCGTGGGAAATTATAACCATAAACTTTAAGCGTAATACTTAATGAAATTAAGATTGCAAAAACCATTTCTTTTATTGAATTCAAAATTCTTTTAATCCTAATATTAAAATGGAACTTGATGCAGCCAAAAGGCACAACAATCACCTCAAAGCTTTATAAAGAAAAAAGTCTTTTGTACTAGAATTCACATGCACTA
The DNA here is from genome assembly GCA_036346225.1 of Platerodrilus igneus. Taxonomy (NCBI): domain Eukaryota; kingdom Metazoa; phylum Arthropoda; class Insecta; order Coleoptera; family Lycidae; genus Platerodrilus; species Platerodrilus igneus. The sequence continues at coordinate 9,899,617 of JARFIW010000266.1, read as the reverse complement.
AAAACTTAAGTTTATTAATGTCTCCAGGCGCTACTTAATTTTTGAACCGTAGCAATAATTGCAATACCGAGAAACGGAAATGAGTAGCCACTCGATATTTAAGGTACCTCGTTTAAGGCCGCAGAGGTCTTGTTTGTCACTGTGTCGACCGTGCAAGTTAAGTCGGAGAATATGAGACTCAACCACTTAAAATTAACACTTAAATTCGCTATGAAACTAAATACCAAGTTCATTTATATCGTTGCACATTAATGTATACAAATTTTCATCAATGTCTTTTGAGATATTCTCTTAAGCTAAAGAAATTTTATAGTGGCTTTTAACAAGATAAAGGCAAAATGTATTGTAGCGGTATAAACGTTAAGTTAACGATTTAGCCAGTACTACTGCATTACCAATACATAGTTTCTTAAATCAATTTTATCAAATACAAAATTAAAATACAAGTTAGCTCTTTTCTTTTTTACAATAATAAATCCTGCCTTTGGTTCGGAACACCAAATAGATAAGGTAATTTTTCAAATGTATTTTTCAAGAAGAAAGATATAGATAATATATTTATGGTTTAGAGTGTTGTGTAGGTAAGATAAAATTTCGAGACGAAAAGGAGAGATAACAAACCATTTGCGGTCCCAAACGTTTACCAATTAAGGTAAAACATCTGATATACGTTCAGGAAAAAGTAACTGACCAACTATTTAGGGTCCTATATTAGATAAGGTCTCAAAGACACTACAAAGAGAAAAATAAGTAACAAACCCTTTGTGGTTCGAAATATTTAGTTAACATAAAATCTTCAAGATATTATCAAAGAGTAAGATAAGCACTAAACATTAACGGTTTAATCTTCTTACATTCCAAATTTGGAAATGTACATTTATAAATATGTGAGTAAGTTCCCGTCAATATTTTAAAATAGACTTGTTAATTTTCGCCATCCCGGACAGTTGCCGTTGCGCAAAAGAATGCGCAGGCGCGGAGTAAATGGCGCAAATGCGCGAGTGACACGACAGGATTAGCCACGAGACGTCAAGCCGGTAACATCTACATGTGTCGTGGTGTCTGCCTTTTCTCCTTTTTTTTAGGATGTAGGTTCCGGTATCTTATCTTACTTTCTACCGTACCTCTACCTGTATTCATTCGCCTTACCTACGAACGACGAAAGAGGAGAGACGTTAAATTTGGATTCAACAATGACTTAACGCAACCCACACCCAAACAACAACGAGGAGATGCCTTGAGATTTAACTGCAAGGCGCGTTTTAAGTAAGTACATTGCTTTATTTAAATTATAAATTAAGAATCGTATCATTGTAAACGGGTTTGGTATTTGATACAATTTGCCGCGTGATTATGCTATAATATACAATTGCGCAATATTATGAACGTGGACCGTATCAGTGGTGCCAAGCGTATCAATCTAATAATTAAGATAAGATAATATCTTAAGAACAAATTTTAAAAAAAGATAATGTAAAATTAATTTTTGTTCCAGAGGTCTTATATTTGTCAATACACACCGTCTCTCTTACAAATATAATAATAGAAAGAAGGACTCCCGAAGAAGTTGAGTGATCCCGTAGGAACCTGAAAAGAGGTTTCTACTCATGCCCTTTAAAAGCAGAAGTTCTGTGAAGCGGCACTCGTTTATACGATTAGCATGAGGGACCAAATAGAAAGGGGAATGCAGTTCCTGCAATCCTGCGTCGATTGTGAAAGGATCGGTACACAGACCAAATCAAATAACATATTCACTGTCGGCTACTTTAATGTAGATCAGCGGAAAGCAGTGGCAATGTACAGCTAACGGAGGTTTCGCACACCCTCGGCCTAATGTCTGGAGGCAACAACCCTCTAATTATGCAGCGACTTAGAAAGTAAAATAAAAAATAGAAGTTAGAGAAAAGATATAACAGGGAGATGGGATATTTGGAGCTTTATAGAAACGGGGTAGAAAAGGAAAGAGGAAGGGCTTGCATTGAGCAAAAGTGATAGAAAAAAAACGGTGGATAACAGAGCACTACTCAAACAACCAACATGTAGTTAACAGCCGAAGTTGGGGACCACCATTCATATGCGATGGACGGTCGTCTCGGGACTAGCCTCGGGACAGGTCTAGCAGAGGAAAAAAAATAAGTTTGAAAACGGAGATAGAGGGATAAGAAAGAGTAAAGCTTTGGGTACAGGGTATAGAGTGGAGAATGTTCATATTAAAACACATTGGTCTGAAGGTCCACCTACGGCGTTAATAACAAAAGAAGTCCTATTCTAACACGTCGATATTTATAAACAACTGGGCTTAAAATAGGATCCAGACAAATCATCTTGCTACCTAATGCATCTACTGCGATAAGAAAATCAAATAAAGTTTACACAATCAACTTAAATATACTTACGCAGTAATTTTAAAAACAAATTATTACCACACACACTAAAAGTAGGAACATTTTTAATACACCAACACAGTAAGGAATAAGGTTGAAAATGATAAACGCGACAGTCTCTCGCCAACATGTTCAGGAAAAAGCAGAAAGAAGTGCATTAACGGCCCTACTACACAAAACGATTGATAGCAGAATTTGTAACAAATGAGTAAAATATATGCGAAGGAAAAGACATCGAATAGAAATTTTTTTGTATTAGCAACTGTGGATATCAACTTTTTACTACAGAAGCATTGGTTGCGATCCTGTGTGAGTCCAAAGGATAAAGCAACAGCACGACTTCAACTGGTACAAGTCCTTAAGATTTGCTGAGTGCCAACCACAATAAAAGCATGTAGTGGGTTAAGGAATAGTAACAAGATAAAAAATAAAAGTTTAAAAAATCGAGTTATTTGATTATAGAGACGAATACAAAAATTTTGTAGCCAGAAATAAGGAATCTATTTTGTAGAACGACATGACAAGGTTTGAAACGCTTTAAGGTTTAAGGACATCCTTTTAAATGTACGATAGTGTAAGTCAAAGTAATAAAAATAAATTTACATATAAGTAAACGATGTGAGAATTCAATGGTGAGGTATACTTATTTATTTAGGGAATGTAACATCACCAGAAAAAGATTTAGTACAATTAAAAAAAGAAAAGAAAAATTGTATTTACATAATTGAATGTAAAACTACAGGTATAATAGTTGTTAATCGTTAACACTAAAGAAAAAGTTTTATATACCATATTTTTTTAAAATTTGCAATTAAAATCGTGTAAATTATAAGTTAATGGAGATACTATGCAATATAATTTAGATAAGCTATAATTAAAAATCTATTTTAAAAAGTAGTTCTTAATTTTATTAAGTTAGAAATGATTGGATTGCATATTCAATTTCAAAATAAATAAGGTAATTTTATATAGATTTACATACACATAATTCATATCGATATCGTAAACGAGAAAGAAAATTGATATTTCAGTTAATATAAGCGGTCGGTTACATTTATTTATGAATCAAACAAAATTAGAGCCGTTTTTTGCTTCCCAGGGGAAACCCTGTTAGTCAACAATTCATACAATTAAAGCAGATCAATATTATGAGTAGAAAAATTAGAATATTTATGTAAAAAGTGACTTTTAGCTAAACGGAAAGTAAAAACATTTAGATAGATTTGGATAAAAGCTTAAATTTAATAAAACTTGCCAAGACAACTTTAATGTAGAAATAAATCTTTTTTCTGCACAGTAAATTACATGTGTTATTTATTTAAAAATTTTCTTTAAATATAAATTTTTGTTGGCACTCTCAAAACCACCATTTTAATTGAACTGAATAAAAACAATTATTTCAATACAACAGTTATCTACTAAAACGAAGCCGTTATATTTTTGTAGGTTGTTTTTATATGTCAGATTGGGTATACACATAAATCGCTAGAAGTCGACAGCAGCATATTCCTAAATTTTAGGGGTAGTTCAGTAGAGGAATACTATTTAAATGCAAATTGGAAAGATGTTTTCAGTTTAGACGATAAAATGTATGTTTTTGATTTAGACAATAACTACGCGGCGAACGTAGAATATGGATCACGAAATTGGTAAAAATTGCATTGCTATAAAAGAGTTAACTTAAAAAAAAATTTTATTTAATACTAAACATTTTAGGTGTACAAAGTGAACATTTCTTAGAGCGCAAAATATCACGGTTTATCCGCGTCATCAATCATTGCGTAACTCCGGGCGTAGTTTCTTGCGCCTCAAATTTTGTTGAAATTATTGCCGTCAAACGGGTGTAAAAATATTACCTACCTATTAGCTGAAGCTTATCTTCAGGTGAGTCTGTGTAGCGTAGGATTAGTTTCTTGTCTGTTTAAATAAATTCTGGCGGTGAAGTGAGTGAACCTACACCTTTACGGAACACGAAATATTTATTAGGCAAAAATGATGCGAAAGGAACACTTTTCCCGTAATTAACGCGCACCTGCGTTCGATACTCTTCGAGTCAAGTCTTTTGTTTTAAAATACCCCGTTCCAGCGAGCTTGTTGGTGTCCCTTTTATACAACGATTCACATTAGCTAAACATAATAAACGCAATTTGTTCAAACCGTGCGTGCTTGTGTGAAATACAGGCAATACATTTTGGGTTCTTTATCTTTAATTCGTGGGAAATTAAAACCTCGAACTTTAAACGTAATAACTTAATGGAACTAAGGATGGGGAAATAGCTTTTCTTTATTGGATTAAAAATCCCCTAATTATAATATTAAAATGAAACTAGATGCAACCAAAAGGCGCAACAATTGTGAAAATAGAAGGAAATATAAAAAGAGGTGGATTGTACTCACCATCCTATTTTGCAAACAGCACCTGTTGCTGCGAGCTCTGCGCGTTGCTTCTACCTGGTAATTTTCCACTCAATGTTTCGCAAACTAAGGTTTCTGCAGAAAAAATGAATAGGACGTTTTTTTGTAGAAAAATATTATTAGTCTTTATTCTCTTTATGAATAATTTTTTCGTATAATCAATGGACTACGAGATATACACTAAACATCGAAAACGTGTATCTTTTTATTTCTGCTCCCCCTCTATCCGACCGGTTTTTTGGTATGATTATTAGTAGATCCTCCTGAACAATATTGCAAAGTTTTAAAATTTTAGGAATATCTAATTCGTAAATACTCTCTGTATGTTTATTGTGGTTTGTTTAGTATTCTTCTTAATCTTCTTTGGGGATTAAACCACTCATAGTTTTTAAAATTATCTTTATTTACGTTTCGATGCATGACCTAGGATCGTTTTCAAAATAATATTTTATTTATTTTATTTTTTTTAATTTTTTTTATTATTTTGAAAACGATCTTAGGTCATGGATCAAAACGTAAATAAAGATAATTTTAAAAACTATGAGTGGTTTAATCCCCAAAGAAGATTAAGAAAAATATCTAATTTGTAGTAAATTATAAAAACAAACTTTAAACGTAATAACTTAAAGGAATTAAGGATGGGGAAAATGTTTTACATTATTGGATTCAAAATCCTCTATTCCGAATATTAAAATGAAATTTGATGCAGCCAAAAGGCGCAACAATTGTGAAAATAGAAGGAAATATAAAAAGAGATAGATTGTACTCACTCATCCTACTCTACAAACAGCAACTGTTGCTAGCTCCGCGCGTTGCTTCTACCTGATAATTTTTCACTCTATGTCTCGTAAACTAAAGTCTCTGCAGAAAAAATGAATAGGACTTTTTTTTGTAGAAACAAATTATTAGTCTTTATTTTTGTTATTAATAATTTTTCCGTATAACCAATGAACTACGAGATATTCACAAAACAACAAAAACGTGTATCTCTTTACCCCCCGGTCCCCCTCTATCCGTCAGGGATTTTGGTATGATTATTAGTAGATCCTCCTGAACAATATTGCAAAGATTTAAAATTTTGGGAATAGTGTCCCAAAATGGTTCTAAATCTGCTTAATTTGATTGGACCATACTAAAGTGTCAAATAATTACCTACTTCCAACTTAACACATGAAAATAAATGGCGCTAATTTTAAAATGACTGCTTTTAATTGGAAACACTGTTACATGCCAAAATTTGGCAATGTACATTGTTTAATTTGTAAATAAATTCCCGCCAATATTTTTAAATAAACTTGTCAATTTGCGTCATTCCGGACAGTTGCGTTTGCGCAAAAGAATGCGCAGGTGCGGGTAGTGTAAAAGGACGCCATTAAACTAAGAGACCTGAATCCAAGAACATCTATCTGTGTGGTGTTGATGTCTTTTCTCTTTTTAAAGGAGTATGTTCTTTATTTTGCCTTATCGTTCCTCCTACCTGTATCCTTGTCGTTCCACCTACGAACTTAGAAGACCCAGGATAGACGGATTGGCAATTTGACTCAGCAATGGCGTAATCTACCCACAAACATGGATCTTGAGATCTAGCTGCAAAATACCATACAAGTGAGTAACCGTTCTACTTATATTGTGTAGGTAATTTGGTTTTAAATGTGTATCAAAATTTGACTATTGCGCAATTCTTAAAACGTGGTGATACGTGTTATAGAAATTACGCGGCTTTAACGATTGCGCAATAGTAGAACAAATGCCCGCAATCGTTAAAGCCGCGTAATTCCTATAACACGTAACACCACGTTTTAAGTATTGCGGAATAGTCAAATTATGATACACATTTAAAACCAAATTACCTACAATATAAAGAACGGTTACTCACTGTATTGTTGCAACTAATTTCTCAGATCCATTTAAAAAATCGTTCACGTAGTCCTAAAATTAAACCGGTTAGGTCACCGATTGCAGTGGCTCCATACTTTGGTGTAGTGTTATCGTCCTCTTGTAAAACTTTAACATAACACAATACTGTTGTGATGCCCTCGCTGAGATAATCTTTACCAGTTGCTTCAATATTGTTAAATAGTTCTCATTACTTCAGAAATATTGCGTCGCACTGTGCCAACTGCTTCTTGAAACTGTATCTCTATGGTGCTGAGTTCTGTTGTACGCTCAGGGGTTTGAATAGATTGGGATTCATAACTGTAAATGGGTAGTTTACTTGGACGGCAACAGCAATCGTTTGAAGGTTTAGTTTTTTCTGTTATAACTGCTGCAGTTGGAATTAGTATGTGTCTTAAAACCTTTGCTGTAACATTTTTATTGAGAATTTTTAGTGAAATATCTTTTGTATCTTAAAATATTAAATAATACTATACATCTATTACATCTGCATTTGACACAGGCGACCCTCATAAAACAAAAGACACATACTAATTCCAACTGCAGCAGTTATAACAGAAAAAACTAAACCTTCAAACGATTGCTGTTGCCGTCCAAGTGAACTACCCATTTACAGTTATGAACCCCAATCTATTCAAACCCCTGACCCCACAACAGAACCCAGCACCATAGAGATACAGTTTCAAGAATCAGTTGGCACAGTGCGACGCAAAATTTCTGAACTAATAGAAACTATTAAAAATATTGAAGCAACTGGTGAAGATTATCTCAGCGAGGGCATCACAACAGTATTGTGTTATGTTGAAGTTTTACAAGAGGACGATAACACTACACCAAAGTATGGAGCCATTGCAATCGGTGGCCTTACCGGTTTAATTTTAGGACTACGTGGACGATTTTTTAAACGAACAATGTACACTTCTATTGGAGCTCTTGCTATGGCAGCGTTATGTTATCCGAAAGAAGCTAAGGAGTACTCTCAAGTTGTTTATAAGGAAGGAACACGCTTTTTTACTATTAGTTATAATTTCCTACGTGGAGATACTGCTAGTGAACCAGAATTTAGTGAGAAGTTAAACGAGAAGGTAATTGATGAAAACTCAAGATCCATGTTTGTGGGTAGTTTACGCCATTGCTGAGTCAAATTGCCAATCCGCCTATCCTGGGTATTCTAAACTCGTAGGTGAAACGACAAGGATACTGATAGGAGGAACGATAAGACAAGATAAGGAACCTACTCCCCTAAAAAGAGAAAAGACACCAACACCACACAGATAGATGTTCTTGGCTTCAGTTCTCGTAGCTTAATGGCGTCCTTTCACACTGCCCGCACCTGCGTATTTCTTTGCGCAAACGCAATTGTCCGGAATGACGGAAATTGACAAGCTCATTTAAAAATATTTGCGGGAATTTATTTACAAATTAAACAATGTACATTGCCAAATTTTGGTATGTAACAACATGTAATTTTAAAAAACCAGTACTGTCGAAATTCTACTCCATCGAAAATAGTTGTCTCACTTATTCCACTTTACCTTATTTGAAAAGCAGTTTTCTAAATTTACTAAGTTCCTCCAACATAAAAAGCAACTTTACACACAGTTAAATTTCATTATCTGATTATGCTGTAATAGCTTACTTCTTACATCCCGTACTGCGCTGCAAGTTGATGATATAATGTGCGAATAACCCCACAGAGAACGCACAAAAGTATTAACATGTAATAAAGTGAAGTTGACCCAAATATCTATTTGTAAACAAGTTACCAAATTTTTATCTCGATGAGATGTTGTAACGTCAGTTAAAAATAGAAATATCGAATATTGGGATTTGCTTCAATGTCAAGTGCAGACAGACGTATTTAAAATACTCAATTATGCAAGCTACTATATTAGATTTACCTTTCAATCTCGTTTCAGGATTTTAAATTCAAATACAAATAAAAACAAACTTGAAACGTTTTCTTAATATAGAAAGGCACCTTACCTGAGGACCATTAATAACGCTTCCTAAACATCGATCTGTTGCAAGTTGGATGATTTCTATAGATGTAACTTGCAACATACGAAAGCAAATATATATTTTAGGCATCCTGGAAAACATACCTCCATTTTTCTAACTAGTTACTTTTAAATTTAATATAATAAAAAACCTTTGTTCTGTATGGCAAGCCGTTTTAGATTTAATGGTATGCATTTTATTCAACATCATAGGAATACGTACGCAAATTTGCAATATAAGCTTACTTACTATGAGTACTGCATAAAACTAAATTCAAATCGGAGCATTAAGCAATTATTATTTACCTAATTTTCTAAAGGCCGTTTTTAAGTACAAAATTTGAGGAACACTACACGTTTATAGATGGCAACGAGAATTAATCTTGGGAATAATACTAATTAAATTGTAAAGCCCTTAGAAAAGTAATGTATTTCATACATGCTAGAGTCTTTTACACATTTGAGATAACAATACTACAATTGTAATTCAAATTGTTTGATAATTTTGCACTATAATTTTAATTTCTTCTTTTAAAATTATAGATATTAAAATATTATTTTATTTAACTAATATTGATACAAACGCAACTTTTAAGTCATATATCCAATTCGATGTGTAACTGTAATGTTATTGTAAATAACTCAGGTTATTTTGTTCGATTAAAATATACCTTGACTCATGATGTTATTGGTATAATTTTAAATGCATTATTAAAGATTTACTAAATGACCTTAATTGTATTATTTTAAATGATGCGCACATATTATTAAATCAGCTATTAAAAATTTATATAATATATATATATATATATATATATATATATATATTACAGTGGTTTTAAAAGATTAAAAATAAATATAAAAGAAACAATTTCAAAACACCCTGTATAAAGGAACAACCACAAATTACGTGCGAAAGTTATATTAGTTAATTCATTTTTAAGTAACGGGTATTAATCAAATTGTACAAATAATGATAAATATTTAGTAGGTTTGCAAAGAAATTAAACGGTAGAAGCCAATGCCATTTAATTTATTAATTTAATTGAACGATTATTGATGTATAATATGTAGAAAAGCGTATAAAAACCCAATAATACCAAGGTGAGATGCGTTGCTAACAAACAAATACATCAGTAGGGTGGAAATACTATGAAAAGAAGCTCGGAGAAATGTATTTAAAACGTTCGTTAAGATTGAACACCTGCGTGGTTTGGAAATGTCAAGTTCCAATAATCTTGTATAGATAAAGATGAAGATTCTACGTATATTGTAAACCGTCGCATGCGTTCTCTGGAAATACTAATGAGGGGTTATTTAAATCACGTAGTAAGTCCACGTGGTGTAGATAGCAAATAAACAGAAATATCGATTTTGTACCACTCAAACCAGGTTAGAAAGAGACGTAGAAAACGCATAAGCAAGAGATAACGATAGTATAGGAGGGACTTGTAGGACGGCAGTAAATATACGATTGGTCGATATAGTTAGTTAAACGCGAGACAAATACAAGCATAGTGTATATTAATTTTCAGAAAATAGCATAACGACGTGCTGAAATTCGCGGGATTAAATATTGGTTGCGTGCAAAATTGTAAGAAGTATTATTTTAAATAAAGGATTTCGCGTTAGGTGGGTATGGGGAGGTTACATTCGAAGTGTATAAATATTATAAAGAGGTAGCACGGTTCTCTTCTTTTTTAACTTCGTGCCCTTAATATTTCGATCGCTCCAAACGACGTATGAAAGTTAACACGAGTTGTAAGTATTATAAAATCATTTACATTATATTGCATAGTGGTAGCCTGTTAATTAGTACGCGGTTAGTGTGCCGAGATTACATTTTTTAATTGAGGTATCACCTATAATTTTTAACCAACTCGTGTCGGGACATTAAGTAACGTGGTTTGAAGCAACTAATTGAGAAAGACGTATGTTTAAATGGAATTTGGAATTTGGTTACACCGTGGAGGTGGCGTTGGCGGATCGGCCTAGATAGAGTTCGTCTAGTAACAGCTAGAAACGGCCTGCAGAACAGATAGAAGAAATACATGGCATCGTCCACAGAGCAGAGATCTCCTAGAAATTTCCAGGTAACGATTTGAAATTGTGATTCTTATAAACTGTGAATATTGGGTGACTTATGAGAGTGAAATTTGAAGGTATTGTGGATTTAACTAGAAATTTGAAGGTGTCTATAAAGCTTTTTAACGTTCCATCAGAAAGTGAAATTTTGTGAAGAGTACATGGCTTTGTTTTTTTTATTTTAAGAGTATGCAAAGTAGAATGGCATACATTATGCATAATTAACTGGGTTATCATGAGCTCACCCTACCCCAGAGTTTACTTAGATTAAAAAACAAAATAAATTATAAAGAAGGAATTTTAGAGAAGGTATTATTCAAGGCCCATTTACTCTGGGTACATTTTATGTGTTTGATGATTTTAAAATAAAATACAGGACATTACAAAATAAGATTTACTGAAGTGTAACGTGATCAATGAAATATGGACAATATTGAATTTCATTTGTAAATAGTAATAAATAAAAGATTGTATGTTGATCGTATTTTGTGGTTTTATTGCGAGTGTGTGTGTACGATTGAGAATATGAGAGTGAATCTAGATACCCAAGAGGAGGTCCAAATGAGCTAGCCGAAAGCAGGTGCAGAAAATTAGCAATTCAACCGAGGTAGATGGGAAAACGGGTAAGAATTTTTTTTTTACTTATTTAATTTTTTTGGAAATTTTTCTATTTTGAATTTGAAAATTTAACAAAATTTTCGAATATATTTTTGTTGGTGAGGATTTTACCCGAGTTCCACGGCAATTTATGACGGACTAATTCGTGAGGCTCGAATCTTATAAGGCCACGGCAATTTTATGACGGCCCAACGTTGGGGCTCGAATGTTTTTTGAGAGAGTACTAAATTAGAGCGGAGTTCCACGGAAATATATATATATATATATATATATATATGTATATATATATAGATATATATATATATATATATATATTGTTGTGTAACTGGGATCAATCTCTGGAACTTCCTAAATATCATTCAAGCCCCAACGTTGGGTCGTCATAAAATTGTTGTGTACCCTTTATAAAAATCGAGCCTCACGAATTGGGCGTCATAAAAATTGCTGTGTTACCTCTAAATAATCGACAGAGTAAAAAAAAACATTCGAGGATTTTATTAATTTACCTAAAAATCGTAATAAATTTCAAAAGAAAATAATTTCTTACTCAGATTCTGCTTCCATTATTTAATTACTTTAACAGCTCCCTGGCTAGCTCAGTTGGGCCTCCTCTTAGATACCTAGATTCACTATCATACTCGTTATCGTTCACGCACACTCTCAATAAAACCACAAAATAATACAACAATCATACAATCTTTATTTACCACTATTTACAAATAAAAATTCAAGATTATTTACATTTAAGTGCTCAAGTTACACCTCAATAAATTCTATTTTTATAAATCCCAGGATTTTAATTTGAAATATCAAACACATTGAATGTAACCGGAGTAAATGGGCCCTGAAGAATACCTTATTTTTCTTTCTTTATTTATAATTAATTTTAATTAGTACACTCTGGAGTATGGTGAGCTCATGATAACCCAGTTAATTATGAATAATGTATGCTTTTTACTTTGCATACTCTTACAACAAACACAAAAAAAACCCATGTACTCTTAACAATAAAAAAATTTTAATTCCTGAGAAACGTTAATAAGCTTTATATACACCTTTAAATTTATATTTAAATACCATAATAAAAGTTAGTTATACGTATTATTTTTAATATGCAAAATAATGTAAAATACCATCACATAGTTCACTCTCACACATCACAACAATTTTTATAGTTTATAAAAGCAATAAATTCTAAAGCGTTACTTGGAGTTTCTTGAAGATCCCTACTCCGTTGACGAAGCCGTTAAGTTCCTGCACCCTCGGTTTCGTGGTTCTGCTCTGCTGCCGCCTCCAGCTATTTTTAGATGAACCCCATCTAAGTTGTGCTGCATGCTCTGCATTAACGATGCATCCAAATCCATATATATTACATTTCTTTTATAATTGCTTAATTTAATTTACGTTACTTTACGTCACTTCACAAGCTTGTTATAATCTATGTTGCACCTCAATAAAATTTAGACTCGACACAATCCGCGTTTCAAATTATGAGGTCAACACAGTACTATTTAATTTAAAATTTGTATATACTTACAAACTCGTGGTAAATTTCTGTACGTATTCTGAAGCGATGAAAATACTAAGAGAGAAGTTAAAAGAGAGCGATGCTAATTCTCTTAGAGTATTTATACAATTCGAATGCCACCTCTCGGCCGCTCTTCCCGCGAAATACCTCATTTAAACTAATACTTCCTCAAATTTTGGTTCAACCGTTTTTGAAATCTTTGAAATTTAGCGCGTCGTTATGATATTATTCGAAAAACCCGCATTCAAATATTCCCGTGTTTGTCTGTTCTACAACTAACTATGTCGACCAATGATATATCTATTTACGTTTTAAAAACCCCGCCTATATTAACTCTATTCTTCTCTTATGCATATTCTATGTTTTCTTCTAACCTCGCTTGAGTGGTAGAAAATCGATATTACGGTCCGCGTTTCAAACTAATTCATGTGGACTGAATACGTGCGTTTTGAAGTGAACTGCTATTATGCCTGTCTCTTTCCAAAGCATATCATTGATTGTCCATCCCTTCTGCGCTTTAAGGAAACTTTTAGTTAGCATTTATGCGAAGCATTCTACCGTTTACACAATATACCTCGAAGCTAGTCTTTAATCTACACAAATTAGGGGAACATGACCTTTTCAAAACATGCAGGTGTTCATTAACGAACGTTTTTAAAACAACATTTCTAGGAGTTTGCTTTTCAAGGTATTTTATATTCAACGGCTGTTCATTTGTTAGCAAAGCGTTTCACCTTGGCATTATTGATTTTCCAAGCTCTTATGCGTATTAGACGTAATAACCCTTTTGACTAAACTCAATTAATTTAATTAATAATTTGAATTGGCTACTACAATTTATTTTCTTTACGAACCTAACTAAATTTTAATCACTACTTTTAAATTTTTGTTACGACTTGTTACTTTAAATTAACTAAATGAAATAAATTTCGCACGTAAATTCTGGTTGTTTCCTCTATACAGGGTGTTTGAAATTGCCTTGTTTAAACTTAAATTTAGCTCTTTAAAACCACTACAATATATATATTGCTATGATAGGGAAGTAGTTTAAGGGTAGATTAAGTCATAGGGGTCATAAGATAACTGTAAATATAATTGACATTAAGAAAACCAAATCGAATATTTTACAAAAGATCAATAGCGAGCACACTGTATATAAATTATATTTAATTTAATGCATAAGAAAGAAGTTCATTTTGCAATAATTAGATAATATTTAGCTAAAGTAATAATGTGTACGCTTTAAGTTAAAGAAACGAACCAAGATAATGTTTTAAATACATCAAGTTTCATCAAAATAAACACGTAATCGGCAAAAATAAACAACCTGGCACTCTAGCTATTTAAAAATTTTATTAAAATGTCAACGCATGAATAAGAAAACGAATTCAAATACATCATTATTAGAAAGATGAGTACGTGACTGGAATATCATATTTACATGAAAATCCAGCATATTTGAAATACCAAACAATAAGCAACAGGCGGTTCGTTATACGATAAGCTTTGGACTATAAACGACACAAATGTAAAAGACGTGACCAAAGTTGCAATGGATATTTGGAAATTCTAAGAATATACTGTGATATACAGAACGCTTACGTGATCGGCAGAGCATTTCATCGAGAATTTAACCAGGGAATTTTAAGAAATACCGGGTTCTACAAGAGATAGGCGCAAAGTACAAACCTTGATCAACGAACACGCCGATTAAAACGTTGGAAGGTGAAGCTTATAAATACGATAGGAAACTCGAAAATAGACAGTATATCTTCAACAAGGCACGAACCACGTCGATTTAAAATGAAAATTACGTACCAGTAACAATTAGTAAAAATAAATAATTTATTAAAAGTGAAAAATTGAAAATGTCAATATGTGCAACGAAGAATAGCCATTAATTGAATTTTATTTTACATATTTAACAAATTTAGGTCTCCGAATAAAAATCCAAATAAAGCTCTGAATTAAGATCGGAATAAAAATCTGAAATAAGATCTGAATAAAGATCCGAATAAAGCTCCGAATGAAGGCTTCGAATAAAGATCCGAATAAAGATCTAAATGTAGATCAAAAGATACTTAGAAAATACTTATAAGGAAATAATCGTAAAAATACTAAAGTTACTCCAGAAATCCAAGGGGAAAAATTTGTTAAAGACTGTTTCAATTTTAATATTTGCTATATATTATATATCTGTAAAGGTCAACAAAAAGGTCCATTACCAATTTGAAAAGTAGAGAATGCATCTTTGAACGTTCCACATTTCGGTTTTGATGAATATTGCGCCCTCATCATCAACCCGTGTATTAACTACATAGCTTAAGGATTCTTGAAGTCTTAGGGCAAGATGTGGCGCTTTTCCATGATATCAATCTAGCTATCGTCTAGAAGTTTAATGGTAAAAAAGGAAGGGCTAATTTTTGTTCGTGTTGTATTGTTCTATTAAGTCAAATTCTTGAACTTTTCTCCATATGCACTGACTTAAGTAAAATGGACAGCCCTGAATTCTAGACGCTTGGAAAGTTTTCCTAATAGCTCTAATCAACGCTGGTTCAAAGTTAATGCAAACGATCGCAGGATTAAATACAATATCTACAGTCTCAGCAATATCTTGAAGTATACGCAAAAGTTGCCTGTAGGTAGTGTGGGTTTTATTCGGCAAGAGAGAATATACTCAGGGAATCATGCTTCCGCCTTTTTTGCAGTGTATGCTGCAGAGTTGATAGAAAATGGCAGGTTAGGTTTAAAAAGTTTTATCTATATAAATCTTTTAAACTAGACATTCTTTGAAAAAAGTCCACAGTTCCAAACACTATATTTCTGTCTACATTTTATCTTTTAAGTTTACAAGAAGTAACGGAAACGAAATCGAATGCGTTTGGTAATGTACGGACTATGCTAGATTCCTAAAACACCAACATTTTAACATAAAAGGAATGTGTCATCGAAGTGCACGGCGACGAATTGCATGTCGGCAGGTTGGACAGTTTCGGCGAATCGCACTTCGGCAAAAGGAACGTCGGCAAATTGCGCGTCGGCGAGTCGCACGTCGGCGAATTGAATATACACGGTTAATTTGTATTACGCATTTTAACTAAGCGTAGTAGAAAAGGTTAGGAGAAGATATACCTAGAAAGCGCCAGGTGATAGGGCTAGATACCAAATAGTTTATATGTTAGTTAAACAAAGATTTAGAAACCAAGTTAAAAACTGTCGTAGTTATCCGGGGCTGACATAGATAGTGTAACATTATTTTGTAATGTTAACTAATAAACAGATCAATTAATTAATTAAAATTCAGTAACTTGCATAACTTATAGACAAAAATTCCACAATAAATTACTTCATATTTTAGTTAGCTTAAGGCTAAACTATTAGAAATTCCAGCGGCAAGTCATCATAATTTAAAACTCTACGCCTGTAAATCTAAAACAATAAACCTCTTAAAGCTTAGGTCGGTTACAGATTGACGAATCTGATAACATTAAAATGGAATAGTACTTTTTAACGTAAATAAAGAAAAGCAATTTTCTGTGGAAAAGCTTAATTTGCTTAATAATTTCTTTGATTGATAGCCGGGTATAGAAAACGAAACATTATAAATAGCGAAAACTATTTCCAATTTGATTTGTTCAAAGATTGCAAGTAATTTTAAGTAGTTTGGAGACATCCATTGTATTTAAAATCCATTTTGGCTCAAGTGGGTTAACCGGTCTTTTGTTAATGGCACACTACTGTCGCCAAGGGGTATGGTCCACATTTTAATAATTAAGAAATTGTTAGAAGATACGACATATTTAAACCTTTAGAAAAATAATTGCTTCCTTGACCCTCATCTCGAAAGGGGTTGGATTTGGTTTCTGAAATCTTGTTTTATGGGAGGTTCTGTTAAGTCATTGGATAACCGAAATATGACGTAAATAATGGTTAGAGTAGGAATTAATCTATATAACTTAAGACTTTAGCCAAAATACGGAGAGTTTTTCCAATGGGGCTATTCGTGGTCAAGAAGTAGAAAGAAACGTAGTTCGCGGGTAGCGTTCTCCGGCATCACAGATATGGAATTGCACTTAGTATCACGAAAGTGAAATTGGAAAGGAGTGATAACTTTTCCAGTTCGCGAGGGTTACGCTCGTATGTTCGCGGATTTATAGTGATACAAGGTAAATAATAAAAAACTTGTAGGCGTGTAACGCACAAGTTAAGTGATATTGTCAATAAGATCCTGCCGGGTTCGTGTGCCACTCAATTATTTAAAAATTACAAACAAGAGCAACAAGCGAGATTCTCTCCCCCAATTTAAGAGCTGTTCTACGTTGGAAGGCAAGCCATCAAACAATGGACGATTTTTAGTAAGTAAGTTTTTATAGTTAAGTAGCATGACCCATTTTTAGTTAATTTATTTGTTAGGACGTTTTGGCCATAAACCGTAGGATTAATTTAGTGTAAGATTTATAATATAAGTTTTCGTTCATATACAAGTGTTTGGGAATTACTTACGTACGCAAAATTTTCATAATTCCATATTCACCTATTCAATTAAATTTCTAAATTAAAATCAATGAATGTAAGAGGTCCAGGTTCACGTTTATTGCTCTGTTAATTAAATAGTTTTGTTTGCCGTTGATAAAGTCGATAGTTTTTTTATTATTTTTTTTATCATGGAAGTTGCATAAGTAGTAAAAAAAATAAGAGTTGATTAAAAGAAACAATTGTCCTCCTTGGGATGACAAGTCTCTCAGGGTTTTGCACGAACATTTGGACATTCTCGACTTGTCTGGCGCCCTTGGTAATTGTCATTAAGCCACAATATTTCTGAAAGGTAAGTGCCAAATTTTTTTTGTAGTACATTATAAATTGATTTAACACTTTTCTGCAAAATTTTAACCCTCTATATGATCCACGACCTTCCGCTAGCTAGTGCCGGTGACCTCCCTTTAATTTTTGTTTTACAGGCCGCTCCTATTTTATAATTTTACTGGAAAATACATACTTAGTAGCTTTTCCGCCTGTAACAATAGCGATCATAACTTAGTTAAAATGAAGTGTAATCTAAAATTCAAAAAATTGAAAAAGGCTCAAAGAGAGGGATGGGATCTAGGTAAGCGTAATGATAGTGAGGTAAAGTAGGAATATAAACTAGTATTAGATAATAAGATCAAACAGATAGCTATAGAAGGGAACTTAGAAAATAGATGGAAAGAAATGAAAAGGGCTGTACAGGATACAACAACACAGACTATGGGTAAAAAAAATAGAAGCGAGAAAACCCTGGGTAACAAAGAAAATATTAGATTTAATAGAGAAAAGAGGAAAGCTTAAACTTTTCAGAGAATTGGACAGTAAAAATAAGCAAAAATATAATAGAGTTAGAAATAAGATAATACATGAGTGTAGAAAAGCTAGAAATAAATGGATGGAAGAGAATTGTAAGGGAATACAAGATGATTTGAAAGTAGGTAAGACAGACATGGCTTACAGAGCAGTTAAAAGGTTTTTCGGGAAAGATAGGAAGAAATATAATGGTATTAAGGATAAGAATAATGAGCTTCTAATAAATAAAGTTGAGGTAGCAGATAAATGGAAAAGATATTAAGAAGATTTGTATAAGGGAGACGATATGGATGAGTTAGAGAACGACCAAGAAGTGGATGTAGAAATAAGGTTCTCAATATTAAGGGAGGAATTTGATAGAGGTGTTAGGAATCTTAAACTAAATAAAGCGCCGGAGATAGACGATATAACCGCAAAATTAATAAAATATGCAAGTCAGAAAACTTTAGGCAGATTATATGAACTAGTAAAAGTAATACATGACACAGGTGAGGTCCCAATAGATTTCGAAAAAAATATTATTATCCCAATCCCAAAAAAGTCAGGAGCTGATAGGTGTGAGAATTTTAGAATGGTTAGTTTAACTTCCCACGCTTCCAAAATACTAACAATAATAATTAAAAATAGAGTAGAAGCTTTGACTGAGAATTATTTAGGCGAAGACCAATATGGTTTTCGTAAAGACAGAGGGACTAGAGAACGATACTAATGATTAGGATAATTATGGAAAAAAGGTTACAAAAAAATGAAAAGACTCATTTCGCGTTTGTAGATTTAGAAAAAGCATTTGATAGGGTTAATTGGATTGTTATGTTCAGGGTTTTGTGAAAAATAGGAATCTCTCATAGGGATAGAAAAATTATTTAAAGTCTATATAAAAATCAAAGCGTAGTAATTAGATTTGATGAAATAGAAAAGGAAGCTAAGATTAGAAATGGTGTTAGACAGGGCTGTATACTATCTCCTTTGATTTTTAATGTTTATATTGAGGAAGCTTTGAACTTAACTAGAGAGAGAAAAGAGATAGGTATTAGTGTACAGGGACAGAAAATAGACATGTTACGTTTTGCAGATGATATAGCCATTATAGCAGAGTCTAGAAAAGAGTTAGGAGAGTTTTTAAATATTTTAGATGAAATAACTACAGAGTAACTATAGTATGAGAATTAACTCAGGAAAGACAAAGATAATCACAAGTGAGTTACAGCCTAGTTCTAAACCAAAATTAAAGATAAGCAATATAAAGTTAGAGGAGGTAGATGAATTTTGCTATTTAGGTAGTATAATTTCAAAGGACGGACGTAGCAGAAGGGATATAGTAGTTAGAATGGCTTAAGCTAAAAAAATGTTTTTAAAGAGAAAGACTTAGTAATAACTAATAGTATTAGTTTAGATAATAGAAAAAGTTTCTTAAAGTCGTACGTATGGAGCGTTCTATTATACGGTAGTGAGACTTGGGCAATTATAGAGGTAGATTATTGCACTCATATTGTGATACATTAATATGGTGATAGTTCTTTAAAAGTCGGTAATACAGTTAAAAGCCGATAATACAGTTACCAAAGTTCATAAGATACATCGCGCAAGCGCAATGAATAGGAAAGCAATGCAACGCCCTGGCGGTCGGAAGCGCGAACCTTATTACAGATTCCGCGTTGCAAACTACCATGACGTCACCAATAATTTATATTGCGCCATAATCGGAAATTTACATAAATTTAAGATAAAACATAATTTACTTACATGATAGGTCCAGTTTTCCCCAGGTACGCCTATCATCCTTCCGGATAGATAAAGATGGTATTGCTCCGGTGCTGTTGGCTGAGCATGGACATCCGGGTCGTGGAGTTCGTTTCGCCTAGGTGGCTACGATTTTCATCTACTTAATATGTAGGGAACGGCAGGATCAGGTTTTGTAAGGGACGACAAACAAGATAAAACAGAAGGGAAATCTACATACTAGAGATAAGGCACGATACGATACCTGACTGACCACACTCCTTGAAAGTTCGGGCAAAACAGCCCCGTTTTAGAGCGTCACGGAAACACTTCTCCCCACCCTCTTTGTCTTTTTCACGTCCGCGAAGCTATTCGTCTACCCCTCTAGTGTCGTGCCATCTGCGCAAATGCACTCTGACGTAACGGAAGGACACGCCTAGTCTATTTAAAATTCCCGCGCACCTTCGTCTTTTGAAATTATGGCGCGAACTTCCGTACATCAAAACTTAACCTAAAAAAACTGTTTAAGTGCCGATTTGGCACGTAACAAGATAAGAAAAAGATAGAAGCTTTTAAAACTTGGCGCTATTGGAGAATATTAAAGATTAGTTGGACAGACAGAGAAACAAATGAGGAAGTTTATAGAAGGATAGGTGAGGGACCCTGTATGTGGAAACAATTAAAGGTCCGGAGAGATAGAATGATAGGGCACCAGTTAAGACATGAGGGACAATTTAGTAAGGTCTTAGATTATCGATTACCAAATAAAAATAGAGTAGGAAGGCCTGGACAAAGTTATATCAGTCAAATTATTGGAGATATAGGTTGTGAAGGGTATGTATCTGTTACGTATTTCTAGTAGACGCCACGTTGTGCGTCAAAGTTATGTCACGTTGGCTCGTAGCCGTGCGTAACAAAAGAAAATCCAAGAAAAACCAGTGACCGGGCTCAATCGGAGAGTAGGGGGGGTTGTAGAAAGCATACCAATCTAGAAGGGACGCGGCTGTCAGGAGTTAGTACCAGTACCTGCCTTAGAGAAATTAGAATAGTAAACCTGAAAGAAAAACAAATTAGTCCTGCAAACCTGAAACAGAGAAAAAGCATAGGCTATGGAGCAAGTATAAATTGTTCAGTACTTTGTAGAATAAATAAGAGCAACTGTTTAGATAAACTCTATAATCTAACAACAGTAATAGCAGTACAGAAAAATTCTGAGTACAAAGTGAGGCCATATTGGGGAGTAGCAGAAACGTTTCATCACACACCAATTAAACATAATTCAGGTAAAATGTAACAAAAAAATATAAATAGGTAAGACATAATTACTCTAAGTAATTTAGTAAAATTTTTAGCAAAGACATAAATAAGTAGATAAGCACAATTGTTCTGAGTCATTCAGTATGGTTGATTGTTCTTTATAAATAGGTAAGACATAATTAATCTAAGTAATTTAGTAAAATTTTTAGCAAAGACATAAATAAGTAGATAAGCACAATTGTTCTGAGTCATTCAGTAGGGTTGATTGTTCTTTATAAATAGGTAAGACATAATTAATATGAGTAGTCCAGTAGTATTGATTTTTCTCTTTTTTTTCTTTTATTTAAAATAGCATGCAAGTCTATGGTAAAAGGTCTCAGAACGCCAAAGGTATGGCAAAGCAACGGACAGGTATTTAAAGTAAAAACAAGTAGGAAATAGTTCAACTTACAGAAAGTCCTTCAGGAACGCTTCCTTGCATTTGAAGTGTGGGATTCACGAGGTCCTGCACTAGCGAAGCACTTCACCCTTTACTGGGTGGGTGTTGATGGAACTTATCACACGTTACCCTAATCACACCTACGTATTTCACTGGTGTTAGCAACAGACATTATCACGCGTCGGAATTTGAATAAGATCGGGAGCTCTTTTTACCTCGGTAGGAGCAACAGTGATCACGGAATTTTGTTCTTCGTCCAACATTATACAAGAATTAAACACATAGGAATATAATTGAATAGGTTAGGATTACCAATTCAAACTCCGCGCCAACCACATAGACATTTAGAACGACCTCGTAAAAAAATGAAGATAGGTTCACAATCAAAAGAGCAATTTTGCAGATTTCTCATTGGGTACCCCGAACGAGTAAATATTACTAATACACAAAACCACTTTAAATACACATTATAAGCACTAAAGCCGTACGTCGAAAGTTCTTCGAACACACGTGCGTCGAGTTTCACCAACTCTACCACTCCTAGTTCAACCAGAAAAACCGTATCTTACACTTAATTTTTGACATCTCGCAAGCAAGCACAAAACACGACCCTTTTTTGTTTATATCTAATCCTACTAGTACAACTTCTGATCGCCTACCTAGACTGTATATCCACATATTAATTACAGCGGGATTATTTATTAATGACAAGTGGAAAGTAATTTTACGAGTATTCTAATTTACAACTAAACCATCTTTTAAAATTAATACCGGCGAGTCAACTTGCATATCAATCTGAAAACTAGGCGGAAGTATTTACTTTATACAAACCGCGATCCAAAAACGATGTATTTTAAGAATTAAGTAGACTAAAAATGTTAGACCACCAAAAATGCACGTTACATATCCTTTTTAGACTAACTCAGAATAGAAAAGAATTTAGAGCTGCGTCAAACCGACTTTAAGTAAATTCGAAAACAAAACAAAAAAAATAAATAAAAATCATTTTAACTAAATGTCACCATGACATAGCTCACAATTAGGTAGCGGTCTGGCATGTCGGTAGCGTTTCGTTGCTTAAGCCTTACCATAACATATAATTTAACACTTTTCCTTTTTGGAGGGGATAACCAGGTAATATTTCATTTCCTTATAAATGGGAATCATGTAAACATGTTAGAGTTCCCTAACAACCATCAGGTTGCTAATATCTATGTAGAGCCAGGTAGATAAAAAAAAAAGATAGAAGAATATAGGTACAACTAGACCAAGCTATTTAGGTTGTGATGGGTATGTAGAGCTTTTTAGATTAGCACAGAATAGAAAAAAAGTTAGAGCTGCGTCAAACCGACCATAAGTAAGGTCGAAAACAAAATGATGATGAACTAAGCGTATCTGCACTCTTAGCCATTAAATTAATTTGCAGTTTATACTTTTCCGCGAGTTCAACTCAAAAGTACAAATCACTAACCAAGCAAAGCACATTTGTAATAATTAAATAAAAGGTGTACTGAAAACAGGTGCTTATCACAACAAATGTCAAACAACCCTGTTTCTATACATGAATATTCTCACGCTTAAATTTATAATATCTCTAAAGAAAACAATTGAGCAACGAATTAAGTTATACCTTCCAAGAGACATTGGCCTTTTGTGCGTACTTACCCTTAACAAAACAATGGAAAGAACCTGTAACATTTAAAATTTTCCTCTCGTTTTCCATCACCGCGCCGTTATAATTTCATAATCGAACAAAACAAAGTAAACAAACTTAAGGTTCAATGTCTTTAATTTTAACTAAGTTATTAACTCTATTTTAATAGGGACGACGTTAAGTGGCTGTTGATGTGTTGAACTCAATATCTACAAAACTTAATTTAGATGTAAATTAGTGTGGTATTATTTTAATTATTATTTAGAGTTGTCAAGAGCAATGATTAGTTGGAGCGGGTTATGCTAGAAATTGGAAACAAAAGAACACAAATTGTGCAGGGTTTCAGAAAAGTATTGTGGGGAGGAAAAATCTAACAAAGGTTAATTGGATGCAATAAAACTGAAACGTAGCTTACTTGTAGTTTAATTAATGCAACCCCTGTAAAATAAACAAACTCAGACAATTAATTTTATTAGAAAACTTAGGAGGATGCTTACAAAATTTCTGGAATCAAGAACAATTTCAAATCCTCTCATTTCAAAGGAACAACAAACTCTACTTAGACAATGCGTCGTTTAATTCTACGAACTTTCAAGGCATTCTTATAACTAGTAGAGTACAGGTTGGTTGTCAATGGTTTCTGGTTTGAGTTTTTGAAATGATTATTAAAACTTTCTTTAAATTTTAGACTTCTAGATTAATTCTAAAAGGCTTATAGGGTATTGAAATATAAGCAGTGCATCCTATTGCCGATCAACTCAGTTATCGGGACATATACGTTTTGAGGTTGACTGGCAGAGGGATTTAAAACCAAAGTTTGGAAGTTAATGCAGAAACCTATAAATATCTTATATAACTTAATACAAGCTTTATATATATTGAAGTGTACGTAATAGCTAAAAGGGTATAAACAGTATTTTGTTCTTTTAAGATTGTGTATATGCCAAATAAAGCCAATGATCAGATCACGTAACTGTAAAATTTGTGTTTGCCGTATTTTGCAAATGGTAAAGTATTTGAAGTATATTAGTCAGAGTAGAAGTGCCAATACGTAAAACAATGACTTGATGACGTGAGAAAACGCAGTATTCAGGGATTTATACTAAGTTGTACTTTGATAAGCCAAAGAGTGTAAAATTGGCTGATCTAAAAGCCGGTTGCGTCTGTGGAAGTTCCACTATTCACCACACAGAGCCAGGTTTATATGTGAAACATTTCGGCATGCATTTATTAGAATCAACCTTTGGACAAACTTGTAATATCAAAATTATATGTGGAAATATTGTATCAAAAAGTGTTTAAGTGCAACACGGCCATATGAACCAATGATTGAACATTTATGTATGTAATTGTAAAGTGTAAAAAATGATGAATAGGCATTAGTGACACAAACTAGTTGGGACGATTTTAATTGGATGTTGGGTTTGTAAAATTGTATAAAGAGTAGGCATAATTTTGAAGGTGGTATCACCTAGGTAAACATAATAATAAAGGACAACGATTTGAATTATTTTTGTAACAAGACGTGTTTTGGAATAATTCTGCTAATTTGGATATTTAAAAGTTTAAAATAAAATATTTTGAAAAGTAAAGCCTTTAATTGAATTGAAGAAGAATGTAGATAGTTATACGGAATAGAAATAGTTAAAGAAGAATAGAAGGTTATAAGAGTAGATATTGGAGCGGCATCGAGACAGAAGTAATAAGAGTGGATATTTAGAACGAGTTGGATTAAGGGAGAAAGGATTTGGATTGGAGTTATTAGACGGAAGGAAAACGAATTAGAGGGATTTGGAGTGTACATTGCGGATAGATTGGTATTGAGTGGAAAATATATATAGCAGCACAGAATTGGAACAAGCAGGTTAAGGATTGAATATTGTTGGATTAGTTGGAGTGTGTATAAAGAACGACGGCATAATTAGAGGAAAATTAGCGCGGGGGAAGTTAAATTTTAAGGTATTCAAAATTCTAAATTCAGTCATTATTTATAGATTTGGGTGGATATCAAAATTAAATAAATCAAAACCTGGTGTCCGGAAAGCAGAGCAGCCCTGGTGATAGTGAAACGCAGTGTGAAGACCCATCCGGTGACTGAGATCTTGAGCCAGAGTTCAGAAAGGCCTACAACGGAGAATAAATCGGGTGAGTACTGTGTTTTTGATACGTCAAAGTCAATTTGGTAAGAGTATTTGATTTGGCACAAGGCTACGCGGATCTGTTTATTAAATTTGGCATATACGAATATAAGGTTACGTATACTAAAATAAAGGTAGTGCAGTTTGGTCGGTGTCGTGACCATCTACCTATCACTGAACCCACGGTAGGTAGGTGTAGATACCCTGAGAAGGAGAGTTTTAATAGTCGAGGCATATTTATATAGTTTTGTTTTGTATACCGATCAAACATAGTTAAAGCACGAAATATAAGAGTCAAAATTTTAACACTGTCAAGTATATAAAATTATAAATAAATAAACCACAGTTTAAAGTAAATATCTTATCAAATAGAAAAAAGGGGGGAGCATAAGAGAGTGGCAAACCCAACGTGGGGCTAGACAGAAGCATTAGTAGAATAAGGGACACCGAAGTTAGGTGGGGCCCGTACTTAAAATTTTACCGGACAAAAAGAGTTCGAAAAAGGCAGCAGAGATGACCGACGAGGACACCAGACGTATAACGAGGTCAGGAAGGATGTACGGAATCGACGCGGAAATTGCAGCACAAGACGAGGAGCTAGATGCAGAGGGAGATGTCCAAGAAACGGAGGCGAGGCCTGTAGAGCCGGAGGTGATGAGAATGGAAACTGACAAGGCGACGATGCAGGAGGTCAAGGTAGCTGAAACGGCTGGAAATCAAGAAATTATGCGCTTTTTAATAAGTCTTCAGACAATTAAAAGACGATTTTAAGACATCACACACGGAGCTAAAAATTGATTTAAAAAAATTGCCGAGTCGCAGACGGAACTAAAAATTGATTTAACGAACAAAATTGACGAGTCACAAGCCAAAATGACAGCAAAGATAGACAACGCTCATGCGTATTTACTGGCATCGATACAAGAGGTAAGGGACGAACTCAAGGCTGAGTTACAAGAAAAGGTAAACCGCGTAGACGATAAGATTGAGAATACACGGGTACAATTTAAGGAAGAGTTGAACGCAGCAAAGACGGACATACGAGTAGAAGTTAAAACACGTGTGGAAGCAGTTGAAGAGACCATGATCAGCGGATTTACAAATCTGAACGGTGAGATACAAATATGTGACAAGAAGCATACGACCAACTACAGGAATTTAGGACAGACGCTGGAAACACTACAACACGAGAATGTTAGTGCTAGGACAGAACTTGACAAAAAACTTACATGCAAGGCAACGACATTAGAGAACAGGGTGGCGACGAAGTTCGACAGCTACAAGACAAGTTAGACAGGTTTTATTTTCTTTAAGCTCCCCCGATTGGTGCGCCATTTTCTTTTGTGGTGTTCTCGCCCCTACGATTGAGTCGCCATTTTCATTAATCTGCATTGTATTGTTTTTCATGGCCTCTTCGCTTTTGTCCATTTTTCTATTTAACGCTAATAAAATTGACATTATTTCGGATTGTTGTAATATCTGCCGTTCTTCACTTTGGCTTCGTGCTAATTCTGACCCTTGTATTTCCGGCGGTGTATCGTGTAGTATTACGCTTTCTTGAGACCCTATTTCTACCCCTTCATTCCTTAGTGCTTCTCTAGTTTCCCTTATTCGTTTATCCATTTATTATCTAAATCCTAAATTTTAATATTTCAAAAACTCCTTCCTATCAAATTTTAATTAATATGCAAATTTTAACTTTTCTAACTTTTAAGTTTTCTGAATTGCTAAATTTTATATTTGTTCGTGCCCCTACGATTTTCGAGTTTCCAAACTTCTTTTATGGTGTTCTCGTTCCTACGATTTTTAAATTTCTAAATTTCTTTTGTGGTGGTCTCGCTCTTACGATTGGGTCGCCATTTTTATTGCTGTGATAATGCCCTTACGATTCGAGCCCTTACGTTGGGTGTCATTAATATTGCTGTGATAATGCCCTTTTGATTCCTAGCCCCTACGTTGGGTGTCATTTTCATTGCTGTGATATGCCGTTTTATAATTGTTGTATCTATTTTTATTGGTGTTAATATCAACCCCTTTTAAAATCCTATAATTTCTTGAATTTGTTTTTGCACGGTTAGCTCAAACTATCAAACACAGAATACCCTATTGACGACAATAAAAATTGTTTAACCTCCTTTTCTTTTTACTACCTAACTGTTAGAATAATTTAAATAAAGCAACCCAAAATTACACAGTATAATGATTAATAATATGTACAGTTTTGTCAATTCAAAAATTAGCCCCTGAATAAATTATTTACCTTCACCAAATTTAATTTTCACAGAAAGCTATTCCATTATTTGCTTTGTTGAAGAAGAGGAGTTAGAAAGAAAATTGCACAGAGCTAGGAAATGGCTACAGGAGAGAGCACGAAAGTACGTGGACAAGATGGACGAGCAGATAAAAAAGAGAACTACCTTCCAAATAGGGGTCGTAAGATAAATATAAAATAATTAACGTTAAGAAAACCAAATAATTCCACCATTAAATAGGAGTAAATCGAATATTTTACAAAAGATCAATAGCGAGCACACTGTATATAAATTATATTTAATTTAATGCATAAGAAAGAAGCTCAGTTTGCAATAATTAGATAATATTTAGCTAAAGTAGTAATGTGTACGTCTTATAATACGCTTTAAGTTAAAGAAACGAACAAAGATAATATTTTAAATACATCAAGTTTCATCAAAATAAACACGTAATCGGTAAAGATAAACAACCTGGCATTCTAGCTATTTAAGAATTTCATTAAAAATTTCAACGCATAAATAAGAAAACGCATTCAAATACATCATTATTAGTAAGATGAGTAAGTGACTGGAATATCATATTTACATGAAAATCCAACATATTTAAAATAACAAACAATAAATAACAGGCGGTCCGCGATATGATAAAAGTTTGGACTATAAACGACACAAATATAAAATACGTGACAGAATGCCATTAAATGAAGGAACAACAATTAAAGTCAGGAAATTTTAAGAAATATCGGGTTTTCAGAGATCGGCACAAAGTACAAGCCTTGATCAACGAATACGCGAATTAAAACGTAAAAAAATGGGGCTTATAAATACCATAGGATACTCGAAAATAAACAGTATATAGCCAACAAGGCACGAACTACGTCGATTTAAAGTGGAAAATTACGTACCAGTAACAATTAGTGAAAAGTCAATAATTTATTAAAAGTGAAAAATTGAAAGTGCCAATAAGTGCAACGAAGAATAGCCGTTCTACGAGTAAACATAAGATAAACTATTAATTGAATTGTATTTTAATATATTTAACAATTTAGGGCTCCGAATAAAGATGTAGATCAAAAGGTATATCTAAAGATCTCTAGATGTACCTATAAATGAAAATCCAAAAATACTTCAGTATTTACAAGGAAATAAACGTAAAGATACTAAAAGTTACTTCAGAAATCCAAGGAAAAAAATACAAGCAACCATTAATCATCATTCTGGCCAACAAGCGAAGCAATTCGAACTGTAAAAATCAAGGGGTGCTGACCACTGATACTTTGAGGCAATTCCAGTGACAAGTAAGGAAAACGCAGGTTAGAGATCTTAAATTTTTCATTTGTTAAAGACTGTTTCATTTATAATATTTGCTATATATTATATATCTGTAAGGATCAACAAAAAGGTCAATTGAGAATTTGAAAAATAAAGAAAGTATCTTTGAACGTTCAGGTACTTAAGAGTAATTACAAAGATATTTTTGCTGGCTTTCAGGAAAGTTAAATTTGGTAAATGTGAATAATTTATTCAGGGGCTAATTTTTGAATTGACAAAACTGTACATATTATCAATCATTATACTGTGTAATTTTGGATTGCTTCATTTAAATTATTCTAACGTTAGGTAGTAGAAAGAAAGAGAGGTTAAACAATCTTTATTGTTGTGAAGTGGGGCATTCAGTTTTTGATAGATTGAGCTAGCCGTGGAAAAACAAATTCAAGAAATTGTAGGATTTTAAAAGGGGTTGATATTCACACCAATAAAAATAGATAAAAGGACATATCACAGCAAATAAAAATAACACCTAATCGCGGGGCTTAAAGGAAATAAGAGTATATCACAGCAGTGAAAATAACACCCAATCGTGGTGCAAAAAGGAATTAAAGGGATATACCACAGCAATAAAAATTGCGCTCCAATTGTGGAGCTTAAAGGAAATAAGAGTAAATCACGGCAATATTAAGGGCACACCAACGTAAGGGCATTATCACAGCAATGAATTGTAGGGCATTATCACAGCTATATATATATATATATATATATATATATATATATTGCCGTGTCCTTCTTTGGAACTCAGTAGATTCGAAAATTTACAATTTATAAAAATCGAAAATTTCACAAAAAGGAAAATTTCTAAAAAATGTTTCTTACCCAGATTCTGCTTCCATCAACTTAATTACTTCATCGGCTCTCTGGCTAGCTCAGTTGGACCTCCTCTTGGATACCTAAATTTACTATCATACTCTTTACCGTTCACGCACACTCTCAATAAAACCACAAAATTATTCAACAATCATACAATATCTATTTACAACTATTTACAAATAATAATTTAAGATTATTTATATTTCGGTGCTCAAGTTACACCTCAATAAATTCTATCTTTGTAAAGCCCAGGATTTTAAATTGAAATATCGAACACATTGAATGTAACAGGAGTAAATGGGCCCTGAATAATACCTTATTTTTTAATCTAATTTATAATTATTTCTAATTAGTACACTCTGGAGTATGGTGAGCTTATGATAACCCAGTTTATTTTATTAATGTATGCTTTTTACTTCGCATACTCTTACTACAAACAACAAAAAAAACATGTACTCTTAACAATAAAAATTTAAATTCATGAGGAACGTTAATAAGCTTTATATACACCTTTAGATTTATATTCAAATACCATAATCAAAGTTAGTTATACGTATTCTTTTCAATACGCAAAATAATGCAAAATAGCATCAAAGTTCACACTCACACATCACAATAATTTTCATAGTTTATAAAAAAACAGCAAATTCTAATGCGTTACCTGGAATTTCTTGAAGATCCCTACTCCGTTGACGATGCAGTTAAGTTCC
This sequence comes from Platerodrilus igneus, assembly GCA_036346225.1. Classification (NCBI taxonomy): domain Eukaryota; kingdom Metazoa; phylum Arthropoda; class Insecta; order Coleoptera; family Lycidae; genus Platerodrilus; species Platerodrilus igneus. Next base: position 9,869,040 of record JARFIW010000266.1, on the reverse strand, counting down.
TGCGCCCTCGGTGTCGTGGTTCTGCTCTGCTTGCCGCCTCCAGCTATTTACAGATGAACACCATCTAAGTTGTGCTGCATGCTATTCATTCAAGATCCATCTAAATCCAAATCCAAGTATATTACACTTTTTTTATAATTGCATAATTTAATTTACGTTACTTTACTTTAACAGCTTGTTAAAATATCTGTTGCACCTCACTAAAAATAAACTCGACACTTTCGGCGTTTCAAACTATAAGGCCAACAATCTAACACTGTACTATTTTAATTTATAAATTTTAAATACTTACAAGCTAGTTAGTAGATTTCTGTACGTAGTAAACGATGCAAATTAACGAAGTCAAAGAGAAACTTAATAACTCTTCTCTCATATTTATACGATTCTAAGTGTAACCTCTCCAAACCCTCCTAACGCAAACTATATAATTAAACTAACATTTCCGCAAATTTTGGTGTAACCGTTTTCAAAATCTTTAAAATTTAGCTCGTTGATACCGATATTTTCCGAAAAATCCGCATTCAAATTTTCCCGCGTTCGTCTGTTGTACAACTAACTATTTAGACCAATGATATATTTCATTGACGTCTTGAAACCCCGCCTATATTAACCCTATTCTTCTCTTATGCATATTATATGTTTCCTTCTAACCTTGTTTGAGTGGTAGAAAATCGATATTACTGTCCGCGCGCTATATAACCCACGTGGACTGAATACGTGCGTTTCGAAGTAAACTGCTATTATGTCTGTCTCATTCCGAAGCATATTATTGATTGTCCATCCCTGCTGCGCTTTAAGGATACTTTTGGTTAGCATTTATGCGAACCGTCCGACCGTTTACACAATATACCTCGAATCTTGTGTTATATCTATAGAAATAAGGAGAAGTTGACCTTTCAAAACATGCACCTGTGCCTAATTAACGAACGTTTTAAACTAACATTTCTAGGAGTTTTCGTTTCAAGGTATTTCATATATTCGACGTGTTTGTTTGTTAGTAAAGCGTTTTGCCTTGGAATTATCGATTTTTCACGCTCTTATGCGTTTTAAACGTTATATCCCTTTCAATTAAACTCTATTATATTAAATAATAATTTCTATTGGCTTATACAATTTAATTTCTTTACGAACCTATTAAATTTTAATCCCTACTTGTAAAATTATGGTATTATTTGTTACTTTAAATTAAATGAATGAAATAAATTTCGCACGTAAATTATGGTTGTTTTCTCTATACAGGTTGTTTGAAATTGCCTTGTTGATACCTAAATGTAACCCTTTAATATATATATATATATATATATATATATATATATTGCCGTGTTTCTCGGGTAAAAGCCTTACCAACAAAACTATATTCGAATTTTTATTAATTTTTCAAAATCGTCATAAAATTCAAAAACAAAGAAAATAATATTTCTTACCTCGATTCCAGCTTCCTCGGTTGCATTGCTTTTTTCAACTGCTTCCGGCTAGCTCAGTTAGACCTCCTCTTGGATACCTAGATTCACTCTCATACTTTCTATCGTTCACGCACACTCTCAATAAAACCACAAAATAATACAACAAACATACAATATCTATTTTCCACTATTTACAAATAAAACTTCAAAATTATATACATCTCAGTTACACCTTAATAAATTCTATTTTGTAAAGTCCAGAATTTTAACTAGAAAAATTAAACACATTGAATGTAACCTGAGTAAATGGGCCCTGAATAATACCTTATCTTTCTTTCTGTATTTATAATTAATTTCAATTAGGAAACTCTGGAGTATGGTGAGCTCATGATAACCCAGTTATTTATGATTAATGCATGCTCTTCACTTGGCATATTCTTATTACAAACACAACAAAAAACCATCTACTCATAACAAAAAATATTTAAATTCCTGAGGAATGTTAATCAACTTTATATACACCTTTATATTTCTATTTAAATACTACAATAAAAGTTAGTTATACGTGTTATGTTCAATACGCCAAATAATGTAAAATACCATCATAGTTCACTCTCACACGTCACACAATTTTCATAGTTTCATAGTTTATAACAACAACAATTTTAAAGCGTTACCTGGAATTTCTTAAAGATCCCTGCTCCGTTGATGATGCCATTAAGTTGTTTCGTGGTACTGCTTTGCTCCCGCCTCCAGATATTAGTAGTTGAACATCCTCTAAATTGTGCTGCAACGCTGTTCATACACGATACATCCAACTCCAAATCCAATTATTACTATTCTTTGATAATTGTTTAATTTAATTCACGTTACACAACGTCAGTACACGAGCTTGTTAAAAAAATATAAATTGCACCTCAATAAATCTAAGACTCGGCACTATCCGCGTACCAATTATGAGGCTAACACCGTACTATTTCATTTAAAATAATTTTCTATACTTACAAGCTCGTGGTAACTTCGGTACGTAGTCCAAAGCGATCAAAATACTAAGGGCTTTTATTATATTTTCAAAAAGTATTTATACCATTTACGATGCCACCTCTCGGCCGCATTTCACCAGAAGTCCTCCATTTACAATAATATTTCTTAAAATTTTGGGTTCAACCGTCTTCTAAATCACCGAAATTTAGCGCGTCGTTACGATATTTTCTGAAAAACTAACATTTAACATTCCCGTGTTTGTCTGATGTAAAACTAATGATATCGACCAATAGTCTATGCATTGACGTCTTACAAATCCCGCCTATATTAACGCTGTCCCTTGCTTATTCATGTCATCTGTTTCCTTCTAACCTTGCTTGAGTGGTAGAGAATCGATATTACTGTCCGCGTTCTACAACTCCATGTGGACCAAATTACGTGCTTTAGCGACTGTTGTTTACCAATATTCTTTGAAACTTGTTTGTTATCTATAAAAATAAGGGGAACTTGACATTTACAAAACCTGCATGTGTTCAATTTTAACGAACGTTTTAAATAACATTTCTACGAGTTGGCTTTCTACGAGTTGGCTTTCTACGTATTTTATATCCAAGGGCTGTTTATGTGTTAGTAACGCGTTTCACCTTGGTATTATTGATTTTTCATGCTTTTATGCATATTATACGTAAATAACCGTTCAATTACACTCAATTAAATTAATAAATTAATTGCAAACCTAACTAAATTTTATTCATTAATTGTAAATTTTCGTTAATACTTGTTACATTAAACTGAACTAATGACAGGATGTTTTGAAATTGCCTTGTTTATATTTACCTTTAACCCTTTAAAACCACTACAATATATATATATATATATATATATATATATATATATATATTGATATAACGCCGTGATAAACGTCCAGCAGAACGCCACCGCTCTGTGTTTTTTTCTAATCTTCCAATTTAATTATGCCACGGCTAGCCCTTTTTAATTTACACAGAGTGCACAACGTTACGATGATCAATTTTAATTTACCCCTTTATTATTACCTGTTTGAATTGATAAAACGAAGTTAATCAACATTCATATAATGAAAAGAAATAATATTTACACTTCACAACTTTTGTAATTCTCTAAATACACCCTTCAATCAATTAATATTATATGGATTATTTATCCCAAAATTTATATACTTTTCAACCTAATTTAAAGTCACCAAAAACGCCACTTTTACAAAAAAAAATCTGGAACGTTCGAGACTTTTATATGATTTTTACCTAAGTTTCAACGTATTCAATGCTCCTGTTGACTCCTTACAAATTTTAGAGAAATTTAATATATTCAGTGTTAAAATTTAAATTTAAAAAGATTCCTTAAAACTAAGTAGGTCTGACCTGTGATTTCCTGATGCGTTGTTTCGTGTTGTGGATCAACACCCCCTTATTATCTTCAATCGAAAACCAATGCTTTGCTTTATACTCAATAACATACGTTGAACCAATAATTCAGTACGCTTACCCCTTAAATACCACTTGGAATGATTTTAGAATTATTCCACTTATCGTGGTGAATTAGAATTAGATTAGAAGTGGATTAGAAGTGTCTTAGAAGTGTACCAGAATTCGATTAGCAGTGGATTAGAATACCAGACTTTGGATCATAAATTACCAGCGTATTAGAAGTGTATTGAAAGCCCTATATCATATATAAATATTTAATTTAAATTAATGAATCAATTTCTACTCATGTTTTCTGCAAAATTGGCAAACATTTTTTCATATATTCTTCACGCAATTCTTACACAGCACTATTTTCACTATAATATAAATTTTATTTATCTGACGCGTAATATTTTATTAAGAGTATTGTGGATTCGACGTGCTTCAAATTAAGCCTGACCGTTTCTTATCACCTCTGGGCGTTATATAGCTTTTGCCCACTACATTTGGATTGGTTTTCCAAACATCCTTACAGATTGTTGCGACCAACCATACTTGTCCTGGCCATTCCTAGTATAATTTCAAGCTGATTTCTGATGAAACTATTTTGGAGTTTGGTATAATGCTGTTATTTACTATTCTTATCGTTGCTGAAATTCTAGCTTATGTTTGTTGTTTTGTGTAGATAAAGCTTTTGGAGAATTGTACAAAAATAAATGATGTTACACGAATGCTGTTTTCGTTTATGTATTTATTTAAACTCATATTTGAGAGTGCGTTTTCTTATTAAAGCGCTTATTGTTCCAGCGTAATTGGATCAAGATTTACTAGGTTTTATCTTATCTTCTGCGTATTTATTTTATAACTTGTTGAACACTCAACGTAGTTTAATTACATGTATGATTTTTTCTCTGCTGAATACGCGTTCTATTATTGGAAGATATGCTTACTGGCATTGATTAAAGTTAATTACGGTCCATATACAGGGTGTTAAATGCTTGCTATTTACATAATGTGCGAATTATTTAATTTCCTGCTAAATAAATGCAGTTTTCTGATTCCCATTGCCATTTACAGTTACTACGCGACCCTTACTACTCAATACATCCCTAAACAACCCCTTATCACAGCATTATATATATATATAATCTTCAAGTTTTATTTGCTGATAAATATTAATTTAAAATTATATATATATATATATATATATATATATATATATATATCTATTTTAAAGGAGGTCGTTATTAATAATTCATATATATATATATATATATATATATATATGCTGTGTTACTCCTGTTAGCCCCTACGCTTGGACCATATTTACTGTGATATTTCCCTTATATTAAGCCCCTACGCTTGGACCATATTTATGCTATGATTTATACTTTTATTACTCAAGCACTTGTAGAAATGTTAATTTATAATTTTCTTTGCCTCGACTAGCTGTTTCAATTAAATAAAGCACTTCTACAATACACAGTATAATGATTGAATATTTACAACCTTTTTAAATATCTTCTCCCTTTTTATTTATATACATCTGTCAAATTTTTAGAAAATCAAGCCAGCAAAACGACCTCTTTATTACATTTAGAGACCTTTTGAAACGTTTCAAGATGTCTATTACTTTGCATACATTTGTACAAGAAACCCCAATTTCTCGGCTCTTACACTTTGGATTATTATTGAAATAAAAACAGTTTTAGAAATATATCATATCAAAATATCTAACCTGTAGTCGTTTAGTAGGTGCTCTGCATTCCCAAGATATCCAACCAAATTAGCATCCAAATCGTTATTGATGAGTTTATTCCAATGGAAGGTTTTTCATTTCCGCAGTAGAATATTTACCATTTTCAGAAATTATCAAATTGCCTAAACAGGCAGCATTCTCCAGAGTCTCGTATCCAAAATTGTATTTAAGATTGTAATTAACAGGAATCGTAACAAGATCTTTATTATTTAAGATGGCGATTAAGATGATAATTAAAATGTTAATTACGATGGTAATTAAAATGATACTTGAGAGCCCTGTTTGATTTATTATTAGAAATGGTATAATTTTACTAAATTTTATCTACTTACGTCCTTAGAAGTACGGCTCGCTTGCACAATTGCACACTCTTTAATTTTCACTTTTAATTTAATTTACTATTTACGTAAATATTTAGCACTTTCAAGTATAGTGACTGCCCAGTTTCAAAAGTATACTAACTCGATATTCAATTGTCATGATATTTATAGGATCGGCCCCTTTTTTTTTCTGGGCGAGACCAAGCGTCTTATCTCTTGTTATTTTGGGAAACTTTACCAATTGTGTAGTTCAAGTGCATGAAGAGATGCTCTTTGTCACGTAATTTAATGTTATACCTCACATTTAATTCAGAAATCCCAGAAATCTTCGTTCATAAAAGTACGTACTATTGTTGTTGGCCTTATTCTAATCTGAATGGAATAAATTTGGTGTTTGTTTATTTTTTAATAAATTGGATTTTTGAACAAATGTGATACTTTTAGATCACGTACGCTTTTAAATAATGCATACTTTCTGCGTGCGTTTAAGATGATATATCAACGCATTTTTTGAATAATTATGTAGCCAATTCATGCAGGTTTTTAGTGATTTAATTTCAATGCGTTTCGTTACATTTTTAAATTCTTATCTTTGCTCGTAGCTACTCTTGGATATGCGTTTTAATCGCTTGTACTGCAATATGCAGTGTGCTCTCAACTAATAATATTTATAATGACATATTTACTCTTCTAATATTTGTAATTAAGTGTTTTTGTTACTTGGGAGTTTCTTTTGTTTATTCTACGACCCCTTTGACTTAACCTACCCCTAAATTAACCCTATAATTACAGCAATATAAATATATATATATATATATATATATATAAATAAAAAATTTTAATTTGTCAATTTTTAATTTTTAATGTATAATTTTAATTGCGTCGGCTAGTTCAGTTTTAAATACGCACGGAGCTTGCGACAATACGACAAACAAAGAATTTAAATCCATCTTCTACCTCTCCTTCGTGTTTTTAATCTTTAAACCAAAACACAATTAAGCACAAATTATTATAATGTTCTCAAAAATATTTACAACGTATGAAAAGGTTAAAAAATTTCCTAACTAAAATTTTTTTTTTAATAATTGAATAAAAAATTTAATAATTATCATTCCCAAAGATGATAAAAAAAAACCAACAAAAGTACTATTATTATTATTATTAACTGAAGCCTGATGAACGTTCATTCAACCCCATTAAATTTTTACGTAGTTTACAACGTATACTCAAAAAAACAAACCTTGCCAACCCTCACATAAATTGTCATAAAAACAATTTTTAAAATATTTAAATTAGAAATATTCCATTAAATGTTAATTTTTAAATGATTCAGTTTAGCAATGCACAATGAAATATTTACAAATAAAATCATAAAACATTCAGATTGGCTAACCTGTTGTTTTCTGCTCTAATCAATCCCTGGTCCAATTCTTTTGATATTGTCTGCATCCCTCATAGCATAGCCTTAATCACACTAGCGTCCTCCATTAAACTCCTTGACCATTTATCGTTGAAGTAAATGCTTGTTGTATTTCCTCACTTGTTCTATTAATCATTTCTAATCGCCTTCAGTATTTATTTTAACTTGTTACCAGTAATCATTTAGATTTGTTTCTCAGTAATTGTTTAGAGTTGTCTCCAGTAATTATTTAGATTTGTTTTCCAGTAGTCATTTAGATTTGTCTCTAGTAGTCATTTAGAGTCGCCTTTTAATTAGAAAACGACAAACCCATCAATTTTCCATAATTACAATAGTATTATTTCGCACTTCACAATTAATCACTTTACGAAAATTAATTTCAGGGACGTGAACTATGCCTTACTTCATGGTGAAGAAGATTTGTTTACAAATCCGGTCATATTTAACTGCACCGTCTATTTATTGACAAGCGCACAGTTCATTGTTGTGTATTAAACTTTGGATATTCCATGGTATTATTATTGTATATTAACATCAACGCGTTACTTTTGTCACCTACCATTTCGAGTTAATAACGTTAATTCGCTTGGACATTGTTTGTTCAAATAAATTTGGTGAACTTTGATTTTAATTACCGTGCCTTGCTTGCTTCCAATAAATCACGTGTCGAGATTAATTTTCCAGTCACGTAGACTTAATACAATGCATGTATTAAATTATATACGTTTGCCATCTTACGCATTTTTCAACCTGCTTGTTGTATTTAGGATCCTTGACGTAATAATGTTGCGTTATTTATACGTTTCGCGTTTCAGCGTTCAATTATGTTGTTTAACGACTTGGGAATTTGTTTATTCAAATAAATTTTCAAAAATATTTTTTATTAACTGAATTAATTATGCTTATGATTTATATACAGGGCGTTGTCATTTACATTCCAGTCTAATCATGGTATTTCTTGTTTTCTTCAAAATACTGTCTCGTTTTCTGAGCCCTCATGTATTTTATATGGAGTGCGCTTTATTTTTGGTCCTAACTACCCCTAAATGGCCTTATTAAACAGCAATATATATATAAATATATATATATATATATATATATATATTGATATGGATTGATATGGCCCTGACGTCAATAAAAGTGCTGTGTATTAAAGGTGCCCGCTGTTTAATTATTTTTAGCTAGCTGTCTTCAAAATAAAACCTCAAGAAGCAGAAATCAGAATTATATTATATATATAAATCAGTGTAAAACAATAAAATTTCAACAACCCTATATATAGAAAAGAGCAAATTATTTACGCGCAAAATTAATTTAATTCATTTAGTGAAAATAGACGAGTATTAAGGTATTTTTGTATTTAATAATTGGAATGTTAGGATTACATGAAGAAAAAAAGCTTCAAAGCAAATAGAAGTTTAAGAATGCGCATAATTAACCATAATTTATTTAATCAAACACATATAAGCATAAGGGAGCGTGCTTGCGTAAGAAAATCAATAATTTCCTAGGCAAATGCATTCGTTGTAAAAGCCAACGTCAGTTTTATCAAATACGAAGAAGTAGAAAATCCAGGAATGGTTATTTTCAAACGGTCGATAATTAACAGGAACACCTGCATGTTAAAGTTTACGTTCACAGAATTTTTATGTACGTTAAGATAAGATTTCATCGAAATTGTTTTCAACCGTCAGTTGGTATAAACAACTAGGGTAACAAATATCTCGAGGAGCGAGTAAAATAAACGATTGGTAATATACAACAGATAGAGACAAATATAAAAGCGTTGGGATTGAATATCACGTAAGGCATACACGTGGAGTTGAGATAGGATGTCAACAATATCGATTTTCTATAACTCAAGTGGGGTTTTAAACGAGACAACAAACATGCATAGAACTGAGATGCATAGCGCTTAGGAGGAGTTTGGTTACGACAAAAAACTCTGTCGTTGGTCGAAAGCTCACAGTGTTAGAAACGAACGCACACGCGAAGGTTCAAAGCGAATTCGAGGTATACAACAAGTACGGCGGGAGAAATTTTCGGAATGAAGCGACGGTTATTCTCAAAATTTTTAGAATTTGTCTTGAAAATAAGCGTTTCGAAGGAAGCGCGTGCACTAGGGGGGTTTGGGAGTATATAAATACCCAAGCTAGGTTATTAAGGCTCTTTTCTTTTCTTTTACTTCGATAAAGTGCTGAATTGCGATTCAGACAACGATAATAATAAAGCTTTTTGTGAGTATTTTATGTATGTGTATTAATGTTACTGTAAATATAGTGGTTGCAAGTATAAAACAGTAGTAACGGACCTTTAATAAGTAACGTGAAGTACGAGTAGTGCGTATTAAATTAAAGAAGGTCCGGGTACTACAACAAAAAAATTATTAAATGGATGCATGATATATGGGGGTAAGCACCACAAGTAAACAAGTTTGCATGCATGATATATGGAGTGGTACTGTGAGACGAGGCGCATAGCTTGCAGAGGTATCAGATGGTAGATGCCTGTGGATCCGCTGTGCAGCACAGTAACTGGAAACAACGCCGAGGGGTTTTCTGGCAATCATCTCCAACGGGAAGGAAGCCTGAAGAATTCTGCAGGTAATTTATTTAAAATTTTTGTTGTTTTATAAACATTTGTGGAATTTTGTGTTGTGTGGTTGTCTTTTTAGGTGGCATATTTATGGTTGTAGAAACTTATTGTAAAAGATACATGTACTGGACAATTTACTGATGTTGAATATTGAAAAAGGGTGTATTTAGAACATCTAAAATTTTATTCAGGATATAAATTGAGTTGTAAAGGGTAAACGGGTCTGTAAATTTTGTTTTAATTTATGCAAGGTTTAAAAGGCATATACAAACTAAACTGGGTTATAATGAGCTGACAATACTCCAGTGTGAAGTCAATTTAGGGAAACATGTGGGGCCCATCTACTCATATTTAATTGAATTGTTTAAAAATCACTATAAAAACCAAAAACTTTAAAAACATATCATAAATTGAACTAATAATTATTGTTTCAAACTGTTTTAATACATGTGTAAATATAATTTATCAGTTAATAGTTGTAAATAAAAGGTTGTATGGTTGTTGTATTATTTGGTGATTTTATTGAATGATGTGCGAGTGTGAAAGAGGTATGTCTGTAAATTTAGGCCCAGCTGAGCTAGCCAAAGAGTAGAAGAGGTTTGAAGGCGTAATAAAAGGGTAAGGAATTTTAAAAAAATTTTTTTTTTTTTGAAAATTTTATATTGGTCCAAGGAGGGGCACGAATTTCAATAGAGTAATCCAGAGACTGTCCCGACTTCCACAGCAATATATATATATATATATATATATATATATATATGATTTTATTAGTTTTACATATAAAAAATTCAAAAACGTTTCAAAAAAGACGTACGATATTTTAATCAATTATTTAAAAATTTATAACCTACAGTTTCCATCTACCAATATTTAATTTGATCTGTAAATCAACTTGACAATCATAACCTTCTAGTAGTAGGATTCTTGTAGAAAGTAAATAAGGAAATTTAAATAACTTACTTTGATCATCTATAAATAATAACCGTATCCAATTGTAAATAATTCCTACTCCTACAGTTTGTTTCGTTTTCCATGCAATTCCATTACTTAAACTTTTGATGTATATACAAAACAAATAGCTTAAATATTAGATTAGTTTAGTTGGTATAAAATTAGAAAATTATTTATGAATCCGTTTTCAATTTTAACACACTATATATTAGAACCACTGTAAATATCCCGTATCCTTGTATTTGGAAAATTGCTAGTTGTAGCTTTGTACGAGAATCAAACCTGGAAAGTTTTAAATACTAATGGGAAAGTTTGTTTTGGAAGATGTATTGATGGTGTTTATGCTTCGCGTATGTTGGCCGTGAAAATATTAAAAACCCATTAGTTATTTAAATTTGAAATATTCACAATGCGCGTCTAAGTGAATTAAAAAAACATTTTGGAACATTTCCGGAAGAGAACAAAATAATAAATAGTATAGCTAAGTGGTGCCTAAAAATATGTACTGATATTTATGCTTTTCAACCTTGTAGTAAAATTTGTAATTTGTTGTGTTTCAACCAGCTGGAATATTTTGTTCGCAGTAAAAGGTGGTCTACGTGCAACTGTTATAATCTGTACTCGGATGTTACTATAGAAATAAAAAAGAATTGATACGAATTTTGTAGTTTTTTGATGGTGGGCGCTAGTGAAACTTAATTTTTATAAATGGGCGCCAGTGAACAAAAATCTTCCGACATAGCTAGGGGTCTATTCCTGGGTAGAGCAATAAGAAGGGGGGGGAGTCGAATTTTGTTTGCAAACCAAAGCTAAACTAAGTTAAATAGGCGCCACCAAGTCCTAAGATAATCACGATAATAGCAAAGCACAATTCTAAGGGCGGACGTGGAAACCCAAAGATAAAACGATCGCCTTCGTTAACAAAAACCTGTCTTATAGAAATAAGACACAGCTCCTGTAAGAAATTACAAAGATTAAATAAATAAAATGTGGAACACCATTTGTGTCCTATAAAAGTATCAAAAATAAAAAATGTATATCCAATATGATATGGGCACAAAATTATTACCCAAAAATCCTACCTTTATGTTATCAGATTTGATCGCATTTGACCAAAATAAAAGTCTCAAAATTTATCTAATTGTTTACTAAAGTGAAAAACTTTTTTTTAAAAAAATCATAACCTTTTAACATGTAAAAAAAACTCAACAATAACATTTATAACAAAGTCAAAATTTTGTCTTTTTAAAGCAAAAGACTGCTCTCTAACCATAAGCTTGTTTTAAATATTTGATCAAAATAATTTGTAACCACAATGCATTGAACTAACATTTCTATCCTGGGCAGATCTTATCAGGTAGATAACAGTTTCATAATTAGTACGCAGCGTGTATTTAAATTTTCATACTTAGTTTTTATAATTTATCTGTAAATAAAAGCTAACTTCAAGATTGAAGAATGTTTAATTGGAATTTTAGGAAAGCTGCTCGAAACATCTGCTTTCACGGCAAACATCTGTCAAATGTTGCTACATCACAAAAAACCATAACGTCGAAAATATACCTTGAAATTTATCTGAAGTTCAAATGGAACAAAGCTTACAATTATATACACCTAACCTGACAAAATTTCTTTCTACGGTTTGTAAAACCAGTTCAACAATAATTGAAAATGAAACAGATCATATGTTCGTAAACATGATAGCAAATTTCGTGCTTTTTAGATGATCGTCTGTTTAGCAAAGGCTAACGACATTCTAAACACATGCAAAAATTTCTTAAATTTAATAACGAACCAAACTGCCTCTGATTCTCTTAGACAAATCCGAACAGAAATTCCATTTGTTCCGGAGCAACACCAGAAACTATTTCCTGGGGTAACAGCAATCAGGGCCACGTGTCTGCAATCTCAAGTCCTTGTACAAAACCATACAACTTACAAAACCAAAATCTTCACTTGTCCTTCTCCATCGTTTTTCGTAGGCGCGCTAAATAAATAAAACAAAATTTAAATTAAGTTCGTACAATGTGTAAATTACAAACCGTTAGTAGAAGTTACTGAAATTGATCCAAGTCTAGCATGACTTGAACCACTCACACAAATAATTCAACCGAAGGTCGCATGCCTCTAGCTTAGAAAACATCTTGATAAATTGGTTGCTAGGGAGCGACTAACGAACAAAGCGGGAAACGGACGATAGCGACGTTAGAGGTGGAGAAATACGAAAGAAACAGGATTGCTAGAGATGTTCTACAAAATAACTTTAAGTCACACAGATATTTTACTATAAGAAGATTATTAAAACGAAGCGTTTCGTTATGTACTATATGGAACCTTAATAAAGAATAAGGCACGCTTAGCGCATTATCCTCGTAATTCAACGCGAATAAATACTGATCAAATTGAACATGTTACAGAGTTCCAATGTCACTGATAATATTGAATGTTGTTATGCAACAGGAATCTAAACCATACGAACAATATTTTGAGAAAATGGCGATTAATATTTGGATTTTTGGTTTACTACTACGCACACTATTTTGGCATGTTTAAATTATTTTTTATTTCTAATACAGGTCTAATTGTATTTGATTACATATTTGTGACTTAGATCTCTACTATTTACATTACATTAAGATAAAAATGCGGCTTTGAGATTTATTGCAAAATAAATAACTACCTGTAGAAGTATGCAAGAAACCATACTCCTAACTAACTGACCAGTATGCAAATAAATAGTATGTGCGCTTAAAACACTCCTCAAACAATAATGGGCTTGTCGGACACCCCTCGAAATACATAATAGGACTGTCCGAAGATATAATACAAACAAACCCAGAATATAAAAGGAGCCACAAACGCTAGAGCAAATTACTTCCTAATTGTTCTCTTTTTAAGTATTCACCAAACTCCTTGAAACGAACTTAAGAATAGTAAAAAACGGAAGTCACGCTGCAATCAATCTTTTCTACATGAATATTAACCAAGTTTACACTCCATCAAGCGGTATGCTTGGTTTTGCAGCTGTGCAGGTGTTAAAAGTAATAAGATTGTTTTCTTTTGTTAAAAATTCTTGGTAGCCGTTATCTCCTTGTTGGCAAGCTGTTACAGCTGGTAGATTTTTGCAGCTGCTGTTTGTGAACGCTTCACACTTGATCCTTCGGCGATATTTTTGAAAGTCAAATATCTTGTCCGCTACATGATTCTTTTCTTTATAAATACAGACCGTACTTTGAAAGCGGTGTAAACAAAAAATTATTTCTTTGTGAATATCAGATAGCAAATTGGACCACCATGTATCATAAACCCTTACCTGATATCACAAGGTCGAGAATTTCTTATTAACAATGGAAGCCCAAGGTAAAGTTGGATGGAAAACGGCTTGAAGAAAAGAAAAACTCTTTAGGGATAAACGGCTAGTAGAGTGTTAGCTCTGGGTAGATCATGAGCTTGGGTCATGGGATGTCTGTTGACCAACAATGTAGATAATGAGCGCCACCGTATTTTTCAATACAACAACCTACAAAAATTATCTGTACTTATATTAGGGGAATGCGGAAACCTTAAATCTACACCGCTTATATAGCCACAAAACCTGAATTTCACCCTTGTAAAGCACTTACCAAAATCTCAATTACCAGATGTCTGAGAGATGTCTCGGCTTAACCTGTGAACAAATAAATGCACAACTTAGACACCGTTTGTGTTCTTAAAAAAATATTCACCAAAAATAATATAATAGAATTTAAGTTCCAAAAATATACACCCAGGGTATTTGTTATCATTTGACACAATGTTTGATCATGAATGACCTATAAATTTTACTTGAATTTTTACTAATAAAAGAGTTATGCAAAAATGGATTCTATTCAATTAAATTCATTTGATTTGTTTTGTCATAATCTTTTCAACTAAAATGTTTATAGAACAGAAAATTAGTATGGTTCTGTATTCAAAAAAAAACATAAAGATCTCTAAATTGAATATTTCTGAATAAATTTACTATAAAGTTTGAGCTCTCTTAATAATTCATATTACATATTTTAATCTATAGCCATCTGTAGTACTACGTGGACTTCACAATTAAATTTAATTATTTAACGTATTATAAAATTGCTTCTTTCAACATAGAGTTAGTTTTACTTAATATGTATAAAAAAATTTATCACGTTGTTTAATAATCAAATTACATGACCTCAAAATTACTAAAGATATTCTTTAAAATAGCGTAAAATAACATTTGATATTTAAATTGGATAGCTAGATATTTTTGACATCATATGTGAATAACAACTTGTTCAGTATAGTCAACGCTATCTGTTTGTGAAATAACAATGATAAGCAAACTGCATAGCCATCTTTAAAATTTTGCAAGATTACAAGTTTATTAAGGAATCATTCTTTTTCTGAATAATTTTTAAGTTAACTAATACAAGGTAAAACTTCAACCTTGTATCTTTCGTAAAACATTTAAATAATTAAAATTGGGATTAAAGACTAAATATCATTCACGTGTCAAAGTACAGTGCGACCAAAAGAAATTGAACTTATGACATCAGATGTGGAATATTCCATAAACATCTGCGATGCACAAACAGGAAACACATCATTACGAATGAATATAACGCTGGAACTATAAAAGATCTTCTGAACAAAACATTATTTAACCAAACTAATTCTTCATTGAGTACGTGCTATAATTTTCTTGTATTTCAAATCTCAAACTAAATTTTCATTTCAGCACCATAAATGATATTTACGATATTGACGATATTGCACTATGAGGAAAACGTTAATAAAATTTATTTAATTAATTATACCAACTGTTTTAATGATGGGGGGACCTCTATTTCTTTGGCCAGCAGGAATCTATTGAGCTGCTACAGGTGGAACACAAAATGAAATCTGCACGCTACAGCTGCCAAGAACCACATTCCGCCACGAAGGTTAAATCAATTATATCTTCTTGGGGACCGTATTACAGGCCATGTGCCTGTTTAACGTCTTGACTTTTCCACGCCGCTGATAGCAGCTTACCTGTTCAGACGCTGATAGAAAAGTGACCCGAAATGACAACTTGACGATTTTTATTATAGGACTTGGACCTATAAAGCAAAGGAGCGCATATGCTATTGTAAATTTTATGAATTATTTTTAGTGTTCAGAAATTTATAAATTATATTTTTATTTTATTGAGATATTATTTTAGATTAATAAGCAAAGAGTAGCTGAATAAAAAAATACATTACTGCGGTACATTCAGGACTGTATCCTTTTAGCAAAAAAGATGTTGTGAGTCTTGAAGATAAAATACTTTCTGTGCTAGTATAAGTTCAGATGGTGGTTCCAGCACCTAGCCGTAGTCGCATTTCCTCTTCCTAAGATGGTAACAAAAAAAGTCGATAGCTCCAGGTACAGTGAATTTTTTTGTTTGTTTTATTTGTGTTGCTGTTTTGAAGATAGGCACTTCTTTTTTTTGGTTGATTCTATACTAAATTGCAGACTACGTTACCAAGTGCATGCTCACAACACGAACAATTATGTACATTATTATTAAAGCTTGCGTTAGAGCACTTTCTACTGTTTACTTTTCTGTGTAAACTAATGTTAACGTCAACAACTTGCTAGTAGTTTAGCTACGCCGGTTTGGCAAATTTGACGCACAGCAACATATGTATACGCCGGGTTGAGAGAAAGTCAGCATAGAATTCCATGTATATCCAGGTAAAAATACAATGCGGGCGAAGCGCTGGGGCTCCGGTGCCTTTGTTGGTTGATAGTTTGCTTAATGATGAATGTGTAATAGAGCTCGTTAAGCCTTTGCACTTAAGAGGCGCAACGCTAGCTGTCTGTTATGGAACTTTGCCCTCGTGGGGGTGCTTATATTTTTGCTTGGTGAGGACCCTCCTTAGAACATCGCTTTTGTTTATATTCTCGTTGTATTAGTTGCTTGAAGAAAGAAATTTTTTAGGTTAAACAATAAACATGGTGGATGACGTTAAACATTTTCAAAATGATGAATGCCGAATGCGACCCACTAGTATGTTCTGAACGAGGCTGTGCCCCCTTAGGTATTTGACTATTTCGGAAATTTTTGTAGGTTAATCTAATTAAACGTGGTGAAGAATTTTTAGGTTAAGCAAATACATGCATGTGGTGAAGAATTTTTAGCGGTCCTTGAGAGGTTTATTTTATATTAAATGTTAAATAACACTAAAAAATATACGAATCGTAATATAATGGTTTTAATTTAAAAGGTGTGTATGTAAAATCTTGTAAAGACATGTTATTCATGGTTGCATCACTAAAATAATATAAAAAGAATTTGCAGCTGGAAATCTAAGATAACATCATTGCAACCAAAATCGGATAGCATGGTAGAACGCGTGAAGTGCATCTAGGGCAAGTAACTTTCCGTGGCGGTCTCCAAACATCAGAGCGACTGTGGCCAATATAGTTACATCTATTTTTATTAGACTATGTAACATTTTATTTTAAAGCATTTAAAAACTAAAATTTATTAATTTAGGGGTTAGGGTCTTTGCTTCAATATTTATAAAAATCCCCGTTTAATTAGTGCAACTTCGCTGTGTTGTAAAACCCTGGAAATATTATCATTCACACGGATCTCAGTGACAGGCTTATGATTGCAAACCTAAGCGCTGACGCAGGATTCCGGCACGAGAAGAGTTTATCTTCCCACGAAAACAAGCGGAAGTGCGTCGACACGGTTGGTTGGAGAAGCGAAAAAAGCAAGGACCACGATTATTTAAAAAAAACTCTATCGCATCGCTACATCTAACACATCCTATAACTTATTGTATCGGGTAGTGTTGACGCGAGTGTTGTCGTTCCTAACGTTTAACCTTCCTTAACGTCTCACCAGAAGCCTTACCGGTAGAAGCACTGGAACTCTAACAACAGGACCAAGCAGAATGGACCGCGATCGCTGAGAAGAAACACATTTGACAATATACCCAAGGTAAGTGCTTTGATAATCTTATTTCGTTCGCCGGGAATTTATTGCTAGGGTTGAGCATTATAATTTAATTAATTAGAACTTAAGGTAAATGGTATAATTTGGCGCCAAATGTGGCTCATCTTGTTAAAAATGAGTTCTTTGCTTTAAAAATTAAAAAAAACTTATATAAAATTATCTGACTAAACCTATTCGTATTATGTGTTATCTAATGTAACCGCTTTTTGAATATATCGTTTTTCCCATGGATTAAATAATATTTTTCTAATGTATGTGGTAAATTCACTTTCTTGAATGGTTAGATACAACAAATATGGCATGGCAGTTAATCTCTAAAAAATAAGTAGGTCCTCATTTGGAATTATTTGTGTTATTATTAAAAAAAAGTGGTTTGTTTGAAATTCATTTCGTATTTTTTAAGAAAATGTATATAAAGGCGCTTCTACATTTAACGTAAGTGTTTTTAAAATGTATTAATAAAATATGTTTACATAAGCTCAGATATTTACATGTGCTATTTAAAATTAAATAGAATGTGTTTTGCAATTTGCAAAATATATATTTCGTGCATTCTAGACATTAATTAAAACAGTTTTAAAAATAAAAATCATTACAATCTCCGTAAAAGATATTTCATTTGCCTTGGGTGAACAAGTTTGGAAGAAAGATAATTTATTATCTGATGCTACAAAAAAATTTTCAACTAAACTAACCTCTAAATTTTTCTTATGTATGATCACTCGAGTAATTTCTCCGTTGATAATGAATTTCAAGATTTGAATGGTAAACTTCTGAACTTTATTAACCATTAATCGACTATTTTAAGGGCATATATAATGGTTGGATCCTACCCTAATGCCAGCTTCTGGCATCTTCTAGCACTCGACTGATATCATTCATTTAATCACGTCACCAATTTTCTATCTCCAAACAGGTGTTTTGTATGCTTCTGGAATGCTGACCACCCGGACATACACAACGCGATTTTCCGCCTGTTCATCCCTTCTCTTTCCGCAATCTTACTAGCGCAAACGCTTCACAAGAAACCAAAACCATCATACACAAAGCACTTTTCACACCGTTAATCTTATTCTGATACAATATAAATTCACAGTTATGCCATAGACGTGAGCATGGTCAAGCAAGAACAGTAAAGGGGTATTTTATACTAAAAACAGAAATATTAATAATTATTATGAAAAAAGTAAGGCGTGCCAGGTACATGGTTAGTTGTAATGTTGAAAATTGGTTAAGTTTGAATGCAAAGATAAAACAAGTACTACACGTTCTTAGATTTTATAACATTTTGTGGTTTACTTTATTTGAAGATAAAATTTATTAGAAGTTGGATATTGTTTGTTTTGAGCCTTAAATAAATTAAAGTAGAAGATATGTTGATTCGTCTTCAAAATCGTTTTGCAGAGTTTCGATAAAATGTCTAACATTTTTGTTGGTTATGAAGTGCTTCTTTAAAGTGAGTCTTAAACTGAAATTTAATGTCTGTTTTCGAAGTTTTGGTCGTTTGGAATATTGGAAAAGTCAATAGTTTTAAATATAATGAAAGAATTGTTTAATGATTGATATTTTTGCCGTTTAACTGTAAAATTTAAATTTTTAGTTTTCCTTTAATAAAACTTCTTTTGTATTTAGAGATAAGGCAAACACATAATTTATTTTGAATTGTCACAAGTGAAAGACGCGTACGTTGTTTATTCAAAAACACACTTGCGTTTCATAATTTCAACGTATGTTATCTTTTATACTGTAAATGATTTATTATAAATCTTTATATCAATAATTCCGCATAAAGTATTTGTTTCTTGCTGAACACGTTTTAGAGAAAGCGAACACATGTAAACAAATACCAGTACTGATATTTGGCCTTTATTTAAATCAATATCATCATAATTTTAAAATGAAAGTAAATTTTAAATGAACTTAGAACTAAGAATCAAGAAGTGGATTGATTAATTAAACTCTTAATTTGCAAATAAGAACTCTGACTTCATTATTACAACGTTTAATTGAAGTGATCTTCTATTTATATCTAAAATGGCTATATGAAATATTTTTTAGAAACGCATAACATAATCAAAAGAGTAACAGTAATAAGATTAAAAGGCAATATTTTGTACCTTGTGTTATTGGAAGTGTATTTACAATTTATAACTTTGGGATTTGTGAACGAGTACAAATAGTGTTTTCAATGATAAATTTAATTGCATGACTTTCTTTTCAGAGTCAACGCTAACAACAAGTTGTGATAAGTTGGTAATCAAACTGAGTTGGAATATATTTGTAGTAAAAGTTGTTGATAATCTATTTATAAATCTGTTACATTCCAAATTTGGAGATGTACAGTTTTAAATGTGACTAAATTCCGGCATTTATTTCAAATAGATTAGTGCATTTCCGTCATTTCTGACAGTTGCGTTTGCGCAAAAGGAATGCGCAGGCGCGGAGTGGGTAAGTGCGCGGTTTAGACGCGACAGGATATGATTAGCCAACGAGACGTTTACTTGTGTCGTTCCTTTGTCTTTTCTCTTTTAGGATGTAGATTTCCCTTTATCTCTTGCCCTATCGTACCTTTACCTTTATCCTATCGTACCGCTACCGACAGAACAGGGAAGACGATAAATCTGGATTCGACGATGTGAAGAGTTCCACATTTTAAGGTGAGTGCTTTTTATCTTTTTTAGGGTGCGTCTTGTATCACTGTAAACATATTTGGAATGTGATACAATTTGACACAAAATTATGTCGTAATATCTTTGTTGTGCAATAATCTGGACGTGGATAGTATCCGTGTTGCCAACTGTGGAAGTGGCTCTGAACTCGCGACGCCGGGATTATAACAGATACGCCGGTAATATAACAGTGCCACCTAAACGTTGTGTTAAAAATTTGTCTTCACCTCTTATTTATTTTATAAGGGTTCGTTTTAAATATATTTGTAGAAATTAGGTTTTCCACTCAAATATAATAAAAATAAATTTTTAAAATTTTTAATGGCTTTTAAATGAAAGAAATATAATCTGGCAACATTGCATTTGGTAACTTCTATCTTATGTTGGCGTGACATTGAATGCAGCTGAAATGTCAACCTGAAGCATTTAGTCGGCCATGTTTGAACAGTGTTTGTTTACCTTTTATATAACTTATTTCTAACTGAATTAACTGACATTTTCCCTTATAAAAACAGTGTATTTATATTTTAAATTCTCTCAAATAATTACTTAACCTAATTTAGGATGAAACTAAAGCATATACCTTTCAAATGTGTTTAGCAAATTACCTTAACCTAACATTAAACATGTGCTTTGGATTACATAATTCCTTCTGTAAGTATTCTAGTTATAGATAAAAAGCTTTTATTTACCATTCATTATGATTAAAAAAAGAAAAAAATTCCTTAAAATGACATTAAATTTAGTTAAATAATTATTCTAAACCTCAAATTTGTGTAGTTTATTGAAACCTGTTTTAGTTTAAATTTTACCTATCTATTACATTATCTTAGTTTACCATAATTCTAAAGTGTTTCCTTACAATCTAAATAATTAACTATAAGTTACGAATTCCTTCTTAAAGAAAATTTTGTCCCTAAATACAGTTAACGCAATTAACTGACTTTTTATCTTGATATACCTATACCTTCTAAAACACTATAGTAAACTTGATTTCGATATATCTGCTTTCTTAAACACTACAATAATGAGCATAATAAAAATGTTTTGCATTTAAGTTCACTTACAATCCCCTTTAGTTACCTGGTTGTTTGATAAATTCCTCGATATAAAAGTAATATGTTAATAATTTGGTATACTGTTTTTTCTATACATGTATCGCTAGAATATTGTTTTTATGTAGTGAGCATGCTTTTTTTTTCATATATATCAATCTTGCAACGCATTTTAAAATCTATTTGGTTTAGGCGAGACTTGTCGTCGTAGTTGGTCGCTCAGCAGTATGCTAGTTTAGACGAGACTCATGAAGAGTTGGTCGCTCAGCATTACATAAGTCTAGACGAGAATCGTGGTAAGTTTGTCGCTCTAGTAATTTTTGAAGCATTTTTTTGAGGAGGATGTTGAAGTTCTTGTTTAGTAGTCTAGGGGAGGCTTAAAGAAGGGCTTGTCACCTTAGCAATTATATGCGTTGTAAGATTTTTTTTTGTGTTCTTCAACAATTTTGTTATGAGTAAATCGAACCTTAATCACTGCTATCTCTTCATATATCGATTCAGACCACACTAGGTGGCATAAAAATATCTTTAAAATCTCTCAAGCTTTGCGTACATCCAAAATGTTTCACGTTTCATTTCTTTAACGATTTACCTAACGTTTTTGTCCTTACTATGAATTAGTTAACTTTATTCGGCCATTTCTTTTCTTATACAGCACTTACCTTCTACACTTTTGCTTTATTTACCTTAAATTACCTATCTTTTTGCTGCCTGTTAACTTTCCCTTGAATTTATTGTTAGCCACATATCTGTTTATTATCTAGGTCCCCCAGTATAACTTTGTCGCTTCATTTAATTAATCCTCGCACCTTTTCTACAACAGATTATTTTGTTTTCAGCATTTATCTTACATCGTTTAATTTTGTGGTGATTGTGGTAACTTTGGTTGCAATAACTCATTGAATTTTTATGATTGGTTTTAGCTGATGTTTTGAGTGGATGCTTTTTCTTTAGGCTCACATAGGAGATGCGGCCTATGCAATTGTAAGAAATAGTCCATATTCGCAGTTGCAAAAACTAGGAGTTTCTATTCCATGCGTTTTTCTTCTGAATTATTACAGTCGCTCACTTTATCCCTTATCACTACTTGTTTTCTCCTTTTATTAAGTCACCAGAACATATAAACTTTTTTTGTTGTTGTTTTTTATTGAACTTCGTGGTGAGGTGCTATCGCTTTTATTGATACCTTATCGAATTCTCGGTTGGTTTAGCATATTGAAACAGTATGGTTGTATTTAACTGCTTATAGTTAGGCATTCTTGTGTGTTTATGGCGTTGCCGTTTTAAAAATTACCTTGAAACAGTGGATTTTTGTGTGAAGGTATCTGTAGTAATACTTTTAGGTTGTTGTTTCAACTTTTGTCTGAAATTCTTATCGTAGTGGATGCATTCGTTAGAGTCTAGTAATTTTTTAACTTACATGTCTTAATTTACCTATATAACGGCTTCAAGGAGCCACTCTATCTTGTATCTTTGTGATGGATGACAAAACGGCTTGGTGAGCTGGGGAATCTACGCTATATCTTTAATGTATGTAGTCGTAGCGTGTCTTAGCGTGCTGGGACGTTTCGGATCCACCTATTGTTATCTAGTTTTATCTTAATATTTTATCTCACCTATTATCTTTGATAATAACTTGAGATTTTGCCTTATCTTTTTTGTTTTTCTAACGTTTGGTATTTATGACCAGACGTAGGAATTTTTTTTTGAATATTGAGTGAAGAAGCTAACCTGATGGTAGCAATGTAATTTGTTAGGTTAGTAATGTAAGAAATTAGTAAGATGGTACTGTTGGTAAATTTGTTAATTCACAACCATGTCATGAACAAGTTTTGATGTGTATTGTTTATTAAGCCAGAGAACCAGTACATAAAATTTGCATAGTAACTTGCATTTTGGACATTTTGAAATTTGGGCATTTTCTTGCCAAAGAAAAAAGAGTTTAGATGCAATGCTTATATGCGCGTGCACTTAAAAAAACTGTAATGTTAGCTTTAGTTATAGTATATATGTTAGGCGACTTGTCGCATTTGTTTTAGTTTTAGTAGTTTCGTGCTCTCCGACAAATTTGCGCGGTCGATTATAACTGCGGCACATCAAAGACTCGTGTGTGCATTTATAGATGTAGTTCAAAAACGATGGGGTTACACATTCCCTTATAAAAACAGTGTATTTATATTTTAAATTCTCTCAAATAATTACTTAACCTAATTTAGGATGAAACTAAAGCATATACCTTTCAAATGTGTTTAGCAAATTACCTTAACCTAACATTAAACATGTGCTTTGGATTACATAATTCCTTCTGTAAGTATTCTAGTTATAGATAAAAAGCTTTTATTTACCATTCATTATGATTAAAAAAGAAAAAATTCCTTAAAATGACATTAAATTTAGTTAAATAATTATTCTAAACCTCAAATTTGTGTAGTTTATTGAAACCTGTTTTAGTTTAAATTTTACCTATCTATTACATTATCTTAGTTTACCATAATTCTAAAGTGTTTCCTTACAATCTAAATAATTAACTATAAGTTACGAATTCCTTCTTAAAGAAAATTTTGTCCCTAAATACAGTTAACGCAATTAACTGACTTTTTATCTTGATATACCTATACCTTCTAAAACACTATAGTAAACTTGATTTCGATATATCTGCTTTCTTAAACACTACAATAATGAGCATAATAAAAATGTTTTGCATTTAAGTTCACTTACAATCCCCTTTAGTTACCTGGTTGTTTGATAAATTCCTCGATATAAAAGTAATATGTTAATAATTTGGTATACTGTTTTTTCTATACATGTATCGCTAGAATATTGTTTTTATGTAGTGAGCATGCTTTTTTTTTCATATATATCAATCTTGCAACGCATTTTAAAATCTATTTGGTTTAGGCGAGACTTGTCGTCGTAGTTGGTCGCTCAGCAGTATGCTAGTTTAGACGAGACTCATGAAGAGTTGGTCGCTCAGCATTACATAAGTCTAGACGAGAATCGTGGTAAGTTTGTCGCTCTAGTAATTTTTGAAGCATTTTTTTGAGGAGGATGTTGAAGTTCTTGTTTAGTAGTCTAGGGGAGGCTTAAAGAAGGGCTTGTCACCTTAGCAATTATATGCGTTGTAAGATTTTTTTTTGTGTTCTTCAACAATTTTGTTATGAGTAAATCGAACCTTAATCACTGCTATCTCTTCATATATCGATTCAGACCACACTAGGTGGCATAAAAATATCTTTAAAATCTCTCAAGCTTTGCGTACATCCAAAATGTTTCACGTTTCATTTCTTTAACGATTTACCTAACGTTTTTGTCCTTACTATGAATTAGTTAACTTTATTCGGCCATTTCTTTTCTTATACAGCACTTACCTTCTACACTTTTGCTTTATTTACCTTAAATTACCTATCTTTTTGCTGCCTGTTAACTTTCCCTTGAATTTATTGTTAGCCACATATCTGTTTATTATCTAGGTCCCCCAGTATAACTTTGTCGCTTCATTTAATTAATCCTCGCACCTTTTCTACAACAGATTATTTTGTTTTCAGCATTTATCTTACATCGTTTAATTTTGTGGTGATTGTGGTAACTTTGGTTGCAATAACTCATTGAATTTTTATGATTGGTTTTAGCTGATGTTTTGAGTGGATGCTTTTTTCTTTAGGCTCACATAGGAGATGCGGCCTATGCAATTGTAAGAAATAGTCCATATTCGCAGTTGCAAAAAACTAGGAGTTTCTATTCCATGCGTTTTTCTTCTGAATTATTACAGTCGCTCACTTTATCCCTTATCACTACTTGTTTTCTCCTTCTATTAAGTCACCAGAACATATAAACTTTTTTTGTTGTTGTTTTTTATTGAACTTCGTGGTGAGGTGCTATCGCTTTTTATTGATACCTTATCGAATTCTCGGTTGGTTTAGCATATTGAAACAGTATGGTTGTATTTAACTGCTTATAGTTAGGCATTCTTGTGTGTTTATGGCGTTGCCGTTTTAAAAATTACCTTGAAACAGTGGATTTTTGTGTGAAGGTATCTGTAGTAATACTTTTAGGTTGTTGTTTCAACTTTTGTCTGAAATTCTTATCGTAGTGGATGCATTCGTTAGAGTCTAGTAATTTTTTAACTTACATGTCTTAATTTACCTATATAACGGCTTCAAGGAGCCACTCTATCTTGTATCTTTGTGATGGATGACAAAACGGCTTGGTGAGCTGGGGAATCTACGCTATATCTTTAATGTATGTAGTCGTAGCGTGTCTTAGCGTGCTGGGACGTTTCGGATCCACCTATTGTTATCTAGTTTTATCTTAATATTTTTATCTCACCTATTATCTTTGATAATAACTTGAGATTTTGCCTTATCTTTTTTGTTTTTCTAACGTTGGGTATTTATGACCAGACGTAGGAATTTTTTTTTGAATATTGAGTGAAGAAGCTAACCTGATGGTAGCAATGTAATTTGTTAGGTTAGTAATGTAAGAAATTAGTAAGATGGTACTGTTGGTAAATTTGTTAATTCACAACCATGTCATGAACAAGTTTTGATGTGTATTGTTTATTAAGCCAGAGAACCAGTACATAAAAATTTGCATAGTAACTTGCATTTTTGGACATTTTGAAATTTGGGCATTTTCTTGCCAAAGAAAAAAGAGTTTAGATGCAATGCTTATATGCGCGTGCACTTAAAAAAACTGTAATGTTAGCTTTAGTTATAGTATATATGTTAGGCGACTTGTCGCATTTGTTTTAGTTTTAGTAGTTTCGTGCTCTCCGACAAATTTGCGCGGTCGATTATAACTGCGGCACATCAAAGACTCGTGTGTGCATTTATAGATGTAGTTCAAAAAACGATGGGGTTACACATTCCGTTTCCTGGTTAATCGTAAGACGTGTTATCAGTTGAAAAACCAGGTGGCGCCTAAAATAAACATTTTCTAGAATTTAAACTAGGGTATAAATAGGTTAGTTAGGATTTAGAGTTTAAGCTTTTACCGTGCTAACAGTCATTTTCTTTTTTTAAGAATTTTTTTCTTTTATGGCTTTGTCGCGATTGTTACATTCCAAATTTAGAGATGTACAGTTTTAAATATGTGACTAAATTTCGGCCATTATTTCAAAAAACTTGTGCATTTCCGTCATTTCGAACAGTTGCGTTTGCGCAAAGGAATGCGCAGGCGCGGAGTGGGTAAGTGCGCGGTTTGGACACGACAGGATATGATTAGCCAACGAGACGTCGAACAGTGACGTTTACCTGTGTCGTTCCTTTGTCTTTACTCTTTTAGGATGTAGGTTTCCTTTTATTTCTTCTCCTATCGTACCTCTACCTGTATCCTATCGTACCGCTACAGACAGAACAGGAAGACGATAAGTCTGGATTCAACGATGCCATAACGTAACCCACCCCAAACAACGGCCCAACGAGATACATGGAAAACAACATGGCCCCTGCGCAAAGATGACCGCAAAATCGTGAGAGTTACACATTTTTAGGTGAGTGCTTTTTATCTTTTTTAGGGTGCATCTTGTATCACTGTAAACATATTTGAAATGTGATACAATTTGACACGAAATTATGTCGTAATATCTTTGTTGTGCAATAATGTGAACGTAGATAATATCCGTGTTGCCAACTGTGGAAGTGGCTCTGAACGCGCGACGCCGGGGTTATAACAGATACGCCGGTAATATAACAAATCTTGAGTTAATTCTTAGATTCTTTTGCATTTCCTCTCAGTCAAATTATTTTTTATTCATGTTTAAAGATTTGGTAGCGCCCTATTTTTTCTGAAGTTTTGAGTTACGTTATTCAACTCATGTCCAAACTTGTGCTTTCCTGTAAACTAATCCTCAAGGTAGTCGTTGGGGGCAGGTAATATATCACTTGCCCCAAATTTTTGTTATGAGTAAATCGAACCTTAATCACTGCTATCTCTTCATATATCGATTCAGACCACACTAGGTGGCATAAAATATCTTTAAAATCTCTCAAGCTTTGCGTACATCCAAAATGTTTCACGTTTCATTTCTTTAACGATTTACCTAACGTTTTTGTCCTTACTATGAATTAGTTAACTTTATTCGGCCATTTCTTTTCTTATACAGCACTTACCTTCTACACTTTTGCTTTATTTACCTTAAATTACCTATCTTTTTGCTGCCTGTTAACTTTCCCTTGAATTTATTGTTAGCCACATATCTGTTTATTATCTAGGTCCCCCAGTATAACTTTGTCGCTTCATTTAATTAATCCTCGCACCTTTTCTACAACAGATTATTTTGTTTTCAGCATTTATCTTACATCGTTTAATTTTGTGGTGATTGTGGTAACTTTGGTTGCAATAACTCATTGAATTTTTATGATTGGTTTTAGCTGATGTTTTGAGTGGATGCTTTTTTCTTTAGGCTCACATAGGAGATGCGGCCTATGCAATTGTAAGAAATAGTCCATATTCGCAGTTGCAAAAAACTAGGAGTTTCTATTCCATGCGTTTTTCTTCTGAATTATTACAGTCGCTCACTTTATCCCTTATCACTACTTGTTTTCTCCTTCTATTAAGTCACCAGAACATATAAACTTTTTTTGTTGTTGTTTTTTATTGAACTTCGTGGTGAGGTGCTATCGCTTTTTATTGATACCTTATCGAATTCTCGGTTGGTTTAGCATATTGAAACAGTATGGTTGTATTTAACTGCTTATAGTTAGGCATTCTTGTGTGTTTATGGCGTTGCCGTTTTTAAAAATTACCTTGAAACAGTGGATTTTTGTGTGAAGGTATCTGTAGTAATACTTTTAGGTTGTTGTTTCAACTTTTGTCTGAAATTCTTATCGTAGTGGATGCATTCGTTAGAGTCTAGTAATTTTTTTTAACTTACATGTCTTAATTTACCTATATAACGGCTTCAAGGAGCCACTCTATCTTGTATCTTTGTGATGGATGACAAAACGGCTTGGTGAGCTGGGGAATCTACGCTATATCTTTAATGTATGTAGTCGTAGCGTGTCTTAGCGTGCTGGGACGTTTCGGATCCACCTATTGTTATCTAGTTTTATCTTAATATTTTTATCTCACCTATTATCTTTGATAATAACTTGAGATTTTGCCTTATCTTTTGTTTTTCTAACGTTTGGTATTTATGACCAGACGTAGGAATTTTTGAATATTGAGTGAAGAAGCTAACCTGATGGTAGCAATGTAATTTGTTAGGTTAGTAATGTAAGAAATTAGTAAGATGGTACTGTTGGTAAATTTGTTAATTCACAACCATGTCATGAACAAGTTTTGATGTGTATTGTTTATTAAGCCAGAGAACCAGTACATAAAATTTGCATAGTAACTTGCATTTTTGGACATTTTGAAATTTGGGCATTTTCTTGCCAAAGAAAAAAGAGTTTAGATGCAATGCTTATATGCGCGTGCACTTAAAAAAACTGTAATGTTAGCTTTAGTTATAGTATATATGTTAGGCGACTTGTCGCATTTGTTTTAGTTTTAGTAGTTTCGTGCTCTCCGACAAATTTGCGCGGTCGATTATAACTGCGGCACATCAAAGACTCGTGTGTGCATTTATAGATGTAGTTCAAAAAACGATGGGGTTACACATTCCGTTTCCTGGTTAATCGTAAGACGTGTTATCAGTTGAAAAAACCAGGTGGCGCCTAAAATAAACATTTTCTAGAATTTAAACTAGGGTATAAATAGGTTAGTTAGGATTTAGAGTTTAAGCTTTTACCGTGCTAACAGTCATTTTCTTTTTTTAAGAATTTTTTTCTTTTATGGCTTTGTCGCGATTGTTACATTCCAAATTTAGAGATGTACAGTTTTAAATATGTGACTAAATTTCGGCCATTATTTCAAAAAAACTTGTGCATTTCCGTCATTTCGAACAGTTGCGTTTGCGCAAAAGGAATGCGCAGGCGCGGAGTGGGTAAGTGCGCGGTTTGGACACGACAGGATATGATTAGCCAACGAGACGTCGAACAGTGACGTTTACCTGTGTCGTTCCTTTGTCTTTACTCTTTTAGGATGTAGGTTTCCTTTTATTTCTTCTCCTATCGTACCTCTACCTGTATCCTATCGTACCGCTACAGACAGAACAGGGAAGACGATAAGTCTGGATTCAACGATGCCATAACGTAACCCACCCCAAACAACGGCCCAACGAGATACATGGAAAACAACATGGCCCCTGCGCAAAGATGACCGCAAAATCGTGAGAGTTACACATTTTTAGGTGAGTGCTTTTTATCTTTTTTAGGGTGCATCTTGTATCACTGTAAACATATTTGAAATGTGATACAATTTGACACGAAATTATGTCGTAATATCTTTGTTGTGCAATAATGTGAACGTAGATAATATCCGTGTTGCCAACTGTGGAAGTGGCTCTGAACGCGCGACGCCGGGGTTATAACAGATACGCCGGTAATATAACAAATCTTGAGTTAATTCTTAGATTCTTTTGCATTTCCTCTCAGTCAAATTATTTTTTATTCATGTTTAAAGATTTGGTAGCGCCCTATTTTTTTCTGAAGTTTTGAGTTACGTTATTCAACTCATGTCCAAACTTGTGCTTTCCTGTAAACTAATCCTCAAGGTAGTCGTTGGGGGGCAGGTAATATATCACTTGCCCCAAATTTTTGTTTCACTGGAGCCGCACACGTGAAGCATCCACTTGTGTTTCACTGGCGCCAAACACCACAGTTCACCGAGTATATATTAATACAAAATATATATTTCAATTTTTAGTAAAATGTTGTTCAATTTCTGTGCTTAAACCCTTTAACAACAACTTTATTGCATCTTGTCTGAAAAGGACCTTTCAGCATTAAATCATTCAAACAAATCATGGATGAAAGCTAATAATCCTCTGCACGCCTGTGACAACCTCAAATGAATTTCCAATATTTAATTTATCGGCATAACTACAGAAAAAGCAAGACAAATTACAAATAAATTTGAACAGCACCAACGAGCAACAAAATTATGATTGAATAAATATCTGCTTCAAAAACGAGAAATAATTAGAAATTTCCTGAAAGGACATGAGTCTATTTGGGTCAGGATCAAGAATATCATCTTACTTTTACGCACAATAAATTGAAAGTCAACGAAGCCAGGGATTTTCCTCGAACAATTTCTTTTATGTTTTCGCTAAAAATGAACCATAATTATATATAAAGAATAGAAGGGTGATTTTTGTTAGTTAACTCGTTAGAGATGCGTAGATGTATGTGGGCCGCTGCCGAAAGCAAAACTACCTAACAATTGTTCACCTACCCACATTTTGTTAAAACTAAATTTTTATTAGAAGTTCAAGAGCTGAAGTACAGGAGATTTTTATCAATTTATTTCCATGATGGAAAAGGTCACAACTTACAACCATATGACACACTATCTTGTACTAGATTACTCTATAATACACTTATGCCAATCTACACTGCATTCGTATCAAGTTTTTCTTAACCCAAAAACCTCGTAGAAGTGTCTTAATTTCACTTTTATTAGCACTGATATTCTTATAATAGTTTTTTATGTAATGTGAGAAATAATAAGAATGCTTATGATTGAGAGAAACATGTATCCTGATGGTCTCTAGCCCGAAGAGTAGCAAATATACCGGGGCGTTTAACCTATTAATTCACTTGAAACAATAATTTTATTTCATACCTAGGAATGAATTTCTTTTGCGGTAAAAGAGTAATTTTATCAACTTTTGCTATTTATTCAAATTGATCTGACTACTTTACTTAATTGGATATCGTTAACATGACTTTAAGCAAGTCTCATAATTCCCATTGTGAATGATAGAAGTGAAAATATTTCTCGAAATATACTAGAAAAGGCCCAGATAACTAGCTTACTCAACCCTATTACCTACAAAATCGTCAATATTTGATTTACACAGAACGTCTGATACGTACAAAATTCATTTAAAGTGGTGGTGCTGGCGGAGGGGTACGGAATCTCGAACTAGCTATAGCAGACTGCAAACCTTATACTCTGTGAAATATCATAAAATAAATAGATTGTTAAAAAATATGAGTACTACAAATACAAAATAATCGGCTCCTCTTTTCCACCAGCATCCTCATTTCCACACACATTCTGGACCAAATAGTTTTCTTCGACTCGCCATTTCATCTGTCGCGATACATATATCTGGTTTAGTATCAATTAATATTAGATTTTTCTTAGCTACCTGAATTTCTAGGAATTTTTTAGATTGCATCATCGCCCAGGTAGCTACCCTCATTTTAAGATTTTTACCAACTGGTTTTTTAATCAACCACAATATACTTTTAGGGGGTTCGAGATACGGATTCATCTTACTGTTTTACGCAAAATCTAAATCTGTAAACAGATTTAAAATCCGACCACCCATTACCGTTTTACACATACCCTCTATCGAGCATATAAAAGATTATTTTTTGTTTCTTTCGAGATAAATATATCTATCTTGTTTAGTGTCAATTAATATTAAATTTTTATCAGCTACCTTAATTTTTAGGAATTGTTTAGATAGCATCATCCCCCAAGGAGCTACGCTCATTTAAAGATTTGTTACCAGCAGCGATTTCCTATCGTCCTTATAAATATTTAGCCATGCGATATATCAAATTAGTTTAGAATTTTACGCAGAATCCGAATCCGCAAACAGATTTAAACTCCGACCACCCCTTACCGTTTTACACACATACCCTCTAGCGAACATATAAGATTATTTTTGTTTCTTTTAAGATAAATGTACCTTGTTTGGTATCAATTAATACTAGATTTTTCCCAGCTACCTAAATTTCTAAGAATTTTTAAGATAGCATCCATCCCCAGGGAGCTAGCCCAATTTTAATATTTTTTTGACCAGCAGCGATTTCTAATTACCTCTCTTTTATAACATCTAGAATCCTTTAACCAAACACTTAGAGGTATTAACACAAAGAAATTAAGCACACGCATGCTTTATAATTTATTTTATCCGATTCACAGTTGCATAAACTAATAGAATACAATTTTACATTGCAAAGTATAACATTATTTTATTTTCCTCGTGTAGCCGAATCCAAGCAGTTGAAAGTAACCTGTAACAAAAAAAAAACAATTCGTTATTTAAAAAGGGAGGAAACGTGTTTTCGGTCAATAAGACATATTGTCGTTAATCTAACAATATGTTTTACCGTTCAGCGACACCGCGTGAAGGTAAACACATATCGCCAGGAGCGAAGGGATTATTAAAGATTGCGATGGCTGGTATGTCTTATAACTAACGTAAATGCTACTATAAACAAAACTTAAGAAAACTTAACCTATATCTTTATGTCCCCCCCCCCATGCGTAGGTTGATATGCTTCCGGAGATGACGTAACGCTTGTCATCTTCGCCCGACAAACTAATTTTATTGATTAACTGTGTATAAAGCTGGTGTGTAATAATTACAACTGGTACGCGAGTTAAGGTTCGGGCCTTTGAAGCGGTGTTTTTAAAAACAATTCCAAACTCTTAACACATTTATTGGTTCTTAGACAGAAATTACAATGGAATTTAGAAAAACTGTCAAAAAATAATAACTTTAATCAAAAATATTATTAATTGTACTAAGGCGAGTAGTCTAGGTAGACAACAATGCAAAAGCCGTAATACTCAGACTGACTCAATTGAGTAGCTTGAACAACGAAGTATGGAGTTCGAAGACTGACTGCCGGGCCTTGAGCTCCCGGGCTTTTTATAATAACCTGCCCCTCACACGGCTGTGAGAACTTGCAGATCTCATGTCTGCTTTTCTCTTAATTGTACACTTTATTACATTGTAACAATCTTATTTCTAAGTAATTGCGGTATGTTAACCGCCTGTGACCTGCCACCTGCAGTATCACTGCCCTCTCGGATGCAAAGTTGTATATCCGTTCTCATGAACTCCTAATAACCTCTCTGGGTTAGCCTTGTATTACATTGTTGCAATGAACTTATACTTTATTTAACAATTTCTAATAATTCCTATTAGATTCAATATATATAGATAATTGGGGGATACATAACTCGCGTTGTTAGTCAACCAACATTTTGCAGATTACAAAGACAACAAAATATTGGTTGTCCAGCGAACACCACGTGAAGGTAACACGTACACTCTGACCACCAGAATAGAAGCAGGAAGGATTTGGAAGAAGGGAAAGTGGGAGAAGAACTTAAAATTATAGAATCTTAAAACTAATACATACAAAAGATTTACAAAATCTATTCAAATATAAACAACTAACTTAGACCTATATCTTTATGCCTCCATGCATAGGTTAATACACATCCAGGGATGACGTAACGCTTCTCATCTTTGCTTGATAAACTAATTTTATTAATAAGCTGCGTGTACAAATCGTGTTTTTTATTCCTGATACATACGCCTGCAAGTACTCGATACCACCCAAATAAGGAATTAGATGCTTGGTGACTGCTAACTTACGCTTTTCTCGTGTACGCCCAGGCACATCCCTGCCTATGCACACCCCTGCCCATGCGTACCCCAGCCCATGCGCTCCCCTCTCTGTGTGACCGCTATTTCGTGGAGACGTCATAGCCTTTTGTAAATAAAGAGCAATATAATACTATTCTAAAATTTTTATTCTGACATTATGCATAAAAAAATTTAAAAATATTTAATACCAAGCATGGAGTCATTTAAACTTAATTTTAATACAAAGTTTTACACAGAAGACAGTCCTTTCTTTATGTTTGTTTGTAGTGGTTTTAATTTTATCTAATTTTATTCGCAACTTAAAATTTAAATCGACACCCAAGTTCTCGATCTCCTTTTCTAACCAATAGTTTGATACATAGAGACTATCTAGGTTTTCGAATTGTAAAATGTACCGAAGTTTGTCTTTCTATATAAAATCTTATATTTCACCGACAACCAGATCAATCTCTTCGAATAGATTGTTAAAAATATGAGTACTACAAATACAAAATAATCGGCTCCTCTTTTCCACCAGCATCCTCATTTCCACACACATTCTGGACCAAATAGTTTTCTTCGACTCGCCATTTCATCTGTCGCGATACATATATCTGGTTTAGTATCAATTAATATTAGATTTTTCTTAGCTACCTGAATTTCTAGGAATTTTTTAGATTGCATCATCGCCCAGGTAGCTACCCTCATTTTAAGATTTTTACCAACTGGTTTTTTAATCAACCACAATATACTTTTAGGGGGTTCGAGATACGGATTCATCTTACTGTTTTACGCAAAATCTAAATCTGTAAACAGATTTAAAATCCGACCACCCATTACCGTTTTACACACATACCCTCTATCGAGCATATAAAAGATTATTTTTTGTTTCTTTCGAGATAAATATATCTATCTTGTTTAGTGTCAATTAATATTAAATTTTTATCAGCTACCTTAATTTTTAGGAATTGTTTAGATAGCATCATCCCCCAAGGAGCTACGCTCATTTAAAGATTTGTTACCAGCAGCGATTTCCTATCGTCCTTATAAATATTTAGCCATGCGATATATCAAATTAGTTTAGAATTTTACGCAGAATCCAAATCCGCAAACAGATTTAAACTCCGACCACCTTACCGTTTTACACACATACCCTCTAGCGAACATATAAGATTATTTTTGTTTCTTTTAAGATAAATGTACCTTGTTTGGTATCAATTAATACTAGATTTTTCCCAGCTACCTAAATTTCTAAGAATTTTTAAGATAGCATCCATCCCCAGGGAGCTAGCCCAATTTTAATATTTTTTTGACCAGCAGCGATTTCTAATTACCTCTCTTTTATAACATCTAGAATCCTTTAACCAAACACTTAGAGGTATTAACACAAAGAAATTAAGCACACGCATGCTTTATAATTTATTTTATCCGATTCACAGTTGCATAAACTAATAGAATACAATTTTTACATTGCAAAGTATAACATTATTTTATTTTCCTCGTGTAGCCGAATCCAAGCAGTTGAAAGTAACCTGTAACAAAAAAAAAACAATTCGTTATTTAAAAAGGGAGGAAACGTGTTTTCGGTCAATAAGACATATTGTCGTTAATCTAACAATATGTTTTACCGTTCAGCGACACCGCGTGAAGGTAAACACATATCGCCAGGAGCGAAGGGATTATTAAAGATTGCGATGGCTGGTATGTCTTATAACTAACGTAAATGCTACTATAAACAAAACTTAAGAAAACTTAACCTATATCTTTATGTCCCCCATGCGTAGGTTGATATGCTTCCGGAGATGACGTAACGCTTGTCATCTTCGCCCAACAAACTAATTTTATTGATTAACTGTGTATAAAGCTGGTGTGTAATAATTACAACTGGTACGCGAGTTAAGGTTCGGGCCTTTGAAGCGGTGTTTTTAAAAACAATTCCAAACTCTTAACACATTTATTGGTTCTTAGACAGAAATTACAATGGAATTTAGAAAAACTGTCAAAAAATAATAACTTTAATCAAAAATATTATTAATTGTACTAAGGCGAGTAGTCTAGGTAGACAACAATGCAAAAGCCGTAATACTCAGACTGACTCAATTGAGTAGCTTGAACAACGAAGTATGGAGTTCGAAGACTGACTGCCGGGCCTTGAGCTCCCGGGCTTTTTATAATAACCTGCCCCTCACACGGCTGTGAGAACTTGCAGATCTCATGTCTGCTTTTCTCTTAATTGTACACTTTATTACATTGTAACAATCTTATTTCTAAGTAATTGCGGTATGTTAACCGCCTGTGACCTGCCACCTGCAGTATCACTGCCCTCTCGGATGCAAAGTTGTATATCCGTTCTCATGAACTCCTAATAACCTCTCTGGGTTAGCCTTGTATTACATTGTTGCAATGAACTTATACTTTATTTAACAATTTCTAATAATTCCTATTAGATTCAATATATATAGATAATGGGGGGATACATAACTCGCGTTGTTAGTCAACCAACATTTTGCAGATTACAAAGACAACAAAATATTGGTTGTCCAGCGAACACCACGTGAAGGTAACACGTACACTCTGACCACCAGAATAGAAGCAGGTAGGATTTGGAAGAAGGGAAAGTGGGAGAAGAACTTAAAAATTATAGAATCTTAAAACTAATACATACAAAAGATTTACAAAATCTATTCAAATATAAACAACTAACTTAGACCTATATCTTTATGCCTCCATGCATAGGTTAATACACATCCAGGGATGACGTAACGCTTCTCATCTTTGCTTGATAAACTAATTTTATTAATAAGCTGCGTGTACAAATCGTGTTTTTTATTCCTGATACATACGCCTGCAAGTACTCGATACCACCCAAATAAGGAATTAGATGCTTGGTGACTGCTAACTTACGCTTTTCTCGTGTACGCCCAGGCACATCCCTGCCTATGCACACCCCTGCCCATGCGTACCCCAGCCCATGCGCTCCCCTCTCTGTGTGACCGCTATTTCGTGGAGACGTCATAGCCTTTTGTAAATAAAGAGCAATATAATACTATTCTAAAATTTTTATTCTGACATTATGCATAAAAAAATTTAAAAATATTTAATACCAAGCATGGAGTCATTTAAACTTAATTTTAATACAAAGTTTTACACAGAAGACAGTCCTTTCTTTATGTTTGTTTGTAGTGGTTTTAATTTTATCTAATTTTATTCGCAACTTAAAATTTAAATCGACACCCAAGTTCTCGATCTCCTTTTCTAACCAATAGTTTGATACATAGAGACTATCTAGGTTTTCGAATTGTAAAATGTACCGAAGTTTGTCTTTCTATATAAAATCTTATATTTCACCGACAACCAGATCAATCTCTTCGTGTAATTCTTGCAGCTTGTGACAATCTTTTAATCGCGGCTCTCCCACTATATCCTGCATACGTATCTTGTTAGTTTGATCGGCTTCTTCTTGTCGGTATTGGAGGGATTCTTTATTCTCTCACTCACTGTTGCGTAGTTGCATGTCCACCACTTTTGGGAATATATGGTCGTCATAGGTTGTAAACCCTCGGTTTTAAATGATTCGAAAAGTTCTTTACTAGGCAAATATATAATGTTTAGCGGAACCCCTTTGCATGTGGTGTACGCCAAGTTTACGAAACCCGCATTCCTTCGTTCGACTTTGTTGTCTGCCATTTTGATAAATACGTTTTTAGAATAACCTTTTTTAAAAGTATACGGATTTAGTACCATCCTTTTCCGCAAGGCCGCCTACATGACTAAAAGAGTCTTTCTTATTAACCACAAATGCATACAGCTTGTAGAACCCGCATGTATCTAAGTCAGTCCATCGGCACATAAAATGATCTTTTAAGTCTTTCCCATTTTCTCTAATAAAATGTTCTTTGTCTAACACATCTTTGTATTGTTCTCGTATTGTCGCAGTGTTTTCCAAGTAGTCTAACTTTCGCCTTTTTGCATACATTTCCTCTAACTTCAACTGACCTTTTTCTTCCACTTACAGCGTATGGCATGCATAATTCGGCAATTACCTTTAAGTTTTTCTCCTAATTTCTTTTCTTCCAAATCCTTCCTGCTTCTATCCTGGTGATCAGAGTGTACGTGTAACCTTCACGTGGTGATCGTTGGACAACCAATATCTTGTTGTCTTTGTAATCTGTAAAATGTTGGTTGACTGACAATGCGTACCAGTTGTAATTATTACACACCAGCTTTATACACAGTTATCAATAAAATTGTTTGCCGGGCGAAGATGACAAGCGTTACGTCATCCCCAGAAGCATATCAACCTACGCATGGGGGCATAAGATATAGGTTAAGTTTTTTAAAGTTTTGTTTATAGTAGCATCTAGGTTAGTTATAAGACATACTCGCCATCCCAATCCTTAATAATCCCTTTGCTTTCGGCGACATGTGTTTACTTCCACGTGGTGTCGTTGGACGGCAAAACATATTCTTAGATTAACGACAATATGTCTTATTGACCGAAAACACGTTTCCTCCCTTTTTAAATAACGCATTGTCTTTTATTTGTTACAGGTTACTTTCAGCTGCCTGGATTCGGCTACACGAAGAGAACAAAATAATGTTATACTTAGCAATGTAAAAATTGTATTCTATTAGTTTATTAAACTGTAAATCGGATAAAATAAATTATTAAACTTTTGTGTGCTTAATTTCTTTGTGTTAATACCTTTAAGTGTTTGGTTAAAGGATTCTAGATGTTATAAAGGAGAGGTGATTAGAAATCGCTGCTGGTAAAAAAAATCTTAAAATCGGGGTAGCTGCCT
Source organism: Platerodrilus igneus (assembly GCA_036346225.1). Classification (NCBI taxonomy): domain Eukaryota; kingdom Metazoa; phylum Arthropoda; class Insecta; order Coleoptera; family Lycidae; genus Platerodrilus; species Platerodrilus igneus. The sequence goes on along the minus strand of JARFIW010000266.1, from coordinate 9,830,195 downwards.
GGGGGATGATGTTATCTTAAAAATTCCTAGAAATTCAGGTAGCTGAGAAAAATCTAATATTATTTGATACCAAACAAGGTACATTTATCTTAAAAGAAACAAAAATAATCTTTTGTATGTGTGTAAAACGGTAAGGGGTGGTCGAATTTTAAGTCTCTTTGCAGATTCGGATTTTGCGTAAAATTTTAAACTAATTTGATGTATCATGGCTAAAAATTTATAAGGACGGTCAGAAATCCTGCTGGTAAAAAATTTTAATATGAGGGTAGCTCCTCGAGGAATGATGCTATTTAAAAAACTCCTAGAAATTCAGGTAGCTGAGAAAAATCTAATATTAATTGACACCAAACAAAATATATTTATTTGGAAAGAAACAAAAAATAATTTTTTATAAGCTGGCTAGAGTGTAAAACGGTAAGGAGTTGTCAGATTTTCAATCTATTTACAGATTCGGATTCTGCGTAAAACAACAAGATGCATCCGTATCTCGAACCCCTAAAAGTATATTGGGGTGATTAAAACCAGTTGGTAAAAATTTTAAAATGAGGGTAGCTCTTTGGGGGATGATGCAATCTGAAAAATTCTTAGAGATTCGGGTAGCTGAGAAAAATCTAATATTAATTGATACCAAACAAGATATATTTATCGCAAAAGATGAAATAGCTAGTCGAAGAAAACTATTTGGTCCAGAATGTGTGGAAATGAGGATGCTGGTGGAAAAGAGGGGCTGATTATCTTGTATTTATACTACTAATATGCGTAATAGTATATTATTCAACAAGCGAGTTACGATAGCCTTTACTCATTTGGAGGGTTTGCGCATAATACGAATGAATAATGGCCATAACTTGCGAGTAGAATAGTATAATATTAATATCGCAAGCACTGGCAAGCAAAAATTTAGTTGTCAATGTGTAACAGCCTACTTTGCATGATATTTATTATACTTTGCGGCTTATGAAAAATGAAGGTTTGTATTGATTGGTTAAAAGTGTTGGATTATGAATTCATATACACCTACAGAATAATGAGTACAATTATTGACCGATTCTTAAATGCGTAAGAAATGCATTACTAGATAGTCGTGAGAAAAAAAATTTACAATTGTAATAAAATTAATGTACCAAATCGCCTGGTTTATCGTTATGGCCTTCCTTAAACAACAGCCAAAACAACAGCCATTTTTTTAAATCAACTTTATTTCCTTCCCCCTATCTATCATCCTGTAATCTATACAATTGTACTGCAGATCGTTGTGTGCGCAATTAACTTAGAACTAACATGAAAGATGTTGGCATTTGATACCTTACATTCCTAACCTAACTTACGTCTAAACTAAAGTACGTCGACTAACCTAAGTGTTCCTTCCAGAGTCTCCGACCATCGGCAGCCGGAAATTAGTTTCCCTGGTCGAAACCTAAAACTATCTGTAGACATGTCCCCGCCCGTCGACAGCCGGAAACGAGGATACATGACTAAAAGAGTCTTTCTTATTAACCACAAATGCATACAGCTTGTAGAACCCGCATGTATCTAAGTCAGTCCATCGGCACATAAAATGATCTTTTAAGTCTTTCCCATTTTCTCTAATAAAATGTTCTTTGTCTAACACATCTTTGTATTGTTCTCGTATTGTCGCAGTGTTTTCCAAGTAGTCTAACTTTCGCCTTTTGCATACATTTCCTCTAACTTCAACTGACCTTTTTCTTCCACTTACAGCGTATGGCATGCATAATTCGGCAATTACCTTTAAGTTTTTCTCCTAATTTCTTTTCTTCCAAATCCTTCCTGCTTCTATCCTGGTGATCAGAGTGTACGTGTAACCTTCACGTGGTGATCGTTGGACAACCAATATCTTGTTGTCTTTGTAATCTGTAAAATGTTGGTTGACTGACAATGCGTACCAGTTGTAATTATTACACACCAGCTTTATACACAGTTATCAATAAAATTGTTTGCCGGGCGAAGATGACAAGCGTTACGTCATCCCCAGAAGCATATCAACCTACGCATGGGGGCATAAGATATAGGTTAAGTTTTTTAAAGTTTTGTTTATAGTAGCATCTAGGTTAGTTATAAGACATACTCGCCATCCCAATCCTTAATAATCCCTTTGCTTTCGGCGACATGTGTTTACTTCCACGTGGTGTCGTTGGACGGCAAAACATATTCTTAGATTAACGACAATATGTCTTATTGACCGAAAACACGTTTCCTCCCTTTTTAAATAACGCATTGTCTTTTATTTGTTACAGGTTACTTTCAGCTGCCTGGATTCGGCTACACGAAGAGAACAAAATAATGTTATACTTAGCAATGTAAAAATTGTATTCTATTAGTTTATTAAACTGTAAATCGGATAAAATAAATTATTAAACTTTTGTGTGCTTAATTTCTTTGTGTTAATACCTTTAAGTGTTTGGTTAAAGGATTCTAGATGTTATAAAGGAGAGGTGATTAGAAATCGCTGCTGGTAAAAAAAATCTTAAAATCGGGGTAGCTGCCTGGGGGATGATGTTATCTTAAAAATTCCTAGAAATTCAGGTAGCTGAGAAAAATCTAATATTATTTGATACCAAACAAGGTACATTTATCTTAAAAGAAACAAAAATAATCTTTTGTATGTGTGTAAAACGGTAAGGGGTGGTCGAATTTTAAGTCTCTTTGCAGATTCGGATTTTGCGTAAAATTTTAAACTAATTTGATGTATCGCATGGCTAAAAAATTTATAAGGACGGTCAGAAATCCTGCTGGTAAAAAAATTTTAATATGAGGGTAGCTCCTCGAGGAATGATGCTATTTAAAAAACTCCTAGAAATTCAGGTAGCTGAGAAAAATCTAATATTAATTGACACCAAACAAAATATATTTATTTGGAAAGAAACAAAAAATAATTTTTTATAAGCTGGCTAGAGTGTAAAAACGGTAAGGAGTTGTCAGATTTTCAATCTATTTACAGATTCGGATTCTGCGTAAAACAACAAGATGCATCCGTATCTCGAACCCCCTAAAAGTATATTGGGGGTGATTAAAAAACCAGTTGGTAAAAAATTTTAAAATGAGGGTAGCTCTTTGGGGGATGATGCAATCTGAAAAATTCTTAGAGATTCGGGTAGCTGAGAAAAATCTAATATTAATTGATACCAAACAAGATATATTTATCGCAAAAGATGAAATAGCTAGTCGAAGAAAACTATTTGGTCCAGAATGTGTGTGGAAATGAGGATGCTGGTGGAAAAGAGGGGCTGATTATCTTGTATTTATACTACTAATATGCGTAATAGTATATTATTCAACAAGCGAGTTACGATAGCCTTTACTCATTTGGAGGGTTTGCGCATAATACGAATGAATAATGGCCATAACTTGCGAGTAGAATAGTATAATATTAATATCGCAAGCACTGGCAAGCAAAAATTTAGTTGTCAATGTGTAACAGCCTACTTTGCATGATATTTATTATACTTTGCGGCTTATGAAAAATGAAGGTTTGTATTGATTGGTTAAAAGTGTTGGATTATGAATTCATATACACCTACAGAATAATGAGTACAATTATTGACCGATTCTTAAATGCGTAAGAAATGCATTACTAGATAGTCGTGAGAAAAAAATTTACAATTGTAATAAAATTAATGTACCAAATCGCCTGGTTTATCGTTATGGCCTTCCTTAAACAACAGCCAAAACAACAGCCATTTTTTTAAATCAACTTTATTTCCTTCCCCTATCTATCATCCTGTAATCTATACAATTGTACTGCAGATCGTTGTGTGCGCAATTAACTTAGAACTAACATGAAAGATGTTGGCATTTGATACCTTACATTCCTAACCTAACTTACGTCTAAACTAAAGTACGTCGACTAACCTAAGTGTTCCTTCCAGAGTCTCCGACCATCGGCAGCCGGAAATTAGTTTCCCTGGTCGAAACCTAAAACTATCTGTAGACATGTCCCCGCCCGTCGACAGCCGGAAACGAGGATACATGGCACAGGACTTAACCTAAGCTACTACACTACCCCAACTTGCATGCTTGTTCCCCATAACCCTAACTTAACTTAACCCGTTCCCTAACTACGTCCATCGCAGCTTCCTTTCCTGAAGCGTGCTCCAACCATCGGCAGTCGGTAACCGGGAAACAACGCCCCAGGCCCAAAACAAGTCAGTTTGCGCACCGGTGTGGTCGTGTTTGTTTTATGTTTGTGTTGGTTGTGTATGTTTGTGTGTGTGTGTGTGTGTGTGTGTGTGTGTGTGTGTTTTGTAGGTGTCTGTGGTTTTGATAGGATTGTGTAGTATATTTCCTTGCGGTCGTCGAACGCACCTCCTTCTTCCGCTGAATTATTGTTGTTTGAGCCTATTCTTTTCATGTAACAATCTATTTTGTTTTCTCTTTTAAACCTATAGTCTTAATCTTCTAACTTACTTGCTAATTAACTTAACTTAAACTAACTTTTACCCGCCATCTAGTTTCTTAGTAATCTATCTTTTCTTATTTTTGGTCGGTTTCTTGTTAGGTTACTCTTGACATCAGGAAAGATCCCTGGTATTCCAAGAGTTTGTTTAAAACCTTTGTGCCGTTTGGCAATGTTTGTCGATAGTTTACGGTTATGTGTTCCTCAGAGAAGCAATAAATCGATTTTTTTCGGCTACAAAAATGTTCTGCGCAAGAAAATTCAGAGCTGCGCAGTCCTCCTTGTTGAGCAGTATGTTGCATATGTTTTTTTCCTATAATTTTTGCCTGAATTTTCCTGCATCTTCAGCGTACAGGAGACATTCCAGTAATATATGCTCTGGGTCCTCTATGTGTCCGCATTCACATGTATTTGTGTCTTTGATTTTAAATTTGGCCCTATACGTATCGCATGGACCGTGCCCTGTTAGAAAATGTATTAATCCGTTGGTTGGTTGGATGTGGTTTAGTTCTAGTCTCTCCGTTATGTTTGGTAGGAATCGGAATGTTCTTTTTGTTCTTATTTCCTTTTTATTATTGTATGTTTGTACGAATATTTTGAGCATTTCGGTTTGGTTGTTGGTCCATAGCCAGTAACTGGCTGCGCTGTACATGACTTGGAGATCTAGTGGAATTATGCCCAGGATTACCAGTAAGGCGTCCTGTGGCGTAGTTCTGTAGGCTCCTGTGAGTCTGATTAAGATCTCCCTTTGTGGTTGGTTTAGTTTTGTTTTGCTCTTATTAGTTTCACTCTATGTACCCATATGCTCGCCGCATACGAGGTAATTGCGTTCAGGATGCTGTTCATATAAATTTGTATATGCCGCAAAGGGAGCCTGTAGTCCCTCTGAGCAATGTTGGCTAATGTATACATGGTTGTTGTTCCCTTATCGCATTTCTCTTTAATGTGTTTCCATAAGTTTAATTTTTCGTCTAAAAGTACTCCTAGGTATTTGTTTTCGGTTATTCTTTTTACTAGTGAGTCTTGTATGTGAATTCTTGGTCCGGTTTTTAACTGTTCTTTAAATATGGTGTACGTAGTTTTGGTTGTGGAGATTTTCCGCTTGTTGTTGTTACTCCAGTTGTTTAGAATTTCTAGTGTTCTGTTAGATTTGGTTTACAATTGTATTAGTGTCTCTCCCTGCACGGTAACGGCGATATCGTCCGCGTATGCAACGACGGACCATACCTCCGGTGTCCCGCAGAGAGAGTCCAGCATTTCGTTCACAACTACTTTCCAGAGGTTTGGTCTGCAGACCGAACCTTGTGGACATCCTTTAGTAATTCTTTTAGTAATAATTCGTTTTGCTCGTTACTCTAATGTATCTATCTTGGCAGTTATTCCTTATTGTTTTATACACCGTTTTTGGGCATTGGATATTTTGTAGGCGTTTATATGAAAGACAACAAACAGAAACAAAAAGAAAATTGTTGAAAGCATATGTGTGGAGCACGGCACAGTATGCCTATGAAATACGAGCAGTATGAGAAGCAGACAGAAAAACGGTAGAAGCCTTTGGGAATGCTGTGCTTCAGATGTATGAGGATGATAGCATAGACAGACAAAGTTAATAACAAACAGGTTGTAGCAATAGTAGGGGAACAAGGATATCTGTGGAAAAAAATAGCAGAGATAGGAAAAAGGAGGCAGATGTAGACATAGAACAGATAGGCTTTGCCAATGGTGTCAGCTTTCGTTGCATCTTTTTTCGCTTTTTGCAAAATAACAAAATTGCCCTCTTTCCAAGGGTTCGAAAGTTTGTCCTGTCGTAGGCATTCATTGTATAGTGTAGTTAGTGGTTTAGTTAGAGGTTCGAGTAGGGCTTGTAGGATTTCTGCTTGAATTCCGTCTGGGTCAGGTGTGCGTTCCTTTTTCCCTTGCATTATCGTGATTTTCACTTTCTCTTCTGTAAATTCTTCTGTTACGGAAGGGGTTACGTAGTCTGTTCCTATTAGAGTTCTTAGTTGTGCTTGCTGTGGTGTTTCTTCTTCTGGATTATCGTCTGGAAGAAGCTCTTCAAGCATAGTTTCAATGGTCTCTCCAGTTAGAAGTATTAGTGTTTTGATTTTTTACGAGTGTTGAATACGTGGGTGGGTGTCTTATTTTTTTCGTTGCTATTTTGTATGGTAAGCCCCATATATAGAGTTGTAGATGCTCCTCAATGAACTGTTTTAGGGTTCGTTATTTCTCATCTTTTAACTTGGTTTTGTATATTACTTTGGCTTCTCTATATCTGTTAAGATTAAATTCTCTCTCGTTCCCATTAAGTGATCTTTGAGAGTATTTCCTGAGTCTACGGGTGGTGCTTTTGAGTTGTTGAAGTTCGTTAGACCAGTTCAGAGGTTTAGATTTATTAGGTTTCTTAATTAGCGGTATGGCTTCTTTTATGATTTGTTGTATGTTATTAGTCAGTTTGGCGGCTCGCGTCTGGACCGTATCCTCTAATTATATATTGTTATTTGGTTGAAAACTCTGTGTTAACTTTGTTCAGTTGGCTTTTGTTGGTTTTCGTTAGAATGTATTATTTTACATGTTATTATGTTGTGGTCACTTAAGATTAGATGTTCATGTACTTTTCATTCGGTCACACTGTTTTCTGTGTATAACTTTGTATTAAAATTAAGTTTAAATGGCACCATGCTTGGCATTAAATATTTTTAAACTTTGTTATGCACATTGTCAGAATAAAAACTTTAGAATAGTATTACATTGCTCTTTATTTATAAAAGGCTATGACATCACCCCGAAATAGCAGTCACACAGAGAGGGGTGCGCATGGGCAGGGTGCGCATGGGGTCGGGGTGTGTCTGGGCATACACGAGGGAAGCGGAAGTTAACAGTCACCAAGCCTCTAATTCTTATTTGGGTGGTATCGAGTACTTGGCGGTGTATGTATCCGGAGTAAAAAACACGATTTGTACACGCAGCTTATTAATAAAATTAATTTATCGAGCGAAGATTACAAGCGTTACGTCAAGCCTGGTAGCACATCAACCTACGCCTGGGGGCATAAAGGTATAAGATAGTTGTTTATATTTGTATAGATTTTGTAAATCTATTGTATATATTTGTTTTAAGATTCTATAATTTTTAAGTTCTTCTCCCACCTTCCCTTCTTCCAAATCCTTCCTGCTTCTATCCTAGTGGACAGAGTATACGTGTTATCTCCACGTGGTGTTCGCTGGACACTGCGGTTTTAGATTTCTCAAGAAATGGTTGGTTAAAGCATATGTCTTAGGTAGCTAAAAAAAGGTTTTAAAAATGGAGTTCAATATGGATGGGCAAAAATTAGAGGTTTGGCTCTTTAAAATGCGTAACTTGGTAAGTGGTGGTTCTATTTAAAATCTATTTACAGATTTGGGATCCCTAGAAACATATAATATTAGTTGATAGCAAACAAGTTTATATTTATCTTAAAAGATTGACTACTCCACGGATAATAAATACAAAAGTTGTAGAGGAATTCAAAGACGAATTTAATGGAGATCTAGTATTAGAATTTGTTGGTAGTAGGACTAAGTCCTACTGTATTGTAAGCGAGAAAGACACGATTAAAAAATTAAAGGGGTCTCGCGAAGTGTAGTTAAGAAGATTAATGTAAATAGTTTTAAGGACATTGTACATAATAATTCTGGTGCGCTTATGCATAGCATGATATGTATTCAAAGTCATAAACACCAACTTTATACCCAATTAATTAATAAAATTAGTTTCTCGGTCGATGATGATAAAAGGTACGTCATCCCTAATAGTACAGCAACCTATGCATGGGGGCATAAAGATATAGGTTGTAACAGTTTAATTGTCTACTGACCCTTGTGAAACAATATTGTAATGAATCGATTATTTTTAGTTTACATGCTGTCCCCCCAATAAATTATTTTGTGTTATAAATTTTACTCAACGCTCTAAGCTCGTATAATTTTCATAAAATAAATCTCAATAAGTTCAACAGATCAGAAATCGAAATTTATTGTAACAAAGTAAATAAAGTCATAGGTTCAATGCGCATCTACCGGTTTTGTAACATGCCACAGGTTGTTGTTTTGTTGAACACCGCCGGCTGCATAAAAAATAGATCACTTGTAGTCCAAATATCAGCCCGCAAACATGTATTTGTTAAGCGCTCTGGCCGCAAGTCTACGGATAGCCATTATCATGGTTCACCCAAGTAATTAATAGACACCAATGCGTAACTACGTTTAATTATAGATTTGACTAAAACAAAATTTAATACAACTATGAGTTTTTATAATCCTCACATATGATGGCACTTTGAAAAGCAGCACACGTTTTTAACCAAGATGTATTTAACTACCGATGCTGTACTTTGAACTCAAGAAATTAAAGCAACGACACGTTTAGATGTCATAAACAACTACGCAAATTGGAGGCTCCGTACAGGTTACGTTCAAGTAATCAATTTGCTACGTCATGGAAAAGCCAGATGGCCACGCGTGTAATGTACGGTGAGTCGTTATAAAAACATTTCCCCTGAAATTCGAACTGTTGGAACATTAAATAAACTTTACTTAATATTATTGATCTAAAAATTTTATTGTATATTAATTGATGGAAGATCGTGTGTAATGTTATTTTAAAATGTTGGTTTAAAAGCCAAGTATAAATGAAATTGATCTTAGAAATTTTACATATTAGGAAGTGATTATTCACCACACTGAAATTTAGTAATTGCAATATATAATGACCTTGTGGTCTTAACTGTAGTCGCAGGGCCTCAGATCTGATCACCTTTCATTGACAACCAAAAATGTTTTTTTATTATGAAGTAAGAATTCAAATTTAAGATTCGACAAACTAGTTAAAGAGAAATAACTTTTATTTGATTTTGTGTAATTAAATTCTTTCAATAGAAATAGATGCTTTGAGTTTACTTAAACTTTATTCACTCAGGCTTAAAACCATATAAATTAACGTTTAATAGGAGGAGTTTAAACTATGCAGTTCTGGTCGTAAAGATCGACTCAGAGATTATAAAAACTGGTAAGAGATATCAATTAAATGGTTATAAGAACTATTTGCTTGACTATCATCTGCAGTGTTAAAGGTAATAGTATCTATTTACAATTAAATTAATTAAAAAGCCAAGATAAGGTAACTTCAACTGCAAATTCTTTAAGATACCTTATACACTATAAAGCTTCTACTTTCGTGCTGTAGTGTTGTCTTGTAACATAATTTAAGAAAGTAGTGGCGCCGTAAAATGTCCGTAGAATAGGAACCACCTGATAGTCTCTACAATTAACCGAGAGAGATAGAGTCCCAAACTAGTCCGGAAGATTCCAAAGGTCATTTAACTACGCAAAACAACAACTTTGTTCAAACCTTTGTGAATACATCGGGAGTTGATCATAAAGTATTAACCACCCGAACCGAATGTTCCTACCTATTTTGATTATTGTTTCTGGCCAGTATATTGTTAGTCGGACACGTCTCAAAACAAATTATCCTTAAGGAGGTTACAAGGATAGGTGTTAGTTGTAAGTTGTATAGATTAAACGTACATAGTTTAGCATTGACTTAACTACATAATTATGTTATGACATGTATTTAGAAATTAAAATATAAAGGAAATTGATAACATTTTTACCCTGTTTAAAAGTCTCTCATGTTTTTGATAAAGTGTGTTGAGTTTAGAATGTTTTATTAAATAACAGGTTTCGAATTTCTCCATAATGCTTAAGAATAAGGTACATTTATCTCGAAAGAAACAAAAATAATCTTTTATATGCTCGCAGGAGGGCACGTGTGTAAAACGGTAAAGGGTTGTCCCGATTTTAAATCTGTTTGCAGATTTAGATTTTGCGTAAAACAGCAAGATGAATCTGTGTCTCAAACCCCTCTAAAAAGTATAAAAAGGATGATTAAAAAACCAGTTTGTAAAAATTCTTAAAATAAGGGTAGCTCCCTGGAGATGATGCAATCTGAAAAACTCCTAGAAATTCGGATAAGTAAGAAAAATCTGATATTACTTGATACCAAACAAGGTACATTTATCTGGTGAGTGAAAATGTAGAGAAAGATTTATCTCGCAATGGGTATGTGTATAAAACGGTATGGGGTGGTCTGATTTCAAATCTGTTTGCAGATTCGAATTCTGCGTAAAATTTCAGACTAATTTGATGTGTCGTATAGCTAAAAAATTTATAGGGATGGTCAGAAATCGCTGTTGGTAAAAAATCTTAAAATGGGGGCAGTTCCCTGAAGGATGATGCTATCTAAAAAATTCCTAGAAATTCAGACATCTGAGAAAAATCTAATATTGATTGATACCAAACGAGATAGATTTATCTCGTGGGTGGAAATGTGGAGAAAGATTTATCTCGCGGGTGTGACGTAGTCAAAATGGTTGATGTGAGGTCTCCGAGCAAGGAGGTTCACAAAGAGGGCGCAAGTAGGAAATCCCTTAAAAATAAGACTTAGCAGATCCTCCTTATGGGAATTTACATGTAATTAAAAAGCGATTAGTGGCGCGGTGGCGGTGGCGCTGTCCCAGGATCCCCATATCCTACTACCTACGTTCCAGCCTTTTTCAATGGATCAATCAACACCAGTACATTAACTTGAAATAGAAAGCACCAAATTAGCACTAACCATCAATGTTTTAAAAAGCATCTGTATAGACGTATATATCAAATTTTATTACTTTTCGTGTCACTAGCACATATTGAAACATATTTACTTCTAATTATTATGTTAGTGGAAACTATTATAATTTCCTAGTCGCATTGATTAAAACTTACTTAAAAAGTATACTTATATCTTTAAAGTTTAATACTTCTAATTTGTTTTTAAACTTAAGAATACCTACGTTAAAATTTATCAAATCGGTGCCTTATTTTATAACCATCATAGCTATTGTTAAAAATTGTGCAAAAGGCGATGAAAGCATTGTGATAATAAACTCAGGTTTAAATTTTTAAATATGTGCCATGAGGAAGCTCGAGACGTACTTATAAATTTACAGCATATTTGAATCGACTACTTGGAGTTGACGTTATATTATTAATTTAGGACACCTGTGGCTGTCATCATACTTCACTTCTACAGCAAAAAAGAAGTACACCAATATTCCCGTCACTATATACATTACAACTATTAATCTAAATTCTTTATATTCTGCGTTACTGAAAGTTACAAGCAATTCAAATACAGCTATAGATACGCAACATTTATTTGAAACATTGTTTGTAAGGATATTTCAAGAAAAATAATTGTAAATATAAAACAAATATTTTTCTATTAATATGTTTTTATTATAAATAACTTCTGACATACATTACGCAGTTTTTGATGGCTGCCACTGTCGGTACAACTGTATTGCATTTGGTACATAAACATAGTTTTTTCTGCGACGGGAAAAAAATGTGACATTTAATATTTCTTGACAGGTAACAAAATGTCACTTTATATAAAATTACTTTTTTCCCCGGGAAAAAAATGAGTACTTTTTTCCCTGGTAAGTGCAAATAAGTAAGAACACGAAGATATTTAATTTTAGAATATTTTATTATGTATAAGTTACGTTTCCTTAATGTTAAAAGTACAGTTATTAAATGTACATTGCCTGAAAGACATGTTTTTGAACAATTAGGAATGTCTGCTACAGTGGAATTTTCTTGATTTGAAATAATATTTTGTGCCACTGACACAACTGCCGTTGATGTACTTGTTCGCAAATTGGATTCTGTTTCAGCTGATGCACTGCCACACAAACTAAACAGTTTCTTAGCTATTTCTGTCTTGTGCACTATCGATTCATCAACATACCCTTCAGCGACCATTGATGACTTCCAACCACCATGTTTCTTTAGTGTCATCAAGTCTCCCCCAGATTCAACTAAAAGTGTAGCAGACGATCTTCGAAATGCATGACCTGTATATGACTTAGCATTTTTAAGTCGAAGAAAATTGGCTACTATTTCAGGTACCTTATAAAACTGATTTCTACCCACAACTTGATTGACGCATTTCCCATTGCGATATGCATAAAACAGGCGGCGATCCTTTGCTGCTGCTGGACGAAGTGCCATGTACATTCTGTAAAATTTAATATATTCTTCAGTAACTATAAATCTCCTATTTACATCATTCTTTGTTTGCTTAAGTTTCACAATTAATGACGTTCCCACGTCTTCAATATCATCTAATGTTACCTGGCTAATTTCACATATTCGACAGGCTCCTGCAATCCCAAATACAACAACAACCTTGACCAATAAATAAACTTCATCAGGAGCATTATTTAAAAATCACTAATATGTGTACTCGTAAATATTGCAGATTTTTGGGCATGTAACCTTTCCCATTTTGTTTCAGAAACGTAATTAGTTTGCAATATTTTGAAATGTCTACGTTATTATTGACTTGTAACATACTTTTATCATTGAATAATTCGACCACACTGTTGATGGCTTTTGTTGTTGCGCTAGTTCCGAAAAATAAACCAATAACACCGTCTCCGAGTAAGAACTACATGTCTTTTCGCCTTCCATTCCATGAATCTTGAATACGCAGTTTCGTAAATTTTCGTGATTTAGCTGGCAATAATTTTATTGATGCTACTTTCGCTGCCTCTACCAATTCCGGTGGAATAAGAGAAACTTCTGAATCAGTACTGTCCATTTTGAATTTTGAATATTCAAAACAATCGATATAAACAACTTAAGTTCGCAATTTTGTAACCACTCGCAAAATTAAATTGACAGATATTTGATTACTTTAAAGGTTTCCTTAGCAACGCAGATCTAACTGTCCCTATAAGTACATCAGCCTACCTGTTTGAAACTTCAAATTTGACATAGATTGATTTTTGACTTTAATATAATTGGTAATATTTTTTAAATATTAAATCATTGTTTTGCCAGTCACAGAAAAAATAGTGTATTATACGCGGGTAAAAATGTAAGATTTTAGCTCTCGGTGTTTGTCTCCCTCCGCTTCGCGTCGGGAGACAAACACACACCTCGAGCTAAAATCTAGTACTTTTTTCCCTTGTATAATAAATAACTAATATTCAAGTAACATAAAGTAAAATGACCCATTTTGTTACCACAAAAACCGAGCTATTATAAAGTAATAGATGCTTGTTCACAAACGTAATTGAACTACTTTTTGTACTGATGTTTCTTTTGAGAGTAGCTTAATGTAGAGCATGCATCTAAGACATTCTGGAATTTGTATGCATTGGATAGGTTTTGCACTCGTAAATACAACTAGAGTTTGTTGGATAAAGTGTCGGCTGGAATGTAATAAACACTTTCAATTACTAGCTCGATTTGAAATGATCATTTAGGATTTGCATTAAGAAAGTGTACGTTATTATTTTGCAACTGAGAGAAAACGGACCCGAAGCATTCATTTCACCGTGTGTAAATAAGTATTCTCGTGAAAAATTATTTTAAAACAAGTTTTACTGCATTTATGAAGACCGTGAAATGCGTTCTAATACGCTAATTTACATTTATCCACTTTACCAAATACTAAATAAATTTCAATGTCAAAGTATCATTTAAAACAAGTTCCATAATGCACTCATATCCGTTAAAGTACAATTTTTATGAGTTTTAATAAAAAGTAGCTTTATTTCAAAGAAGCCCATTTTGGGGCGATTCTGGAATAAATTATATTTACGTTATTTAATATAAGAATACGGCATTCCTTCGAGATTGTTCTGAAAAACTAGATATCATAAGCAATGAACGGCTAATTAATTATCTAGTACGAATAACGAGCCCGATTTGCGGAAAAAAATAGTATCCACCGACTATAGAACCAGATAAAGCAACGAGTTTAATAGCTCTAATTATTACAGAAGTTCGAGGGAGAGATAACAACAACTTTTGGTTGTATTCACTCTTAAAAATTGCAAAATTTTACAATCGCTATAAATTTTAAAAGTGACAGTTCATTAAACAGATAAAAAACGTAATTATAGTCGATTTTTAACATCATGCAGTGACTAATACTTCGAGGATATAATAGAATTTCAAAGAACGTTGATGTATTGAGGTTATTTCGTTAGATAGAGACGGAAGTGAATTAGAACGGATTATTCATTCTTTTGACATCTAACATATAAGATTCAAGCTTATTATTTTTTTTTTCGGCATTCAACATATAACATTGAAGTTTTAACATAAGTTACAAGACATTTGATAATTGATAGATAATTGTTTTATAAAGTACAACGACGATTTATTGCTTTAATATAAATAATCTTAGTTCAAGGTCAGTCGCTAATTTTAATCTATTAAAAATAAATGTACATTGTAAACTGATACTTCTACGTCTGAGAATTGATTAAAAATCAAAATCTGAAATGGAACTAAGAATTTTTCTATGCAGTTAATTCCAACGGAAACGATATTTTTGTAAGCGAAGACAGGTAGTTAAATAAGAATATTCGCAAGAATTTGACGATCCAAACCGCAAGTATAAATTTCTTTTAAATCTAACGAGACGTTTGTGTATTATTAAGTGGATTAAGTTAGGATAAGTTCTTATTTTGCTTATAAAAATTATCTGTAAATAGATAATTTAATTTTAGCAATCTTGGAGATCAGAACTCGAGGCGTTTTGACTGTTTCCAAAAATTTTTTGTCCAACGTCGCTGATCAATTACATCGATGCGGTTTATTATCAGAATATTTCAATTGTCCATGAGAATTTTAAAGGAAATTTTGTGACTTACACATAAAATATTTTGGGGTTCTCTAATTATTAACAAGGATTAAGTAAAAATTATTTCAATACGTAAGTAGTGATAGGATAATTTTTCTAAACTTAAACTGTTAAGTGTATTTGTAAGTTTTTTTTATATCGGTGTGTAAGCATATTTTTTAGACAATGTGTGTAAAGAGAAGATGTTTTTGAATGTATAGAGGATTGTTCAGAAATGTTTTTAAAGATTTCTTTGTTTTATTTCATTTTCGTAAAATCTACAGGTACTTGTTAGGAATAATTTTATGTTTAAAAAATATGCTGTAAGGTGTTCTGTATTTTTTTATATGAAAGAAAATTGTTTTCGAATGTATAAATGTTTTATAAGATTGCTGTTTGATTTTATTTTGTAAATTCCATTACTTCCGTTGAGCTAGCCAGGCAAGGAAAATTTAGAAAAGTAAGTCAATAATTTCAAATATTCCACTTTTGTACCAGTGTCACTGCACTTTATTTGCGACGTTCCTACTCGCATTCGTGTCACAGTATTCTTTTAGTGCCGGCAAACGCAGGACCGTTGTCACGGCACTCTTTTAGTGGCGACCAACGCGGCACCGTTGTCACAGCAATATGTATGTATATATATATATATATATATATATATATATATATATATATATGTAAAGTGTCTCTACAGGTACAGTTCAAATGAGGTGTAAATACTAAAAAAAATTGAATTGAAATATGAGCTTCTGGAGATCAGCTCTTCATGTCCTTAAACTAAGATGCTGAAACAATTAGACCAATTATTTAAAGTACAGGGTGTTTTTAAAATAAATTTTCTAAAATTGTCGAGAATAAACTACTTTTGTTTTTAAAAATATCAAAAATATTTTCTTAGAAAAATTTTTTACATTGAAAAATTATGACAGAATGTCACTTTTCAAATTCTTTTGTATGAAAGAAAAATGTTTTTGAATGTATAGATGTTTCTTGAAATTACTGTGTTTCATTTCATTTTGTAAATTCCTTAGTAAAATTTCCGTTAAGCTAGCCAAGCAAAGCAAAGAAAAGAAAAGGAAGGTAAGAGTAATTTCAAATTTCCCATCGCTGTACCTAAACCAAAGCATTAATTAGTGACGCTCCTACTCGCATCCGTTGTCATAGCAATATATACAGTGTGTTCACAGAGAGTTCACATGGGGTGTAAGTACCAAAAAGATTTTGAGTTAAAATTTGAGCTTCGGGGTATCACCCTGCTTAGTCTTAAACTAAGATACTCAAAAAATTAGGCTAATTAATTAATATACGGGGTGCTTTTAGAAGGGATTTTTTTTAATTGTCAAGAGTAAACTATATTTGTTTTTAAAATATCAAAAACGTTTACTTAGAAGAGTTTTTTACAACGAAAGGTTAGAACAGATTGTCACTTTTGAAACAAATAGGTCCACTCTGATTTTGTTTTATTTTTCACAGCTTGTATGTACAACGTTCTTCTTAAACTTGATTTTTTTTATTTTTTACTTCTTTTTATTCTTGACAATTTTAAAAAAATTCCTTCTAAAACATCCCGTTTTGAGCATGTTAGTTTAAGACTAAGCAGGGCTGATCCCCAGAAGCTCAAATTTTAACTTGAAATTTTTTTGTATCGAAGAACGTTCAATCTTAATTGTAGTTTACAAAACGACGATGCTTCATCAATATATTGTAGTTGAAAACTTCTATGTTACTCGTAAAACTAATTCAAACATATACGTTTCATTGCAGCTCTGCATGATCGATATTTACACAATGTTACACAGTGCTTGGCTTTAGAAAGAATCAAAACGCGATTGAATCCTTTTAATCAAGTTCTCGTTTATATATAAAAATTAACTCTATACGATATTCTCGAGATTCTTCCGTATCCACCTAGAAAATAATCACCTGTGTGATTTAATATTAACAAGAATTTACACCGGTTTTACGCTTTAACGATCCAAATGGTGTCAATATAATGATTTATGTTTATTGTAAAGCGCTATATACCCTTGTCTAATGGTCGCGTCTGATTCTAACTTATAGTAACCCGGAAAGCTATAAATTAGTTTTTATCTATTTTGGTTTTATTTTATTACTTGTTAATTGTCGCGCGAGCTCCTTGAATAGCGCGTTTATTCATAATTGGCTATTTAATTACTTTTAAAACATTTCTTAGTATTTGGTGACGTATTTGTCTTTATTAATCGCGAAGGTTCTGGAATTTAGGCTCTATTTAAAACTTTTAATGTGTTATTTTAGTATAACAATTATATCTTTTGATAATATACACACACACTAAAAAATAATCAAGTCATGCAATTCCTTTGCATTTTAAATGATTGTAAATGCAATCAACCTTTCAATTCTGCAGTGTATTACGTTTTCAATATACAACGTACGTATTTGTAAATACGTTTTAAAGTATTTTTAACAAGAATGAATATTACACACAGAAATTATGCTTTTAATTAACGCGAATGAATTTAATGGATTTGTACATGCAATTAGATTTGCTCTAAGGCGAGTGAAACGTGTTCTAATGCATCTTTATGCACAGAAAATTAATTACATAAATAATTGAAGCTGGTAATTGCTTTCTCTATTTTTTGCAAATGCAATAAGATGGATATGGTTTTTCCGCAGATGTATTAAATGGCATTGTATTTATATCTTAAAATGAAACTCGTTTTTATTAAGTATAGAAGACTTTATTTACACAAAATCTTAAAATGTTTACATAATTAAATAAGGGGCTTTTTATGTTTCGTAATAACGCGAGTGCAATATATGGCTTTTGTATTCGAATGATAACGAAATACGCTTATATTTATATAGGGTAGAGAAAAAGTATACATTCGGAATTCTTTTCCCGTTTCCTTCTTTTTGGGTTGATAGAATTTG
This sequence comes from Platerodrilus igneus, assembly GCA_036346225.1. NCBI lineage: Eukaryota > Metazoa > Arthropoda > Insecta > Coleoptera > Lycidae > Platerodrilus > Platerodrilus igneus. Next base: position 9,812,137 of record JARFIW010000266.1, on the reverse strand, counting down.
GGATTCAATGACTTCTCGTCATCTTTTTATTACATCAATATATATATATATATATATATATATATATATATATATATATTGCTATGAATATTACGAAATAGGCTGTTCAAACTTTGGGAGCAAAAAAATATGCTATTGATGCTAGCTTAATAGAATATGTGAATTCTTACCTAATATGCCCGTTTTCTCTTGCTAGTTCAGCGATAAATATGCTGTGAACATGATGAAAATAAAATCAAACAAGGAAATTTTAACATTACAAGTTTAATTTTATGGACAATTCTCGATACATTCAAAAATATCTTTCTTCTACACACATTATTTAAAGAAGCTACTTACACAAAATGTTGATGGATAATTTAAATATTCTTCTATGACCCCGCCTCAGTGTAGCTGATCAGCGACCACGAGCAGACATTTTCGTAAGAGTCGAATTACCTCGAGATCTGATCTCAAAGTTGTTAGGAAAACTATCCATTCACAAATAATTTTATATACGCAAAAACTTGTACTAGCTTAATGTACTTGATACTACACACATAGTCCCTTTTCAGATTTAAAACAAAGTTATAGCTTGGGTTTTGGATTGTCAAATTCTTGCTGGTGTTCATATCTCTATGACCAATTGTCTTTGATTATAATTGCTGTTTAAAGATCGTTTTTCCCATTTAGAATTAACTGCATCTAAAAATTCCTGTTTTCATTTTGTAAATTTCCATCTTGATTAATTTTTATACGTCGAAGTATACTTCATAAGTTTCCAAAGTATTTTTTTAATAGATTAAAATAACCGGTGACAGCACCAAAATAACTTATTATTTATATTGGATGTATAATTTTTTTGTCGTTACACTTCATAAAGAGCTATTCAGTAACTATCTATCAATGATCAAACGTCGAAGGATTTATGTTCAAATCTTGAATGCTTACTCCTCATTAAATTTCCGGTTTTTATATATAAATACATTTTTAATACGTCATCGTTCTTGAATCTTAATCACGTGGAGGTGAGTCATCTTAATGAAGTAGCAATTAACCGCAATTTCGTGTATTCTTATCTTTAATGACCTGTCAGTTTAAAAGTTATTGCAACCATAAAGTTTTCTATCTTTTATCAATGAATAAAACTAATAATTGGTTATCTGTCTCTTATTATAATTTTACGAACTTCTGATTTTACTGTCATTCCCGGTGTTATCACGTTTTTCAAATTGAAGTATATTCATTCACATTACTTCTTAACGTAATGATAATGGATTTTCAAACAATCTAGAATTATTTGTTTTTCAAAGCATGCAAATAAATGCAGTATATTATGTTTTATATTAAATAAAATTTATAAATGATATTTGTAAAGAGAATGAATTTATTATCGAATCTGCTTACGGCCTTTTCAGTCTGTATAAATAGAATAAACTTGTCAAGAGGATAAATATTTACACACGGATTTTTCAATCAATGATGCTTTTGTATTCTCGACGATTAGAACTTGTTTTAAAATTGGGCTTCGTTTTTACATGGTTTTTCTCAACACTATATGTATTTAGAGCGTGTTGTTTTGCATGGGATTTCACTTATGTGCTACAGGAACAATAAGCTTGTCTTACTAGACATATTATACAGAGACAAATTAAATATTAAAAAATTTAAGGTTTTTCAGCTTTGAGTCGGATTTTCTTACAGTAACCTTTATGACTTTCTTATAACATCTACATATATATATATATATATATATATATATATATAAATATTATAAGTAGTTTTTTACACAAGGTAAGTTGATATATATATATATATATATAAAGTAAGATGTATCTGTAAACAAACTCTTATGAAAATAATAAGAGCCATTGACAAATACAAATCGGGCTGGTAGTTATATAGCCATTAACAAAACATTAGCTTTATTAATTCATAGGGGAGGAAACATCCACTGACCAATGGTTTCGGCTTGTTAGCCTCATCAGAGTAGACTGTTCCCAAGAACCCTATGAAGTAATCGAAGCTATTATAATGATATAATTTCGAAACAATCACTGTACTATGGCAAAAGTAAATAAAACCGCCATCAGGTGATATATATATATATATATATATATATATATATATATATATAACTACCAGCCCGATTTGTATTTGTCAATGGCTCTTATTATTTTCATAAGAGTTTGTTTACAGATACATCTTACTTATATTCAATTTTCTTATTGCGGACTGCAAATAACTTGTCTTTATATATATATATATATATATATATATATATTGTTGTGGATTTAAAGAGGTAAATAAGTGTAAACAATAAAATTTCAGCAACCACATATATAAGAAAAAGCAAATTATTTACGAGCCAAAATTAATTTAATTCATTTAGTGAAAACGGACGAGTATTAACGTATTTTTATATTTAATAATTGGAATGTTAGAATTACATGAAGGAAGAAAGCCTCAAAGCAAATAGAAGTTCAAGGATACGCATAAATAACCATAATTTATTTTAATCAAACACATATAAGCATAAGGGAGCGTGCTTGCGTAAGAAAATCAATAATTCTAAAGCAAATGTATTCGTTTTAAAAGCCAACGTCAGTTTTGTACAGATGCTAAGAAGCAAAAAGGAATTGTTATGTTCAAACGGTCGATAACTAACAGAAACACCTGCTTATTAAAGGTTACGTACAAAGAATTCGAGCGTATGTTACGATAAGATTTCATAGAAATTGTTTTCAACCGTCAGTTTGGATAAACAGCTACGGTAATAAACATCTTAAGGAGGTAGGGAAATGGATAATCGGTAATATACAACAGATAGGGACAGATATGAAGCAAGCAAGGAATTGAAATGCACGTACGATATACACAAGGAGTTGAAATAGGATGTCAACAATATCGATTTTCTGTAACTCAAGTGGGGTTTTGAAGGAGACAGCAAACATGTATAGAGCAAAGATGAATAGAGCTTAGGTAGAGTTTGTGACGGCAGAGAATTTTGTCATTGGTTAAAAGAGAACAGTTTTCAAAACGAACGCACACACGAAGGTAGAGAACAATTTCTCTGTAAGCAACGAGTACGGCGGGAGAAACTTTCAGAATTAAGCGACGGTTATACTCAAAATTTTTAAAAAGTGTTTTAGAAAATAAGATTTCTAATGAAACGCGTCCGATAGGGGGTTAGAAAAATGATATAAATACCGGAGCTTTCATATTCAAGTTCTCTTTTCCTTTACGTCGATTAAGTGCTGAATACCGATTCAGACCACCATAACAATAAAGCTTTTGGTGAGTAGTTTAAGCGTGTAATAAAGTTACATTTGATATCGTGTTTAAAAGTATAAAACTGTAGTAGCGGATCTCCAATTATTAAAGTGATGCACCAGTTAGTGCGCAATTAAACAAAAGATCCGGCTACTACCACTAAATTTATTAAATGGACACATCATATATGGGGGTAAGCAGAGCTGGTAATCAATTTTGTGTGCATGATATATGGGTATGGAATGGTACTGTCAAACAAAGCGAAATATCAGATGGTAGGGACCTGTGGATTCGACAAGCAGCATAGTTAATGGAAACATCGCCGAGGGGTTTTCAGGTAACCATCGCCGACGGGAATGAAGACTAAAGAATTTTCCAGGTAATTTATTTGAATTTTTCTGTTGTTGTATAAACATTTGTGGAAATTTTGTGTTGTGTGGTTGGCTTTTGTGGTATATTTATGGTTTTAGAAACTTATTTGGAACGATACATGTACAGGACAATTTACTAAATTTGAGTATTGAAAAAGGGTGTATTTCGAATATATTAAAAATTTATTCAGTATATAAATTGTGTTGTAAAGGGTAAACGGGTCTGTAAATTTGATTTAATTAATGCAAGGTTTTAAAAAGCATATACAAACAAAACTGGGTTATAATGAGCTCACAATACTCCAGTGTGAAGTCAATTTAGAGTAACATGTAGGGCTCATCTATTCATATTTAATTAAATTATTTAAAATTAGTATAAAAATCAAGAACGTTAAAAACATACCATAAATTGAGTTTTATAATTATTGTGTCAAACTGTTTTAACATATGTGTAAATATATTTTATCTGTTAATAGGTGTAAATAAAAGTTTGTATGGTTGTTGTATTATTTGGTAATTTTATTGAATAGTGTGCGATTATGAAAGAGGAATGTATGTAAATTTAGGTGTTCGAGAAGAGGCCCAGCTGAGCTAGCCAGGGATGCAGAGGAGTTTGAAGAAGGCTTAATAAAAGGGTAAGGAATTTTTTTTATTTGTGAAAATTTTAGGTTGGGTTAGGCGAAGGCTCGAGTGTTGCCAAAACTGTCCCAGGGTTCCACGGCAATATATATATATATATATATATATATATATATATATATATTACTCATATTTAGACCAGGGTAGAAAATTAAATAATCACATCAAATAATTTTAATCACCGTGTATAATGAATATTATTAGATAATACGCGTTATTAAAACCGTGAAGCATAAAAATTTATTAGTTTCATTAAACATAAGAGATTTAAATCATGTACAAGACGCTTTATATCAAAAGAAGCAGTATTAAAAGCTCTGCGTGTAATGTAATTATTCCTAAACAAATGGAAATTACGTGCAAAATTTATATTAATTAACCCTATTTTAAGTAACCGGTAGTAAAACAAAGTGTACACATAATAATTAATATTTAACTTGTATTCGCTAAAAATGAAAGGATAGAAGTCAATTTTAATTGAAGTTAATTGAATCGTTAGTAACAGATAATATCTATAGAAACTTGTAAAACCCAATAAAAAGCAAATCCTAGAAGTGTTAGTTAGAAGTAGGATGTTTAAACACACCTGCGTATTTTAAAAGGCAATTTCAGTTTAATTTGTTTAGATAAACATGTCGATTCTAAAGATATTGGAAACGGTCAGATGCTTTAGCACGAAATACAAAACAGGGTTTATTTAAAAGCTCTGAGAATTAATATTATTTTGAACACCTGCGTAGTTTAAATATCACGTACGGCGAAAATTGTGTAGATAACAAATGGTTTCAAAGAATCTTGGAGAAACCGGGGCTTAATATTCACGAGAATGTGCGATACGGGGTTATTTAACCCAGATAGTCCACATGGACTAAAATATAATCGATAATAAAGAATATCAATTTGCACCAATACGAACAGGTTAGAAAAGGAAAGAGAAATGCGTCAAGCAAAGACACATATAGTAAGAGGCGTGATTTAAGCAACGTCACGAGGGTCACAATTGGTTGAAAATAGGATGCAAATATCAGAGGTAGAAACAACAATTTCTGTACAAAATTAATTAGTTTTTCTCGGACATGTTTGCGTGCCGTGTGAGAATTTCTGATTTTAAATGGGGCGAGTGAAAATTCGTAAAAACCGACGCGCGAGCGACGGACTGGGAACATAGAATGAGAAATTCTTAAGAATTGTCTGTTTTGAGGACAAAAGCGACGTGCCGGCTATTCGCTATATATACCGGTGGTAATATGAATTTCGGCCTCTTAGACTTTTGACTATTCGATGCGTTAAAAGCTCTTACATCCGCGACTTGATTCAAGATGTTAAACAGTGCATTTTAGTTTGATAAAATAATTTAAAATTTTGCTCGTATATTTTAGTGATTCAAAATAGTTTGTTATTTACGTGCTAACATGAATGTACTTCAGTGCACTTAGATACAAGGTAATAAAATTTAGTATCACTGTACCAATTAGCAAAATTTACAACGACAAATGTATACACAAAAGTAGGCAGTTTTGGCGTATATTGGTGAAAGACGCATGAATTTCTCTGCTATTTTTCGGGGTGTTAATAATTAAATGGTTCAAATACGTGTCTGGATCCACGAAACAAGGGTCAGATATACACAGATGAGTTCCGGACAAGCCCAGAAACAACTTTAAATAAATGGTGATGGAGAAAATTTTAAAAGCGTTGAGAATTAGAAGCCGTAAATATAATCCTGTTGGAATGGTGTGATTAACTAAAGGGACGATGTACATTGAAGCTACGAGGACAGTAACCTTCAGGTAAATTATACTATTTTGTTTGACATTTTTGTGTGTGTTGAATTACTTTATAATTGATTTACTTTAAATGGACATTAGTGAAATTGTACTAACCATAAAATTTTAATTTTAAGATGAAATTTGCTTGTTTAAGTAGAAAGGGGTATTTAGTATTGATGTTCTGAATTATGATGAAACTTTGGGTATGTCTTTGAGCTCAATTAGACGAACCTGGTTAATTAACGTAAAGGGGTGGTAGATGGCCCCTTTATACTCAGACTCCGGTCTGCTTATATTGTTATATTAATTAGTAGGCATCCAACAAGGACTTTAATTCTGGATGCACGTTAAAGTGATAATAAAATTAATGTTGAAATTCTTTTTAAAACTGAATTTTATGCTAAAATTTAATTTGAAAATTTAATGTATTCTGAATATTGATGTAAATAGAGTTAACGTTGATGTTTGTGGTAGGAATGTGTTGTTTAATTTTATGAATGAGGAGGTTTATAAAATTAGGTGAGCAGCTGAGGCGAAACCAGGATCACAGCAGTTTATGACGCCCAATCGGTGGAACTAGAATTTTTTTGTTGAAAGGACCCAGTTCCCGCATTCAAAGGAGTATATCACAGCAGTTCATGGCGCCCAATTCGTGAGGCTCGATTTTAAAATATCACAGCAATATATATAATGAATTACTAATAACGACCTCCTTTATTGTAATTTTCTAAAAATGTTGTGGGTTTTAGGTCGGCTGGATTATTTAAGAAAACTCTTTTTTATAAACCTGAGCTTTCGGATTTATTTTAATCCTTTTTCAAAGGTACTACAGATATATACACAGAATAGTTATAATAAACATTTTTTAAGGTTGCCTTTTAATAACAATTTCTATCAAACTTTTGACTTTTATTTATTATCAATATTTTATTTACATAATACTTTTACCTCTTGTTGTATTTTGAAGTTGTTATATACATTTTAGAAGATTTATAACCAAAATAACTTTTTATGTTAATCGCCAATTTATTATAACCTCGCCTTAGTGATTATACAATATCATTTAATGTTTATTTATCAATTCTGTTATTGTAGTACCTTTAAAAAAGGATTAAAATAAATCCGAAAGCTCAGGTTTATAAAAAAGAGTTTTCTTAAATAATCCAGCCGACCTAAAACCCACAACATTTTTAGAAAAAAAAAAAAAAATATATATATATATATATATATATATATATATATATATAAAACTTTTATAGTAACGACCTTGCTATAATTATATGAAGTGTTTTTATTGCGGGTTTTAGGTCTGCTGGTAAGTAGGTATATATATATATATATATATATATATATATATATATATATATATCAAATCATTCATTTACTTTAAATCACAAAATAGATCTTCAGAATTCAAAAATTTTAGAAATGGAAACAAATAAACAAAAAAGGTTATTTTTAGAGATGTATTACATATACAAAAATAACAACACTATGAACAAAAAAACAGACATTAGTGGCTTGAGTTCAATTTATACTTACCTACTTAACTTTAAAACTTAAATTATATATTAAATAAATTGTTTTTATATTGTGCGTATGTGTGTGTGTTATACGTTATATATGTATATATGTGTATGTGTATATGTGTGTATGTATATATGTATATGTATGTGTATGTATTTGTATGTGTGTATGTATGTGTGTATGTATATGTATGTATATATGTATGTATATATGTATATATGTGTATATGTGTACGTGTATATGTTTGTATGTATGTATATGTATATATATGCGTGTTATATTGTATGTATGTGTGTCTATATGTCTATATTTCTTAGTGTATATTTATTTACATGTATATGTATGTGTATATGTGTGTGTATGTATGAATGTGTCTGTGTATGTGTGTATGTGTATATATGTGTGTATGTGTAAGTATATATGTATATATATATATGTGTGTGTGTATGTGTATGTATAAATATTTAGATGTATATTTATGTATTTTTTTGTATATTTATGTGCGATTATATGTATGTATTTGTATATGTTTATGTGTATTTATATATGTATATATGTGTATACACTTAAAATTTTGTGTTTATAAATATGCGTTTTATGGGTATACATACAAATAAAATTTAAACACTACCTCCATATTCATGCCAACTCGTACACACACATGCGCTTCCATGCATACATACACTTGCTCATGCAGATAAATAAACAAATTGTGTCATACTTTTTAAAAAACTTCAATAAAGACAGATTTCAAATACTTTAATAGAATATACAAATTTTTAATTTTACACCTTAGTCAAATGCAAACTACTTTTACGACTACATTTTAATTTAGATGCAATCTTTTTATTATTCTCAATTTTGTAAGTTTATACAGATTTTATGTAGTTTAGCCCATTCATTTTATATAATTATAGAAAGCCTGTGATCAAGGATTCAAAAATAAATCCGAAAATTTAGGCAGTTAAAGAAAGAGTTTATATACCTACTTACCAACAGACCTAAAACCCGCAATAAAAACACTTCATATATATATATATTGCTGTGATACCACCAAAATCCGGGTACTCCTCTTTTCGAATCGAGCCCCTACGAATTGGATGTCCAAAATGCTATGAATCCTACAAAAAGCTATTCATTACCTTAACTGTGTTGGTCCATTGACTTTCTTCTGTTAATCGCCTCGGCTGCTCCTCTAGATAGCTTTCATCCTCATACATATTAAAAACAAACACATTCCTACCACAAACATCAACGTCAACTCTATTTACATCAATATTCACAATACATTAAAATTTCAAAATTAATATTCAGCATAAATTTTAATATCGGAAAATTTCAAAATTAAATTTATTATCATTTTAATGTGCATCCAGAATTAAAGTCCTTGTAGGATGCCTACTAATTACTATAACAATATATGCAGAGTACAAAGGGAGCATCTAACACCCCTTTACGTTAATTAACCAGGTTCGTCTAATTGAGCTCAAAGACATACCCATATTTTTATCATATTCCAGAACATCAATACTAAATACCCTTTCTACTTAAACAAGCAAATTTCACCTTAAAATTAAAATATTATTGTTAGTACAATTTCACTACTGTCCATTTTAAATAAACAAATTAGAAAGTTATTCAACACACACCAACATCTCAAAGTTAAAACAAAATAGTATAATTTACCTGAAGGTTACTTGCACTCGTAGCTTCAATGTACATCGTCCCTTTTGTTAATCACACCATTCCAACTGGGTTATATTTACGGCTTCTGATTCTCAACGCTTTAAAAATTTTCTCCATCACCATTTATTTGAAGTTGTTTCAGGGCTTTTCCAGAACTAATCTGTGTATATCTGAACCTTGTTTTGTGGATCCAGACCCGTTTATGCACCATTTAAGTATTAATACCCCCGAAAAATAACAAAGAACTTCATACTTCTTTCACCAAGATACGCCAAAACTGCCTACTTTTGTGTATTTATTTGTCATAGTAAATTTTACCAATTGGTACAGTGATACTAAACTTTATTACCTTGTATCTTCTTTTCTAAGTGCACTAACGTACATACATTGTAGTACGTAAAGAACAAGCTGTTTAAATCACATAATATTCGTGCAAACTGTTTAAATTATTTAATATTAAAAGCGGAAAACTAAAAAGCACTGTATAACGCGTTCAATCAAGTCGAAGATCTAAGAGAGCTTGTTTATATTCACCTCGGTATATATAGCGGTTAGCCTGTCTGTCGGTCTAGTCCTCAAAACGGGCAATTCTAAAGAATTTCGCATGCTAGGTTCCCAGTCCGTAGCCTGTGCGTCGGTTTTTACGAATTTTGCACTCGTCCCAGTTAAATCTCAGAAATTCTCACACGGCACGCAAACATGTCCGAGAATAACTAATTAAATTTATACAGAAATTGTTGTTTCTACCTCTCATATGTGCATCTTATTTTCAACCAATCGTGACCCTCGTGACGTTGCTCATATCACGCCTTTAATTATTCGTGTCTTTGTCTTACGCACATTATCTTTCCTTCTAACCTGTTCTTAGTGGTGCAAATTGATATTCCTTACTATCGATTATTTCAGTCCATGTGGACTATCTGGGTTAAATAACCCCGTATCGCGCCTTCCCGTGAATATTAAGCCCCGGTTTCTCCAAGATTCTTTGTAACCATTAATTATCTGCAAAATTTACGCCGAATGAGCTTTTTAAACTACGCAGGTGTTCAAACATACTATTAATTCTCAGAGCTTTATTTTATTGGGTTTTTACAAGTTTTTATAGATATTATATGTTACTAACGGTTCAATTAACTTCAATTAAAATTAATACCCTTTAAATTTTAGTGAATCCTAACTAAATATTAATTATTATCTGTACGTTTTGTTTAATACCGGTTACTTAAAATAGGGTTAATTAATATAAATTTTGCACGTAATTTCCATTTGTTTCTTTCCTCGGAATAAATACATTACACGTAGAGCTTGTTAATACTGTTTCTTTTGATATAAAGCGTCTTGTACATGATTTAAATCTCTTATTTTTACTGAAACTAATAAATTTTTATGCTTCACGGTTTTAATAACGCGTATTATCTAATAATATTCATTATACACGGTGATTAAAATTATTTGATGTGATTATTTAATTTTCTACCCTGGTCTAAATATGAGTAATATATATATATATATATATATATATATATATATATATAATTAACTACCTAAAATATATATATATATATAATTGTTCGTGTAGATAACGACCAAGGATTTAATTATAATAAATGCAATAACAGGTTTATTGGTATTGGTCCAATTTTTTAAATCAAACTCTTTGTTTTTTCGCCAAGCTTTCGATTTATTTTTTAAATCTTCATCAGGGTCGTATATAAGAGAAGTTACGAACATCAATTATACTAAGAAATTACAAATACTTACAAAACATGAGTACTAAATAGATTATAAATAAATAAATATACATTTAGCAGATTTAGGGTTTAGCTAACACATTTATAATACAACACTATAATTCCTATATTTAAAATTTTTTAGCAAACATTTAACGGTCATCATTAAAGTAAAACAAGGTATGTTAGACACATTTGTCACAGAATAAATTATCACGTACCAGTTCAACATGAACCAGGCCTACTGTATAATTGGGAAATAAATAATTTAAATTATAAATTCAATAGATCCGACACGCTCTTTAAACAATTAATGAAAACCAACAAAAGAAAAACTATAACTAATAATATACTACCCAGTCACTCGCGTTGATCTAATCGAATTATTGATACTGTTGTTGAGGATTCTAAAATTTAACAAATACGAATATATAGAGTTTAAATTATTCGTATCAGACTTAAAATTAAGGACATCTTTAGATGTATTAATGTGAGCCATTTCTAGGAAAAGTCTGCCTTTGTACCTGACTTCTTTGTCTAAAATAGTTACTCCTCCAAATTTAGATATGTGACCAGTTTGTTTGGTATGGAGCGCTAAAGCACAGGAATTTTTAGAAATTTTACAGTCACTTTTATGCTGAACAATTCTACTCCGCAGCCATTGTGAGGTGTGGCCTATGCAGATTTGGTTACAATCTCCACATGGAATGGAGTATACTACATTAGAATTGTTCAGCATTGGAGTTCTGTCTTTTAATTTGGAGAAAAGTGTTTCTACCGTAAATGAATTATACCGAGCTATAGTGACCAATTGTAGCATCTATTAATACTCCCACGCATAAATTTTCGAGTTATATAGCAGAGATTATTACCAAATCCTTTCATAATACTAATATTTATAACGTTAAAGACTCCCTGAGCTTTGCGAAAGATTTTCAAGGTACAGTGATTCCAGTGAGATTTGTACTTATTTCATTGGATGTTGTGTTCCTGTTTACCAGTATCCGTATTGATTTGGTAAGACACATTATAATACAGAAGTGGAACCAGATTGAGATTATTTGTAATTTTACTCTAGATTTGTTCTTAGAAACTTTAAATTTTATTTTACACAATACTTACTTCTCGTTAAATAGTAAATTTTACCTCCAAATTTTTGGAACACCGATGGGGTCTCCCCTCAGCCCCATTATTACTACGATAGTTATGGATTTTCTATTTCATAATGTTATCCCTTTATTGCCCACACCGCCAGCCTTTATCAAAAAATTTGTTGATGATGTAATTTGCTCTGTACCTACCAACGAAGTTAATATCGTTTTAGAACTTTTTAATAAATTTAATGAACATATGCAGTTCACATTGGAACAGGAACAAGACCGCAGCATTTTTTTTTAGATATGAAAGTCATTTGAAACAGTGATAACACTATTATATTAGATTGGTACAGGAAACCAACAAATTCTGGTAGATATATTAACTTCCACTCAAATCATAGTATCCACCAAAAAATAAATGTAATTATTAATTTAAAAAATAGAATAAAACAATTGTCACATCCTTCGTTTCATTTAAAAGATTTTAATATATTTGCTAAAATAATGATAAACAATGGGTGCCCAAAACCAGTAATAAATAAACTGATTTTTCATTCCAATAACAACAAAAAACGTGACTATCCAAACACAAAGCACAATCTTCAAAAAACTTCCTCTAGTCAAAAACCTAACTAATAAAATAGTTAATATATTAGCAGATCGGTCTATCACTATAGCTCGGTATAATCCATTTACGGTAGGAACACTTTTCTCCAAATTAAAAGACAGAACTCCAATGCTGAATAATTCTAATGTAGTATACTCCATTCCATGTGGAGATTGTAACCAAATCTACATAGGCCACACCTCACAATGGCTGCGGAGTAGAATTGTTCAGCATAAAAGTGACTGTAAAATTTCTAAAATTCCTGTGCTTTAGCGCTCCATACCAAACAAACTGGTCACATACCTAAATTTGGAGGAGTAACTATTTTAGACAAAGAAGTTAGGTACAAAGGCAGACTTTTCCTAGAAATGGCTCACATTAATACATCTAAAGATGTCCTTAATTTTAAGTCTGATACGAATAATTTAAACTCTATATATTCGTATTTGTTAAATTTTAGAATCCTCAACAACAGTAACAATAATTCGATTTGATCAACGCGAGTGACTGGGTAGTATATTATTAGTTATAGTTTTTCTTTCGTTGGTTTTCATTAATTGTTTAAAGAGCGTGTCGGATCTATTGAATTTATAATTTAAATTATTTATTTCCCAATTATACAGTAGGCCTGGTTCATGTTGAACTGGTACGTGATAATTTATTCTGTGACAATTGTATCTAACATACCTTGTTTTACTTTAATGATGGCCGTTAAATGTTTGTTAAAAAAATTTTAAATGTAGGAATTAAAGTGTTGTATTATAAATGTGTTAGCTAAACCCTAAATCTGCTAAATGTATATTTATTTATTTATAATCTATTTAGTACTCATGTTTGTAAATATTTGTAATTTCTTAGTATAGTTGATGTTCGTAACTTCTCTTATATAGGACCCTGAAGAAGATTTAAAAAATAAATCGAAAGCTTGGCGAAAAAAACAAAGAGTTTGATTTAAAAAATTGAACCAATAAACCTGTTATTGCATTTATTATATATATATATATATATATATATATATATATATTCTAATATACCCCTACTTTTTTTTGCATTGACAATTATAGTATATGAGCAAATTAGCAATGCACCAAATTGCCCTATAATTTCCTTTCTTTAATTAATTTACTAACTTTTCTATTGGGTCTTTAAATCTGCGCCTCGACCAATGAAACTCTTATCTCAGATTAATTTTGTGAATAAATCTATATCTGCATACAGCGTGAGTTCTGAACCATATACAGATGTGTGTGACACTGCCAGTCAAATGACCTCTAGTTAATTCTACTAAAGCAATTTCTAAATGTGACAGAGTAAACAATTACTTGAAAAATACGCACAGTTTATATTAGTTAATAATTTAAGATTTCAATCGAGTATAACGGATTAAGTGTTAAAATATGACACTGATAATAATAATACTACCTGACTTCCAATGAAACGTCTTGCTGCTGAACAATGAATCTCCACTGCCTACAGCGACGAGTCGAACCAGATGTGGGTTCTTAATACCTGTAGATAAGTACGTTTTAAAATTTTGTATTACTGAAATTACGCTTTTTATTTTAGGGTTTAAAGTACGCCAAAAATTTTTTAGATACACAGATACTTATCGTCGTTGGTCTTATCAGGAAACTTAGCTCCGTGAAATCAACACCGTGCTCGACACCAAAGGTTCAGCAATCCCAGCGTTCTAATAGCACCACTTCGGAACTTCTCTGTCTACACAAAAACACTTCCAGAAATGAAATGGTCAATAGTAAGACAATGACAAAGACTCTTGCATTTATCACTTTTTAATATCAACAGTTCCTTTATACTTTGAATATCAGAGATACATTTTTTACATACGTTGAATTTTATGTTGAAGATTACAATAATAATAAAGGTACACAATTCGTAAGCTGTTACCAAAAAGATTATAATTTTTTCTATAGTTTGTAAAGTTCTTTTTTCAGTCCTTTTTCACAATCAGTCCCTCTTAATTTTTTATTTCCACAACTGTCACTTATCTCTATGGAGATGCCCCCTTAAAACATTAAACCAGCCTACTCTTTTACAATTCTTTTCCAACTAACATTCTATGATCCAACTTTTTATTAATAGATCTTATTGCTCTTGTCACATTCTAATTTGGAGTAAACTAATACACAAATGTCATTGGCCGAAAATTTATAAATTTTGATTGATATTTTAATCCTAACAACAAGTGTTAAATAATTTCTTTTTAGATGAGTTGGATGTCTACAACGTTACAAGAAGTGAAATTCAAATGATATAATATACTTACAACTATATACTGAAGAGTAAATAAAATTTCTACATCTTATAACTAACTTAAATCTAATAAAAACATACTAATTGACTTTTTTTAGGCTTTACGTTGTACTATTTTTTTTTCCACTCGTTAGTGGCGTCAGTGAAACCTTTTTTTTATGGCCTCCACTAGTTGGATACAAGTGAAGTCTTATTGGTTCGCGGCTAAGTCTGGGAATTACTCCAAGGGTGAGCAATGAGAAAGGGTATGGGGATGGTCTAAACTCTACAACAAGCTAACAAAGAGAAAAGGGGTTGAGCGCCACAGTATCTATATGGACGATAACACTAGAAATTCATTACTCCTATGAGAAGATACAGAAACTCATGGGATATAAGCACCATGAAAAACTTACAACTTACTGAACTAATGTATCTGGAAACCTCTGGAGCATACTTACAACCTCTTCAATCTCGAAGACCCTGAAAGAAAAGATACACAACAAACTTTCTAATAAAAAAGCATACTAATAATTACAGGTGGATAATGTTAAGATTACCACACCAAAGATATTTGAATCAAAAATGAATACCTAGAACAAATCAGTTGTAGCATCTCTGTGTTTTTTAAATTACTTCAGCATTCGTATAATTTCATTACTCAAAGATTTATTTTCTAAAAAAAAACTTTAATAAAATTAATTGTGCATGGAATAAAAAACTTGAGTCTAAAAATGAAATTTAATATAGTTTCTCTCTTTTCGTTATTTTTTTTCTAAATATGTTTACATAAATGAAATAATAAAATTGGATTCTTTATACATCTGCCTTGACATAACAAGACCTTAAGTTTAATAATATTTTATAACAAGTTTCGGATACCAAATACTCAGATCTGTTTATTGGCTTACATATGTTTAACATTGAGTTTAATTTTAAAAAAACATTTGAATCACGTGCAATTAACTTGAACAAATAACATTTGAACTCATTCAAATATAATGAGCTTATAAAAATTTTGACATCTGCAAGTAATTTTCTAGAAAACAGGAAATGGACTTTGAAATCTCATCTTTTTAACAAGTGAATGTTTTGCATATCTTACAAAATTATTGTAATAGCATTTCGTAAAAATAATCTTCCACGCTGTTCTTTATGCACAAAATTTAATTTAACCAAGCAATCCCTGAATCTAATTTATGTGAGCACACTCAAGGTCTCACAAACATAACAAAAAAAGGTTTGATACCTGTTTTTAATGAAGCCGTCATCCCTAGTTACCAAACTGCGACGCACGTTTTCTGAAATCTGCTTACTAAATGGTTGTAACAAAATACCAAACAACAGCTGTAGTTTCTTAACAAACGAGCATTGTTCCAATCTCTTTATTCGAATACATCATTATCTTACTACATCATGTGTACTTCAAATGTATGTTACTACATCATACGCTGAGGAAATAAAGATATTTTATAAATTATCTGAATAATGCGATCTTACCGTTAACAAATACCGACTCGAACCATTTGTTTTGTACGATGCAGTCTGAACTACATTCTCAAAAGCAATGGCTGACTTCGTTATTCGTACCGTACAAGTACGGGACAGCGCATCTGCTTAGCGCGTCCTCGTGACCGTATTCACGCACGCGCTATTCTAATTTTAACAAATGAAAGGGTATAATCCGCCTGCAAGTTAGGCAACACAAACGACTAGATCCCTTTTAAATATGTTTCTTGAATGTATATTATTATTAAATATCTCTGGGTAAAGCATTTAAGTTATTTAAGCGGACATGATTTCCTGTTTCATTATGGAATTGTTTCTTTCAGATATGACAGTATCAAATACGAGAATTAAATACCACAGAATAAAATTGTACTGATGTGATTCTTGCAAAAATGGTGCTATAGAATATATATTCGTTACAACGTACATATTCAAATGAAAGTGAAAGTTTAACATCTTATACGTAACTCAAATCAAATGAAAACGTACTAAGTGACTTCAAATCTTAGCTATACATACATATTCATGGCAGTGAAGTTTCCTTTTAAATATTTTAATAAAATTTTATGATATACAAGCAACAACAGTTCACTTCATTGGCACATACTTTTAAAAATTACTTTACGAAATCACCAACACCCAATTTGAAATTTTAAAACTTTATTTTCTCTTAAATATATCATTTCACATATCTTTAACAAGTAACTGCATTCGCCATCTCCTTCATCAATCATTTTACGAACTAGAAGTCTATATCTGAGTGGTACTTGAGTGCGTCAAGATTCAAATCTCATATATATCACATAATATCACAATAGTAAAGAATGTCAAATAATTTTTGGGATGAATTTCGTTCGGATGGTTTTTTAATATTCAAATGAAAATCAACGTTTCGGACTATATTTAGACCTTAATCTTGATTCTAAAAGTATAATACACTAATAGCTAGACTAATGGTTGAGTACTTAATTGTTGATTATCAACAAATGATTTTCATTTGAATATAAAAAAACCATCCGAACGAAATTCATCCCAAAAATTATTTGACATACTTTACTATTCCAATTGTATTATACGTTCGAAAAAAAAACTCAATACTATATATATATATATATATATATATATATATATATATATATATTGCTGAGAAATGCTCCTTTGGTCTCGGGAACTGGTACTTTCTGCTAATAATCGCCTCTTTACTCTTTCCGCCTCGGCTGCTCACCTAGTTAAAACTTTCATCCTCATTCATAAAAAAAACAAACACATTCCTACCACAAACATCAACGTTAACTCTATTTACATCAATATTCATTATACATTAAAATTTCAAAATTAAATTTCAGCATAAATTTCAGTATCATGACATTTCAATTTTAAATTTGTCATCATTTTTAATTTGCATCCAGAATTAGAGTCCTTGTAGGATGCATACTAATTAAATTAACAATATGTGCAGACCTAAGTCTGAATAAAAGGGAGCATATCCCACCCCTTTACGATAATTAAACAGGTTAGTCTAATTGAGCTCAAAGACAGACCCAAATTTTCATCATAATCAAAACATAAACTGCTAAATACTCCTTTCTACTTAAACAAGAAAATTTAACCTTAAAATTAAAAATTTGTTGTTTATACAAATTCACTACTGTTCGTTTTTTTTATCAAACAAATTATAAAGATATTCAACACACACCAAAACATCAAAGCTCGAACAAAATTGTATAATTTACCTGAAGGTTACTGCACTCGTGGCTTCAAAGTACATCATCCTTGCTAATTTCACCATTCCAACTGGGTTATGTTTACGTCCTCAGATTCTGACCGCTTGTAAAATTTTTCTACACCACCATTCGTCTAAAATCGTTTCAGGGCTTTTCAGGAACTCATCTATGTATATCTAAATCTTGTTTTGTGGATCCAATCACGTTTACGAAGAACATTTGATTATTAACACCCCTGAAAATTAGCAAAGCAATTCATAATTCGTTCACGCTATGCAAAGCTGCATACTTAAATGTATTTATTTATCGCTACTTATCTATCTTTTCTAAGTGCACCAATGCATACTAACTTGTATCGTAGCACGTATTCTGCTTGAAGTATGGTATAACAGCAAAAATTAAAGAGCAAACTGTTTTAAAGTATTGAATAAAAATCGAAAATCTAAGAGAGCGAAACTGTTTAAAGTATTCAACACAATCAAAAATCTAAGAGAGCGAAACTGTTTAAACACGGGTTTATATAAGAGCCCGCTTGCACGTCGGTTTTGTCCCTCAACGGACACTTTCTAGAATTTCGCATTCTATGTTTCCTTTTCGACAATCCGGCACAGCGGTTCTAAAAATTTGCACATGCGCCAGTTGAAAATCTAAGAAATTTTCACACGACACGCAACGCGTCTGCAAACAACTAATTAATTTTATCTCGAAATTGTTGTTTCCACCTCTCATATCTGCATCTTATTTTCACCAATCGTAAACCTCGTGACGTTGCTCAAGTCCCGCCTTTTATTATTCGTGTCTCTGCCTTGCGCGTTTCATCCGTCTCTTTCTACCCTGGCCTCAGTGGTACAAATCGAGATTCTTTATTATGGGCTATTTGAATCCACGTGGATTCGCGACGTGACTTACTTGAGTTAAATAACCCCTCAACTAGCATTCTCGTTAATATAAGCTACGGTTTATCCGACCGTTTGCAATATATGTAGAATCTGCATTTTATCAGCTCGAATTTATTAGAATTTGCCATTTAAAAGTTTGCAGGTGTGCGCTTCTAATGAATGTTTTAAATATAATTCTCCGAGCTTTGTTTTTATTGTATTTTAACCTTGGATTTTCACAGGTTTTTATGCTTATTATATATTACTAATGGTTCAATTAACTCCAATTAAAATAATAATGAATGGCATTGACTTCTACCCTTTAATTTTTAGCGAATACTAATTAAATATTAATTATTATTTGTACACTTTGTTTAATACTCGTTACTTAAAAATTGAATTAATTAATATAAAGTTCGCACGTAATTTCTATTTGTTTCTTGGAACAATTAAATTAATTACACGTTGAGCATTTTAATTCTGCTTCTTTTTATAGAAAGCGTCTAGTGAATAATTTAAATCCCTTATTTTTAATGAAACGAATAAATTTTTATGCTCCACGGTTTTAATAACGCGTATTATCTAATAAAATTCTATACAAACCCTACATTCTAATTGAATGATTTAAATCTTCACACTAGGCATTTAATTACGCGTACTTTTTCCCAAAGCTTCCTTATACACGGTGATTAAAATTATTTGATGTCGTAAATTAATTTTCTACCCTGGTCTAAATTTGAGTAAAATATATATATATATATATATATATATATATTGCTATTATAAGGGGGTAGTTTAAGGGTAGATTAAGTCATAGGGGTCATAAGATAACTGTAAATATAATTAACATTAAGATATATATTATTATGTAAGGGGGGGGGGTATAAGGCTTCTAAAGGTATGTTTGTATTAATAAGGGTGTATGCCAAACGATAGGATAAATATTTCAGATCTAATAATTAAAACAACTATAATTTTGCTATACTTTACATACGTTAAAGTATGTACCATTTCAGTTTGAAACATATGTGCCAAAAGGTAGATAACATGACTTTATGACGTTGATATAATGCACGGTACTTGAGGTTTTATACTGAGTTGATATTTTATGAGCCAGTTGAGAGTACATTTGCCGTCGGAAAGCCGAACGCATTTATGGATATCTGCAATATAACAAAGCGTCCAGGTCGTGTGTAAATTATTTGGCTTTTCTTTTTAATAGAATCAACTTTTTGGCGAATTGTAAATCAAAATTTAAAGTGAATCGAAATGTAAAAGGTTATTGAAGTTTGGTGAAGTGTTTTGGACCAATAGTAGAAATTTAAAAATATTATAAAGACTGTAGTGAAGGTATTTTGGACACGGAAAGAAAGATGAATTGTTATTGGATGTTGTATGTTAAAAATTGTAATTCGAGTAAGCTAAGGTTGTTGATTTTATAGCTAAGCAAAATAAATAAAAGGAGAATTTTTCGAATTTGTTCAGATAAAAGACGTGTTTTATGAAACCTGCGTTAATAGTTGTAAAATATTTATTGAAATAAAAGTTTATATGTATCAGCGAGTATTATTTAGTCAAAGTGTGAGTAATATGAATCATCGAGAATATAAAGGCGACGAGTATTAAAAAGGTTTTAAAAGTGGTTAATAGTGCAACGGGAAAGTCAGCGTGTATAAGAGAAGATTTGAAAGTGGTTTAAATAGTGCAACGGGTAAAGCGACGAGTATTTAGTTTTGAGGAAGATTGGTGTGGTTTTTGGATAGATTTGGTATAACGGCAGTAGGAGATTGGAGTGGATACAGAAGGCAACGACGATATAGATAATTTTTGGAGTGATTTGAGCAGATTAAACGGCAGCAAGGACATCGTATGGATTATTGGAATAGCAGGACTAGGAGTGATTTATAATAGGACAGCGGGATTGATTTGGATTGAGCGAAGAGAGGATTAATTGGAGTACGAAGCAGAGGAACAGGAGAGCAGTATACGACGAGGAATAATTAACGCAGGGGAAGTTGACATAAGGTTTTTGCTAAATTCTAAATTGGGGTAAAATTATTTCAGGTTTGGGTCAACGAAATTGGTTTAAGAACACCTGGAGGCAGTACGCAAGCGGACTACATTGGAGAATCTTTTGTGAAAGTGCGTACGGTGACTTCGAACTTGAGCCAGCAGTTAAAAGAAGGCCTTCAGCACTGTATAATTCTGGTAAGTACCGTGAATATATTAGAACGTCAAAAATTAAAGTCATAAATAGTTACATAAATTAATTTGGCATCAGGTAGCTTTGATCTGTTAAAATTTGGCATACATAGTAAATTCAGT
This sequence comes from Platerodrilus igneus, assembly GCA_036346225.1. Taxonomy (NCBI): domain Eukaryota; kingdom Metazoa; phylum Arthropoda; class Insecta; order Coleoptera; family Lycidae; genus Platerodrilus; species Platerodrilus igneus. The sequence goes on along the minus strand of JARFIW010000266.1, from coordinate 9,790,770 downwards.
ACATTAAAAAAGTGGTAAAACAAACGAGGGTGCAGTTTGGTTGGGTAGTGCACATCTACTCACGATTGAACTCACGGTGAGTAGGTGAGAAAACCCTGAGATTAAAGTTTCAAATAGTCGAGGCATAAAATATAGTAATTAGTAAATAAAGAACCAACCAAACGTTTGCTATAGCACCTCGATTTGAAGTCATACATTAAATAGTAAATTTGTGACGACGACAAAAGTCGTGTAACAAATTTTGTTTAAAGTTTAAAGTAGAAGGTAAAAGCCCAAAAAGAGAGAAAGAGTGGAAGAAAGAAAAAGAAAAGGAAGAGGGCGAGATACGAGAATATATATATATATATATATATATATATATATTGAAGTGTCAGTAAGAAAAAGGGTATAAAGGTTATTTGTATGAAGGTAGTGTATGCCAAAGAAAGCCAAATATCAGATCCCGTAACTGAAAATTTTATGTGTGCCGTACTTTACAAATGTTAAAGTATTTGGAGTATAATAGTCAAAGTATAAGTGCCAAGACGTAAAACAATGACTTGATGACGTGAGAAAGCACAGTATTCAAGGATTTACACTGAGTTGTATGTTAATGAGCCATAGAATGTACATTTGCTAATCGAAAAACCGGATGCGTCTGTAGAAATTCCACTATTCACCAAACAGATCCAGGTTTATATGTGAAACATTTCGGCACTTATTTTAGTAGAATCAACCTTTGGACAAACCTGTAATATCAAAATTTTAAGTGAAAAGTATTGTCAAATATGATTGAAGGGCGACGCAGTATTAGGAACCAATGAGTGAACATTTAGATATAAAATAGGAAAGTGTAAAAGAAAGATTATAAGGTATTAATGACACGAACTTGTTGGGATGATTTTATTGGATGAAAAATGTATAAAATGTATTAAAGAGTAGGCATATCTTAATTATTATAATCACCTAGGAAAAGTAAATAAAAAAAGTCGATTTATAAACATATTTTGGTAGTAAGACGTGTTTTGTAGACTGCGTTAAATTTTGAATATTATAAAGAGTTAATAAATGAATTTAAAATGTTTACGAGTTTAATTGATATAAAGAAGAATACAGATAAGCGAGAGTAATAAATATTAATAATAGTAACGACGAGTAGAAAAGTGATAAGAGTGTAATAGAGCGAGATTGGAACATGCGGAATAAATAGTTGGATATTGGAACGAGTTGATTAAAGGCAGAAAGGTATTGGATAGGATTTATGAGACTGACGGAGATATTACTGGAATTGATTTGGATACGGTATTATGGATAGAATGGTATTGAGTGGAAATTAGAAGAAAGCAGTGATTTGGAAAGAGCAGATAAAGGAAAAAGAAAGCATTGAATTAGAACGAGCGGATTAAGTAAAAATGAAAGCATTGGAGTAGCAGGAGGAATAGTACGAGTAACGAAGACCCAACCTTAGAAAAATTAGCGCAGGGGAAGTAAAATTGAAATGAGTCAAGAGTCTAAATTTGGTCATATTCATTTTAGATGACACCCAGGACCATTTACTCACTTCGATACAAAAGGTAAAGAACAAACTCAAGACTGAGTTTCAAGAAAAGGTAGACCGTGTAGACTACAAGATTGAAAATACTCGGGTACAATTTCAGGGAGAGTTGAACGCAACAAGGACGGACATACGAGCAGAAGCAAAGACGCGTGGAGCTTACTGGGAGCAGAATCGGGGTTATAAGGACGAAAACCGACGACATGTATACCACAACGAGCACAGACCTATCTACAGACAGGAAGGTTTCAACAACGGACATCGAAATCATTGGGGACACGACGGAAACAGACGACAGCATTTCAATAGAGAATACCGGGGAAACGAGTACAAAGAACAAAATAGGTACCAGCACGGCGACAACGCGGATGACGGCCGTACTACGGGAGGCAGAACGCGAGACGGATACAGCCGGACTGACAGGGACATAAACGTCCAACATATAACGACCAGCGCTGCGATAAAGGACACGGACAAGATCGAGGTGGTACAAGTGCACGAGGCACCAACGAGTCAAAAAAAACTTCAATTTTCGGAAGACAGAGTTGTTAGGTTTAGATGTAGATTTATGTTATAGTTTAAGTGACTTGTTGTTGAATAATTATACCGTTAATAAAAAGAATTTGTTGTTTATTAATATTAGATTAAGAGATTGTTTATATGTTGCTTTAGTTGATAGTGGTTCACAGTTGTCGCTGGTTAATGAAAATATTGTGATAAAACATGCAGAATTTTTAAAAGGACGAATGGAAACAATTGATGGGGTTAATTTATGGTCGGCAATGAATAAGAAGTTAACGACGATTTATAAGGTAGTCCGTGTACCGATATTTGTAGGGAATAAAAAGGCAGGGAATGCTGAGTTCTTGATAACAAAGGGGTTACAGTTAGATTTGATATTAGGAATGGATTTTATAGAGGATTTTGGAATGAATATAGATGGAAATGATAGATCGATTCGTATATTAGATAAAGATAAGTTATGGGTGGTGCCTACGGTTAGTACGGAATATAGGGATGGTAATGATATGGATAAGTCAGGATTAGGAGTGAAAAGGGCAAGTAATTATAGACAGGTTGAAGTGAGATTATGTAATATGTTTGCGAGAATAATTGATGATGGACAGATAGGAAAAGTGAGTATTGATATTAAAGAGAAGCTGGGGGAATTATTTAATAGATTTATAGGGTTATTTAATGAAGAGCCGAGATTTGCGAAGCGATATACGCACAAGTTAGAGGTCACGGAAGACAGCGGATTTAGTACCAAGGTGTATCCAATTCCGTTTGCAAATAGAAATAGGGTTAAAGCCGAGATTAGTAAAATGTTAAAAGAAGGAATCATCGAACCAGCAAAGACTCCATATGTGAACCCGGTAGTTATTGTACCTAAACCTAACAAAAGAGATATAAGAATTTGTTTGGACGCGAGGAAGTTAAATTCAATTACGAAAGCGCAGTACGAACAACCACAAGGGTTGGATAATTTGTTATATAAGGTGTATGAGATGAAGATTTTTAGCAAGTTAGATTTAAAAAATTCATTTTGGTTGATTCCGTTGCATGAAGATAGTAAGAAGTTTACGGGGTTTAGTATTGAAGGGGAGATTTATATGTTTTCTGTAGTTCCGTTTGGTTTAAGTAGTTCTTCAGTAGCACTTGTTAAGGCCATGCAGAAGCTGTTAAACGAGTATGAATGTTTCTGTTCGCACTATGTGGATGATCTATTGATTTTTTCCAGGAACGAGCAAGAACACATGGAGCATTTAGAAAAGGTGATCCAAAGGTTGGACGAAGGAGGGTTGAAGTTGAACGTGGAGAAGTGCGAATTGTTTAAGAGCCAGGTCACGTATTTAGGATTTGAAATCAGTGAGCATGGGATGAAAATTTGTAATAAGAGGCTAGACGAGTTGAAAAATATTGCTCAACCAAAGAATGTAAGAGGATTGCGAGGATTTTTAGGGGTTTTAAATTATTATAAACGGTTTATACCGAAATATTCTGAGTTGTGTGTGCCGTTGGTGAGTTTGTTAAAGAAAAACGAAAGATGGAAATGGACTGCTGAACGGGAGAAGGCGTTTCAAGATTTAAAACGTGCATTTTATGAAGAGTTGTCGTTAAAGTATCCAAATTTCAAAGACGAATTTATTTTGAGGACGGATGCGTCGAAATATGCTATTGAGCCTGAGTTGGTGCACATCCAGGACGGAGCTGAGGTACCAATTGTATTTATTTCAAGGGTGTTAAAAGACTGCGAAACCAGATATGCGACGGCAGAGAAGGAGATGTTGGCGATAGTGTATGCAGTAAAAAAGTTACGATTTTATTTGCTAGGAAAGAAATTTTTGATAGAATCTGACAACACGGTTGTAACATTCATGAACAAAAAGGAGTTTTTGAACAGTATGTTGTATAGGTGGGCACTAGTATTGCAAGAGTACGATTTTGAAATTAAACATAAACCAGGAAAGGAAAATGTGACGGCGGATTTTCTAAGCAGACAGCAGGTAGAGGCGTGTAAAGAAGACGTAAAGGATTGTTTGGTTGCTTTGCAGGAGTTCAGGGATGTTGGTCGGTGGACAAACGCCAAGCTTATGGAGACGCAGCAGCACAGTGAGGTGAGCTCGATACGCGAGAAATTAACGAGGGAAAAGGTGGAGGAGTACCGTGGATTTACAATTGTAGGCCAGTTTGTGGTAAAAAGGATAGGGGATGCAGAACTGTTAGTGTTATCCAGAGACACGGCTGTGGAAATTATAGACGAAGTTCATCTAAAATTTGGACATATAGGCATTAGAAAAACATTTTTGGTATTTAGAGAGGCGGTTTATACAAGAAACGATATCACGGTGGTTAAAGAACGGATTAATCGTTGTAAGATTTGTATTTTAAGGAAAGACAAAAACATGGTGTTGCAGAACATACCGATGAATGTGAGCGTGAGTGGACCGTTAGAATTGGTAGCTATTGATTACTTAAGCAACCTAATTACTAGTGAACAGGGGTATCGGCACATATTGGTAATGGTGGACGTTTTTTCGAAATTTGTTAAGTTATTTCCGGCAAGACGAAGTAACACGGTGCATGCTTTACAGTCAATTAGAGAATTTGGAAGTCAGGTTGGGAAAATGGATAGGATTTTGGTAGACAACGCGACATATTTCAATAACCAAAGATTCAGAAACGGGTTAAATAGAGAACATATTAAGGTATCATTTAGCAGTATACGGCATCCGAAAGCAAATCCATGCGAACGTTTTATACGAGAGGTCATAAAATATCTACGGTTGGCGACGCAAGAGCACCACGATAGATGGGTTAGATATCTGCCACAGATCGAAAATTTTATGAATTGCGTACCGAGTTCTGTTACAAAAACATGTCCAATAACATTGATTAGAAAGATTATACCAGCTAGGCCATGGAGGGAAGAAGTCGAGATGCAAGACATCACAGAGTTGTTGGGTAGCGTTAGGCGTAGAATTGAAAGGATGCAGCGTAGGGACATTGAGCGAAGGCGCAGTAGGATTAAAAAAAGGACGATTTTTGAAATAGGAGATATGGTGGTAGTAAAAAGATTAAGGGTTTCAAACCGCGAAAGAAACATTTGCGCGAAGTTGTTGTTTCCTTACGAAGGGTCGTACAAAATCACGCGTATTTTTGCTGAAGGAAATACGTTCGAATTAGATACTATGACTGGGGAACGTCGTGGGCGTTTTCACTTAGAAAATTTATATCCATATAAAATTGTACAAGAAGAGGGTTTAGCAGGATGAGAGCTCATGCGACGGAAGGTTTAAAATTTGTTTTATTCTATAGTGGAAGTAATTTGTTTTATTTTATAGTGGAAGTTATTATATAGTATAGGTTAGACAGACGTGAGAGAGAAATGAAATCAGGGGTTGAGTAATAATCAATATGTAGAAATGCGTGGAGTGGTTTTAAATAAAACTAGAAATTATGCACACCAAGAAAAGAGTTATAAAGACAGACGAAATTTCCACTTTTATTCCAAACCAGTGGGGCCAATAAAGTGTCAGTAAGAAAAAGGGTATAAAGGTTATTTGTATGAAGGTAGTTTATGCCAAAGAAAGTCAAATATCAGATCCCGTAACTGAAAATTTTATGTTTGCCGTACTTTACAAATCTTAAAGTATTTGGAGTATAATAGTCAAAGTGTAAGTGCCAAGACGTAAAACAATGACTTGATGACGCGAGAAAGCACAGTATTCAAGGATTTACACTGAGTTGTATGTTAATGAGCCATAGAATGTACATTTGCTAATCGAAAAACCGGATGCGTCTGTAGAAATTCCACTATTCACCAAACAGATCCAGGTTTATATGTGAAACATTTCGGCACTTATTTTAGTAGAATCAACCTTTGGACAAACCTGTAATATCAAAATTTTAAGTGAAAAGTATTGTCAAATATGATTGAAGGGCGACGCAGTATTAGGAACCAATGAGTGAACATTTAGATATAAAATAGGAAAGTGTAAAAGAAAGATTATAAGGTATTAGTGACACGAACTTGTTGGGATGATTTTATTGGATGAAAAATGTATAAAATGTATTAAAGAGTAGGCATATCTTAATTATTATAATCACCTAGGAAAAGTAAATAAAAAAGTCTATTTATAAACATATTTTGGTAGTAAGACGTGTTTTGTAGACTGCGCTAAATTTTGAATATTATAAAGAGTTAATAAATGAATTTAAAATGTTTAGGAGTTTAATTGATATAAAGAAGAATACAGACAAGCGAGAGTAATAAATATTAATAATAGTAACGACGAGTAGAAAAGTGATAAGAGTGTAATAGAGCGAGATTGGAACAGGCGGAATAAATAGTTGGATATTGGAACGAGTTGATTAAAGGCAGAAAGGTATTGGATAGGATTTATGAGACTGACGGAGATATTACTGGAATTGATTTGGATACGGTATTATGGATAGAATGGTATTGAGTGGAAATTAGAAGAAAGCAGTGATTTGGAAAGAGCAGATAAAGGAAAAAGAAAGCATTGAATTAGAACGAGCGGATTAAGTAAAAAAGAAAGCATTGGAGTAGCAGGAGGATTAGTACGAGTAACGAAGACCCAACCTTAGGAAAATTAGCGCAGGGGAAGTAAAATTGAAATTAGTCAAAATTCTAAATTTGGTCATATTTATTTTAGATTTGGGGGATATCAAAATTAATTTAAAGAAACCTGGAGTCTGGACAGCAGATTATTCGTAGTGATAGTGCCACGCATTGTAAAGACGCATACGGCGAGTGAGATTTTTAACCCAGTATTCAGAGAGGCCGACAGCGACGTGTAGAACAGGTGAGTACTGTGTGTTTTGAACGTTAAAGTCTAAATTGGTAATATTAATTTATTTGGCACAAGGCTACGTGGATCTGTTATAAAATTTTGGCATATTCAAGTAAAAGATTACAGGTATAAAAATAAAGGTAGTGCTGTTTGGTTGGTGCATTGCACATCTACTTACCACTGAACCCACGGTAAGTAGGTGGATACCCTAGGAAGGCGAGTTTCAAATAGTCGAGGCATATTAATACAGTTTTGTTTTGATAGACCAACCAAACGTAGATAAAGCACGAAATATAAAGTAAATATTTTCATATCATATATAAAATTAAAATTAAATATAATAAAAAGCGAGGGGTGGAGCATAAGAAATATATATATATATATATATATATATATATATATATATATATATTTATACATACATAATAAATTACTCTTGTAATTGTATGTGGGCTGATCGATTAAGTCTGAGCTGATTTAGTATTCAAATATATTTATTTACAGAAAAGGATGTATTTTATATTGATTTACTAATTAATTGGTTTGGAACTATAAAAGCTCGTCACATTGTCTAAAACCATTTACTAATCAATTTAACAGAAACGGGAACATATTTAACGAAATTGCCCGACGTGTGGCTTGTATATAAGCAATAATTGCTTGAATTTATTTCTATCTAAAGATAAAGATAAACCATTTCATTGTGTTTACAATTGTTTGTTTCATCTAATTTAAGATTCAGCTGGAAGTAAAGTAGCTCGCGCTTTTATTAATTGAATTTTCTACAATTAACACGTTCGAGTGATCCTAAGGAAGTTTCAATAAAGGCAAAACTCCTACCTAAATTACAATTAAATTAACAGATTCAGTCCTTTCAAACTCAGCCACGTGCATGCAAATATGGAACTGCCAAATATTTATATCTTAATTAAAATTTAATGAAGAAGTGTGCGTATTGTGCGAAACCTTTTGAAAATGGAATGTATTTTCCAAATGTCGTAAATAGGCATTTTACACAAAAGTGGTGTTCTATGACCTTAGGTCAATGCCACAGTGTCAAAAGAGCCAGTAGCTTTTAATTTGAATACCGTTTGGTTGTTGGGAGTTCAATTACGTGGTTGCACTATTGCCACAGTACATTGTCTGAAGCCTTAGTATACAACTCCCTTGTGTGATTTGCGTTGATGGAAATTATGAAAAACCTATTACTAAATATTTGTTTCTTAGAAGTCTATAATAAAGACAAAGAACAATGAGAAAAGAGTACAGAAATGTTGACTGTCTTGCCCTTTTGTAAATACAGCTCAACAGACGGTCGCTTTTATAGGATTCCAAGTTGTCATTGATCAGATTAGAATTCAAATTGTTTATCCCGCATTGTAACTGGTAGAGATTAAAGGCGCGAGCTTCAATGAAAAGTTATTTTTGATTCTAGGGAATTTGTAAAATAATTTGTTTTTCACAATTTTCAGCAATACAAAGTAACTTCTTGCGTAGTTCCCTGTTGGATGTATCCCCTTCTTTATAAAGGTCGAGGTACGTGTATGAGAAATAATTTTTTCAGGAGCATATCCTTGTGCTACGTTCAGCGACGTAGTCTAAAAAAAAGAAAATAAACCCGAGGAAGAACAAGTAGAAATTGACCGGGCTCAATCGGCGAGTGGCCGGGGTATTATACCTAAAAAAAATTACCTGAAATAAAAATATACTCACTCACGCGCAATCAAACATTTACAAACTAAAAACCTCTAATTTAACAAAAAGCAAAATTATATACAAAACACAATAGTACCAAAAATGAACAATTCGTAGGTACACAATCTACATATGTACGAAATAAAAAAGAATCATCTTTAACATGGCGAGGTGCAGTTTTTAGATCACCCCCTATATTAATCTTCAAACAAGAAAAAAGTACAAAATTACTCCACTAATAATCACTGCTCGAAATCAGCATTGCAAGTACAGAATTCTATATATAAAATTATCCTAATATAGAAATTAGTAAACATTATAATATCCTCGCACATACAAACAACCAGTCATTTCACTACCACCAAGGTGATGCATCCGTAGACCCGTGCGTATAAGTTGTTTCCAACTACTACCGGATACCCATATAAAAAAATTAGTGCATAAACACTCACCCTCGAGTCACCACCGTCGGGCAGGCTCCTACCGTCTGTAAAAACGGTGCGAAACAGAGGTGCGCGTGATTCCGCCTTGGGGTGGTCTTCCCATCACAACAAAAAGCGACCATTAATTGTGGTTTAAGGGCCACCGGAAGGAGCTATAGTAATTAATATAGTAATTAATTTATTGGCGTCGAAAAATACAATTTTATAAAACCTATAAATACGCACCACGCTGTAAAGCGTGCGCAAACTTTTATACAGAAGAACGGAAACAACCAACCATTCTACACGTGTTTTGTTGTGTAGATTGAAAAGCAAGTAAATATTAATTTCGTTTCTAACGCCAAAGGGATTTGAGTTGAAAATTATTAGACCGCGTATTTCTTATTAACAGAAATAAATGTACGGGATGTGCAAAATAAACGTATTAAATCCCCCCCAGAAAAATTAACAGATCGGTGTAGGAAAGTCAAACTAAAGAAGCTGACAGTACCAAACTACAAAAAAAGAAACCCAAACAAACAAAAAAAATTCGCTTACAAAGAAAAAAAATAAAACTCATTACGAAAATAGCAACCAAACAAAAAAAATCGAAGAAGAAAAAAAGGATATCCCAAAAAAAAATAATCTAGTCCGGTTCGACGGATCAATAATAGGCGAGAGAAAAAGAAAGAAAGAACAGAAAAAGAAGGAAGGAAGGAAGGCCGGGTAATGCACAATCAAGGAGGACTAAGGTGGAACGGCCTCAGCACTGAAGGAAAGTCGTTAAAGGACGGATGTTTCTTGTAAAGAAACAGGAAAGTCTTCGACCTCAAAAGAAGAAACGGAACGAGAAAGAAAAACCAACAGTGTAAGCCAAAACAGGACCCAAAGGTCAAGCCTCAAATATGTAAGGAACAACAAGGAAAACGAAAAAAGAAGAGGAGTATTGGTAAAAGAAACGATGTACTTTCAAATAGTCGAGGCATATTAATACAGTTTTGTTTTGATAGACCAACCAAACGTAGATAAAGCACGAAATATAAAGTAAATATTTTCATATCATATATAAAATTAAAATTAAATATAATAAAAAAGCGAGGGGGTGGAGCATAAGAAAATATATATATATATATATATATATATATATATATATATATATATTTATACATACATAATAAATTACTCTTGTAATTGTATGTGGGCTGATCGATTAAGTCTGAGCTGATTTAGTATTCAAATATATTTATTTACAGAAAAGGATGTATTTTATATTGATTTACTAATTAATTGGTTTGGAACTATAAAAGCTCGTCACATTGTCTAAAACCATTTACTAATCAATTTAACAGAAACGGGAACATATTTAACGAAATTGCCCGACGTGTGGCTTGTATATAAGCAATAATTGCTTGAATTTATTTCTATCTAAAGATAAAGATAAACCATTTCATTGTGTTTACAATTGTTTGTTTCATCTAATTTAAGATTCAGCTGGAAGTAAAGTAGCTCGCGCTTTATTAATTGAATTTTCTACAATTAACACGTTCGAGTGATCCTAAGGAAGTTTCAATAAAGGCAAAACTCCTACCTAAATTACAATTAAATTAACAGATTCAGTCCTTTCAAACTCAGCCACGTGCATGCAAATATGGAACTGCCAAATATTTATATCTTAATTAAAATTTAATGAAGAAGTGTGCGTATTGTGCGAAACCTTTTGAAAATGGAATGTATTTTCCAAATGTCGTAAATAGGCATTTTACACAAAAGTGGTGTTCTATGACCTTAGGTCAATGCCACAGTGTCAAAAGAGCCAGTAGCTTTTAATTTGAATACCGTTTGGTTGTTGGGAGTTCAATTACGTGGTTGCACTATTGCCACAGTACATTGTCTGAAGCCTTAGTATACAACTCCCTTGTGTGATTTGTGTTGATGGAAATTATGAAAAACCTATTACTAAATATTTGTTTCTTAGAAGTCTATAATAAAGACAAAGAACAATGAGAAAAGAGTACAGAAATGTTGACTGTCTTGCCCTTTGTAAATACAGCTCAACAGACGGTCGCTTTTATAGGATTCCAAGTTGTCATTGATCAGATTAGAATTCAAATTGTTTATCCCGCATTGTAACTGGTAGAGATTAAAGGCGCGAGCTTCAATGAAAAGTTATTTTGATTCTAGGAATTTGTAAAATAATTTGTTTTTCACAATTTTCAGCAATACAAAGTAACTTCTTGCGTAGTTCCCTGTTGGATGTATCCTTCTTTATAAAGGTCGAGGTACGTGTATGAGAAATAATTTTTCAGGAGCATATCCTTGTGCTACGTTCAGCGACGTAGTCTAAAAAAGAAAATAAACCCGAGGAAGAACAAGTAGAAATTGACCGGGCTCAATCGGCGAGTGGCCGGGGTATTATACCTAAAAAATTACCTGAAATAAAAATATACTCACCACGCGCAATCAAACATTTACAAACTAAAAACCTCTAATTTAACAAAAAGCAAAATTATATACAAAACACAATAGTACCAAAATGAACAATTGTAGGTACACAATCTACATATGTACGAAATAAAAAGAATCATCTTTAACATGGCGAGGTGCAGTTTTTAGATCACCCCCTATATTAATCTTCAAACAAGAAAAAAGTACAAAATTACTCCACTAATAATCACTGCTCGAAATCAGCATTGCAAGTACAGAATTCTATATATAAAATTATCCTAATATAGAAATTAGTAAACATTATAATATCCTCGCACATACAAACAACCAGTCATTTCACTACCACCAAGGTGATGCATCCGTAGACCCGTGCGTATAAGTTGTTTCCAACTACTACGGGATACCCATATAAAAAAATTAGTGCATAAACACTCACCCTCGAGTCACCACCGTCGGGCAGGCTCCTACCGTCTGTAAAAACGGTGCGAAACAGAGGTGCGCGTGATTCCGCCTTGGGGTGGTCTTCCCATCACAACAAAAAGCGACCATTAATTGTGGTTTAAGGGCCACCGGAAGGAGCTATAGTAATTAATATAGTAATTAATTTATTGGCGTCGAAAAATACAATTTTATAAAACCTATAAATACGCACCACGCTGTAAAGCGTGCGCAAACTTTTCATACAGAAGAACGGAAACAACCAACCATTCTACACGTGTTTTTGTTGTGTAGATTGAAAAGCAAGTAAATATTAATTTCGTTTCTAACGCCAAAGGGATTTGAGTTGAAAATTATTAGACCGCGTATTTCTTATTAACAGAAATAAATGTACGGGATGTGCAAAATAAACGTATTAAATCCCCCCCAGAAAAATTAACAGATCGGTGTAGGAAAGTCAAACTAAAGAAGCTGACAGTACCAAACTACAAAAAAAGAAACCCAAACAAACAAAAAAAATTCGCTTACAAAGAAAAAAATAAAACTCATTACGAAAATAGCAACCAAACAAAAAAAATCGAAGAAGAAAAAAAGGATATCCCAAAAAAAAATAATCTAGTCCGGTTCGACGGATCAATAATAGGCGAGAGAAAAAGAAAGAAAGAACAGAAAAAGAAGGAAGGAAGGAAGGCCGGGTAATGCACAATCAAGAAGGACTAAGGTGGAACGGCCTCAGCACTGAAGGAAAGTCGTTAAAGGACGGATGTTTCTTGTAAAGAAACAGGAAAGTCTTCGACCTCAAAAGAAGAAACGGAACGAGAAAGAAAAACCAACAGTGTAAGCCAAAACAGGACCCAAAGGTCAAGCCTCAAATATGTAAGGGAACAACAAGGGAAAACGAAAAAAAAGAAGAGGAGTATTGGTAAAAGAAACGATGTACTATCAACTGTGGTAGTCGAAGCCGAAGGACCGAAGAAAAGAAATGCTAACTACTACTACAGTCGACTGAATCGTGGTTTCCGAAGAAAGAAAGACAGACTAGAAAGCACCTACCACAAGAGTGGATGGACGAAACATAATCGGACTAGGGACCAATAGCAAGGAAGACCAGCAAAAGGATAAGGAAAAGAAAGTGGAACGAAAGGAACGAAAGAAAAAACCAAAAAGAAAAACACCAACACCAAGTACTAAACAAAAATAAACCCTCAGAATCGTATAAAAGAAAATAAAACAGAATCACTGTGTAGTTATGTGTGAGTAGGTGGGTGCGTGAGCGTGCGTGTGTGTGTAAGTGTGTGTGTGCGTGGGTGTGCAAGAAATGCGTGTGTATGTGTCATGCGTGTATAAAGTATGCGTTTGTGTATGTGTTGGACCGCTGTTGTCGCCTTTTACGACAGGGAGGTCGTACCATAGGGCTTTTCTATTCCCAGACCCACAGGGTTGAAAGAAAAAAAACAAGAAAAGAACAAAAGACAGGAGAACCAAACAGAAATGTGTGGATGTATGATGTGTGTGCGTTTATAGAGTGTGTGTATGTGTGTATGAAGTGTGTATATGTATGTGTTGGACCGCTATCGACGCCTCTTACGACAGCCAGGTAGTTCCGTGGGACTATTCTATTCCCGGCCCACACGGGGTGAAAGAAAAAGAAAGCAAACGAAAAAAAAACAGCAAAACCGGGAGGTAAACCGAAATCGTAATGTCCAAAAATGATGTCCGAAGGAGAGCAAAGTCGGCATACGAATCTGGGGCACGAGGACTATATATTGGGCCTAAGACGTTTGCACCAGAAAAGGAACGAAACGAGATCAAGGACATTAGGCTTTCGTCGACCAACATCATCAGGTTCTGCATCAGTATAGACAAATTTCTGCCTCTAATGGGCAGTTTTCCGCAAGACGGGAATAGCAGGGATGTAGCAGTTGCAGAACGCGATATAGGAGGTGGCAAGGGTAGTTTAGGAAACTCAAAACGAGTTAAGGAAGAAAGTTGTTTGTTGTTACGGTTGGAGGTAAAAAAGTCAACGGTAGAAAATGAAACATTATGGGTTGTCAGAATATCCACGGTAGAAAGAGAAAAAGTATTGGCTGAACGAGAATCAACCTTACGAAAAGAAACACAAAAAGAGCATACTTCAGTTGCGTTACAGAAAGGGGCAGAAACAGATAAAATTTGATCGATGTTAGATAAAGGACTAGAAGTATCACAGTTAGGAAAGAAAACAGCATTGGCTTTAGGAGTATTCACTTTAGGAAAAGGATTAGAATCCAATATCATCAACATGAAAGAAAGGGGTAGCACCAGACAGAATTTCATCAACTTTACAAGAACAAACAGCATCAGGAAGAACTTCATCCACAATAGATAAGGAATCAAAATCAGGTTGACCTTCGTCATCATTAGACAACAGGACATCAGCTAGGATTTCACCAATCTTAGCTAAAAGAACAGAAGCAAATAGCATTTTGTCAGCATGAGAAAAATGGGTAAGAGTAGGTAAACAAACAGGATCAGGTAAAACTTTGATGACAACAGCAACAGGCATTATAGATACGGATTCCCTAACTTCAACAGGACCTTCTCTATCCGTATTAGGAGTTATCGTCAGTTCAGCTACAGCTGTTATTGTAGATACGACAGCAATTTCTTAAGAGGCATTAAAGGGACAGGTGCATGAACTTTTGGAGGACCTTTGCAGACTGAATTAGAAGTTATCGTCACTTCAGCGACATTTGTGCTTGCAGATACGACAGGAATCTCTTGGGTAGGATTATTTAAGAAAGCGGGAACAAACTCTTGAGAAGCTAGCTGCAAGTCACTAATTCTGAGCATGGGTTTTAATGGTGGTGGAGGCACAGTTTGGGGTGAGAGTGAATAAGTCGGGCGAGCAGAAGGAGAAGTAGAGAACTAGAGACAAAGGAAATTTTGTTCAAAGCTGTATTTGCCGAAGAAGGGAAGGTTTTGAGAGTAGTAGCAGGATGACCTGGATAAGGGACAGAAGAGAACGTAGAGTGAGAAGCAGAAGAAGTTTGGCTCCTAGAGCTGAGAACAGAAGTTGCAGTATTATTTGAAGACCTATTAGTAGGAGGATGACAGTTTGGACAGTTGCGGCGAGAAACTCTCTTATATCCGCATCCATAATAATGGAGTACTTGAGGACGATTACAACGTGTCGAAACATGATCAGGTTTATTGCAATTAAAGCATTCGTCCTGACGAGCAGAAGTAGAACAAGGAGGAAGAACAGTGGAACGTACGGAAGGAGTATTGGATCTACTCGTAGGTGTCGGAGAAATCTTAACAACTCGGTCATGTGAAGCAAAAGTATTTTCTTCAGTATTAGCAAACTTATACGCAAAATCCGGACGTTCAAAATGTTGAATCAGTAAATTAGACAATGACTTCCAATCAGAAAACCTATGCCGGTAACCACAATACCAAAGTAACGCTTTCGACTCAAACAAATCCACTGCAGATTCAAATAACTGCAATTCGGACACATGGTGAGTTCGTTGGAGTTTGGGACACCAGACAATTTTAAATTCCACTCCCACACAGGAAGACCTTAGTAGGAAGCCGAAAGAGGTCATTTTTTTTAATAATAAAAAAGAAATTGGGAGAACGCAACTAAATAAAGACTAACCGTAACTCGGTAGAAGCTCAAAAGAATAAAAAATATTGCGAATACTGGACAATCTAAAACATATCCGACGGATAAACTTCAGGAACGCCAATAGGAGCGAAACAACAAAATAGAAATTAGAATAGGGCTGCAGAATAAAAGAAAAAGTCGAAGGGAAAAAACTAACTCTAGACTTGATGGGAAGAACAAAATATACAGAAAGGGAAGGAAGAAAAAGAAAAATCTTGGGCGCCAGCGTTTTCAATGGAGTAGGATTATTGGCGAAAACACAAGTCGAATAATCTGAAACTCATACCGTAAATAAATAAAAGGACGAAAACATAAGTATTATCAAACCGAGAAAAGGATACGGTAGTAACTTGGGCCGCAAACAAAAATTCAAGCCAGAAGCAAAACAGAAATTGGGCCAGAAATTAAGCGGAACTAATCGTAACGCCAATTAACGAAAACCAAAATCGAAACGTCAGAAAAATTAACTACAACAAAATCGAGGCCAAAGTTACACAAAACCAAATCGGAGCACAAGAAAATTAACTAAACAAACTCGCAGCCCCACGCCAGGGCGTTATAAACTATGCTACGTTTAGCGACGTAGTCTAAAAAAAGAAAATAAACCCGAGGAAGAAAAAGAAGAAATTGGTCGGGCGCAATCGGCGAGTGGGCGGGGTATTATATCTAAAAAAAATTAAGGGAGGTCTAAAATAAAAATATACTCACTCACGCGCAATCAAACATTTACAAACTAAAAACCTCTAATTTAAAAAAAAAGAACAAAATTATATACAAAACACATTCATACATAAAAATGAACAATTTGTAGGTACACAATATACGTATTTACGAAATAAAAAGAATCATCTTTAACATGGCGAGCTGTAGTTTCTAGGTCATCCCCTATATTAATCTTCAAACAAGAAAAAGAAACAAAATTACCCCACTAAAAATCACAGCTCGCAATCAGCATTGCAAGTTCGGAATTTTATACATAAAATTATCCTAACATAGAAATCAGTAAACATTATAATATTCTCGCACGTACAAACAACCTGTCATTTCAATACCACCAAAGTGATGCATCCGTAGACCCGTGTACATATGTTGTTTCCAAGAACTACCGGGTACACATATAAGAAAATTACTGTATAAACACACCCTCGAATCACCACCGTCGGGCTGGCTCCTACCGTCTGTAAAAACGGTGCAAAACTGAGGTGCGCGTAATCCGGCCTTGGGTGGTCCTCCCATTACAACAAGGAGCGACAATTTATTGTGGCTTTAAGGGCCACCGGTAGGAACTATAGTAATTATAAATAAAATTATTTTATTGTCGTCGAAAAGTACAATTTTATAAAACCCATAAATACGCACCACGCTGTAAGGCGTGCGCAAACTTTTCATACAGAAAAACAGAAACAACCAACCATTCTACACGTGTTTCCGTTGTGTAAATTGAAGAGCAAGTGAACATTAATTTTGTTTCTAACGCCAAAGGGATTTGAGTTGAAAATTATTAGACCTATTAACAGAAAAAAGGTGTACGAGATGTTCAAAATAAACATAATACTTGTAAATAGTTAGAAAATTTCATTCGTAATCAAATTTCTAGCATTTAAAATAAATCAAATAATTATGCAGCTTAAAGTCGCAAATTATATGGAAAATATTGATCTGTAAAAATATTAGATAAAGAGCATGCATTATTTACATTATAATGTTAGAAATATATTCAGTAGGTTAATAAAATTTATTCTAGGGCATTAGAACGCAATCATGCATAGAATTCATTAATTTGTAAACGTTATAATATTGAAAACATTTGTTATTTGAAGGATACAATATGTTCATGATAAACGCTTAAAAATAATTTAATATAGCAAAACAAAGCAGATAAGGTATTTAATCAGTCCTAATTAGTGTGTTATTGAAAATATTATGCAGCCAACATATAAAGTTAAACCAAATTATCAGCACAAAAGTTCTGTTCTGCAAGCAGATGTGTTCAAAACGGTCATTAACTTGTTATTTCAATAAGAGGTTTTCGAAGGCGAATATTCTAAAAATATATAGGATTTTATTTCAAAGTAGTGAGGAATGTATTTATTGACCTAGGTTCTAGAACAATCAAATGCTAAAGCATTTGATTGTTCTTTAATAAAAAAGGAATGATTTGATAGTCCGGAGCAACAATAAACTGCTAAGAAATGAGTATCTTAGAATTCGTGAAAACAATAAGATAAGATAACGCAAAGGTAAACGTTGATCAAATTATAATATATTCTAAGGCGATTATAAAAGCTAGAAAATCAATAAACTTTAAGATTTCGAACACTGTACACATACGTCAGAGGACAAACCTATTTTTAGAATATAGAAACAACCACTCGACTTAGCGAGTAGGTTGTGGTAAAAACAATGGCTATTAAAAGTGTCCGCGTTATCTGCAGTCAAAAATTACTCATCAGGTATTTAAGATTTAAATTTCTGAAACTGTCACCTACCGTTACTGTAAATGAATTAACTTTTTTTTCTATTTACCTATATAAAATTTGTAGGCCTACTCACAGTACGTTCTTGTTATTAGTTTAAGAATTTAGATAGTAATTTTGTTTGCCAAAAACTTTTTTGCAATTTGCGATGTATTTAATTTTTAATTTTTGTTTAAGAATGTACATATATATGTATATATGTACATATATTGAAAAAATTGCAAAATCTCGGAAATAACTGATAAAAATAATTTATGATTTTAGCCTAAGTATGCGACGCCACAATAATAGTATATGTGAGACAAGGACATATAGAACGCGTCACGGATAACTGGAACGAAATAACAACGTAATAAAGCTCGACGATTTAAGCTTTAATTGGTTTTTCCAAAAAACCGTACATCATAATGTTCCATATTTTTCTAGTAAGCATGTGGAAACAGATAAATTTGTATATAAAGGAAGCCTTCATTCATTCGGCATTCATTCATTCATTAATTAGATTCAAAGTCATTCAGTTCTGAAATTAGATTTGAAATGTTATTTTAAGTCGCAAACGGTTGCTATAAAGGAAATAGTATTTGAGTATGCAGTAAACATATTGTAATTTAATAGTTGCAAGGTTGCTATGAATAAAGAAGCAATGTTTTAAACGTAACTTATAAAGAAAAATAGAATTTATTAATTACAATGAAGAGGCAAAATTCCTCAATATAAAGCTATTTTTAAAAAAATAACTGAACGAAGATTTAACCAAAAATGTACTTTGGTAAATGCTGTTTGAAATGAGAATTTATGATATGGAGAATCTTGTTTGCTGATTTGACGTCAATTTAAAATAAGAAAATAATTTATTACGAGGAACGTTTTTGTGGATTCTGCAAGTATCACTTTTAGATTTATTATATATCAGTATTTTAGATAGTTTTTTTACACAAGGTAAGTTGATAAATACTAACGTATTATAGTTTAAGATGAAATAATAACTTAGACTTTTATGCAAAACCCAAATGATCATTTCACTTCTTATTGTATTCACGCTCATACGAGTTTTCATTTAACAAGTTTGGTTACCTTTTTAAATTGAAATCATTACTTATTCAAGCATCTTGTAAAATTTCATTAAGTGTTTAGTTACAACTGTAAATTTTAGAATCTATTTTATGTTAATTTGATTTGGTTAGCAAAGGTTTAAAATCCTCGCATTATGGATTCTCTGAAATAAGCTTAAAATAAGTATGTTTAACGAGTTAGCATGAAATACTATTATCACGTTCCGTTATCACACAGGTGTACGCGGGCACCGGTTATAAACAATCGAAACTTGCCCACCTGCGTATCTTCGCCCGCTAGTATTATTCGAAATAGTAAATCTTTATGGTTTTATACAGGAGGTAGGCCACCTGTCATACATTTAACTACATAATGCTGCAATACTGATTGCAGACGTACCTAACAATTTGAACACATTTTGTTGGATACTACCACGCTGGGACCGGCGGAAAAGCGAATATGATGTTGGACTAAGGAAGTGAAACCAAGGTGCAGAGGTTGTTTGGAAAAGGCGGAGAAAATAAGGCAATCTAACTAATAGCGTTGGGTAGGAGTAAGGTCGGACACAATATGGGCAAGATCGGGAGTAGTAATGATCAATGGGGAAGGAGGAGCAATGGTTTCGAAAATTTGGAATTCATTGTATCGACTTCCAAAAGTCGACACCAAGAATGGGTTCGTGCGGAACTTCAGGGATCACAAGCACGTCCCGAGTAGTGACAGAATTTTAAAGGGCTATGGGAAGTAAAACAGGTCCTAAGATAGTGGATTTGGAATTGTCAGCTAAGCTACAGAAAGAGGAAGAAAAAGTATGAAAAGGAAAGTGTAAAACACGTAAACGGTCCCAACCGAAACCACTAAGAATGGTACGCGTGGCTCCGGACTCCAGACCCGGTGAAATCAAGTCCAAAAATCTGGACGGACAGATATGGGCGTTCGTAGCTACACATTTTCGCACACAAAAATCTAGAAATATGCAGGATTGATCGTTGAGATCAGGAAAAGGAGAATCCAAGGTCAATGTAACGATAGGGCCGACGACCCATTCCGAAGACCCTACCGACGACTTAAAGAATTTTGACAGTTTGGACAGTTGCGTCGAGTAACACTCCTTATGTCTACAACCATAGCAATAGAGTATTTGAGGACGGCTACACCGTGGAGAAATATGTTCCTGTTGATCACAATTAAAACAGGTGATTTGCGAGTAGAAGTAGACCCGAGAATATGGATAGAAGCTACAGAAGAAGTTTTTGATCGAAACGGTAGGCGTAAAGGCAGAACCAAAGCTAGTTCAAGAAATGGGTATAGTTCGAACAAGCACGAGGGCAGAAGCAATGGGTAGAAGTAAAAGAAGAAGTAGTCGAATGGGATTTATAAGCCAGTGTAGGTTCTAGATTTCAAACATAACGTAGTTGTCACTATACCAAAATAGAGAGGTGCGGATAGATGTGATAATTTTCGAATAATGTCAAAAATATCAACTGGAACTGTACAAAGACGAATGTAAAGCGGTCTCAAAAATACTAGGAGAAGATTAATTTGGGTTTAGGCGAAACATCGGATCACCGGAGGCTATTGTACCTTTTAGGATGATAATGGAGAATACTATAGAAAAAGAGAAAGCGTGTATATAGGGTTTGTAGATCTGTAAAAAGCATTCGATAATGCAAAATGGAAAAAATGTTCGAAATACTCAAAAAGAGTGGAATGAGTTTTGGGGATAGATGGATAGTACATAACTTATACAAAGCAAATATCAGCAATTGAATTAGAGCAGGAACGTAGAGAAGTAAATATTACGAAAGGGGTGAGACAGGGGTGTGCCCTATCCCCATTAATTTTTAACTTGTACATTGAAGAAGCAATGAATACTGTCAAATGTAGGAAGACATTTGGAACTATAACGCAGGGACAAAAGCTTGGCTTAGATTTGCAGATGAAATAGCGGCATTAGCATCTAGCAAGGAAGAGTTAGAAGCAGCTTTTAATGAAATGGAAACAGAGAGATACGTTATGAAAATTAACAAAAGTAAAATTGAGGTGCTGGTATGTAAAAGAGGGAAAAATAAATCAAAAACTAGAATACAAATAGGAAACAAGAACTTACAAGTGGTTAAGGATTTCTGCTACATAGGAAGTCAAATAACTCAAGATGGGGAAAACGCAGAGATATAAAACAAAGATTAGCACAAGGTCGTGCTACATTTAGCAAGAGAAACCAACTACTGTGTTCAAAGACAACAAACATTGAAACAAGAAAAAGATTGCTGAAAGCAAATGTGCGGAGCACAGCACTGTACGGTAGTGAAACTTGAACTGTAAGAGACGCGAACAGGAAAAAGATAGAAGCCTTTGAAATGTGGTACTGCAGACGTATGACGAAGATATCATGACAGACAAAATTAAGAACAAAAAGGTTCTAGAAATGGTAGGAGAAGAAAGAAATATGTAGAAAACAGTAAAAAATACGAGATATATGATAATAGATCACACATTAAGGCATGAGGGAATAGTGCGAAATATATTAGAAGCAGAGATAAAAAAAGAGAAGTAGCTGTAGATCTAGGTTGGACAATTGCACACAGATAGTCAAATATGTAAGCTGTGAGAATTTCTGGGAAATGTGTAGGCTAGCTCAGAATAGCAATCAATGTATGTACTCGTCCAACCAGTTCCAAGACGGAAAACCTAATGACGAAAAAATAATCGCACTTAACCTGATGATTGCTATAAACAACTACAGGTGTTGGTTTTGTAATATTTTCAATTAATGTTAATTGTGCGAAAGGATTTATTGGAAAACTATTAATTCAAAAATGTTCAAGTTTTGGGGATGTTCGTAGCCATAGTTTGCTTAACACCTTCCACATACCACCGAATATCGGTGAAATCTGATACATGTTTATAAACAATAGAAGGGGAACCGAGCCATATCTATCAAGAAAGAGTAGCGGCTATGTTCGAAGACAATAAACATAGAAACACGGAAGAAATTGTTGAGAGCATATGTGTGTGGAGCGCAGAGAGTACGGCTATAAAATGGGGACAGTAGGGGAAGCAGATAGTAAGGAGGTAGAAGCTTTTCGGAATGTTGTGCTTTAGATGTATGATGAAGATCGCATGGACAAAGTTAATAACAAAGAGGTTCTAGAAATAGTAGGGGAAGAAAGATGTTTGTGGAAAACATAAAAATAAAAAAGAGAAATAGAAAAACAGGACACGTTCTAAGATATTTGGGAAATAGTGCGGGATATTGTAACGTATTTTTTTACTCAGTTATACTTTCCTTATTAATCTAATATAATGTCTCAATAAAATAAAAATATAACTTATAAATATCTGATCACTTAAAATAATTCATAAAATATACAATGGGATATGCGCTCCTTCGCTTTAGAGGTCTAAGTTTCTATAATAAGAATCGTCAGTCTGTCATTTAGTGTCACTTTTCTATCAGCGTTTGAACAGGTAAGCTGCTATCCGCAGCGTAGAAAGGTCAAAATGGTATTCAGGCACATGGCCTGCAATACGGTCCGTAAAAAAGTTTTAATTAATTTAACCTTCGTGTCTGAATGTGGTTCCTGGCAGCTGTTGGGTGATGGTTTTATTTTGTATTCCACCTTTAGCGAGTTAGTTGATTCCTGCAGGCCAAAGAAAATAGAAGTCCTCCCATCATTAAAACAGTTGGTATAATTAATTAGATAAATTTTATTAATGCTTTCCTCGTAGTGCAATATCATCAAAACCATAAATACTGCTGAAATAAAAATTTAGTTTGAGATTTAAAATACAAGAAAATAATAGGACATACTTAATGGAGATTTGGTTTGGTTAGATAATATTTTGTTCAGAAGATTTTTTATAATTCCAGCGTTACATTCAATCGTAATGGTATGTCTCCTGTTACGTGCATCGCAGATGTATATGGAATAGTCCACATCTGGTATTATATGATTATAGTCTAAAAGTTCAAATTTTTTTGATTGAACTGTACCTCGGCACGTGAGTGATATTTAATCTTTAATTCCAGTTATATTTATTTAAATGTTTTACGAATGATCGATCGAAGGTTAAAATTTTACCTCGATTTAGTTATCTTAAAATTTATTTAGAAAAAGAAAGATCCCGTACTAAACTTGTAACTTTACAAAATTTTAAAGATGGCTAAGTAGTTTGCCTATCGTATTTGTTTCACAAGTAGACAGTAGTGACTACACTGTAAAAGTTGTTATTGACATATGATGTCAAAATATCTAGCTATCCAATATAAATACCACATGTAATTTTGCGTTACTTTAAAAATATCTTTAGTTATTTTGAGGTTATGTAGTTTAATTTTTAAAGAACATGATGAATTTTTTTATAAGACATTAAGTAAAGCTAACTCTTTGTTGAATGATGCAATTTTATAAGACGTTAAATAATCAATTTTTTTTGTAAGGTCGACCGTAGTACTACAGATGACTATAATTAAAATATGAAATATGAATTATTAAGAAAACATAAACTTTATAGTAAACTTATGTAGAAGTATTCAATTTAGAGATCTTTGTGTTTTTTTTTGAAGACAGAACCATACTAGTTTCTTTTTATGTAAATTTTTGTTGAAAAAGTTAATGCTGAAACAAACCAAGAGAATTTAATTGAATAGAATCCATTTTTGCTTAACTCTTTTATTATTAAAAATTCAAGTGAAATTTATAGAATCTTACTAAGCAAGAGGATAACTGTGTCCTATGATAACAAATACCCTGGGTGTATATATTCTTGGAACTTAAATTAAATTATATTATTTTTGATGAATATTTTTAAGGACACAAACGGTGTCTATGTTGAGCATTTGTTTGTCCACAGGTTAAGTCGAGACATCTGTAACACATCTGGCAATTGATATTTTGGTAAGTGCTTTGCAAGGTTGATATACAGGTTTTGTGGCTATATAAGCGATGTAGATTTAAGGTTTCCGCATTCCCCTAATACAAGTACATGTATCTTTGTATGTTGTTGTATTGAAAAATACGGTGGCGCTCTTTATCTATATTTTCGGTCAACAGACAACCCATGACCCAAGCTCATGATCCACCCAGAGCTAACACTCTACTAGCCGTTTATCTCTAAAGAGTTTTTCTTTTCCTCAAGCCGTTTTCCATCCAACTTTACCTTGGGCTTCTATCATTAATAAGAAATTCTCGACCTTGTGATATCAGGTATGATAGTCCTTAATGTTATATGGAGGTCCAATTTGCTATCTGATATTCAAGAGGTATATTTAGAATATTTACAAGCAAAGATAAGAAAAAAAGAGAGGTAGAGGTAGACCTCGATCAAACTATTGCACGCTGATAATAAAATATCCAGACTGTGTGGATTTCAGGGAAATGTGTAGGTTAGTTCAGAATAGGTAACTGTGGAAGTACGAGTCTAACCAGTTCTAGGACTGAAGACCTAATGGATGGGTTAAGTGACAGAATAGCTGGTGGATTCTCTATTAGCTGAACTTCAACTATATTTCTTTGTAAGTTTGTTTTTCTTTTCCTTTCTTTACAATAAAGACCTCTTTATTATTATTATTATTATTATTATTATTATTATTATTATTATTATTATTATTATTATTATTATTATGAAACAGAAATTTATATAACATCTTTTAAAGCTTTAAACAAGAGCATATCGTAATAACTTTAATTAGAACTAACATCGTGATCAAAACTCGATCAGAACTGACTTGCAATTTATGATCGCAAATTTATGTACATTTCAATTGTTCTAGATTACTCTAACATCACATTCTCAGGGTTTCTTACTGTACTTTAAATGCAAAGTCATAAATGTAAAACTCGTGTACTCTTCGCCCGAAAGGTGTAACGCAAGTTATGTATTCCCCAATTGATGTATACATATTAAAATAGAATAATTAGAAAATTATTAGAAAGTGTAATAAAATGTTAAGTGAAGTGCAACAAAGTAAATACAAGGACAATTTATAACGTTTATTAACGTTTATGAGAACGGATGCGCTACTTTGTATAGCAGACGATAGTCACACTGCAGATGTCAAGTCACAGACGGTCAGGTACCGTGATAACTTAGAAATTAAGATTACAACAATCTAATTATGAATAGTATTAAGAATAAGCAGACATGAGATCTGGAAGTTCCCACAGCCATGTGAGGGGGTAGGGATATTATAAAAAGCCCGGGAGCCCCAGTTGACAGCAGTCAGTCGAGTGATTCGCTTTAGCATTGCAGTTTGCTAGACTACTCAAAATGGTACATTTATTTATTAATTTTGAATTTAGAATAATATTAATCAACTTGTCAAAATTCTACAATTAATTTCTGGTTTTTAAAAAGGCAACTCCCAAGGCCCGAACCTTAACAAGCAGCGAGGGACCAATCAATCATCTTTTGTGTACAAACCCCTCGCTACTTTTAATTCGACTACAGGTAGACTGATCGGTGTTACCGTATGTTAGACCAGGTGGGTACATCTCGTAAGTTAGGACCATTGTAACTTCTCAACAAAGAAATTGGTTAGCCTTCACAGGTTTTCATCGTGCAGGATGTGCGATAGCAATCAAAAAGTTTAGGTGGTTAAGACCAATTAAGTCCTAGTAAATGTTGCTCCGGTAATTATGCCCCTGCCCCTCTCAAGACTTTGCAATAATTGTAATTGTTCATACACAATCTTATTTTAAATCGAGGAATCGTATATATTTTAACATTCACTTCCAAACTTTTAGTTTACTGGTTGCATAACGGAAAAGTGCTATCAACACGGTGAGTTTTTATAAAACTTATAGGAAGTGAGGAAGTGACCTAAATGGTTGTCGAAGGAAAAACCTTTCACGCAGTAGTTTCAGTTACCGCATAAACTAATGACCGCAACAAGGGCGTGAAATAGGATCTATTAGAAAATAATAGAATGCAACACCTGACAACCTTAAGGCAACTTTTGCTGCTATAGAGCACGTGACGGGCAGGAAATTGTAGACATTAATAAATTGAGACATCAGAAATAAATTGTATAAAACTCAAGTAGACCATTTTCAAGAAACATACCGCCACATTTCCTCCAGAATCCCACATTTCCTCACACATCTGGACCAAAAAGTTTTCTTCGACTAACCATTTTTCATCTTTCGAGATAAACCTATCTTAAATTTTTCATCTTTCGAGATAAAATGAGCATCCACATTTCCACACACGAGATAAACCTATTTTTAAGATTTTTTACCGCTAACATTCTGGACCAAAAAGTTTTCTTCGACTAGCCATTTTTTTTTATCTTTCGAGATAAACCTATCTTGTTTGGTATCGATTAATATTAGATTTTTCTCAGCTACCCGAATCTCTAAGAATTTTTTAGATATCATCACCCCCAAGGAAGCTACCCCCATTTTAAGATTTCTTACCTGTAGCGACTTTTGAGCGTTCTTATAAAATTTTTTTAGTCATGCGATACATCTTGTTAGCTTATAATTTTATGTAGAATCTGCAAACAGATTTGAAATCGGACCACGCCCTGCAAAGTTATACTTTAAGCTCTTTTGCTCGTATATATTTAACTCCATTTTTTAAAACCTTTTTCGCTACCCAAGGTATATGCTTTAACCAACAATAATAAGAACACAAAAGTTTTAATAATTTATTTATCCAATTTACAGTTTAATAAACTATTACAATTTTTACAAAGTATAACATTATTTCCTGTGCGTAGCCGAAAGTTTAACCTGTAACAAAAAAGAGATTAATGTGTTGTTTAAATAGACCTGTAACAAAATGAGATTAATGTAAAAAAAGAGGAGACGTGTTTTCAGTCAATAAGACATATTGTCGTTAACAATATGTTTTACCGTCCAGCGACACCACGTGGAGGTAAACACATGCCGCCGGGGACAAAGGAAATTTAATTAAAAGCAGAAAGTTTTGTTCAAAACGCTACTGTAAAATATATAGAGCAAATAAATTATTCCCTGAATGTGTTTTCAATTGCAATAACTGAGTATACAATCACAATTTAAATTACACTTTATTTAACTAAGTTACTTTAAACAAGAAATTACCGCATCCAAAAATTCCAATGCATGCTTAACAATAATGTAGAAATGGCAAGGTCGACTTTTGATGTCCAATGTAATGTGTTTTAAATATCTAAAAGAAAGCGCATTTTGCTGGTATGAAATCTATGGAATTTCTCCTGTAATGAAAGAAGAATGCATTCGTAATTGAAAATGCGTGCTACAACTTTCGCTAGATACCAGCCATGTATGTTAATTAGAAATTTTGTGTATGACATCATTAACTACCTAAATTCCAGAATTAACAAAATGTAATAAACCAGATTAAGTACTGTTCAATAATAATCAGAGTGAAAGTAAGAGGCGCTGAAAAGTGCGTATTTACGGAAAATACAAACCTCATTTAGTAGTATAATTAACGGATTCAAAACGTATATAACGCGGTGTCATTAGAAAAATTCTATTAGTTTCGCACGCTTTTGTGTAAAGCCCTCGAAATTTTAAACCGTCGTTTCATGTAGTTCTTTTGTGGAAAGTTTTGAAGGAAGATTTAAGGTAAGTTTACATTTTTTATTAAAGTAGAACTGAATTTATTTGCAAACACCAATTATTATGTATTCGGTTATTGGTTCTTTGTATTTTAAAACATTAATTTTTCCAAAGTAATGCGCTGTATTACAGATATATTTTTCCAAATTTTAAAGGTATGCTTTTGCTAGAATAAAAACAATTCTCACAAAATATTTTATTAAAATTTTAATACATTAACAAAATGCTTCAATACCAATACGTTTTCTTTAGAACAGCTTAAATTATTCAAACAATGGTTTAAACAGTGATTGTACCTATTACCGAATCTTCTTAATTCTTTGAGCCTTGGAAGTAAGAAAACACTCTCCATGTTTAAAATGTTGTTTGATAAATATTTTGACAGTAACTGTCTTTTCTGTTCTCCTTTAACATAGATAGTAGCATCGGGTGGTATGACTTCTTTCAGCAAATCGCCTACATTTGTATATCCACTGTGGACTGTCCATCCCAGCTAAGCCCATGGATTCTTTGTTTTAACCACCGAACTTGCTTTTGAAATCATCGCTTAGGGTGTTATACTCCACAGCCATGTCCAATATCTCATGCCATATTACATTATTCGCTACATCCAAAATGGCAATCTCCTTGCAATAGAAATCACTAGTTTTGTATTGATATCCTTGTAAATCGATTATGAAACACATGCTTCCTGCTTCAAATCACAGATGGGAATGGGGTTCTAAGCAAATCTCCCCCGTATACCCAGTTTAGGGACTTTACTCCCTCCTTTTATGATTTTTTCATCCAGGTAATTATCTGGATGATACTAAAGCAAGTCTGTTTTCTTAATCCAACTTTTACCATCCCCCAACCACGACACTAATAATTCGCGTCCGTGCTTCCGTTTCCGTAAAACTTTTTCCACTAAGTACGTGTCGGGTGCTGCTGTGAGCTGAATTTCATCGCCGTAAAAAGCACCTAGAATTGGCCGACCTTCCAAATCTTGTAGCAGATAGGTTGTCGGTCTCGTTTTTGTACTTTAACAATTTTGAATAGTTCTGTACTCCAGTTTGGGTGAAATCCTCGATCGAATACTGCTTTATATTTTGATATACGCACAATGTCTCCAACCTTATACAACTTCTTGTAACTTTTAGAAACGCTGTTAGCGGTGTAAAGTTTTATTCTTTCCGGATGTTCTTCTGCTTCCATAGGTGTCATGTTAATAGCCCGATGCGGTGTATTATTGTATTCTTCCATAACCTTAGGCAAAATATTCACCCATTTATGACTGCCTTGCAAGTAAAATCTTCTGTACAATTTGTTTTTGATTGTTCTAATCAACCGCTCGACCATGCTAGCTTTGATTGCGGAATACGTAGAGTAATGGTTTATCTTATATTTTTGCATAAGATTTTTAAAACAGCGGTTGTAGTACTCTTTCCCAAAATCCGTTTGTAGATTGATTTTAAGTTATTTTCTCCTTGCAGCATTTTGTCCAATATTTTTTCATAGCATTTGTAACTTCTGATCCAGTTTTATTTTTAAAGGTTCAGCTAAAGCATATTTTGTGAAACAGTCCACTGCTATTATAATATATCTGTACCCATTGTTCACACGCGAGTAAGGCTGCATTTCGCACAAGTCCGATTGGATAAGATCACGTTTCACATGTTTCAGATTTGTATGACGACGCTGAAAATTTTTTCTTGCAGGTTTAAATAATTCCTTAACGATGATTTCTTTACTCATTTTGCTTAACACTGTTGCTAAACTAATAGGGTTATCTTTATCCAATTGCACCTTTGACATAAACTGAAGCTTTGGTTTGTAGTATTTGTTTTTATAGCTGCTGGTGACGCCTCGTAAATCGATGCTATTGCAAGACTGAGCTCCTTTTCATTTGTCTCGAAGTTGCAGTCAAATTAATAAAAACTGTATAAACGTTTTAAAGTCAGATACAAGCTTATCCAATTTTTCATTTACATATTGTTTATTAACTGCATCAGATGGCTCAACTGGTTGAGCAAGCATTGCGATACGCTGGTTTCTTGCATTGAAGGCTTTATCTTTACGTTGTATATCATCAGAACTTTTAGACAGTATGAAAAGGCTTGATTCACGAGCTTGATTACAGATTTCTTATTAACACAATCACTATCTTCTTTAGGATCCATTACATCCACTAGCCTTCTTTTACGAAAACTAATTGTTTCTTCTCCAGACTTGAATACTATAGTGCTTCTCTGATTAACACAATCACTATCTTCTTTCGGGTCTGATGAATTCACTAACCTTCTTTGCTGCATATCGTACCCATCACCATCCAACGTTAGCACAAATCCTCGACCTGGAGGACCGCGCCGAATATCAGCATCTTTACGCTCTGAACGTCCGAAGCGGTCGATAGGCATTTTAAAACTGTGTAATTATTTGCTGAGCTCACTGTATTATACCTTCTTCTCTCAACTCTTCTATTATGGACACCATCTCGTTAATGTTTTCCTCGCTTGTATTTCCAGCTCGGTTGGATGCGTTCAACAATCTCAGCCGATCCACAAGTTCATGTACATTATTCCAGTAGACATATTGCACCGGCTTTGAATTTAAACTTTTGTAAAACCGATTAGAAAAGCCTAAACCCGATCCCTTAGACTGTTTTCTTCTCTTTGGCTGTTTTCTTTCGGATTCCTCCGAAATTCGGTGAGATATTTTGCACATATTTGTTAAACTTTTTGTTATTTGTTGGGAATCCGCTTAAATCGTGCACCGCAAATGGGTTAAACTTTCTTCTCAAAATCGACGCAGATTTGATCATTTCCAAGTAATTCGGCAAATCTTCATGCAAATTGAAATCACCATCTTCGGGGCTGATGTCTTTGTAAACCAGCAGGTTGTATAAACCCTTCGTACCTGGATATATCACATTATTTAATGTTATATCGCTAGTTTCCGGGTTAATTACCAATACACTTTTCCACAAACTCCATGTATCGGTTTCCGCATTATACTTTACTCCATAAATTGATTTGTCAATATTTTCGTCCTCGTCTCTAGCTAACACATCCGCATAGTAAAGATGGAACGGTTCTTCTGGAACGAGTTGTTTAATTTTCTTTATAGGCACGTCCATGTTTTCAACTTTAACCTTTGTTGTAGGTGTGGGAATTTTTCGGTGATCGATTGCAACTGGGAAGCGGTTATTTCAAGGGATCAATCAATTGTTTGTGCATCTCTTTGAATTTTGCTGAGATGTAGCGTCTCCCTTTTGTACGCTACAAACTTTTTCGTACAGCATCCTGCATAAGATGAAGACTGCGTTTATTCGCAATAAAATTGTTAACGTCCGTCATCATGAAACTTTGGATGAGAACTAGCGGTTTTTGAATAATGTCAAATATTTATATACTCGTCGAAATTCTTCCTATATCGACCATTATCCAAATCAAAATCTTTCACAACAGTTATAAAATTATGTTTTGAGTCACCCCAACACTGTAAACACATTTCTTTAAATTTCGGATATGTCATGTCACCACTTATATGATCCGAAAAGATATGGCGAAGGTTTGTATCATCCTGTTTCCATAATGCGATTACATTGGCGTTATCTCTGAGTCTATGTTTTAAGGCACTAGCGTAAGTTTGACATAGATAGAACGAATCTATTGCTTTATGTCGGCCGAACGAGAAAAATTGAGTGATTTTACTTTGCTCGTTTGCAGGTATATCATCGAAAACCATAATTGAATCTTCTTTGGTATCTCTGGGTTCAATCAAATCATCGTAATTTTCAAACTCATGGTACCCAATTTCTTCTTTTAATGGTGTAAAAACGTTTCTTAATAATTCGTATTTCGGTTGATATAAACTTTTAGAAAACACATAAACGTTTTGGAATCTAAGACCGTTCTCGTGCAAGATCAGAGATATTAGAGCATTAGTTTTTCCACAACTCGATGGTCCAGCGAATATAGCTCGTATGTTAGACGGGAACAATGAACCATGTTTACCATCCTCTCTTGCACTAGCAATAGCAAAGTTATCATAATTCTGTATAGGTATTTTAACTTCTTGTTTCGCAGTCTCCATATTGCTTCGAGCGTACGCTTGCTTTTGCTGCTGCTTGCGGTGATAGCTTAACGTCTCTTTCGGTATATTATATTTTTTACTGATGGAGTAAATACTTGATTTACCCAGCCGAACTTCTTCTATAGCTTTTTCTAATGCTTCGTTACTGTATCCACTACTTCGTTTTCTTATGTAATTGCGAACCATGCTAACCAATACTGTCGGGACACTTTCACCCTATGGGGCAATTTCACTCTATGGGGTAATTTCACCCTATGGAGGCAATTTCACCCTATGGGGCAATTTCACTCTATGGGGCAATTTCACTCAATTTATTAAGGGCAATTTCACTATTCTGATGGAGGTAAATTCGCTCTAAAATAACTAGAACTTATGTACAGAGTGGGAGATGCTCACCATTCGACAAATAAAAGTAGACTAATTGAAACAAAATAATTCCTTGCTTTTATACAATTTTATTAAAATATATACAAAATATTTAATTGTGAATAAATCTATTAACAATTTCCGTAAACGGATTATATTCAAACATAGAGTCATGTATAATTAAAGCATAAGCCTTCATCGACGGTTCAAAATTTCTTGAAGCTTCTAATTCCATTCTTACATCAACCGTCGCATCCTTGATGCTTTCAAATTGATGACGACAGTCGATTACAAAGACGGTGAATTCCTTAAACCTGTTGTAGTCCATTAAACATTTATTTGACGATTTGTTCGGGTAGTATTTTTCCATAAAAGATGCATAAGACAGGTACGCTGGCAAGTAGTCATTCTGCTCGAAATCCAAATTTAATCGACCTTGAGGGAACATCTGAGAGTTTAAAACACTTTGACATTGGTTATATTGGCATTCGTAAAGCTTGTAGCATTTTCTTCTTTCCTGTCGTACTTCCCATTTTGCAGCGCCAGTAATATCCACCGAGCCTTCTCTGTTTCGTTCGATACTTTAATTCTCCATACTTGCGACTTTGATTGTGTTAGAGACGGTAATTCATGTAGTTCCCATTTTCTGAATGCAACCATTATAGATGATTGATTTTGCATTTCCGAAAGCAGCGACGCCTTGGCAAAGTCACTTAATGTTATATGCGGACCTCCCATGAAATACGTTGTATTTTGAACGTTACTGTATTTCCAATCGACTTGTAGCAATTTACGTCCGACTTGGATCTGATTAAAATCAGCTCTTGAGGCATGTTGACGATAGTTTTCTTGTAATCTTCAAAAACCCAAAATGGTTTTAGCGGTATAGCACAACTAAACCGTCCATCTTGGAATATGGTATCGGGTTTCCACCCGGTATGTGTAATAGATTTTGTTTCTGATTCTTCCATGGATACTAAACCTTTAATAGTTCTTGTAATTCCAGGGATTCGGCAGATATCTATTATTTGATTATTACCCAATTTGTATTGAATTTCCTCAAACAGAAAATATGGTGCATTTCTAGTAAACTCGTAAGCTTTAGGGTCTGGTTCTGCTGCTCTAATCGGGTCTACAGTTGTTGACGCTTCCCTTAATGTCTCCGTAGGCTTATAGGTACCCTTTATAAATATAAAACTTTCATGAGGGTATGTGATGTTATCACTGCTCTGGATTTCAATTGAAATTCGATCGTTGTTTTCTGCATTCAATGTAAAGGAAGATATGTATAATAATCTTCTTTATTATGGTTTCGTCTAATTTATAACCTCCAAACACATCCAATTTGGGCACGTCCTCATACTTAAGCCTTCCAAGTTTAACGTTTTCATCACCGTGGAGATCTAAGCTGCGTTTACTTCTGCCTCCCATCATTTATAACTTCTAACCCCAAAGACTTTTAAGAAACGTATTTCTTCTGCTGTAAGTCTCTCGACAACTTGACGCTTTGACGCCGTATTCACTTCTAATCGTCTGGGGTGTTGTAGCGTGCTTTATATACAAAATCGATAGGCATTTTCAGCTACTTTTTATTTCCAGTCTCACACAGGTGTATGTTTCCGGGAAAAGTTTACCAATTCACCCAAATGATCGACTAGTCTGATTGTAATATTATCGATTTCTGTCACGCTCAGCGGATAATATATGACGTGGTTAGGTTCCTTTTCCAGATTATACCCGGGTGGTACAGATAGACTGAATTCGAATATGCTGTGGGTAAGAAAATTGTTTCTGAACGATCCGCTGGTGATATTGGTTTCCACAAAATGTTTGAGACCGATATTATGTTCACTTGCTGATTAGCGATATGTACGGTATCTGCAGCCAATTTGCGGTTGGTAAACCCCAAGATGCTTCCAATATTGTTTTTACGGTTTGCCCCAAAATCAATCGGTATACTGCTTCGTATAGAACACTTTAATGTATTATTGTTGGCACTCAGTTTAAAATATTTTTCAATGTTCTCGTTGATGTCCGGCTTCTGACTGAACCATTTTTGAAGACGTCCTGTATATATGCATTTATTTCTTCTAATTCGTATGATCCAGGTTCAATGGTTATTCTGCGATGCTCTGGATCGTTAAAGTATAAGTTATTGTTTCCTGGATGTATGTTTTGCACAGTGTTACAAGTGTACAGTCCCACTAGACCCAAAGCATATTCACCGTCCTGTTTCAATTTAATTGGTGGGTAAATGGATCCTGTCGATATGACATTACCATACCCGAACACGCTCACTGTTTTAGCCATTGTCACTAAGAAACTTTAACACTAAATGTCCACAATTGTATGTGTTGTAAGTCTGCTCCGGTACACTGTTGTAGTAAATTTTACAACCTCGAAAATATCTCTTTACTTCTTCGGCGGTCTCAAGTCTCCAAACGAATCGTAGTAATACACACTATTTCCTACGTTTTCGGTACCCCACCCAATGTGTACCCGAACCTTTGGTGGTATCCAAATTAATCACACCCGATTCGTTGACATGCGGTCTAATCTTCTGTAACTGATCTCTAGAAAAGACACCGCGAAAATGAGGAATGTTAGATGCGTGTTTCCTTATATCTACATCGGTGAGAGCTCTTCGAGGTAACTTGCTTAGTTTTTGATACCTTTTACAAATGCCACGCCCCTGTTTGTACGGTTTCAAGAATAATGCCGTGCCTTTTTTGTATGGTTTTAGAAACATTCCATTTCCTTTTTTCCCAACGGTAATGGCTTCCATAGATCTGTTGTGTCGTTCGCTCTCCTTAAGCTGTTCGTTGGCCGTCCTGACATCACTTTACTGCTTTAGCTATCCCTGCAGCACCACCTGTTAGTGCCCCTAGGGCACTTAGTCCCGCGAATATCGGAATCAATGGTAAAAAACCTCCTTTTTGTGGAACGGGTATAATACGTGGGACTCTAATTTTGTTTCTCCCACCGGCTCCTTTTATGATTTTTTTACCAATTAGAATACCAACGTCTAGTAGCTTTTTCAAGTTGTCGGAACCAACTCGGTCTACTGCGGAGCGTATTTTCTTCAAGAATCCGCCTTTAAAACTTATTTTCTTCTTTAAACCCATACCCATTTTCTCTTCGCTTTCATAGCGTTTGTCACAAACCAAGCTGCGGCTTTTTCCCCAAACTTTGCGTTTTTAGACTTAACTCTCCCCCAGGCTTCTTCTTCTAAAATTTTATCTGCTCGGTGTCTGGCTGGAAGATCGTCGGGGTACTTGGCGTATGCAATGTCGTGGTCTTTACACAATTTATCTAATTCGTTTATTCCAGGATCACCTCTTGCTAAGCGCTCATCCAACTTTGTACCAGGACCGCAGTACTGATAACCTGGAATATGCAGCTCAAACGGTAACCTGTTTATAGCGCTGTTGATTAAACCCTCTCCAGAACAGATAATCATGTGTTTACTCAAAAAAATCTCAAACTATACTAAATAAATAAACAACAACGAGTCTATTTATACTTTTTCAAAAAATTTACAATATATTTACAATAACAATACATTTACATCCATGTCTCTTGGGCTGTCTTTTATAAAATACTCTTTCTAGTTATCACCATAACCAGAATCTTCAGATTCCGACAAATTTAAACGTCTAAACATTTCCACTAATGTTCTTGTACGTATCACGTCTTGCACAAATATATCCGGAAAACATATAACCAGCTCCAATGCATTTAGTGCGTTCTGATTCAATTCGTTGTAGAATAAAATATTGCCAATTCGAACTTCGCCTTCAATCAAGATTTTAATTCGTTTCTCCCTTCAGTCATAGTATTAAACCCATCGCAATCATTTAAATTAGAATTAGCAACAAACCTACTAATTCGCTGTATAATGCTGGGAAGTTGCGACTTTCCAACTGCTTAAGTTGATACTCAAACAACTCTCGCATATGGAATAGTTTACGGCACTCCAATTCGTTTATAACTATCGAGCTATTACCCATTATTATTTTTAACTGGAACGTTTCGTTCTCGGTTGATCCAGACACTGGTGACAGAGTGATAAAAACGGACCTCCTAGTTGTATGTGTAGATCTTCCATTTCGGTGCACCATTTAATCGAGTGTTTAGTACGTCACGAGAAAATACATTGATTTGAAATTCTACTTGAAAATTTGTAAATGCTAACCAATTTTCGTATGTCAATTCCAGAACATGGTTGCCACAATATTTCTTGCTACACACCAATCGTAATACGGGTTTTATTCTCTGGTTTATAACAAACCCAATTTCCACATTATGAGGGTGTTCACCCAATTCACTTAAACTATACGTAAACTTATTAATCAGATTTTCGGTATACGAAACTTGTGCATCATTAACACCTGCAGACTCCATTGCTTTGCACTGATTTCACTGAGATGACTGAGAAGGATGCTATGCAGATCATCCTTTTAAATGTTTCAGGGTTGTTGTTGCGCATGCTCCTCATTATCATTTGCAGTATGTTACAGACAGGCATGAACTAGTTTGTAATCCGATTCAAGGTTAGTTAAGAATATTAGGTTTTACTGGTGTGATTAGACTAGTTTGGAATGCATGAATAAGCAGAGAGCTAACTGGTTTTCACCAAGGTAAATAGACTAGTTTGGAATGTTACTCAAGGTTAAACGACGCTGGGTTTTTAAAAGTAAAGTAGCTAATTATACCAATTATGTATAAAAGCATGGTACGAGGCGATATAAATTCAGTTTTGTTTAGTCTTCGGCTAGTTACAACTGTTAAAAGTCTTTGACCAGTTCTAATTTCTTTATAGAAAATGGCATCATTCGTGTGCAACGTCTGCGGGCTGTCTTCTCGAGGGTGATAATTTAAAACGACATCTGTTCCAGCAGCATGACGTGGGATCGAAATCCTCCGGTCTTTTGTTTGCGATGCATGCCCTGCATCCTTCTCGCGGAAGGATAGCCTAAAACGGCACAAGGACGCCAAACATGGTGTGGCTGTCCCCGTTGCCGGACCATCTGGGATCAAACGACCGACCGCACCAACCGTTGAGGGACCTGCCCCCAAGAAGTCGCGGAGATGTGCGGAATGCAATGTGGACGTTGTCAACTTGGTAGCCCACCAGCGATCTAACGCGCACAAAGCTAATGCTAGCCGTGTCCTGGATGGCGGTGTGGAAGTAGTAGCGACCGCGTTCAAAAGTCGAATCGCGACATACAGAATTAAAAATGCTAATACTAGTGGTATGTATTTTTTATAAGTATTTTGTGTTTGCTTAGTTTGTATTTTTAGGTCTATTGGATTTTCTATGCGAGCAGAAGGAGAGGTTCATAGCCTTAGTCGGGGAACAGCTGGCTATACACACCTCCCTCAAGGTTAATTGCGAGTTGTTTGGTGGCTACACCAAGATGGCTGCGGTAGAGGGTGTAGAGGATGTTAAATCCTTTAACACCCGAAATGTTGTGGTCACCTCCTCCAGTGACCTGGGAGCGGTCTACAACACCTTTGTGGAGAGGATGTCGGCTAAGTCGGACGAGTTCCAAGAACGAGATTCTGGTTAGTTTCTACAATTATTAATTTTTTTCTAATTTTTAAATTTTAGGATGGACTCTGAAACAGGCGTTGTACTTGGAGGTAAATGTTAACAAGTACCAACCAATGCGGGGTTCATCTTATATCGAGCTTCCCAAATGGATTCAGGAAGCATGCCATCGTTAACGTGCGAAACCAAGACGACGCATGTTTTGCCTGGTGTGTTGTGGCTGCCCTGCACCACAGTGTTCACGATCCGCAAAGGGTCAGTAGCTACCCGCATTACTCGACGGTACTCAACGTAACAGGAGTACTGTTCCCCATGCCTATAAAGGACATTCCCAGGTTCGAGGAGCAGAACGACATCAGCATCAACGTTTTTGGGGTAGAAGGCAAGTTTATCGTTGGACCGCTACATTTCACCGCTAATAAAAGGGTTCGGCATGTGAACCTACTGTACATTCAGGATGGATGCAAGTCCCACTACTGCTGGATCAAAGATTTGGGGAAGCTAATGGGTAAGCAGATCTCTCGTGATCATACCCGCAAATGGATTTGCGATGGATGCTTGGTGTTTTTTCCATCCGAAGACAAATTACACCAACACTCAAGAAACGACTGCAACCATGTGGTGACAACCATGCCGAACCACTTCAACAACATCCTCGAGTTCACCAACATCCACAAACAAATGCGGGTACCGTTCGTGATTTATGCTGACTTCGAAAGTGTGTTGAAGCCTATTAGCTCTGCAGTTCCGGATCCCACCTCTTCCTTCACCAACAGCACACAACACCACGAACCCTTCAGTTTTGCATACTATATCAAATGTTCATACGATGACTCGTTTAACAAATTTGAGCTGTACAGAGGACCTGAAGCCGCAAAAGTTTTTATGGAAAAGATGAAAGAGGAAGCCCAACGATTGGGAAAAATTTTAAAAACAAACACCCCCATGCTTCCAATGGAACCCCTAGATGAGTTGTTGTTTCATATGGTTGAGGAGTGTGGCATCTGTAAGCAGCCTTTGGGAAATGAGAGGGTGAGGGATCACTGCCACCTCTCAGGGAGATTTCGCTTTGCAGCACATAGCGCGTGCAACATTAATTACAGAGTACCTCATTTCATCCCGGTGGTGTTTCATAACCTAAGCGGTTACGATGGACATTTTATCGTAAGGGAGCTAGGATGTGATAAAGAACGTGTAGAGGTGATCCCCAACAATAAAGAGAGGTTTATATCGTTTACAAAAAACGTTAGATTGTATAAGGAAAACGACGATGAAACTGATGAATCTTTCATCACACTGAGATTTGTAGACTCCTTACGCTTCATGGCATCTAGCTTAAATAAACTAGCCTCCAACTTGAATGCTGAACAGTTTGTTGAACTAAAGAGCTGTTTCCCCAATACCGAAGAGTTTGCTCTATTACATCGGAAGGGTGTGTTCCCGTACGACTACGTGAAAGATATTACCGTATTGGAAGAGAAGGCTCTACCACCACAAAATGCTTTCTCAACGGTCTAACCGCCACAGCGGTGTCGTATACAGATTATGAACACGCACAGAATGTATGGAGAACATTCAAAATCCGAACGCTTGGGGAATACAGCGATCTTTATTTGAAAACGGACGTTTTGTTACTAGCAGACATTTTCGAGAACTTCAGAGACGTCTGCACAAAACCTATGATCTAGACCCATGCCAGTACGTGACTGCTCCTAGTTTGAGTTGGGATGCCATGTTGAAGCGCACTGGGGTGAAGCTCGAGTTGTTGACCGATGTCAGTATGCAACATTTTATTAAGAAAGGAATACGTGGTGGGTTAACCCAGTGTAGTCATCGGTATGCTAAAGCCAACAATAAGTATATGGAAGACTACAACCCTGACGAGTCATCCAAGTACTTAACGTATCTGGATGCTAACAATTTATACGGATGGGCCATGTCCCAACATTTACCCATTAGCGGCTTTAGATGGTTAAACACGGACCAGGTACATCGTATAAAACATGAAATATTAAATATACCAAGCACGCACGAAAAAGGGTATATTTTGGAAGTTGACATACAGTATCCAGAACATCTTCACAACGATCACAATGACTTGCCTTTCTGCCCTGAATCGATGGTACCTCCAACACCGTTTTCGAAGACGCCTAAGCTACTCGCTACCCTTCTGAACAAAACAAAATACATTGTTCACTATCGCAACTTGCAGCAGGCTCTGCGTAACGGTCTGCAATTAACTGTTGTGCATCGCGTGTTGGAGTTTGATCAGTCGACATGCGGTTGTTAAACGCAGTGCTAACCATTTCTACGCCATCGTCGCTAGTAGCGATAACTGTTGCATTTTTATGTTTGTTGCTCCGCCAGCTGTTAAAGGATCTTGTACGAAACAACCACGAATTATGTGTAAAGTATGCGACATGGATGTGTTAAAGTCTGCATACCCCAGTCATCTACGGAGCAACAAACATAAAAATGCAACAGTTATCGCTACTAGCGACGATGGCGTAGAAATGGTTAGCACTGCGTTTAACAACCGCATGGCTAGCTATCGCATAAAGAATACCAATGTCGACGATGGAGTGCCCGAGTTTCTTTGGAAGCAGAAAGAGCGATTTATTCGATTAATAAATAAAAAAAGAATACAACATACAGCAATTAAAGTCTATTGCGAACTCTACGGCGTTTATACCAAAATGGAGGAAGAGAAGTCCGATGTGAAATCCTTTAACACAAAAAATGTGGTTATAACGTCTTCTAGTAATCTGGAAAATATGTACGAGGTCTTAAGCGAAACCATAAGAACAAAATCAGAGGAATTTGAAACATGCGGGTCCGGATGGTCTTTGGAAAAAGTGCTCTATTTAGAAATAAATATTAATAAGTATAGCCCGATATGAGTTCTAGGTTAAAAATAAAAAATTGTAAATATGTATTTAGAAATGTGGTTTACAAATTTAAACTGTATTAGTAAAAATTGTTTGTAATAAAAAGTTTTAAGAATTGTTTTAGATTTTCTTTAGGTATTAGCTGCACGAAAGTTATAATTTAGAGGTGTGTGTAAAATGGTAAGGGTGGTCCCTGTTTTAAATCTGTTTGCAGATTCGGATTCTACATAAAATTCTAGACTAACAAGATGTGCTACATGTATAAAAATTTATAAGGACGCTACAGGTAAGAAAACTTAAAATGGGGTAGCTCTCTGGGGATGGTGCTATGTGAAAAAATTAAAGATATTTGTTTAGCTTAGAAAATTATAATATTGATTTATACAAAACAAGGTAGGTTTATCTCGTGGGTTGAAATGTGGAGAAAGATTTATCTCGCAGAGGGTATATGTGTAACTTTGCAGGGCGTGGTCCGATTTCAAATCTGTTTACAGATTCGGGATGTGCGTAAAATTCTAGACTAGCAAGATGTGCTACATGTATAAAAAATTTATAAGGACGGTCGGAAATCGCAACTGGTAAGAAATCTTAAAATCAGGGTAGCTCTCTGGGGGATGATTCAATCTAAAAAATTCTTAGAGATTCGGGTAGCTGAGAAAATTCTAATATTAATTGATACCAAACAAGATAGGTTTATCTCGAAAGATGCAATGGCTAGTCGAAGAAAACTATTTGGTTCAGATGTGGGAGCAAAGAGCAAAATTTAGAAGATCAGGACTTTAAAGGGTATAACTTTGCAGGGCGTGGTTCGATTTCAAATCTGTTTACAGATTCGGGTTGTGCGTAAAATTCTAGACTAACAAGATGCATCGCATGACTAAAAAAATGTTTAAGGACGCTCAAAAGTCGCTACAGGTAAAAAATCTTAAAAATGGGGTAGCTCCCTTGGGGATGATGCAATCTGAAAAATTCTTAGAAATTTGGGTAGCTGAGAAAATTCTAATGTTAATTAATACCAAACAAGATAGGTTTATCTCGTGGATGGAAATGTGGAGAAAGATTTATCTCGCGGGTGGAAAGAATGCGGGTGTGACGTAATGAAAATGGTTGGGGTAAAAAATTCCACAAGGAGGTGATTCATCTCCTCCTTGTGGAGATTCATCTAAATAAGACTTTATAGTGCGAATTTACATGTAAATTTGGTCCAGATGTGTGTGGAAATGAGGGAAGCTGGTGGAAATGAGGGCCTGGTTCGTCACTAAATGGTCTACTAACTCATAGCAGGAAAATGTATTGAAACATCATCTGCAATTGAGAAATGCGGAAATCAGACATCAGTCAAATACAGATTTTTCTGATAATGAGATTGAATTAAGGACCTGATTACGCAGCCTCTTATGTCCACAAATTGAAAACTAATTATTTCCTTAAGGTGAACGACCTGCTTTTCTTTCATAAGTTGAAGCTGCAACCCTTGATTGCCAGCATTTTTACAGACGTTCCTTTTTTAGTACATGAGATTCATTTCATAACTAGAACTGCACGTGCTTACATCTAAGTGGCATGTAATCGAGGTCATTTGAGCGATTGAGGTGCATGTGTTTGCTAATGTGACATCGTCTGGTACTTGAAGGGTAGTTTGCTAATGTGACATCGTCTGGGACTTGAATGGTATGAGTTTATTATTTTTCTTGAGGAAGGACATATTGAAAATAAGATTGAAAATAAGAATGTTATGCAGTGTAACTGCAAACTGAAAAAGGCTGCTACTTGTGATTCGTAATACGATATTTTATCCAAGTATTCTTTTTCAATATATTAAATCCTCGGGGAGCGTAACTCTATAAAGCAACGGTTACACCTACGGGTAATAGTCCTAGCTGACGACGTATATTATGCGGTCTATAATTGCGTTTTAGTACCAATAATAACCACGTCATTTTCCTTTAAAAACCCTCGTTCATTGACTGTTACTGTATTCCCTTAGGTAATACTGTGTATTGATAAGGTTAGTGACCAGGAATTGTTTGTTCGATGTTAAGAATACTTCTCACTAATGTTTTCAGATTATAGGATATGTAACAAGGTTTATTTAATTTCTTATCAAATCAAATCATAATAGGTCGAGGAAAATCGTTCTATTTTCGTAGTTAAAGGCTTGTGGTGTTCTGGTTTTGCTTGGGGTCGCTTTGTTAATACTTCTCGCAACAGAGACATTTATTTTCAAGTTAAAAATACGATCTAATTATACATTAAAGACATAATCCTCAGAAAAATATTTACAAACGTTGTTGTGTGCGTTTCTTAACTCTGAAAGTTCTTTAGTTTGTAAAGTTGCAAGATGCGTTTCTTTGTTGAAAAATTAAATGTTGCGGTTTCATGATGAAGACCTCACGATCCGATATCATGGAGTGGATGATATCCATCGCTACATGCAATGCAACACCTCGTGGCGGTGTTGCCGTCGGTTTTCTATGATTCGATACATTGTAACAAATAAATTTTAAGATACGTTATTTAGCAGGTTTTAGCATCGAATATTGTAGGACTAATTTACTTTCTTGCACTTACAAATAGAATACGCTTCACGAATATCAAGTTTAAAGTAGATAATCTTGCATGTTTTCAAACGAAATTCGTTGGGTTTATCCAGGTTGTTAGTGAAAACGTAGATCGTTTACAGTTGTGTGGATTGCA
The DNA here is from genome assembly GCA_036346225.1 of Platerodrilus igneus. NCBI lineage: Eukaryota > Metazoa > Arthropoda > Insecta > Coleoptera > Lycidae > Platerodrilus > Platerodrilus igneus. Next base: position 9,747,581 of record JARFIW010000266.1, on the reverse strand, counting down.
GCTGCGGCCCGAATGCCTCTCTTAGGTCGTACGTCTTATACGAACCGCCTAATCCGGGCACTTCTACGCGATTTCTTGAAGGAATAGGATGAATTGGGACCGAAAATTTGCGCGGAAGCGCTCTAAGGCCATACTTTTCTTGCGTGATGGCTAACAAATACGTTCTCCATCCTGACGTTTCAATGGTCAGTATAGATTAATTATATATCAGACAAATATTTCCTTTGATATTTCAGTGCAACAAACGAGGGTTAAACTAACCCACTACCGCATATATTAATTACTAGATATCTTGCATTGGCACTAATTTCCAGTAAATTAACAATTAATTTGGAAGAGTAAACATCTGGTTGGAGATTAGCGTTGCTTCTATGGTCAACTATCCCGAAGCAGTAACTGGTGTTGTTAGTCGTCCGTTAGTAGGTCAATCCCGCTCAATGTTGAATATATAGAAAAGGGTAAGAGATTTATTTCCTTTTGTGTTTTCAGAAGTGATATGAATACACATCGTTTTTTAAGTTGAGCATTTTTAATAGAGAATAACTTCTTTTCTACCGTGATACGTCAATTTTTGTAGAGTAAAAAAACCGTTATTTTTCATTTTTTTATTTTTAAGTGATTGTGAACATCGAATTATAAATTTTTATTAACAAGAGACTAACTGTTAGTTCTTCGGTTGTTTTTTTTTTTATTAAAAACAGAATACATTTCTAACCTTATTGATTTCGTATATGCAAAGTCAATCAGATTTGAATAGAATAAATACAATTTGTAAGATCCTCAGTTTGATAATTTGTGAATAAGAAATATATGATAAACTGAAGCCTTATATTTAAATATTGCTGATTCTTAAATAGGTTTATTGGGGATGTTTGCCTGAACTTACCTTGTGTTACGAAATTAATTAAGATCCTTTTTATTACAGTTACCACCGTTTTGTAAATACGTTAATTATTGAAACTTACCGATAGCATTAAATTTTATTTTCAAAAGAGTTACTTACTTCAAAGTGCTCTATGACCACAAAGTTAATACCTTAAAATAGAAGTAGTAGTGGACCATTGACATTTCAGTAAAGTGTTATTTTTTACTTGTGTCTAGGTGGTTTTGGTTTAATTAATTATATATTTTCTTTTTAGGCATAGAGTATAAAGGGGTGGTAGAAGTCCTTTTTTATTTTAGAAGTCCATTCAAGAGTCGAAGTGTTTCTGCGTTTTCCCTAGGACTTTTGCTTTCATATTGTTGTAGTTTAAACGCCGTGGTGCCCATCCTTATCGTGTTTTGAGTGACGAAACAAAAACGGTCTACAACCCCAGTAGGAGGAATACAGGGTTTCTGGGATCTCATTTTCCTCCAGCATCCTCATTTTCCTCACACATTTACATGTAATTCCCATAAGGAGGAAATGAGAAGGGATCCCTCATTTCCCACACTCATCTGGACCAAATAGTTTTCTTCGACCAGCCATTGCATCTTTCGAGATAAATATATCTTGCATTTTCATCTTAGCATCCTCATTTGCTCCCACATCTGAACCAAATAGTTTTCTTCGACCAGCCATTGCATCTTTCGAGATAAACCTATCTTGTTTTGTATCAATTAATATTAGATTTTTCTCAGCAACCCAAATCTCTAGAAATTTTTCAGATTGCATCATCCCCCAGGGAGCTACCCTAATTTTAAGATTTTTTACCAGTAGCGATTTTATGATCGTCCTTATAAATTTTTTAACTATATGACACATCAAATTAGTCTAGAATTTTATGCAGAATCCGAATCTGCAAACAACAGATTTGCAATAGGATCACCCGTTAGAAAGTTACACTTTTAAAGTCCTAAACCTCTAAATTTTGCTCTTTGCTCTATAACCTAACAAATAGTTTTCTTCGACTAGCCATTGCATTTTTCGAGATAAACCTATCTTGTTTGGTATCAATTAATATTAGATTTTTTTCAGCTACCCGAATCTCTAGGAATTTCTTAGATTGCATCATTCTCCAGAGAGCTACCTTAATTTTAAGATTTTTTGCTGGTAGCGATTTCTGACCGTCCTTATAAAGTTTTTTAGACATGCAATACATCAAATTAGTCTAGAATTTTATGCAAAATTTGAATCTGCAAACAGATTTAAAATCCGACCACCCCTTAGAAAGTTACACGTTTAAAGATCTGAACATCTAAATTTTCGCCACCCAAGACATATGCTTTAACCGAAAATCTAAAACTGCGGGGATTTTAGAAATGAGTTCTATATAAGCCATAAGTGTTTAATATTTAAAGCCAATTTCAAACAGTAATGTACTGTTTAAGAATATTCAAAATGCGGCTTTTAAAATTTTAAACAGTTATCAATTTCTGGTTTAACATTTTCCTAATTACTACGTACGTCACAAATAATTATATGCTCAATGCTAAATATATACTTTGGAAAATACATTTCTCTTCCAAAACTAATTGATTTACAATTATGTGAAGTAGAAGTGAAAGCAGCGTAGACCTTTCTCTTTATTATTGACTATATGTTTGAGAAATATATTTGAATGTCGTGCATTAGAAAATTTACGTATAATTGCTGGGGATTCACACAATGTACTTTCTGTTACGACCTCGAATAAGTATTTAGGAAAATACAAATTTTAAATAAACACTTTAAACCTTTACTAAGAGAATACCAAACTTGTTGTCTACAGGATACTTGCTAATAAAGCAATTTAATTTAAAATAACTTTTACGTCATATTTTCGGAAATGACAGGCTTGAATATGTTCTTTGGAAACAATCGAAGATTGCTGAAGACACTTGAAGAGTGCACAAACGCGGTCACTAAACCAATTAGCATTAATATTAAGTATTCCGTACTTTCGTAGGAAGCTCATTTCCTAGAACCAAATCTTCCGCAATGTACAATGTCCTTAAAGGTATCTACATTAATATTCTTAACTACACTTCGTGAAACCTCTTTAATCTTTTTAATCGTGTCTTTCTCGCTTACAATACAGTAGGACTTGGCTTTTGTACCAACGAATTCTAATACTAGACTCTCATTAAAGTTGTCTTTGAATTTTTCTACAACTTTTTTGTTGACATGCGGTATATTGTGTTTATTATCTGCGGGGTACACCACTTTAAACCTAAAAATAAAAACAAGATAATTTAATACGCTTATTAATAATTTTGTTAATGTAGGCGATACAAATATGTAAAAACAAACTTTTTCAAGAAATAGAATGTTTTAAATAAAATACATACATGTATTGATAACATCTATAAACCGCCGTGGTAACCAGAGTCTGGTGAATCTGGAAATCGCCAAATCTCTAAACATTTGCGCAAGCGATTGCCTTGCACTCGCATCTTTTAAGTACTGGCTGGGGTAACATTTAATAATTTCCAACACCGTCAAGTAATTTAAATTGCTGCAATCATTAGAGAGAGAAATACTGGCACGGTTCTCTTCCTCTAATAACGTTTGAACCCTTTCTTCCTCCGTCGTATTTCCACATACATTTTTTTGTATCACATACAAATTTTTCGTAAAATTCTGGAAAGTTTCTACACCTCAACTCAGCCATTTTAAAACAGATTAAATCTCGCAAATTTAATAGCTTGATGCACTCGTACGCAGGTAGCACAATAACATTCCGATCTTTCGTAATTTCCATATTATATAAATTCTCTTTTTCAAAATCGTTCAACAGCCATATACTTTTATTAAAGGATGTGCTCAGCTGCAATTTGAAATCTTGACCCAATTGTATGTTAACAACGTCGTCTCCAGTAATCAAACCATTTAATCTGATTTGTTTTGAGTCTTGAGCAAATTGGTGAATTTGAAATTCCACTTGAAAAGTACACAATTTCTTCCAATCGAAGTATGAGAATGTTATCGTAGAATCTGCACACATACCACTACAGCAAATAACTTGGATGGCAGGTTGAAGACCACCATATAAATCAAAACCAACTTCTATTATATGGTGGTGAGAATTTGGTGGAAATTCGCCTAACCTATAGGTTGTCTTACCAACTAGTTGGTTGATATTTAATTGTGGTACTCGCACATCACTTGCAACGTCAACACAAGAAAAAATATATCTTTAACTTGTAATTTTAATCGAACTCGACAATACTTTGATGACTAATGCACTGGAATAAGACTCCCTCGCCTTTTATGCCGATGGTCGAGCGTGCGCAGCTCCTTATTATGTTAATTGGGTGATCCTATTGCAAATTTGTTTGCAGATTTGGATTCTGCATAAAATTCTAGACTAATTTGATGTGTCACATGGTTAAAAAATTTATAAGGACGACCTTAAAATCGCTACCGGTAAAAAATCTTAAAATTAGGGTAGCTCTCTGGGGGATGATGCAATCTAGAGATTCGGGTAGCTAAGAAAAAACTAATATTAATTGATACCAAACAAGATAGGTTTATCTCAAAAGATGCAATGGCTGGTCGAAGAAAACTATTTGATTCAGATGTGGTAGCAAATGAGGATGCTAAGATGAAAATGCAAGATATATTTATCTCGAAAGATGCAATGGCTAGTCGAAGAAAACTATTTGGTCCAGATGAGTGAGGGAAAAGAAGGATCCCTCCTCATTTCCGCCTTATGGGAATTACATGTAAATGTGTGAGGAAAATGAGGATGCTGAAGGAAAATGGGGTCCCAGAAACCCTGTATTCCTCCTACTAACTCCGTCTTATGCTAGGGCACTGTAGTAATTTTCAAAGTTAGCCACCGTTTATCTAAATAGGAGTTTCCTTCTTACCCACTTACCAACCAATTTCACCCTGAGCTGTCGTAATATTCAGGAAATTTCCGTTCAATAGCGATAACCATCATTATGAAATATAATATTTCGCTTGTGCCCAACTACGTGGGGCTGCAGATATGTAGAAAATAAGAAAGAAGGTTAAAACATTGAGAATGGTGGGTGGAGGCGTTGACATATGAATGACGTCATTGGTTGGTAGAAATTGGATGGAGCTGAAGGCGGATTGTTTCCAATCCTGGCGTACGTGTTTACGTCGAATGCTTCGGATGTGGATCGGTCCAAGTTATAGCGAAATCCTGTCCATAGCGTTGTGAGATTTGGTGGTCACAATGAGATAATCTGAAGAAAAACTCTTAGTGTACGAGGAGCTTGGCGACTTCTGTTTTGCACTACCCTTAAGTTCCCTTCAAGAAGTTTGCTGACTGCCTTAAAAAGAGAACAATTAAGAAGTAATTTGCTCCGATCTTTGTAGATCCTTTTATACCTCGAGTTTGTTTATATTGTACGTTTAAACGGTTCTATTTTGTATTGGAGGGGTCTTGGACGTGCCCCCTTTTGTTGTGACTGAGTTAGTCACCATAAAAAGTGATATATTTTTTTGGTGAGTGTATTCTTCTACCACTTCTTGTAACTGTTGTTGGAGGAGTACAGCTTCTTCCGATGAGGTACAAATATGAAAAGTAGATGTGGCGTCAAGAACCTACTTACTCGTAAGACGCAAGTATAGGGGTTAAGGACATCACCTTCAACTCGACATATCTACTTTTAAAGAGCAATAACATTTAAAAAGAATAGAAAGAACGCTTTCTAAATTTATTGTATTATAGTATTATAAATTTGCTACGTACCTAGACGTAGCCGGAAGAAAAGTAGATTCCAGAATAACCACTAGACGCAGAGAGTGGGGGGGATTCGCCTACATACCAAGAAAACAAAAAAATACAGTACATCGTCCACGATTATCTATTAACACATAAAAATAAATAAAGGATTCTGTACAAACAAGCAAAAGGAAAATAAATTAAGCGTTACTATTTTACAGCCAACAATTATATTCTACGGACAATTTAGAAATTTAGCTACGAAGTGCGCATCTCGTATTTACGCAAAATAAAATTAATCAGTATCGAATAAAAACTGTGATAGCTTTTGTCAAGTGTTTTTACCTAATAATTTTTGTAAAGTAACTAATTAATAAAACGAACAAACTTGTGCGTTTTTTTGTCACTCATCTTTAAAAATAGTACATTGCACCTGTAGAGTGATAATATCAGATCACAGCAACAAATAATAGTTCTGCAATGTGACGTTTCTTGTCACGTAACTACACCATCCGTTGATGGAATATGCCCTTGACGCACCCAAAAGAAAACAAGTTGCTTACCTGTAGGTATTCCTAAAACATAGCTCGCAAGCGGTCGACGTTGAGTCAGCATAGAAACGCCATGGTCGTCAGCCTACATTTACTCTACTACCATAATTGCAGCAACAGTATAAGGAACAAAGTTGTTTTACATAACGAAAGAAGTTGTTTTACATACGAAAGAACCCATTTGGCCTCCAGCTGAAAAAAAGCTTAAAAGAGCATCTGATCAGAATGGGTACGCGCGGGGAAAACTCACCGAATACACGCAGGACACCTCCTAGTTGTTAAACAGAAAGACGTACATCGCTTTTTGAAATACAGTGACGAATTAAATGTAGAAGACTCTTCGACGCACACGCTGCAGAATCAAACTCAACAATGGTTCAAACAACGCGAATTCGAACTGCCAATTCCTAGCTTAGCGAAGCGCGTTAAAACTGGAAAACCCGGGTTTATATCGGATCGTGCGCGACCCTATCTCAACAAGTCGTTACCTTGGAGCAATAGAGAAAACCATTATACGACGATCGTAGGATATACCAAGATAGCGGGTACCTAAAAACGGGATATAACTATTTATTTTATAGAATAAATTTTCGTTTTAAAAGCACAAAGGGGTTTGAGTTGTGGAGTTTATTCGGGAGCGTGTTTATTATAAATTAGGTTGAAGGATTTAACAGATTTATGGTAAAACGGGCTTATGAAGTAACAAGTAAACTATATATGCGGTAGTTGAAGAACTTAAAGATTGAAACGGAATTTATTCGAACGAGTAATGAATTAACAAGGGAAAAATTTTAAAAACAAAATTGGAACGTAGCAAATTATAGTAAAATTGTACAAAGCACCTTCATAGTTAGTAATTGGAGAATCGGTGTTATGAAAAACCACGTGTCGAACGAAACTGAACTGTAAGCTGAGCGTGTAGGGAGAACGAGATTCTAAATGGGTGGCTAACCAAAATATGAAAAAGAACAACATATGAAAAAAGATGCAATGCACAAATTCACCCCTGTATGTAAATAGCAGCTGTGGCCGCAAGTTCCACACGTCGTTTCTTCGACAAATACTTGGTAATTTTGTACCCAATTATCTCGTAATCAGAGGACTCTATAGAAAAAATGATAGGTTTTTTTTTTGTAGTAAATTTTTTGTTTTTATTTTTTGGTAACAGTCAATTTTTCCATGCAACCAATAAATTACGAGCTATTGACAAAAAACACAAAAATGGTTGTGGAAGTTTTGTATAAATTCTTTTATATTTTAAAGGCCATACAAATTTCTTATTAAATAATTTCGTTCTAAAATTCAGGCTTTCTAAATCATTAACTTTACGAGCATTAAATGCTATATCTACTCTATTTAACAAACAAAACAATAACGTTGAAAGCACTTGCAGCGTATTATCGTCGCGCTCACCTGTCTGGATGTAAAACAAAAACGATAAACGTTTTTCAACGGTAGTCTACGGTCAATCATTTTTAAACAGTTTCTCAATAACCGTATCCCTTATTAGTCGTGAGGATGCGGACTTTTTAATTATGTTGAGGTCGTACCTCTACATAATTAATTTCTGTTATACCAGTTAGTAAAAGTTGGTTGTGCATTGTAAAGAGATCGCGGTACTCTTTACAATTTCTGTTATTTTCTCTTATAAAGATTACCGATTGACCTCAAACGAGGTGGTCGGTGTTCCGAATAATTTTTACTCATTCTTAATTCTTAATGCGTGCTTCTGAAAAAATATAAATTCCAAGTCTCTCGCAGTACAATAAATATCGTGCAATATTAATTCTTAAATTCATTAGATAATTATAAAATTATTCCTTGGGGTTATTATCTCAAACTATAACCACGTGTTTCCTTCGGTGTGTTTTGTTAGTGCTATTCGAATGAACTCTTTCCATTGGCGTAGCAATACGTTGGTGAACTTAAAATAATCTAAAAGTTATTGCAATTATATTACTGTACATTTGAATATTGGTCCTATACACTTACCGGATGCTGTAAAATTTGTACACTTAGTGAATTATATTTTGACCACCAGTAAAAGTATTAATTGTTGTTTGTTATAGGGCGTATGTTCGATTTGTTATTCATTAAAGTGCACAGTTATACCAATTAAGCATCATTATTGTGTTCACCATTGCTATTTTTCTCTCTTGGTCCTTAGTATTTCTCACTAGTGTCTTCGCACTCCTATCATTACAGTTCACTACTCTTGGAGAGTTCTAGTACGCATGGCCTATGGTTCTGGTGACACGGAAGTCTTCGCACTCTCTTCTCCTTTCCCCAAAGGTACTTTTTTTAACCCCTTTCCGCCCATCGCTAATCCATTAAGACTATTCGTATATTCATTAGTAGACCCTCTTCAACAATATGGCAAAGTGTCAAAACTTTGGGAAGTATGCCCTAAAATGACTCAAAATCTGTTTAATTTGACTGCACTAATGTTTTATTGTATCGGTTAAAAGTGTTTTACGGGTAAAAATGGCGATACGTTACAAATTTTATGGATGCGCCGGCTAACTACAATAGCGAGAGTGGATTCCTATGGAAAAGATGTTCAAATTAATGTAAATCCAAACATGTAAATTTGGATGAAATACAAAACTACTTTATAAGTACCACTTATCTCGAAAGGCTTTACTAGTTGTTAATAATAAAAGGCGATAAACAGTCTCGTCCCAGCAATCCCTTCCATATTTTCCCTACCCGGAAGTCTTATTCCGGGTATGTCTCCTTACTTTCGGTGTTCTACACTTTTGTCACCTTATCTTTTACCTTTCTTAACCATACCTTAAAAACACTTTAATTTTATGTCAAATTAAAACAGTTTTTCAAAATAGCGGCTTCTCTTAAATATGACTTCATTACTGGGGGAGCTGGATATTTTTTAACAACGATTTCCTTTACCCATCTAATAAATAATTCTAAAGAAAATTCCGTTTAAGCTTAAGCTTTATTAACAGTAAATTTTGAAATATACAGACGTTACCCTAAAAATACAAACCTACTCTACTTCCAACTCACCAGGCATTATTAACAAGACTTCTTTAAACAACATTTATCCGTAAGTAATACTACTATTTTGATGTTCTGGTTTCTTAGATTAATTTATACGACACTTTAAATCCCATTTATTTGGAAATGCATTAACAACACATAGAAAAAGATACCGCAATGCCAACTTTTGCAAACGCCATTGCAAAGCCCAGTAAAAATACAAAATTTACGTAAAGGAATTTACTAGCAAATATATCACACAATTAAGCTTGTGTTTAAATTAATATGCACATCTTTCGTAGCGTTTCAAAAGTTTCAAACCTCCCTTCCAATTGCTTAAATGTAAACAAACTAATTCCGCGACGCTACGAACTAATTACAATTGATATTACAAGTTCACATGTACATATTAATCAAGCGTTAACCAAAGAACATAAAGTTCAAACAATACTCACACGCATATCCTCCTAGAAAGATGTGCTAGGTTTGGTTACTCCGAAAGGAAATACAGTAATTAGTGTAGTTGTTGTTATTAAAATCTAAGGATTTCCGGGTTAACTCCGTCGATTAACTTGTTTACTTGCTTGGCACGTCTCGCTATTCCATCTATTTAATTGCTAACATTTATTTGCAGAGTAAAATCTCACATCACTTTTTTGATACACCGCCGATGCGATTTAAATTCCATGCTTAACCCACGGGCTTGACTTTCCTGACCTAATTATCCAGTAAAGTTCAAAGTAATTCTCCGTCGGCCACCTATCGAAAACCTGCCGCTCACACGTACAAAGTCGTCACCAAACAGTGATTCGCTCTTAACGTAACTTACCAACTATTTGAAACTTATCTCTATATTTCAATCTCCCTCCCTTAAAAAAGTTTCCTTCTCACACTTTGTGCGTCTACAACTATCTCACGGTCAAGTTCACTGACAATATCTGTGTGAACAATCATTCTTCTCACGCTTTACAGCTAATGCCGAAAGCTCGTCATTTGTTGATTACTACCTATTTCTTCTGTAGGGCTGTAGATTTGCGAGTTTATGGATGTTGCGCGGTTTTTTAAAGTTATGTGAATGCTTTAATTTTATGATTATTATAATTCCGTGGTACTTTAAACGTCACGTGATTTTATGCAATTGTGAACGGTTATGTCTTAATTTAATATCATGTTCAAATATCCTTTTATAAAATGTAAACCACCCAAGCTTCCATAAATTTTTCAGAGTTCTTGATAAAACTCATTGAAGTAATAAATTATATCAATTTATTTCTATAATCTAATGCCAGCGTTGTAAGTGGCGTCGAAAGAACTTTGTGGTATTTTATGTACACAACAGACTAACGTATGTAATATTCAATTGATTTTAATTCTTCGAGTAACTATAAATTTATTTCTTGTAAATTTCAGTATTCTTTATTAAGATAGTCTGTAGTTATATAAGCTATAAGCGTGCGAGCGCATAATCGTTTATTTTTACAAGTATTTTCACATGTAAGAATTAAAGATCTATTTTGGTCATTTTTGGTAGATACAAAGGTCATTTACCCCACTCGACCCCAACCATATGAAATAGTCACATGGCTTGTTACGTGCAGTTTCTGCATTTGAATATTTATGTTCTTATTTAATTAAATTTTCACATCCCCTACTTTATTTACAGTCATTTGAATATTTTTTAAGAATTTCGATTGCCTTTTCAGCTTAAACGGTGCTTTTATCGTTTTAATTTATTTCCTGAATTCCTTATACAGAACTAAAAAATTATCGAAATGTGCTCAATAACCACTACTGTTTGCGAAATCTTAATATACAGGTACGTTCGTGTTTATTCAGTACATCCAAATTTTATATTTACATCTCCTTTGATTTATAGTAAACGTAAGGCAAACGCGCTACACCCTCCTTACAAACAAAAATTTTCCAAAAATCTTCTACCCTAATATCCCTGACGTTAGTTTAATCTTAGTACTATGTCCAAAGTCCTTTGTCAACATAAATTAAAATTAAAAGTAAAAAATATAAGGAGATAGAAACCTTATTCCTTTATGGAAAAATACTTGTAAAAGTTGCGTTTAGACGTCTACAGCTTATTCACTTCTATCCCTTTCTAGTTTATGTAGAAAAGTTCAAATTTATTTTTTTTTTGTTGTACGTCACCTGCGACCCCGCCCCATTGAATTTTCCAGGTCGACCCCGAGTTAAGGTTCGGGCCTTGGGCGCTGCGTTTTTAAAAAACACTTCCCAACTTTTTAACAAATTTATTTAATTAAACAGAATTGAATATGGAATTTTACAAACTTGATTTAATATTAACTTTAAGTCGAAAAAAGAATTAAATGTTCTATTTTGAGTAGCCTAAGCAACTGCAATGTTAAAACTGAATACTTTGACTGACTGTTGGGTTTTGGGGCTCCCGGGCTATTTATTATGTCTCTACCCCCTCACATGGCTGTGGGAACTTGCAGAGCTCATGTCTGCTTTTTCTTAATTCTATTTATTGTTACAATGTTATAATCTTATTATCTAGGTAATTACGGTATCTTGACCGTCTGTGACCTACCACCTGCAGTGTCACTATCGTCTGGATACAAAGTATTGCATCCGTTCTCATGAACTGTTAATAAACTTTATTAATTGTCCTTGTATTACATTGTTGCATTTAACTTAATAACGTCTTAATAATTTCCAATAATTTCCTATTAGATTCTATTTTATAATACATACATAATTGGGGGATATGTAACTCCTCCCGACGTACATGAAAAATTAAGGGTTTTCCTTTCTTTATTTTTAATTTAAAATTCATAATTAAATTCATTGTTTAAACTTCATAGTTTCTAAGGGTATATTTGTTTCTTTGTTTACCTTTGTTTCCTTAAATCTAAAACTGTTTTCTTTATTCTTATATCTAAGGTACATTTTGTAAAATACATATATAATTAGAAAAATTAAAAAAATGATTAATACAATTGTCCAAACACTTATGTTGTCGTAATGTAACTTGGGCGTTTTTAGTTCACTCAAATGTTCTTTGTAGTTTTCCATTAATTTCATGGTGTGGTTGAGGTCGTCTAATTCTAGATGTTCTAGTTGCATGGGTTTTTGAATTATTTCTTCATCTTCGATCTGCGTTGTATTGATTTGTAGGTCTGGTAAGTTTGAGAGTTTCTTGGTTACTACGGGATCTTAGTAAACTCTGATTATTTCGTTTTTTAGTTTCAAATAACAGTTTTCCTTGAGGGTGATTAATTTGCTTTCGGGTTAATGTTAAATTGTTTTCGTCTTGATTGCAGTAGACGGTCGCTATTATTTCTATTGGGAAAATGACAATCCATTTATTTTCTGTAACTTTTTGAATCTTCATGTTGGTAATTTGTACGAGTTTGGCTTCACAGTTTTCATAATGATTTGAAAATTTTAATAATTGTACTTTGCAAGGGCTGTCTTCTTAAATATTTGTTGTCAATGATTGGCATAAATATTGGTTTGGTGTGACTTCGTTACATTTTTCGTTCGTATAACCATATCTTAGTTTATTTAAGGATAGGAATTTGGTTTTGGGTATTATAATTTGATAAATGCTAGTAACTTTCATTGGAAAAGCAAATAAATAATAATAATTGTAATTGTTATTTTCTACTATCGGGATCTCTATTAAAAATGTTATGTCGTTATTCTTTACATAGCCTTTAACTATAGCTATTTTTTCAAATATTAGAATGATTGATTCTACTACATCAAAGTGTAATTTACTGTTGGTTATAAATGATCTAATTCTTAATAATTTCTTTAATAAATTGGTTGGTTCTATGATACTAGAGTGTAGGGTATTTAATTTTGCAAATGTTACTGCGTTTTCTAATGTTAGATTAAGGTAAGGGTTGATATTATTTGGGTGAATATCGTATTGAATCTAATCAGGTCTCGCATGCCTAACATGGTAGTTTGCATGTTAGTTTCAAGGGTTTGTATTCGGTTGGTTATACTATATAGGTTTCTTACTAGCTTTTTTAATGTTTCATTGAATTTTATAATTGTTGATTAGGTTAGTGATATTTGGTTGCTAATTATGGTTTTTATATCGTTTTGATTTTCGATTAATTGCTGTATTGCATTCTCATAACGTTCTGCGTCCTGATTATCTAAATTGCCTGTGATTGTTTTTATTATGTTACCTAATCCGTTAATTAATCCTCTTTTGCTTCTTGCTGTTTGTTCTGTGGGTATTAGTATGTTAAATTTATCTTCTATGTTTCTTAAAATACTTTCTATTATGCTGTTACAATTCATCATCTCCATGGCGTATTCCTTTCCGGATTTTGCTGTGTCCATTGATTCTTTTAATCGGTTATAATTGTCTTTGATTATTTTAAATTCTTGTTTTCGTTCCGTTAAGTCGAATTTTTGTGCAAATGTCCAATAGTCTATGGTATTTTGCATACTTCCCAATTTTATTGGTAGTATACCGGGGTTGTTTTTATATCATCGATTACTATTTTGTTGTCCGTTCTACCTGTGCGGAGGTTGACGGTAAGGGCGATGATTGTCCATCTGAAAGTACAGGGTGTCTTAAGTTTTTCAAGTGAATATATTTTGTTATTTTGCCGTTGTCTACTACGTGTGTTTGTACGATATTCCCTTAATTTTAAAAGGGCCTAAATTTCTGGGTGCCGTTTTATGTCGTTTGCTTTGAAAATTTTTCTCGTATACGGTTTGTCCTATTGAAAATTTGTTTGCTTCGGTATTCATATTACGGGTTGTTGTGATACGCTCCTAATCGTTATTTAATTTATCTCTTACTTTATCATAGGTTATTTTTAGTTTCTCTTTATGATCTTTGGCGTATTGCTGATAAACTTTTTGTTATAATGTATGTCATAAGGGTTGCGTGAATCTGAATGTCCTAAAGTTAATTCTAAGGATGTAAAATTGGTTGATGAGTGGATTGTGTTATTGTATACGATTAGTGCGTATTCCATTAAATTGGTGATGTGTTTTTTCTTGTAGGTTATTCTTAATAATCGGATTTGTTATAACAGAGTTGAATGTAGTCGTTCAATTAGTCCATTTGTTTCAGGGTGGTTTTCAGTTATAAAATGAATATTTATTTTGTGGAGTTCTAAAGTGTTTTGTATCGTCTCATTTTAAATTCGCTGCCGTAATCTAATGTTATTGTTTCGGGTGTTCCATAAAATGTAAAGTACTGTAAAAATCCTTGTGTTACGTCAATGCTATTTTTAGAGATGATTGGTATTGCTTGGCCTATTTTTGTGAATGCGTCTCCAATGGTTAAATAGTTTTGTGTTTCTATTACTAGAGTATCGGCATGTAATTTTTGAAAAAGTTTGTCAGGTGTTTTAGTTAACATTAAGGGTATCTTTGGAGGTTTCCTGTCGTATTTCGCTTTGTTTCATATTTCACATTGGTTAATAAAGTCTGTAGTTAATTCCTTCATGTCTTTGAAATAATATCGTCTGATAAGTTGCTTTATTGTTTCATTAATTCCACGATAGTTAGTTTTTCCTTCGTGTTGGTTTCTGATTACATCATTTATTTCGTCAGGGTCGTTTAATGTTATTAATTTTCTTGTGAATCTTATATGTTCAGGGCCGGAGTTATTGAATAATTTAACGTATACTTCTGAAAATCGTCTATACAAATGTTCCGTGTTGAAGTAAAGGTAAAATCTTTTTTTTCGGGGGTGTATTCTTTTAGAATTTTAATTATTTGCTCTTCGTTGTCGTCTTTGCTTATTTGAATTTGTTAGGGGCTTGGTTATCTGAGCATAACCTTTAATGAATTTGAGGTAGTAACCACTAAGCCCTAAAAATTCTTTAATTTCCTTGTTTGTTTTTGGAAGGGGGTTATTTAGTACTGCATTTGCTTTGTCTGGGTTCGGCATGACTCCTTGGGGTGTTATTGCATGTCCTAAAAACGATACTTCTCTCTGTAAAACTTCGCTTTTGTCTAATTGTACTTTGAAATGTGCCTTTCTTAATCTTTCAAATACTTCTCTTAATCTTTCTACATGCTCTACTATTGATGTTGAATAAACTGCGAAGTCGTTGAAAAGTAGCGGGTGCGTTCTTTAATCCAAATAGCATTCGTTTATATGCATAATGTTCTCTAGGTGTGCTGAATGCTGTTTTCGGTGTATCTTTCTCATCCATTTCTGGTTGATGGTATCCTGATGCGAGATCTAATGTTGAAAAATACTGGCATTGACCTAATTTATGTAAAATTTCGGTGATATTGGGTAGTGGATATTTGTCATCTACCGTTTTTTGTTTAATTTTCTATAGTCTATTACCATTCGATATTTTCTCTTTCCGGATGCGTCTAATTTCTTGGGTACTATTAATACTGGGCTGTTCCATGGTAAGTTGTAGCGTTGGATGATATCTTGTTCTAATAAGTCTGCTACTTGTCTGTCAGCTTCTTCTTGGCTTGTCTGCGGTAGTCGGTATGCTTTTGTAAAGGTCGATTTGTTATCCGTTAGTTCGATGTTGTTTGACGGTATTAGTGAATGTTAGGGGTATTCCTTTACAGTGGAATATGTCGCGGTATTCAAAACATAAATTTTTATTTGCTCTTTGCTCTTTTTGGTTAATGTCGGTATTAAAGCGAATGTTACTTAAATTTTCTCTAAACATTTCGTCGTTTTCTACTAGATTGTAATCGTCTTCTAAATTTTCATCTATTTCCATTTCGTTAAAATTTAATTCTTCTACGTTAACTGGGTTTGTTAATGATAGTTCTACGTGGTAGTAGTAGTGGCATAATTATTCATTATCTGTACTAATGCGGTTGGGGTTTCTACTCCTTGTTGAAATGTTATATGATTTATTATTCTTATGTTATTTTTTGAGTTTACTGAGATTTTTATTTTTCTTTCCGTTCGGGGTTCTATCGTGTATTTTTGTTCGGTTTGGGTATTTTGAAATTTAATGGGGGGATTCGTCCGTGTTTTGTTGTCAATAAGCGATTTTTTATGTCAATGTTGGCTCCTAATTTTCTTAGAAGGTCCATTCCGATTAGTCAGTCATATTTATCGTTGAATTCGAAAATACAAAATTTGTGTTTCATTTTCACATTGAATTTCTCGGTAAGGGTATATTAGCTACGAATTGGTGCAATGTCGTTTGTTGGGTTGTTTTAATTTTAAATGGCTCTCTTTCTAGATAATCTAAATAGTGTTTTTTACGGTTCGGGGGCTAATTAATGTTTTTGAGGTACTAGTACTAGGTGGTTTATGTTATTTAAATTTATTAAGTTTGGTCGTTTATAAATCGGTCTATCTGCAAATTTAAGCACGCGTTTTCTTCGTCGTCTTCGTCGTAATTTTCGCTTGGGTTCGTCACGTTCATAATTGTTTGACTGATTTGATTCATTGTTTGTACTGGGGTGAATGTAATTATTCTGGTCATTGTCAAATTCTTCTACTTCTTAATGAAATAGTTCTTCTTATGTATAGTTTCGTTTTTGGTTATTATTTGGTCGAATGTGCGTTATTTTTGTATTTGGTTTGGTGTTACCAGATGAGGTATCCATAGGTGTGGGTTTATAATAACTGTTAGGGTCGTTATTATTATTTGTCATTAGGGTGTTTCTAATAGAGTTCGCGTTGAATGCTGGTTTTTATTGGTTCATATTTTGGTGAAATGTTGGTATGAATGCGGGTTTCGTAAAATATGGGTTAAACGTTGGTTTTGGGAATTGTTTGAATTGATTATTAAATTCGTATTATTGAAATTTGGGTTATTCATTTGCGGTTGGTTCGTTTGTGCACTGAATGGTGTGAATTTTTGCTGGGAGGTTGTTTGTACTGTGGCTTGTATAGTTTTTATTGGTGAATAATTTTTATTTGCGTTGGGGTTGTATAGTCTGTTGCGGTAATACATTACATTTTCTTCTTCTATTATCATGTTCATGGCTTCTTCTAAATTCTGAGGACGTTGGAATCTGATTTTATCTGATAGTCGTTCTGGTAAAACGTTTACATAGGTGTCCGGTGGCATTTCGTTATACATTTTTATTTTTAAAAGTCGGATATTTTGGTCGGGTTCTTCAACTTTTATTTTTGTTAAAGTTAAACTTCTTACATCTTGGCATTTCATTCCAAATTGGTACGGGGATTAGTTATTTTCCATTCTAAGGTTTATTAAGTCGCGTACTAGGCATTTTAAGTTACGTTGATCGCCGAAATATACAATCAATATGCGTTTAAAGTCTTCCCATTGTTCTAAGTCATCTCGGCTGGCTATTAGTGTTAGTGCTCGTCCTGTCAGTTTACTTATTATTAGGCGTAAGAGTAATACGTTGCTTTCATTGTCTCCAGGTTTGTAGAAGGTTTTCAAAAGTATTTCAAATGCTGCTATAAAATTCCCTAAGAGGGCTTGATCTCCGTTAAAGGTGGGGATTGTCTCAAGGTAAATTTTTATATCTAAACTCATAATTATTAGGGGTTGTTCTAATAATTAATAGTGATTTTTGGTTTCAGTTAATTTTCAAATTTTGTATAAATTGGGATTTATTTTGCGGTTTGAATTGTTATTCTTTAGTTGAGTTTATAAGTTTTTAGTTTAAATTGTGTCGGTTTATTTGTTATTTTTAGCTTAAGTTGTTTAGGTTAATAAAAATTGAGTTGCTTGTTTTTGTACTCGGTTATACGGTGCTGTAATCTGGATTGAGAGATTTATAATTGGTAATGTCTGTTAATTGTTGTATCCTTGAATTCGTTTATTTTTACTTCGCGACTGTTAATTTTATTGTAGGTTAGCTTTCTGAAAGGTTTTGATGTGAATAATTTTTTGCGGTAGTCAGTTTACTTTGTTCGCGCTAGTTAAGACTTAGTTTATTTTTAATTTTGCCGATTTAATTATGTCTGTTATACTTATCTCTTCTCCGTAGGTGTTTGTAATTTATAAGCTGCTTTCTTTGCAATTATATTGTCTGGTTACCTTGAGTCTTGCAAGTTTCTGTCAATTGCTTTGTTCAATGTTGCCTGTTACAATTAATACAATGTTACTTAGTCTACTGTAGATTTTGTTACAGTCTTTTGATAAATTTATTGCGCAAATGGTTTTGTTATAATTAGATATGTAATTATAATTTATGCAGTTGCAAGAGGATTTTCCAAAAGATTTTATTCAGTCTGTGATAATTTAAATACGTCCTTTCTATAATTATATACCTAGCTAATTGCTGCAGTTTCAAATCGTAAAATGTCACATTTAATAATTGTTTTGTTATATTGAGATATTGCGATGCGTTTTCGAATGAATGTTTTTAGTAGTTGCTTTGCTATACTTCGCTTTTCGTACTAAAATAGCTTTTAATAACGTTGCGTTGGATGAATGATATTTTATTCACTGATGAGTTTCCGGTCTTATCTTATATGAGAATTGCGCTATAAGTTTGCACGCTTCTTTTAATTAATAATGGTTTAATGGTTTAAGTTAATAATAAATTGCAGAATGCGTTTCTGTAATTTATAGGATGCGATAAAGGTTACGTTTGAATAATTCGTTTCTATAATTTCGTTTTATATAATAAATTAATTACGTTTTATTTTTGGTTATTTTCGGAATCGTTTTCGTTTTGTGCGCCAGTTACTCTGTATAGGTTTGTTTAATAGTTGTCTAATTTGTGCTAATAGTTGCGTAAAAGTTTTCTTGTTTTAAGGTCTCTTTTGCTTTCAACGTTTCTTTTAAAAATCAAGTCTCTCAAAAATAAATTTGAATATAATTCCTTGCAATAGCCAAGTAAAATATTTTCTTAAGAATGGCATAAATTTGTAATGATAAAATAGTTAAAACCTATATATATACATAAAATAAAAAATATTTCTAATACTAGCAATATCAAATATAGTTTGTCAAAATAATTGGTTTTTAAGGAATGAATTTACATTAGTTTCTTCGATGGTTCCATGAACTCGGTCGATGTTTGTACGTTGTCTACGTTGGTTTGGTTTGTTGGATTTGATCGATTTGTGTATCTTGTCTTACTTCTGTTTGGGTTCTGTCAAAATTGCGAACTGAAATTCTTGGTCACTAGTCTTCGATTTTTGGATTCGTGATGCCCTTTCGACATCCTACCGACTGCACCAGTTAAGATTCGGGTCTTGGGAGCTGCGTTTTTAAAAAACACTTCTAAACTTCTTAACAAATTTATTTAATTAAACAAAATTGAATATGGAATTTTACAAACTTGATTTAATATTATTCTAAGTCGAAAAAAGAATTAAATGTACTATTTTGAGTAGCCTAAGCAACTGCAATGTTAAAGTTGAATACTTTGACTAACTGCCGGGTCTTGGGGCTCCCGGGCTATTTATGATGTCCCTACCCTTTCTTTCTTCTTAATTCTATTCATTGTTACAATGTTATAATCTTATTTTCTAGGTAATTGACCGTCTGTGACTTGCTACTTGCAGTGTCATTATCGTCTGGATACAAAGTATTGCATCCGTTCTCATGAACTGTTAATAATTTTTTTATAACTATCCTTGAGTTATATTGTTGTACTTGACTTAATGATTTCTAATAATTTCCTATTAGATTCTATTTTATAATACATTCATAATTGGAGGATATGAAACTCCCGCTAGCATTAATAGCTATAGTTGAGACCCGTATGATTCATTGCAGTGCATACGAGAAATCTCAAATAAAATATATGTGTCTTTGTCTATGTGTCTAACTACTCCACGCTATAACAAGATAGATAGAAAAGAAGTACGTCTGCTGACTATAATATAGAGCAATGTAAAGATGTATGTCGAAATCTATATGTATATAACCTACAATTTAGTGTTAACTGTCACTTTATATTTTAGATTATTCTTGCTTTATGATTGTTGCTTATAGGGTTTTCAATTAATTTATTGTAAGTATAAACAGATTTTACAAAACAAGGGGGCCAAACGCATTAAGAAATACATAACTAACTCCTCTGTCAACGATAACTACATGAACCAATGTAAATGCTAGAAATACGTTCACTTGTTTTAATTCAAACGTTATGAATTATACGCTAGCTTACCAGGTCCCAATCTTCCTCACGAAAGCCATTTAACAGCGTAACATCTCCTGGACTATTGTTTTTGATACAGGAAATTTTCTACAAGAAACGTATACTATAACAAATAATTACAACGTGAAAAATATGAATAAATCAAATCTTAATTGTTCTACTAAACCTCTAAATATTTATTAACACCAAAAATCTATATTTTAAATTTTTCTTAAGGACTTTTTTTTCAAACTGGTTCTACATGTTTATTGCATTACCAAACTAAGAAATTCAGCGCTTGTATAACATCTGAAAGAAGAAAGTCAGTACCTGACAACGTAATCAAAACTTACATGTATAAATCCTCAGTAATCAAGTATTTGCTTTCTCTGTTCTTCCCCTGGTCTATCTGAGCTCCCTCCAGTACCTAATCCAATATTTTGATAAAATAAACGATCATGTTCTACTCCTCCTTTTCTAGCAAGCTGTTCTGTTAATACTTCCCGAGAAAAGTCCGCGACTAGTTTGTTTTCTTTTGCATCTGGATCATCTCTTATTGGAACTTGTTGGGAACTTATTTTTTCATGAGGACAGAAATTCTTGCGATCTATTCGAATTTGTCGTTCGGGAGGTCCCCAGAAAAACTGAGGTTTTAATAGTGTTATCAGTAACTGTAAAATAAAAGGTCGGCATCACTGGTGCATTAAGAACTGCAATGGTAGCAGTTTCTGTATGTCATTGTTTAAAAGTTTGAAATAAAAACATGTTAATTAAGAAGAGTAAGTATTGTTTGAACTTAATTATTAACTGAGAGCAAACAATTAATAAGTTAAACATAAGGTCTAGCTGTAATTCTTAATAAGAACCTGGGTGTGATGGAAGGATACAAGGTAAATCTGCAGTACTATATAAAAGAAAAGTGATTAAAAAATTATAATGAAATACAGATTTGGGTGAATCGTACTGTCGACGAATAAAAGTACCAAAGAGAAGTAAAATAAACGCTGTAAACGCCAAGTTGAAGAAATCTGCTGTTTCGTAACATATTCAAAGAAGTATGCTTTCATGTTAAAATACATGTAGTTTGCTGTACTTTAGTTGAGAGGAAGCGACCGACGTATTTATATCAAATAAGATAAATTTATAACCTTTATTCTTTATAGGAGTTCTGAAACCGCTAGGCAACGTTAATTAAAGCAATAACAAGGGTCTTTGTGCTTGTTAATCAAATTCCGAATTCCTTTTGTTATGAAAGACAATTCTATGCTAATTTGAAATTAAATATTTAAATAAAAATCAATTTGAAAAAGGTATTTTGTACGGAACCAAAACAACAAGTGTCCAACTATAGTTTTAGGTGGCTGTGGAAACAAACACCAATGTAGAATCTTATACTGTGTCCCTGAATTGACATTTCAAATTGTAACAGGAAATTAATTCCGTTTACGTATTTAAAGTTTTGTTGCAATTTGAAACAATAATTAGTTTAAAATTCTTATGCATTTGCAGAATTTGCTAAAAGCATAGCAACTAAAGATTGGGGTATTCAACAGATGCGTGACACGAAGACTTTCTGCAAAAATTGTTGGATTGTTAATCGGCATCTTTTCGTCGCTATCGAAGAACAATCTTCAATTTCCAGCGCATCGTGTAATGTTAGCATGTAACAGTTTTTTTGACCACTGCAGAACATCAACGAATTTTTAATTCTAATAACTCTAGTATAGTCATTAATATCATCAAACCATTTTTAAATCAATAAATACCAGTATTGGTATTGTACGTGCTAATTGTTATACAGAAATGCTAGTTTGGTTGCTAACATCAGGCGCTGAATGTTAATACAATTATTATCAAGGCCAAGCAGCTTTCCTGTTTCGTGCATAGCACATCTGCACTGACATTAGCTAGAGCTCTCGTCGAGAACGATTATGGAACTAATAAGGGTTCTGGCATATAACTTGCGTCTCGCCTTTGTGCGGTAGTAAAGCCCTAGTGCGCTGAACACTAGGTTTTGTGTTTTAACGATGCGCTTTTATCTTGTCGTATTTTCTTTTCTTCTGTTATAACGTTCCTTTTAAAGACGTTTTTTAATGACTTCTAATAAATAACTTCGTTTGGATAATTCCTTTGATAAATTCAATTAATAATTCTTTGGACATTTGTGTAAATAGCATTTAAAATGTTCGTTTAATAATTTCGTAAAAGTTACGATAAAACATGTTTTTCAACGCTTCGTAGAAAATCTTCAAGTAGATATTCATTTTATAATTCTCAACTTTTAAGAAGTCGTTTTGTATTATTTGGTTTTATAAAAATAAGGCAGCGTGTATGCTGTATTTAACGAAGATATAAATTCTACTTTTGCACCTGCGAGTATCAACTTATGGTTCATTCACGTCAACTTTGCGATAGGGTATCGATCCAATATGAATGTCCTTCAACCGTACGAAGGATAGTTGGATTTTATGTAATGTTATGGAAAAAACAATAAATTGGAATTTTAAGGAAACGTTCTACAAAGTATGTAGAAATTTTTATGGTTCGGAAATTAAGTCCGATGATGCATTGATATGGTACTGTTGAAACTTTTGTTCAAGATTTACACACAGTAGAACATCTAAGTTTAGTATTGGAATTTGGTTGGTCCAGTTTGTGCGTATAACAAAAACGCATGGAAGTTAGTACGGTCCGGTCCAAGGGTCACGCAGCTGTTTGTGTTCCGTGGAATATGTAGATTTTACGTTACTTGTTTTCTGAAAATGTATGTATTAACACCTGCCCTAACATGTTGTAACGACAACATGTAAACAACACCTGTAGAGCCAAGGTAAGAGATTAGAATTATTCTTGCATCACGTCTACATTTGGTGATCTTTGATACGAGGCTGCTTCAGAAAATATTTTTGTAACTATCTATTATCAAAAATCCGTTTCGCAAATTAAGAAGCACCTTAGTAAATTTTTATTGTCAATACTAGTTCAGTATAATTACAGTTATTAAATTTTATGAAGTTAGGCAAACCTAAAGAGTTCTTATTGATGTTTCATATATGCATGATTTCACTTACAATTTTTGGATAATAAATTAATAGACAAAGTAGTTAAAGTTTTATAAATATGTAAACAGAAAAAACAGATTTGATATTTCTGGTATAGATTCAAGTTAAACTTTTGTAAATAAAGCAACATTTAAAGTTATTGATATTTTTCTTTAAATATATAATCCTACCTTATGAGTAGATGAAACTTGTATTATCTTTTCTTAAACACGAATTTTATATTTACAATTTTTATGAAAGGACAATTTTAATTAAAGAAGCAACATTTAATTTTCTTAATTAATTGTTTTATTCTGAACAAGTACGTTCAGAATTACGGTAACAAAGTATAAGATCAAATAGAGTAAAGTGGTAAACCCAATTTAACAAGAAGCTTTGAGAGCCTTTTTAGAATTTGAAGCATAAAATCTGTGTTCATATTATTGTTGCCTGATTAATCTTTGTTGTTTTTTTATATGAGGTAGCAAGAGAATACCTCTTGTGTCCTCATTCTTGTATATGTAATTAAATTTTCTTTACAGCTCCTGCGTTAGCAGTTAATACGGTATTCTCCCCTAGGGACGCCCAAGTCCCCTAAAGAAAACCCTGTGTTTAAAGTTAATGACTTGGTGGCGCCTATTCGAACCCCTGTTTTGTTGAGAATCTAGCCCTAGTAATAAAATAATGCTTTGTAAAAAGAACCACGACCAATCCTCATAAGCTCTGCCCAAGGAATAGACCCCTAGCATAGTCGGAAGATATTTGCGTTCCATCATTTTAAGGAAATCCTTCCTTAAAGGTTACTGGTCACATTTGGGGATATAAAAATAACTCCAAACTAGATAACCCAACCAGTAAATTTTATAAAATTACGTTATAAGCAGAAAAACCAATCACAACATTATCACCAAAAATTTTAGACCGCAACGATACAAATACAAATGTGCAGGAACTTCTAACTGTCTGATTATGCATCCAGTTGATATTTCCTTCAGAACGTCAACGAGAATGTCGTAGATCGTAGTTTCTTCACATACCAAAAGTGGTTTCAGGCAGAAAGTTACGAAAACTCACAGAATATAGAACTGTAGTCTATAGAAGACCCACGTTATTTCAAAAAATTCAGCTTGCACCTTAATTTGGCGTAAAGCTTATTATTAGGGGGGCCTTCCAGTACTACAAAAAAAAACTTCTATTACTTGTAAACAGCGTTTGTTTAAAAGGGTTACAATAGTAGAATCTGCGTTCTTCGCAGGCTACAGAATCTAACTAACTGTTAAATATAGGTTTGAAAGTGAAGATTATTACTACTCAAACAGAGGTAAATGTTGATCGCGTGCATGCATAGAGAGCGTACTAGGTGTCCCAAAAATTACAAACATAATAAAATAATTTACGTTTTAAATTATTACTGTAAATTAATTATTACTCGTTTAGCTTTCTAAATTACGGCATATTAGCAAACTAGGCACTCTCATGTATTCAATTTCGAGTTTAACTCGGGAAAACGTCACCAAGCAAGTCATTTCTTCAAGCATCTCACACATTTTTGACCTTCATGGGCTCTTGGCTTCTTGTACCATCGTGGCAAAATCTGTTTCAACCACTTTGGTTGGAAAGGTTGTCGTGGAATGATCCGGTTCCAAACCACCTACGAGTAAAATGGAATTTACTGTCGCGAGACCTGCCAGTTCTCAACGATCTTCGAATTGTGCGTCCAGTCACGGGAAGTAGAATTACATGGATTGTCTGATGCATCTGTCTATGGGTACGGTGCGTGCATTTGCGTGAAGTCCACTAATTCCAATGGTATTGTTCAGGTTCATCTATACTGGAGAATTTGATAACGGTAGTGCAACTAATTTTATCAACAATTTTAGCGGAAGTTTCAAATACATAAATAAAGCAAGTGCAAGACAAAAGTACTTACCAATTCAGCATCAACTGCAAAAGATTAACAGGAAACCACTCTTCTACTAAATTCAAAAAGGGCACCCTTAATCAAGATAACTATTGGTGGCGGCGGACGAGTTCGACAGGTGGCTACTGATATTGGAACGGCGACACAAGTTTTACTTATATATTGGAAACAACACCTTTCCGAGCAAACTACGATCAGCAATTAAATATGTAACTTAACTTTCAACATCTGCGAGTTATCAACTAGATAAATGAACTATATAATAACTAATGTTAGAATTTCTATTTTAAATAAAATTAGCTTGATGGCGTCAACATATACTGTGCGCTAAATCCAAGATAGTTGCAAAGGGAAGGATAAATACCTAACTATTTATGGTCTAGAGTATTGTTTATGACAAGATATAATTTCGAAAACAGTTTCGACGAGAAAGATAGGTAACAAACCATTCGTGGTTGGAAACGTTAACCAGGTATGGTAAAATGTCAGAGATATTTTTCAGGAAAAAGTAACTAGCCAACCATTTATAGTCATATATTAATTAGATAAAGTAAGATCTTCGAGATTACTTTAAAGACAAAGATATACATAAAATATTTATGATTTAACCTAATCAAAATTCAAAGAAAAGATAACGTAAAAATTAGTTTTGGTTCGCAGAACTTATACTTGTCAATGCACACCGTCCCTCCTACAAATATAGTAACAGAAAAGAGACTCCCAAGGACGTAGAGTGATTCCATAGAAACCTGAAAATGGGGTTTTCACTTATGCTCTCCCAAAAGGAGAAGTTTCGTGAAGCGGTACTCGTTAGTACGAACAGCATAAGGGACCAAATAAAAATGGGAATACAGTCCCTGCATGCCTCCGCGTTGATTACGAAAGAATCCGACCACAGGCCAAATCAAATAAAGAAATGCACTGCTGGTGGATTTAATGTAAATCAGCGGAATACAGTGACGATATACAGCTAGACGGAGGTTTCCCATACTCGTGAGGCAGCAATCCGCTAACTATGCAGTGGCTTAGAAAGTAAAAGGAAAAATAGAAGAGAGAAAAAATAAAAGAAGTTAGAATATTTGCAACTTTATAGCAACCAGGTAAAAGATAGAAGAGGAAGAGCTTGCATTGAGCAATAGTGATAGAAAAAACGGCGAATAGCGAAGCACTACTCGGCCAGCCAAATTTTAGTCAGCAGTCTGGAGTGGCAGAGCACCACTCTTTTGTGAAGGGCGATTATCTCTGGACTAAGACAGATCCAACAAAGAAAAAAGTAAAGTTGAAAACGAACATAGAAGGATAAGAAAAAGTAGAGGTTTAAGATAAGCATCTTAGAGAACGGGTGTAAAGTAAAGAATGTCCCTATTAAAACAAATCAATTTGAGGGACCACCTGCAGAGTTAACTATAAGGTAAGTCCTATTTAAACTAGGCTCCAAATGAGACCTAGACACTTGTTCAAATATTTAGGATACATAATTTTCTTAATTATATCCCATCTACTACAGTACTACCAAAAATTAGCTTTTTCATTTTCCAATAATAAATCCTACCTTTGGTCATAAATAGATAAATAGTTTTTTTACACGGAGAAAGATATAGATAATTTATTTTTTTAAGGTAAGGGCAAGATAGGATAACAGCTCAGAGATAATTGCAGAGTGAAAGATAAATACCTAACCAACTATGGGTTAGAGTATTATTTGAGGTACGATAAGATTGCTAAGATACTTTCAGGAAAAGACAATCAACCATTTATGGTCATATACTAATTAGATGAAATAAAATTCGTAAGATAACTTTGAAGAGAATGGTATACCACTAAACATTGAATTAGCTTAATAGTTTAGATAAGATAATGTATTAAGAAAGAATTTTTTTATTTAAAAAAAAATAACGTAAAACCTAATTTTGGTTCAGAAGACTTATACTTATCCAGGACTCTCCAGTGGATAGAGAAAATTCCTTAGGAGTTTGAAATGAGGTTTTTACTCATGCCCTTCAAAGGAGAAGTTCCGTGAAGTGGTACTTGTTCATGCGAACTACATGAGGGGCCAGATAGAAAGGTGGATTGCAATATAGAAGCTGTCGTTTTGTTAAAATGCCAAATTGTTACGCATTATTGTTTTTCCGTTAGGCGTCAATTATTGTTAACCCAAGCCGTAATTTATTACGCTACAAAGTTAGTCACAATTTATTACCGTCAAACGGCAATAGATAACAATCAAAAATATTCCAAAGGCTTACATGGCTTAATAGCTAGAGCGTAGACAACCTCCGCTAATCCTCAAGTAGATGCGCGTGGCGTGGTGTCAGTTTCGTATGTTTAATCCAGATTCCGGTGACGAAGTGAGTTGAACCTGCACTTTTAAGAAACAAAAAATATTTGCAAGATATTTGGACAAGTAAAGGAAGAGCATAAAGGTACATTTTGCACTTAATTAACGCGCACTCGCGTTTAATACTTCAATATTTCGGTAATCGGAAGTAAGGTCCTTCCTTAAAACGCATCGTTCACACGAACTCGTCGGTGTCCCCATCCTAAAACGTCTATCATTCTTAAGCGCGCTGGCCACACCTTTATTTTGCCTTAGCACAAAGACAGAATAAATTAGGGGTTATTGGCCTATAAAACGTAAGAGCGGAAAACCGCAATTTTAGCATAACTTATTTAAATATGAAAAAAGTTTCCTTATTCCTAATATTAAAACGAAAGGTTTGTGTAGGCACATGCGTAACAAGATCAGCTCCGATAAGCAAGCGACTTTTTAGTTTTGTTAAATAAAAGATCGGCGATCTTAATGTTTATGAGTATATTAAAATTGGACTTATTCATTTCGACCGTAGGAATTCAACTTGTAATTTCCAGTATAACAAAACAAATTAAATTTACACTGTATGCATTGTGCTAAGATTTCATATTGACTAAGCATTTGTATTGTAAAATCGAGATTGTATTGTCTAATTCCGAGACTGCAAATTCGGTTTTGATTTTGTTTAATTTGAGTTTATTGTAAAGATCCACAGTTACGAATGAAGATTGTGAGCCGCAATTTAAAGAGCTCTGCGGTTAGTCTTGCACATCCACACATGCGATAGAAAGTAATACATGACCTGTTTCAATGAAACTTGATGAAGATAGATTTTTTAGTGTTAACTAACTTGTGTTTGGGGATCTTGGTAGCCACAGGCTGCTTAACCCCCTTCACTGAGTCTCGGTGAAATAGAGCATAAAATTAGAAAACAATAGAAGGGGAACCGAATTGTATATAGACCATGTGTGAATTTCAGGGAACTGTGTAGGCTAGTTCAGAATATAAATAAGTGCAGGTACGTGACCAACCAGTTTTGAGACAGAAAACCAACCTAATGACGAAAAAATAAGTGCAGATAAATCTGATGATTATTATAAACAACTACAGTTGTTGGTTGTGAAATATCTGTAACTAATGTTGACTATGCGAAAAGAAATATTAAAAAACTTGGCAGCCACAGGCTGTTTTCCCCCCTTCACAACCACTTAATGTCGAAGAAATAGGGTATATAATTGTAAAACAATAGATGGGAATTGAAGTGCATCTAACAAGAAAGAACAGCGCCTATGATGAAAAACAACAAACATAGAAACAAGAAGAAAATTGTTGAAAGCATATGTGTGGAGTATGCCTATGAAATACGGGCAATAGAAAAAACAGACAGAAAAACGGTAGCAGCCTTTGGGATTCTGTGCCTTAAATGTATGAGGATGGACAGACAAAGTTAATAACAAATAGGTTATAGAAATAGTAGGGGAACAAGGATATCTGTGGAGAAAAATAGGAGAAATAGAAGGACAGAATACGTTCTAAATCATTTTGGGGAATAGTATGGGATATATTACAAGCAGAGATAGGAAAAAGGAGGTAGATGTAGACCTAGATCAGATAGTGATAGATGCAGACTGTGCAAATTTCAGGGAAATGTCTAGGTTAGTTCAGAATAGAAAACAATGAGGGTACGCGTCTAACCAGTTCCACGACTGAAGACCTAATGATGATGATGTAGAAGACTTTTTACGCCGCATATGTAAACGAGTGTGATGGCTTCATTTACATTTCCTTTAAGTACGGAAGCGCCAAATCTTATTGTTGTAACCGATTTTTAAACAATTAGGACAAAGATATCAGGACTTTGCAACGTCGTACCTTTCATTTAGGTTTAGTTTTATAAATTTGGTGCAGTTATAAATTGTATGATCACTTTTAAAGCATATGTAGGAAGGCGTCGTGTTGAAGAAAACCCTTAGTATTAACCAAATGTTTTGATTGAGTTTGGAGTTCATATATGTAAAATAGATTTCCGCATTTTCTCCTGTGTGGTGATTCACTTTGGTTAGTGATCTCTATAAAAAAATACGGCGGCATGCATGTTACTAGTTTGATCTCTGTTTTTCAACCCCGACCCAGCTCATACCGACTGCGAGTTAAATAAGCTTATCCTTAATCTTTTCTTTTTACTTTAAGCTAGTTTATAATCTTTCTTACTGCTAGCTTTTCATCTAAACTGGAATCTCTTAACTTTACGGGGTCTCTGTTCATCCCCTGGACTCTTCATTAAAAGAATACGTATTACTGTCTAGAGCAGAGTGCATTGAATATTGGACAGATTTTTAATCTAAATTCAAAATTATCTTTCAGATCCTTAAAAATCTAAATACTTACGTTTGGTGTACCAAACCTAAATATTATGTGCATAATTGATGATGATATACCAATTACGAGAATTGAGTAACAATACACGTATTCATATAGAGCACCACCATAATCGTGTAAGAGTACTTCAAAATCTGCTTTTAGAAGTGTCCTTCTACCACTAGTTAACATGACCAATATACTTAACTGAAATAAAAGAAAATAGCATTACTATTTTGTATAATGTGACATTGTCATTGCTTTGCTCCATATTCTCAAAACCTTAATCCAATTTAATATATTGGAAGAGGCCCAGTGGAGAGAAAGAAACAGTGAAGACGAAGACACGATAGCTTTAACTTGTACCTAATCTAAAGCAGTAAACTGTTAACTAAGAAAATGAACGGTAAAAGACGCACCGGGAATTTTCTAAAGCTCGGAAATCCGCTGTGTACTAGTTGTGTAAATAAAACTATAAACTAATTGTGTAAAAAACAATTGATGATAATACCGTTAAAGGCGCAACAAAAACAAAAATTATAATACTGTTTGTAACGCTTTGTGTTACGCCAGTAAATTTGAATAGATACACGAAATATATAGACGCGTCCTGTATGACAGATTTCACAAATTATTAATGTTAATCAAGCATGATATTTCAAGTTGCTATAAGATCATTTGGCCAATAAGGTATAACATTATTTCTTTTAAATACATTGTACACTTAATAATCTCGACCAATGACTTAATTTAAAACCGGACAGAGGTCGTCAGTTCAGACCACCAAAGACATTTAAAATAATACCATATTTCAACACAAATATAAATTACGTACAAATCAATGTGATAATTACGTTGTACATGCGCATAGATTAAAATTGATGCATTGTATTACCGGTTGGTTACATAATTAACAGGTTTTATAGCGAGACGAATGACAGTAATTAGTCTCCCGACGAAAAAATAGTTCATTATTCGCGAACCGGTAATTAAAGAAGGTCGAAATCTAGTAATACGAGCTGGAATTAAGGGGATTGAAGGTTGTAAACAAGCAGCTTTAAAATGAAAACATAGATTTCCCGAAGGAAAAATGTACAGTAAATCTAATAACCAAAAGATTAATCCATACACAGACGTACTATAAGTACGCTCAGTCCAAACATTTAACTAAGAGTGTTTATGTACTAACCTTCACCCCGGTATAGTTCTATAACTTTTCTTTCCTTTTAATTTTATTTTTTCCGTGTGATTAACTACTGTTCCATTAAAGATAGGTATGGGCTTCGTCTGCCCAACATGCTTATTGTATACAGTTCAGAGAAAAACAAACAGACAAATAAACGAATTTCAGAAACCAGAATGTACGTTAGAACATAATTCTTTAGAAATGTTAGTTAACGGTCGCCGCGAAGGCTGCAAAAACAGCAGGTGGTTTGAAAGCAAGTTGAGACGGGATACCATTAGCATGGGGCAGACAAGTATGACATATAAGGACGTTGGATAAATCACTCGTTTAAAGTGCGCGACAAATTGTAGAGGCTAACCACCATCTCGATTTTATGCTGCTGTAGTGGGATTTTAAAAGAGACAACAAATATAAGTTAGACGAGGATAACATAGTTGGATGCTAGACCTAAAAGGGGAAAAATCTTTCTGATTGGCTGATTGCAAGTGGAATGAGAGCAATTTCGAGGAGCTTTGTAACCGTTGTATTATAATCAGTATTTTCGGACTAAAAGCGGAGTGGAACAAGAAATTCTTAGTTTTGAAAGATTGTTACAGTTTGTATTTTGAGAGTCAAGTGACAGTGGTGGTGAATTTTAACAAAACGGAGTACTGGAGTAAGGTTTCAACGCTTATAAATACACCAGGAAATGTAAAGGGGTTCTCTTACTTCTACGGTTCGCTTCAAACATACATGGTAACATCTACGTTAATTATTTTGAATTGGTGATAAGTGCAGTCCGTTGTAATTTAAATTAAAAGTGTGAAAGCACAAGTAGGTGCTTATTTAAACGGTGCTGTAAGCAAATACATTCGAATAACGAATAAAAGATGTTACTGGGGTAAGCTAGTGTAGTTAATATTTTCTGAGCGAGAGTGCTAATTGTATGGAAGATTTGGAAGCTTACTAACATATTTGGACAATTATATGGGTAGATATATTGAAAGCGTCTGCAGAGAATTGGATAACGTCTGGATGAGTTTGATGTACATGTAGCAGAGGCAAGTTCGATGGAATGTAACGACGAGGTTTGGTTGGACCACATCTTCAGAGGTGACGGTGCAAAAAGACAATTTGAGTTTATTATTTAAAGATATAAACATATGACGTATAATTTTGATGTAAAGAGTAAACGGGACTTTAGGCTTGTGGAAAACAAAGATGCGATTTATTTATGCATTTAGAGTAACAGGGTTTATACTGAGTTCATCATAGACCAGAGTAAATTTCAATTTAAGGTTTAAAGGTAGGCCCATCTACTAAAACTAAATAAAAAAAATGTTGAAATAAATTAATTCATTAAATTAAAAAGAGTTAATGGTTGATATTGTTAAATTTCATGAAGATGTTTATATTCGATTTTGTAAATGTTGAGCTGGTAACGTAAATTTTTGATTTGTATGAATAAAAAATGTTGTATGTTTCGTTGAATTATTTGAGGAGTAATTTTGTTTGGTAGTCAAGTGAGAAAGAGTAATAATAAAATAGGTAAAGTACCTCTGAAGAAGCTGAAAGCAGAGCTAGCCGTGGTATGCTGATTTAGGGGAGCTTTTTCAGGAGATATTGTAGTGAAAAGTTTTTTTTTAATTTTGTAGGTGTTAACTTTATAATCACGAAATCCACTGCAATATATATATATATATATATATATATATATATATTGCTATGGTAAGAGGGTAGTTTAAGAGTAGATTAAGTCATAGGAATCGTAGGATATATAAATCACTAACTTTAAGAAAATCAAATAATTCCATCAATTATAGGAGTAAATCGACTATTCTACAAAAAGTCAATTGCGAGGACACTGTATATAAAGGATATTTGATCTAATGCATGAGAATGAAGCTCTTTTAGTAATAATCCGATACCATTTAATTAGAATAGTAATGTGTCTGTCGTATAATATGTTTAAGTATAATTTACGAGTAAAGATAAGGTTTTAGAAGCAACTAATTGCATCAAAATAAATAATCGAAAACATAGATAAATTGGCATTCCAAATATTTAATAATTACGTCGAAAATATCAACGCATTTATATGCAATCGCATCTTAATACGTCATTATTAGAAAATGGATACGTGACTAGAAAGAATACATTTGTTCAGAAAACCAACATTCTGTAACAAACAAATAAACACCAAGCGGTTCACTATATGATAAGTTTTGGACTTACAAACATCTTATAACGTTTGAAGATACCTAAGAGTAATTAGAAGATATTTTTGCTGACTTAAAGAAAAGCATAAATTTGGTAAATGTAAATATTCTATACAGGGGAAAATTATTGAGGTTACACAACATTGTACATATAATCAATTATTATATTGTGTGATTTTGAACTGCTTTATTTGAATCCATTTAAAAGGTAAAATAAGATTTATTAGGAAGTCGAGCATTCAGTGAGCTAGTCGTGGTAAACGAATAAAATATAACGTACACATCGTGGGGCTTAATAAGGGATATCACAGAAATTTAAAGATACGCCCAATCGTGGGGCAAATCACAGTAATTAAATGAAGCCCAACATTGGGCCTTAAAGGAAATAAAGTAAATGCATAGCAATAAAAATGACGTCCAACGTAGGGGCTTAGAGGAATTGTAAGGGCACATTACAGCAATATATATATATATATAAATATATATAAATAATATATTTAAATTTACGTTATTCAGATTTCACATTTATTTGAGTCAGCACAAAACTATATGTGACCTGTCTTTGTTCTCAGACGATGAGATCATCGGCGTCTTTATTTCTTTGTAGACAAAACAAAATCACATCTATATTAACTACACTGATGACATCATCTCTAACTTTTAAAAACTGACAAAGGAATTTGACAACCTTTGAATATGAATCAAATATGATACAAAACAATCATACCTTAGATTAATATGTATAGTAACCTAAAAATTATATTTTTTAAAGGGAATAACCCAACCTTATTGGTGGACTTTACTAATGCAGAAACTATTAAAATGAAATGTCATTATAATTATTTCTAAGGGAACGTTGCAAGTAGATTTTTTTATTTGCATTTATTTGTGAACTAAATAAAAATTAGGTCATTGTGAAATCCAATCACCCCAGTGATGGAATCGTATTTGAAAGACATATTTTATTGTACAATTTTATGTAATTTAAACACAACTTTTGGAGTGTTTTTACGGGATTGTAGGAAAAGGTGAAGTGTAATATAGTAAAATTTAGAAAACCAAAAGCAAACGAGACCTATGCTGAGTAACAGTCTTCCATGTATGGAAAACATCAAAGGGTTTGCTGAGACAAGACGATTTGGCGCCCCTTAATTATGACAACAAAATAAACCTTCAAGGGTAAGTGAATATAGTAACGTAGTTTTGTATTTCAGCCATTTCATTATTTCTCTTTCGAATTTTTCTATTTTCTTTTATTATTTCTTTCATATGAACCCCCTCCCGCGCCATTATAGTTAGTCAGTGCTCTCTTAAATTGTTACGGGCTTCCGT
Source organism: Platerodrilus igneus (assembly GCA_036346225.1). NCBI lineage: Eukaryota > Metazoa > Arthropoda > Insecta > Coleoptera > Lycidae > Platerodrilus > Platerodrilus igneus. The sequence goes on along the minus strand of JARFIW010000266.1, from coordinate 9,713,064 downwards.
CCCTCTCGAGCAAATTTAAATTTATTCATTTAACGCTTATTTTACCCGTAACATGTTTTAAACAGGTTTCCTCTAAAACTAGAAGTAGAACATGGAAATAACGCCTTTTTAGTAGAACGCTTAAGTTTCGTTGTTCTGCTGAAGCTTAGAATGATTTGTGTAGTCGGGAGCGGGTAAGCAGGCATATGATTCGCCGCAGTACATTACGACAAATTTCAGATAAAATTTATTTCCTTGTTTATGTATGTAACTACTCCACGCTAGAATAAGATGCATAGAAAAAAGCATTGTCTGTTGAATATAATATAAAGCAATATAAAGATATATGTCTAAATATAGCTAATATTCATATAACCTACAATTTATTGTAAACTATTGCTTTATATTTTAAATGATTCTTGGTTTATTATTGTTTGTTTGTACATGAACTAATTTAGAATGCTAGAAATACGTTCACTGTGTATTAATTCAAACCTTCTAACCGTTCCAGACTATACACGCTTGGACTATTACTTGTTAAATATGTATAAGCAAAATAATTATAAAGTTCGTAAATATGTACAAATGCAAATTTAAATAGTTAAAAATGAATAATTTGTACCGTTTGAAATAGTTCGGAAGTCTTCGGAACTCTTCGGAAGGCTTCGTTGTTGCTTGCGGAACCAAGTAAAGCTTAAACACTTATCGAATGAATATATATATATATATATATATATATATATATATATATACAGTTTAAAGAGGTGTAAAAACTTTTCGGTAGTCTTCGGAGCTTTTCGGATGGTTTTGGAATTGGCTTGTGAGGTCGAGTAACAACTTGCATAACGATAATTAAGAAATATTTACAGTTTGAATAGGTTCAGGCATCTTTGGTGGTCTTCGGAACTCTTCGAAAGGTTTCGTGTTTTACTTGTGAGACAACAAGAGAGTATAAAGAATTATGGTATGGACGTATGTATAGCATGGAGTGGTTCGGAAGTCTTTGGTGATCTTCGGAATACGTGGTAGTGGTGCCTTAGGTCTCGTCGAGCGCGTCGCCGTTGAATTCTACGGGGGTGTTGTCCCGGGGGTAGAGTTGATAGACGCAATTGGTGTCATCACAATAAACGACTTCTCGGACGTAGTTCATTAACTGTCTATTGATGAAGTATAGTGGCGTGCCTGCAGAGAATAAGCAGGCTATGGAGAGCACTGTTCGCGGAAGTTTTAGCTGGCTATGGAGAGCGTTGCTCGCTGAAGCGTTAGCAGACTATGGTGAGCACTGCCAGTTGATTCTTTAGGCTATGGGGAGCACTACGGAATGTCTCTCGGAGAATTTCTGGGTAGCACAAAAAATGAGTTGGAAAATTCTCGCGATTCTTTGGTTTGTTCTGTGTTCAGCCCGTGTACTTTGATATAGTCAACATTCGCCGCGCTGAAAAGTGTAGCGTAGCTAAGTTGTTGTGAGGATGTGACGGGGTCCTTGTTGTCAAAATATTTGAACCTATGGCGGCGCTTGCGTTTTCGTTTTGTGCGGCGGCGTCGGGCCTCTCCATAATCGCCTGCTGCTAGGTGGGATGATTGTCGTCGAAAGGGTGTCTATTCTTGGGACATCCATCCACAGGTATGCCTTTCTGGTTGTGCGCCTTGCACATAATTGGGCAGAACGACACGGGCTGCGTGGTTAGCTCGTGGTCTGCGTGTTTCGGTGTCCAGCGATAAAAAACTGGTGCTGGCTGTGGTAGTTGGTTGTGCTGACCTATCAATCACTGATTAGAATTCTTCCTAAAAGATGCTGGGCAAGAATTCGTCTGCGAACTGGTTAGTTGCAGTTGGCGTGTGTGGCCTGTTGGCGGTGACGGGCGTCACCGTTGTGTGGCCGCGTCGGACCTCTCCATGATCGTTTGCTGCTGGGTGGGATAGTTGTGATTGAAAGGGTCCCTCTTCTTGGGACATCCGTCCACAGGTATGCCTTTCTGGTTGCGCGCCAGTTAAGGTTCGTGGGGGGATTACATAACTTGCCTTGCACATAATTGAGCAAATCGACGAGGGCTGCGTGGTTAGCTCGTGGTCTGCATGTTTCGGTGTCCAGTGGTCGTTAGTTGTGTTGGCCTATTGACTACTGGTTGGAATTCTTCCCGAATGTTGCTAGGCAAGAATTCAGCTGGAAACTGGTGAGTGGTAGTTAGCGTGTGTGGCCTGTAGGCGGTAACGGGCGTCACCGTTTCGTCCCAGTGGAACGTCTTACTGTTATGTGCTTATCAATGTATGGAGCTTTGTTCGTAACCCATCACCACTTTCTGGCGTTGAACCAAGATTTACCCAGAATGATATCCTCAGCGAGGTTTGCAACTACCAAGAAGGTTTCGTAGTCCGTCACTTTTCCGAGGGTGAATGGCGTGCGGAACTTGCCTTTGATTGCCATTTCTGTCCTTGCTTCGGCTAGATAGGCAGATGCATGATAGGGTTCTACCTGTGAACCTGCGGATATTCGATCTTTCCTAATCATTCACGTCCTTGCTCCTGTACCTAGTAGTGCGTTGAAAGTTATCTTCTGTGTGCTGACGGAGATCCTTGGTAGTGGGTCATCGTGGGTAATATTTAGCCGCGCCAGTTCGTTTCGCCCGGCCGGGCGGTGTATTGGCGCAGCTCGTCCGGAGTGTCGTTTCCCGAGTTTCTGGTTGGACAGTCACGGTGCCAGTGTCTTTGAGGGCAGAAGCGGCATCTTGATAGATGTTCTCTTGGGTTGGAGGCGGCTGGTTGGTGTCCAGCTGGACGTTTGATGTCGTTTAACTCCTCGTCTCGGGCATGTTGATGGTTCTTGCAAGAGCACTGTTTGCAAAATCTTATGTAAAGACGGCCTAATCACGTTGGACGCCACTTGTTAGAAAGACACGAAGTGTGGGAGAGAGGGGCGAGTAAAAGGGTGAGTAAGAAGAAGTAGAAAGGTATAGGTCAAAATGAAGGAAGTGAGAGGATGGAAGGAAGTGATGGATAAAGAGACGTAGGGGCGCGAGAAAGAGAGCAAGGGGGGACCGACAGCGAGAGAAAGTGTTGAGAAATAATCTTCTCTTTTTAAAAAGGGAATTTATTTAGTGGTGATTGATTGAATACATATTGTTGGTATGTACGTGTTCCTTATTGGATAGTTTTTATTTCTTTTATTTCATAAACTGTTTTAATTGTTATTTCAACGTCTGAAACTTATTTACATTATTGCGTACAAAAAATGAAATAAAAATTAATTGTCATTTCTTACCCAAAGTATGATTGGAATGGCAAACCACATCACTCGCCAAAATCGCATTGGCCTTGCTCCAGTTGTAAAATGTATATCATCACAAAATCTATTTACGCCATAAACATAGAAAACCATAGTGCTCTGAAAAATAAAAACCATTATTACAGTAATCTGGGGCTACTTGCTCCTTCATGAGTTGCTTTGTATCGAAACGAATAAGGATGTCGACCGGCTCCGTAAATGTACCAAATGCTACATATCGGTCACCAATACGCATTACAGATGACGATATTCCTGTTTCAGTTGAGATTGTTAGTCAAACAAAAAAAGTGTTTATAATTTGTGAATTCTTTAACGACGGCGACGTTATTAAATCTGTGACTACCTGTGGTATTTTATTACATATTAAGGTAAATAATACTGCAATTTATGTTTATACGGTAAAACGCACGGGTCAGGCAGAAATCAAAAGAAGAGTAAAGTAAGGACCCGCACGAATCACGATGACGTATAAAAAGATATAAGAAACTTAGAGGTGCCGTGAGTTACATATCCCCCAAATTAATATATATGTATATTCAAATGCAATTATTAAATCTTAAGAAATAGATGTTACATTGTATAATTGAAGGGCACATTATAAAAGGTTAATGAAAGTTCATAATCAGACTTGAGCAAGGAAGCAACTACTTTGTATTGCAGACATAACATGATGCTGCAGGTGCAGGTCACAATAGATTATAAGAAACCAATTATTAGAATTAAGATTACTAAGAAGTAATACAGTGTATGTTCATCAAGAAGTTACAGACATGAGATCTGCACTCCCCACAGCACGATGCGAAGGCAGGGATAGCATAAATACCCTGAGGCGCCTAAGATGACCGGTCAGTCTCGAACTTCATAACTTTAACATTGTTGGTAGTTCAAGCTACTCACCGTAATTTTTAATTATTACTTATTGATAAGTATCTTCAAGTATTTTGTCAAATTCAATTAGTTTAGTGAATATAAACGTTTGAGTTAATTGTAACAAAGAAAAAATTCATTCTTGTAATTTTATAATTGAAAATAAAGATTTGATAAAAGAGGTTTTGGCGATACAAATTTTTAAAAAGAAACTCCCAAATGCCCAAAACCTATCTCGTGCTAACTCAAAACCGGAGTGTAGGGTGGTTCACATAAACAATGAACGTACATCGCCATCAAATTTTTATTGACAATAAACACAAAAAATTTCTATTTAAAAAAAGAATTACATTCTACGGACAATTTTTAATAATTGATGTACAAAGTGCGCATTTCGTATTGTAACATATAAAATGGATCGGTAATGAACAAAAAAGGTACTACTTATAATTTTTTTAAACAAACATTTTCGGTTATACACAGTACATTTAGAGCAATTTCTAATAAGCAATTTAAAGTAACAAGAAACACTAGTGAAGATAGTTTCAAGGCGGATTTTTGTATACTGCTCCGCCCGTCTGAGTAATATAATTTGAGTTTTTGTGGTGCATGGGTTATGCATCAACGTCAAACGCTGATAAGCAATAATCTTTTCAGATGAAAAGGCAACGTAACCTACCTCCATGAGCCGAGATACTTAGCTTGCACCTAAATCAGTTGATGTGAATTAGCAAAACATCTTTATCTCGATCGCTGAGGAATCGTCACTACGGTAGTTAGTATCGTTAATGCTACAACCATAACGAAAACAGCGGACCTACGCAAAAGAGCTTTTAGCCATAAATAACTATGTAGAAACCTAGCAATGCATAGAGAATATAAGCTTATCCAAAAAAGCGACATCACTTTTAAACTAAAAGCATCAGGAACACAGACAATACATCTTAGGATGAAATGTAGAATAGAAGTGAACCCAGTTTACAAAACCAAATGACAATCGATTTATTAGGATATCACATGTCAAGGAACACTTCTAGAGTATTTGTAATGCATATATAGATAAAAAAACCGGCAAATTTGAATTCAAACGCCTTCGCTAATCACACATGTAGAAAATTTATTCTATACTATTTTTAATAAAGTGAGTACATACTCTCAGAAAGCAAAGATTGTTTATAACCAAATATATTTGCGCTGTTATATAAAATAATAGAAATAGATTGAGCTACTTAGACTTAAACTAAATATACTAATAACATTCACAGGGTGTTGAACAAGCACTTATTTCAATTGTACTAGAATGAGTTTTATGGGAACAAATCAAGTTATTAAATTATAATACGTGATTAGGGTGTCTCCTATAACAGATAGTTATACAAAATATTGAAGTGAAAGTGTGAGAATATTTGAAAAAGTCGTACATTGAACGACAAAAATATTCTTAAAATTTTATAGAAGCTTGGGTAGTTTACATTTAATAACTGGCTATTTCATTCTAATATTAAAATAGTACATAAATAGTAAAGTACCTAGTACATTCTTTTACAACCAGCAATAAAGATTGGGACTTGACAGTCAGCATATTAGATTAGAAAAATACCGACTCATTTCAGCTTAGAAAAGTGAATTTCTAACCATTCACACGGATTGAAGGAAACCGAAATCATTGTAAATCGCTCCAGCAGCAGAAACGTATAAGACAGTAAAAAATTTAAAGCGTACTGGCCAACCAATAAGGCAGATGTCCATATTTAATAGAAAGTGTGAAAATACATATAATTGGTTTCACGCACTGAAATATCCCTGACCTGGATCTTAAAACAGTTCAAGTCGTTCAAATCGTGTGACGGAGGAATATCGGGTAACCTCCTGAAATATTATAACTTATAAATGCCGACAGAGGGCATCATTCGGATCTTTAGTTAGGCGATTGATAAGCAACCATCCTCGGGCGAGTGAAAAGGTTAAATAATTTGTAACAGTAGCTTTGAAATTAAGATTTGTAGTGAAACAAGTTCCTAAACGCGAAAGTAATCGTGGATTTGAGAAAAGTGCGGTTACGAGTGAATGTTGTTCCTGGAGCGGATACTTTCCTTCAACGCTAGTTGAATTAATGGATTACTGACAACCTCATATTTGTCTTGCACGACCAGATCACTTGACCCTTGAATCCGATCAACAAACTGTAAGTCATAGAATTTTTGTTTTTCTCCTAGTATATATTTCTGTTGATGTATATTTTATTAGTAGTTGTAAAAAAATGTATTAATATTAAGAGGACTTTTACGTTGGTGCACGCTTAGTTAAAACTGTAATGTAAACAAGAGATTCTAATACATGCAAGCACAATAATTGTATTTGTATAAATTTATATGCACCAGTTAAATTGGTTGAAATACTATAATCAAATAAACTTAAGATGCTTATTTTCTTTTAGATTTATGCATACTCGGCAAATTAGGGATATAGTTTTGCTATTTATTTATGTTTGTTAAATACTCTTATTTATGTTTGGAAAATATAGGTTAGATGAACAACTTGGAGTTTTAATATTGTTTGTGTTTATATTAAATTAGTAGGTGAGAAAATAGTGTACACAAAGCCCCATCAACCCGTGTTAACAGAAAGCTCCTAATGTTATCTCATTATTGTAGAATGCCTATAAAACTGGAACTAAGGAAATATTGCGAATAGACCACCTAATAGTTACAGAAATGTTTAGATACCATGAGATGAGATGAAATTACCCATAGAAAATCTGAAATCTGATATGAAATTTTTCGAAGGACCATAATAAACAAGTCGCAACATTGTTAAAGATCTGGTAACCAAGCGATATTTATCCCTACAGAAAATCGATTTTCCAATGGCTTTATTTCACCGAAGAGCTATGCTTTTCAATAGATTTCTTTGAATTAGGGATGATTATATACAATATTTAAATATGGAAGTACACTCCTGGTCGTGACTGGGTGACATCTTTTATGAAGTATAATTCTATTTTTTCGGAATGTTTTTGCACACGGAATGGAACTGAAATAAACGAAAATACTATTCAGAATTATATTTCTAAATTCAGCAAATAATTAAATAACGTTCCATCAAGTCACATTAGGAACAATTGTTTACGTGTTTTTGCGCCTTATTTTGCTAATTAAATATAGAGGATTTCCAATCCTAAATGGGAAGTACATTTCCCATCATAGTTTAGCTATTAAGAAGGTCATGACGCATCGTAATTATAGTTTTGAATTCCCATGCACTGTTAGAGAAATAACTTATAACTTATGATATGTATTTAATCGCATAAAATGTTTCTTACGTTTTGAAGAATGTGCGTCACTGCTTCAACCAATAAGAACAATACATTTGGTTTTCCAATGCTCCATCCGAAAGTACTACATGGCCAAGAAGCGAGTTTTTTACCTGAAAATTTTGAATTTTTCCGAACCTTTGCTTTTCCAAGTAAGGGACCTACATTTTACCTCTCATCCGAACGAGGGTGTATTTTTTGTGACAAATACTCGTCTAACATTTTTCGAGCGGAGCGTGGCGGGATTCTAACACGGAACCTTGTGCATAGTATCACACACATACCATCTGAGCCACGGAGCCGCCAACCAATGAGAACAGCGATATAAAATTAAACTTTTACAAGTTGGTGAAAACAAGCGTCATGATCGTGGCAGATTGTCTTGGACTTTTGTACCGAACAGAGGTAGTGACCAGTTAGAGCGGAATGCAGTAAAGATACCTGTAAAACCCCTTAATCTTTCCTTCTATCTTAATACCTTTTGTGTTTTGTTACGTTGTTAGTTAGCAACAAAATTTACTGCGAATTTAAAGAAAATAGTTCATCGACCTCAAATCGGACCGGAACGTGCCTACTAAAAGACTAATATATAGTTTGTCTATTTTGTATTGAAAATTTGTGTAATATGACTACGCCCTCTGTACGGTAACGCGATAAACTAAAGTACGTTTACCTGTAACTGTCATTTCGCTATAGTACTTTAGCGAAACAAATTTATAGAAGATCAATGTTAAGCAAAAGTTTATATGAAAAGATGATGTAAAATTTTTAAAAATCAGGAATTAGTTTAAAACTACAATATCTCTGATGTTCGTAGGAAGTGCATCCGATGAACTTCTTCTGCCGTATGTGGTTTATAGATCAAACTACATGTAAACAATTTGGATGGAAAGTGGATCCATAGGACAACGGTTGATTTAACGTTGTTGTATTTAATGATTGGTTTAAGAGTCGGATGTTTTCCAAACTGAAGAAAGTTGATGGAAACAAGGTTCTGTTGTGTGAATCTATACTGTGTCTGTACTATAGTGTTGTGATAATTCCGTAACAGGGATGTGCCCACCTATAAATAGCCCACCTCACTCGACATCGCGATATTCCTTAGACCAACAAAGAGTACAGAGAAACTATTGTTAAGAGTGAAAGCAAATTGTAAATTTATTTAATAAATGTATTTACCTTTCCTGCTGCCTGTATTTGTATTTTTTATGCAACACCATACATAAACATACGCAAACTATTTTTGCTAATTTTATAAGAGAACTTTCTCGTATTTTTTTGCTTCCCAAATGCTACTATTTATTTTGAGATTTAATAACAGCTTTAGCTTCAACTCTTATTCCTTAAACTCGTATTACCTCAATTGTGGTACTTAATATGGACGTTTCGTCAATGCTTTGCATATTCATCTATAACGCGAGCGCTTTACTTCAGGAACCATCAAGTAGTAGAAATACTTTAATTTCAGCTAGTTAAATAAGGTTTTGACACGAAAGCAATCTGTAAAAGTTAAAAACTTTGATAGTTTACATTTAATGATATTGTTATTGAAATATGAATTTAAACCAGAATGAATGATTAAAATAGAAAAGTACTTTGTTACGTTAAATACAAGCAATAATAAATATCGGAACTTTACACCTCTTTATTAAATTCAAAAAAATTACACATAGACACCGGGAAATAACTATCATAATAAAGTTATTTGTATAAATTCACACGGGATTAAAAACATTAACCATAGAGACATACACCCTAAGAACCACAGACCTATAAACCAGCCACAATATTAGTGTGTTAAGAATGGACGAATGACTCACCGTTCGGTACTCCCTTTATGTTTGTTGTGGTTTGTTTAGCATTCTTCTTAATTTTCTTTGGGAATTAAACCACGCATAGTTTTTTAATTCATCTTTATTTACGTTTTCCATGACCTAGAATCGTTGTCATAGTTTTTAAAATCATTTTATTTACGTTTCGATCCATGACCTAGGATCGTTGTCAAAATTATTTTGACAATTATCCTATGAGTGGTTCTCAAAGAAGATTAAGAAGAATTGCCTTTCGGTGTTAAATGTAAAATCGTGGGAACAAAATGACCGTTAACATAAACAGAATAACATTGACCTTGAAAGTATAATTAGTTTAAATACAATCCGTGAGAACAAAAATAGTAGCAACGACCCCGAAACGAACAACTTATAAAAACTAACGAATAATAAAAGGGGATTTCATTTATGTGTCGGATATTTGATACTAGACATCAGTCAGCAGAGCTTCGAATCGACATAGAAATCAACATTGTGGTACGGAACGACGTTGAGCACCAAGCAATTAACGAGACGGTATTTAAGCCCTAGAACTGCTAGTGAAACAATTTTCGAATGCAAGTACAGAAACGCCGATGTGATATACCCATAGTTAATGTAAAAGTTTCCCGTGTTAGATCCTTTTGTGCAACTATAGTTGGATTTTATCTTTAACGATTCCTGTACTGGATATCGACGCAGCTTTTATGAGAACAAAAAACTGTAAGTCAATTAAATTTCTGTTTTTCATCTTGTAATTATCACATGCTATGTTGTTTTGTTGTATCTGATAATTGTGTTTGATGGTAATCAAAGTAATGGGTCGAGTTTATTAATAATAAAAACTATTAACATTCGTGCATGCATGCTTATTTAGAACGTATTGTAAACATAGAATTCTCATATGGAGATGTTCATTATTGTAAAGGCATAATAGTGTAATGTTAACATTGTTTGCAGGTGGTATTTGGAACAAAAAGTAGCCCCACCTGTTGCCGGCGCCTGTGTAGCCAGCTGGCTCGAGTTACGGAGTCTGCAGTGAACATGAGAAATGAAGAGTGGTTCTTCAATTAAATTTGTAAGAGCAATACAAAAATTAAAAGGGGTAAATACAGATACAGGAGGGCACCACATCTTACTGTAATAATAAATACACCTTAAGGAAAGATGCGGAAACCCTTAAGTATACCTGGATTATGTTGCCTGCAAAAAATTTTAAAATTTTAATACCGAACAACAGAGCAAACCATTAACGAGAGCTGTAATAAAAGTTAGATTTTTAAATAAAATACAAAACACTATTTGTGCCTTACAGTGTTATATAAAAAATAAACAGAGGCAAAACTGTATCAAAAGTTTCAGATGTTAATATGGAGTGTTTTCTCCTATTTCAAAATACTTCCTGTTTCTTAACGCTAGTAAATCTTAACTCCAAAAATCGAAAGTGAACCACCTTTTTTTCATCGACCACTGAGCTTACATTCTTTGAAGTAATTCATTTGACTTTACACCTATATTTTCTCATGTAATAATTCAATAAAATTTCATAGTTCAATAATATTGTATTCAAAAAATTTTTTATTTTTTCAATATTTTATAAACAAGTAACACACGAGCTTTTATGTTTGTATATTTTAATTATGTATATGAAATAACAACGAAGGAAAGTGTTGTGACTTTCTTTTTAAACTGTTTTTAACGGGGGACTGCATTGAACATTAAATCAACCGCAAAATACTATAATTAAAAGGTTGAGCATTAAGGTGAACATTCGGATATGACAAATATGACAAACTTCAACTTGAACTACTGTGTAAAATTCTCCGGGGCGAATTGGTTTTGAGGGTTTTTTCCTTTTTTCCATTTAGTTAGCATGGCATTTTTCCATCTTTGTTTTGATAATCGATGCGGACTAATTACGTTGCTTTCGTTACTCTCTTCCTTGTCCTCCCGGTATACCGTAACGAAGTTTAATATTAGTTAAAGCATAGAACGTTAATATTTTGATTAAACAATAAAATTATAAAAGGAAAAGTTGGTATTTAACTGCTCTCTACGTTGTTATTAAAGGAAATTCCAAAATTGAAATTTAGAATGTTATGTAATTTAATATGGAAAACGGGCAAATTGGTGTTATGGTATTATTAGATGGATTTGATTTAACGTTATTTTTATATTTCTTTTAGTAGTACCTGGCCCGATTGAGGTAAAGAAATTAGGTTTTTAAGCAAAGTATATTTGTATTTGTATCGCAATTATTTAATATCAATAAAAGTTATGTACAGGTTGAATTTTATTTGTTTTATTTAATTTATTTATGAACTAAATAAAAATTAGGTTATTGTGAAAGGATATCCAGTCACCCCATTGAGGGAGTTCTATTTGAAAGTGGCATTTTACTTTACAAAGTTTTTTTGACATGATACAGCGTAATAGGTTTTTAAGATATTTTATAGAAAGATAACGTATAATGTGATAAAATTTAGGAAACCAAAGCAAAGGAGACCTATGCGGAATAACCGTTTTCCGTGTAAGGATAATATCGAAAAAACGGCTAAGTCGAAACAGTTTGACGTCCCTTTATTATGACTGTAAAAAAAAGCTTTTTGGGGTAAGTGAGTGGCTAGTGTAATGTAGTGTGTTTGTATTGTAGTCATTTATTATCTTTATTTTGAATTTTTCTAGTTTTCTTTATTATTTCTTTTATAGGAACCCACTCTCACGCTGCTGTAGTTAACCTAAAGACCCTTAAATGTATAGCATAACGCTCATTTCCCGTAATAGCGTGCTTATTCCATTGGGCAGCGTTTATTTAATTTCAATTCTTACTGCGTGTCTATACAATCATATTTTTGGTGGATCCCTGTTATAGAGCAGTTCTCATGCGTAATTTAACAAATTGCTGTTTGTATTGTTATTATATGGCGCGAGATACATATCCCCCCAATTAGAATATATATGTAATTAATGGAACTATTAGAAATTAACAATTTTTAAAACTTAAGTTAGAAGAAACATTGTAAAATTGAAGGACATAATAAAAAGGTTAATGAAAGTTCAACAAGTCAGACAGTGAGAACGGAAACAGACATTGTATTCCAGACGTAACGTAATACTGCAGGCGCGGGTCACAGTAGGTTATAAGACAACAGTTATTAGAATTAAGATTGTTACATTGTATTAAATACAGAAATAAGCAGACATTAGCTCTGCAGTTCCCACAAGCAATGTGAGTGGCAGGGATAGCATAAATACCCGCGAGAGCCCAAGATGGCCAGTCAGTCTAGAGCTTCTCAACCTTAACATTGTTGTCAGTTCAGCTACTCACCATAATTTTAATTTATTTAATTAGTGAAAGTCAAGTTAGAATAATTTTGATCTCCAACGTTACTGAACAAAACGTACTTGTAAATTAAATTTAATCATTGTAATTCAGTATAAAATAAATTTGCTAGAAGTTTTTGGAAAAACTTTTTAAAAAGTCGCTCCAAGAGGCCCAAAACCGAACTGGCGCAGTCGTTAATATACCAGAAAGGCATTAGCAGAATCCAAAATTAAGGAAGCTGGTGGTCGTGAATTTCTATTCTTAATCTGGGACAAAGAACCAACTGGGCAGAGTACAAAAATAGTAAAGAAGAAAAGAATGAAACTGGCAAACAAATTCTTGTAAGAACCAAAGTTCATTTTCCAAACCATTATCAACTGAATATTGATACTAGCTAGTAAGAAATTTTTTTTATGTAAGAACAATTTTTATGTATAATTTCTCACAATTTTATTATTTTATCATTTCTGAAAAGAATTTACTCAGGAAATTTATTATTTAACAAAGTAATTATAAAGACGCATTTATGTTGCACAATTTACTACAAATTATTACGACAAATAAAACTATTTATTCGGCAAAGTCTGAAGCTTTAATGTATAAATAGAACGCAATTATTTTTATCATTTTATTACAGCAATTATTATTACTGAAACGATTCAATTCTCACCACATTTTTACAAAGCTTTATAATTAGACAATTTCAAGGCAACAAGCTAACGAGAGTGTATCATTATAAAGAAAACATTTTACTTATCGTTGCAACACTTAAATTACTCATCACAAGTCGGAACAAAAGCATATAATTTTAATGCAATTATTGCAGAAAACTATTCAGAAAACTAAAATTCAATCGCAACAATTGAAGCTTTATTTCAAAAGCATTCCGCAATACGACGGTAGTCAAGCGTTACTAGGGATCTTCATCACCGCGTGCGAGATGTTTTTAAAATCAGTTTACAAACCAGGAGACAGCGAACGCAACGTGTTACTTCTACGCCTAATAATAAGCAAGCTGACTGGCAGAGCACTAACTCTGATTGCCAGTCGTGAAGATCTAATAGAATGGGAAGAATTTAAACGCATCCTGATTGCATGTTTCGGCGACCAACGGAACATCAAATGCCTATTCCGCGATTTAATAAACCTAAGAATAGAAAATAACCAATTACCATACCAATTCGGTACGAAATGTAAAGATGTACGTAGTTTAATTTCGACAAAACTAAAAATTGAAGAACCCAGCCGAAATATAAGATTACTGAAGACAAAAGCGTACGACGAAATGACCTTAGACATATACATTAATGCCTTGCCTAAACGGTTATCAGACAAAATAAGATTTCAACATCCCCTAATTTAGAGGAAGCAATGAACATGTTTGTAGAGGAAGAGAACGTTATGTACTACCGAAATGGATTGTATAACCCAAATGCAAACAAAAATTACTCACCGATAAAAACATACAAGCCGCGAGACAAATAACTACACAATCAAAATTTACACCATTTAACGCACAAACGAATCAACCACGACTTAACAACCCAAACTTTAATAACACGAATTTCCACAACCAATTCCGACAATTTTCAAGACAAACATTCAATTCAAATTTTACAAAACCTACATTCGCCTCAAGATTTAATCAAAACGTGAATCAACCAAGGCAAACATTCCGCGCAAACTCCATTAGAAACACGCCGATGACGAATAATAACACCAACGGTTATTACAAACCATCCCCTATGGACACTTTATCTGGTAACACTAAACAAAACACAAAAATATCGCAAATCCGACCAAACTCTAACCAGAAACAAAACTTTACCTCGAAAGAACTATTCCACCAGGAAGTGAAAGATTTTAATAATCATGACACGCATAATTATGCAAATTCCAATAGAGACGATGAAACGAATCATTCAGAAAACTATGAACGTAACGACCCGTATGAAAATTACGAAAAGGCGACGAAGAAAACGCGTGCTCAAATTTTCAGTTAGACCGATTCAAATACAACCAAACGTAATTAATTTAAATAACAACAATCAACAAATTTTACCTTATATAGAAATAGCTTACACAGAACTCAAATTAATAATCGACACCGGATCTTCAAAAACTTTAATTAGCCCCAGAACCGTAAACAAACACTAGATTTTGTAGAAAGAGAACCATTTAAAATAAAGACAGCTCACAAAACGACATTACACCAATTTATAGCAAACATACCCCTACCAAAAACCTTTAACGTAAAAATGAAACATAAATTTTGCTTCTTCGAATTTAACGACAAATACGACGGTATAATAAGTATGGATCTTCTAAGAAAATTAGGAGCAAACATCGATATAAAAAAAAAACCGCTTATTAAGAACAAAACACGGACAAATTCCCATTAAATTCCAAAACAGCAATATTTAAACCGAGCAAAATTACACCATCGAACCCAGGACAGAAAAACAAATAAAAATTTTAGTAAATTCAAAAGACGACGCAGGAATTATAAATCATATGTCATTTCAACCCGGAGTAGAAACATTCACAGCATTAGTAGAAATAAAAAACAATTACGCCACTACGACAATTTTAAACTCAAATGATTACCCCATAGAACTATCGTTGACAACCCCAATAGACGCAGAAAAAGTAAATTTTAGCGAGATGGAAATAGACGAAGAATATGAAAACGATTCCAACCCAACAGAAAACGACAGGATGTTAAGAGAAAATTTAATTAACATTCGTTTTAATAATGACATTAATCCCGAAAAGGAGAGGGCAATTAAAGACGTGTTTCAAATATAGAGATATATTCCATTGCGAAAGAATACCCTTAACTTTCACCAACACCGTGAAACATAACATTGAATTAACAGACAATAAGCCAATATTCACCAAGGCATATTGAATATCTCAGGCAAGTCAAGAAGAAGCAGATAGACCTATTGAAACAAGATATAATACAACACTCAAACTCACCATGGAGCAGCCCCGTCTTAATAGTCTCGCAGAAACTAGAAGCCTCAGGCAAACTTAAATATCGAAGGGTTATCGACTATAGAAAGCTTAACGAGAAGACGGTAGATGACAAATACAATATCACAATATCACCGCGATTTTAGACAAATTAGGAATGTGTCGTTATTTTTCGACATTAGACCTCGCCTCAAGATACCACCAAGTAGAGATGGACGAGAAGGACACAACTAAAACAGCTTTTAACACACCTAGAGGACACTATGAATACAAACGCATGCCGTTTGGATTAAAGAATGCACCCGCCACCTTTCGAAGAGTTATGGATAACATTTTAAGAGGGATACACAACGAAAAATGTCTTGTGTACCTGAACGATATAATCGTATATTCAACACCACTCGTAAAACACATAGAAGTTTTCAAATGATTAAGACAAGCCCATTTCAAAGTCCAATTATACAAAAGCGAATTTTTATAAAAGGAAGTATCATTTTTAGGACATATAATAACCCCACAAGGAGTTATGCCAAATCCAGACAAGACGAACGCAGTACTAATAAAAAAATTAAAGGATTGTTAGGACTCAGTGGTTATTATCGAAAATTCATGAAAGGTTACGCATAAATAACCAAACCACTAACAAACTATTTAAAGAAAGGCAATAAGATCGAAAACACCCCAGAATTTATCAAGGCAGTAAAAAAAATAAATGTATCCTTACCAATCACCCCATATTAGAATACCCTGATTTTTCAAAACCGTTTATATTAACAAGCGACGCATCGAACGTAGCATTCGGCGCAGTATTGAGCCAAGGTAAAGTAGGTAGCGATAAACTAATCAGCTACGCATCAAGAACTTTAAACGAAATGAACCAAAAGTACAACACAATCGAGAAAGAACTATTAGCGATAATTTGGGCAACAAAATATTTTAGACCATATCTTTATGGAAGAAAATTCTATACATACACCGACCATAGACCATTAGTATGGTTATGCAAACTCAAAGAACCAAATTCAAAAATACAACGATGGAGGAATAGATTAGAAGAATATAATTATGAAATTATATACAAAAAAGGAATTTATAATAATAACGCAGCTGCACTAAGCAGAATTCAACTCAACGCAATAGAAACGGAATCAGTTATAGGTATCGTAGACGAAACAGAAATAGGAGAATACCCAGAAGAAATAGATATTATTCACTCAACACAAAACGAAGAACCAAAAACCGCAATAAAAATTTTAAATGAAGCTATCGACATAAAACTAAATCAATTCATAGTTACCGAAGTTTTAACAAACCTCAATCCAGTAAAATACACAAAAACAGATAATAAGAAAATATATCAGATTCAAATAACTGAAGACGATAACGAGGAACAAATAATAAATTTTTTAAAAGAATATACCCCCGAGAAAAAACGTTTTTACTTTTATTTCACTACCGAACATTTATACAAAAGATTTTCAGAATTATATATTAAATTATGCAATAACTCAGACCCAGAAATTATTAGACGTACTAGAAGATTAATAACTCTAGATGACTCTGACGAAATAAATGACGTAATTATAAATCAAGACGAAGGAAAAACCAACCATCGTGGAATCAACGGAACCCTAAAACAGCTCATAAAGAGATATTATTTTAAAGACATGTAAGAATTAACCGCAGATTTTATTAACCAATGTGAATTATGCGACAAAGCAAAATACGACAGGTTACCCCCAAAAGTACCCTTAATGTTAACCAAAACACCAGACAAACCTTTTCAAAAATTACATGCAGACACTCTGGTAGTATAAGCACAAAACCTTTTAACAATCGTAGACGCATTCACCAAAGTAGGACAAGCGATACCCATCACTTCTAAAAATAGTATCGACGTAACCCAAGGATTCTTACAATATTTTACATTCTACGGTACACCAGAAACAATAACTTTAGACAATTGCACTAAATTTAGAAATGAAACAATACAAAATACCCTAGAACTCCACAAAATAAAAATTCATTTTATAACGGAAAATTACCCAGAATCAAACGAATTAATTGAAAGATTACATCTAACCCTATTAGAACAAACTAGACTGTTTTAGACTAACTTATAAGAAAGAACGCATAACTAATTTAATGTCATATGCATTAATTGCCTACAACAACACGATCCATTCATTAACTAATTTCGCACCCCTTGAATTAACATTAGGACACGCAGATTCCCGTAACCCTTACGGTATACATTACAATAAAGAAATATACCAACAGTATGCTAAAGACCATAAAGAAAGATTAAAAATAACCTATGACAATGTAAAGAATAAATTAGATAACGATAAAGAACGCTTTACAACAACCTGCAATAAGAATGTCAATATAAATAAATTTTCAATAGGACAAACCGTTTACGTGAAAAATTTCAAAAGTACAAGATACAAAACAGCCCCCAGAAATATAGGTCCATTCAAAATCAAAAAGATATCAGATAAAAATGTAGCCATAGTAGACTACGGAAACATAGTAAAATATATTCACTTGAAGAATTTAACACACCCTGTAATTTCAGATGGACAGTCATCAGCCTTGCCGTCAACCTTCACCCAGGTAGAATGGACGACGACATATTAGTCGAAGACAAAGAACAACGTTGGTATACTACCAGTAAAATTGGGAAGTATGTAAAATACAATAGATTATTGGACATTCGCACAAAAATTTGACCTAACAGAATTAAAACAAAAATTTTATATAATTAGAGACAATTACTACAGACTGAAACAATCAATGGACATAGCCAAATTCGGAAAAGAATACGCGATAGAATTGCTTAATTACAACAGTATAATGGAAAATATCTTAAAGAACACAGACTATAAATTTAATAGATTAATACCAACAGATCATATTACAAGACGAAAGAGAAGACTTATTAATGGATTATGTAATACCATAAAACCTATCACAGGCAACTTAGACAACCAAGATGCAGAACGATATGATAACGCCATACAACACTTAATTGAAAATCATAATGACATAAAAACCATTGTTAAAAATCAAACATCTTTAACCCAATCAACCATAATAAAATTTAATGATGCACTAAAAAAGCTAGTTAAAAACCAAGACAGTATCACCAATAGAATACTAACCCTTAAAAGTAACATGCAAACCACAATGTTAGATGCGAGATTTAATCAGATTTAACACGATATTTAACCAAATGATATCAACCCTTACGGTAATTCAACAAATTTTAGCCACACTAGAAAACGCTGTAACATTTGCTAAACTAAACGCACTACATGCTAGTATAATAGAACCAATTGATTTATTAAATGAATTATTAAAGATTAGATCACTTATAACTAATAGTAAATTACCCTTTGAAGTATCAGAATTTAATATACTCATATTTGAAAAATAGCCATAGTAAAAGGTTATGTAAAAAATCATGAAATTACGTTTTACGTTTTTAAAATAGAAATAATAAAAAATAAAAATAAATATAGAAATCCCCACAGTAGAAAGTATCACTTATAATTATTATCATTTATTTGCTTTCCCCATAAAGGTTACTAGCAAGTATCAAGTTATTATTCTAAAACCAAGTTCCTTTCTTTAAATGAACTTAGATATGGCTTCACGAATGAAAAATACAAAGAAATAGCACCAAGTTAATACTTATGTCAATCATTAAGCTATTCAAGCAGATAGCACCTGTGAAGTACAACTGTTAAGATTCTCTAATCACTATGAGAATTGTGATCAAAAACCAGTACAAATTACAAATATGAAAATTCAAAAGTTACAGACAATGAATTGCTGTATTTCTGCACGAAGTAATAGCAACCGCCTATTGCAACCAAGACGAAAATAACTTAGCATTAACTGGAAGTAAAGTAATCACCATAAAAAAGATTGCTACTTAAAAGTGAAAAATAAAACTATTCGAGTTTACCAGGATCCAACAGTAACGAAGAAATTCGCAAATTTACAGGACTACAGTTCAAGCTTACGCAACCCGAGAACGACGAAATCAGCAAGAAACTAATGCAACTAGAACACTTAGACCTAGACAATCTCAAGTAAGCTGTAAAGCTAATTGACAACTACAAAGAACATTTAAGTGAATTAAAAGTGCCAAAAGTACATTATGACAATATCAGTGTTTGGACAATTTTATTAATCATTGTAATCATTTTATTAACTATGTATGTATTGTCCAAAATCTATCTTAGATATAGGAACAAAGAAACGAATTTGAGTAATAAGAAACAAGAAACAAAAGGAATTAAAGATATAATAAATAAACCCCTAGGGACAATGAGTTTCAAAAATTAAGCAAAATACCTTAATTTTTATCTACGTCAGAAGGAGTTACATATCTCCCAAATTATAATATATATGTAATTAATATTAAAAATTAAGAATTATTAAACTTAAGTTAGATGCAACATTGTAAAATTGAAGAAAAATAAAAAGTTAATAAAAGTTCAACAAGCCAGACAGTGAGAACGGAAACAGACATTGTATTCAAGACGTAACGTGATACTGCAGGTGCAAGTCACAGTAGGTTATAAGACAACAGTTATTGGATTTAAGATTCTTAATTGTATTAAATACAGAAATAAGCAGACATTAGCTCTGCAGTTCCCACAAGCAATGTGAGGGGCAGGAATAGCATAAATACCCGCGAGAGCCCAAGATGGCCAGTCAGTCTATAGCTTCTCAACTTTAACATTGTTGTCAGTTCAGCTACTCACCATAATTTTAATTTATTTAATTAGTGAAAGTCAAGTTTGAATAATTTTGATCTCCAACGTTACTGAACATAACGTACTTGTAAATTAAATTTAATCATTGTAATTCAGTAAAAATATATTTGTTAGAAGAAGTTTTTTGGAAAAGCTTTGTGAAAAGTCGCTTCAAGAGGCCCAAAACCTAACTCGCGTCATGTCTGGGCTATTATCTGTCCTAGTAAAGGGTTATTACGTTGTCCGTATATCCGTAACTTTTGGAACCGATCTTTTCAGAAAGTGTTTTAGAAAATATTATTTACTCTCTTTCAGTGCTGGTTATAAAAATGATTCACTCGTTTAATGCGATTATATAAATTACCTTTCTATTTAAAGAAAAGAATTTAATCACAATGCTTCCTAACATTAGCTACTCTAAAACCTTCAACTATACAGAGTGTGTCCTTGTAAACAAAATCTTTTCATTTATTCATAACTATTAAATATACTCTGACCATCTTATTTCGTTATTTATAGTAATGTCCCGCGTTACATGCTTTTGAAGTTTAATAAATCGGACATTTCATATACAAAGACCTAGTTTGTGCTCACCTGCACCGCTACTGCTACAGCTGTACCAATTGTAATACATACAATAAATATGATTGGCATTGAAATTGTTGTGGAATGCTAAAAGTAAAATCGATTAGAAAAATTTTTATTTAGCATATACTTACCCGAGTACACATAGGTATACTAATAAAGCAAAGGAATAGACACGATGAAACCCAGATATAGGTGGCAAAATTTTTTGTATTTGGAAAATAATCGAACAAATTTAGAATTAGCATATGCACATGCAAAGCCTAAAATTAAAATTAGTCGAATGAAATGTTTTACAATTAAAGTTACGAAAATAACTCGCAAAATAAGTGATTTTTAGACTAGAGTAAGCTAAAGGATTATAGTTTATACCTATAGCAGGTCGTACCTTTTACAAATGTTATTTTACGGAATTAATCTAAATTTCGTCAGTCTGATATTTCTTGGGAGGCATTTAAAAACATTATTTCATTGTTACTCATCGTATGGCAAATATAAGGTTAAAACCAGTACCTAACCTATAAGTTTTTTTGTGATTTACAAGATGAATATTTTAAACTTATTGAACTTTCATTTCATTTTATAGTTCCTGCATTAGAAAAATTTTAGTAATTCATTCGTTGCTATTCTTAAAGTGGTACATTAATTGATTTCATTGGAAGGGTGGCAAAGCCACACGCACTTAGGCCTCAATATGGGCTCATTGTGCTACCTTCTTATACCTGGTCCTCAATCACTCAGCCATCCTAGCTTACAGACGAACCTGAGGATATCGGTCCAGGGCGTGTTACTAATTCTGACGGTGTCTGGCCAGAAGTCACCTAACATGGATCCTCGGAGGTTGGCGAGTACCGAGCAGGTGCACAGAATGTGCTCTGCCGTCTCCTCCTCCCGTTGACAACTGCGACAGGTTGGATTCTCTAAAAAAACCCAATCTGTGCATGTGCTTCTTTACCTTGCAGTGCCCCGTCAAAACACCTACTAAAAGTCGTAGTTTTTGCCTCGGCAAACCTATGCAAAGTTTCCCATTTTTAGTCGAAGGAGACGTAATGAACATTTTTGCCTATCGGCAATGTGTTTCCTTTGCCTACCTCTCCCAGTGGCGGTGGTAGGTTCTCTGTCTTATCATAGTAAATAGCACAGATGACGAAAGAGAGACCGATGTCTGAGGTCCGACAAAACTCTGAGTCGATCCTTGTCTCGCCAAAGCGTCAGCCTGCTCATTACCGTATTTACTTGAGTGACCCTTGATCCAGGCCAGCTCAAGGATACTAGAGTAAGAAGCCCGCTCAAGAGTGAGATGGCACTGCAGTACCACCTTTGAAAAGATCTTCTTTCTATTTAGGGCCATTAAAACTGCCCTGCTATCTGTGGATATGCGTATAGTTTTATTTTGAATACCTCGTTCCAAAGTAAAACTGGCACTTTGCGTGATCGCAGTGACTTTTGCTTGGAAAACAGTTGCCTGCGTTCCCAACGCTATACTTTCGTGAAGGTCTAGGTCATCTGAAAAGATGCCTGCCCCTGTACCTTCTTTCGTTTTTGACCCATCTGCGAAGATGAATGTATCTGCTGGAATTACGTCTTCAGGGTCCACACAGACCCTGTACTGCATACTGAATATTAGTGTGGGTGTAATTGAGTCAACCTTGGCATTCAAGAGTGGCATTGTTAACAACGCCTTCCTTAAGATATCCTGGTGTCTCCCACCATCTCCCTCATTGCTCCACAATCCCTTAACTTTTAGTCTTAGTGTCGCTGTTAGAGCCACCTTCTCCACATGTAGGTCTAGCGGAGGGAGGCCCAAGATGGCTTCCAAGACTGCAGTTAGTGTGGATTTCATTGCGCCCGTGATACTAAGACAGGCTAGTCTTTGTATATGCGTAAGCTCTTTAGCTGCATTAACTTGTCTGGTTCGAGGCCACCACACAACAGCTTCATAGCATAGCATAGGTCGTACTACTGTAGTGTATAGCCATAGGACAGCCTTTGGTAAAAGTCCCCAAAGTTTACCTATGGCCCGTCTGCATTGCCAGAATACTGCGCTAGCTTTTGTAGCTTTTACTTGTAAGTGTTTAACACATTTCAGTTTCTTATCAAGTATAATACCCAAATTCTTGACTTCCTCTGAGAGGATTAAGGATGTTTGAAAAAGTGATGGTAATCTGGTTACCGTTAATTTTCTTTTGCTGGTAAACAGGACTAACGAGGTCTTGTTTGGATTTATGGTCAAGTACTGTTTGCATTAACTTGCACAGCACTTGCTCATATTTGCCAACTACTACAGTAGCCAGGTCATCAGCATACCCCACCGTGTAAAAGCCGACCTCATTAAGACGATGTAGCAGGTTGTCCACTACTAGATTCCATAGTAGTGGTGACAATACGCCACCCTGAGGACAGCTCTTAGCTACCGCCCTGCATAAGGAAGTGGTTCCCACACAGTTCCTGCCTTAGAAAAATTTTAGTAATTCATTCGTTGCTATTCTTAGAGTGGTACAACTATTTACTATTTATCTTTGCAATATGTTTATATTATACATCCAGGGATGCTTTCTGTAGCGGTTTAAATGGTTATGTAATTTAAATGTATGTTATATTGACCACATAGTTCATTAAAAGTTTTCTGTCTTATTTTCTTTTCCTGGTGCTAATCATCTTTTGGATTCTATGAACATTTGCATTTCTCGCAGTTTGAGTTCCTGAGCGGTAATTTTTTGAGTAGGCGAGATCAAAACCATTGCGAGTTGAATTAAATAGGCATTGGGTGGAGCACTAAATTCGCTTCTGTCATTACCGGTGCTGTTTGCAAAATTAAAACTTAACCGATACTTCTTTCTAACGAGTCGATGTAAACACGTTGTTTGTTAGTTACTGTTGGAAAGCCTCAGAAATTACGAATGAGAAATCATTAGGGATTTGTGCATTTTCAGAATTTAAATAGACCTGTATCTTTCAATGGGTTGTTTTCGTAACATTCAAAGTTTTGTTTGCCTTACAATCTTATTAGTTTCAAGAAACCATAGCGATCCATAGAAAACGATAAGGAAAATGTTGGGGATTTGCATCATTACCAAAACTTCTGGTACCATTGCTAGATATAGCCCTCGATCTAAAAATAAAAAGTAAATATTAGATTCAATGTACACATAACAAATATTATAAGTATATATGTATATATTGACGTGATAAGGGGGTCACGAGAGGTCATTGAAACGCAAAGCCTACAAATAAAACCTACCAAAAACAAAAGAAACCGGAAAGAACAAAAATTTCCGAAAATTTATTGTTCCGCCCTATATAATATAAGCGTATTGTAAATACATAACCATTAATGTGCAAAGCGAATACACAATTCCGTGCTTGTAAATAGTCACTCTAAGATAAATACAAAGCCATTCGTTTGTTATAAAAATATGCATTAAAACACGTTTTGTTTGCCGTGAAAACCAATCTTTTATTACCATTATAAAAATGCTAATCGTTTGCATTATAAAGCAATTAAAGCTTTAATTAATCATATAATTGAATCCTTTGTGTGTACAACATTAATTCATTTTTAAATAAAGAATTATTCTCGAAATTTTGAGAGAATACGTCAATTATAATAAATATAATATAAACTCATTAAATAAAACAAAGGTTTATTCTAAGAAGCATTAGGAACGTTCAAGATTCATAAAATCAGTAAGAATTAATTTTATTATCTTTCGCATTACTACTAGATAATATGCGACGCCGCAATAACCTTATGTGTTAGAGAAGGACGAGGCAGCGCGTTATTATTATAAATCAATCGCACGATTCGAGGCTAATGAGAAACTCCCAGAATCCTTGCATCAGGTAAGTGTAATCCTTCGATTGGAATCTCGAAAAATCTAGAAAGACTGGCGTATTTAAAATAAATTGTATATAAACGGGACCTTTATTAAAGAGATGGTCATTAGATTTGATTAAGTCGCGAACATGTTACTTTGAGAAGAGTTGGTTTAAAGTACGCCGTACGCACACCGTAATGAATAAAGAACGTAATCTGCATAAATATGGAAGTTGTTAAATGCAGTTATTTGATTTTGTAATATACAATAAAGATGAAAAATTCTTCGAGATAAAATTTAAATAAATGGTGCATGTTGGTAACTGATGGAGATTTTAAATAATATGAAAAACCTTGTAACCTGATTTTAAACGTTAATTTAAAATAAAACCAATTTCAGCAATTATAGGAATAAATCGACTATTCTACAAAAAGTCAATTGCGAGGACATTGTATATAAAGGGTATTTGATTTAATGCATGATAAAGAAGCTCATTTAGTATAATCCGATACCATTTAATTAGAATAGTAATGTGTACGTCGTATAATATGTTTAAGTATAATTTACGAGTAAAAATAAGGTTTTAGAAGCAACTAATTGCAATAAATTATTGGGAAACATAGATAAATTGGCATTCCAAAGATTTAATAATTACATCGAAAATAGCAACGCATGTATAAGCAAAACGCATCTTAATACGTCATTATTAGAAAATGGATACGTAACTACGAAGAATACATTTGTTCAGAAAACCAAAATTCTGTAACAAACAAATAAACACCAGGCGGATCACTATATGATCAGTTTTGGACTACTAAACTACAAATATCAAATTACGTGATTGAATGTGGGTAATAATTGTGAATCCTAAGAAATAACTATATAATACAGAACGCTTATGTGACTGATAAAGAATTGTCACCAAGAATTAAACAGGGATTTTGAAAAATACAGAGTTCTGCCAGAGATAAGGCAAAGTACAAGCCTTAATCAATAAACATGCCAATGGAAACGATTGGTAGGAAGAGCTTGTAAATACGATAACAAATGAATAAAGAAGTCAGTTTATATTCAACCAAGCACAAACTATGCTCAAATGCAGTAGAAATTTACGTGATAAAATTAATTAGTAAAACGTTAAAATTCAGAATAAGTAAAATTTGAAAGTGCAAAAGTTGTGCGACGAAAAATAAGCCGATCTACAAATAGACGGCTTTTGTAGATGCCACTTTTGTTGAGGCCACTTTTGTTGATGCCACTTTTGTGGAGGCCATTTTTGTTGATGCCACTTTTGTGGAGACCACTTTTGTTGAAGCCACTTTCGTGGGGGCCACTTTCGTTGATGCCACTTTTGTGGATGCCATATGTACTAGGTTTATATTTAAGTTTATATGCAAGTCGATGTTTATGTCGAAATCTAAGCCTTAACACAAATCTAAAAATACGTCTGAAAGTACTCAAAGTTAATTCACGGAAAATACCAGAAATCAAAAATGGATAATTCTGGCCAATAAGTAGAGCGGACATAGCAAGGGATGTGGACCACAGACACTAGGAGGCAACTCCAGTGACCGTTCTAGGTTAGCGATTTTAAACATTTTATTATTTAAAATTTAATATTTGCTATACTTTATATATTTGTAAGAGTCATCAAAAAGGTAATTTGAAAATATGAAAACAGGGAAAGTATCTTAGAACGTTCGAAGATACTTGAGACTAATTAAAGAATATTTTTGCTAGCTTGCAGGAAAGCATTAATTTGATAAATGCAAATATTCTACACAAGGAAAAATTTTGAGGTTACAACAGCACTGTACATATTATCAATTATTATATCGTGTGATCTTTGAACTGCACACCAATCGTGGGGCATACCACAGCAATATATATATATATATATATATATATATATATATATTACTCAAATTTAGACCAGGGTAGAAAATTAATTAATTACATCAAATAATTTTAATCACCGTGTATAAGGACGCTTTCTATAAAAAGAAGCAGAATTAAAATGCTCAACGTGTATTTAATTTAATTGTTCCAAGAAACAAATAGAAATAACGTGCAAAATTTATATTAATTAATTCAATTTTTAAGTAATGGGTATTAAACAAAGTGTAAAAATAATAAATTAATATTTAGTGCGTATTCGCTAAAAATTAAAGGGTAGAAGTCAATGCCATTCATTATTATTTTAGTTGGAGTTAATTGAACCATTATTAATAATATAATAAGCATAAAAGCCTGTGAAAATCCAAGGTTAAAATACAATGAAATAAAAGCTCTGAGAATTATATTAAAACGTTAATTAAGAGCACACACCTGCGTATTTTTAAAAGTCAATTTCAGTTTAATTTGTTTGGATAAACATGTAAATTCTGCGTATATTGGAAACGGTCGGATAAACCGTAGCTTATATTAACAGAAAGGCTAGATACGGGGTTATTTAACCCAAATAAGAATACACGTGGACTGAAATAATCGATAATACAGAGTATTGATTTGTACCACTCAGGCCAAAGTAGAAAAAAAGATAAAATGCGCAAGGCAGAGACACAGATAATGAAAGGCGTGATTTGAGCAACGTCACGAAGAAATGATTGGTTGTAATAAGATGCAGATATGAGAGATGTAAACGTAACGATTTCTATACAAAATTAATTAGTATTCTCGGACGTGTTTGCGAGCCGTGTGAAAATTTCTTAGATTTTCAAGTGGCGCGTGTGCAAATTTAATAGAACCGCGTGCCGGACTGTCGAAAAGGGAACATAGTATGCGAAATTCTGAAAACTGGCCGTCGCGGGACAAAACCGACATACAAGCGAGCTATTATATAAACCCGGACTTTAAACAGTTTCGCTCTCTTAGATTTTCGATTTTGATTCAATACTTTAAACAGTTTGCTCTTATATTTTGGTGATTATTGAATACTTTAAAAACAGTTTGCTCTTTACGTGCTACGATACAAGTTATTATGCATTAGTGCACTTAGAAAAGAAGATACAAGGTAATAAAGTCTAGTTATATTTGCGAGTATTACTGTACCAATTATCCAAATTTGTAACGATAAATGAATAAACAAAAGTAGGCAGTTTTGGGGTATAGCGTGAAAGAAGTATGAATTTCTTTGCTATTTTTCGGTGGTGTTAATAATTAAATGTTATTCGTAATCGTGATTGGATCCACAAAACAAGATTTTGATATACTTAGATGAGTCCTGAGAAGCCCTGAAACAATTTTAGATGAATGGTGGTGTAGAAAGTTTTAAAAGCGTTCACAATCAGAAGCCGTAAACATAACCCAGTTGGAATGGTGTGATTAACAAAGGACGATGTACATTGGAGCCACGAGTGCATTAACCTTCAGGTAACTTATGCTTTGTTGTTCGATTTTTGATGTTTTCTGTGTGTTGAATAACTTTATAATTTGTTTGCTAAAAAATAGACAGTAGCGAATTTGTACAAACAACCAATTTTTAATTTTAAGGTGAAATTTTCTTGTTTAAGTAGAAAGGAGTATTTAGCAGTTTATGTTCTTGATTATGATGAAAATTTGGGTCTGTCTTTGAGCTCAATTAGACTAACCTGTTTGATTAACTTAAAGGTGTGGGAGATGCTCCCTTTGTACTCAGACTCAGGTCTGCAAATATTGTTAATATAATTAGTAGGCATCCTACAAGGACTTTAATTCTGGATGCAAATTAAAATGATGACAAATTTAATCTTGAAATTTTATGATACTGAAATTTATGCTACAATTTAATTTTGAAATTTTAATGTATTATGAATATTGATGTAAATAGAGTTAACGTTGATGTTTGTGGTAGGAATGTGTTGGTTTTTTTTATGAGTGAGGATGAAAGTTTTAACTAGGTGAGCAGCCGAGGCGGAAAGAGTAAAGAGGCGATTATCAGAAGAGAGTCAACAGGGCGAGAATCACAGCAAATCTTGGTGCCAAATTCGAGAGGTTCGAATTTTTTTTTTTTTACTCTGGTGAGGCTTTTTGTGAGAATCACAGCATAATATATATAAAGTAAAAAAGGATTAATGGCAAGTGACTCAAATTCAGTCACGAGGGCATCCTGTCGACGCGTTTCGCCCTAATTGGGGCTCATCAGGACAGGAGCAGCAAAGCTGTAACATTTAATACAGACAAATTATGGGAAGTACAGCATCACCAAGCTCATAATTTGTGTTTTCGTGTCGTTTCACCTAACATTGCAGGTTTAAACAACAGTCGGCACGGAGGAGATCCGGCTCAACTGCCTTTTTCCATTGCCAAAAGATATAATTTAAACAAGAAGTAGTTTAATGAGTCTTAAATTAATGGAAAGTAAAAAAGAATTAATGGCAAGTGACTCAAATTCAGCCACGAGGGCATCCTGTCGACGCGTTTCGCCCTAATTGGGGCTCATCAGGACAGGAGTAGCAAAGCTGTAACATTTAATACAGACAAATTATGGGAAGTACAGCATCACCAAGCTCACAATTTGTGTTTTCGTGTCGTTTCACCTAACATTGCAGGTTTAAACAACAGTCGGCACGGAGGAGATCCGGCTCAACTGCCTTTTTCCATTGCCAAAAGATATAATTTAAACAAGAAGTAGTTTAATGAGTCTTAAATTAATGGAAAGTAAAAAAGGATTAATGGCAAGTGACTCAAATTCAGTCACGAGGGCATCCTGTCGACGCGTTTCGCCCTAATTGGGGCTCATCAGGACAGGAGCAGCAAAGCTGTAACATTTAATACAGACAAATTATGGGAAGTACAGCATCACCAAGCTCACAATTTGTGTTTTCGTGTCGTTTCACCTAACATTGCAGGTTTAAACAACAGTCGGCACGGAGGAGATCCGGCTCAACTGCCTTTTCCATTGCCAAAGATATAATTTAAACAAGAAGTAGTTTAATGAGTCTTAAATTAATGGAAAGTAAAAAGAATTAATGGCAAGTGACTCAAATTCAGTCACGAGGGCATCCTGTCGACGCGTTTCGCCCTAATTGGGGCTCATCAGGACAGGAGCAGCAAAGCTGTAACATTTAATACAGACAAATTATGGGAAGTACAGCATCACCAAGCTCACAATTTGTGTTTTCGTGTCGTTTCACCTAACATTGCAGGTTTAAACAACAGTCGGCACGGAGGAGATCCGGCTCAACTGCCTTTTCCATTGCCAAAAGATATAATTTAAACAAGAAGTAGTTTAATGAGTCTTAAATTAATGAAAAGTAAAAAGGATTAATGGCAAGTGACTCAAATTCAGCCACGAGGGCATCCTGTCGACGCGTTTCGCCCTAATTGGGGCTCAATGTTAGGTGAAACGATACGAAGACACAAATTGTGAGCTTGGTGATGCTGTACTTCCCATAAGTTGTCTGTATTAAATGTTACAGCTTTGCTGCTCCTGTCCTGATGAGCCCCAATTAGGGCGAAACGAGTCGACAGGATGCCCTCGTGGCTGAATGTGAGTCCCTTGCCATTAATCCTTTTTTATTTTTCATTAATTTAAGACTCATTAAACTACTTCTCGTTTAAATATATATATATATATATATATATATATATATATTGAGGTGGTAATATTTAGAGTCCTGATAAATAAAATAGCCCATAAAATTCAAAAGAAGTTACTCTTTATATAGTTAAATAAAAAATCGAAAGTTCAGAGGGGAGTTAGGCATAGTCTCCTGTGCTGTTAAACTTGAACTTGGAATAAGCGATAAAAAAATTAAGGAAAAATTTGGAAAGGTAAGGTTCAAGGAGAAGAAATTAAGATAATAAGGTTTTCAGATGACGTCATTATATCGGAGTCAGCAAGAGATCCAGATCTATTTTTAGAAATAATTATATGATGAAAATTAATAAAAGTAAAACAAAGATGGTAAAGTGCAAGATCAGATGACGCAGCGAACCTCAGATTGGAAAATAAAAAGTCGAAGGAAGTCGGAAAATTTTGTTACTAAGATAGTCAGGTAATTAGGAGTGGTAGAAGCAAAACAGGACATAAAATGTAGGCTGGCACAAGCAAGGAAAGCGTTTCTGAGAAAGAGAAATTTCATTACATCTAAAATAGATTTAAGTATCAAGAAAACATTTCTAAAGGTCTTTTGTGTGGATCGTGGCTTTATATGGAAGTCTAACATGGACGATAGTCAGCACCGAAAAAAAGAGAATAAAGGCCTTCCAAATGTGATTTTACAGACGAATTTAAAGAATAGGTTGGTAGATCGAGTCTCAAACGAGACGGTAAAGCGCATTGGTGAGAAGAGAGCTCTGTGACAAAATGTAAAGAAAATGAGGATAGGATGATCGGACATATCTTCAGGCAATCAGAATTGATTAACTCAATATTCGAGGGAAGTATGATGGGCAAAAATAATAGAAGCAGATTAAATCATAAATATGATAAACAAATTCAGATGGATGTAAGATGCATTAGTTACGAATCAATGGAGAATAAGTTAGCATGACAGTGTGTATCCTTCCTTCGAAATGTTTATAAACAGATTTCATTTTAATAGCCTATATATTGGTAAATAAAGGTGATCTAACGAAGGATTATTTTGTATCTTACATTGTTTATACTCAAAGGTTGTCAAATTTATTATGATGCTTCTAAAGTTAAGAATGATAGCATGGTTACTATGTATTGTAAATTATTAAAGTTTTATTATTCATTTGTTTTTAATAATAAGGTATAACCGTGACACCTATGACATCGTTGTCTTGGAACGAAAAAGTTCACAGGCTAAATTTTTGCCGATTCAGAAAATGATAAAACTTTTCTTTGGTACAAGCTAAGGTTTCAGTAGAATAAATTTTACATACGTTAAACAAAGAGAAACGGCAAAAATAGTTTCGATTTGCAGTATTAATTCATTTTTCCCAATTTTGATGAAAATAATCTCGAATCGTTTTATGGAGGAAAAGCTTTTTGGTTGAGCACTTCGTCATTACCCTTAAACAACGTACATATAGGCTTGAGTAGGTGCAAATAACCTAGAAGAATAAGGCATCGAACTGATTATTGTGATTATTCAATAAGTAAGGAATATTACCCTACCAAGTTGGTTACTTTTAACTTTAGGAACAATTGCATCTTTATGTTGGAATAAGGCATGTTAAGTAATCACATCCAACTCTTTAAGAAAGTTCCAGAAATCGCGTAGGACATGGTTAGAATGAATTGAGTTCAGAATAGCATTGCTTTTAATTGTTTCCGAGGTACCTAGTCAACAATTATTTCAGGTATCTATGGTCAAATTTCTGAAACTATAACCTACAATAACTGTAAAAGAATAAACATTTTTTATTTTAACAGCATGAACTTATAAACGTACCCGCAGTGCGTTTTTGTTGTTAGTTTTAGAACTTAGAAAGTAATTTTGTTCGCAAAAAACGTTTTCCATTGAGTTGAGTAATATTTGATATATATTTTTTTTCTTTAGAATATTTATATGTACTTGTAATGAAAGCATGATTGTGTAGTTGTCCTATATTGGTGTTTTTCACAACTAATATGATAGTTCCAATATATTGCAATTACCGAGTTACGTTATTAATATTCAAGTAATCTAACAATTGATTTTGGGAACCCTTTTCTTTCAGTTAGTAGTTTTTAAATAGACATAATAGTGTCATTGTTGTTAACGTTTATTCTAGGTAGATTTTAGCATTAGTGTACTCGATTAATCCTCGTGTGAATTTTTGGTCATAATCACTTTTCTTATCTCAGGTTTTGGCATCCTCTTGTTATTCCTTCTGGGGTTTGTCCGTAGGAGCCTCCGTATTTCGAGATTAGGTGGCGTCCAAGATACTTTCCGATTAAGACTGGTATTTCCCACACGATAGCATCCCGATACCGTCTTCAAACACTTACACCGCCTCCCATTGAGTTAATCGCCGACCATTCTTGTTAGTAAGGTGGAGTTTTTGATATATCAGATACAGATATTTTAACAAAGTGCTTCACCGAGTTTTCTGTGGATTACCGGCTAGACTTTATGGGGCTAAAACTGTACATAACAAGTTGCATCAAACCAGTCTGCCGAATGAGAACCCAACAACATACACAAAATGAAAAACTTTCTAAACGCTACTATCCAAATTCAACAATGAAAGTCACTTGCATGTACAATTTATTTAACTGGCAAAATTTAAAATTTACTTTCATATAGATATAAAAATTCATATTTTAGATGTTTCACATTCTCAAATAAAATTGTCGCTATTTTTAAGTATAAACTACTAATAGTCATAAACTTAATAGACCTAAACTACAATACTCACAAGGTGCAATTACGCATTCAACATTGACATTCATTTCAGTTGCCAAAACTCCGCTTACAGAAAAAAAGACACACATGTAGAAGAAGGTTAAACCCAAGCTGCATAAAATAAAAATAAAACAGTCGGTCGCCATATTGCTTTTGAACTTAGCGCATGCTGAATACGTCATATATCCTGTAGGAATGATTAAACCTATTCTTGCGAGAGAATACCACATAACTTCAATTGTCTGAAATTTAAAAAATTCGTATTAATGTCTTTGATACTTTTTTACATTTACATTCAATGAAAAAATGTGTTAAAAATTATAGATTTTAGGGTTTGGGGGCAGGAGGTAACAGAGTACCCATGTAGCTATATTTTTCTTATCAGTTAGTGTTTACATCCTATCAAAAATCTGCTAGCAAACGCTCTTAAACTAGTTTTGTTTGTTATGCAAAATGTCATTTTTCTAACGTTGATTTGTGCATTTAATTAAAAGTACAAAAGTAGAAACAATATGCGCACTATATTAAAAATTCTTCCGTTTTATTTTGAAGCCAGTTGTTTTATGCAGAATTTTTATTTTGATGCCTTTTTTTAAATGTAGCTGTATTGATTTACTTGAGGTGTAGCTTCAGAAATCATTCATCATTATCAAAGAAACAACATGCATTTATATAAAGTTGTGTTACGCGTTGCGTTACGCTAACTATAAATTAGATGGGAAAGGAAAAATTAGTAAATTTGAATGAACAGACTAAATATCGCCGCGAGTGACATATCTCCTAAATTGATATATATATATATATATATATATATATATTATTATATACACCACCCCTCTACTTTTTGTGTGTTTCACCTATATTATACCCTTTATTTTATACTTTTGTAGAATGTGCACACCTAATGCACGCCCCTTACTTGCACCGTTTGGTTGGTTCTTTTATAATCTATTTAATGTAATGCCTCGACTATTTAAAACTCTTAATCTCAGGTTATTCAACTGCTTATAGTGGGTTTCCGTTATAAGTAGTTGTGTTAAGTCCAACCAACGTGCACCCTTTCGTTTTACTACTAAAATTGCTACTCTACTTTAGTATATGCCAAAATTTCTAATTATATCAAAGTTACTATGTGCCAAATTAAATTACAACCAAATTTTATATGACTAAATTTTGACGTATTAAAATTATGATTTTAAAAACTCACCTGGTCTATACTCCGTCGATGCCTTGCTGAATCCTGGCACAAAATCCTAATTGCCGTATACGTCTTCACAATGCTGCTCTTGAATTTCCGTGCTGCTTCCAGGTGTCTTCGACTATTTACTGTTCCCCAATATCTGAAATGATTAACCCAAATTTAGAATTTAGAAAAAACTAGTGCTATAACTTCCCTCTGTACTAATCTCCACTTCAAATCCTTGTTTCCGCTCAATGCTTCTGCTGCCTTTAACCCGCTCCAATATCCAACTCGTATCTTTGTTTCCGATCAATGCTCCTGCTGCCTTTAACCCGCTCCAATATCCAACTCGTATCTGTGTTTCCGCTCAATACTCCTGCTGCCTTTAACCCGCTCCAATATTCAACTCGTATCCTTGTTTCCTCTCAATGCTCCTGCTGCCTTTAACCCGCTCCAATATCCAACTCGTATATGTGTTTCCGCTCAATACTCCTGCTGCCTTTAACCCGCTCCAATATCCAACTCCTAATCTGTATAACCACTCTCGCTGACCCGCTACCTTTAAGACCACTCTCCAAATCCAATTTCTAATCGTCGCACAATCACTAATATGCCCTTTATACTTCCGCTTGTTTCTTTACCACTTTTCAATTAAACTCATTTTAAAAAATGATTACTTTTATTTTCTTTTTCAAAATATTTGAATACAAATTAGCACCGTTCTGAAAACACGTCTATTACAAAATTTGTTCGAAAAATAATCACTTTGTTTACTCTCTAAGGCGACCATGTTAACTCTCCATTAGCCTACTACATCTTAAAGTCCATAACAAATAACTAAGTTCGTGTCGCACATACCATAGTCCATGTCTTTTATACAGTTTCATAATTACATTAAATTCTAATATATGTCCTAAATCTTTACATTCAACCAATCACATTTTACGATGTTTTAACTAATAATTTTGAGTTTACAAATATTGTCCAAAAGTTGATTCTATAGAAAATGAAACCAAAATAAATTACACTTGACCCTGGATGCATGTTGATAGTGAACATTCATAGACGCATCCGGCTTTTGGACGGCAAATGTACTTTCAAAGGCTTTTAAAAATTCAACTCGGTATAAACCCTTGAGCATTTCACATCTTACTACGCCACTTAGTCATTTTAAAATTGCCTTTTGGCACTTAATTTCAACTACTATATTTGTATGGTATTTTAGTATACATAAATTACGGCAAACATATATTTTTAGGTTTATGTGATCAAATATGTGGATTATTTTTGTTTGGCATATACTACCTTGTACTAACCAACCCTTATAACTCTTTGTAGCTCCCTTAGACATTATAATATATATATATATATATATATATATATATATTGCAGTGGATTTCTCTAAAGACCAATTAAACCCCAGCGTTGGCCCAACGTAAAAATTGCTGTGGATAAACCTCTGGATTCGATTCTCGCCCCACGACTTGGGCATCATAAAATTGCTGTGGTTAACTCTTAAAATATCAGGATCGCCTTCGAGTCCCACGCTTGGGAGCCACAAAAATGCTGTGGATGTTTCTAAAAACCGAGTCCCAGCTTTGTTGTGTCGTCATAAAATTTTTCTGAAAAATAATAAAAAACAAAATCTTCCAATACCTCTGAAACGACTCCTTATTTCTGCACATCCCGGCTAGGTCTAGAATCTGCTTCTTCCTGGATACTTACCACCCTAAGTTCACTCTTTCTCACATATATTGTCAAATAAAACCACCACTCAAATAATGTAACGAAACATACAACCTTTTATTTATACAAAAAGTTTTGATGACCAAGAAAATATTTACACATTCGTATATTCAGCTTTATCAAATAGTACAATCTTTGTCCTTACATTCTTTTAAAATTTCACGATTTCAATTTATTTCAACAGTTTTATTTTATACGAGTAGATAGGCCCGTCGTGAAACCCTAAATTGACTTTTATTCTGGTCTATGGTGAGCTCAGTATAAACCCAGTTGCTCTAAATGCCTAAATACATCGCATTTTTGTTTAAAACAACCTTAAAGACCCGTTTACTCCTTACATCAAAATTTTTATGTCATTTATTTACACTTTTAAATAATAAACACCCTTTCAAATGAGTTTTTATGGTCATAAAATACACCCCCAATATGTCAAATCACTCAAGCACAAAATAACAGCACAAATGTTCAAGCAAAAGTAAGAGAAATTAATTTCGTTACCTGGAGTAAGCTTTTTTCCATCATCACCTCTGGAGATGTTGCCCAAAACCTCGTTGTTGTATCCATACACTTTGCTGTTATACATAAATCAAACCCATTTCCACTCGCTATCCAAATCTCTGCAGCCGCTTTCAGTGTTTCTATCCCAATAATTGTCTAGACCATGCTAATCATCTTCCGTAATTACTAAACCTCAAGCATTCTCGTTTTAAACACTTCTCATCTGGCTTACCCTAGTACCATCCTTTTCATTAGTTTGTTGAGTGTAGTAACAGCACCGTCTACAAACTAGCACCCACTTGTGCAATTCACACGTTTAATAACTATCGACGTACTGTACTAACACTGTTTTATACACTTTTAAATTTGGATGTTGCTTTACAAACTAAGCGAAGTAAACATACGAGTAAGAGAACTGTTAGAGTAAGAGCTATCAGAGTAAGAGAACTTTACCGCGTCTCGTAGTGTATTTATATACTTCAATAGACCCCTCTTGGACCTTATTTCAGTCGAAAAGCTCATTTCACCATAACCAATTCTAAAAATTTTGCGCGTAACGAATTTGTAAAACGAAAAATTCTCATTCCACCTTCTTTTAGCCTGAAAACTGCTCGACAACATTCAACGGTCGCGAGCTTCCTACAAATTTCTAGCATTCAACCAATCAGACACCTTTCCTCCATTGTTATGTTGTCTTTAGCTTTCTTCCCTCGTTTAACCCATATTTGCTATCTCTTTTCCAACCCCACTCAAGCAACAGAAAATCGATATTGTGCCTGATCTCCAAACCTGCCGCGTACTTTAAACGAGTGTTTTAACCAATGTCTATAATACGTGCTCTCTGTCTGATTTACTCGACGGATATTCCGTTTCACTTTGCCTCAAAGCATCTGTTATTTTAGTAGCTTTTGGATCGACTGTTAAATACAATTTTACAGAATTCTGTTCCAACGTTCAATTAAGTTTCCTTGAACTTGTTATTTTAACTGTCCGGTCTTTCCATGAAGCAACGGTCCGTTTGAAATCGTGTTTCCAAGTTTTAGCATTTTTAGGATTTGTATTTAACGAACGTTTAGTTTAGTTAAATTAAAAATTTTCGTTTACATTATTGATTTTATATACCCAAAAGCTCTGTTTATTATCTTACGCGCTTGATTTAAAATATTAAAACTAATTATTCGTATCCATGAGTTTCATGTACTTCAAAGCTTCTACACGTTATGAAATTTTAACATTCCGATTTAGAAATACAAAATAGGTTATTATCTATCAGTTTTCAATGTCAAAACTAATTAATTTGGCGCGTAAATAAATTGTTCCTCTTTCCTATATACCCAGTCGTTACAAATTTATTTTCTAGACTTATTTATCCCTCTTAACCTATAATTTCTACGACAATATGTATATTTAAATGAAACTATTAAGTCTTAAGAAATAAATTGTTACATTGTGTAATTGAAAGACACATTATGAAAGGTTAATAGAAGTTCATTAATTAGACGTGAGAAAGAAACCAACTATACTTTGTAACATGATACTGCAGGTGCAGGTCACGATAGACTATAAAAACTAATTGTTAAAATTAAGATTATTAAAAAGTAACACATTGTATTGTATCAAGAAATAGCAGACATGAGATCTGCATTTCCCACTAGTGATGTAAGAGCAGGAATTGCATAAATACCCTGAGGAGCCCAAGATGACCAGTCAGTCTTAGAATTTCATAACTTTAACATTGTTGGTTGTTCAAACTACTCACCGTAATTATTAATTAGTAACATTTAACTTTGATTATTTTAAGACGTTAATGAATATAACGTGCAATTTGTCAAATCATTGCAATTACTGTTTAAATTAATTTGGTAGAAGTGTTTTTTGGATGAAATCTTTTCTAAAAAGAAGCTCCAAGAAGCCCAAGCCCTGTCTCGCGCCTGGTATAATACATTTTACAAATTATTGACTATCAATAAGCATGATATTTCAAATTTTGTTTCTATAAAGGTCATTTAGATAACTAGGTATAATATAATTTCTTGTAGATACATTGTAAACGTAATAATACAGGTTGATCACTAAAATTAAAACTGCAAATAAAAACTTATCTTAATCTTACCAGACCCTGCATATTCATTTCACGTGTAGAGATAATTTACAATAGGCAAATGTCGTCGATTCCTACCACAAAGTACATGAGAATAATCTAATATTTTAACGCTAATTCAAATTACATACAAAGTTACATGACAACAACTGTTTTATTTAGCATGGAATGATACATTGTGAGGATGAATTTTTATGGAGTGGGAAAAGTAACAGTAGTTAGTCACCTGGCGACGCGAACAGGTAATTAGAAAGGCCGAAATGTAGTCATTTGAGCCTATAATAAAGATGGGCACGCTACTGAGGATTGGTATGAGGACAGATTGAACTTTAGTGGATGAAACAGAGCTCTTAGCTGTGACTGGATTCCGGATTCCCCGCAGGGAATAAAACACGATGTTCAAATACGCTTGCAATGACAGGGTAGATTTTACATACAGGAAGGGAGCGTGGATTTGATGTCGTTACAACCGGTTAAAAATGAGTTAGAACCTGAAGAGTTCACCCTTCCAATAATTTTGATTTTGTTTTGTGTTGTGTTGGGTTAATGTAGCTGTGTTAGACGGGAACGAAAATTGGAAATACTGAAGGTTTCTAGACATCTTTAACCTTTTAAAAGATGATTTAAAATAGTGAGTAGTATATGGGCTTTTATGTTTATACTTTTTAATTATGTATATGTCAATTTTAAAACTAAGTTATAAATGGTTCGTATTTCTATAGTAGAAATTAACAAATCAGAAAGACTATTATTTTGTGGGCCTACATTAGCAATGAAATTAGTGTATGCTCATTTTAAAAATACGCTTTGTTAATGAAAATATTGTCAATAAAAGAATAAAAATTTTGTATCTTTAATGGGCATTGAAATGGTTAATAAAAAAGTTGTTATTACGCTGTTTTTTGATATAATGGTATAACGAAAATTTGCTTAAATTGGGACTTAAAATATCGTATAGATCAGTCTTGGAAACTAGGACAATGGCATAGTAGAATCAGTTATGGATTTGTTTTCTTATAGTTTTTGCCAACACCTTGTCAGTTGGATGTTGCATTAGGTTTGTTTTTCTTTAAAGTTAACGTACATGTATGTGTAATTCAGCAATTTATTGCTAATAGAAGCTTAGTTGGAATTTTATTTGAAGTTATTTATAATATAAGAAAGATATCCAGCCAACGCAGTGATGAAATCATATTTGAGAGAGACCTTGATTTAAAGAATTTCTTTAAGTATGACAAAACTTAATACGTATTTTAAAATATATTAGCGAAAGGTAAACTATGATAGGATATATTTAGGAAACCAAAAGCAAAGAAGACCTATGCGGAATAACGGTTTTCTGTGTAAGGATATTATCGAAAGGAATTGCTAAGACAAGATAGTTTTACGCCCATTAATTATGATAATCGAAAAGATTTTCAGAGTAAGTGAATATTGTAACAGTTTTGTATTTTATCCATTTAACTTTTTTTTTCGAATTTTTCTATCTTTATTATTATTTCTTTCATAGGAACCCACTCACGCACTACTGTAGTTAGCCGACGCACCTGTATATTGTTACGGGTCTCTGCTCCTTCAGGGCAAATATAAATTTATAACGTAACGCTCACTTTATCAGTAGCAGTTGAAACATTTCTTTGGAATTTTAGAATCACTTCCATTTAATTAATAACTTCTGTATTGGAGAAATTCCAAATATTAGTTTCTTGTTAGGTATTTTGATAAAAACTATCTATTTAAAACTGATATCCAGCAAATAAGAAGTTCTTGTTTTATTATTTAACTTGAGCAAATTATTTTGCACTTATTCCGATTTATTTAGTGAATTAAGGTTCACACAGACAAAATGACAATGACCTCGAAAATAGAACAATTTAGATGCACAACCCCCTGAGAACAGCAACAACATGCAAGAATGTCCGAAGAAATTACACTCATAAAAACCAATGAATAGTAAAAGAAGGAATCAGAATCAGATCAGATTATTGTAGATGCCAGACATGAGACAGCAGATTTTCAAATTGCGGTGCGTTACGACTTGAGTGCAAGGTACAGAAGTGTAAAGTGACTGTATTCATACGTGAACTGTTAGTAAAAAAAGTGGGTCTCAGACGCAGAGAAACGCGGACTTTTATATACCG
The DNA here is from genome assembly GCA_036346225.1 of Platerodrilus igneus. Lineage (NCBI taxonomy): Eukaryota > Metazoa > Arthropoda > Insecta > Coleoptera > Lycidae > Platerodrilus > Platerodrilus igneus. Next base: position 9,672,390 of record JARFIW010000266.1, on the reverse strand, counting down.
ATCTCGTGGAAGTTACGGCGTGGGAGCTTTGTTCAGACAAATTTGATTGTTTTAACCTGCAACGATTTCTTGCATGAGTGTCGATGGAATTTTGAAGGAACCAAAATTGTAAGTCGATTAAATTTTGTTATCCATCATATGCTATTTTGTTGTATTTAATTATTGTGATTGATAGAAATAATGTGTGTGTGGAACTTATTATTAAATAAGGACGACTAACGTTGGAACACGCTTATTTAAACTATTGTACTTACAAAATTTTCATAATGAGAAGTTTACTATTGTAGAAGTAAATTAACATGTAAAAAAATTAATTAGTTAATTTTTATGAAATTGAATCATTGATAATATTAAGTTTTCTTTAGCTAAACGCGTATTTGACCAATTAATGGTAGATCCGAGTGCTTCTTCTCTGTTATTATTTGTTCTCAAAATTATGTTTTACACTATAGGGTAGGTATACACGGAGTGGAGCTTTCGCTTGTTTATTCTTGAAGATGTAAGTAAGGTTGCATCAACCTCCAGTAGCAGAGAGAACCACCAAACAGATACTCGGAACACCCACCTTTGGAGTAAACTTTATTTGTGTTATTATTTTCAGGTGGGTTGATGCTCAAGGACGGTTTCAAACCAAAAAACAGTTCATACATTAAAATATGAGCTGTGTTGTGTTAGCAATTTGTAATAACAACAACTCATGCAAGGAAATTTCTTTCCGTTTCTCTTTACAAATTGCCAATAATACGATTAATATTATAGTTTTTTGGTTTGAAACTGACTGCTGAACCGTCATCGCGGTTGATGGATAACAGACAAGAAATTTTCTTCTTTTTTCAATTACCAGCTCAATTTCAAATGATCATTTAGGCTCTCGATGTTTTTATTGTCATTTTGTTAAGAGTTATTCACCAATCGAATAAGCAAAAAATACAGAAAAACCGGTCATTAGTTCTCTCTCTAAAACTTGCCAACAAAACACAGTCGTGGGAAGAGAAACTTTTGAAAAAATTGTTAAGGAAAAACAAAGAAAACAACAATAGTTCCTTCATATTGGATTGTTCTGTATTCTTTTTTCGTAGTAGCGTACGCCTATCTCTTCATAAAATTTAGCAGTCCTCAAAAATACTAAAGCACAAATAAAATTACAGCCAGCTGTCAACAGTCAGTTCTTAGAACAAACAATTTTGTTGCAGCAATATAGGATAGTGTGTTACTCGCTGAAACCGCTTTACAAAAAAGATTCCAGTAAATAATTATTGTTAGTGATTTTTCTGTGGAATTAATTTAGGTACGTTACATATAATTGTGTAATATAATTTTTAGAAATTAGGGTATTACGCATAATGAATGTAGCAATATTTAGAGAAAATAACGCTTTATTATCATGTATTCTTGTAGTGAGGGCTCTCCGTAAGAGACATATGTCGTTTTCCTGGCCAATGTGAACACGCAACAAAGAGATGTGGTTGATGAAGTTGCGGAAAAAGCTACCATCATGAAGGACTTTCGAATGAACCAGCTATCTTGGTCCACGTATGCGGGAATGCATTATAAAATGTAGTGGAATGTTGGCCTGTTTAGTTCTACCTATTCTGTTACCGTTATTATCTGTGTTCCCTGTTTAATGTTGTATGAAGTAGGAACGAGCTCCGCTGAAAAATATGGATTAGAAAAGGCGTTGAGCAAACTCACGCTCCGTACAACAATTATTTATTAACCAGCATTAATTTAGAGGTAAGCGAATTATTAATTTACATTGTGAATTTGGAAAATAAATTATTTTATTTCGTTTGTAATTTCTGCAAAACCCAGTACGTCCTCTATGCAAGCACGCGATATAATACTACCTTTGTTTGTACTATAACAAGTTGTTTTTAACATCAGTTACCTTCTGTGGTAGATGAGCATGTCAGTCATACCTTTTATTGTCTAACATGTGCTGAATAAAAACCAAAACAAGCTTATTGGGCCTCCGTAGAATATCAAAGTTGTGAAATTACATTTTCTGTGTCATAGATATCTGTTCCAGCACCTTATTCGTGCTGAATAAGGCTACAAGAGTAAAGATGCTTTCTATTGAACGTCTACAATTTGAACTTGTTTGTTTTTTGTTTCTTTATTGTTATCTACTTGTTTAGAAATTGATTCCCATATTTTAAGCTCATTTTAAAATAATTTTTGAATATAGTTCAAATCCGTTTTCATGACATCTTAATAAAGATTTAGTAAAAGATGGAATATTCTTTTATCTCTTCTATATTATCTGATTTAGTGGTAACAAAACAATAGCAATTTCAATCTTTTAGTGTAAACCTTTCATGGGGAAATGTATACCAAACAGAAGTCGTCAGAATTTGGAAGTTTAATTTTGTTGTGGTTGTCTCAAAATTTTTCTTTCTATAGAAATGTGTTCTATATAGTTTTGGATTATTGTTTGAACGCAATTGTAGTTTAGCTATTTCTTATGAATCAAAATACTGTTTGGACCCATTCCTCCAAGTTACGCTAATTAGAATAATGTAGAGGTCATTTTTATTTTAATATTTTGTTGTTGAAATTTTTTTAAATTTCAAAACAATCATAGCTTAGTGGATTTCTCCTACTATAAAATATTTTATATTAGGAAAAGTTTCAACGTATTAATTAGGTCTGAAGAAAATTAATTTTTCACCAATCTATACCACGTTTTCCTATACAAAAATTATATACCGTGGACAAAATAAGCAGATAAATGAGATCAAATTATATCCTATGTTTCTATTTTTGACTGTAATTTGGTAATTGTAATGCGGTTGCGAGTTATGTATCTCCCAATCTATGTATATATAACAAAATAAAAGTTATTAGGAATTATTAGAAATCATTAAGAAATTATTAAGTCAAGTGCAACAATGTAATCCAAGGATAATTAAATAAAGGCTATTAACAGTTGTGAGAACGGATGCAATACATTGTATTCCAGACGATAGTGATACTGCAGGTGGCAGGTCACAGACGGTTAAAAACCGTGATTACCTAGAAAGTAAGATTGTTACATTGTATAATGAATAGATTTAAGAAATAAGCAGACATGAGCTCTGCAAGTTCCCGCAGACATGTGAGGAGCAGTCTTAAGTATTTCAGCTTTAACATTGCAGTTTGCTTAGGCTACTCACTCATATTAGTTCAATTATTAATTATTTTTCGACTTAGAGTAATTTTAAACCAGTTTCTTAAAATTCCATATTTAATATCTGTTTGAAAAATAAATAACCTGTTACGAAGTTTTGATGAAGTTTTTAAAAACACGGCTCCCAAGGTCCGAAACGTAACTGGCGCAGCGGTAGAATCCAGAAGGGCACTAGAAATCCAAGAATCGGAAGGCTGATGACCAAGGATTTCAAGTCACAAATCTGGAAGAACCCAAACAAAGTTGGAGGAGATACAAGCATCGACCGAAACCAACCAGACAAATTTGGAAGAGATACAAGCACTGACCGAATCCAAAAGAACACAACGTGGACGAAGTACAAAATCCACAGCCAGAAAACAAAAGAAAGCGACGATAAAACTAATGTGAGTTTATTTTCCTTAGAACCAATTGATTTTTGACAAATTATTTGATATTAGCTAGTAATAGACAAAATTTTGATTATTATTTTATGTATGTACAGATTTTTATTATTATTATTGCAATTTATGCCATTTTATGAAAATAATTTACGCAACTATTACAAGAAATTATTTTCAAACGAAAACTTATTTTAAAAGAATTTATTTTAAAGCAAGAGGATTTTAACCAAGAAAACTGAAAAGTACAATTATTACGAATTATTATTAATACAAAACGTAACTGGCGCACGAATACAAAACGCAAGGATTTAATTCAGCAAACTTTAAAAATAGAACGTAATTAATTTACAATTCTATGTATAAAAATTTAGTACCGAAAGTTAATGTACAAAACGCAATAACGATTAATTACAGAAACTATTTATTCAAAGTTTAACCTTCATCGCGCTTCTATAAATTAAACACTTCTAGTGTATATATTATAGAAACACTGTGCAATTATTATTAAATTAACGCATTACAAATTGAAACAAAACATGCAAATTTAAAACGTGACTTTGATACAACTTATTACTGACAACACGCATTAAATAAAAACCATTCAGTACGAATATATCTAATTATAGCGAAACAAGTACTGAAAAGATTCATTCAAAAAACGAGTATCGCAACTTTATAAGTATCCACATCACTGAAAACATTCATTCAAACGTGACATTTTATGATTAAATATTTTAATACGAAGTAATTAATTGTAAAAGACGCGATTTATTTAATTTATTACCGACTGAAAACAAAATTTTTCAGGAGACTTAAAACTTACAATTTAAAACAATTTATTGTATAAATTATAAAAGAAGCTTCGATGCAACTACTGTAACAAAACGGTAAACTGAAAACTTGCAATTTTATATTTAGATATTCAAAGGGACGAGACAATACAATTACAGAGAGACATTTTATACACTTATCAATTAAAACACCCACAAAGGAGAGATAATTAAAGCAGACTCAATTAATTAGCAAGAATAAAATAAGATCGTAACTGACGCAGAAACATACAAAGTATAACGCAAATTATTGCAAGAATATTAATCCACATAAAAACCTTTCAGAAAATTTAAAACCGTGACAACTTTAACATCTGCGAAGTATAAAAATACAAATTCAAGGCTACAGCAACTAACCTGACATTACCAGGCACAAATCCCGTAAATTAATTACAGCACCGTATAACTAAGTACATATACAAGTAACTCGATTTTTTAACTAACCCAACACATTTCAAACTAAAAATTAACAAAACAAACTAAAAAGTAACAGTACAAACCGCGAAATAAATCTCAATTTTTACAAAATTTGGAATTAATTAAAACCGAAGGTAACTATTAATTATTAAAACAACCCTTAACAATCATGTGTTTAGCTTTGAAAGTTTATTTTGAAAGCATCCCTATTTCAACGGCAATCAAACTTTGCTAGGGAATTTCATTACAGCGTGCGAAATATTTTTGAAAACCTTTTACAAACTAGGAGATAACGAAAACAATGTATTACCCTACGCCTAATAATAAGTAAACTTATCGAACGGGCACTAACACTAATAGCCAGCCGAGATGATTTAGAACAGCGGGAGGACTTTAATCGCATATTGATTGCATATTTTGGAGACCAAAGAAACATAAAATGTCTAATCTGCGACCTAATAAACTTTAGAATGGAAAGTAACCAATCCCCGTACCAATTCGAAATGAAATGCCAAGACGTAAGAAGTCTAACCTTAACAAAATTAAAAATTGAAGAACCCGATCAAAATATCAGACTTTTAAAGACAAAAATGTACGATGAAATGGCACTGGACACCTAATCAGATCAGATTCCAACATGCCTAAAATTTAGAAGAAGCAATGAATATGATAATAGAAAAAGAAAATGTCATGTACTATCGAAACAAGCTATATAACCCCAACGCGAATAAAAGTTATTCACCAATAAAAACCATACAAGACGCAAGACAAACAACCACCCAACCAAAATTCACTCCATTTAACACACAAATGAACCAACCGCGAAGTAATAACTTAAACTTTAATAACACAAATTTTAATAATCAATTCAAACAATTTCCAAGACCAACGTTCAACTTAAATTTTACAAAAGCCGCATTTCCACCAAGATTCAACCAAAATATGAACCAACAAAGACCAGCATTCAGCGCAAACTCTTTTAGAAATACACCAATGAATAATAATAATAACAACCCCAACAATTACTACAAGCCAACCCCTATGGATATCTCATTTTGTAACATCAGAGAAAATACAAAAATAACGCACATCCGACCAAGCAATAATCATAAACGAAACTTTACATCGGAAGAACTATTTCACCAACAAGTAGAAGAATTTGATAATGACCAGATTAATTACATTCACTCCAGTACAAACAATGAATACAACCATTACGAACGCGACGAACCATGCAAAAATTACGAGGACGACGACGAAGAAAACGCGTGCTCAAATTTTCATATAGACCGATTTATAAACGACCAAACTTAAAAATTTAAATAATATTAATCACCTAGTACTACCATATATAGAAACACCCCATACAGAACTTAAATTACTAATCGATACCGGATCCTCAAAAACACTAATTAGCCCCCGAACCGTAAAAAAACATTATTTATATTTTGTAGAGAGAGAACCCTTTAAAATTAAAACAGCCCATCAAACGACCCCACACCAATTCATAGCTAATATATCCTTACCAAAAACATTCAACGTAAAAATGAAACTCAAATTTTGTATTTTTGAATTCAACGATAAATACGACGGACTAATAGGAATGAACTTTCTAAGAAAACTAGGAGCCAACATTGACATAAAAAACCGTTTATTAAGAACGAAACACGGATAAATAGCCATTAAATTTCAAAATACCTAAACCGAGCAAAAATACACGATAGAACCCCAAACAGAGAAAAAATTAAAATCCCAGTAAATTCAAAAAATAAAGTAGGAATTATAAATCACATAACATTTCAGCAAGGAGTAGAAACCCCCACCGCCATAGTGCAAATAAAAGATAATTATGCCCCTACGACGATTCTAAACTCAAATAACTACCCCGTAGAACTATCTCTAACAAACCCAATTAACGTAGAATGAAAATATTAATTTTCCCGCGGTTTACGACTTACGCTTGCGGTATGTTGTGTTAAATAAATTGTGTTAGTTAAAAATAGAGCAAGAAATGGAAATTCTGATGGTTTTTGGACATTATTGTATTTAAAGAAAAATTTAAAAATTAAACAGTGGGTAAAATACGAGTTTCTATATTTCTACTTTTTAATTCGGTATATGTGAATTTTATATGTACCTTTTATTAGTACAATTTAGTATAAGTTAAAATATAAAACTTTAGTATTTTGAGTGAAACATGAAATGGTAAAAAGAAATGTTTTCTGTGTTGTTGTTAAACGCATTTCCAGAAATTAGAATTTAGAATGTCATGTAATTTAATATGGGAAAGGGGAAAATTGATAGCATCATTGATGGATGTAATTTAGTGTTCTATTTTATTTCTATTATTAATACCGGGCCAGATTGAGGATAAGAAACTAAATTCTTTTTAAGGAAAGTGTATTTGTATTTATAATGAAATCATTTAATGTCAATAGAGGTTAAGTATAGGTTCAATTTTATTTGCATTTGTTTATAAACTAGGTGGCAATTAAGTTATTGTGAAAGCATATTCAGCTATCCCAGTGATGAAGTCGTGTTTGGTAGAGGCATTTTATTTTAAAAATTTCATTAATTATGACAAAATTAATAACTGTTTTTACGGTAATAAAAAGAAGAGTAAAATATAAAGTTTGAAGTACAAAAAATTTTGCTCTCAAATGTCATGGACTTCTTAAGGATAGAATAGATATTTAAATTTTTAGGGTTATTTACGGATAAAGTTTTTATAAATATGTGAGGATTAGTAATGATATTGGTCAATCCCGAGAGATTTAGCACGAGAAAAATTTAAAACCGAGAGGGACTAGTAATAAAAATGAAGACGAGAATTTAGATTAAAAGTGTTTTACTTTGAAACATAAGTTACATAGATTACTTATTTTAAATGTTTTTATTTTGAAGAAACGAATTTTTTATTACGTGAAGTTTAATAACTGTAGTTAATTTTTTTATTTTTTTAATAGGGATTAGATTTTTTGACTTACCATACGCACAGAACTTCACGGGCATTTAGGTCGACACAAATTTTTTCTTCTACTCCCAGAAGGACCACATCGCCTACATTTTTCCAACAGTCTTTTAACAACACTAACCTACCTTCCTTATATGTTCATCCTCGGTCCTCCTCTGAAAAAGTGGGTTTCGATCCGACGTCTGTTAGCCACATTTGCGTGACTAGACAAGCCTCTTTTTCTATTTTATAACAACGCTTATCTCTGTAGCCAATCTTCCAATTGCTAAATATTTTTCTCGAATTCTTTAGATTCCCACTTATTTTCAATTTCACTGGGTTTTTTCCAGACTATTTTAGCGTTGGACTTAGGGTTGGGTTTACGGTAGTAGTTCGACCCAACGCCATCGCGACAGTTCCTCCTATTAGAAGCACTTGGGGACCTTAATGCTAGATCTCACAAAGAGATTTAATTGGGTGTGGGTTTCGCGTGGGGTATATTAAAACGAGATAAAGAGAGAAGGATAGCTGGGTTTGATATCCGGCAGCTTCGTGGCGTAGTTGGTATGCGTGTGACTACTATGCCCAAGGTCCTGGGTTCGAATGCCGACAGGGTCCGCTTAAAAAATGTTAGGCAAACATTTTTCAAAAAAAAATACGTCCTCGTTTGAATGAGAAGTCAAATGGAGGTCCCGTTTGTGTGTGTGTGTGTGTGCGCGCGCGCGCGTCTGTGTGTGTGTTGTGCCTGGAATAGCAAGAGTTTTGGAAAATTCAACATTTCCAGGTTAAAAAAACTCACTTCGCGGCCAATATAGTACCTTCGCGTGGAGCATTGGAAAAATCAAATGTATTGGGGTTTATTTCCAAATGGACTTCCCGCCAATCATCGAATCCAAAATTATGCCCAGATGGTTGAAGTAATACTGAACTGAGGGATACAGTTTGTCCATTTCTCATGCGGTACTATCCTAGCACTTCAACACCGGGTGATGAAGTGCTTAACCCCTGTGGGTGCTCGGTTCCTTTATGGGATGGGGTTAGTCGCTTCACGACTTTTCGCTTTCAGCGGGACTTGCGGTGTTGCTTCTTTCATGAAGTAAGAACATTTACCTTTTACTACTACTTTTTACATACTTTAAACTTTATAAATCGACGAACATTTAATGTAATACTTAAACTAAAACTAACTTGAGGGTTGTTAAGATAAAAGATTATTGGAAAAAATCTCGTTTGTAAGATCGCAATCGTGTCACGTTAGAAATAAATTAGATGAGAAAGGAAAATTTAAAATTTGAATGGACCAACTAAAATATGGAAGCATTTTGTGTGATAGATTTCACGAAAAATTAATCTTAATTAAACGTAATATTTCAAATATTATTTTTATAAAAATAATTCAGATGATACAAAATAACATTGTTTCTTATGAATACATTGTGCGCGAGTAATCTAGGCCAATAGCTTATTTTAAAACCGTAAATGTAAATAAACTTAAATGTTGCAAGACACTACGTATGCATTTACCATGAAAAGATAATTTACAAGACATATCGTCCGTCCCGACCACCAAAGACGTGAAAATAGTACCATACTACAACACTAATACAAATTATATACAAAGTAACCGGACAATAACGTACATAAGCATAGATTAAAAGTGATACATTGTATTACCAGATTCTGACCGCAATTAATAAGATTACTAGTGGGAGAAATGACAGTAGTTATGTACCCAATAAAAAAGAATGAATTAATTATTCACAAGCAGGTACATGCAATGGCCGAAACGCGGCATCCAACTTATTTTTTTAAAAATAAGCTTGTGCGTATACGGTCTTTTTCAATTCACAAATTTCTGGAATTATTGTCGTTACGACCGGTTAAAAGGGTTTTGGACCTAAAAATTTCACCCCTCCAAGAATTTTGAATTTTTTAATATTATGTGTTAAGGGAGCTGTGTTAGTTGGAAAGGAAACAGAAAGTAGAAGTATTGATGGTTTCTCGACATCTACAAGTTTAAAGATATATTTGGAAATAAACAGCGAGTAATATACAAGTTTTTATGTTTGTACTTTTGAACTGGGTATATGTGAATGTGTTTTATTGATGAAATTTAGTATTAGTTAAAGCATGAAACTTTAGTATTTTAGAACAATGAAATAATAAACGGAAAAGTTGGTTTTCTATGTTGTTGTTACAGGTCTGTTGAGAAATTGGGATTTAGAATGTCATGTAAATCAATATGGAAAACGGAAAGATTGAAGCGATAGTATTATTGATAATGTTTTTTAATTTCCTAGTAATACCTAGCCAGATTGAGAGTAAGAAACTAGGTTTTCTAAGGAAAGTGTATTTGTATTTATAGTGAAATTGTTTAATGTTAATAGAGGTTATATATAGGTTCGATTTTGTTTGCATTTACTTATGAACTAGATAATAATTAGGTTATTTTGAAAACATATCCAGTTACCCCAGTGATAGAGTTGTTTTTGGTAGAGACATTTTATTTTGAAACTTTTATTAATTATGACAAAATTAATGACTGTTTTTACGGTAGTGGAGGTAAACGTCAAAAGTAATGTGATAAATTTAGCAGACCAATAGCAAAAGTGACGTATACAGTATAGGGATAATATTGAAAGTTTTGCAGAGTCAAACTTAATTATGACAAGAGAAAAGCCTTTCAAGGTAACTGACTACTGTAATATAGTTTGTTTGTCTTCCAGCCATTTTATTATTGTTATTTAGAATTTTTTATTATCTTTTATTATTTCTGCCATAGGAACCCACTTCCTTAAATTGTTACGGGTTTCCCACTCCTTCAGGGCAAATTTAAACTTATAACGTACCTCTCATTTTACTCGTTACAGTACTGCTGTTGCAGTTTGTATCATTTTGACGCCTAGCAAGCTCTTGTTAATTGTTAATTTTTATATTTAACATTATGTTTAAATTATGCGCCTTTTTCAGAAGATTTGCGCGGCTTTCTGTTGGAAAGTGTGCGATTGGCTATCAACTGTCGCCTGATTCTTGCCAGCCAATTGAAATTAACTTTTCAGCATGAGTGGGAATATGATATTATAATTTGAATTAGGGCCGCTATACTTGCGGCCACGTCCCCAATGCTCCACCCGGAGGTACTACATTGTGGGAATATGATATTACATGTGATTTTCCAATGCTCCACCCGAAGGTACTACATTGGTCAGGAAGCGAGTTTTTACCTGGAAAATTTGGAATTTTGCCGAACCCTTGCTGTTCCAAGCAAGGTAGGGATCTTTAACGTGCGTGACAACACTCACACACGGGACCTCCATTTTACCTCTCATCCGAACGAGGGTGTATTTTTGTGAAAAATGCTCGCCTAACATTTTTCAAGCGGACCGTGTCGGGATTCGAACCCGGGACCTTGGGCGTAGTAGTCACACACATACCACTACGCCACGGAGCCGCTGGGAATATGATAGCTGGTCCGGCAGTGACGTAGACACTTTAGCCTGTATCTGTAAGTGTGGGTAAGTGTGGGCGGCTACGTGTGCTGCGGAGAACCTATATCTCGTTTCCTATCTTCATTTATACGAACTTAAGGTGCTGCAGGTTTCGATACGCACGAACTCTTCTCTGAAGATTGTCTCGAAGACACTAGGTTAAAGATTGTAAGTAAATAATCATTTATCTTCGTATTTTTTGGTTTTTTAAATATTATGCAACGCGAGATAGGTTTTGGGCTTTTGGGAGCTTCTTTTTAAAAAGTTTATTCGCCAAAAACTCTTCTATCAAATTTATTTTTAAATGTTTAATTACAAAAAAATGACTTATTTGTGTTACAACAACTTAGACGTTTATATTCACTAAACATTAAGTATTTGAAATTGACAAAAATACTTAAAGTTAATAAATCAATAATTAATAATTAAAAATTACGGTGAGTAGCTTGAACCACCAACAATGTTAAAGTTATGAAGTTCGAAAACTAACTGATGATCAGGAGCTCCTTACCGTATTTGTGAAGCTTCTGACCTAACTTCATGTTGTGGGAAAGTGTAGATCTTGCTGTCTGCAGTTTCTCGATAATCATACAATGTCTTATTCTAAGTAAATTTAAATACGTCTGCTTGATTCCAGTTTATTGTTTCTGCACTTGCAGTATCAGGTTGCGTCTGGAATACAAAGTAGTTGCTTCCTTTCTTATTCCTGATATGAACTCTGATTAACCTTTAATTATAACCTTCATTTAATACAATGTAACATTATATTTCTAAGATATAATAAATGCGTTTAATTTTATATACATTTTAATATGGAGAATATGTAACTCGCGGCGGAATTTACACCTTTTTATGTAAATGTCAAATGGACGCTTAAAACATCTTAATGTATTAAGAGTTTACAAATGATTTTGAAATATAACAACTAACTTAACATCCAACAAATTTTAACTAAACCAGACAACTATATAAATCATTTTAAAACCAACATCATTCTAGAATCAATATCAAACTATTCAAACAATCAACATAAGTGGAAGACACACTTCCCCTGTCGTGCAACATGTAACCGCAATTAATTGAAACTGTCCATTTAACTTTCTAAACAGTACAATGCCCCTAACTCGTCTAACGAATTTATAATCCAGGATATACCCTTAATTAAAGTAGTTTGAGATATTTAAGATAAATCGTCGGAGGAAAGGTTAAAGGATTTAATTTTGGTACGAAAACGTTATGCTTAGTGTAGAGCAAATGCAGCTCTGTAAATCCAGATTATATTCCTCTCACAATTAAAGCGGATTTTCTTTTAATATAGTATCAAGATAACTAAAACTTTACTTATAATTAACGGGGATATTAATAAAGAAATATTTTTAATATTTACGATTTTAAGTGTGGTGATTAAGAAAGAAATTGAAGAGGAACAACTGATGCAATCAAATGTATGGTTTCCTTAGTGACACTTAAATTGAACAAAGTAATATAAAGTCGTAGGTAATAGAATATTAAGGCTATGTTATTTCTGGTGTAAATGTGACAGTTTTGTTAAAATATAAGACACCAATGTAATTTTATCTAATGCGAATTTTGATCGAGTACGGAACAAAAACGTCAGTTAAAGCTGTACAAGGACCCACGTGTCGGTTACTTTTACATTTCCATAGTTACAACGACACGAACGTCTCACGCCAGTAATGCCGTGGCAGCAATGATAGGTTAAGTTACTGTTAGAAATAGATATTATTATTAAAATACAAAATCACTTAACACGCATATCAGAACAATTGTTACTAAAACTATTGCAGACTGTTCTGATATGCGTGTTAAGTGATTTGTGTTTTTTAATAATAATATCTATTTCTAACAGTAACCTAACCTGTCATTGCAGCCACGGCATTACTGGTGTGAGACGGTCGTAATAATAGTGGTGGAGAACTATCGATAGTCGCAGCTATCGATAATTATTTAAAATCGTATCGCTTGCCATCGATAACTATAGATAGTTTATATTTGCTCAAAAATGTGGCAGGAGAATATTAAACGAGCAAGTATATTCGCAAAAATAAACCTAATTTTACTTCTTTGTCTATATTGTGTTATATTTTGCTATTAAACTAAAATATATTTCAAAAATACAATTCATTTGTTTCTGTGTAAAAATACGAGGATAGTTCAATGGAAACGCGTTTAGAGGCAGTAAAGTAGTATTTGTTCAACGAATTTAATAGAAGTCTCCATTAACATTACGGCATGAGCCCCAATGATTGCCTAATCTACAGATCCCCTGTTGGTAAAATACTTGCGACTGCTTGAGGAATTATTCTCAACAGCAATCGCTACCTCAGCATCTGAATTGAACCGCCGTCCTTTTGATACTTGTTTTAGTGAGCGAATATATGAACAGTTCCACACCGATGTTCAACATTTGAGAAAATTCTCTAACTTTGATGCGTTTATTTGCACACAATGCAGTTTCCGGCTGTCTCGAATTCTTCTCCATGTCGAAATTTACTACACCATTCAACTAATGTTGTCTGAAAATAACTACAGTCACTATACGTAGCTTTCATTTTCTTTTAAATTTCCATCGGTTGACTCCTTCTAGCTGCTAAAGCTGAATAATGACACGCAGATTATCTTTGAACGGATTTTCTATTGTCAATTGAGTTATATTATCATCATCATTAGGTCATCAGTCCTAGAACTGGTTGAACGCGTACTTCCCTTGCTTTCTATTATGAACTAACTTACACGTTTCCCCGAAATTCCCACAGACCAAATCTTTGACTATCTGTGTGCAATAATTTAACCTAGATCTACATCTACCTCTCTTTTCCTTCCCTGCTTCTAATATACGCCACATTATTCCCTCATACTTTAGTATGTGTCCTACGACCCCATCTTTCCTATTTTTTAATGTTTTTCACATATTTCTTTCTTCCCCTATAAGTTCTAGTACTTTTTGTTCTTGCTTTTGTCTGTTTGAAATATTTTCATCATCCGTCTGTTGCACCACATTCCAAATGCTTCTGTCTTTTTTCTCTTCTTCTGCTACTATTCATGTTTCACAAGCAAACAGTGCTGTACGCCATGCATTGTTATAAAATTTCAACTTTCTGGTTAATTATGCAGAGGGTGGCTTCAGTTAAGGTGACATAGAGCCAAACAGTGTTACCAAAAAGAATTATATAAGCACGCGGACTAGTCTCGGGATCTATTCCTGCGGAGGCATGAGATGGGGGGGTCTTTTATTAATTAACTTGTCAGTATACAATTTTAGGGTGCCACTACGTCACAGACATAACACCAAAAATAATCTTCTTAAGGAAAGACGTAGATAAACCTTAAGGGAATCAACTTATACCTGAAGATTGATACTCAACAACAGTGTTTCTTATGCACTTAAACCTTGTGGCTAGAATTTTCAGAAATAAAACTATTACCTTAGATTGCAGATATGTAATAACGTTATTTCAAGCTCTTGTATATACAAAAAAAGGTTAGTCAAATAAATTAATCAAACAAATTCATCAAATAAATTAAAGACAATCAAAATTATCAGACATGAAGTAAAAAGGTCGTATCGATGTTGCATTAAGAAAAGAGGCAGGTACTAGTGGGTGAAGCCCACTATAAAATTAATATTTCATAACATTACACAAATGCTTCAAGCAAAGATCTTTGTTCTCGGCTCACAAGGATAAGTTAAAGATTAGCTTATCATACAACTCATTTGTGCTACATACATGTACTTGTTTAAGTAAACATGCAAGTCCAGGTGTTTATCTGACAGATGTTAAACCAACATGTGCCTTAATTGACTCTATATAAATTTAACAAATAATACAAAAAAAATTTAGCCAAACTATTTAACACATTTTAAATAAAGTGATTTTATTTTTACTAAAACTTCTAATCTTGTATTCAAAACACTAAAACTATTCAGAAATCGTTAAGCCAATAGTTTTACTTATTTTCTGTGGCACATAATTTATATTAATAGAAAAGCTTTTACACGTTAGGGTATGAAACTATGCTACAACTTTAAGATCGTTTCTCCGGAAACTTTTATACATTTAAACATTAGAAATTTATTGAATTTTCTCAAAACAAATCATTTAGAGAATTATCTATCCTCCTCGTAAGCTTAATTCTTGTTCGGGTCAGTGTTTGATATAACAAATTATAATGTACTCACCAAGGAAAGAGT
The DNA here is from genome assembly GCA_036346225.1 of Platerodrilus igneus. NCBI lineage: Eukaryota > Metazoa > Arthropoda > Insecta > Coleoptera > Lycidae > Platerodrilus > Platerodrilus igneus. The sequence continues at coordinate 9,656,937 of JARFIW010000266.1, read as the reverse complement.
TCAAACACTTACTACCCCTGCAGATTACAGGCACGTGCAACTCAACCACCATACAAAAGAATGCATCATGTTGAAAGTTTATTGACTTCCATACGAATTAAAGATGAAACTTGTAGATGAAATTTATAGCTGGAATTACATGTAGAACTATATGCGGAACTACTTGCGTTTTATTTCGACCTTCTTCTTGCTGCGGATTGTCTTCAATTCATTCTACTTATCTGTTTTTCAAACACCAGGCGACATGCCTCTGCCACGAATCCAACTTTGGATTCTTCATCTTGGTATGCGGACTACGTCTGCTACAATAATGGTCCATCAAGTACGTCAAGCAGCTGCTTCCAAGCCCACGCGCATGACAGCGCGGATTGATAAACAGGTCGACTACATTTTCGCGCCTGAATCACGGCAATCCTTCAAACATATAGCAGTTTAATAATTGCCTATATATTCATGAAACAATTATTGCCTATATAAGAGATGCTACAGCATATGCTTTCAATAATCTTTTCCTCGTTTCTATGTTTGTTGTCGTCAAACACAACTGCTTTTTCTTGGTAAATACAGCAGCTAACCTACACATTTCCCTGAAATTCCTACAACCCACATCTTTCACTATCTGTGTGCAATAGTCTAATCTAGGTCTATTTCTATATCTCCTTTTCTTTTCTCTATCTCTAATACAGTGTCCCAAAAGTATTTTTCAAAATAAAAATTCAATATTTAAAAACGTATTAGTTTAATTAAAAGCAACCTTTTAAATTAAAGTACGGTTTCTGAGAATTTATTTCTTGAATATAATGTCGTCTAAATGTGCTCAGTTATTTTGCTGACGCACTTCTAACCTGGAAGAAAAATTTCAGAGAACTGCTGGGCACGTGTTTTCCGTGGTCGCTGCCATTTCTTCTCGGATATTTTGTTTTAAATGATCTAAAAAGGTAGGATTGTTATTGTTTACCTTTGATTTAAAGTAGCATCACAAAGCAAATCCATTGGTGTTAAATCAAGGCTACGTGGAAGCCCATTTATGTCACCTCGTCTGGGTATCAACTTTTCAGGAAAAAGTTCACGAACAACCGGTATAAACATGTTAGACGTGTGAGATGTTGCTCCATTCTGCTGGAACCACGTATTTTGATTAAAATCAACAAAACCTTGTAAAGTTATAGTGAAAAAATTGTTAATCATCTCCACATATTGCTCTGAATAAACAGTTACTATGCGACCTCTTTGATCAGCGAAAAAGTACAGGCCGATTAATCCTCGTACCGACGTCGCGACCCAAACAGCGACTTTTAGTGAATGAAGTGGTCTTTCATGTTTATGTCTTGAATTCATTGAACTTCAATAACGGCAATTTTGTTTATTAACGTAATCGTTAAGATGAAAATATGCCTCATGCGAAAACAAAATGTTGTTACAGGACAAAAATCGATTAACTACTTGGTTAGCGATGTTAAACCTCACAGCGCCATCTGTGGGCTTTAACTCTTGAATCAACTGAATCTTGTACGAGTGGAGACACAAGTCCTTAAGCATTATGCGATGTAGAAAATTTTTGGAAACATTTAAGGCACTTGCCCGTTGCGAACAGAGTAATATTCACGCACACAGCACTCACGCTCCGCTCCTGTAAAACTCTCTATAACAACTGAATTCCCAAAGACGCGGCTAGCAATGGGCAGAACTGCCGCGTCCCTCCAATTGTTTCTGTTCGCGCAGTAGGTAAACGAAATTGAAAAAAGCTTTGGGACACCTAGGATAATCCGCACTATTCCTTCGCGTTTTAGTTTGCGTCCTATGATCCTATCTCTCCTATTTTTTACTGTTTTCCAAATATCTCTTTCTTTCCCTATCATCCAGAAATAAAGAAGGAAATCATTTACAAATCGAAATGCATTTCGCTGTAGCTGTAAAAGAAACTTATTAAGAAAAACGGCATACTTAAATAATAGTGTACTCTAAATTTTATATACATAGAAAATTGTACTTTATAATTAATACCCAAACAAAAAAAGCTGTCCTCATTAGCGTATTCCGACAGTTTGAGTGAAATATGTTTTATTTCAACAATGTAATACCTCTATGTTTGTTGTGGTTTGTTTTGTATTTTTCTTGATCTTCTTTGGAAATTAAACCACTCAGAGTTGTTAAATTGGTCTTTATTTACGTTTCGATCCATGACCTAGGATCGTTGTCAAAATAATAAAAATTTCAAGTTTGACATTTATGAAATAAATTGAAGGTGACTTTGATTTATTAATGTTTGATATATTTGTTTTGAATACATTAGATAAAAATTTTAAAGTTTAGAAGAATAAGTGCCTTCAGTTTGTGTTGCGTCCTGGGAGCGGAGGTAGTCAATACGCTTAACGTGAATTCAACTGATTAATTTTTATATAATTAAATTTTATATAAATTCTATAACTTGAGGATTGGAAAAATTTTTTAACATGTTTCTATTTATACGATTGGGAGGATGGTTATTAAAAAAGTGTGCGAATACGTTACCGTAAGGTTTAAGTCGCCGTTTTTTATATTTATCTTGAGGAGGAAACTCATTATGATTTAGGCTATCTGAGGCGACCCTATGGCAGGTTTGCACTTGTCAGATACCAATGCTGTTCAACGAAGATTGTATATGGTTCTGAGGTAACTCTGTGACGTGTTTACACTTGTCAGATACCAATGGTGTATTACAGAAGCTGTTAATATGCTTATTGTATGTAATTAGTTATTGTCTGTACAAATAGAAATCATGTATGTAGGGTGTGTTTCATGTTAATATCGCAAGGAAATCCCAGAAAAACTTGAAATGCTACCTAGATATTTGGGGGATTTGATTTTCATTTGTTATATTTCTTTTAGTAAAGGACTCCATGGTTTACTGAAAGTCGCAGATTCGTTTGCTACATAGTTATTTTTATGTAGCAGCTTCTTTGATTTTGTGCTTTTGGTGGTTTTCTTCTTTGTAAATGATTTTTGCGTTCTTCCATTTTATTTTAGGACTGGAGTCCTATGCATATTGGAAAGTTATGGATTTTTCAAATGTTCTATTTTTTATATATGATTTATGTTCTTTTAATCGAACTTCAAATGGTCTGGAATTTTCCCCTATATAAAACTCGCATGGTATTTTGTTGATGCAGTTTTTTTAACTTTATATTGCGTTTCTAGGTTTTGTTTTTGTTAATTGTGTTATTAGTGTATTGTTGGTTCTAAATACTGTTTTGATTTTAAATTTGTTTCCTATTAACAAGTTTTATATAGAGGAAAGTTACAGACCATTTGAAATTCGATTAAAAGAACATAAATCATATATAAAAAATAGAAAATTTGAAAAAGCTATGATTTGCCAACATGCATAGGACTCCGGTCATAAAATAAAATGGGAGGACGCAAAAATTATTGACAAAGAAGAAACCACCAAAAACGCAACATCAAAGAAGCTGCTCTTATAACCCTACATAAAAATTACTGTGTAGTAAACGAATTCGTGACTTTCAGTAAACAATGAATTCCATTACTGAAAAAAATAACAAAGGAAAATCAAATACCCCCAATATCTAGGTAGCATTTCAAGTTTTTCTGGGATTTCCTTGCGATATTAACATGAAACACAGCCTACATACATGATTTCTATTTATACAGACAATAACTAATTACATACAATAAGCATATTAACAGCTTCTGTAAAACATCATTGGTATCTGACAAATGTAAACCCGCCATAGAGTTACCTCAGAACCATATACAATCTTCGTTGAACAGCATTGGTATTTGACAAGTGTAAACCCACCTTAGGGTCGCCTCAGAACCATATAAAATATTCGTAGAACAATGGTGCCTGACAAATGTAAATCTGCCATAAGGTCGCCTCAGAACCATGTTAAAATCTACCAAAAAGGTAGCCTAAATCATAATGAGTTTTCCTCCACAAGATAAATATATAAAAACGGCTGCTTAAGCCTTACGGTAACGTATTCGCACACTTCTTTAATAACCATCCTCTCAATCGTATAACTAGAAACATGTTAAAAAATGTTTACCAATCCTCAAGTTATTGAATTTATATGAAATTTAACTATATAAAAATTAATCAGCTGATTTCACGTTAACCATATTGGCAACCTCAAAGTCAGTCCCAGGGCGCAACACTAACTGAAGGCACTTTTTCTTCTAAACTTTAAAATTTTCATCTATTGTATTCAAACCAAATATATGAAACATTAATAAATCAGTCGCTCCAATTTATGTCATAAATCTTAAACTTGAAATTTTTATTATTTTGACAAGGATCCTATTCGGTTTCCTCCCCTCCTTCCTATATTCCTTTATTTGTAACATACAATCTCGTTGCATTTTTTTTTGTCTAACATAGGAGTGAGATGCTGTCGCTTTGTTATGCCATTTTTTATTATGGTGATGTGAATTTCCCGTATATATCTTTCTCTTATCAATTTTTGATAACTTTGGGTTGAGTATGCCTACTTTTGAGAATAGCATAGCTTCATCAATCTCCAGCAACAAATTAATAATTAATGCTTTGATGGTTAATTATAAGTACATCGGGTAATAATAAAAAAATAACATTGCAGTTTTAAGGAAGTTAGTATTTGTAGTGTTAACGATCAACTAGAATAAAATGGTCTGAGTAAGTTAGAATTTCACTGTAGCTACAAATAGTTGGAAAGGTTTGTGTAATCAGTTATTGCAAAAGAGTTTTCGTTACAATATGTTTCACAAATATTGAAACAGAGTTGTTTTTTTTTTTAATATACACAGCGTACTTAAATTGATACAAACATGATGGCATTCTCTGGGGTAAAAGATTCCGGAGTTAAAATAGTCCCCCATTCGGATCTCCGGGAGGGGACTACTTCGGAGGATGCGATCGGAAAGTTAAAAATAAGAGTAGGGAACATTCTGCGAGTCGGAGCGTGGAATGTTAGAAGTATCAAGCAACTAGGTAAGCTAGAGAACCTAAAAATCGAAATGAATAGGTTATCACTAGACATAGTAGGGATCAGCGAAGTTCGGTGGCCAGAGGCGGGGGATTTTTGGAGTGGAGACTTCAGGGTAATTCATACAGGAGCAGAGGAAGGAAATTTGGGTGTGGGGATAGTTATGCGGAAAAAGATAGGATACTGTGTAGAAAATTACTTACAAAAGAACGAAAGAGTACTCATGGTTAGATTAGAATCTAAACCGGTAAACACAGTAATAATACAAGTTGTAACGTATTTTTTTTCTAGTTACACCTAGCCTAATAAATTAATAATAAAACAAATAAATTTTAAAGTATTTAATTCGTAAATATTCAGCCAATAAAAATTAAAGTATAATGTTCATAATAACACATGGATTCTAGAATATATATATTCTAAAGCTTGTTACCAAGCGCTGTCAAGTTGATAACCGGCACTTTGGTCTCCAACGTCCTAGAGTGAAGCCGCTTTTGTAGACGAGAGATAAAGTCAAGATGATGACCCGTCAGAAACACGAGGCATCTAATCGAGTGAAGAAGAAAACTTGAGCTGAGAAAATGGATTGATAATATACATCATTTTAATACAGTTGGTATAGAATAATAAAATATATTAGACTAACACTTACTCACTTTAGTGCAATATCATATGGACAGGTTTACAGCAACGGTTTTCAATGTAAATTATAATAATTTTCCGTCACAGTAATTAATGGTAAACAGCTATGGTTTCGTCCTTTTATCTAACTACGCAGTATGGAAATGGTTGATGTTACAAAGAACCTTGACACTTCAATCTAACTGATGACTAATACGATGAAATAAATACAACAGCTGAGGTCGTGATTTTCCACCTGCAGTTCTTTTGTCTACACGTGAGTGTTTGAAGCTATAGTAAATTATTATGAAATTTTCTACGTTAATTATTAGAGTAACAGAAAATATAAAGTACTTTCTTAAAGTTTGTAAAACAACGTATAAATATCTAGGTTGTCAGTCACTTGTACAAGCACACAATGTGTTGAGATATTCAGAATCTAAACGCCAGACGCAGTCTTGATTTAATTTTATATTTTGTTTAATTGAAAAACATGCACGTCATGTAAAAGTCTTTTATTGATACTGAAATTCACGTATATTCTTTTAGTAGATTACCGTTAAAATTGAGTAGTTACATTTTAAGGTCGTTATTGTCCTGACGATCGAATTTTTTTGTGAATGGTCAAGGAAGCGCTTCTATGATTATAGTAAAATAAAATCCTGTGTTAGGAACTAATAAATTATGACATATTTGCTTAAACTAAATTTTATAGAAACGATTAATTTATACGTATTTATTCTGAAGGTTAAATTATACAAAATTCTTTTTTATAAAAATTAATGACAAAATAGTAAACATATGTATTGCAGTCGCATGTATATAGTCAGATTTCCATATGAATAGAATTCCTTTTGTTTTTCATAAAGTCGTTTTATTATTCAATATTTAAAATATGAAAAGTAAACTAGAGCAAATCCTCCTTAAGAAAAACAGATAGAGAGAAGAAAATAAATGCCTTTAGTATTTCATAGATGTTTAAATTCTCTTATTATATTTTTGGGCATATGCTTTTAAGGACACAAATGGTGTCCATGTGGTGTTTTGTTTGTTCACAGGTACAGCTGAGACAACTGTTTAACAACTGGTGGTTGATGTTTTGGTAAGTGTGTGATAAAGAGTGAAATTCAAGTTTTATGGCTAAGATAGTGGTGTTAACATAAGGTTTCCGCATTTCCTTATACAAACACAGTTAAATTTTGTTGGCACTTGTATTAAAAAATACGGTGGCGCCTATTAAAACTATTTTTGGTCAGTTATCCACCCATGACCCATGCTCATGATCTACCCAGAGCTAACACTCTACTAGCCGTTTAACCCTTAAGAGTTTTCTTTGTCTATAGCCGTTTTCCATCCGACATTACCCTGGGCTTGGAGTTTAAAGAAGAAATACTCGACCTAGTGATATCCGATTAAAATAGAGCGCTTTAGTATATAGCTGATAGTCACCAGGATAAATTTGCAAAAATTTTATTTTAATTACACTTGCGCTCGCAACGTGGGGCTGGAAATTCATTTAGGGGCTGGAAATTCATTTAGGGGCTGGAATTTCATTTAGAGGCTTGAATAACTTCACTTATAGGCTGGAATATTTAGTAGTTATCTTCATCACACTTATATCTACCGACTGAGGTTTGCATTGATTCTAGTAAATAGTTTTGTTTCATTTTGTTAAAGTTTGTTACAGTTTACAGTGGGTTTTCTATATAGTTAGGACATTCGTTCGTTTGAGATTTCATCTTCAACAATTTTATAATTGAGTTACATTAGAGATATTCAGATATTTAATTATGGCAGAAACTTATAGCATCGTACACTTACTTAAAAATGAGTTAGAATATGAATTGAACATTAGAGGCATTGAAAATTCAAGACCAGTTTCAGATAAAAGGAAAATTTTAGCAAGGTTGTTGGCCAAAGAAGCAGATAAACCAGGTTGTTTGATAGATCCTTCTTATTATAAAGTAGATTTCAAGTAGAGAAAGCAGAGATTGAGTCTAGTATAGAGTCCGTTAAAAATGTTTTGTTAGAATTTATAGATGATCCCGCAGAGTCAATCTTTAAAAGGATAAGGTCAAGATTAGTGCATCTTACAGGTAGAATACAACGGTTAAAGCTCCTAAAGAAAATTTTGAGGAAATGGTGTTATTTAAAATGAAAGTTTGGCTACTATTCTTGTTGTGGAAGCAGATCTGCATGAGAAATTAAATAAAGATACAAGTTCAAATAGTAAAGATATTAACGTAAATTCTGTTGCTGCATCTAATGTGCCCGTTCCAACAGTTACATATGTCACACAGTCAGTTCCTATAGCATCTTGGTCGATAAAATATTCAGGAAACTCATCTCTTATATCAATTTTAGAAAACATCAGTGACATTGCACAGTCTCGAAAGGTATCTGAGATGGAATTGTTTAATTCTGCAGTTGAATTGTTTACCGGTGATGCCTTGCTATGGTATCGTTGCGTTCGTGGTTCGTTAACAGATTGGAGTTCGTTAGTTAGTAGACTAAAGGAGGATTTCCTGCCAGCACATCCTGAAGACGATATTTGGGAAAAATCAAGAATAGATTACAGAAGAACGGTGAATCTGTTGTATTGTTCATTGCTAACATGGAAAGTTTATTTAACCGATTACCTATTATTCCTGCAGAACACACTAAAGTTAGAATAGTCAAGAAAAATTTATTGCCATATTTCATTCAGCATCTTGCTCTTACAGAGATCGAGAATATTAGTACGTTAGTTAAATTATGTAAGAGGTTAGAAGAAGCTTCGTTGAGTAAACATAAGTCTGTTTCAGTTACGTCATATAGTCACAAACAGCCTTTTAATTATTTTAATCCACATTTTAGAAACAAAACCCCTAGTTCATTTCAGAATGCTTCAAGTCGTGTTTATACCCCTCCGTCTTCACATTCCCCAGTACAAGTTCTTAATTCTGCCACCCCAATGACAGAAATGAGTGGAGTAGGTAACTCATTTATTAAGCGTAAATTGATTTGTTGGAATTGTTCACGTGATGGTCATACTTTCAATGTTTGTAGATCTTTCAAGAGATTATTTTGTTATGGTTGTGGTCGTAAAGGAGTGACTAGTATCACTTGTCCGTCGTGTCCAATTCAAAGAGTAAAAGAACAGAAGTTGAGTAGCGAAATTCTATTTCTAGATAAAATGGTAAAGTTATTTGATATGGATATTACGAGTTTGTTTGATTTTTGGATGTATTGCATCGATCGTGGGTTCATCTTTTAGCCTTATTAGCTATAATAGTTGGTCGAATAATGGTACACTAGTCTTTACTGTTGAAATATAGTTTGGAGATTGCTCTTGTGCATGAGCACGTTTTAGTTTGGTTTGATTTATTTAGAGTAGCAATTTTTATGGTCGCGTTGCAACGTAGTATATTGAGTTGAGTTACATCTAAGCGAGACTTGTTGTGGTTCATCGTGTAGCGTTATGTTAGTCTAGACGAAACTCAGGAAGGGTTGGTCGCTCAGCGTTATGTCAGTCTATACGAGGGTCGTGGTAAGTTGTCGCTTTAGCAGTTTCGACATCGTCACTTGAAATTATTTGAGGTCAGTTATGATGTGATTTGTTTTGCTTATTTAGTTTGTCAGTCTAGATGAGACTCAGAGGAGAGTCTGCCGTTCTAGCAATATTGTTTATAAGTCTAGGTGAGGCTCATAGAAGAGCTTGTCATTCTAGCAAGTTTATGCGTTGTGAAGCACTTTAGTTTAGGTCGACAGTTTGACTATTGGTAGAGTGAGAGTGTACGAGTACAGTTATTAATAGTTATCGTGAAGTAAAGTGAAAAATAATTTCGTATTTGAATTCCTTTATTCACCATATCGTCGATGGCAATTTACATGTAGCCTATGAGCGAGCTAGTCGCCAATATAATTTGAGAAGAAGAAATGTGTGCTTTGAGGTTGGTGATAAGGTGTGGAGAGTGAACAAGGTTTTATCAAGTGCAGGCGATAAATTCACTGCTAAACTCGCACCAAAGTTTGTTTTATGTGTGGTTAGGAGAAAGATTACTAATTTAGTTTATGAGTTGAGTAACATGGATGGTTCTAAGGCGGGTCGATGGCATATCAAAGACTTAAAGCCATATTCTGCGATTGATGAAGATGAAGTTGAAGTTATTAACAATGTTTCTGATCCTTAAGTACTTCCGAGTATAGTTGATGTCAGTTGTAATTCTCTTTAGTCCGTGTTTTGAATCCTTAAGTTAGACAAGTTTAAAGTTGGGAAAATTTTTTATAAAGTAATTTATGTTTTAGTAGTAATAGAGCTTAATATGTTTGTTGATTTAGATATTGCATGTGTTAAATGAAAATTTTGATGACGATAAAGGAGTGTTAAATGAAAATCTCTGATGACGATAAAGAAGTGTTAAATGATAATTTTGATGACGACAAGGATATGTTTATGGATTTTGAATGATGATATTTTTTGAGGTGTTTGAGAATGCAGCATATGCATAGAGATGTTGCAGGTATATAGAGATGGATATGTATTCAGTGAAGTAATACGTATTCAGTAATGGAATATATGATAGAGAGTATAGAGGGTGTTTAGTAGAGTATTGAGTATGTAGTCATATAGTTAGAGTGTGATAGAATGTTAAGCATTAAAGGAATGCTTGAGTTTTGGTTTAATAGTTTGAGACTAGGCCTAATGTGCTTATTCTTATTGAGAGCGTACATGAGCTAGGATAGTTCATGAAGAGTTTTTGTGAGTAGTTGGTGGTGGTCACCCAATAGGCTCAATATATGATTCGTTAGTGGTTTTAGAGTTCTTTAGTGATGAGTCATTGAGGTTATGTAATTTTGAGAGAGATAGTTGAGTATGTAGAATAGAGATCTTACAGAAAATATTGTGAGATGCTCACTCAAAGACTAAAAGTGTCTTGTTGATGAATATGTATTGTTAATACTTTGTCTGTTTCTCGAGTGTTAGAGATTCGTTTCGTGAATAGACTTTGTATCTAACAGCTTTTGGTACTTACTAAATTCATCAATTTTATGCACATAAATCTTTAAGATAGATATATTAAATTAGAGAAAATATTCGTTGTACAGATTTTTGTTTAGTAGTGATTATAATGTCCAATCCATTTTGTTTATTACAGTTCTGATTTGTAGTAAAATATTTTCATTTTAAAAAAAAAAAAATTTTTTTGATATGGTTGTTGCGTTTGTAACTATAGATGACATGCATCCACTGAGTGTTAGATACCCTAAATATACTTAACCGATTGACGTATATACTGGCTATGACTTCCCGGATTTGTCCCTTTATAGGCGTGTAGTACGCGCAGTTACTAATCACTCAATCCCATGCATTAATACCCCCGTATCAATTAGCAAATGATCCTGATATTTTTGTTAAACTCATCATTAGGTATAGTTAAAATTTGTGTCGTCTTGTTGTGAGGTGTAAGAGGTTGGTACAGTTAAGAAGAATAAGTTTGAAGTTTCAGTTGCAAAATTTTTTTTAGAAAAAATTCTCCCATACCTCGAATTTTTTCTCTTGGGAAGAGGCTGTGTAACGTATTTTTTTCTAGTTACACCTAGCCTAATAAATTAATAATAAAACAAATAAATTTTAAAGTATTTAATTCGTAAATATACAGCCAATAAAAATTAAAGTATAATGTTCATAATAACACATGGATTCTAGAAGATATATATTCTAAAGCTTGTTACCAAGCGCTGTCAAGTTGATAACCGGCACTTTGGTCTCCAACGTCCTAGAGTGAAGCCGCTTTTTGTAGACGAGAGATAAAGTCAAGATGATGACCCGTCAGAAACACGAGGCATCTAATCGAGTGAAGAAGAAAACTTGAGCTGAGAAAATGGATTGATAATATACATCATTTTAATACAGTTGGTATAGAATAATAAAATATATTAGACTAACACTTACTCACTTTAGTGCAATATCATATGGACAGGTTTACAGCAACGGTTTTCAATGTAAATTATAATAATTTTCCGTCACAGTAATTAATGGTAAACAGCTATGGTTTCGTCCTTTTATCTAACTACGCAGTATGGAAATGGTTGATGTTACAAAGAACCTTGACACTTCAATCTAACTGATGACTAATACGATGAAATAAATACAACAGCTGAGGTCGTGATTTTCCACCTGCAGTTCTTTTGTCTACACGTGAGTGTTTGAAGCTATAGTAAATTATTATGAAATTTTCTACGTTAATTATTAGAGTAACAGAAAATATAAAGTACTTTCTTAAAGTTTGTAAAACAACGTATAAATATCTAGGTTGTCAGTCACTTGTACAAGCACACAATGTGTTGAGATATTCAGAATCTAAACGCCAGACGCAGTCTTGATTTAATTTTATATTTTGTTTAATTGAAAACATGCACGTCATGTAAAAGTCTTTTTATTGATACTGAAATTCACGTATATTCTTTTAGTAGATTACCGTTAAAATTGAGTAGTTACATTTTAAGGTCGTTATTGTCCTGACGATCGAATTTTTTTTGTGAATGGTCAAGGAAGCGCTTCTATGATTATAGTAAAAATAAAATCCTGTGTTAGGAACTAATAAATTATGACATATTTGCTTAAACTAAATTTTATAGAAACGATTAATTTATACGTATTTATTCTGAAGGTTAAATTATACAAAATTCTTTTTTTTTAAAATTAATGACAAAATAGTAAACATATGTATTGCAGTCGCATGTATATAGTCAGATTTCCATATGAATAGAATTCCTTTTGTTTTTCATAAAGTCGTTTTTTTATTCAATATTTAAAGTATGAAAAAGTAAACTAGAGCAAATCCTCCTTAAGAAAAACAGATAGAGAGAAGAAAATAAATGCCTTTAGTATTTCATAGATGTTTAAATTCTCTTATTATATTTTTGGGCATATGCTTTTAAGGACACAAATGGTGTCCATGTGGTGTTTTTGTTTGTTCACAGGTACAGCTGAGACAACTGTTTAACAACTGGTGGTTGATGTTTTGGTAAGTGTGTGATAAAGAGTGAAATTCAAGTTTTATGGCTAAGATAGTGGTGTTAACATAAGGTTTCCGCATTTCCCTTATACAAACACAGTTAAATTTTTGTTGGCACTTGTATTAAAAAATACGGTGGCGCCTATTAAAACTATTTTTGGTCAGTTATCCACCCATGACCCATGCTCATGATCTACCCAGAGCTAACACTCTACTAGCCGTTTAACCCTTAAGAGTTTTCTTTGTCTATAGCCGTTTTCCATCCGACATTACCCTGGGCTTGGAGTTTAAAGAAGAAATACTCGACCTAGTGATATCAGATTAAAATAGAGAGCTTTAGTATATAGCTGATAGTCACCAGGATAAATTTGCAAAAATTTTATTTTAATTACAAAGTATACATGCCCACCTCTAGTTACAGTGACGAAGAGGTAGAAGCCATCTACAAAGATATCGAAGACATATTAAGATACGTAAAAGGACATGAAAATTTAATAATTACGGGGGATTTTAATGCCGTGGTAGGTGAGGGTAGGGAAGGAGCGGTAGTAGGTTTATTTGGTTTAGGCACGAGAAACGACAGGGGAAATAGGCTGGTAGAATTTTGCGACAAGAACAATTTAATCATCACAAACACATTATTTCAACATCATGCTAGAAGACGATATACGTGGAAGATGCCAGGAGATATAGGAAGATATCAAATAGATTACATTCTTGTTAGACAACGGTTTAGGAATCAAGTAAAAGACTGTAGAAGCTACCCAGAAGCAGATATAGATACGGACCACAACATCGTAATTATGAAGGCCGCACTTAAATTTAAAAATCTGAAAAAAGGAACGGAAAAGGCATTTGGACTTAGAGAAACTAAAAGATAAAGATATTCAAGTAAGATTTGAAAAAAAGTCAAATGAATTGCTGAATGATATCGGGAAAATATCTGAAACTAAGGAAGTAGAAATAGAATGGAATAACATTAAATCCAGCCTAGACATGGCGGCCAGAGATATTCTGGGGTATACACAAAAGAAAATAAGAAACCATGGATAACAAAGGATATCGTGAATTTAATAGAAGAAAGACGAAAATACAAAATAAATCAGACGAAATAGGAAAACAAAGATACAAAGCCATAAAATGGGAAATTATTCGAAAATGCAGGAAAGCTAAAGAACAATGGATTGATGAAAAGTGCAAGAGGTACAAACTAAGATGGAAATAGGAAAGACAGACGAAGCATACAAATTAATTAGAATGAATTTTAGGGATATAAAACCGTATAGTAAAAATATAAGGGACGCACAAGGAAACGTCATTATAGAAAACGTAGAGAAAGTGAGTAGATGGCAAGAATATATAGAGAATTTATATGCAGGAGAGGAACTAACTGCATTAGAACAGGAATCAGACATTGAAAATGATGACTTGGGATATCCTATACTTCGAGACGAGTTTGAATTAGCATTAAAGAGTCTGAAAAATGGTAAGGCGCCGGGTACAGATAAGGTGCAAGCAGAAACTCTAAAGGCCGCTGGACAAGCAGTAACAGAACGTCTCTTCCAACTTGTAAGCTATATGTATGAGACAGGCGAGATACCCAAAGATTTCAAACGTAGCATCATAGTAACTATACCAAAAAGAAAGGCGCGGATAGATGTGAAAATTTTCGAACAATAAGTTTGACAGCACACGTGTCAAAAATATTAACTAGAATTGTGCAAAGACGAATGGAAAACGAGCTGAAGAAATACTAGGAGAAGACCAATTTGGGTTTAGGCGAAACAGGGGAACGCGGGAGGCTATTTTAGCTCTGAGAGTGATAATGGAGAAAACAATAGAAAAGGGGAAAGCATGTATATAGGGTTTGTAGATCTGGAGAAAGCATTCGACAATGTAAATTGGAAAAAATGTTTGAAATACTCAAAAGATTGGAATGAGTTATAGGGATAGACGAATAGTACATAGCTTATACAAAGAGCAAACAGCAGTAATAGAATTAGAGCAGGAACGTAGAGAAGTAAACATTAGGAAAGGGGTGAGACAGGGATGTGCCCTATCCCCATTGATCTTTAACTTGTACATAGAAGAGGCAATGAATACTGTCAAATGCAGGAAGACATTTGGAATTACTATGCAGGGACAAAAATTGATATGCTTAGATTTGCAGATGATATAGCGGTATTAGCGTCTAGCAAGGAAGAGTTAGAAGCTGCTCTTAATGAAATGGAAACGGTTCTGACAGAGAGATACGGTATGAAAATTAACAAAACTAAAACTAAAGTTCTAGTTTGCAAAGGTGGGGAAAATAAATCAAAACAAGAATACAAGTATCTAACACGAACTTACAAGAGGTTAAGGATTTCTGCTACCTAGGAAGCCAAATAACGCAAGATGGGAAAAGCACAAAAGATATAAAACAAAGATTAGCACAAGGTCGTGCTACATTTAACAAGAAAAGCAACTACTGTGCTCAAAGACCACAAACATAGAAACAAGGAAAAGATTGCTTAAAACATATGTGTGGAGCACAGCACTGTACGGCTGTGAAGCCTGGACAGTAGGAGAAGCGGACAAGAAAAGGTAGAAGCCTTTGAAATGTGGTGCTACAGGCGTATGATGAAGATATCATGGACAGACAAAGTTAAGAACGAAGAGGTACTAAAAATGGTAGGGGAAGAAAGAAATATGTGGAAAACGGTAAAAATAGGAGAGATAGGATGATAGGCCACATACTACGGCATGAGGGAATAGTGCGGAATATATTAGAAGCAGAGATAGGAAAAAGAGAAGAAGAGGCAGACCTAGATTAGACTACTGCACACAGATAGTAAAAGATCTAGGCTGTAGAGGTTTCAGGAGATGTGTAGGCTAGCCCAGAATAGAAATCAATGGAGGTACGCATCCAACCAATCCCAAGATGGATAAACTAATGACGAAAAGATAACTGTGCTTAAACATGATGATTATTATAAGTAACTACAAGAATTGGTTGGGCAATATTCTCGAATAATGTTATGTGTGAAAGGATTTACTGGAAAACCATTATATCGGCAAATGTCTAAGTGTTGGGGATCTTGGTAGCCACAGGTTGCTTAACCTCCTTCACTGAATCTCGGTAAAATAGGGTATAAAATTAGAAAACAATAGAAAGGGAACGAGCTGAATACACATGCTGTGTGAGAATTTTAGGAACTATGTAGGCTAGCTCAGAATATAAATAAGTGCAGGTGCGTGTCCAACCAGTTTTGAGACGGAAAACCTAATGACGAAAAAATAAGCGCAGATAAATCTGATGATTAGTATAAACAACTAGTTGTTGGTTGCGAAATACCTGCAACTAATGTTGACTGTGCGATAAGATAAATGGGAAAATATATTAAATCGCCAAATGGTTAAGTGTTGGGGAACTTGGCAGCCACATGCTGCTTACCTCCTTCACAACCATTGAAGGTCGGAGAAATAGGGCATGTAACTGTAAAACAATAGAAAGTGATCGAACTGCATCTAACAAGAAAGAACAGCGCCTATGAGGAAAGACAACAAACATAGAATAAGAAGAAAATTGTTGAAAGCATAGGTGTGGAGCACAGCACAGTATGCCTAGGAAATACGGGCAGTCTGAAACGCAAACAGAAAAACGGTAGCAGCCTTTTGAAATGCTGTGCTTCAGATGTATGAGAACGATAGCATGGACAGACAAAGATAATAACAAATAAGTTACAGAAATAGTAGGGGAACAAGGATATCTGGGGAAAAAGAGAAATAGTAGGGCGGAATACGTTCTAAGGCATTTTTGGGGAATAGTATGTGATATATTACAAGCAGAGATAGGAAAAAATAGGTAGATGTAGACCTAGATCAGACAGTTATAGATGCAAACTGTGCATATTTCAGGGAAATCTGTAGGTTAGTTCAGAATAGGGAACAATGATGGTACGCGTCTAACCAGTTCTAGGACTGAAGACCTAATGATGATGAAATAAACAATGTAAAAAAAGTCCACTGAGTCTATTCGACTGTGCATGGACTATCATCTATATAAATTGACATTAAGTAAGTGCGTTTTATTAATAAACTGTTTTAAATCTTTGTACTTTGCATACATAATATGTATTGATAGTTTCTAATTATAGTGAAAACAAAATGTGTATTAAGGGTTTGACCCACTTCCAAATATAAAGGTTTAGGTTTCAGCTAATAAACTACACGATACTATGTACTTGTGCACGTCCCAAATCTATAATGTAATATTTAAACATTTTCTTTACTAATGGTAATGAATTGCAAATTGTAATGTAGTTTTTATATATGTTAGGTAACTGGTTATAAATCTTGCTCATCAGGTTCATAAAGCTACGTATAGCGATGCTTCTAATATAAGGAGGTCTTTCAATGTTATCATTTAGTTTATACCGGGTGTCGTATTTATGGTGGATATGTTTCCTGTTGTTTTTATTTTTATATAAATATAAAATAATATTGTACATAAACAATTGCTTGATATCCATTATGACCGTTTCAAGGAATAGCAGGTGTGAAGGATAAATTAAGGGCTTATTGTATATTATTTTTAAAATTCTCTTTTGTAAGACGTCAACTTGATGAAGATAACAAGAGGATGCTCCTCCCCAACTTAAGATATTATAGTTAAGTCTAGATTCAACTAATGCATAATAAATAATTCTTAGGTGGGTAATATCGAGTATTTCTTTTAAGCATTTGAATTTGTATAATAAGGTTCTTAAAACTTTAGCAACGTTATTTAAATGAATATTCCATCGTAAATGAGAGTCTAAATACACACCTAAGTATTTTGTACTTTCTTGCGATTTAATTTTCACAGTTTCATGGGATAGTTGAATTTTAAGAGTATTAAATTTTGGTAATCCGACTATGTTATTAGAGAATGGAATAAAGCATGATTTTTCATAATTCACTGTTAATAATTTATGACTATATATGTTAAATAGTATTTTTAAATCATCTTCAACCATTTTTTCCATCTCTATCCAAGTATTTCCCGTGTATGTGATTGCCGTATCATCAGCAAAACTAATTATTTTACCATTTAAAGAAGTGATAAGTATATTATTTATATATATTGAAAATAGAATTGGCCCTAGAACAGTCCCTTGAGGTACCCCATATTTTATATTTAGAGCACTACTGTACGTATTTCCTATTTTGACAACTTGTGTCCTTTGTTCCAGATAACTCTGAAAAGCTTATTGAAGCTCCTCTTATTCCTGAATAATCCAAAGCTTCCAATAGTTGCGTATGACTAACAGTATCAAATGCTTTGGCTAGATCTAGGAAAACAGCAAGAGTTGGCTTACTTTCTTCAAGACTATTTGTAATATTTTCAACTAAGGAATTTATAGCATCACTAGTAGAATATCCTTTCCTAAAACCAAACTGGTTATATGCTATAGTATTATTTTGATTAAAAAAATGTATGATGCGGGTTTTCAAAGTTAATTCAAATATTTTCGTAATGGATGTAATAATAGAT
The DNA here is from genome assembly GCA_036346225.1 of Platerodrilus igneus. Classification (NCBI taxonomy): domain Eukaryota; kingdom Metazoa; phylum Arthropoda; class Insecta; order Coleoptera; family Lycidae; genus Platerodrilus; species Platerodrilus igneus. The sequence continues at coordinate 9,638,836 of JARFIW010000266.1, read as the reverse complement.
ATTGGTCGGTAGTTTGCCGGATTTACGTTATCTCCCTTTTTATGAATCGGTATTACAACCGCATTTTTAAACGAATCCGGAACAATGTTTGTCTCATATATTTTATTTATTAGAAATGTAAGTGGTGAAACAATTGAATGGCTTATTTCTTTTAATAACTCTGATTTTATACCATCGCTTCCAACAGCTTTTTTACCTTTTAGTAATTTTATTATTTCTAAAATTTCATTTTCTTGAACCGGTCTCAAGAAGAAGGTTTTATCACATTTTTTTTGTATATGGTACTGGAGTAGTTGGTTTTTTTATTTTACTAGCAACTGCTTCCCCTACCTTACAAAAGAAATCATTAAACGCGTTTGCTATCTGTGTTGGATCTGATATCATGTTGTTGTTTACAAAAATCTCCTTGACCTCCTTATTTTGTACAGTACGATTTGTATTACTTACTATGGTCCATAACTTTCTCGCAGAGTCTTTATTAGCATAAATTTGATTGACATAATAATTGTATTTTGTTTTTTTTATTACCTTGTTCACAAAATTTCTGTATTGTGTGTAAGATGCCTTTTTTAGATTGTTACTTGGGTCGCTTTTGTATTATTCCCTGTATAATAAATTTTTCTTGTTTATGGAATTTATTAATCCTGGCGTTATCCACTCTTTACGTGATAAATTATTCCTTTTTACTTTTTTTTTTACTTTTTTTTTTTTATAGTTCTCTAATGTGTAACGTATGTATTATTGTTAGCGATCAGGTTATCTGTTAACTTATTAACATCAGATTCATTATAGTAAGTAGTCCAATCATGAGTTTGTACGGCATCTTTTATTTTTGAGTAATTTATGTAAATAATTTCCTTTAATTTGTTTTTGGTTTGACTACACTGTTCCCACGGTATATATAAAGCTGTGGCCCTATGATCTGTAATGTAAGTATCTATAACTGTCGGAATACAATTTAGGTAGTGATCTTTATTTCTTGTTTTCATAAATATATGGTCTATGCAGCTTTCAGTGTTACCAGATATACGAGTGTTTTTGTTAATCAAAGAAAGGAAACCGTGTTCGCTTAAAGTATCCAGATAGTTATTTGTAGTTTCTTTTTCACTGTTTATGTTTATATTGATGTCTCCGACTATTATGTGGGTATGACAATGTAGCATATCTGTTTGTTGTAAGTATAATTGTAAATTAAATATAAAATCTTCATCAGGTTCAAATGGAGATCTATAAATTGCATTGTACATTGTACATTATATACATTGTACATTATATAGATTGTGACGGTAATCCTCCTGCATTTCCAGATGACAATGATACTATTAAAGTGGATTCCATAAACCAAAATTTTGGCATACTGAGACCAAAACTCTTTCAAAACGATTATGGTTTATTTCGAGCCACCGAAATGATACCAGACAATTTATAAAGTAATAATATCCTATCATATTAATATTATCTGTGTTGACCCCATATCAGATGAGAGTGATCAAGAAGGTTTAGTTCCTTAGGAAATCCATTCTGATTTAGATATTTCTGAACAATATCTACAAATAACAAATAGCATAAAAAAAATGCAAGTTAGAAAAAAGTACCTGGTTTGTAGAAAAAAACGAGAAGCTGAGAACAATGTAGCAAAGATTATTGTCGAGTAAATATTTATAGAATGTGGAACTATTGTAATTTCTATATTTACCTACCGCGTGAGGGTATCCAATTATCAATAAATAATAAATGGGTCGGACCTCTAGCTCTATAGTACCCTCACATTTCGGGACATTGCCTCGCAAGCTGCTGCAGTCGGTGAGAGGGGGGAGTTCATAAAACAACAACACACTAAGACGAAATTCTGATTGTTTTATTAAATGGGCTACCAACTAAAACTTCACCTAATTACATATGAATACAAAATATACAGTAACTAACATTATTTACAATAGGGCGCCACCATGGGAAATTAAACGGCCCATGGACCAATCACGGTAACAGCTCTCGTCGCACTTTGTTCGTGGGCGATGAACCAAGATTGCAGGACGGAAAATAATTCACTTCACAGGGGCTAATCTTTTAAAGTCTCCGGCTAGCACAAACACAACTTAACTAAACTAAACTAAAATACTTATATTTGAATATTAATACAGTTCTGGGTGCAAACACCTCAATAACAAAGATTAATTAACGCTACCCTAGTCTACTTAACTTGCATAGTGCGACGACCCTTCTTTAACCACGGGGTCATCAACAACAGGAAAAATACGACCTTCACAAGGGTCAAATAGTACAGTAACGGAACTTCTGACTGAAGCTTTGCATACTCAGGTAGTATCGTGGCTTAGTGATGACAGGCCTCAGACAAACGTCGAAACAACAAAAAATAGGAGACCCTTCTAAAGCGATGCGGTCTCTAAAACAATACTTTAACGGGATCAATTTACTGGAACTGAGCTTTAACCCGACGTTGTATTTTATGGAAATCGACAGGTACAGTATTTAAACAAATAACTGAATTATGATGCATAACACAGCCTTGAGTTCATGGTAATACCACATATACTAATTACTTACTCAGAAAAATAACTAACTTAGAACATAACAGCACGCACTTGACTTCAGAGAAATAAAACACATCACTCAAACTTGCAAATAACCGCCAGCTTTAGACTCTAACGCGTCTGGAAATAAACAACCCCGTTTTCCCACGGCTGACATCCTTATATACATTTAAGTTAATTGAAAAATAACCCCTTGTCTAGCTCTCATACTCGACAAAGGATACGCCGGTCGTAAATCTTTAAGATTAATTAAACTGCCAATTGCACTAAGATAGCCACACAAGTAGATCTCGGAACTAATTTTTAGTTGAGTACTCCGCTAATTGAAAAATTCCTTCCGACCACCCTGACATAAATAGGGTCCTAGAACATGACTGACATCTAATCATAGATAGCAACTAATCTGACATGTTTAGTGCCTTTGAAGTAAAGTGCCTTTAGAAAAATTAATTAACTCTTGGATTATATCTTCCTGGAACTTCGCTAGGACGCTACTTGGGTGATCTTGCAGCCGTTTACAATTGCAGACATATTTATGCTACAAGACCTTCATTCTAATAATTAGAATGCTAAAATTAAACTAGAAAATAACTATTTTTAGAAATAATAGAACTATTAGAACGTATTAGAACAGTATGTTACACTATGAACAACTAAAACAACTAAGAGCTATGAAGGGAGGTGTGCAAGTGAGGAAAATAAAACTTTAGTTATGAAGTGTACATCTATGTCTGAAAACAAAAGAACAAAAATATTTCAACAATTTTAGAAGTTGACTTGGAAAAAGAAAACCTCTATTTTGAAAAGACCACGTGGAACAAAAGACGGCAATGGTTCTAGAAGTGAACAAAGCATAATTTACTGTTTAAAAATTAATGATCTCGTTATCAGAGTATGTAGAACTTTATTTGTAAATACTATGAACATAGGCAGATGGACAGTTCTGAACTGGAAAAAATAAAATAAAAAAAATGAGGAAACAAAACAAAGAGATATCAAACGTATTATGTCAATGGCTTTTGAAAACGAGCATAAAGAAATAAATGTTTTTTGTAACACCTCACCTGTTCTGGAATCGCACTATCGTGTTAATATAACAAAAAAGAAATATTGACTGAATTGTCCCCAAACAAAGTATGTATTATTTTTATGTCAACGATTTGTGTAAAAAGCGTAATGCTCGTTCACTTGCAATAGCCATATTTGATGAAATATTTGTCATTAGAAATTTTAACCCACACCACCCAAAGAAAAATCAGTTTGAAAAATGTGCAGCCAATAATACAGGTCAATTATGTGAAAAGAACAATAATACAGATTTAAAGAAAAAATACAAGATGAGGACAGAAAAGATAAGATAAAGTTTCAGAAAATATTGTTTTTATAGTGAACCTGCAAGCAGTCTGTATTATAAAACAAAGTTACAAGTCCATAATCTAGCCTTCTGCTATCATCAAGAGAGATCGTTTCCGCTATCTCTGGAGCAAATTAGAAGTAGGAATGAATACTAAAGATTTCACAAATATTTGGGTAGATTTTGTCAGTTTATACTAAGTAATATATCATCAGATACAACCGAAATTAAAATTATTCTTTACAGTGACAGTTGTACATATCAAAACAGGAATATGATGAATGTCGAATACCTTATCCAATGTTACTATAAAAAAAAAGTAACCATAGAGAACAAAAATTTCTGGAATCAAGAGACACATTTATGATTGTGTGCACTCAATTGTAAAATATGCTTTAAAAAATATATGTATTAATGTTCCGGCAAACTATTTTGCAAAGAGAAAAAATTTAACAAACTTGTTTTGCATGCGCTTAGTCTTGTAGATGAGTGTGACAATTATGATTCCAAATGATGCGTTTATATTCTAAAATACTAAACAATTGTATAATGATTTCAGATTCCTGATCTAATTGGTAGGTGATAAATTTCTTTTAATGAAATCTAGCATTCTAAATGATTTAGTGACAACTGACTTGCTATGAATAATAAAATTTAAACCTGATTCAAAAATAACACCTAAATCTGAAATAGTGACCACAGTTTCAAGTTTTACATGGTTAATAAAATAATCAAACAATATTAATTCTTTGCAGTTCGTAAAGCGCATAACTTTATATTTCCCATTTAATTTGAGTTTATTTTGGTCTAAGTAGGTAACCAATCAATTTCGCTTTGAACTTTAACATAGTCATTTAAATGCTTCACCTGAAGGTACTACAGTGGCTGGAAAGCGATTTTTTTTACCTGGAAATTAAATTTTGAATTTTGCCGAACTCTTGTTGTTCCAAGCAAGGTAGGGATATTTAATGTGCATTACAACACTCACACACGAGACCTACATTTTACCTCTCATCCAAACGAGGACATATTTTTGTGAAAAATGCTCGCCTAACATTTTTCAAGCAGACCGTATCAGAATTCGGATCCGGGACCTTGGGCTTGGTAGTCACACGCATACCATCTAAGCCACAGAGCTGCTCGAATTGCTGATACAACTGAGTATCTTCAAGTCTCGACGTATAGTAGACACTTGACATTGTTGAATGCAGAAATAATATCATTGGTATGAAAGGAATTTGACCAAGGTGTTATTCCTACGGCACACTGTTATGGCTATAGATGTTATACCCTCTATTTTAACATATTGAGTTCACTCCTCTAGATAAGAATAAATTCATTTCAAATATGATTCTGTAATGAAGTTTTTCAACGAGTAGTATATGAATAACGCTGTCAAAGGCCTTTGACACATCTGTATAGATAGTATCAACTTGTAAGCCACATTCCAAACTGTTTATAAAAAATCATGATAAATGACGAGGTTCACAATAGTCGAACAATCTTTTTAAACGCCATATATTGTTCTACAGTGATGCTATTTTAAAAAACATTTATTATCGCATTACTTATAATTGATTCAAACAGCTTGGCAACTGAAAACAAGATTGATATTCTACGGTAATTCTCTATCTTAGCTCGGTCACCTGATTTAAACACCGGAATAAAAATGACTTTTTCCATGTTGAAAGAAATATTTCACTATTAAAGTTTTTATTAAAAAGAATCACTAAAACTGGAGACAAACTATTACAGCACTGGGGTAGGAGTAGTGTGGGAATGCTGTAAGCACCTGCATTTTTAGATGTATCCAAGGTAAGAATTTTTTACTTGCTTTACTGTAAAGATATGTGAGGCAAGATTGGTGTTAGTATATGATATAAATCTAGTTGTAAATGATCAAAAAAGCAAGATTCAAGGGACGATACAAAACAAGTGATCAAACTTTGGCTGTCAGTTAATATTTTGGCAATGTATATCATTTGATTTGGAATGTCTGTATTCCTCTTCGATGACTTGATGAACGACCAAAAATATTTGGTGCTTCTGGGTATCATAAGTTCACTATTGCTAATAAATCTTTAGTAAGAAAGATCTATTACTCTTTTGGAATCTTTTCTTGCCATGGAATATTCTATATAATCAGTTTCAGATCCAGAGCACTGATATCTGTTCTATAGTTTATTCTTTAATTGAATAAGTTTAATCAGTGTTTTACTAAACCAGCAAGGATATATCTCAGATTTCCTTTTTTAGCTCGGGAAGAAATTTTTCATGTTCTTCAGAAACATTCTGATAGAAGTAATCAGTGGCTTCATAATAACAACTGACCAATCGATTGAGCTGTACAATAGATTAAGTTCAACAAAGTTTGCTTTTCTAAAATCATAAACGTAGTTGTGAACCACATACCTCTTAAAAGGAATAAAGGAATCCTTGATAGAGACACGTAAAGAAGGGTGATAACCATGCACAGTTGTTAAAGATACATCTGATTCATATACTTGTGCATTGGCTTCTTCGTATGCAAAGACTAGATCCAAAATTTTCCCGAAGAAGTTAGAAATATGATTCACTTGCTATAAATTAAGAAAACACATATTCTAATTAGATATTCAGCTTTATTCAGCAAAGTGCCAGATGTGCTAAAACGCCTACATCTTGTTCCCAGTTTATTTTTGGCAAATTAAAATCTACCAATTATTATAAATTTAAAGTTTTTGTAAGTCATCCAGAGCCCGTTAGCATTTTGTTACGTTCCATGTCGAATGTGAAAATTTACTGCCTCCTTACTTTAAAAACTATTTCAGTTTTGACTCATTTGAATTTACAGGTTGTTTCACTTCTATGATTTCAAGGTGCCTAGTTAGGCAGCTTTGCTCGTCCTTTATTAAATTAACGAGTTTGCTTGTTTATGTTCTTTTTGGTCCTTTGTCTAGACAGTAATCTTTACTAATTAGGAATTTCCCTAATGTTGCTCGTTTAATGGTAATTACGTGAAGCATCTGTGTTGTGTTGTCTTGGCAAGATTAACATCTATTCAAATTTATTTCTATTCAATATGGAATTTCCGTAATTATTTCTTCGAAAAACAATTTTACAACTACATTGGTTAAACGAGTTCACTACATAGTTAGTGCTTGATCGCATTGGCCCTTCTCTGCTAAAGCGAGTTGTTGTAAATCCTTAAAACGAAAAACGTGCTTTCTCTTTTTATGTGACTAGTAAGTAATTGAAGGGTGAGATTCCTTTAACAGAACTGTTAATATTTTCAATCCGGATTTGTACCACAGAAACTTACATTTATCATTACAGTATATTTTATCTGGCTACTACATTATATGTAGATCAAGTTAGGACAAGATGGGTAGCTATTGTAGCTACCCATAGCCTTCACTTCCTGTGGTAAGGAATACTATATGATGATGACTGACAACTGTTTGCTTTACTCCTGAATGGTATGCAGTTTGCCTAAATTCTAGCAGTGTTAAGAGCAATACTTTAGATTAAGATTTATCTTATAATTTTCAGTTTTATCTTTAACATACTATTGTAAATATGTGTGGTTTTTTTGTGTACTTAAATGTTTCAGTAGTTCTAGTCAGAGCGGATTTGGTCTGCATCGATATAGTAAGTAAATATTTAAATTATGTATATTTCTGCTGTTGTGTATATATGATTTAGTATTAATTGTCTACTGTGTCAATACAGATTATTATTAATTACAGTCGTTAAATTCACTAAGTTTATTATCCTAAATTATGTGACAATATTTAATGGATCGTATATTTGAATAATCCTTTTCTTTTGAAAATATTTAGGGAGCAGTGGAGGATACAAATGTTTATCCTTAAAATTTAATTTTGTTTTGCTATCCAAGTTTTTAGAAATTATTTATTAGAATTATATTTTATATGCGTTTTATGTTTAATTATTCTTTCAGGTACAGAACGCTCAAGGAAATAGGTGATTTGATTGGTGTGTACTGTCGTTTCGTTTTTAGAGCACCTCTCCCCTCCCCTAATCACCTACTGTGTTTAGCACGGCATTCGTTTTCTTCCTCTTTGTCTCTCCTTCCGCAGTTGCCTCGTAATGCAAGCAAGCATTTCACTCTGATTTTGTTCTTTTCTTACTGTTCGGCTTGTATTACGAGTAACGATTTTTAGCAAATTCTTCATACAATACACAATTTGAATTATGTAGGAAATATACTCCACATTTATTACATTATGCAAATCTAAGACTACTCTAACCCAGGCGTCTTCAAAATGTATACTAAAACAGCCTGCTAGTTCAGTAGTATTAATAGTGAAGACGGCTCCGTGACGTAGTGGTATGTGTGTGTGACTACTATGCCCAAGGTCCCGGGTTCGAATCCCAACACGGTCCGCTTGAAAAATGTTAGGCGAGCATTTTTCACAAAAATTACACCCTCGTTCGGATAGGTAAAATAGAGGTCCCATATGTCAGTGTTGTCACGCACGTTAAACATCGTAGGGAACAGCAACGGTTCGGCAAAATTCCAAATTTTCCAGATAAAAAAAAAACTCGCTTCCTGGTCAATGTAGTACCTACGGGTGGAGCATTAGAAAATCACATGTAAAGTATTAATAGTAGATGGAATTAGTACCACCACCGCGGTAACAATCAAGTGCGAAGTAATTTCTGTCAACGTTAAAAATAGTGTAAGTAATACAAAAAAGTTCATAAACAGATATATCGTTGTTAATACTATAATTTCAAAATTGAAAGAACACTACGCAATAACATTCGACAGCTTTTGTGAGCAGACCATATATATTTTGGTAATAAATATTGAGTATAGGTGTATGCTTTGTATTACCTTGCAGTTTAATTAGTTGTGAAACACGTGGATCAATATCTACTAATTTATTAGAGTCATCAGTGCTTTGCAATGTGCTTTTGACCTTATTTTTATAATCAAAGCTATTCTTATCACTATCTTTGAATTCAAAATGGCGAACCACAACACCATGATGCCAATAGGAAGATAACAAAACTTTATCTGCAATATCAGCAGGGATCCCTAGTTTAAAAGTATTTAAAGTGCCCCTAATGCTAATTTTAAAGCAGGCAGCATTGAGGTCATCTTCTTTCATGTATTTTAAAATATGAGATGCTTCAACAATTTGAATCTGTTTGTTTCCCGTACTACTTATGCAGCCATTTTTTCTTGATACTGCCGCTGCACAGTACAGATTTGGGTAACACAGTTTGTGTACCGATGATTACCCTTTTATATTCTAGAATTCTGGGTTTACTCTTTTTTACTACTGTAGACCACGATTTTGAGTTCTTAACATCACCCGAATCTGATTCATTAAAGGTGCAGAGTTCAGAGATTTGTTTGGAAGAGTAGCCGTGTATGCAGTACATTTGCTGCTCAAAGATATTACAGACTCCTTATTTTGCTTATATTTTCTGCTTCAACTGCATACTCAACTGACTTAAAATGTAAATAAAGTTGAGTGCATATCAACTTGTTGTAAACTGCTATTAAGACACCTCCATTACTGCTTTTCTAACTGGTAGAACTACTTCTGTCACAATGATAAATTGAGTAGTTTACAAAGTATATTGACTCATTAAGCCAAGTTTCACTAAACACTCATATCACACGAACACAAATTAACATTAATTAAAAGCTCCTTGAGCTTAGATCTAACACCACAAACATTCTGATTGTAGACTTTTAAGCCGCCCAACATTTGTTTTTTTGAATGTTAATATTGTTATTAACTATAGTAAGAACATCATTGATGTAACATATTACTTTCGAAGTTTCTCCAGCAGTATGTAAGTCTTTAAGACGTGATTTCAATTTCAAATAATACTGTTGCTGTATCAACCAAACTTACGAAGTAAGTTAGGTTAATAAGATCGCTACGTCGCCGTCATCGCCGCCGTCGTCCATTGCACGTTTTTTTCGTTTTACAAACATTTGATATATGGATCTTGTTCAGTTTTTTACGATGATTAAGAATATGCTTGCCAATTTTCGATATCTCATCTAGTTTTCGAGTAATTCGACTTTAAAGTCGAAATTTTGGTTATAAAAAACTTCAATATAACAAAATATAAATATTATTTTTAGGTTAATATCGACCTCCTGAGCATATTTTTCCATAGCATCAATACTCTATGTCAATTGGTTTTCGAGTTATTCGACTTTGAAAAATATGTTCAAAAATTTTATAAAAAAATTTAATAAGATCGCTAAGTGGTCGCCGTCATCCGTCTTTAAGTTTGGTTGTATGGCGTACATGCGGCATAGATTTTTTAATTTGATCATGATGAATTACGATTCTTGAAGATACATCACAGATTTTAAGTTTATTTCTTAATACTACAGATGCATCATCATCAGACTTCATAATCACCTTTACTGGTCTAGGTTTATTAGAAGAGCAAGAGCCAATTCGAAAACTTTTTTTTTCATTTAAGTTGAGGGGTTAGCATCTTCATAACCAATTCTGTATCATCGGCTTTTTTCCTTTCTGATGAGTCTAAATCCGATTCTACAACATTCCTGATAATTATATTGTTCCTCCTTTTTTGCCTTTTCATCATCTCAGACAATAAGAACTCCTGATATTCCAAAGAATGTACATCAGTTTTATTGTTACTTTTTTTTAGTAATATTCGAATTTAATTCATTTAATTCCTTTATTTTCAATATCAATACAGTAAGCTTTCAGAAAACTACTTTACAATCAATGCAAAAGTAATTCATGGTTCTTTTATTGAGTTGAAGACAATCTCAGATGCCGTTAGTTCACTGCATTGTACACCAAAACATGTTTTACAGTTATCACATGCACGTAAAGATATTTCCGGAAAAATCTCGTGACATTTAAAGCATCCACTTTCCTTGACATCCACATCCAGATTGAATTTATTTAGTTTTTGTTTGTATACAGGACATGAACTATCCCAAACAGCATGATTCTCACTGTCTAAGTAATCGAATTTGGTATATTTTTTCTGTTGGTATTGCTACAGTTAGGTTACCTGGCACTGGTTTAACTTGTAGAGCCGAGCGCATCTGAAGCATACTACTGGTTTGGCACATGTATGTGAGTAGTGGTTAAATCCTCAGCAGCTATAGCATATTTTTGCTTTGAAGTCATAACCGATAGAAAAGTAAACCCTCATACACTATTTTATTATTAGAAAGTAAGTCCGTTTGGATTATACACTGATATATATATCTTTATTGTTCTTACAAGGGTTGACTTTGAGAACTGCTGTATCTGTGTTGGTACTAAAAATCCGATTTTGTGAAAATAATAGTTGATTTAGGTCTTCGGATGAATACTTTGTTGTCCTGTTACATGTATCCTAGATTTCAATTTTATAGAATCCTTAGCAGTTGGTTTATCGCAAAATTTCTTTGATCTTAGAGTTTTTCTGTCTCCTCTTTGGTTGAATAATCCACAATGATTCCCCTATTACTTATGGTTTTCACTCTGTTTCTGTTAATATCATTTGTAACGGAGTTAGTCTTTTGTAAAAGTAGGGACTTGGTGATATTATTTCTTTGACTAGGGTCCTTAGGTTTAACAATAACTGTGCTTTTGGCGATCAGTAATGCATAGATGTTTCTTGTGTTACGAATTTTGTTCTCCAGGGGCTTATTTGTCCAATGTTAGCATAAGGGACATCGGGAATATCTGCATTAGACACTGGGTGCGATAGTATGTACTCATTGATTAACTTTAAGTATTTATGCATATTAGAGACAAAGTTGTAAAGTTCCGTTACTTCAGATTAAACTTTTTGTAGTTTAGTAGTGCTCTTTGTCATGATGGAGACAAATTGACATTTCATTATTAGAACTTTTTACTTCGGTGGTATAGCATGTGTTTCTGTACGACTAATATTTGAACGATTTTTACTACTGCTTTTCTTGCATAAATCACAAGAATAACCAAATGTTCCTCCGTATGGTGGTTTAAGATTAGAGGTTATTGCTGCATTGCATTGATAGCAATTCATTATCAAGCATTGTTGTCGAGTTTAGCGAGATATATATGTAGTGAAAGCATCATAGGTGGCTGTTATAAATGGTCAAACGCATAACCGTATGATCAATATTAAGCTAACATCGTGGGTAAGATCACCTTCCCCATTAATTTTTTAAATAACATCTAATAGCAATAACATTGTACCACATGGCACCACCAGTCTGGTAGCTAGCACCCAAAAACCAAGGAAGTTATTGTAAAGTGTTGAGTACCTTAGAAGCTTACAACCAAAAGCTGTGCTTAAACCAACCTTTCATAAAGTTCTCAAGTAAAAGACACTTTTGTGTATACCTTCTAAAAGTAAACTTGTTTGTATTAGGGCAAGTAGTTAATAAACATAAGTGAGCAAGTATTATTCCTTTTGTAATTTATAAGTAACAGTTAAAGGACACTACAATCACAACGAGATTAATAAAAAACCGGGCGACATTAAATTACGGCATTAAAGTATGGCGTTAGTTGGTGCGTTGATAGACTTCAACCCTATCAGAGAGAATTGGATAATTTATCAAGAAAGATTGGAACACTCTTTCACAGCCAATTCAATCCAAGATGGTATGGATAACAGTGGGCGAGCAGCAACCTTATTCAGTTTGATTGGTGCAGATACTTATAAACTTTTGCGTGATCTTTGTTTCCTGGATTTGCAAAAACAAAATCATACTAGGAATTGTGTATTTATTTAGTGAAGTATTTTAGCCTTAAAATATCAGGTTATAGAGAAAGAATAAAATTTTATTCTGCTACATAAGAAAGTATCAGAGAATGACGCGTGCATGTAAGAAAATTGACGGTGAACTGCATTTGGTGAAACATTAGGCATCATCTTAAGGGACAAGTTTGTTACAGGCATCAGCAATGTCTTTGTTCTTGATAAAATTTGTGAGAGCTTGTTATTGGAAACAAAAACCTTACAATAGACATAGCATTATCTGCAGAATCAAGTAAACAGGAAAGATGCATGGACAATACAATGGATATCAACAGGATAGGTAGGAAAACTGCTAGACGACGTAAAACAACGAGAATTAACAAAGGACAAAATTGTGTCAACAATACTGGAACCGGACATCAGTCGGCCCTAGAACGACAAGATATACAAAGTGTATGTTAGAATAAGCAGTATACCTGTAATTCTTGTGGTAATAAACACCAAAAGCGTCAAAACTATAAATTTAAGGGTCCCAAATGTTATAAATGTAATTTTGCAAAAACAACAAATACGTGGTGATCGAGATGTTAGAAAATGATTCAAAAGTACAAATATTTAATTGCGAATTAGTAGTTGATGCAAAAATTAAGCCAATTTTTGTTGTTGTTTTAATTAAAGGTATTAGAACAGAAATCGAAATTCACAGTGTAGTGGCTATAATGCTCATATCAAAAGCTCTGTATGATAATCAATTTAATTTTGGAAAATTAGAGCCGAGTAACGTGGTGTTAAAAGAATTTATGGTAACCACGAGAACAGTGAGTTATTTTTCAGCCAAGGTTGAGTATAAGGGTAAAGCAGACAAAATAAATATTTGTGTAGCCGAAAATGACACTACAGCCTTATGTTTGCAACAGTTTAATTTATGCCTTGCTAAATTAAATGACCACCGATCGATTTTAAACGTTAAACAAGTAGAACGGGTATCTTTAAATAGTTTAATTAAGGATTTTAAAGTTTTATTCAAAGGTAATTTTTGACAATACAAACACGATGTCATTAAACTAGTATTAAAACCAATTTTCTGTAAACCATGCACGGTACCTTTAGCGTATAAAGTGCAAGTAGAAACAGAACTAGAACAGTTACAGAAAGAAAATGTTACGATGTCGATAGAAAGGAGTGATTGGGCCACACCACTGTACCCATGATAAACCAAGATGGTTCAGTCAGACTTTGTGCGAATTATAAAACTACGTTGAACAGGTTTTTAGAAGAAGTAAGCTACCCATTGCCGTGAATGGGACAAATTTATGCATCATTGCAAGGAGGACAGCAATTTTCTAAGATTGACCTCAATCAGACCCATAATCAATTTTTGTTAGACGAAAAGTCCACAAAATTAGCAACTTGGACTACACATAAGAGGCTATTTAAAGTTAATCATTTACTTTATGGTACATCGCCGGCATCGGTAATTTTTCAGAAACAGATTACACAATTGATCCAAAGAATTGACGGTGTATGCTATTTTTTAGGCAACTTTATAATCATATGGAGAACTAAAGAAGAACATTTAGTAATTATAAGAAAAATTTTTGAAAACCTTGTAGACACAAGATTAAAAATTAAACTAAAGAAATGCTCTTTCTTTCAACCTGAAGTATGTTATTTTGGACAAACCATTGACAAGGACGGGATTAAAAAATCGAAAGATAAAATTAAAGCAATTTTACGTGCACCTAAACTAACCACATTGATGCAAGTTAAATCTGTGGCTGATTAACTACTATGCAAAATTCGTTCCTAGATTATCACAAATGATGTACCCATTGTAAAAATTGTCACAAAAAAAACGAAACATTTAAGTGGACGAAAAAATGTAGAATTGTTTAAACATATTAAGCTATCTACAGTTTTATCTAAAGATGCTTCACAAGAACGGATTGCAGCAACTCTGACACATAAATTCCAGGATGGTTCAAAACGATCGATAGGTTTTGTTTCAAGAACACTCACTCCTGCCAAAAAATTATTCAATGATCGATAAAGAAGCGTGAGCAATTTATTTCGGAGTAACAAAGTTTTAGCAGTATCTGTTAGGCCAACAATTTACATTAAAGATGGATCACCTACCTCTTATGACAATATTCGGTAAAAATATAGGGATACTGTTAATGGTGGCAAGTCGTTTACAAGGGTGGGCAATATTTTTATCAGGTTTCAATAATAAAATCAAATACGTAGAAGAAGTCGAAAATTTAGTGACCGATTATTTATCATGTTTTCTAGTAAAGGCTGGTGAACTGTTAAATAAAGTGAATTAAGGAACCTATTTGCATTTTATTGAAGCAGAGCGTACACCGATCGATACAAACAAGGTACAAGTGCAGATGACTCAGGATCTGACTATAGCAAAAGTTTTAAAAGCCGTACAGCAAGGATGGCAGGATAGCGTGGATGTAGAATTAAAACAATATGCTATCATAAAAAATAAGTTAACGATAAAGAACAGATATTTGATATGAGGCTATAGACTAGTGATTCCACATCAGCTGAGAAAGGAAATATTAGAATAATGCATGTTGGACATCGAGAAACGGTGAAGAGCTTTAGCCAGATCGTTGATGTGGTGGACAAATATGGACATTGATATAGCAGAGATAACAAGCTCGTGCATACCATGCTTGAAAACATACTGTTACGAGCTACTATTAGGCAACCTGTCAAACACGCAAATGCCGTAAGCAATGTACATTCTACAGAAGCATTGAACTTTCTAGCATATACCAAAGTATGAATCATCTATTTAATTCAGGGTTTATATATGACTGCTGCAAAATTTTTGTTTGGGCGATAGCTTAATATAAGAACTAAACCAATCAATGTTGATAAACGAATTAGATTTTAAGATAAATGATTTCATGCTAATAATGGATTATAGATCGTTAAATATGAAAGGTTGGGTCGATGCAGTAATAAAAAAGAAGTTAGTTGTGTAACCAAATTTTTACAAAATTTCGAAAAATCAAAAAAATTGGAAGCAACAGCTATCAAATTAATAGTCGTAAAAAGAAGATTTAATGATATCACAGTAATTAGTAATGACATTACCTATTATAGAATAAGTCCTAATCTAGGGGTGGAAGCGGCAAAGATAGCAATAATACTCACAGGTGTCACAGAGGCTAGTTCGAACCATGGTATTTTAAATACAAAAGGGTGAGTGAAATGTAGTAATAGGATTAGGAAGGCTCCAGAATGTTTAAGCTTTTAAACTAGTTATTATAGAAGAATGACTTTTGTATTGTAATTAGTGTTAAGACATATTAATTAAACATTGTTGGAGGTATATCAAGAATTGAGTACCATTAAAACCTTCAACCAGAAGTTGCGCTTAAACTGACTTTTACAAATTTCTCGGGTAGAAGACATTATTGTGTAGATCTCCTAAGAGGAGTATGTATTAGTGCGAGTAGTGAATAAACATAAGTGATCAAGTATTATTTGTTTCTTAATTTATAAGTAACAGTTAAAGGACACTTCAGTTATAACAGTTCAAAGTTTGAGGAGGGCTAAGATGATGCCAGCCTCCCCAATAAACCTTTTTAAAAAATTTTTATTGTACTTGCTAGTACTAACACAGCACCACCGATACCTAACCTAGCACTCAAAAAATGGCAAAGATATAGCAGTTCAAAGCCTCCCAATGCACTTTTTTCTCTTGCACTTGCTAGCGCTTACAGCACCACACGGTACCACCATTCCCATAGCTAGCAACCAGAATATGGCAATATACCTGTTCAAAGTTTAAGACCTTAGACATGCCCTCCCACAATGCGTATATTTTTAATTTTTGCACCTGCTAGTACTAACAGTGTACCACATAGAATCACCATTCCCATGGCTAGACCCCAAAAAATAATGAAGATACAGCAGTTCAGAGTTTAGGACCTTAGGCGATGCCAGCCTCCTCCCCTTTGATAGATAAAAAAGGACAAGGATCTTGCATGTACAAAAACAAATGAGGAGGTCGAACGTATTTGAAATTTACTGACACCGACAGAAAGTTGGTAGCCCAATACATCAAGTCTATTCCAATCGAAGTAAGAAAAATCAGGTGACAAACAATTCCTTGCAATTTAAATTTTACATCGTTTTTGGATAGCTTTTTGCTGCATTTGAGCAGCATTGTGACCTACAAGTTGTATTGCAAAGTTTTTTATAAAAATTTTCTCAATTACAGTTTTAGAAAACCACTGGTAGATACTTGCAAAATGTGCAATAAGCTACAAAATGTAACATGTCAAGCATGTCTTCCAAACAACACAACATGCATCATTACCATGGACCTTCAAAAAGTTTTCCAATTTCTTTTTTTAACGCACTCAACACTATACTACTCAAGACAGTTGGGTCGTTATAAGGTTGGGATCTCGTTCATGTTATATCAGATGGCATGTTTGTGATATGAAAGTGAAGCATCTAAAGCAAGCAATGAAATGGTGTTTGCTCTTCTTCATGCTCTTAATAGCATAATAACAAACACGACTGAAAAAAAAACAATAATCATTTGGAGTCATAATTGTGTGGGACAAATAAAAAAATTTAGCGTGTTTCTATACTTGTTCCTTGTTGAAGTGAATCTAAATGAACAGATAGATCGTAAATTTCTTCAAGTTGAACAGTTTTTCTGTGTTGGACCATGACTGTGCTGATACAAAAAGATAGAAAACTAGCAACTGTCTGGTATTAAAACATGTTCATGTCATAATAAAAGGAACTAGCCTACCAAGACCTTTTAAAACTTTAAACACGGATAGTCGATTTTTAGACCGGGCAACAAAAAAACTTACTAATATAAAAGGCATTCAAAATGGTGAAGTGTGTTAGCTATGACTAAAAAAGAGAAAATATGGTATTGTTCATATAAAACAAACGATCATTGAACTTGATGATCGGAAAAATCACCATGTACTATGCATACAAATTAAAATAGAGGATATCCACAGTGTAGAATTTGTTACGTGCCAAATTGGCACTAAACATTGTTTTAGTTTAATTTTGATGTGCGGAAGTTTCGCGCCATAAATTCAAAAGACTCGGTGCGCGTATTTCCGTCACGTCAAAAGTGGGTTGGACGAATAATTTCGCGCCGACGCGTGAAAGGACAAAAAGTGGGAGAAGTGTTTCCGTGAGACGCTTTAACGTGGCCGTTTTACCTTTGAACATCGAGGAGGGCGGTCGTGTGTGGTATCGTATCTTCATTTTTATTATGTAGATTTCCTTTTGCTTATCTTTGTTTTGTCTTTTCCTAATTAACCTATTCCTTATCGTTCCGCTACATATAGGAATTAGATACGACCCTGGAGTAATCCACGACCCTAGAACGAGCCGGATGTCCATGCTCCGCCAACAGCACCGGAGCCGTCACCATCTTTAACTATCTTAAAGGGGGCTCTAGCCATTTGTTGGGCGTACCTCCAGCAATTATCTAAAAGGGGCCCTCAGTAGCCCTGATGGACTTCAACAGAAGCCAACTTTAACTCAACCCCGCAGGACGTCGGATTTCTTATGTAAGTAAACTATTGACTTAAATTTATATTTTCCGATAATTGCGTATTAAATTTGTGCATTGGTGACGTCATTGACAGATGGGCGCGCAAAAATCTGTACAAAGGTTAGCGTTACCAACTGCCCGTGGTGTCTAGTAAACCGCGCTTGCGGTGTTGTATTTACGACGTTTAAAATGCAAAAATTCGATTTTAAACTGTAAGAAATTGCAGCCCTACGGTGATCATTCTGAATTGTTCTAACAGAAAGTAATATTTATACAAAATGTTGCATTACATTCGTCCAAAAAAACGAGCAGTTTCATTTAGATTTGATTGCTAATTAGGAAATTTACAATATTTCACTATAACCAAGTTTTTACAAATTAATAGTTTTTTTTTACTTTTTAATGTTTTGTTAATGGCATGTAGATGCTACACAAACGCATGCATTGTTTATTCTATTGAATTGTAACAACTTTATTACTATTTTGCATGCATACAGTAGGCCTTTTCTTAGATCAACTTGCCAATAAAAATATAAAAGCAAAAAATTATACTCAAAATACGAAACAAAAAAATTAGTAATAAATACCAAAACAATAAACATCTGTACTGAACTTAACTGGCTTAACTTAAATCTAATTACTTACATAACACACATACACACATGAACACCATAAATAAAGATACATACACATACACACTTACGCACACACACGCACACGTTCATACACCACATGTCAAGTTGACTATGGCTCTTTGGCTGAATTTTGATAACTTAATAGATATTCATGATAGAGGTTATGGAATTTGGTAATTGATGATGATTTTCGAATGAATAATGGGATTGAATTTCAGATACTCGAGTTAATAATCAAAAATAAGAAGTGATATGTTTGAGTGCGATGGGTAGGAATAGATAATAGATCATCACGCCTTGTATTGTACTTACAGTTAAAAAAAGGAGAATATAGATAGTGTAGATAAGATGGTGACTGATTAAAAAGTAATTTGTAAGCAAGAATTGCTAGGTGTAGATTATGTCATTTGTCTAGTTTAAGCTAAGCTAATTTTTAATACCACAATGTTTCCCTATCCAGATACTTTAAATCAAAGATAAAGCGGATACAGCTATTTTGAGATTGGTGTAACCGTGACTGAAAATTGGTCAATAGGTTAGTGTAAATTGAGTCTCAGTAGTCGGAATGTGGAAAAATCAAAGATAGAACCAGTATTTGTTATAGTTCAATATGTAGAAGTCGTTTTAGCTGTTTAAGAGCATGACGAGCAATAATCGTTTTTTTACAAATATTTGCTGTTTTTTCCATCTTAAGACTGAATCTAATAAAGCACCAATGTTTTTGACTGACGTAGTTAATGTGATAGTAGATCTACCTAAATTTAAGGAAGGAAAATTAGTTATGGTTGCTTTGTTTATCATTTTTTGAGTGTCCAATAAAATAGTCTGGCATTTACCGGGATTGATAGTAAAAAAGTACCTCATACTCCATTCTTTAATCCTTCGCAGGTCATCATTGACATTATTAAAGACATGGGCAAAATCAGTCGAGTAGAAGTGGTAGTATAGTTGTATATCATTTGCATAACAATGACATTTACAAAATTGTAAGCAAGAAGATGCATCTTGAATATATATATCACCTGAACAAAAAAGGACCAAGTACACTTCCTTGGGGAGCGCTTGCTACTAGGTTTGATATATCAGAAAGGGACCCAGTATTATCTTCTACTTGTCGTGTTCGTCCAGTTAAATAAGATTTTAACCATATAATTGCATTGTCAGAAAAATTATTTAAATGTTTGAACTTACTTAAAAGAATATCAAAATCAATGTTATTGAAAGCCGAGCTAAAATTTAAAAGAATCAGGATTGTTAGTTGTTGATGATCCATAGCTAGACAACTTTCAATACAGCGGTACAAGTGCTATAATTTGCATGAAATCCTGATTGAAAGCGATCAAATAGATTGTTGATTTTGTTAAGGGCTATATATTCTATTGGCTTAGATAATGTTGGAAGAATGCTTATTGGGGGTACTGAAAAGAACATGATAGATTTAACGTTTTGGGTATTGGCCTAATGAGTGAATGTTTCCAAGGCATTAGGAAACAAGCAGATTTAAATGACAGATTGATTATTGAAGTATACGTTTCAAGAATAGAAGGAAATATATTGAAGAGCACAGAAGTTGAGATTTTATCATTCCCAAGAGCCTTAGATTTAATGCGACAAAGGGAGTTTAAAACAATATCACTAGAAACCTCAGCAAATAAAAACGTGGAGACCTAGAGGACACTGTGAAAAAGATTATATCTATTAAATTTTGTTTAACTGCGTTATCAAAAGCTTTAACTGAAGTAAAGGTTTGATTTAAGATATTTAGATCCATGTTTATGTGTGTTTGCAATGGCAGTTTTCCAATACCTGAATTTTTAAAAATCTCACGTTTTTCGTGTATTAATTTTTGCAGAGTATAATAGTAATGCACCTGGGAGTTCCTAATTAGTTGCTTTGTTTTATTATGCAAACGTTTATATTGTTCAAAATAGACATGAGTTTTGAATGTCTTGTAGTATGACAGGGCAGCATCCCTATTGTGTCTCATATATTGTATTTGCTGGGAGAACCAAGATGCTTTAGGGCGGGTTATCTAAATTTTTTTATAAGGAGCATTGCTATCATGGAGTTCATGAAGCAAATTATTAAACATATTAAGCTTAGTATATACTGTGTATGCTTTATCGATATTTCTCCAAAAGGCGCATACCGCATCTGCACCAAGTTTACCTAAATCTATATTTTTAAAATTTCTACAAGTTATAATTTTTAATTGAAACTTCTATAGTTTGATAGAGTTGGAAATAAATATTAAACTGTGGTTCGAAATGTTTTCTGAAATCTGCCCAAAATTAGGAACTTTATTTTTATTTGAAATGACAATATGATCTCTTGTGGATGACGAATGAGATAAGTGATGGGTAGGCTCAAGTGGTAATAGACAAAGATTACGTGAATTTATCATAGAATGAAACAGAGAAACATTTGAAGTATCTGTAAGTACATTAAAAGTACATCAAAATATATAAGTAGTAGCTAAAACCAGGTACCTTCCAAATCAGATAGAGTACTAACCTGAGGCAGTTTATATACTATGCCAACTAGAACTTTCGCATAATATACAATTATTTCAACAAAAATATATTCCGATCATGAACTGTATAATGTGGGAGATTGAAGTGCAATTTTAAAATTAAGATTACTCCGAATAGAAAAAGCAATCCTACCTCCACGTGTTACTCTTCTATAATTGTGCATAATTATATAATGCTCCATTAAACCATTGAATCAGAAAGTGAGGGTTTAAGCCAGCTCTCAAGTAGTGTAGTAAACTCGATTGGAATACGTATGCAAACTCGTCGAAATGTGAAGATAATGACCCAACATTAACATGACAATAATGAAACGCTTTATTTGAAGAGAGAAAACTTGTAAAAGAATGGATCCCAGAATAGGAGCATGTGGCAAAATGGAAAGTAAATTAGATTCTGCAACTTCCTCATGAAAATTGATTTCTATGACGCACATCTCTGTAAAGTGTTCAGCCATTTTCGAATACTAACAAACAATAAGGAAAATTAAGAGACAAACCATACTGGAGGGAATGATTCCACATAGGTCTATTCGGCAGACTCAGCCGTTCATTCATGCACATATACCTTAAATCTAAAACTAGAAAGTAAGTAATTATAAACAACCATAAACACAAACAAAAACATAACCAAATTGTTTTCCGATCGACTGCAAAGTATATAAAAACTTAAAAAGTTAATTAAAGCAATAAGTCAGCAATAGTCTAATAAATTATGTCGAAAATCGGCAACTTGTTTCAATTAATTTTTTTGTTCTGCTTCAAAGCTGGCATCTCACATCAGTCTCAACAATATCATTTAGTTCGCTGTGAGAATATATAACCTGCTTCTCCCCAATAGAAAGAAGCACTATAATTTTCGAATTTGATGTCTAACTATTTTTAATACCAAGTTTCGCTCGAGCTGCTTTTAATAATTCATATTGTTGAACACTAAGCGCTTTAGTGATAGAATAATTAGTGCCCTTTAACATTTTCTTTGACTTCCATACAGTCTGACACCACGTATCTGACAGAAATTTTACAGTAATAGGACGCCACTTATTCTTAACAGGTTTACCGATGCGATGGATACTATCAATCGCTGTTGATTGAAACATGTCAATATATTCAATACAACATTTTCAAGTTTCTCACCTTCCTCGTCTGGTATATTAGGTAGCAACACACAGTTACGCCTGGAGTAGTTTTCTAGATCGTCCACTCTAATTTCAATAGCATGTAATCGTCCATTTAGCAGTTTAATAGCCTTAATTATATCAGCTTTAACACTAGTAAAACTATTGACCAGCTATTGGATATCATTGATAATATATGAAGGTGTTCTTAACCAGGTCTATTATTCAGTTTCAAAATTGTCAATTCTTACCTTGAATAAATCAGCTAGTGATTGTATGTCTTTCTGACTCATTGTGACATGTCACATAATGAATTACAGCCAGTTTTTAATTAATAAACAGGAGACGGCCGCTTATTATCATTCAATTTTGAGGGCAACACGAACAATAATAAATCAAATAGGGTATTATTTCGACAAATTACCTTCATTAATAATATTTTTAGGCCAGAGCAACTTTATGCTTGTCTAGTCATGCATCGCCTCCTATATACATGGATCATGTAACAAAACATATAGTAGTTAGCACTTTTCTGTTTTTTTACTCTTGAAATTGTTTGTGTCAGTTACCAAGGTAACTAAGCTTTTATTCAATGCGTTAAGTAAGCATACATTTGTATATAGAAAAGCATTTACTAATCTAAGTTAGTAAAAACAACTTTTAACGCAAAAAATACGCTTAAAGAAGTTGGATAGTTTACAGTTTATAAAAAGGTTATTCATTCAATTATATTATTCAAGTAAAATACCGTAATAAACATAAAAAGTCCGCAGTATTCTTTTACAACCACTAATAAAAAAACTTCACATATTGAATATTAAATTAGAAAAACACCAACATATTTTTTCTTGATAAATTATACTACGACGTGTATTTGTAAATATTCTCACGCATTGAAAGACTCCAAAATCATTGTAAATTACTCAAACCTACAAAACCAATAAAAATAATAATTGAAGACATTTTGACCCATGCAATGACGTAGATGTCAATATTATAAAGCAACTATGGGAGTACATAATATTCTCATGCACTGAAAATTTTTGAGCTCGTCCACAATCCCCTACAATAATATAGGTTATAAATACCGTCATCAGATAATGGAACGGGCATTCATTCGTTCAGATTTATTCAAATCTTTGCATACAAGCTTTCAGCTGGCTTGAGTGACAATCATGATTGTTGGGCAGATGAATCCGCGTTAGAGTAATTCGAGTAATAGTAAATTGAAATCGTGTTTATAGAAACAAGCCATGAACGCGAAAGTACTTACGGATTCCAGTGCCGTTACATTGTAAAAGTTTCTACAGTGATTACTTTCCATCAACAGAAATTGGATATAAGGATTACTGACACTTGGGATTTTCCTGCACTTGAACCTTGTATTCGAAATAAAAATTGAAAGTGATAGAATTTTAGCTCTCTACTTGCTTTATATTTTGTTGACGTATATACCATTATTTACATAATTGATTTGTATTGGACTTTTACATTGGTGCACGTTTAGTAAAAGCGTAATGTAATAGAAATTATCATTACCATTGTATTCGTAGAAATTTAAGTATACCAGTCAAATCTGCTGGATAATTAGACTTGAATAAATTTAAGATGTTCTTTTCCTTTTCGATACACACAAGTTATCCAATTAGGGTAGAGTTTAGTTTATTTGTGATTGGTTGTGTTTGTTCAATACTAAGAGTCTTATAGACCATCTACCGTCTATCGAAACCAAATTCCAGGTGGGTTGGCGCTCAACATTTTTATTAGACCGTAGGTACAGAAACCTGCTAGGGTAGGCAAAAGTGTCAAGATTTGTGTACACCTAAAAGCTTTGCAGTTTTTTTATACAATTCCTCCTGACCACTGTAAGTTAGCTGGTGCGTTGATGTTACGTTTGGGAATAAAGTAAATTTTGAAAGTCACTAGTGTAAATTTCACACACAATAGTATATTTTCTTTACTTACTATGATGACGATATATTTCTTCTAACAACAATGGCTATGACACAATTTTACAATTTTTTGCAATAACTCAAAACGAGATTTTGACACTTACCTAATTTAGAACTTCCTCGCTACAGATACAACTGCTCATCATCATTAGGTCTTCAGTCCTAGAACTGGTCAGATGCGTACCATCATTGTTCCCTATTCTGAACTAACCTACAGATTTCCCTGAAATATGCACAGTTTGCATCTATAACTGTCTGATCTAGGTCTACATCTACCTCTTTTTTCCTGTCTCTGCTTGTAATATATCACATACTACTCCCCAAAAATGCTTTAGAGCGTATTCCGCCCTATTATTCCTCTTTTTCCCCAGATATCCTTGTTCCCCTACTATTTCTGTAACTTATTTGTTATTATCTTTGTCTGTCCATGCTATCGTCCTCATACATCTGCAGCACATCATTTCAAAAGGCTGCTACCGTTTTTCTGTCTGCGTTTCAGACTTCCCGTATTTCATAGGCATACTGTGCTGTGCTCCACACATATGCTTTCAACAATTTTCTTCTTATTCTATGTTTGTTGTCTTTCCTCATAGGCGATGTTCTTTCTTGTTAGATGCAGTTCGATCACTTTCTATTCTTTTACAGTTATATGCCCTATTTCTCCGACCTTCAATGGTTGTGAAGGGAGGTAAGCAGTCTGTGGCTGCCAAGTTCCCCCAACACTTAACCATTTGGCGATTTAATATATTTTCCAATTTATCTTTTCGCACAGTCAACATTAGTTGCAGGTATTTCGCAGCCATTAGGTTTTCCGTCTCAAAACTGGTTGGACACGTACCTGCACTTATTTATATTCTGAGCTAGCCTACTTAGTTCCCTGAAATTCTCACACATCATGTGTATTCAGGTTAATCTTCTTTGGGAATTAAACCCCTCATAGTTTTTAAAATCAACTTTATTTAAGTTTCGATCCATGACCTAGGATCGTTGTCAAAATAATAATAAAAACTTCAAGTTTGACATTTATGACATAAATTGAAGGTGACTTTGATTTATTGATGTTTGAAATATTTGGTTTGAGTATACTAAGCAAAAATTTTTAAAGTTTAACAGAATGATTACCTTCAATTTGTGTTGCGACCTGGGATCGGCTTTCTTTAGGTAGCCAATACGCTTAACATGAAATCAGCTGATTAATTTTTGTTGGTGAATTTCATATAAATTCAATAACTTGGAATTGGAAAACATTTTTTAACATGTTTCTATTTATACAATTGAGAGGATGGTTATTAAAGAAGTGTGCGATTGCATTATTGAAAGGCTTAAGTAGTCGTTTTTTTTATATTTATTTTGAGGGGGAAAATTTATTATGATTTAAGTTACCTCGTTGGTAGATTTTAACATGGTTCTGAGGCGACTCTATGGCGAGTTTACACTTGTCAGATACCAATACTGTTCAACGGAGATTGTATATGGTTTTGAGGTAACCTTATTGTGGATTTATACTTGTCAGATACCAATGCTGTTTTACAGGGGTTGTTAATATGCTTATTTTTATGTAATTAGTTATTTTATGTATAAATAGAAATCATGTATGTAGGCTGTATTTCATGTTAATATTGCAAGGAAAACCCAGGAAAAACTTGCAATGCTACCTAGATATTGTGGGCATTTGATTTTCATTTGTTATTTCTTTTACTAATGGAATCCATTGTTTACTGAAAGTCACGGATTCGTTTGCAAATCAGTTATTTATATGTAGGGTTATATAAGCAGCTACTTTGATTTTGCGTTTTTGGCGGTTTTCTTCTTTTCAGGGAGTATGTGTATTCAGCTCGTTCCCTTTCTATTGTTTTCTAATTTTATACCCTATTTTACTGAGATTCAGTGAAGGAGGTTAAGCAACCTGTGGCTACCAAGATCCCCCAACACTTAGACATTTGCCGAAATAATGGTTTTCCAGTAAATCCTTTCACACACTTAACATTATTCGAGAATATTGCCCAACCAATTCTTGTAGTTACTTATAATAATCATCATGTTTAAGCACAGTTATCTTTTCGTCATTAGTTTATCCATCTTGGGATTGGTTGGATGCGTACCTCCATTGATTTCTATTCTGTGCTAGCCTACACATCTCCCTGAAACCCCTACAGCCTACATCTTTTACTATCTGTGTGCAGTAGTCTATTCTAGGTCTGCCTCTTATTCTCTTTTTTCCTATCTCTACTTCTAATATATTCCGCACTATTCCCTCATGCCGTAGTATGTGGTCTATCATTCTATCTCTCCTATTTTTTACCGTTTCAGACACTTTTCGTCAATTCTGATATTGAAGCATTCAAATTAAGTTTATGTAAATTACTCGCAATTATCCCAGCACCTCCTCGTCACTGCCTGATTCCATAACAAAAATAATTTAAACAGTTCCTTGCCGACACTCTAAATAACGTTGTAAATTTAACATTGCAGTAACTCTTTCATTAGTAAATACACTGTGTATAATATTACAAATAATAGAAATTATTAAATATCATTGTTTGGTCATATACATGTACAATAAACGAACTATTGACTACATAACAAAGCAAACGAAAATTTAAAGATCAGGTGTTCTAAACTAATAAAGTTAGCTTGGTACTAAATAACCGTGCATTTAAAACTTTACAAAAAGTAAAACAAGTTGTTGCAATACTGTTGAAGTACTTACATCATACAAGTTTAGTGTGTAGATATCATACGATGTCATTGCTTGTAGTCCAATAAAACTGCCCTTCTGTGTAAGAGCCAAAGCCCAAATTATCAATAGCGATGCCATATGGATCATAAAAGATATATTCAAGAGCTGAAAATAAAACAAAAATTATTTCGAGTATACAACAACGTATAGAAAGCAAATCACAATAGATTAAAAGAAAGAAAGGTCCTGAGAAATAAGAAGGGGTGGATGTCGTACCTAGAGACAAAGTTTGGTTTTAATTTTTTTAATTTTGTTATATGGTTTTATTTGTTATTTTCACTATGCAAGCTAGTTTAACATCTTTGACAAAAAAATGTAGTTGTCCTAATTCTAGAAATGAGGGACCTACAAGTATTTTTTTGAACTTTAGGACCCTGTCTCTAGGTACGCCGAGCTGATGTATCTAGGGGCATGCAATAATGTACCTAAAAACGATGTGGAAAAAGATGCCAAAAAGTTGAATTCAATATAATGTGTTTGTTTTGTATTTACGAAGTAACAGAAATCAACTTAGGCGGCTCAAGTCCAAATTATATAAGAACCTGCAAAATTATACGTTAGGATTTCATTAAATTGTCTATCGAAGACTGTATCCAGCAAACGACATAGCAAACATCAATTGTTTTGCTCGCTTTTCAGTTCCACCACAAGCATTTGGAGTAGGAAGCTTGAGCTTGATGTCTTTAATATTTACTTCAAATATTGTGATTCAAGACCATTTTTCAAACACATCTTTGTCCTGTACCTCAATAATTTTAGCAACGTAGTACTTTACATTCCTTTTTCCTTGGAATTCTACTAAAACATAGCCATCAGCTTTTAATTCATCTCTGTTTTAAAGTAGAATTCAAGATCTTTTGCAATGACTTCAGAATTCTCTGAGATATGTGTAAGATCATCATCACTGTTATCTTCACACAACAAGTCACCGTCACACTTTCAGGAACTATCCTGATTTTGTGATTGTCTGATAGTGTTTAATTTTTTGCTTAAATTGACCCTTACTTATTTTCTTTATCAGGTTTTTTTTTCTCTAATTTTTGTTTCTTTCTTTGTTCTGTTTTATTTTTCTGGGGTGGCCCTTATAATACTTAACCTTTCTTTAGGCCGGCAATTTTTAGAAAGTTTGCAAACCTCGACCTTGAGGAATGGCCGTATTTGTTCAGCAGTTACTATGATTGACGGACAAGAAGTTGTGGTTGGTGTTGGTTGATTGGATGTTGGCTGATTGGATAGTCCAATAATGATGAAGTTTCAGTGAAATGTGATGGTGAAGTTGGTTTTGCTACCGTGACACGATTGGTTGGTAGACCTCTTGACTGACTGTTAGCCAGTTCTTGAGTTATAGCAGGATTTGGACAATTAGCGACATTGAAGGGTAGATATTCAGGTATTGGAAATGTCTCTATTTAGTTGGAAAAGGCCAGTTACTTGAAATTCATTAACAATGTGTGCTGAGGTGAATGAAAGTGGGCAAGATTTCCCAGCCAGTTGGGCCATATCATAAACTGTTACCGGCTTTCCTTGGTTTCCTAGAGAAGCCATCCTATCTGCTACAGCTTTGTGGTAAAATACTTTAAACGGTCCAAAAGCTGTATGGTCTAATGGATGCCTCTTATACAAGGTGTGTGGGTGAAACATATCAGCATTATTATGCCAGCATTTTTTGCATAAGGGATAGCTAGCACTAACACATCACCTTCATGATTATAAAACATGAAGAAAACCGCGTCTTCTAGTGATGGCTTTAGATGATTAATAAAGTGCTGCAAAAACTGTAGTAATATCACTTTATTTGATCGCCTTGATGGTGAAACAGCTTCCAAAGAAGCTGGTGGAGGTGGATTTGGGGAAACACAAACATAGATGGCACACTGTTGCTAATTGCATTAACAGTCACAGCAATTGTGACATTGGTTCCTCTTTCCCCTGAGGTCACACCACCTAATGCTGTTATGCCCTTCCAAGCAATAATTTAAGGAGGGTTATGTACAGTTGACATGCCTTTCTCATCTGCATTGTAGATTCTGGCAGGGTCAAAGTTATGACGACTAAGAGTATTGATATAGTTGTTGAAGAACCGAGCTACAGTTTCCCTGTTGAAAGAACTTACCCTCGAAAGGTTTATTAGTTCAGACTTCCTCAATGCGTATCGAGACCTAAACCACCTTATCTATTCCTCTCTACCGCCACCGATTCTAATCCCAATTACTTGGACATTTAATCTTATTTTCCTTTGCTGCTTGAAAGGCTAGCTTGCGTACATTAAGAACAGTGAGTTCATAATTAAGGAAAGAAGATTGTTTTAAGTGTTCCACTAGGATCTTTTCCTGATCCACACTGAACATTTTATGTGTATCGTAATGAGGATAATACTATGCGATTCCAATCCTGAATTCCAATCTTGAATTATGCTATGCAGATTCGAAAACATTATATTTATCCTTAGCAACACGGAAAGAAATTATATTTTTCACAATGTCGTTAACAGCTGCTTCAATACTTAGTTTACTTGGCTGAGACCTTGTTTTATTCAATTTACTTCTCGACATATTTTTAACACTTGAAACAAAATTAAATAATAATAACAAAGCCTAAATTTTATAGGTAAGAAAAAAGTAGCGGTAACAAAGGAGATATTAGATTTAATAAAGAATAGATGAAAGCTTAAATCTTTCAGAGAATTGGATAGTGGAAGTAAGCAAAAATATAATAGAGTTAGAAATAAGATAATACATGAGTGTAGAAAAGCTAGAAATAAATGGATGGTGGAGAATTGTAAGGGAATACAAGATGATTTGAAAGTAGGTAAGACAAACAGGGCTTACAGGACATTTAAAAAGTTTTTCAGGGAAGATAGGAAAAAATATAATGGTATTAAAAATGAGAATAATGAGCTTCTAATAAATAAAGTTGAGGTAGCCGATATGGATGAGTTAGAGAACGACCAAGAAGAGAATGTAGACATAGGGTTCTCAATATTAAGAGAGGAATTTGATAAAGCTGTGAGGGATCTTAAACTAAATAAAGCGTCGGGGATAAACGATATACCCGCAAAATTAATAAAATATGCAAGTCAGAAAACTTTAGGCAAATTATATGAACTAGTAAAAGTAATATATGACACAGGTGAGGTCCCAATAGATTTCGAAAAAAATATTATTATCCCAACCCAAAAAAAGTCGGAGCTGATAGGTGTGATAATTTTAGAATGGTTAGTTTAACGTCCCACGTTTCCAAAATACTAATAATAATAATTAAAAATAGAGTAGAAGCTTTGAATGAGAATTATTTAGGCGAAGACCAATATAGTTTTCGTAAACACAGAGGGACTAGAGAAACGATACTAATGATTAGGGTAATTATCGAAAAAAGGTTACAAAAAAATAAAAACACTCATTTCGCGTTTGTATGTTTTAGAAAAAGCATTTGATAGGGTTAACTGTGAAGTATATGTAGACCTTTTTAGGCTAGCTCAGAATAGAAAAGAAGTTAGAGCTGCGTCAACCGATCCTAAGCAAGGTCAAAAACAAAATAAAATTTTATTACTAATCACCTTTAATTCTGAATAATAATGTAATGTGAATTTCTTAACAAAGTGAAATAACTCATTATGTACCAAGGGACATGTCCATTATAATTATAACATTTAAAAAATATATTTACCTATTTTTTAGCAAACTGAAAATAACAATGACAACTTACTTTATATGCATGAAATCAAAGATTTGTCAATAATAACCGCATGTGAACTGCAACCAAAAATTGTTAACAGCCATAGAAGAAGAACAAGAACAAAAAACAAACTGTAATCTATTCAATACTAAACATTATTGCTTATGTCACTAGGTATAACTGCCTAGGTACAACACCCTCCCCTACTGTTTAACAAGTTCACATAACACAAAAGTTGCCTACGTGAATAGAAACAACCGATTAGTAATAAGATTACATAGATTGACCTTTCTTACTTTATATAATTACAATAAAAAGCGAATGCACTCATGCTATTTAAATAATTTTAGCACATTAGAAGCTTTTTTAAAGTTGATTAATGTTATCAAAATAATCTACATCCCACAAGAAGACCAACTATAAAAATATGGATATACATCCTTAGACCGGTGCAAATACAAACATGTCTGTATTAATGTAGTCGCAAGCTTTTTAGTATAAGAAAAGAAAGTCACCATCGATTTAGTACTAAACATTGTAAACTTTTAATCTCACATATGATATTTTTATGATTTAAAGTGGGTATTTTATCGTTTTGTTTTACTAAATACAGATCATAAAATAAATAATTTTGATAACGCTAAAATCTTACAAATTGAAAACATTGAAAGTAAAAGACTATTTCTGGAAATGTGCTACATCTATGAATCATCTAACGCATTAAATAAAAAACAGTTATTGGTAATTTAAGTTCTATATATACATATTTAATAAATTTGAAAACGAAATAAAAAACATATACCAGATGCTTAATGACAAAAATAACTACTTTACATATACATGGGCGCACATGCATACATACACGCCCACCCACACACACACATGCACGCACGCACGTACACCCACACACACACGCACGCACACACGCACGCACGCACACACACACAAATGAAAAACGAAAAATAATATATCTTTAAAGAAAAAAGTAGAAAGTAGAACGAATTAAGAATTAGGTAGAGGGCACAATTTAATGACTGGCCTTCTAAAACTACTGGTAGCTGATAATATCCAAAATTGTTGTTTTAGTAAGTAATGTAAAGTTTTGAATCCTGGGTGTAAATATTTAAAATGCGTAAATTCTATAATCAAAGTAGTAAGCCTATGTGAGCTAGGTAAGAGTAACTTGATGTTTTGCTTCATAAGGCAAGTCAGAATTTTGCAGTCGACCTCCTACTCTTAATAGCCCGTCGGGATCAAGAAATGCACAAAGAGATCTGAACGATTTTGGCAACAACTATTGTTATTAATTTTCGTAGTGAGTTCTGAAAAGACGAGGGATTGTACGTGCTTAATTAGACACATTAAAGCACGCTGTAACTCGTTAGTGGTAATGGTCTGTTACGTTTATTTTCCGCATAAGTTAATTACACTAATTTTCAACTCAAACCCCTTTGGCGTTAAAAACGAAAATTGATTTAGTAAACTTAAAATAACCCTGTCCGTTGCTAATTCATTATCCGTTTGTCTAAATTCCATGTCTACTGTTCAATAAAATCGTTATTTCATAAGTAATACTAAATACGCTTTCTACAAATTTTTATGTTGAACTTAGTTATTTGGAAACAACAAGTTTACGCTATAAATTAAATAGTTATATCCTGTTTTTAGGTACCCACTATCTTGGTATATCTTACGACCGCCGTATAATAATTTTCTCTATTGTTCCAAGGAAACGACTTGTTGAGATAATGCTCGCGCACTATCCGATATGTGCCGGGTTTTCCAGTTATCGCGCTTTGCTGAATTTAATGTTTGCTTTACGGGCTCGTGTTATTGTTGATTTTGATTCTAGAGCGTGTGCATTGATGCACAAGTAAAAACTACTCGTTCTGTAACTTCAAGAGCGATGCACGTTTCTCCTCTATCAAATGTGTAGATCTTTTTTTGTGTATCGGTAAACGCTCCCGAGTCGTTAATATTAGTAAAATTTTCTTTTTTAGTTCTTAGCTGGAGGCTAATTTACTTGTTCCGTAGCCCGATTATTTTTTGATGTAGATCAACTGCTTGGACATGTAGACCGCCGTTACAATTATGGTAGTAACAGGTTTGTTGCTGTCTACCGCTTTGATGCTGTGTCAATTCGCTTCCGGGGGCTGACCAGATAAATATCCCGACACAGGTATGTGACTGTTTTCTTTTTTGAACATACGCTGGGATATACCCAATTTCAAATTATGTACGCTAATGTTTGTTCTGGCCAAATCCTTCCTGGAAAAGTTCTTAAATTTAATGTTTGCTCTTAATTAACCATCCGCTTATACATAAGTATCAGCGTTATCATCTTGTTGTTACTGATTAGATTTATTGCCTGTTAGTTACGAATTGCGCACTTCGTGGAACAATTAGTGAATTTGTCCATAGAGTAGAATTGCTCTATTACATAGTAACCTTATTTAATGTCTGTTTTGCTGTTTTGTTAGAAATTTCTATATTTGTGTTTTTTTATTATTGTAAATAGAAAATTCTTGCTAGGAACCCCATCGCTCTCCGCGTTGGTAGTTAGAGTGGTATATTTACGTTTTCTTCCGGTTACGTCATTGTACGTAGCAAGTCCCTTGTATCTTCCGAGAAATTTTGCGGAAGTTGGTAGAGACATGTAAACAATAAGCTAGATTCCTAAGGATTTTCGTTAAATAAGAAAATGCTTCAATTAATGTAGTTAAAATATGGCATTCCGTTGTAACCGTAAAAGCGTTAGACTTTTCTTCCAAATCCATGTCTGTATCAAGTGTAATAGGTGTAGTAGAAAAATTAGTCCACATTTTGTTTGGCATATACAAAAATTCAGGACCATTCTACCATATGTCGTGGGAAAGTAAATCACGAGGACGCATACCTCTTGAAACAGCGTCTGCGGCGTTCAGTTCTGACAGAATATAATGCCAAGAACACGCAGGAACGCGATCTTGAATATGGCTCACTCTATTTGCGACAAACGTCTTCCAACGGCCCGGGGAAGCATTCAACCAGGCGAGGACTATCTGAGAATCTGTCCAAGCGTAAACGCTCTCGAAAGAGATTTTGTTCGAAAATGTATCCTTAAAGAAAGAAATTAAATCTGATAATAGAACAGCTCCCAATAATTCCAAGCGAGGTAAACTTCAAACTTTCAGTGACGCAACTCTACTCTTTGTACACACCAAAAAAACCATAATATTATTTGACACTTCCATGCGGGTATAAACTACAGCAGCATAACCCACATTAGATGCAACAGAAAACTCTTGTAATTCACAATGGAAGTCATTATTGAAATTAATATGGCGCGGAATTTTAAATTCCGACAGTAGTAAGAATTCAGCCTTTAGTCGAGACCACGTGTTTATAATATTTTGAGGGGGTGGTTCAACCTATTTTCAATTTCCATAGACACTGCATTAAATATTTAGCGGAAAGTAATATAGGGCAAATTAATCCAATGGGATCGAAAATCTTGCCTATATCAGAAAGTATACTTCGTTTCGTACAAGGGCGAATACTAATTTCCTCTTTGTAAAAAAAGGAATCATTATGAGGACACCACTGAAGCTCCAAGACTTTCACAAACTGGGGTTTCTCTTTATCGAAAGAAACAGAAATTTGTGGGTCCGAACTAGCAACTGAACACAATAATTCGAGGACGTTGCTGCTCACTTACATAATTCAAACCCTCCTGATTTTAGTAAGGTTTCAAATTCTTGCTGAAGGACGAATGCGTCTGAAACAAATGTGCTGGTTCCCATCACATCGTCTACGTACATTTGTGTTTGAAAAATATGGCAAGCATGAGGAAATTGTTTTTGCTCTCGCACAGCAAGTTCATGTATCATCCGCATAGCTAGATAAGGCGAACAACTTAAGCCGAACGTAACTGTATTTAATTTATATTCTGAAATAGAATCTTCGGGTGAAAATCGCCATAGAATTTTCTGAAAGTTCCTATGCGTGGGTACTACTAGTACCTGTCGAAACATTTGTTTAATGTCAGCAACATAACCAGAAAAATACAAAAACTAATAATAAAGAAATTATGTCCCTTTATAATTTGGGTCCTGAAAGTAATGTATCGTTGAGGCTTAGCCCTTTAGTCCCCTTGGCAGAGGCGTCCCAAACCACTCTAAGCTTGGTACTAATACTCCCAAGCTTTAGCACACAATGATGCGGAAGATAGCATGATAAGGAAGCATCCTTATCGGAATCTGAACTCAACGACATATAATTGTTATCCAGATAATCCTTCATAAAATTGGAATATACCTTATACATATTTCTTCTTAATCTTCTTTGGGAATTAAACCACTCATAGTTTTTAAAATCAACTTTATTTACGTTTCAATCCATGACCTAGGATCGTTGTCATAGGTGGAAGTTTAAGTAATCTAGCTTCTAATACAAGAAAGTGGCGAACTGCTTGTGAATATGTATCGCCTAAATCGGGTTCACCATCCCGAAATGGAAGAGAGACTTGAAAACAACCTGTTTAGTCGTGCGTAATTGTTTTTCGAAATATTTCTTCACACTTGACATCTTTGTGTGTAAGAATTATTTTCGAAGGAATTTGTTCCACTTCCCAAAATTTGGGAATTGAAACTTCTAAAGGAACCTGAACATCCGTAAAAAATGAGTGAACTTGTGTATTAGTAATTTGATTTTTAATCTTTCCTAAAATTACACACCCGTACGCTGTGTTCAGAGCGGTAGGCTGGTCAGAGTCACCAACAATTTTGCCCTCCTTTATAATCTGCGGAAACATCTCTGCCCCAAGTAATAAATCTATAGGTCCGGAATTGAAATACGACTTATCCGCAAGATTTAAACTTTCTAGATGGGTCCACTTATTGTTTTCAACTGAAAAGGTAGACGTATCGGAACAAAGTTTGAAAACAGCAATAGCGTCGAAGGAAAATGTAGGATTATCTCTATTTGGCAGTTTAATCAGGCAAGGAACTAACCCTCTAGTAGAAGCGGAAGTCATTTGGTTTAGACCAAAAATGGAAGTAGAACACGGACCCGAGGTAATCATAAATGACGCACACAACGTGCAGTAATAAAATTACATTGACTGCCTAAATCAATTAAAAGCCGAACCGGTTCAAAGAGACCATGACCGTCACATATATCTACGACAGCAGTAGCTAGTAGAATGGTGCTTCGCTGAAAATAAGCAATCCCGCACATGGGATTCGAAACTAGGAACCTCATTGGCAGTAGAAGTACGTTGACTATTGGAAGTAGCCGTAGATAATGAAACTTGATGATGACCTGTAACTTTGGTAGGTAAAACAGGATGTAAAAGAGTGTGATGGGGACCTAACAGGTGCGGCAACTGTAAGCTGAAGTACAATTGCTCGCGATATGTGAGGGAGTGTATGCAATTAAGACACAAATTTTTTGTTTTTACGGAAGTCATTCTATCATTAGAATTTTTGCCCAGAAATTTAGGGCATTTCAAAAGAACATGGCTTTGACTGCACATGTGACATGTGATTGCAGAAAATTGCGCTGTATGAGAATTTCATTACAGAGCGCTGAAAAGGGGGCATGAAATGAGTGTATTCAGATGTTGAACGGACGCCAGAGCTTTGCATTTCTTCTCTAGGAATGAAATAGTATATTACTTTACTAGCGTGGAAAGTGACCCATTTCACACGAGTGGAAGAGTATTGTCGCACGAGGCGTAAGCCGAGTGCGACTATTCCACGAGTGTGAAATGTCACCTTCCACGCGAGTACTGTACACTATTTTTCCGACGACCACCACTAAAAACAATTACGAAATAGTTATTTTTATGCTTATTTGCAATAAATGTGTACGCAATAATGCAAGACAGACAGACACCTATAAAATTTATTTGACGTTTTGATGTTGAAAATTCGAACATTGTTTTTATAAAATCTGCGAATCTGTTGCTTTTAGCGTATGCATTCTCAATTTTTATTGAAGAAATCATTTCAATTACAAACTAATATGAGTAATTACATCTTTAAGTAAAAAGGAAACTGTCAGTATCGTTTTAACTATGGGTATTTTAAACTGTTATTAGCCAAAACGAAACGAATGAATGCAAAAAGGTAGAAACCGGTAGTCGTTTGGGTTGCCTAGGTAACTAGCATACTAACGTCAGTCATATCACTCTAGAGTTGAAAAGTATTTCAACACTAGAGTGATATGTACTTTCGCACTCTAGAGTGGTATATAAGGTTATCATAAAGTAAGGGATATATTTTAAATTATGATAACTTTTTAACAAATTAAGTTAATAACAAGAAATAAATGAAATCTAATTGCTTATGAAATGGGATTTAGTATGCCCAAAACAGGTTACGGCAATTGCTCAATATGACCTCCATTTTGTTGTTGTAAGATCACCATCCTTACCTCCAAATTGTACACAGCATTTCGTAACATTTCTGGTTGAATTGTACCAATTTGCTCCGTAATACTGTCTTTTAATTCTTGTAGCGTAGTTGGTCGTCTTCTAAACACTAAACTTTTAAATAACCCCACAGCCAGTAATCCGCTGGGTTTAGATCAGGTGATCTTGGTGGCCATGAATTTACGAAATGTCTGCTTAACACGCAATCTTGAAAACGTTGGTTAACAATTCTTTGACTGGTCGAAAAATGTGCGGGGTGCTCCATCCTGCATAAAATGATGTTTTCAATTCCGTAGTGCTCGTTTTGCAGCTGTGGAATAACATAATTTTGTAACATTTGCAAGTATAGTTCACCATTTACAGTTACAGATACGGCTTGTCCATTCTGCATTTCCTCGTAGAAATACGGACCAATAATAAAATCAGCTGTAAAACCGCACCAAACGGTGACTTTCTTGTCATGAAGACCTTTTGAACGATTTGTTGCAGATTTTCTGCAGACCAGATTCTACAGTTTTGAGTATTGACTCCACCATTCAGAGTAAAATGTGCCTCATCTGTCCATAAAATACGGGATAACCATTCGGGTTCAATTTCCATCTGAGCCATTACTCGCAAAGAAAAATCGTACCTAGTAGCCAAATCTGCGTCCTTTAATTCAAACAGCATTTTCAGTTTATATGGATACATGTTTAGAATTTTGCATAAAATTTTCCAAACCGTGGTATACGGCATTTGCAATCGCTTGGATATCGCATTTGCACTGCTGATTGCGGGTGAATTGCTTCTGGCTATGTCTTGATTTTCATGAAGGACCTCTGCAACTTGGACATTACTAATTATTGGTCTTCCTGATCTTGGTAAGTCAGTTACAGACCCTGTTCTTTCAAATTTTTGTATCAAATTGCGGTACGCTTTCATTTGACAGGGTCCCGCTCTCAAACCCATTCTCGTGCGAAATCTTCGTAATCCAGCGGTGTAATTTCTGCGGATTCATAATAGCACTGAACTAAACCAATTCTTGTTTGTAAATCCATGTTATTACAGTTGAGTCGTTTGAACTCAACGTTTACTTGAGTTTTAATTTCAAAATAAAACTTCAAATTGAATAATTTCGTTTTGACACTAGTGTCAACAATTGTTATGACAACGCTTTTGTTTCTCATAGATACGGTAAAATCCCATTCATTAAGCAACTAGATTTCGTTTATTTTATGTTACTAACTTAATTTATTAAAAAGTTGTAATGATTTAAAATATATCCCTTACTTTATGATAACCTAGTACTTTACTTTCTACATAAATAAGTAGTGTGTAATCTGTTGTTTTCACAAGTGGTCGTCGGAAAATAAATTATCGAACGTTGGAATCTTCCAATTCAAAATCTACGTAAAACAACATCTAACTTTTCAATTAGAATATGAAATAATAAAAAATCCCATTCATCAGTATTAAATTGCAAAGCCTTTAATGCTGAAATGGATTTAGAAAAAGTATTCAATAGAAGACGAAAATCTTTAGCTCTTTCGCCTTTTAAACAAACTTTCATCGGGCTATTAACAGCGTCTGAAGCCAAGTGCGTTTGTTTTGATAATATTTAATGAGCTTGTGATAAGCGATCTCAAAACTATCATTTGTAATGGAAATACCAGAAAATAATTTTAAAGTTCATCCTCAATCAAACTCAAAAATATTGTAGTTTTTGGACCTTTGAAATGGATTGATTAGCATTAACTATATTTTCGAAAAAATCATAGAAAGTTGGCCAGAAAGACCTTTGACCTCTAAAAATAGGAATATTTAAAGAAGGTAATTTTACACTAGATACAACTATTGCAGAGCTTGTGGCAGGTACTTCCGATGTAGCCGCACACAATTTCGAAAATGCAACTTTAATTGCGTAATAGAACTTTTCTGTTTGTTCACGAATTTTATCCTGAGCGGAAAATTCTTCATCGTCGATTAAACCTATTATTTCGTTGTGTAGCTCATAGAAACGATCGAAAAAAATTTATAAATCAGTATTTTTCACTTTAAATTCGTCTACGAGAGTGGAATCTGTAGTCACTTTAATAGAAATTTGATACAAATATGTAATACGTTGAATATAAATTCTTCTTTGCCTTTCAAGTTTCGTGAAATTAGTCATCTTGTAGGAAAATCACTACAATCTGAAATACAAAAATCCACGAAAAAATGTAATGTAAACAACTCTAAGAAATCTTCTATCGAAGTGTAACGTAAGAAAATGTAACCCTGTCATTAACGATATGAAAAATACGAAATCGCAGAAATGGGAAAACCTTGAACAAATGTTCGAAACGTAAACACAAGCACCTTGAAACCTGGGGAAAATTGAAGTCAAACGACAAACTTGTTTACAATAACTTGTGATTACGATGCGATGGCTAAACACCTGTGTTTTCGACCTTCACTGAATAGAATTGAAATTATCACTGGTTTGAATGTTTGTTGTTTAATTTATACATATGCCTTGCTGAATGAAATCCGGCTCGAAGAACCAATCTGTTAATACCACCCCGATATCAGACGAAATGTAATGTTTTTTTCCTTCGATAGAGTAGCGGATCACCGATAAAGGAGCGGTATTAATGTACGTAAATTTAACAAAGTCAAGGTAAAAAAACATCGCTTACCAAGTTGATGTAACACATGTGCAATTGATCCGATCTTCTGAAATGTTGTAGGAAATTGGATAGACAGGACAGGAATATTTACACTAACACATAATTTAACACCAAAACGCAAACATAGTTTTGTGATAACTGCGCGTAATAATGTCGAACACAAGCGCGACTTTTACTCCACGGAAATTCAAAAGCGACTGTTGCAGTGCAACATAAATAATAGTGGACTTCGGTTTGTGTTGAATTTATGAAAGTTTAAGAAGACATATGTTGATGCCATGGTTTTTGTATAAATTAAATTTGTCATATAGTTGTCATTAGTTTTTGTAAAGAGAAATCATATCAGAAATAAACCTTGCCTTAAACTACAAGATTTATAGTTTTTATTGTGTGTACCTTGCCTGTCTACACCTCCCGCCTAATCTTGTAGAGGTTCTATTTCTTTGCATCTCGATTGCCAATTTGCGGATTAGCCAACCGCAACAGCGACTGTCGTTTTACATATGCGCACAAATAATTGTTTATCAGTACCAGCTGCAAAACGACGATTGTAGTAAATACACGATCGCGACTTAAACGTAATTGAAATACGAATTTTAATATTTCTCGCGCAAACAATGAATACACATCCTAATACCATGAAACATTAAACGAATTATTACATCAACGTTCCAATAGTATATGATTTACTATTTTGTACAAACTTCTATGTAATTTTGGAAAAAGGAGAAATCGTAAATAACTTAAGCATCGTAGCGCTTTGTACTGAGGTATGTTTGGTTTAATTTATCAGAATAACCTCCTCTATCACACCACGAAGGCTTTGCATGGCCCATCCAAACACCCTATATTTTTATGTACAGTATGGATTCAAAAATCTTAGCTAACGATGATAAAATGTAAGAAAAATATATCATATTAAGTTGTATATCAAACGAGTTCAGGTTTTGTCAAGCAAATTCGCACTTTCACTTGTAAACCTATGTGATGCTGTGGCAGTATGCATATATGTAATGCCCTGCTTTTATGCAATCTGTAATACAACGGTTTGAAAAGCAATCTCAGAATAAGATGCTATTGCTATTAAATCACATAAATCAAGCACGTGGATTCTAGAATTTTCCATTCACGTTAACAACAAAATCGAGTAGACCAATTCTTACACTTGGAAACAATCCGCATTAATAAACTTAATATTGTGAGATGGACATAGTTCCATGGCCACCTATAACATTTATTTTAGGCTATGGAAGAATTGCATTTTACTGTGTAAAATAACTTTTGCTTTTAACCATGTAAAGGGATTAACTAGAAACGTCAGTGTATTCACGACCTAATATGCCTATTGAGAACATGCACGAGTTTGACTCCGGTCGTTTGTGATTAATCATAACCGCAGAAATATGTCAACATAAAATAAATAAATAAAATGATTATGTTAAGTATCAGTAATGAATTTAACTACAGCATACCCATCCAATATAGTGAACACCTTTGATTACAATCACTAAGATGACAGTCCACGTTACAACAACACCTATTATAATTTGCCAGTATGGATACAGATTACTGTCAGGATCCTTATACATCTTCCTAAATAAAATGTTATAGTTTCGAACTCTTTAAAATAAATTATTTACCAATATTGATATTCCATGGGATATCTAATTTCTCCTGCATATTCACAGATCATTGATATAAATCCATATTTACAGGTGTCATTTGATAGAGGTCCTAGTCTTTTATAATCGTAACATTCTTCATCTTTATTAATACATTGCATATTAATATCAGGATTTACTAGCAGTTTTAATAAATTTACAAGCAACTGTGTTTCTTCGACTGCATGAAATGGTTGGTAAAACACATTCATAGTGAATATTGCCAAGCTTGCACCTAAAAATTAAGACAAGTATAATATTCATTTATATAAAGTTTGCTATCAAAGAAATTGGTCAATCAGGGTAACATTTCTATTTATTTGTCGTATGATCTTGTAACAATAGTTTAAAATATCAATAATACTGTATGATTTTAATTAGCATCAAACAGTTTCTTTTTTTAAGAAATGCGTGGTTTTACCAAAAATTACCCGATCTTAATGCTTAAAATTATTTTACTTTTCTTCCTCAAGATACGTTTATCAATAAATTTTATAAAAAGATGCAAAACAAAGTTTGGAAATGCAATATAGGATTAAATTCTTGATTACAACTATTAAACAACTATTGATACATTCACGTGATAGAAATAAACTTAGCAAACCATTGTTTATTTAATTACAAAGATGTAAATATAACAAGACTGGCAGATCAATGTTAAAGAGTGTTGCAGCAAGTGTTAGTTGTGTGCGGCATTGAAAACCGGAAGTCTCCAATAAGTCAATACAACGTCGGAAGCCCTTTGAGAGAGTGGCAATCGATATTGTCGGTTCATTCTCTAAGACTGACTCCGAAGCGTATGCCATACCAAACCAAACAGCTGCAACCGCCGCTGACATTCTGGTAAAGAAACTGTTTCGTCGTTTTGGAGTTCCTTGGAAGTTGCACTCCGATCAGGGCAGAAAATTTGACTCAGCGTTATTCCAAGAAGTTTACCGGTTGCTGAGGATGAGAAAGACACAAGCAACACTATTGCCCCACAATTGAATATT
Organism: Platerodrilus igneus; assembly: GCA_036346225.1. Taxonomy (NCBI): domain Eukaryota; kingdom Metazoa; phylum Arthropoda; class Insecta; order Coleoptera; family Lycidae; genus Platerodrilus; species Platerodrilus igneus. Next base: position 9,596,304 of record JARFIW010000266.1, on the reverse strand, counting down.
ATGGTAGAGCGCATAAACCGCACCTTAGGCAAGTGCCTTTCCAAGGTAGTATTCCAACATCAGAAAGATTGGGACCAATATTTACATCTATTTTTATTGACCTACGACGCAAAATACGTCTGCCATATGATCTTAGGTTTGGATGTAAGCCCATAGATGGACATCGTAAACGAGAGCTATGGCGAGAAACTCAAACACAAGATGCATGACATCCATGACGACGTTAGGAAAAATATCCTGATCGTAAGCGTTCGAATGAAGACCATATATGACATCAAGGCACAAGATTGTGATTTTCAAGAGGGTGATCGCGTCTAGTTATACAATCCTAGACGGAGGCATGGACTGTCCCCAAATCTACAAACACATTGGTAGAGCCTGCACGAAGTTATAAAAAGAGTTCAACGCCGTGGTATATCGAATTCGTAAACTACCAAAGAGAAAAGCAATAGTGGTGCACGTTAATCGGCTATCACTCTATGATAGTGATGATGCCAGTAGTGCCGAAGAACGGTATGCAGTGGGACAAACAAACAGTTACGCTAGTAAGGACGAGCAAAAGTCTGGATCACACTATGATTGGTTCATCTTGAAATATAAAATGTAAATACAAAATTCAAAACACATGATATAAGATCTGTAAAAAAGTAGAAAACATAAAGTGTAAAATGTAAAATTTAAGCAATAAAAACTAAAATAGAAAATATAAAACATACGATGCAATGTAAATGACTTGAAAGAAATTGTAATACAAAATCTGAAAAATAAAATGCAAATTAAAAACGTAAAAACATGATATAGGGTTGGATGTAAATTGAAAATATAAAATGCTATCAATGTCAAACATACCATGGAACATATACTGAAACAAAATGTAAAATATATAACCTAAAATATATAAAGTAAGATAAGTGATAACACTTTGATCGAGATACAGTCGACTGTTATTGAATGCCATCACAAAAAATAAACCCAAACAATAGACTTACTTAAGATCGGCAGTTTGCTTTGAAATACCTTAAAACCCCCACATTTAGAATCGGTAAAGTGATATTTACCGCATATAATCTCAAAATTACAGGGGGGTTGTATTTCCTGAAGCGATCAAATGTGTCGTTAAGTTATGGCTAACACTTACCCGCGGTATCTTGGTCCAAAGATCTGCAAGGATTTCGTGGAGGCGTCCTGTTGTTTCGGTGTTTGCCTGGTTGTAGCCCTCTTTGACGAAATGTGATAAACGATAGGATAGGTATGGAAGGGGGAATCACTGTGTCGATAACTCGAAGCACTACCACACACGTCTATACTCGAGGGAAGTCGGTAGTTAAGTCCCTTGTTTAGATACATTCGCTTCCCACGAAAATGTCTATTCCCTCCAAGAGAGATTAAATCTCTTGCGCACATTGGTAGGTACAACGATGTACAACGTGCGAGAATTGCCATCTTACATGTTCTCAAACCACGAGCGATAAGTTAATAACTGGACTTTTGTGAGAACCAAAACTTTGTGTCGTTTTCACATACATCTGCATTAAAATTTTAATATGCTGGAGATTTCCCAGTGCGGGGTGTAAAAAAATTCCCAGAACCTAACTAATACAATAAATGTTAAGGTTTTCAAAAAGGAAAGCGTAACAGCTTTAACTAAGTGTCCAATGATATGATTTACGACGATCAATGAAGGAAGGCAAAGATGACAAATTTAAAGCGTCTTGAAAATAACCACTTTCAAAGAGGGGTTAAAAGGAGTTATTTTGTAACATACGTCGGCCGGTATTTTTTTTAAAAAACCCCGGACTATACCATTGTTCGCTGTAAAACTATCGTCTGCTAACTTTTAATCGTATCAGTTGTCAGAACAGCACATAATTCAACTTATTTTTAATTATTAGAAATTGAATCGGGTACGACATCTAACAATAGGTTATTAAATAAAACGAATTTGTCGTTTAAACAAAATACATTTCATGCCACAGTCAACAATAAAAAGATTCAAAACTACAATGTAACGGCCGGACAAAATGTAAAACTAAACATAAAATATAAAATTTAAGCAATGGAACCTAAAACAAAGTACAGAACATACAATGTAATACAAAAGGTCTAAAAGGAAATATAACACGAAAAAACCTGAAAAAAAATGTAAAATAAAAAATTCAAAATATGATATAAAGTCTGAGACAAGAACAAAATATAAAATGCAAACAACAAAAAATAAAATTTAAATGCAAAACATATGACAGAACACATAAAATCTTGAAAAAATTATGAAATACACATGAAAAATAAAATACAAAATAAAAAATTTAAAACATGATATAAAGTCAGAAACAAAATGAAAAAACATAAAACAAATTATAAAATGCAATCAAATTAAGAACACGATATAAGGTCCGATACAAAATATTAAACATAAAATTTCAAAATTAAGCAATAAAACCTAAAATACAAAATATAAAACACATAACGTTAATAGTTTTATTAATAATAATAAGCTCCACATCTTATTATTACTATAAATTACAGTTATTAAATATCAAAGAAACAAACAGCACAAGATGCTTATAATCTTTATAACAAAATTTAAACAAGTTAAAGTTATTTTTGTTTGCTTAAAACTCAATCGACCTTCAAAGCAGGAATCCAACTTGTTGTTGTTGATAGAAGCTCCCTGACACTAGTTACTTTCACGTTACTCATGGGTACATCACATACGCCAGTTATGTATCCCCCAATTGCTATATGTATACAGAAATAGAATAATTAGGAATTATTAGAAAGTGTTAAGAATACGCCAAGTGAAGTGCAACATTGTAAATACAAGGACAATTTGTAAAGTTTATTAATGTTTATGAGAACGGATGCGCTACTTTGTAACGCAGACGATAGTGACACTACAGATGTTAGGTCACAGACGGTCAGGTCCGTGATTGCTTAGAAATTAAGATTACAACATTGTAATTATGAATAGTATTAAGAATAAGCAGACATGAGATCTGCAAGTTCCCACAGCCATGTGAGGGGGTAGAAACATTATAAAAAGCCTGGGAGCTCAAGGACCCGGCAGTCAGTCAAGTATCCCGCTCTAACATTGCAGTTTGCTTAGACTACTCAAAATAGTACATTTATTAATTAATTTTGAATTTAGAATAATATTAATCAACTTGTCAAAATTCCACAATTAATTTCTGTATAAATAAAATAAATGTGTTAAGAAGTTTTGGAACTGGTTTTTAAAAAGCTAGCTCCCAAGGCCCGAACCTTAACTCGCGTTTGAACTTTGGGGCAGAAAACCTGTCGGTTACTAACAGCTTCGAATATAAACACCATCACGTTAGCTACCGTACCAGTTTCCAACATCCGATGGTTACAATACGATTGAATTCGCAAGCTCTGGTTGAACGTTTGGTCTTTAATAACTGCGTCATTCGTCTGTTTCAACGCATTAATGTTATGGCTGCATTTATGAATGTATTTTTTTGAAGTGTATTTCTCATCGTTGATTGTTCTTGAGCTCGTGTGAATTTGTACAAATAACTTTAATGTGATAGTTATTTCCCTGTGTCTATCTGAAATTTTCTGAATTTAATATGAAGAGGTATAAAGTCTTGATATTTATTACCGCTTCCTTATTTAGCCTTTTATTTCAATTTAATACTAAATTGAAATAGCAACATTATTAAATGTATACTACCAAGCTGCTAAATTTTACAGGCTGCCTTTGTGCCAAAAGCTCATTTAACAAACTGAAATTAATAAACCCTTTTCTACTGCCTAATGTTTCCTGAAGTAACGCGCCAACCTTACATATTGCGGACACTGAGGTGGAAATTCAGAATAATACCAATGTACTTTAAATACAACAGGCAGTAGTTGCGTTTGATGAACCTCAAACGTAGCAATTAAAAGATAGGAAAACAAAGAATTTTTTTTATTATCATGCAGATTATAATGACACAGATTCAATACCAGATCCTCTGTCTGTTAAGGAAGCCATGTCAAGATCAGGTAATAATCTATAGATCTGCCATGTCAGAGGAGCTTGAGTCATTAAATAAAAATGAAACATGTGAACTGGTACACAAGCCTAAGAGTTTGAAAGTGTTATCTTGCAAATGGGTCTTAAAAATAAAACTTGGAGAACGTCAAACCTCGATGATTCAAGACCCGAGTTGTTGTAAAAGGCTACTCTGGGCTGGGCATTGACTTTGATGAAACTTATTCTCTTGTCATTAGGTGTAAAAATATCAGAATGCTAATTGCAACAGTTGACCAAAATAATTTAGATGTTACCCATCTAGGTGTAAAGGCAGTGTTCTTGAATGGCGACTTGAAAAAACTATTTTTATGTACCAACCTGAATAGACAATAATTCAGGGTAACGAAGATAAAGTGTACAAAGAAAAAAGACCCTTTATGGTCTCAAACAAGCCGCTCATGCATGAAATCAAAAGATGTCACTATCGAATCAGTTTGGTTCTAAGCAAGATAAAAAGAAACCGTGTAGGTATGTATATCAAAAAAACTAATAACTGTTTGTTGATCATAGCGTTTTACGTAGATCATTTGTAACGCTAGTGCGTTACTTGAAAAAGCATTAAGTAGTAAAAAGAATTTATTCAAATAGGTTAGTTAAATGAGCGTTTTGTAGCAGGAAAGTAGCCTATAAAATTTAGAACTTTTGGTAGTTTACATTTAATAACATTACTAATTCAATATAATATTAAATTTGGATGAAAGAATTGAAATAGGAAAGCACCCAGTACAATAAATGCAAACTGTAATAAGTATTGGTACTTTACAGCCTTTGGTATTAAATTCAAAAAATTACAAATAGAAACTGGAAATAACCGAATATATTACAAATTTACACGAGTTCGAAAAACCATCAATTATGGAAGATACACTCCAAAAACCAAATACTCAAAACAGCTATAAAATTAATGCATTGAGAACGAACAAATGACGCAGTCATTGGTATTAATTATAAAATTGTGAGAACCAATTACGGGTTCACGTAGACAGAACGACATTGACTCCAAAGAACAGTTTAGACGCACTAACCGTGATAACGAGGGAGGATGTCATGCAATAACCCTGGGACATTGAAGTTTATAAAAGCTCACTGATAGTAAAAAGCAGATCAGAGCAGTGTACTAACGACCAGACATCTGACAATGAAAGCAAAAATTTTCACATCATTTGCAAACATTAATACCTCGTAGTTTAAAATTGATATGAGGTTATTAATAAGTAATAGAAACAGCAAAGGACCAAGATTTGGCCCCTGTAGTATGCTAGATGTAGTCATAAAAGGAAGTGAGGAGAGATCATTATGTTGAACAATTTGAGTACGACTTAATAGGTACAACTTGAACAACACATAACTAGAGAATTATTGAAGCCATAACTATTTGATTTAGTAAGCTATAACTCATAGTGGATATGATCAAAGGCATTAGATATGTCAGTATATATGACGTATACTTGGCCTAGAGTATCTAACACTTCTGCAACAAACTAAACAAAACTGCATAGATTTATTACTCTTGATTGATTTTCTAGAAATCCATGTTGGTACAGTGATACAACGTTTTTGATGGAACTGTAAATATAATTATATATGATTGACTCAAGTATTTTAGAAAAGTTTGAAAGTATAGCAAAATAGACCTCTAATTATGGGCATCTCCAGTGTACCACCTTTATGTACAGGGCATAAATAAACTATTTTCCACCTGCATGGAAAGGTTTACAAGTAGTGGGCGTATAAAAATGATTGCACAATTTTTTATTAAGTAACTTGGTATTTGATCAAGACCTGGCATTGGTTTATTTTTCAATTTTTCTAAACCTTTCTAATATCATTTTCAGATATATATTGAATTTTTACATTGACACTAGATAAATAAACTGGTATATTTTCCTATTGTTATCTAGCGTGATTATGTTTAGATAATTCGCACTAAACTATTCTGCAAATGCATTTACGATACCTAGAAGTTACCATAAATTGCACCATTTTTATGTATCTTTCTCGGTATCCGAGATTTGCCATTTTTTTGCTTTAATGAAAGATCAAAACTTTTTGCTGTCACTTTTGTTAGATATTTCGATTGTAACTAAATAATCAGTGTAAGCTATTCTGATTTGATTTTTCACTAAACAGCGTAACTTTCTGAATTCGCATAAGCGATACTAAGAATTAATTATCTTGCACATTCTAAGCACATTTGCTTTTATTTTAATATTTCTTATAATTTCATCATTAAACCAAGACGTGTATTTGATTTTACTAGTCATATTCTTGCAGCACAGTAGATATTAGTCAAAAACATCATAAAGTAAATCATAAAAAAATACAATTTTCTAACATAGACCAGTTTATTGAAATTAAAACTTTGTAAAGGTGCAAAAACTTTGCCTCTTTAAAGTTGTGGTTTTTGAAATGTTAAAACAAATTGGTCAAATTATTAGAAATTTAGGTTGTGAAGGGTATGTAGAACTTTTTAGATTAGCACAGAATAGAAAAGAAGTTAGAGCTGCGGCAAACTGACCTTAAGTAAGGTCGAAAACAAAATGATGATGAAAACAAATTTCCAAATCTGGGGGATACACATCATCATTTATGAGGTTCTAGATCGCGATGAACTGTACAGTTTGATTGAGAGGTAAAATATAGGTCTCGTGTGTGAGTATTGTTATGCACATTTAAGATCTCTGCCTTGCTTAAACCAGCAAGGGTTCGACAAAATTCAAAATTTCTAAGTAACACAAAAAACTACTTCCTGGCCATTGTAGTACCTTCGGATGGAGCACTAGAAAATCAAATGTTATTTATTTCATCTGATAACTTATCACAATGACATCATATTTTGAACATTTTGATAATAACATGAACCCCACTGTTGGAATTATTTAGTTTTTTTGCACAATACAAGGTAGACAGTAGACAAATTTTATAGTGAGATTAGTTTCTCCATTTTCAATTCTATCTTGTAACTCCTTCCTACACTTACGATGTAACTCTCTTATATAAAACGATTCATCTTTTTTCAAAAATTCATGTTTAAAATCAGAAAGAGATTTTAATAGCATTCTGTTTTTAAGAACATTATAAATCTAATAACTGTTATCCATTGTAACACATAGTGAACGAGGTTTACTTGCATTCTCTTTCTTGACGCCAAGGCTTTTTATCTTTTGAGTTGAGCTTATATTATTTCGAGTTGCTTAACAAATTTTGTTGACTATTTCAGTTTCTAAATTTTCATCAAGACTGGGGTAAGCCATAAATAATAATTTTGTTTTCATGTTAAATTGCTTGTATGCCCTGGATAACCGCTTCAAGGGATTCGGAAGATAACTGCAAATGTTGGACAGATCGCGTTTCCAAATTCTCCCACCTAGTTAACACAGAATCGAGCATTTTTTTCAATTTTGTAAATTAATCAACAGTGTTGTTACGAGCAATACAACAGGATAATGCCTTTGGTTTGTTGGCGTGTAATATGCTTAGCATCATCTCCATCAATTTTTACGCAAGAAACATGAAGATAACTACTCCCTGTATGTTTGTTGTGGTTTGTTTAGCATTCTTCTTAATCTTCTTTGGGAATTAAACCACTCATAGTTTTTTAAACACTATGAGTGGTTTAATTCCCAAAGAAGATTAAGAAGAATGAAGATAACTTTTGCAACCATAACATTGTGATGCGATTGCATTATCTTGCTTATTGCAGATAATACACATGTTCAACAGCAAACCTGCTAGTATATGCTTTTTATATAAATAATTAAATTAAATTAAATTGCAATCAAAATATAACCACAATACAATCTCCCATACGTCTGACTTTACCAATTACACATCAGATTTTTATCATCATATAGCTTTAATTGTCCATGTCAGTCCTAACTTTTAGCTACGCTGCAAGTTAACAAGTGCTCAGCCATTTTCAATTTTAGAGCCAAACTAATTTTGGGAATTTCATACATGTCGATCACAATAGGACTGAAAATGCATTTTTTTATTTATATATACACTAGACGGGCATTCCATTGCAAGATAACTATTAGAATACATCTTAAGTGATAATATATAAGTCTGTCAGTCAAACAGAAATTTCAAACAGTGGACGTCATGGAAAAACAGTACAAATACGTACAATAACCTTCCTGGATGCTATAACTTTCTAGAAACGTTGTGTTACGTGTTTTAAATAAGTTACATTTGGATAAAGTGAGTGGCATCAGCACGTAAGGAAGCTAACATAAGAGAGATGACTGTACACACGTGTACAACACCTGGCTCCACAACAGATAATCTTGTGCTAAAATTAAGTGGCAGTATTTTATTAATACTCATAGAACAATTTGGCCAAACAAGACTAACTTCCAATCAAAATTGTTAGATTTTTATTTGAATGGGTTGTATTGACACACTATTTAGTTCCGAAAGAAAGCTGTAAATTTCGAAACATCTAACGATTCCTTGTTGCGCCTTTTTTAGCTTCACATTTTATTTTAATATTTAAATTTAGGGGATTTTTAAATCCAATATGGGAAAGCTTTTTTCCTATTTTTAATTTAAGTTTCTATGTGTAAAGCTTTACGGCTTCCAGCACACTAACCCACGATTTATGGTTTGTTAATCGCATACGTTTGCGTTCCAAGGCTAAAATAACGTGGACATCGTTAGCGCAGTTGTATTGAAAATCGTGAAACTACAGTATAGTGGCATCTTAAAAGCAAGTACTTTACTATTGTCGATCATAGAGATAGAACGTTTGTGTGCAAACTAGTTCGGCGAAGTGATTCCCTTCGATTTCTGTATCTTTTTTCTATACCTAAGAAACTCTCTTTGTGCCTCGTCCTCATTTTATCGTATAAAATTTGGAAACACCGAGAAGAAACTCCCAGCAACGAACCGGACCTAAACAGCAGGAGAAGGGCTTGGCTTCTGGTAAAATCCAGGTAAGCTCCTGACTTGTTTGTTAACTTGTGGTATCATACGTAACGGCAATCTATGCAACCTATTGTGGACGTAATACTTTATGTTCAGGGTCATAGCGACAAAGAGTGTTTTAAATTATACATTAATAATCATAATTGTAACATCCTATATATTTTACAAAGAGCACTATCAAACTTACCAAAAAATATTGGCGCCATTCTGTATAGTTGGCAATTTGTCAGCTTCGTGTAACGACCAAAAATGTTTCCATATATACCATAGGCATCGCTATTACTAATGTAGATATTATTGTTAAAAAAATAAAGGAACCTGTAAAAAAACCTGTAGTTTTTTAAAGCTACTACTTATGAAGTACCTCCAGAGTTATGTAAAGAATAACGAAATATATACGGAAAAAGATCGTTTGATGTACCGATCAGGACGCAACACAAAAAATAATTATTTCTGCTACGCCAACCGTCCTTTGAAGTATCTTGAATACGCACAAATTCTTCTATTGTGCGATCTCGACGTTTCTTAACTTCAACCTCTTCTGTAGCCGCCCCTTCTATATATTTAACGTCTTGCTCTTTATCCTGAATTCTTATTGATACAGTTTTCTTATCCATTACTTATAAAGGTTTATTGATTCGAAATTTTCTAAAAGTCAGTTAAATATAGGTACGTTTTGACAGTTGTGACTATGACAGTTAAAACTTAAATGCAGCAGGGCTGGCTGTTTGTAACTTTATCCGCGCCGTCAATCACTGCATCAATCTGGGCGTAATTTTATAACGCCCTCAAATTTGGTTGCAGTTATTTCCATCACTGGTAAAGCCGACAAAGTAAAAATATGTCAGGAGCTTACCTGCTTGTTTTCTTGAGCCAAAGACGGCCTCCGCTTGTTTTCAGGACGTCAGAGTCGCGTTGGAATAATTTCTTCTGTGTCTTCAAATTTTGAAGACAACGTAAGTACACTTACACGTTTGCCGAACACGAGATGCTTTTCTATGTAGTTAATGGAAGATACAAGGATGAGAAGGAATCAGTTCGCCTAATTTAGCACGCATCTGCGTTCGATACTGTTCGATCGATGGTGTGAAGTCAAGTCCTCGTTTTAGAATGCGGTCTTCTTACAAGCCTGTTTGTATCCCTTCCATACTACGCTTCTCATAGTTATCCGCACTAACCACACCACATTTCTTTCCCTGAGAAAGACGTGCTTATGTGGAACACAAGCAATTATCCTCTGGTTTGTGGGAAATTAGTGTCATGAAACTTTACACGTACTAGCTTAATTACATTTAGAATGTGAAAAACAGCTTCCCCTTCTGGATTCGAAATCTCCTAATCCTAATATTAAAATGAAATTTGATGCAGGGAAAAGGCGCAACAATTACTAGTTGTTACACGCAAAGCAACCGTTAAAATGCTGCACAACCACAGTGTCTCCGCCCAATAAAAAACTTATTCATCGTTCAGGGTACTTTAACAACACAAAGTATATTTTTAGGAGGTTTGATAATTTCGATCGATCAAATAAAAGTTTGCGACGGCCACTCTTATTTTAACCGTGTTTGGCACAACAGAACTTTGGTTCCACACCTTGAACGAAATTTAGCCTAACAAAAACAAATCAAACGTTTTAAGAACCGGTTCTCTAAAACCTAAATATTCACGTGCGCGATAAAAAGAATTAATGGCAACTGACTCAAATTCAACCACGAGGGCATCCTGTCGACCGGTTCGCCCTAATTGGGGCTTATCAGGACAGGAGTAGCAACGTTGAAATATTCAATACAGACATTATAAGACGTACAGCATCACCTAGCTCACAATGTGTGTCATGTCGTTTCACCTGACATCGCAGGTTTTAGCAACAATCGGCACGGAGAAGATCTGGTTCAACTGCCTTCTTCCATAACCAAAAGTTATAATTTAAAAAAGAAGTAAGTTTAATGAGTCTTAAATTAATACAAAGTAAAAAGGAATTAATTGCAAGTGACTCAAATTCAGCCACGCGTTTCTGTGACTGTGTCTGTATTAAATATTACATTTTTGCTAGTTTTGTTCTGATGAGCCCCAATTAAGACGAAATGCATCGACAGGATGCTCTCGTGACTGAATTTACATCATATATCATATATTTTAATTGTATTACGTTAGTATTTATTAACTTACTTCGTGTAAAAAACTACCTAAAAAATATATATATTATTGTGATATTTGGTGTAGTGAAAGGGGGTTATTTTTCATTTTTGAACCTAAATTTTGAATTCAGCATGTGAAAGTACATCAAGCAACTTTAGAAACTCTTTCAAAATAAATAGTTGAAAATTTAATTAATTTTATGGATGAACTGTCGATCAGTAATCAGGCAGAAAAAGGTATTTATTTTTGAGGATAGGTATCCTACAAAGTAAAAAGATGTTACGTGCAGTTCCTGCATTTGAATATTTATTAACGATTTCGACTGCCTGTGAATTTAAACGGTGCTATTTAATTACTTCAAATTACTTTACATACTACAATCTATTATATTTTGATATAACGTTAAAATGTGGTGTTTTGTTATCAGCAACGTTTGCTTTCCTAAATATTACAGTGAGTTTGTGTACGTGTTTTATCAAGGTTATTTTCAATCACAAATTCTGATTTATTAAAATGTCTGGTTAGTTTATCTCTACACCTTACTTAATATAAATTATCAATTGATTTAGATTTTTTTCAATGCGGGAAGTTAGGCAACTTATCCAACACATACTTCATCATTTCTACGAGGTTGGTTGTATACATTTCTTATCTCGTTGATATATATTTGTTGTAGTTTAGAACGCTACAACCGCTTTAACTGGGTTTTACATCATTTGTCGTAGTTTGGCTTGTTAAAATAGTATAATAGATTTTGATATACGAAATTACCAAAGGACTTTCCAAGATGAAGCGATTCAATTAGTTTTCTTATCGACAGATTGATATTTTGTGAAAATTACTATTCATCTTATTTATTATCTACACATGGATCTTTTCGAGGAAAAATACGATTTGAATGGATATTATTATGATGCATAGTTTCTTTGCTTGAACGGAATAGAATTGCTTTCTGTTACGGACAAAAATGAGTGGTGTTTGGAAGTCCTGTTACTCTATAGTGTTGTAGTTTCGCTTGTTAAAATGATAAAGGGTGATGTTCTTTCGATTAGTAGCTGTTGTAAATGTATTGTAGTTCTTCAACTGATTATTTATATTAACTTCAAACGCATTTATCCAATAAAACTGCTAAGTTCATTACTGTTTGCATTCAACTTCATGAAAGAAAAGCTGTTCTGGTACACATCGTCGATGATGGTTTTGAAACATATGGTAGAATTCGACCTAGTGAAAAACGAACCCCCCAAAAAGTGCCCATTTTGAACGCATCGATCCAAACAGTGTATGTATACTAGATTTTCTTTTTGTGTATTGATATTTTGGTGTTTTCTATAAGTCAGCACACATAGTTTGTTACGTTCAATTGTGTCCTGCTGAATGTTTTCGTTTGTATAAGGATTCTTTTTATATATTCTCACGCTTCCATTTCGCTATCTTGTGTAACTACCTGTCATGAGAAACGCCCTGATTACGCTCTATAATTAAATAAACCGATTTGTTCCTGTAAGCTCATCATAATATCATTGAAACAAGTACTTTTCCAACGCTTGGCAGAATGTATTAGCGCATTTAGTTTAGTTCAAAGTATCTCAATTTATCCTTATTGTTTGAGATAACACAGCAAATATACGCGGTTATCTACAATTTTTGTTTTCTGATAAGAATATATTTGCTTTATCTATAAATAAAATGCAAGTTTGAACAACGTAACCTTTCTACAATTGTATTCGAATTTGCCGGATTTCGTTATCTATTCATGCATAACAATGACTTTAGAAGTGTTCTTTTGACATGTGTTACCCATATATTTGAATCGATTATCAGCTCGTTTCCTAATTTAACTTCCACTCTCATCTTACTTTCGGCGCTAGCATGTACGCTTTGCGTAACGAATTGTTACTTTAGGAGCAATGCACGCTTCCTTGGATAGGCTATATCCCTGTGCATTGGTAAGTTGGTACGCGCTTATTAATACTAATGAGGTTTTTTAGCTTTTCTACTTAGGCCGTGTTTTTCTACAGTGACCAAATTATTTTTTTGTTAGGTAGCCCCAAATGTTCTTTTGCATCGGCTCACTGTTGCGAGTATCCTCACAGCATTAATGGATCCTGACTACCGTGGCAATGTTTAGCTGATTTGCCTCCGATGGCTTATCAGCGTTTGACGTTGATACATAACCCATGCAACACCAAGAAACTCATATCGTATTACTCCGGCGCGTGCAGCTAGTATATAAAAACCTGCTGCGAAACTAGCGTACCTTATTACTTTAAATTGCTTTTGTTTTGTGAATTACCGATTAGATTGTTTTTACATGTAAAATACGAGATGCGCACTACGTATCTAAATTATTAAATTGTCCGTAGGGTATAATAAGTATACTTTATTTATTTTACGCGTGGATTTTTGGTTAACAGTGTCGCAGGTTCGACGTGCATCAGTTGTCAACTGACCAGTCTTATCACAGAATGGGTCTTAAATAGCATTTTCTCACTACATGTGGGCTGGGTTTTCAAGCAGTCCTGCAGATTATCTCAACCAACCAGGCCCTGTCTTCAACATTCCCTGCACTTCGAAGTGGTTTCTGATGTAATTAATTCGGATTTCCGTGTAATGGTGTTTATGTTATTGATACCTTATTATTCGTTATCTTTGCCATACGTTGTTTTGTGTAGATATCGCTTTTTCGATAACTGTACAAAATAAATGATGTAACTTTAATGCTGTTTTTGTTTGTATATTTATGCATCATTGAAACTGCGTTTTCTTATCAAAATGCTCATCGTTCCAGCGTATTTTCATAAAGCTTTGTTAGGTTTTTACTCTACTCTACTGCGTATTTGTTTTATAACTAATTAGACACTTTTCAACGTATGTTTAATTACATGTACTATTATTTCTTCTGAATACGCGTTCTATTGTTAAAAGATATTCTTACTGGCATTACTTAAAATTAATAACGGTCTATATACAGAGTGTTAAATGCTTGCTATTTACATAATGTATGAATTATCTATTTTTTTGCTAAATACGCGTTCTATTGTTGTAAGATATGCTTACTTGCATCGTTTAAAGTTAATTACGGTCTATATACAAGGTGTTAAATGCTTGCTGTTTACGTGATGTACGAATTATGTACTTTTCTGCTAAATAAATGCAGTTTTCTGATTTCTATTGCTATTTATAGTTACTACACGACCCTTACTACTTAATACACCCCTAAACAACCCCTTATCACAGCAATATATATATATATATATATATATATATATATTGCTGTGAATCTTCTTATTATCTGCAGGTACTGGCCCTTTCAAAAAAACATTCGAGCCCCACAGTTTGGGCGTCAAGAAATGCTGTGATACCTTTAAAATCCGTGAACTACGCTTTTCGCCTCGGCTGCTCACCTAATGTTATAAACCTCCTCATTCATAAAAAACAAACACATTCCTACCAAAAACATCAACGTTAACTCTATTTACATCAATATTCAGAATACATTAAAATTTCAAATTTAAAACTCAGCATAAATTTCAGTTTTAAAAGAATTTCAAGATTAATTTTATTATCATTTTACTGTGCATCCACAATTAAAGTCCTTGTTGGATGCCTACAAATTAATATAACAATATAAGCAGACCGGAGTCTGAGTATAAAGGAGCATCTACCACCCTTTACGTTAATTAACCAGGTTCGTCTAATTGAGCTCAAAGACATACCCAAATTTTCATCATATTCCCGAACATCAAAACAAAATACCCCTTTTACTTAAACAAGCAAATTTCATCTTAAAATTAAACTTTTATGGTTAGAACAATTTCACTAATGTCCATTTAAAGTAAATCAATTATAAAGTCATTCAATACACACAAAAATGTCAAACAAAATAGTATAATTTACCTGAAGGTTACTGTCCTCGTAGCTTCAATGTATCGTTTCTTTAGTTAATCACACTATTCAACAGGATTATATTTACGGCTTCTGATTCTCTACGCTTTTAAAATTTGCTCCATCACCATCCATTCAAAGTCGTTTCTGGGCCTTTCCGGAACTCATCTGTGTTTATCTGACCCTTGATTCATGGATCCAGACACGTATTTGAACCATTTAATTATTAACACCCCCGAAAAATAGCAAAGAAATTCGTGCTTCTGTCACCTCTATACGCCAAAACTGCCTACTTTTGTGTATACATTCGTCGTTGTAAATTTTGCTAATTGGTACAGTGAAACTAAATTTTATTACCTTGCATCTAAGTGCACTGAAGTACATTCATGTTAGCACGTAAATAACACTAAAATATACTAGCAAACTTTAAATTATTTAATCAAACTAAAATGCACGGTTTAATATCTTCAATCAAGTCGCGTATGTACGAGCTTTTAACGCATCGAATCGTCAAAAGTCTAAGAGAGCTTGTTTATCTTCATCTCGGTATATATAGCAAAAAGCCTGTCTGTCGGTCGGTTCCCCAAAACGGGTAATTCTAAAGAATTTCTCATGCCATGTTCCCAGTCTGCCGCTCACGCGTCGATTTTTACGAATTTTCACTCGCCCCATTCAAATCTCAGAAAATTTCCACACGGCACGCAAGCATGTCCGAGAAAAACTAATTGATTTTGTACAGAAATTGTTGTTCTACCTCTGATATTTGCATCCTCTTTAACCAATTGTGACCCCCGTGACGTTGCTTAAATCCCGCCTTTTACAATATGTGTCTTTGCTTGACGCATTTTCTCTTTCCTTCTCTACCGTGTTCTTATTGGTGCAACTTGATATTCTTTATTATCGATTATTTTAGTCCACATGGAGTGTGAAATACCCAGCTTTAGCAATTCTCGTAACTATTATGCGACGTTTTCCCAAGATTCTTTGAAATATTAATTATCTGCAAAATTTACGCCGAATGAGCTTTTTAAATAAACCCAGGTGTTTAAACATACTATTAATTCTCAGAGCCTTATTCCGTGGTATTTTAATCTTGGGTTTTACAAGTTTCTATAGGTATTATATGTTATTAACGGTTTAATTAACTCCAATTAAAATTGATTTCTATCCTTTTCATTTTTAGCGAATACAACTTAAATATTAATTATTATAGGTACACTTTGTTTTACTACCGGTTACTTAAATAGAGTTAATTAATATAAACTTTGCACGTAATTTCTCTTTGTTTAGAATAATTACATTACACGCAGAGCTTTTCAATACTGCTTCTTTTGATATAAAGCGTCTTATAAATAATTTAAATTTCTTATTTTACTGAAACAACCGAGTTTATTTATGCTTCATGGTTTTAATAACGCGTATTATTTAATGAAATTCCTTATACACGGTGATTAAAATTATTTGATGTGATTATTTAATTTTCTACCCTGGTCTAAATATGAGTATTTTCCCCTATTTGAATACAAATAATCCCACTTATTTGACTTCAAATATAAAGCATTTAGACAAAAAAATTACAAAAAAATTGCCTATCTCTCTCTACCCTTATCTATCTAACTTACCTACTTTGTCTCCAATCAAAAAAATTATTTACACCTATCCTATATCCCTATCCTATTCCTAACTTTTAACTAATCTTCACTATACTTCACTTCCCCCTACCTAATCCTATATACCTATCCTACTCTTACTCTATTCCTAACTCTCCACTAATTTTATATGAAATATCTATACTTAACCTATCTTATTTTCTTCCTACATTTCCTCTTTATTCTCATCCTAAACCTATTTCTAATTATCTCCCATATTTATCCCATACCTAGCTTTATTTTCTATAAACACTTACTTCTACTCTTCTATCTACACCTATTCTATCCCTATCCTATTTAAATCTAACTCTCTTCTTGACCCTCCAAGTCTTTCTTCTCACCAACCTAATACTCTTCATTCCTATTTCTCCCCCTTCTATATCTACACTTATCATCCCTATTATCTCACATACAATAAACTTATCATCCCTATTATCCTGACTCTTAAATACTGCTTCTTCTTCAGTCCCTACACATGTCTGTTTCTCATTTATTCTTATTTTCTTCTCTGCCGACAAACCAAACGATACTACTTTACAATTATCGATTTTTCCTCTATGGAAAATCCTATGTACCTTCTAGAATTTTTGTGTAATGGAATCCGCCAGAATGAATCCCTTAAATCTACTTGATTAAAACAAACTTGCCATCTTTGCTTAATTTCGCCTTCACCTGCTCCTGATATGCTGCTGTTGCTTCTACCCCACTACTTCTGCATGTTTTTGTACTAAAGCTTGAACCTCTACTCTCCTCTCCTCTGGACATCTTATTGTGTTGATCTGTTTAACCTCATCATCCTCTACTTCTACTACATTAATACTAAACCCAGTGTCATCCTCTGTGACTTCATAACTGCCCTTCCATGGCACTACCCTATCCTTAATCCTTACTACCTTCCTTTCCATATCTATCAAAACCCTAACTTCATCATACAGTCAACACCTAAAATGCTCTGAAACTTCAGTCCAGGTACAATTACAAACTCCTGTTCACAGCTTAAATCTCCTATATCTATCCTAAGCACCACAACACTATTTACTACAGCAAACTTCTTTTTATTTGGAGCTACTAAATGGCTACGTTTTATAGGCATAATTCTATCACAAACCTTATCCCTAATTTTGCTGACGAATTCCTCCGATATTAAACTCGCCTCTGCCCCTGTATCAAGTAATACTTCTACATTATTTTCAAAAATTTCTAAATTAATAATTGGCAAACATAATTTTTCTACAGTTTCTGGCTCTACTTCCTCCTCAATTTTGAAAAATTCACGTGGATGTTCGTATACATTTACACAGAAGTAGACCATTTTCAGGCAACCCACTGCCACATTTCCTCCAGAATCCCACATTTCCTCACACATCTGGACCAAAAAGTTTTCTTCGACTAACCATTTTTCATCTTTCGAGATAAATATATCTTAATTTTTCATCTTTCGAGATAAATGAGCATCCTCATTTCCACACACGAGATAAACCTATTTTTAAGATTTTTTTTACCGCTAACATTCTGCACCAAATAGTTTTCTTCGACTAGCCAATGCATCTTTCGAGATAAACCTATCTTGTTTGGTATCGATTAATATTAGAATTTTCTCAGCTACCCGAATTTCTAGGAATTTTTTAGATTGCGCCATCCCTAAGGGAGCTACCCCAATTTTAAGATTTCTTACCAAGACCGATTTCTAACCGTCCGCATAAATTTTTTTAGTCATGCGATACATCTTGTTAGCTTAGAATTTTACGCAGAATTAGAATCTGCAAACAGATTTGAAATCGGACCACGCCCTGCAAAGTTATACCCCTTTAAAGTCCTGATCTTCTAATTTTGCTATTTGCTCTATAAGCAAACCTAACAAATAGTTTTCTACGTCTAGCCATTGCATCTTTCGAGATAAACCTATCTTGTTTGGTATTAATCAATATTAGAATTTTCTCAGCTACCCAAATCTCTAGGAATTTTTTAGATTGCACCATCCCCAAGGGAGCTACCCTAATTTTAAGATTTCTTACCTGTAGCGACTTTTGAGCGTTCTTATAAATTTTTTTTTATACATGCAATACATTAAATTAGTCTACAATTTTATGTAGAATCCGAATCTGTAAACAGATTTAATATAGGACCACGCCCTGCAAAGTTACACATATACCCTCTGCGAGATAAATCTTTCTCCACATTTCCACCCACGAGATAAACCTACCTTGTTTGGTATTAATTAATATTAGATTTTTCCAGCTACCCATATCTCTTTAAATTTTTCAGATTGCATCATCCCTAAGGAGCTACCCCAATTTTAAGATTTTGTACCAAGATCAATTTCTAATCACCCTCCTTTTAATATCTACAATCCTTTAACCAAACACGTAGCAGTATTAACATAAATTAAGCATACGAAAATTTATTTTATCCAATTTACAGTTTAATAAACTAATTACAATTTTTACAAAGTATAACATTATTTCCGGTGTGTACCCGAATCCAAGCAGGTTAACCTGTAACAAAAAAAAGATTAATGTGTTGTTTAAATAGACCTGTAATAAAAAAAAGAGATTAATGTAAAAAAGAGGAAACGTGTTTTCGGTTAATAAGACATATTATCGTTAACCTAACAATATGTTTTACCGTCCAGCGACACCACGTGGAGGTAAACACATTCCAATGTAATGGGTTTTAAATAGGAGAATGGGGAGGTCAACTTTCACGTAATCATCGCGTGGTTAATAATTAAGAAAGCTGTATATAATTTTATTTTAAACGTGTATATCTTCTCCAAACAAATGCGGTTATTATAATAGGAAAGTACGCTAAATACAAGTCAATTAACAGCAATTAAATATTGCTTACTGACCTACCTTAATTAGGTTGCTGTGCTATTAGGAATGATGTTTAAGACTTCGTACGTATTTTCCGGATTATATGTTGTATTCTTTTTATTAAGTAATCTAATAAATCGTTCCTTCTGCTTCCAAAGAAACTCGGACACTCCATTGTCGACGCTGGCGTTATTTATGCGATAGCTAGCCATGCAGTTGTTAAACGCTGTGCTAATCATTTCTACGCCATCTTCGTTAGTAGCGGTAACTGATGCATTTTATGTTTGTTGCTCCTTAAGTGTGCGGCGTACGTAGTTTTTCCATTTCGAAATCGCATACTGTACACATAATTCGTGGTTGTTTCGTACAAGACCCTTTAACAGCTGGTGGCGTTGAACGTTTACTGCTTAATGACATACCGTGCTGTTTTTCCTTGTGTCGCTGTGAGCTATTCTCGTAAAAGCGATACCGCAAGACCCAGAGTTTAAGCACTTTGCTGCGGACGGCTTAACCCTGGGCGATGTTACACTACGACATTTGTTCTGGTGCCGTTTGAGCATTTTCCAGGTATAGGAAGCACCGCAAGGGTTGCACTTATAAACGTTTGCAGGTACCATTTTAGTACAAAACAAAACCCGCACTATAGCACTTTGGTTAAACTTGTAATCGAACTAACTAAAAAGCTTACTCGAGCGTACCTGATTTATGTTCCTTATAGAATGCATACCGAAGGTTTCCGAAGACGACCGAACGATGTTGAGGATTCGGCGGGGAACTAAATGATGTCATAATCCTTGCTGCTCGTCCAATACATTTAGCGCTAATGCATGCACCTGGTTCGCTTCGTCGATGGTGCGAATGCCGTTAGTAGAAACACCGGAAAACGTCTTCCATGTTATACGGATCGCGTGCATATTAAAAATCCAAAGGGTGGTAGCACACGCACACAAGTTGTGTGCAAGTCGTGCTGTAGAAGATGCAATGCTACTATAACCAAAAACACTTTAAACCATTACTAAGAAAATACCAACTTGTTGTCTACAGGATACTTACAACAATTTAATTTTAAATAACTTCTACGTCATATTTTAGGAAATGGGGGCTTGAATATTTTCCAAATGAATCACCAAGCGAAAGTATATGCTTAACGGTATTAGAATTACCCATTAATTTCCTATTTTACGACCGTGGTTAATTATAGATTGAAATTTAATTTGTGCACGTTCGAGCTTCTCGTAAACTAACATATTTTAGAGCAACAATGCGCTGTATAATACATGCATACCCTTCGCCGCGCTACTGCTATTCTTGTAATTGCTAGAAAAGTCACTCTCCTTTTACTGTTAGGAGCGATGCAAAGCACCATTTTTATACTTTCTATAGCACATCGCACACTTTTTCGTCTGATAATTAAATTTTGCTTCTGTAGGCTTTTACACTTTCGCATAGCGGTCGGCCGCACGTATTGATTTCTAGAACCGGTAAGTACTCGATATCCTCCAAATAGAGAATTAGATGCTCGATGTCTGTCAACTTCCAATTCCCTCGTAAAAGGTAGAAAAACTCGGTCAATCATCCATTAAACTTCGACCCGCTACCGTTTTGATAATTTCCAAACATTTTTCGAACGACAATGGGCTGAGAATTTTTAAACCTCCGAGGGATCTTTAAGTCGTGATCAATTACACATCCGAGCTACGCGTAAACTAACATATTTTGCAGCAACTGTATAATACATGCATACCCCTTCTCTGCGCTACTGCTATTCTTGTAGTTGCTTGGAAAAGTCAGTCGCCCTTTTTACTGCTAGGGTCGCTAAAAAGCACCATTCCATACTTTATTTATAAGTGTAGCACATCGCACACTTTTTTTGTCGGTTAATTAAATTTTTGTTTATGTAGGCCTTTACACTTTCGCTTATTTAAACATCTAATACGACCGATTAACCACTTTCGATTATTCTAACGGGGAACCACCATACATCCCACCGCATCGTTCTTTTGATTCCTATGGGCTTCCGCACACTAACACCTAACGTATCTTTCCTACTAGTTGTTAAACAAAAACTACCGGTATCGCCATTGTGGATATAAGCAGATGTTTGTGGATGTGTACGAGAATATGTAACCATATACATTAATTAGTCTAAGCTATTTTATTTAGTCCAAGAAAATTATTATTTTTCTAATCCACAACTAATAATCGCCTTTATAGGTTTAACATTTCTACCATTTCCCAATGACTGGTGCTACGTACATGGAAACTTTAATTTCTTATTAGAGAGAATTCTTATTATCCCACGCACTGCTGCGTAGTTGCATGCCCACCCCTTTTGGGAATATGTATATGCTCGTTATAGGTTGTAGCACCCGCGGTTTTACTTAACTACACTTCGTGAGACCCCTTTAATCTTTTTAATCGAATCTTTCTCGCTTACAATACACTCGGACTTAACATTACTACCAACAAATTCTAATACTAGACCCCCATTAAATTGGTCTTTAAATTTCCCTACAAGTTTTTATCGACAAGTGTTATATTGTATTTATTATACGCGGGGTAGTCACTCTTTTAAGATAAATATATTTTGCTAGGTATCAACTAATATTAAATTTTTCTAGGGACCCCAAATCTGTAAATAGATTTTAAATAGCTCCACCCCATACAAAGTTATGCCTTCTAAAGACTAATTTTTACCCATCTTTATTTAACTCCATCTTTAAAACCCTTTTTTTCGCTAACCGAGACATATGCTTTAACTAACCATTCCCCTAAAAATCTAAAACCGATGTATCCCTCGAACACCACGTGGAGGTAACACGTATACTCTGTCAACCAGGATAGAAGCAGGAAAGATTTGGAAGGTGGGCGAAGAACTTAAAAATTATGGAATTTAAAAACTAATATATACAATAGATTTACAAAATCTATACAAATATAAACAACTATCTTATATCTTTACGTCCCCATGCGTAGATTGTTGTACTATTAGGGTGACGTAACGCTTGTCATCTTCCCTCGATAAACTAATTTTATTAATTATATGCGTGTACAAATCGTATTCTTTTACTCCGGATACATACGCAGACAAGTACTCCACACCATCCAAATAAAGAATTGGATGCTTGGTGACTGTTAACATCTGCCTCCCTCGTGTACGCCTAAGCACGCCTGTGCCCATGCGCGCCCCCTGCGCGTGCACACCCCTGCCCATGCGCGCCCCTGCGCGTACGCACCCCTGCCCATGCGCGCTGCCCATGCGCACCTCTCTATGCGACTGCTATTTCGTGGTAACGTCACAGCCTTTTATAAATAAAGAACAATGTTATATACTATTATAAAATGTTTATTCTGACATTATACATAACAAATTTAAAAACAACTAATGCCAAGCATGTATCCATTTAAACTTAATTTTAATACAAAGTTATACACAGAAGACAGTCCTTTCTTTATGTTTGTTTGCGGTGGTTTTAATTTTATCTAATTTTATTCGCAGCTTAAAATTTAAATCGACACCCAAGTCTTCTATCTCCTTTTCTAGCCAATAGTTTGATACATAAAGACCGTCTAGGTTTTCGAATTGTAAAATGTACCGAAGTTTGCCTCTATATTTAAAGTCTTTGATTCCGCCGACAACCAGATCCATTCCTTCGTGTAATTCTTGCAGCTTGTGACAATCTTTTAATCGCAGCTTTCCCACTATATCCTGCATACGTATCTTGTTAGCTTGATCGACTTCTTCTTGTCGGTATTGAGGAAATCCTTTTCTCCCACACACTGTTGCGTAGTTGCATGTCCACCACTTTTGGGAATATATGGTTGTTATAGGTTGTAAGACCCTCGGTTTTAAATGATCCGAAAGGTTCTTTACTGGGCAAATATACAATGTTTAGCGGAACCCCTTTACGTGTGGTGTACGCCAAGATTACGAAACCCGCATTCCTTAGTTCTTCTTTGTTATCTGCCATTTTGATAAATACGTTTTAGAATAACCTTTTAAAAAGTATACGGATTTAGCACCATCCTTTTCCGCAAGAACGCCTACATAACTAAAAGAGTCTTTCTTACTAACCGCAAATGCAAACAGCTTGTAGAACCCGGATGTATTTAAGTCACTCCATCGGCACATAAAATAATCTTTTAATTCTTCCTCATTTTCTCTAATAAGATGTTCTTTGTATAACACATCTTTGTATTGTTCGCGTATTGTCGCAGTGTTTTCCATGTACTCAATTTTCGTCTTTTGCATCCATTTCCTCTAATTCCAGTTGTCTTTTCCTTCCACTTACAGCGTATGGTATGCATAATGGAGCAATTTCCTTTAGCGTAAACGGATAAAGTTTACTACCAATATTTACGCGTTGTCGTACAACCTCTGGACGAATGTTATGCGTATCTATCAACCCCAATTCCGAAATGATTATTTCTTTTGGAATTGTAGAATATGGTGTTGCAGATTGTGTAAAATATGTACTGCCTGCTTTAATGTAGCACTTGTGTAAGATTTTTATTTTATCTGAGCTGTCTTCCTCCTCTACTATCTCCAAATAATTTACAGGTAAATAGTTAAAACTAAAAGCCGAAAGCACATACTTTATCAATTTTTCCCTTTCTTTTGGTTTTCGGACAACTTAATCTGCAAGCCCGTCAATTTCTTTGTATTACCATTCCCCCAATACACGTACTGTAGCAGGTTATTAAACACTAAACAGCAGCTATTTTGTAGCTTGTCCGATAGCTTACTCCACATTTTGGCAAGTGGTACCGAGTACATTGGCGCCTTTAGGAAGTATAACTTACTATCTTCCAATAACGTTAAACAGTCTTTTAAGGGATTATACACCCGTTCCGCACTGACATTGCTTCCAATTGCACAATTGTATATTGTCGCTTCCAATCGCGTAATACCATGTTCTTTAGCCAAAGTAGACGCAAATGTTTCCCTTAAACGCACATCTGGACAACGTAAAAAATCTAGTATATGATTGCCAAGTTGTTTATTAACACCAGGACTTGTTATCTGACACACAAATTTGTTGTATATCTTAATTCTTGCATTGGTTGTTAGCCATGTTAAACAATCAATTCCTACAGTTTTATCGTTGTCAACTATAATATTACACTTTTCTTCGTATTCGCCCTTATAGCAAAAGTTATGGTTTGTAGTTAAATAATTACACATCTCCATCTTGCTAAATATACCCGCAAAATCTTGGGTTACATCCATGTCAAAAGATAGAAATAATCTTTTCGAGTTCGTCTAATATATCTGGTAGTTCCTCCAATAAAGTTTCCAACTTAACATCTGCTAGTTCCACTTTGTATGGAACACATATAGGATTTTGGAATTTTTATTAATGCATTCGAGGTCTTCTTTTCCGATAATTTCTTTTACTCTCTGGCCCATCTTGTTAGTGCTTTCCAGAGAAAACGGAAGCTTAGCTTTAACACCATGTCTAGCGGAAACAAATCGGTCAAACTTTCTTCGTAAATAGCTGTTAAATGCACCACAAATTTCTTTTTTTTAGGATAAACATCCTTTTGCTTGCAGAGGTTTGTTCGGCGTCAGAAAAGTCGCAAATTTTAACCAACATTATATTGTCACAAAATGGTTCTGTAATTGGTGTGTGTAGTCCACCAGTCAGCATCTGCTCGCTTTCGACATAACAAATATTACCAATATCTGTTACCAGATTATTGTTGCACATATTTTCTACCAAAAGCCATAATCCAAATCGCTCATTTGTCGGTTTCACTTTATTCCCAAGAAGTTGAGAAACGTTAATCACCTTGGAGACGCTCATGTTTACCGTTCTAGCTACCATCGAATACTAAATTAAATACGAAAAAATTGTTCTCTTATGTATTCTACAGAGTGGGGGCGTATATTGCCGAAGATAGTCGAATATGTTGTTATCCGACCTAAGCCGACAGGGATGCGCATCGACATATATCCGGATATATGTAGGATGTTAAGTTAGGGTGAAATTGCCCCATGACCACATGACCACATGACCACATGACCATATGATCACATGACCACATGAAAAATTGATAGGTTAGGCTGTTTTTAATGAGTTTTCTCATTAAAAACCCATTAGCACTAATTGTTTTTTAATGAGTTTTCTCATTAAAAACTCGTTAGCACTAATTGCTTTTTAATGAGTTTTCTCATTAAAAACCCATTAGCACTAATTGCTTTTTAATGAGTTTTTCCATTAAAAAACAAGTGTGGACCTAGGTTAGATAAAAGGAAAAATTAATAGGTTAGGTCAGCGCCGCGGTACCACTTGCCAAAATGTGGAGTAAGCTATCGGACAAGCTACAAAATAGCTGCTGTTTAGTGTTTAATAACCTGCTACAGTACGTGTATTGGGGGAATGGTAATACAAAGAAATTGACGGGCTTGCAGATTAAGTTGTCCGAAAAACCAAAAGAAAGGGAAAAATTGATAAAGTATGTGCTTTCGGCTTTTAGTTTTAACTATTTACCTGTAAATTATTTGGAGATAGTAGAGGAGGAAGACAGCTCAGATAAAATAAAAATCTTACACAAGTGCTACATTAAAGCAGGCAGTACATATTTTACACAATCTGCAACACCATATTCTACAATTCCAAAAGAAATAATCATTTCGGAATTGGGGTTGATAGATACGCATAACATTCGTCCAGAGGTTGTACGACAACGCGTAAATATTGGTAGTAAACTTTATCCGTTTACGCTAAAGGAAATTGCTCCATTATGCATACCATACGCTGTAAGTGGAAGGAAAGACAACTGGAATTAGAGGAAATGGATGCAAAAGACGAAAATTGGAGTACATGGAAAACACTGCGACAATACGCGAACAATACAAAGATGTGTTATACAAAGAACATCTTATTAGAGAAAATGAGGAAGAATTAAAAGATTATTTTATGTGCCGATGGAGTGACTTAAATACATCCGGGTTCTACAAGCTGTTTGCATTTGCGGTTAGTAAGAAAGACTCTTTAGTTATGTAGGCGTTCTTGCGGAAAAGGATGGTGCTAAATCCGTATACTTTTAAAAGGTTATTCTAAAACGTATTTATCAAAATGGCAGATAACAAAGAAGAACTAAGGAATGCGGGTTTCGTAATCTTGGCGTACACCACACGTAAAGGGGTTCCGCTAAACATTGTATATTTGCCCAGTAAAGAACCTTTCGGATCATTTAAAACCGAGGGTCTTACAACCTATAACAACCATATATTCCCAAAAGTGGTGGACATGCAACTACGCAACAGTGTGTGGGAGAAAAGGATTTCCTCAATACCGACAAAAAGAAGTCGATCAAGCTAACAAGATACGTATGCAGGATATAGTGGAAAGCTGCGATTAAAAGATTGTCACAAGCTGCAAGAATTACACGAAGGAATGGATCTGGTTGTCGGGAATCAAAGACTTTAAATATAGAGGCAAACTTCGGTACATTTTACAATTCGAAAACCTAGACGGTCTTTATGTATCAAACTATTGGCTAGAAAAGGAGATAGAAGACTTGGGTGTCGATTTAAATTTTAAGCTGCGAATAAAATTAGATAAAATTAAAACCACCGCAAACAAACATAAAGAAAGGACTGTCTTCTGTGTATAACTTTGTATTAAAATTAAGTTTAAATGGATCCATGCTTGGCATTAGTTGTTTTTAAATTTGTTATGTATAATGTCAGAATAAACATTTTATAATAGTATATAACATTGTTCTTTATTTATAAAAGGCTGTGACGTTACCACGAAATAGCAGTCGCATAGAGAGGGGTGCGCATGGGCAGCGCGCATGGGCAGGGGTGCGTACGCGCAGGGGGCGCGCATGGGCAGGGGTGTGCACGCGCAGGGGGCGCGCATGGGCACAGGCGTGCTTAGGCGTACACGAGGGAGGCAGATGTTAACAGTCACCAAGCATCCAATTCTTTATTTGGATGGTGTGGAGTACTTGTCTGCGTATGTATCCGGAGTAAAAGAATACGATTTGTACACGCATATAATTAATAAAATTAGTTTATCGAGGGAAGATGACAAGCGTTACGTCACCCTAATAGTACAACAATCTACGCATGGGGACGTAAAGATATAAGATAGTTGTTTATATTTGTATAGATTTTGTAAATCTATTGTATATATTAGTT
This sequence comes from Platerodrilus igneus, assembly GCA_036346225.1. Classification (NCBI taxonomy): domain Eukaryota; kingdom Metazoa; phylum Arthropoda; class Insecta; order Coleoptera; family Lycidae; genus Platerodrilus; species Platerodrilus igneus. Next base: position 9,568,689 of record JARFIW010000266.1, on the reverse strand, counting down.
TTTAAATTCCATAATTTTTAAGTTCTTCGCCCACCTTCCAAATCTTTCCTGCTTCTATCCTGGTTGACAGAGTATACGTGTTACCTCCACGTGGTGTTCGAGGGATACATCGGTTTTAGATTTCTAGGGGAATGGTTAGTTAAAGCATATGTCTCGGTTAGCGAAAAAAAGGGTTTTAAAGATGGAGTTAAATAAAGATGGGTAAAAATTAGTCTTTAGAAGGCATAACTTTGTATGGGGTGGAGCTATTTAAAATCTATTTACAGATTTGGGGTCCCTAGAAAAATTTAATATTAGTTGATACCTAGCAAAATATATTTATCTTAAAAGAGTGACTCCATTTCGAATGGACCTGCACCTTGCCGAAGTTCTAAATTACTAGAACAGGTGAAATGGCTTGCGTGTTCTAATGAGCTAAAGAGCCAAACTACAGGTCCAACCAAAGTAGTAGGGTCGTTAGTGAGGAACCAGACTAAGGCAGGTCCCCGAAAGAGGGCAGCGGCTCTTTCGGTACTTAGATTGGCAGAGACCATAGGGGTCGGTATGGCAGTCTAAGACACACTACCGCGATGTGGAAGGCAACGGGAAACCACCACATTAATCTCCCAAGTACACAGCGTACTTAAATTGATACAAACATGATGGCATTCTCTGGGGTAAAAGATTCCGGAGTTAAAATAGTCCCCCATTCGGATCTCCGGGAGGGGACTACTTCGGAGGATGCGATCGGAAAGTTAAAAATAAGAGTAGGGAACATTCTGCGAGTCGGAGCGTGGAATGTTAGAAGTATGAAGCAAGTAGGTAAGCTAGAGAACCTAAAATCGAAATGAATAGGTTATCACTAGACATAGTAGGGATCAGCGAAGTTCGGTGGCCAGAGGCAGGGGATTTTTGGAGTGGAGACTTCAGGATAATTCATGCAGGAGCAGAGAAGGAAATTTGGGTGTAGGAATATTTATGCGGAAAAAGATAGGATACTGTATAAAAAATTACTTACAAAAGATCGAAAGAGTACTCATGGTTAGATTAGAATCTAAACCGGTAAACACAGTAATAATACAAGTATGCATGCCCACCTTTAGCTACAGCGACGAAGAGCTAGAAGCGATCTACAAAGATATCGAAGACATATTTAGATACGTAAAAGGACACGAAAATTTAATAATTACGGGGGATTTTAATGCCGTGGTAGGTGAGGGTAGGGAAGGAGGGTAGTAGGTTTATTTGGTTTAGGCACGAGAAACGACAGGGAAATAGGCTGGTAGAATTTTGCGACAAGAACAATATAATCATCACAAACACATTATTTCAACATCATGCTAGAAGACGATATACGTGGAAGATGCCAGGAGATATAGGAAGATATCAAATAGATTACATTCTTGTTAGACAACGGTTTAGGAATCAAGTAAAAGACTGTAGAAGCTACCCAGAAGCAGATATAGATACGGACCACAACATCGTAATTATGAAGGCCGCACTTAAATTTAAAAATCTGAAAAAAAGGAACGGAAAAAGGCACTTGGACTTAGAGAAACTAAAAGATAAAGATATTCAAGTAAGATTCGAAAAAAAGTCAAATGAATTGCTGAATGATATCGGGAAAATATCTGAAACTAAGGAAGTAGAAATAGAATGGAATAAAATTAAATCCAGCCTAGACATGGCGGCCAGAGATATTCTGGGGTATACACAAAAGAAAATAAGAAACCATGGATAACAAAGGATATCGTGAATTTAATAGAAGAAAGACGAAAATACAAAAATAAATCAGACGAAACAGGAAAACAAAGATACAAAGCCATAAAATGGGAAATTATTCGAAAATGCAGGAAAGCTAAAGAACAATGGATTGATGAAAAGTGCAAAGAGGTACAAACTAAGATGGAAATAGGAAAGACAGACGAAGCATACAAATTAATTAGAATGAATTTTAGGGATATAAAACCGTATAGTAAAAATATAAGGGACGCACAAGGAAACGTCATTATAGAAAACGTAGAGAAAGTGAGTAGATGGCAAGAATATATAGAGAATTTATATGCAGGAGAGGAACTAACTGCATTAGAACAGGAATCAGACATTGAAAATGATGACTTGGGATATCCTATACTTCGAGACGAGTTTGAATTAGCATTAAAGAGTCTGAAAATGGTAAGGCGCCGGGTACAGATAAGGTGCAAGCAGAAACTCTAAAGGCCGCTGGACAAGCAGTAACAGAACGTCTCTTCCAACTTGTAAGCTATATGTATGAGACAGGCGAGATACCCAAAGATTTCAAACGTAGCATCATAGTAACTATACCAAAAAAGAAAGGCGCGGATAGATGTGAAAATTTTCGAACAATAAGTTTGACAGCACACGTGTCAAAAATATTAACTAGAATTGTGCAAAGACGAATGGAAAAACGAGCTGAAGAAATACTAGGAGAAGACCAATTTGGGTTTAGGCGAAACAGGGGAACGCGGGAGGCTATTTTAGCTCTGAGAGTGATAATGGAGAAAACAATAGAAAAAGGGGAAAGCATGTATATAGGGTTTGTAGATCTGGAAAAAGCATTCGATAATGTAAATTGGAAAAAATGTTTGAAATACTCAAAAGATTGGAATGAGTTATAGGATAGACGAATAGTACATAGCTTATACAAAGAGCAAACAGCAGTAATAGAATTAGAGCAGGAACGTAGAGAAGTAAACATTAGGAAAGGGGTGAGACAGGATGTGCCCTATCCCCATTGATCTTTAACTTGTACATAGAAGAGGCAATGAATACTGTCAAATGCAGGAAGACATTTGGAATTACTATGCAGGGACAAAAATTGATATGCTTAGATTTGCAGATGATATAGCGGTATTAGCGTCTAGCAAGGAAGAGTTAGAAGCTGCTCTTAATGAAATGGAAACGGTTCTGACAGAGAGATATGGTATGAAAATTAACAAAACTAAAACTAAAGTTCTAGTTTGCAAAGGTGGGGAAAATAAATCAAAACAAGAATACAAGTATCTAACACGAACTTACAAGAGGTTAAGGATTTCTGCTACCTAGGAAGCCAAATAACGCAAGATGGGAAAAGCACAAAAGATATAAAACAAAGATTAGCACAAGGTCGTGCTACATTTAACAAGAAAAGCAACTACTGTGCTCAAAGACCACAAACATAGAAACAAGGAAAAGATTGCTTAAAACATATGTGTGGAGCACAGCACTGTACGGCTGTGAAGCCTGGACAATAGGAGAAGCGGACAAGAAAAGGTAGAAGCCTTTGAAATGTGGTGCTACAGGCGTATGATGAAGATATCATGGACAGACAAAGTTAAGAACGAAGAGGTACTAAAAATGGTAGGGGAAGAAAGAAATATGTGGAAAACTGTAAAAATAGGAGAGATAGGATGATAGGCCACATACTACGGCATGAGGGAATAGTGCGGAATATATTAGAAGCAGAGATAGGAAAAAGAGAAGAAGAGGCAGACCTAGATTAGACTACTGCACACAGATAGTAAAAGATGTAAGCTGTAGAGGTTTCAGGGAGATGTAGGCTAGCCCAGAATAGAAATCAATGGAGGTACGCATCCAACCAATCCCAAGATGGGTAAACTAATGACGAAAAGATAACTGTGCTTAAACATCATGATTATTATAAGTAACTACAAGAATTGGTTGGGCAATATTCTCGAATAATGTTAAGTGTGTGAAAGGATTTACTGGAAAACCATTATATCGGCAAATGTCTAAGTGTTGGGGATCTTGGTAGCCACAGGTTGCTTAACCTCCTTCACTGAATCTCGGTAAAATAGGGTATAAAATTAGAAAACAATAGAAAGGAACGAGCTGAATACACATGCTGTGTGAGAATTTTAGGAACTAGGTAGGCTAGCTCAGAATATAAATAAGTGCAGGTGCGTGTCCAACCAGTTTTGAGACGGAAAACCTAATGACGAAAAAATAAGCGCAGATAAATCTGATGATTAGTATAAACAACTAGTTGTTGGTTGCGAAATACCTGCAACTAATGTTGACTGTGCGAAAAGATAAATTGGAAAATATATTAAATCGCCAAATGGTTAAGTGTTAGGAAACTTGGCAGCCACAGGCTGCTTACCTCCTTCACAACCATTGAAGGTAGGAGAAATAGGGCATGTAACTGTAAAACAATAGAAAGTGATCGAACTGCATCTAACAAGAAAGAACGGCGCCTATGAGGAAAGACAACAAACATAGAATAAGAAGAAAATTGTTGAAATCATATGTGTGGAGCACAGCACAGTATGCCTAGGAAATACGGGCAGTCTGAAACGCAGACAGAAAAACGGTAGCAGCCTTTTGAAATGCTGTGCTTCAGATGTATGAGGACGATAGCATGGACAGACAAAGATAATAACAAATAAGTTACAGAAATAGTAGGGGAACAAGGATATCTGGGGAAAAAGAGAAATAGTAGGGCGGAATACGTTATAAGGCATTTTTGGGGAATAGTATGTGATATATTACAAGCAGAGATAGGAAAAAGAGGTAGATGTAGACCTAGATCAGACAGTTATAGATGCAAACTGTGCATATTTCAGGGAAATCTGTAGGTTAGTTCAGAATAGGGAACAATGATGGTACGCGTCTAACCAGTTCTAGGACTGAAGACCTAATGATGATGAAAAGAGTGACTACCCCGCGTATAATAAATACAATATAACACTTGTCGATAAAAACTTGTAGGGAAATTTAAAGACCAATTTAATGGGGGTCTAGTATTAGAATTTGTTGGTAGTAATGTTAAGTCCGAGTGTATTGTAAGCGAGAAAGATTCGATTAAAAAGATTAAAGGGGTCTCACGAAGTGTAGTTAAGTAAAACCGCGGGTGCTACAACCTATAACGAGCATATACATATTCCCAAAAGGGGTGGGCATGCAACTACGCAGCAGTGCGTGGGATAATAAGAATTCTCTCTAATAAGAAATTAAAGTTTCCATGTACGTAGCACCAGTCATTGGGAAATGGTAGAAATGTTAAACCTATAAAGGCGATTATTAGTTGTGGATTAGAAAATAATAATTTTCTTGGACTAAATAAAATAGCTTAGACTAATTAATGTATATGGTTACATATTCTCGTACACATCCACAAACATCTGCTTATATCCACAATGGCGATACCGGTAGTTTTGTTTAACAACTAGTAGGAAAGATACGTTAGGTGTTAGTGCGGAAGCCCATAGGAATCAAAAGAACGATGCGGTGGGATGTATGGTGGTTCCCCGTTAGAATAATCGAAAGTGGTTAATCGGTCGTATTAGATGTTTAAATAAGCGAAAGTGTAAAGGCCTACATAAACAAAAATTTAATTAACTGACAAAAAAGTGTGCGATGTGCTACACTTATAAATAAAGTATGGAATGGTGCTTTTAGCGACCCTAGCAGTAAAAGGGCGACTGACTTTTCCAAGCAACTACAAGAATAGCAGTAGCGCAGAGAAGGGGTATGCATGTATTATACAGTTGCTGCAAAATATGTTAGTTTACGCGTAGCTCGGATGTGTAATTGATCACGACTTAAAGATCCTCGGAGGTTTAAAATTCTCAGCCCATTGTCGTTCGAAAATGTTTGGAAATTATCAAAACGGTAGCGGGTCGAAGTTTAATGGATGATTGACCGAGTTTTTCTACCTTTACGAGGAATTGGAAGTTGACAGACATCGAGCATCTAATTCTCTATTTGGAGGATATCGAGTACTTACCGGTTCTAGAAATCAATACGTGCGGCCGACCGCTATGCGAAAGTGTAAAAGCCTACAGAAGCAAAATTTAATTATCAGACGAAAAAGTGTGCGATGTGCTATAGAAAGTATAAAAATGGTGCTTTGCATCGCTCCTAACAGTAAAAGGAGAGTGACTTTTCTAGCAATTACAAGAATAGCAGTAGCGCGGCGAAGGGTATGCATGTATTATACAGCGCATTGTTGCTCTAAAATATGTTAGTTTACGAGAAGCTCGAACGTGCACAAATTAAATTTCAATCTATAATTAACCACGGTCGTAAAAATAGGAAATTAATGGGTAATTCTAATACCGTTAAGCATATACTTTCGCTTGGTGATTCATTTGGAAAAATATTCAAGCCCCCCATTTCCTAAAATATGACGTAGAAGTTATTTAAAATTAAATTGTTGTAAGTATCCTGTAGACAACAAGTTGGTATTTTCTTAGTAATGGTTTAAAGTGTTTTTGGTTATAGTAGCATTGCATCTTCTACAGCACGACTTGCACACAACTTGTGTGCGTGTGCTACCACCCTTTGGATTTTAATATGCACGCGATCCGTATAACATGGAAGACGTTTTCCGGTGTTTCTACTAACGGCATTCGCACCATCGACGAAGCGAACCAGGTGCATGCATTAGCGCTAAATGTATTGGACGAGCAGCAAGGATTATGACATCATTTAGTTCCCCGCCGAATCCTCATAATCGTTCGGTCGTCTTCGGAAACCTTCGGTATGCATTCTATAAGGAACATAAATCAGGTACGCTCGAGTAAGCTTTTTAGTTAGTTCGATTACAAGTTTAACCAAAGTGCTATAGTGCGGGTTTTGTTTTGTACTAAAATGGTACCTGCAAACGTTTATAAGTGCAACCCTTGCGGTGCTTCCTATACCTGGAAAAATGCTCTCAAACGGCACCAGAACAAATGTCGTAGTGTAACATCGCCCAGGGTTAAGCCGTCCGCAGCAAAGTGCTTAAACTCTGGGTCTTGCGGTATCGCTTTTATGAGAATAGCTCACAGCGACACAAGGAAAAACAGCACGGTATGTCATTAAGCAGTAAACGTTCAACGCCACCAGCTGTTAAAGGGTCTTGTACGAAACAACCACGAATTATGTGTACAGTATGCGATTTCGAAATGGAAAAACTACGTACGCCGCACACTTAAGGAGCAACAAACATAAAAATGCATCAGTTACCGCTACTAACGAAGATGGCGTAGAAATGATTAGCACAGCGTTTAACAACTGCATGGCTAGCTATCGCATAAATAACGCCAGCGTCGACAATGGAGTGTCCGAGTTTCTTTGGAAGCAGAAGGAACGATTTATTCGATTACTTAATAAAAAAAAAATACAACATATAATCCGGAAAATACGTACGAAGTCTTAAACATCATTCCTAATAGCACAGCAACCTAATTAAGGTAGGTCAGTAAGCAATATTTAATTGCTGTTAATTGACTTGTATTTAGCGTACTTTCCTATTATAATAACCGCATTTGTTTGGAGAAGATATACACGTTTAAAATAAAATTATATACAGCTTTCTTAATTATTAACCACGCGATGATTACGTGAAAGTTGACCTCCCCATTCTCCTATTTAAAACCCATTACATTGGAATGTGTTTACCTCCACGTGGTGTCGCTGGACGGTAAAACATTTTGTTAGGTTAACGATAATATGTCTTATTAACCGAAAACACGTTTCCTCTTTTTTACATTAATCTCTTTTTTTTATTACAGGTCTATTTAAACAACACATTAATCTTTTTTTTTGTTACAGGTTAACCTGCTTGGATTCGGGTACACACCGGAAATAATGTTATACTTTGTAAAAATTGTAATTATTTTATTAAACTGTAAATTGGATAAAATAAATTTTCGTATGCTTAATTTATGTTAATACTGCTACGTGTTTGGTTAAAGGATTGTAGATATTAAAAAGGAGGGGTGATTAGAAATTGATCTTGGTACAAAATCTTAAAATTGGGGTAGCTCCCTTAGGGATGATGCAATCTGAAAAATTTAAAGAGATATGGGTAGCTGGAAAAAATCTAATATTAATTAATACCAAACAAGGTAGGTTTATCTCGTGGGTGGAAATGTGGAGAAAGATTTATCTCGCAGAGGGTATATGTGTAACTTTGCAGGGCGTGGTCCTATATTAAATCTGTTTACAGATTCGGATTCTACATAAAATTGTAGACTAATTTAATGTATTGCATGTATAAAAAAATTTATAAGAACGCTCAAAAGTCGCTACAGGTAAGAAATCTTAAAATTAGGGTAGCTCCCTTGGGGATGGTGCAATCTAAAAAATTCCTAGAGATTTGGGTAGCTGAGAAAATTCTAATATTGATTAATACCAAACAAGATAGGTTTATCTCGAAAGATGCAATGGCTAGACGAAGAAAACTATTTGTTAGGTTTGCTTATAGAGCAAATAGCAAAATTAGAAGATCAGGACTTTAAAGGGGTATAACTTTGCAGGGCGTGGTCCGATTTCAAATCTGTTTGCAGATTCTAATTCTGCGTAAAATTCTAAGCTAACAAGATGTATCGCATGACTAAAAAAATTTATGCAGACGGTTAGAAATCGGTCTTGGTAAGAAATCTTAAAATTGGGGTAGCTCCCTTTAGGGATGGCGCAATCTAAAAAATTCCTAGAAATTCGGGTAGCTGAGAAAATTCTAATATTAATCGATACCAAACAAGATAGGTTTATCTCGAAAGATGCATTGGCTAGTCGAAGAAAACTATTTGGTGCAGAATGTTAGCGGTAAAAAAAATCTTAAAAATAGGTTTATCTCGTGTGTGGAAATGAGGATGCTCATTTATCTCGAAAGATGAAAAATTAAGATATATTTATCTCGAAAGATGAAAAATGGTTAGTCGAAGAAAACTTTTTGGTCCAGATGTGTGAGGAAATGTGGGATTCTGGAGGAAATGTGGCAGTGGGTTGCCTGAAAATGGTCTACTCACAGAAATCTAGTGGTCTGTCACGTTCTAAAAATCCTGTCTCATCCTGTTTTCCGTGCTTGGTCCTGGTTGTCCTTCTACAACCTGTGCGTACGTCCTCCTCGTGTTAATATTCGTGTCCCTGTCTCTATTCGGCGTGCTGGTCACAGTCCTGTTTACTTCCGGTAAACTGTTCTGTCGCGTGTAACTAGGTCTTGGCGTCGGTCCCCTAGTCGCACTATTGCTCCTGTATTCCTGTCCTCGTCGTTCCCAATTCGGTCGAAAATTTCTGTTGTAGTCAGGCCGTCTCGGATAATTCGGTGTCCTGTTGTCAAACCTAACTGTGTTAACGTTTTGTTCTCGTATCTCTCTTGTCCGTCCTACACATACATCGTCATATCTCTGCAAATACTCTAAAAATGTCTCCCGTTCTGTGATGTTTTGTAAGGCCACGTGTTGTCTAATTTCCAGTTCAAAATGTCGTGATAGGTACTTGATAATCTGTCTGTCCGTCAATGGTGGATTCAGTTGTTTGGCCACACTGTACTTGCGGATGGCATATTGCTCCCTAGAACCTGCAAACTCTCCCTTAAATTTTCCTGTAATCAAGTCGTCCCTAATCTGATCCTGTTTGTGATCACTCCAGTAATGTTGTAAAAATTTGTCTTCAAAGTCCTGATACGTGTCTATGTCCTGTCCTACTAAATTGTACCATGCTTCCGCGTTGTCCTTTAATAAAGCCTTTATCGTATTTAGTTTAGTCTGTTCGTCAAATAAATTTCCCACTAGATTTCTTACACTATTAATAAAAATTTGTGGATTTACCCTGTTATCGCCATAAAACTTCATGTGTTGGTCCAATGATACTCCACCTGTAGAAAATCTGGGACCATCCCCCGTTAAATTTGACATGTTGTATTTAATACTACTAACTTCGCGTTCTACCCTGCCTAACTGATCCCTACATGAGTCCGTCACTTCAGTCATTTTTACATTAATCTCTTCTTCACAAAAAATGCGTACTTCGGACCTTAAATGTCCCATTTCCTGTCGAAGACCTGTAATATCACGCTCATTTTATCAACCCTATTTTCAACTTCCCCATCTTTACGGTAAGACTATTTTAAATTCTGAAACTTCTTGATTCGTCTTATCTATTTTCTGACTAATCTCCTCTAACTTCCTGTTCGATTCTTCACTCATTCGGTCAAATTTTCGATTTGAGTCCTCTCTCGCTCTATTCGATTCATCGCTTAACTGTTCTAATTTTCTGTTAGACTCCTCCCTCGCTCTATTCGATTCTTCATTCATCCTCTCTAGCATTCTCATTATCATCTCGTTTCCTTGATCCCCTGATTCCGTCCTCGACTGATCTCTACTGCCTCCAGCTTCTTCCATTTTCGAAATTTTCTCACACAATGCACTATCGTCACTTCCAATTTCCACTCCTTGACTCCTTAACCACTCCTTTCTCTGCATACGTTCAAATCACTCACACACACTCTAAAAATACTCTTAAATTTATACACAACCAGAAACTCTCTCTCTCAGATCGCCAGTTTCCTGGAATAAAATAACAAAAATTTTATTTGGAACTCGAGCCCTCACGTTGTGGTCGCCAAGAAATGCTGTGTTACCCTGTATAAAATCGAGCCTCACGAATTGGGCGCCAAAGAAATGCTGTGAATCTTCTTATTATCTGCAGGTACTGGCCCTTTCAAAAAAACATTCGAGCCCCACAGTTTGGGCGTCAAGAAATGCTGTGATACCTTTAAAATCCGTGAACTACGCTTTTCGCCTCGGCTGCTCACCTAATGTTATAAACCTCCTCATTCATAAAAAAAACAAACACATTCCTACCAAAAACATCAACGTTAACTCTATTTACATCAATATTCAGAATACATTAAAATTTCAAATTTAAAACTCAGCATAAATTTCAGTTTTAAAAAGAATTTCAAGATTAATTTTATTATCATTTTACTGTGCATCCACAATTAAAGTCCTTGTTGGATGCCTACTAATTAATATAACAATATAAGCAGACCGGAGTCTGAGTATAAAGGAGCATCTAACACCCCTTTACGTTAATTAACCAGGTTCGTCTAATTGAGCTCAAAGACATACCCAAATTTTCATCATATTCCCGAACATCAAAACAAAATACCCCTTTTACTTAAACAAGCAAATTTCATCTTAAAATTAAACTTTTATGGTTAGAACAATTTCACTAATGTCCATTTAAAGTAAATCAATTATAAAGTCATTCAATACACACAAAATGTCAAACAAAATAGTATAATTTACCTGAAGGTTACTGTCCTCGTAGCTTCAAAGTATCGTTTCTTTAGTTAATCACACTATTCAACAGGATTATATTTACGGCTTCTGATTCTCTACGCTTTTAAAATTTGCTCCATCACCATCCATTCAAAGTCGTTTCTGGGCCTTTCCGGAACTCATCTGTGTTTATCTGACCCTTGATTCATGGATCCAGACACGTATTTGAACCATTTAATTATTAACACCCCCGAAAAATAGCAAAGAAATTCGTGCTTCTGTCACCCCTATACGCCAAAACTGCCTACTTTTGTGTATACATTCGTCGTTGTAAATTTTGCTAATTGGTACAGTGAAACTAAATTTTATTACCTTGCATCTAAGTGCACTGAAGTACATTCATGTTAGCACGTAAATAACAAGCTATTTTGAATCACTAAAATATACTAGCAAACTTTAAATTATTTAATCAAACTAAAATGCACGGTTTAATATCTTCAATCAAGTCGCGTATGTACGAGCTTTTAACGCATCGAATCGTCAAAAGTCTAAGAGAGCTTGTTTATCTTCATCTCGGTATATATAGCAAAAAGCCTGTCTGTCGGTCGGTTCCCCAAAACGGGTAATTCTAAAGAATTTCTCATGCCATGTTCCCAGTCTGCCGCTCACGCGTCGATTTTTACGAATTTTCACTCGCCCCATTTAAATCTCAGAAAATTTCCACACGGCACGCAAGCATGTCCGAGAAAAACTAATTGATTTTGTACAGAAATTGTTGTTCTACTTCTGATATTTGCATCCTCTTTTAACCAATTGTGACCCCGTGACGTTGCTTAAATCCCGCCTTTTACAATATGTGTCTTTGCTTGACGCATTTTCTCTTTCCTTCTCTACCGTGTTCTTATTGGTGCAACTTGATATTCTTTATTATCGATTATTTTAGTCCACATGGAGTGTGAAATACCCAGCTTTAGCAATTCTCGTAACTATTATGCGACGTTTTCCCAAGATTCTTTGAAATATTAATTATCTGCAAAATTTACGCCGAATGAGCTTTTTAAATAAACCCAGGTGTTTAAACATACTATTAATTCTCAGAGCCTTATTCCGTGGTATTTTAATCTTGGGTTTTACAAGTTTCTATAGGTATTATATGTTATTAACGGTTTAATTAACTCCAATTAAAATTGATTTCTATCCTTTTCATTTTTAGCGAATACAACTTAAATATTAATTATTATAGGTACACTTTGTTTTACTACCGGTTACTTAAATAGAGTTAATTAATATAAACTTTGCACGTAATTTCTCTTTGTTTAGAATAATTACATTACACGCAGAGCTTTTCAATACTGCTTCTTTTGATATAAAGCGTCTTATAAATAATTTAAATTTCTTATTTTTACTGAAACAACCGAGTTTATTTATGCTTCATGGTTTTAATAACGCGTATTATTTAATGAAATTCCTTATACACGGTGATTAAAATTATTTGATGTGATTATTTAATTTTCTACCCTGGTCTAAATATGAGTAATATATATATATATATATATATATATATATATTATCGTGAATTTTACTCTGGAATCACGTGCTCCAGCGTTGGGCCGCATAATTTATTGCGAGGTTTACCTGGAATCATGCCCCACAAATTGGGCTGCTATAATAATATGCATTTTAGCTCAAATCTCGCCTCGGCTACTCCTGAATCGGCCCTCCTAATTCGATGCTTCCTATATATATTACATACACCTACCTGTTACATCAAAAAAACTTCCTCTCATTGTCATCATAGAAACCTAAATAAAAATCCACATCAATCATGCATTCAAAAATAACTCAATTAACCAAAATATCACTCTTTTTATCTAAAATCCAAATTACATTTTTTTTCAAATTTAAAATACCAGTGCTTTATATACTAAATTTTATAACAATCACTTTGCATATGGATAACCTTTTTAACACATAATTTTTTATTAAAGTAAGAGGGCATTCCTCATACCTTACGTTTCCCTTCGTTCTAGCATGAACTCACCTTAAAACTTTATAAATGTGCATATAAATTCTCTGCACAATCAATATCAAAACCCTCTATACTTTTTTACAACTTTTGGTTATCTGCAAGTTAATGAATAAGGCTCAAAAATCAATTTCGTTTTTAACCGTCCTTTAAATGTCTGTTCAAATAAAAATCAAAGCAAATAATCATAAAACACATCAAAACACCACAAACACTGTGAAAATATTCACCATGATATGTCTTATGCTATCTCCTACCTTGTAGTTGTCTTTGTACTGCGCTGCACCAACGAGCCTCTTGTAGATGTTGCCCTCTGGTAGGTCTCCTCCATACAAGCCTCTACTCCAAAAACACTTCTTTTATAAAAATCCAATCTCCAAATTTCGTTCCTTTTGTTACAAATACATTCTACTATCCCAAACCTCGCTTTGATCCACATCCAAATAATTTTCAAATTCTAGTACTTACATCTCAACTTAACTATTCGCTAATACAGCTTTATCAGCTTTTACTTAAATTTAATTCGACTGCACTAATGCACTTGTAAGTAAACTTATTTTATCACCGATGGAATCAAAAAGCAAAAAGAAAAGAGAGCAAGACCCCTCTCTGTTCCTGATTATGTAATCGAACCTGCCCCCCCCCCCCCCCATTCAAGAAATAGCACGTATATCTGTTTAACCGTCGTCTTATTTTCCTCTAAAATCACCAACGACCGTCGATTTCTCGTAATTTTTCTAACATAACACAACAGTACGCAGTAAACCCCTTAAAAGCGTCAACTGTCGTTTCCAATTCTCCGGATCCAAAGGAACTTTGGAGCACTTTTTAGGGGTATCTCAGACCTTTAATTACATCATGTGCAAGATTCTGTAAGACATCATTCCTATTATATCTTTCCATTGCTACATCTAACAGAAACATATCTATATTAGGAGTACCGTTTTCCGTTAGTTCTTTTAAAGTATTAGCATGGTTGAGAACGTCTGAGATACCCCTAAAAAGTGCTCCAAAGTTTCTTTGGTAAATAACATAAAATATCACCATCTTCACTAAACAATTCTTATTTAAATAATAACGCAAAGTGTCAAATTTGCATATCTGATTTCGCATGCCAACTTCCATAGTGCGTATAATGTATGGAAATTTGATATAAACTTCCTAAATACGTTGAAGGATACATCAAGTACGATCTGCGAAATGATGTCAACAAATCTAAAAATTATTTTATAATCGTCGAACGGGTTCAGGCCTACAATTATGATTTTGGAAGAAGATTTTGTTATGGCGTATGGTTTTTCAAATAGCAACTTGGTTCCCTCTAACTGAATTGCGACGTTTATACATTCTTTATGCGCTGCGGTCGACTGGTTTTCCAAATCCTTAATTTGCTCCCACTCATTGGCTGTAATTTTTAGTTCCTCCTGAAAATCAACCATCTCGATGTGCTTCTCGTTGTGATTTTTTAAGGCCTTTCATCCAGTAAAAACGCTTTCACACACACTGCATGCGATATTGAAGATGTTCATTCTAGAACAAATTAATAATTAACAGTTTTTGAATTATACACGTAAATATTAATTTTTTCTACGTTTGCAAAATTCAAACTAAGACTTACTCTTCTTTGTCGATAGCCCTCACACGAAATTTTCAAAGACGGAAAATTCTGTAACTCTATTAATCACACTTTGAACGACTTTACGCTTTACAAAATAAACTTAAAATAAACTTTTGGTATTATTTCCCCGTATTTATGTTCATAGAAAAAGTATAAGTATAATTTGTCCTTACATTCACCCAATTGAAATCAAATTATAGAATGCGTATTCCCGTATATTAACTAGAATTGAGAAAGGTACTTTTATTAAATTAATAGTCAGACCTCATTGACAAAACACTGGTGATCATACATTTTACTAAATTTATTTAGAAAGTACGTATTATTTTGAACTACATTTAAAATAGATTATCGAACCACTTTCTAGCACACCGTGCAGAATTAATATATATTTTACCTTTTGGTTTAGTTATTTGAATGTGGATGCATTAATTGAAAATTTTGACAATCCCAGATATTAATAAATATTTTTTGAGTTTTACTCAATTATTGAGTTAAATCTAAATAAAAATGCAGAGGCGTTTTGCTGTTAGGTTTTTGAATATTAAAACACTATGCAGGTCTTTGTTGGAGCTAATTATAAAAGACGTGATAATTGATTTCGATTCTCCAGGAAAATTCTATGCTAATTTGATAAGCTATACGATGGGTTTATCTCAAAAGACAGAGCAAAACTGTTTAGAAATAGATTAAAGATAAACCCCATATGGTTTGTAAAAGATTGATCTGCAAATCAGTAAGGGGTCGTTCGATTTGAAAAAATTTTTGAAGGATTTGAGAACCTGAGGAAAAGCGCAATAATAATTGATATCTTATACGACGGAGTTATATTAAAAATACTGCTAAGAGTAATTTTTTATAAAAATTCTAAAAATGGTGTTGGTGGTTAAATACAAACAGGTAAAACCCACTATAAAACAATTATAAGCGTCACTTTTTCAGTCAAGACTTGCATATAACGCCAATTAACATAATAAGGAGCTGCACACGCCCGACCATCGGTATAAAAGGCGAGGGAATCATGTTTCAGTGCATTAGTCATCAAAGTATCGTCAAGTTTGATCAAAATCACAAGTTAAAGATGTAGTTTTCTTGTGTTGACATTACAAGTGATGTGCGAGTACCACAATTAAATATCAACCAACTAGTTAGTAAGATAACCTATAGGTTAAGCAAATTTCCACCAAATTCTCACCACCATATAATAGAAGTTGGTTTTGCTTTATATGGTGGTCCTCAACCTGTCATCCAAGTTATTTGCTGTAGTGGTATGTGTGCAGATTCTACGATAACATTCTAATACTTCGATTGGAAAAAATTGTGTACTTTTCAAGTGGAATTTCAAATTCACCAATTTGCTCAAGACTAAAAACAAGTCAGATTAAATGGTTTGACTATTGGAACGACGTTATTGACATACAATTGGATCAAGATTTCAAATTGCAGCTGACCACAGCCTTTAATAGAAGTATATGACTGTTGAACAATTTTGAAGAAGAGAATTTATATAATATGGAAATTACGAAAGATCGGAATGTTATTGTGCTACCTACGTACGAGTGCATAAAGCTATTAAATTTGCGAGAATTATGTTGTTTTAAAATGGCTGAGTTGAGATGTAGAAACTTTCCAGAATTTTACGAAAAATTTGTAGATAATATAAATAGTGTATGTGGAAATACGACGGACGAAGAAAGGGTTCAAACGTTGTTAGAGGAAGAGAGTCGTGCCAGTATTTCTCTGTCTAATGATTGCAGCAATTTAAATTACTTGACAGTGTTGGAAATTATTAAGTGTTACCCCATCCAATACTTAGAAGATGCGACTGCGAGGCAATCGCTTGCGCAAATGTTTAGAGATTTGGCTATCCCAGATTTGCCTGACTCTGGTTACCACAGCGGTTTATAGATGTTATCAATACATGTATATATTTTATTAAAAACATCATATGTTACATGCCGAAAATCGGTCATGTGAACATTTCTAATTTTAGTTTAAATTTGTAAAGGAATTCGCGCCAATATTTTAAAAGACTTGTGAGTGCATTTCCGTCCCTTCAGATAGTTGCGTCGGCGCCCGATAATGCGCAGACGCGGAGTGGGGAGGTGAGTGATGATTTCCGTCACGTCAGAGACTAGTGAGCTAAACGTCGAACCGTGTCGTTATCTGTGTGCCGTTTTATCTTGTCTTCTCTTGCAGATATGTAGGTTTCCTTTTATCTAGTACCTGATTATCGTACCTCTACCTGTATCCTTTTACCGTACCGCTACAGAAGAGAGAAGACAAATTAATTTGACTTCGACGAGGGGGTAAAGGACGACCCACGCCCACAACGCTCAACCAACGCGGAGAGCCTGACAGGAGAATAGCTGCAATTCCGTGACGAGTTCTACATTTTCCGTGAGTACCTTTATCTTTTTTCTTTGTATGTGATAATAATTTGTGGCGTAATAATGACCTTATTGCGCATTAGTAGTTAAATATTTATTGTGTTACCAACTGTCGTAGTGGCTCTTATACATTACGCGCCGGGACTTTAAAAGCATACCTTAGTGTAAAGAACCGTAAAGTACAACAGCGGCGCCCAACGTGGACGCCACTGTTATACTTGACGGTTCCTACTCTAAGGTATACTTTTAAAGTCCCGGCGCGTAATGTATAAGAGCCACTACGACAGTTGGTAACACAATAAATATTTGACTAATAATGCGCAATAAGGTCATTATTATGCCACAAATTATTTTCACATACAAAGAAAAAAGATAAAGGAACTCACGGAAAATGTAAAACTCGTCACGGCATTGCAGCTATTCTCCCGTTAGGCTCTCCGCGTTGGTTGAGCGTTGTGGGCGTGGGTCGTTCTTTGCACCCTCGTCGATACCAAATTGAATTTGTCTTCTCTTTTCTGTAGCGGTACGGTAAAAGGATACAGGTAGAAGTACGATAATCAGGTACAAGATAAAAAAAAACCTACATATCTGCAAGAGAAGACAAGATAAAACGTCACACAGATAACCACAAGGTTCGACGTTTAGTTGACTAGTCCATGACGTGATGGAAATCACTACTTACTTCCCCATTCCGCGTCTGCGCAATCTCGGGCGCCGACGCAACTATCTAAAGTGATGGAAATGCACGTACAAGTTTTTTTAAATATTGGCGCGAATTCCTTTACAAATTTAAACTAAAATTAGAAATGTTCACATGACCGATTTTTGGCATGTAACACATATTTCCTGATAAAGTTTGTTTTACTTATTTGTATTGCCAACATTAGCAAAAATTATTAATAAACGTATTAAACTATCTTGTTTTTTTATTCTTAGGTTTAAAGTGGCGTATCCGATAACTGCATTCCTTTTAGCGTCACCAAATATGCGGTTAATAGTATGGAAAGTTGAACGGGAATTTTTTCAAAATGATCAGTGATGCCGACGACAATTTTTAATTCTGGTAAATACAATTAATCGTCTCGTAGGAATATTCGAGTTTCACTTCCAAATAATTTACAAAACTGACCTCGTCATGTATTTAAAACAAATTAGACACATATTTCTTGTATTTCTCAAAACATGTAGTCAATAAAATCATTAATAGAAAGTGTCGTTGATTGCTACTGCTTTAACTATAGAATTTAAATTTCCTTAAAAACGTAGTCAAGGATGACTACTAGAAAGGAATTATACACCGTTTCACTTGTAATTTGGGTAGTCCATAATCGTCAAGAAATTAGTTCAGATACGAATGGTATTTTCCAAGTACCTATTTAGCATTGACTTAACTACATAATTATGTTATGACATGTGTTTAGAAATTAAAATGTAAAACCGGAAAATTGATAAAATTTTTACTCTGTTTAAAATTTTAAAAGTCGTGTTTTTGAATATTCTAAAAACAGTACATTACTGTTTGAAAATGGTTTTAAATATTAAACACTTATGGCTTATAAAGGGTTCATTTCTAAAATTCCCACCGTTTTAGATTTTCAGGAATGGTTGGTGAAAGCATTGTCATAGATGGGAAAAAACTTAGAGGTTTGGAAGCTTTAAAGTGTAACTTTGTAAGGAGCAATCCTATTTAAAATCTGTTGCAGATTCGGATTCTGCGTAAAATTCTAGGCTAATTTGATGTGTCGCATGGCTAAAAAATTTCTAAGAACGGTCAGAAATAGCTACCAGCCAAAAATCTTAAAATGAGTAGCTCCCTGGGGAATAATGCTATCTGAAAAATTCTTAGAAATTCAGGTAGCTAAGAAAAATCTAATATTAATTGATACCAAACAAGATAGATTTATCTTAAAAGACGAAAATGGTTAGTCGAAGAAAACTATTTGGTCCAGATGTGTGTGGAAATGTGATGCTGGTGGAAATGTGGTCCCAGAAACCCCCAGTATACACTACTTACAGGTTCAACGTCTATTGTTTTCTATTTATATGCCCTATTTTACCAAGTGGTATGTGAATGGGGGGTAAGCAACCTGTGGCTGCCAAGACCCCCAACACTTAGACATTTGACAAATTAATAGTTTTCCAGAAAATCTCTTCACACAATTAACATTATCGGAAAATATTGTACAACTACTACCTGTAGTTGCTTATAATAATCATAATGTTTAAGTACAATTATTTTTTTGTCATTAGTTTTTCCATTTTGGGACTGGTTGGACGTGTACCTCCATTGATTTCTATTCTGAGCTAGCTTACACATTTCCCTGAAATTCACTAACCTAGGTCTACCTCTACTTCTCTTTTTCCTAACTCTGCTTCTAATATATTCCGCACTATTCCCTCATGTCCTAGTATGTTGCCTATCATCTTATCTCTCTTATTATTTACTGTTTTTTACATATTTCTTTCTTCTCCTACCATTTCTAGTGCCTCTTTGTTCTTAACTTAGTCTGTCCATGATATCTTCATCATGCGTGTGTAGCACCACATTTCTAAGGCTTCTACCTTTTTCTTGTCCGCTTTTCCTACCGTCCAGGCTTCATAGCCGTACAGTGCTGTACTCCACACATATGTTTGAAGCAATCTTCTCCTTGTTTCTATGTTTGTTGTCTTTGAACACAATAGTTGCCTTTTCTTGTTTAAATGTAGCACGACCTTGTGCTAATCTTTGTTTTATATCCTTTGTGCTATTCCCGTTTTGCGTTATTTGGCTTCCTAGGTAGCAGAAATCTTTAACCTCTTGTAAGTTCTCGTTATCTATTTTTATTCTTGTTTTTGATTTATTTTCCCCACCTTTGCATACTAATACTTTAGTTTTATTTTTGTTAATTTTCATACCATATCTATCTGTTAGAACTGTTTCCATTTCATTAAGAGCAGCTTCTTACTTTTCTTTGCTAGACGCTAATACCGCTATATTATCTGCAAATCTAAGCATATCAAATTTTGTCACTGCATAGCAATTCCAAATGTCTTCCTGCATTTGACAGTATTCATCGCCTCTTTAATGCACAAGTTAAAAATTAATGGTGATAAGGCACTTTCCTGGCTTACCCCTTTCCTGATATTTACTTCTCTACGTTCTTGCTCTAATTCTATTACCGCTGTTTGCTCTTTGTTTAAGCGATATACTATCCATCTATCCTTAAAAGTCATTCTAATCTTTTTGAGTATTTCGAACATTTTTTCCATTTTCCATTGTGGAATGCTTTTTCCAGATCTACAAACTCTATACACGTTCTCTTCTTTTTTTTGTTATTTTCTTCATTATCACCCTCAGCGCTAAAAAGCCACCCGTGTTCCCTGTTTCGCCTAAACCCAAATTGATCTTCTCCTAGTATTCTTTCAGCTCGTTTTTCCATTCGTCTTTGTACACTTCTAGTTAATATTTTTGACACGTGTGCTGTCAAACATATTTTCGAAAATTTTCACATCTATCAGCGCTTCTCCTTTTTTGGTTTAGTTACTATGATGTTACGTTTGAAATCTTTGGGTATCTCGCCTGTCTCATACATATAGCTTACAAGTTGGAAGAGACGTTCTGTTACCGTTTGTCCAGCGGCTTTTACAGTTTCTGCTTGCACCTTATCTGTACCTAGCGCCTTACCATTTTTTTAGACCATTTAATACTAATTCAAACTCATCTTTAAGTATAGGATATCCCAAGTAATCATTTTCAATGTCTGATTCCTGTTCTAATGCTGTTAGTTCATCTCCTGCATATTAATTGCCAATATATTCTTGCCGTTTAACCACTTTCTCTACATTTTCCCTTACATTTTGCTATATGATTTTATATCCCTAAAATTCATTCTAATTAGTTTGTATGCTTCGTCCGTCTTTTCTACTTCCCTCTTAGTTTCTAGCTTTTTGTACTTTTCATCAATCCATTGTTCTTTAGCTTTCCTGTATTTGTGAATAATTTCCCATTTTATGGTTTTGTATCTCTGTTTTTCTGTTTCGTTTGATCTATTTTTGTTTTTTCGTCTTTCTTTTATTAAATTTAGGATATCCTTTGTTATTCAGGGTTTCTTATTTTTTTTTTATGTATACCCCAGAATATCTCGCCGCTATATGTAAGTTGAATTTTATGTTATTCCATTCTGTTTCTGCTTCCTTAGTATCAGAAAATTTTCCCCATATCTTTCAGTAATTCATTTGCTTTCTTTTCAAATCGTTCGTGGATATCTCTATCTTTTAGTTTCTGAAAGTCAAAGTGCCTTTTTCTGCTTTGTTTTTTCAAATTTTTAAATCTAGGAGCAGCCCTCATAATTACAATGTTGTGGTCAGTATATATCTGCTTCCAGGTAGCTTCTACAGTCTTTTACTTGATTCCTAAACCGTTGTCTAACAAGAATGTAATCTATTTGATATCTTACTACAGCTCATTGCATCTTCCACGTATATCGTCCTCTAGCATGATGTTGAAATAATGTGTTTGTGATGATTAAATTGTTCTTGTCGCAAAATTCTACCAGCCTATTTCCCCTGTCGTTTCTCGTGCCTAAACCAAATAACCCTGCTACCACTTCATTAAAATCCCCCGTAATTATTAAATTTTCATGTCCTTTTACGTATCTTAGTATGTCTTTGATGTATTTATAGATCGCTTCTACCTTTTTGTCACTGTAGTTAGAGGTGGGCATATATACTTGTATTATTACTGTATTTACCGGTCTTGATTCTAATCTAACCGAGTACTCTTTCGTTCTTTTGTAAGTAATTTTCTACACAATGTCCTATCTTTTTTCGTATATCTATCCTCACACCCGAATTTTCCTCCTCTTCTCTTGTATGAATTACCCTGAAGTCTCCACTCCAAAAATCCCCCGCCTCTGGTCTCCGAACTTCGCTGATCCTTACTATGTCTAATGCTAACCTATCCATTTCAATTTTTAATTTCTCTAGCTTACCTACTTGCCTCATACTTCTGACATTCCATGCTCCGACTCGCAGAATGTTACAGACTCTTTTTCTAAATTTTCTGATAACATTTTCCAAAGTAGTCCTCTCCCGGAGATCCAACTGGAGGACTATTTTAACTGGCGGCTCCGTGGCGTAGTTAATATGTGTTTTTTTTTACAGTTGCAATATTGTTATTTCAACATAAATAAGTTACATTACTAATAAATACATGCACTGCATTCTCAATACCAATATCTTCCCGCGGAACCGCAATTAAGCATGACTTCACGAGAAGTGGTTGTAGCTCATACGCTCTTCTTTGAAGATTCGATTATATAGAATGAGTAGTTTGTTGTTCCATTATATGTGTGTGTGTGTGTGTGTGCGTGCGTGCGTGCGTGCGTGCGTGTGTGTGTGTGTGTGTGTGTGTATGTGCGTGTGTGCGTGCTTGGGTGCGTGCGTGCTTGCGTGCGTGCGTGCGTGCGTGCGTACGTGCTTGCGTGCGTGCTTGCGTGCGTGCGTGCGTGCGTGCGTGCGTGCGTGCGTGTGTGTGTGTGTCTGTGTGTGTGTGACTACTACGCCCAAGGTCCCGGGTTCGAATTCCGACACAGTCCGCTTGAAAAATGTTAGGAGAGCATTTTTCACAAAAATACACTCTCGTTTGGATGAGAGGTAAAATGGAGGTCCTGTGTGTGAGTGTTGTCACGCACGTTAAAGATACCTACCTTTCTTGGAACAGCAAGGGTTCGGCAAAATTCCAAATTTTCCAGGTAAAAAAAACTCGCTTCCTGGCAAATGTAGTACCTTCGGGTGGAGCATTGGAAAATCACATGTAAGGACTATTTTAACTCGGGAATTTTTTACCCCAGAGAATGCCATCACCTTTAATAACAATTTAAGTACACTGTGTACTTGAGAGGTGATGTGGTGGTTTCCCGTTGCCTTCCACATCGCAGTAATGTGTCTTAAAATGCCTATGGTCTCTGCTATTCTAAGTACCGGAAAAGCTGCTGCCCTCTTTCGGGAACCTGTCTTAGTCTGGTTCCTCACTAAAGACCTGCACTAATTTGGGTAAACCTATAGTTCGGTTTTTTAGATCACCGGAACTTTGAAGCCGTTTTACCTGATCTAGTAATTTAGAAACTTCTTCAAGGTGCAGGTCCATTCGGAACGGAACTTTCTAACTAGCACGGCATTTTTTAGACTCCTTTTTTTTTGTTGCGGTACTCTGTGCGGACTATTTTCGTTGCGTACGTTATTTTTTCTTGTCCGCACGGTTTACCGTAACAAAGAATTAACGGCAATTAATTGAAAGTAAGCATCCTGTCGACGCGTTTTCGCCTTAATTGTGGCGCATCATGGCAGGAATAGCAGTTTGTGATATTTAACGTAGATATCTTTGATACTCCTGTCCTGATGAACCTCAACTAGGGCGAAACCCATTGACAGGATGCTTATTTTAAGCCAGCTGCCATTTGTTTTTTTTACTTTGTATTAACTTAAGACTCATTAGGCTTCTTTCAGATCAATTTGCATATGCAAAATAAAAATCTAAACTAACAAAACGTTTATAAATGATAAGTACGCATTTTTTTTAAACTATGTTTGCCGTCTATCTTGCGTATTGCATCTACAATTTTAGAGATAAGCATCCATTCCATGGAAGGATCAATTACACGTAACATGTGCAACAGTGAAATTTGTAGCTTTTCAAGATTATTGTTTTAAAGTCCCTTAACGGGCCTTAAATTATCAATAATCGCAGTGTGTAACACGTAATAAATTTTTGGTAGAGTATTAAATTTATAAATGTTTAAAATTTCAAATATTCTTAGTATAAGCACAGATTATCCATCTCTTAGAGGTGGATAATCTGTGGTATAAGCGGCTATCCTAGATTTACTATAACCTCACACGTCTTTCTTGGCAGATTTTTTGACGAGCGTCTCACGGCAGAAATGACGCGGCTGCAATGACAGTTGTAGACAGATTGAGGTTACTTAATTTTTTTGTTTACATATAGTGAATAAGATCTATGAAAATTACCTATTAATTTTTGTTTATCGTGTTATTTGTAAACGAGGAGTAAAAAATGAATACGTGCCAAGATTGTGGTTTTGAGTTTACAAAAAAAAAGAATTTAATGCCCTTTAAGAAAGATTCATGATTTTGAATATACGAAACCAGTTACTTTAACTAGTAAATTTTTGTGTGATACACGTGGCAAATCCTTTACCAGTAAATCAACTTTAAGTCGTCATTGCAGAACTGTTCATAAAAGTATTCCAATAATTCTCAACTCGTCAAGAATCAAGTGCTTTTATGAAAATTGTACAACACATCTAAAGGGATATAAAAAACTTCGACAACATTTGGCAAATGAACATCAAATTGAAACTAAACTTAATCAACTACATTTTAATTCACAATTAGGTTTGAAGATTATTATGCAAAGTGTTAATTATATACTAATTTTATTCTGTTTAGCAGAGTTCAAAAACTGGAAAGACCAAAAACAGGAAAAACGTTTGACAATGTATATACTTCACACGTCAGCTAAATTATTGTCTGATGGCACCAAAAAGGAGTACTATAATTGCCATCAATCGTACAACTACATTCCAAAAGGCAAGGGTTTTAGAAGCTTAAAAAGCACAGGCACTAATAAAATTGGAAGTGTTTGTCCCTCAAGAATGGAAGCGACGATAAAGAACGATGGGTCTGTTGCAGTAGACTTCTGAACAACTCATGTTGGACATACCAACGATATTGGTCGAGTTTTTTTAAGTAAAGAGAGTAAAGCAGAAAATGCAGGTATTTTCGAACATAAAGTTCTAGTTTAAAATTTTACAGTTGATGTGTTTCGGGAAAATTTAAGGAAGGTGTTACATTTCAACATATATTGGATGATGTTCGTGATTCTGCCTTAAAACAAGAAAATTTGCTGAATATTTTCATAATAATTATGCAAATCGTCCAACATCTGGGCATATTGCTATCGATTGGGTTTAGGAATAAACACTAACATGTATCTTGAATCGATGCACAAAGATCGGAAAGTAAAACGTTTGTACAAAAGCATTAATGCAGTAATGAAAATTGCTCGAGATAGCTTGTTTAAACGTATAATTAAACTTGCAAAGAATACTTCCAAGAACAAAAATAGAATTAAACAAAGTCATAAAGCAAGGATAACAATTACATCAGATTTTATTAGACGTCTGGAAAATGATAAGGGTTATTTTGTAACGTCGTCCACTTGCGCTTTTCAACAGTATCAAGTTACCAGAGTAGATGAAGCCTGTGAAGGTTCATGCCTAAGTTGTACAAAGTGCAGCATATGTGTTCATACATTTCAATGCACCTGTATTGACAACATGATAAAGCTTAACATTTACAAACACATACATGCTTGTGCGATACAGTTTTACAAATCGAATCTTGACATTGCCACACCTTTGCATATTAGTAACATTAATGAACTTTGCAGCAGTAATATTTTACATGAAACAAAATCCTCAAAAAATGATGTTATTAAAAAAAGCTGAGCTAATAATATGCCTATGTGAGAATGCTTCGTTAACTGACGACGAACATCTGGGTATAATGAGGCAATTTGATAAAATCATTGACACATTAAATAAAGGAAAATCTATTGATCTAAAAACTACAGAGGAGATTAATATTAATAAAAAAGTTGAACATCAGGTGCGGCTTTTTTCAACAAAGAACAAATCAACAAGGAATAATGATCTTAAAAAGCCTACCCTAACAGAAGAAATTTTTATTAGGGATGGTTTGGTTACTAACTCAAACATTAATGTTCATACAAGATCTGATCATACATCACCTGATTTTATGTTAAGATAAGACAGTGTATTACCTCAGTAGAAAGTAGGTTTAATTAACGCTAAAACTTATAAGGTTAGATTTTGTTCTTCTTTCTCTTGTTTGGGAATAAAATCCGATGGGGAAACCACTCGCAGAAATACATGTACAAATTACTGGAAATCATTACAATCTCAGCGATTTTGATGGGAAATCTACAAGTACGCGACTAATCTAATTTAATCCTCAGTTCTCACTTTGTTTTATCAGTGTTACAAGCGCTGGTAAGTTATTGTAATTTCGTCAATTCTGTCGGATTGAGTGTTTTTAAATTTACAGTGCAGTGTTTTAGTTTTACTTTTAGTCGGAGTACCAAAATAATCTTAATTTTCTACCTTGTGTTTTTACATATTTTAGTCGACTGACAGTGCAAACAAAATTCTCGACAAAATAAAATTAGTTTCTTTCTTAATTAATTTAGGTATTTATTGAGAATGTATATGGGTACAACGTGTTCACTTTTTAAAAAATAAAAATACAATTTTTGAAACCTCAAGCCTCTATTACTATTATTAAACACATTTCACTCAAGTAATTAATAATTTTCAAATTAAATTAAAGGAATACCAGCAAACTACCTTTAAACTGCATATTGACATAAGTACGAAAGATACCTAAAATAGCAACAAGTTAGTACAAAATACCAAGTTGTTTACATACAAGAGCTAGCATATATAGATAACATTCGTGTAAAGTTAATTTCCTTTATTGCACTGAATTTAACTTCTTTTTTATCCATAGTTGGTTGCTTATAGAAACTGGTCTCTTATATTCAAATCATGAAATTTTCTTAAGTGGCCATACAAAGTTTTATTTTACGTAAATTCAGAACCACAATCTTTGCAAATATTCATTTTTTACTCCTCCTATATAAATGAGAGAAACAATCAATTTAACATTAACACAGACTTCATCTAATTTATGTAAACAAAAAAATTAATTAACCTCAATTTGTCTCAACGTCATTGCAGCCGCGTCATTACTGTCGCGAGACGCTCGTATTTTTGACACTGTTGCGTATAATACTCTAAAGTCTAACTTTACTTGTCTCCCCTTATTTAACCTTCATTGTAATATCCGTTACATCTAACCTTACATAAACACAAATCAAGAAGGCTGCTTACTAATCTATGCTAATAATGAGTAACAATTTCAAGTACGTTTGAGTCAAGTTTGAGTACGCGATTATTGATGAAGCAATACAAAATTGGACAGGTTAAAAAATGGAAATCGCGTATTTAAGGGAATTTCAGCATACAAAACAATGTGAACTAGCTTTCCGTTTAAAACTTCTAAATGAAAATGATAGTGTGATACTTGAAGAGGATTTACGATCAGTTCGCCAACTCAGTGACACAGTTGAATCACTAATTCAACATACAAAAAATAAAATTATTAAACTGTTAGGTGATAAAGAGAATATAGAATTAAATATTTTATTGACTAAAGGCAGTAAGAATATAAGCGCTACCACTGTTTGTGCCAATCTTATTAAGGAATATTGCAAACCACTTAGTCCAAAAAAGACAAATAATTTAATTTTACAAGTATGCAGCCAACGTTTTGTAATTCTAGTAAATGCACCTTTAATCAATGCAATTGGTTTACCTAGCGTTGTATACATTGGTTTTCAATTACAAGCCACTAAGTTCAAATCCATGTTTACTGAAAAGCATTGGTGTAAAAATACCTGGTTTACATCTGCAGATAAAGAAGTATGGCATGCGGTTGGCTGCGATTATAAGTATACACCAACTGATAATGATTTGAATAAGTATATAAAATTAAAATGTGTTCCTCACAATGATACACTTGAAGGACCACCCTTTGAAGTAATTTCATCTTCCACAATTCAGAAAATGTGTCCATTACCAAGGTGTCCATTTGAAGACAGGCATAAATTAACGAACAACAGTCTACAGGGCTCTAAGTAAGTTGTATTGTTGTAAATGATTAGTTCTTTAGCTAGCAACAATTTGAAATATCATTAACATATTGACTGATTATGCGGTAGATAAGGTACGCTTTGAGGCTAAAAGACTCTTTCTTGTTTGTGTGAACTTGTTACTCCAATTTGGTATGCAAGCTACACAATTAGTATAAAACTACTCGTATAAGGGCACTAAATGAATGACATCATGAGCACTTGTCGCATTAATATGCTTTACATTTTTATGCACTATACAGGATGAATGAGACCACCCGTATCAGTATTTTTTTAAGGAACAGTTAGTCGTAGAGAGTTGGGATAAAAAAATTTATTATAAAAGTCATACTAAAGAATCGAATGGTGATATTATTATTTCTCGAAAAAGTCAGCATCACGAGTAGTTTTGTCCACAATGTCCAGAACTCCAAAATCCTAAATGGCCCCATAAGTCGAAAAACGTATTGTTCGAAAGATCGTTAAAAAAGAAGAAAGTTTTGTAGGAAAATTTATTTTACTACTATCACCCCTTTTAAGTAATATTCGATTAAAGTTATTAAATTTGGAATTCGTTGTTAACAAACAAAATTGAAAGTCGGCTTTTAAAATCTAGTTACCGAATTAAACAATGTTACAAACACGTTTTAATGTCAATAATTCCATTTGTTGTATTAATCTATCGTCAAATCACCCATTGTTTAAATTGATAACTTGTTGTTGGTGAGTAATATCTGTTTGGGGACAGATTAAAGTTAAAAGTGAATTCCGTTAGAAAGTGAATTAACTTAACTTAATTAGTGAAATTATGACTTTTTCAAATTTAGAAGCTTTCGACATGTTAATGGTTTTGGAAGAATGCAGAAAAAATTACAGAACGGCTGAAAGAAAGTATGCTGAAAGATATCCTCATCATGCCCATCAATCCTTCAATGTTTTTCAGAGATTGGCAGCACGTATTTGTACCACAGGGCAGGTGCAACCAACGTACAATCGTAGAAATAGAATTACAAGACAGGTACGTAATGACAAGGAACCTGATATTCTCGCTGCAGTAATTGTTGATCCGCATATTTCAACAAGATCACTTGCAAGAGATTCTGGAATTATCCAATACTCTGTATGCACAATTTTGAGGGATCACAAATTCCATCCATATCACATGCACATGCACCAAGAATTAAGTGAGAATGATTTTCAAGGTCGAGTCATTTTTTGTAATTGGTTACTAAATAAAGGTCCCCACTTTCCTAGGAGAGTTTTATGAACTGACGAAGCTAGTTTTAAACGCACCGGAGAAGTCAATATTCACAATGTGCATTACTGGTCGCAAACAAATCCTCACTGGCTACAAACTATTAACAATCAACATCTTTGGAGTGTTAATACGTTGTGTAGTATTCTTGATAGATCTATCATAGGCCCTTATATTTTCGAAGGAACTCTGAATGAAATACGATATGCCGAGTTTTAGGTAACGACTTTATCGACATACTGGAAAATGCCTCTCTTTTAATGCGAGCAAGAATGTGGTTTCAGCAAGATGGCTGCCAAGCTCATTTTTCCATAGTTGCCAGGGACATGATAAATCAACTATTTCCTAATAGATGGATTGAATTGAATTGAAACGTCTTTATTATTAAACTAAATATACATTATAAAATATAAAGTTTTGATACAAACTGCATCAAGCACGATTAGGGCCATTAGGCCCTGTCTTACACCTAACATGCATACAGCTGTACTCTTGAATAAGGTAAAAGAAAATAAATAAATAATAAAAAAATCACTACACACACGCACACACCCTCACACAAACGCACCCTACACCCCACACATGCACACACAACACACACATGCACACACAACTCTCTCTCACACATACAAACCCATGCACACGCTCATCGAGCATCAGTTTAGGAAAATGCACTTGCCTCTACACCTGAAAGTTTAAAAGATGTTCCTGCAAGAGTGGATTGGATGGAGATGGATTGGCAGAGGAAGTACAGTGGTGTGGCTGCCAAGATCACCAGATTGTACGCCTCCAGATTTTTTTCTTTGGGGTCGGATCATTGTTTATAAAGAAAAACCAGCAACGAGAGATGATATGAAGCTGAGAATTCGGAATGCTTGCCTTTCATTAAGTAATGAAGAAATACTTAGAGCCACTGATAGTGTAACTAAAAGAGCTCAACAGTGTTTAGAAGTAAATGGAAGACATTTTGAACACTTGTAACTTTTCAATTTTGTTTGTTAACAACGAATTTCAAATTTAATAACTTTAATCGAATATTACTTAAAAGGAGTGGTAGTAGTAAAATAATTTTTTCTACAAAACTTTCTTCTTTTTTAATGATATTTAGAACAATATGTTTTTCGACTTATGGTGCCATTTAAGATTTTGGAGTTCTGGACATTGTGGACAAAACTCGTGATGCTGACTTTTTCGAGAAATAATAATATCACCATTCGATTCTTTAGTATGACTTTTATAATACATTTTTTTATCCCAACTCTCTACGACTCATCGTTCCTTAAAAAAATACTGATACGGGTGGTCTCATTCACCCTGTATATAAATTAAAAGTTGAAAATTGGATCACCCCATCATCTAATCTAATCCGTGGAGTTCTGTGGCCAAAACATATTTGCTCAATAGTTCTGACGATTAAGCTTGGCTGAAAACATTTTATTGTCAAAAAACTCGACCGCGAGTGGTATACATGTATAACATTAAGATATTGTCGGACTAACAGCGTTGACTAAATTAAAATATTTATTCGGTAGTTCTGATCGCATTAAAGCATAATCAAAACAGTTCTAGCGAATATGGATGCGAAATCGTGTCCAAAAAAGGTCTAACGTCCTTATACCGCCGCGCACTGTATACATACACATATTCCTGTGAGATGCTGACCGATTTCGAAGAGTTTTGACTAAACTAAAATATTTTTTTGGTAGTTCTGATCGCATTAAAACATAACCGAAACAGTTCTAGCGAGCATCGATGCGAAATCGTGTCCAAAAAATTCTAACATCCTTATACCGCCGTGCACGGTATACATACACGTACTCCTGTGAGATGCTGACCGATTTCGAACAGTTCTGACTAAACTAAACTAAAATATTTTTTCGGTAGTTCTGATCGCATTAAAACATAATCGAAACAATTCCAGCAAGCATCGATGTGAAATTGTGTCCAAAAATTCTAACATCCTTATATCGCCGTGCACGGTACACATACACGGACTCCTGTGAGATGCTGACCGATTTTGACGAGTTTTGACTAAACTAAAATATTTTTTCGGTAGTTCTGATCGCATTAAAACATAATCGAAACAATTCTAGCAGGCATCAATGCGAAATCGTGTCAAAAAAATTCTAACGCCCTTATACCGCCGTGCACGGTATACATACACATAACCCGTGTGAGATGCTGACCGATTCCGAAGAGTTCTGACTAAACTAAAATATTTTTACTCTAGTTCTAATCGCAGTAAGGCATAATCAAAACAGTTCTGGCCAGCAGTGATGCGAAATCATGTCCAAAAAAATCCTAAGGTCATTATACACGATTTCGCATCAATGCTTGCTAGAACTGTTTTGATTATGCTTTAGTGCGATCAGAACTACCGAAAAAATATTTTAGTTTAGCCAGAACTCTTCGAAATCAATCAACATCTCACAGGAGTGCATGTATGTGTACCGTGCGCGGCGGTATGACGTTAGAATTTTTTTGGACACAATTACGCATCGATCCTCGCTAGAACTGTTTTTGTTATGGCTTCAGTAAAATGTAAACGCTTAATGTTACTGTTAAGACTGTCTATGCGCTCTCTCTAATAGACTTTAATTCTAGTGTGCGCATCTGTCATATAAAAATAATAATAACAATCTGTTTCTGACATTACAAATAAAAAAATCATAGAAGTTGTTACATTATCAGCTTGGTTTTTCACACTACTAAAGCGGCTAAGATGACTGTATAATATCTTACCAATATTAAATATTCTAACTAATTTACCTAAACTACAATATTGAGCAACTAGAACTGAGATGCTTGTGTGCATGACGCTTCGGTGTTCGATTGTAAGTCTTTCTACTAGAGCGGCGACAATCGTGCAGTATGGAAAGCATCCAAATGAAAACAGTTTTGATTATACTTTAGTGCGATCAGAACTACCGAAAAAATATTTTAGTTTAGCCAGAACTCTTCGAAATCAATCAACATCTCACAGGAGTGCATGTATGTGTACCGTGCGCGGCGGTATAAGGACGTTAGAATTTTTTTGGACACGATTACGCATAGATCCTCGCTAGAACTGTTTTTGTTATGGCTTCAGTAAAATGTAAACGCTTAATGTTACTGTTAAGACTGTCTATGCGCTCTCTCTAATAGACTTTAATTCTAGTGTGCGCATCTGTCATATAAAAAAAAAATAATAATAACAATCTGTTTCTGACATTACAAATAAAAAAATCATAGAAGTTGTTACATTATCAGCTTGGTTTTTCACACTACTAAAGCGGCTAAGATGACTGTATAATATCTTACCAATATTAAATATTCTAACTAATTTACCTAAACTACAATATTGAGCAACTAGAACTGAGATGCTTGTGTGCATGACGCTTCGGTGTTCGATTGTAAGTCTTTCTACTAGAGCGGCGACAATCGTGCAGTATGGAAAGCATCCAAATGAAAACAGTTTTGATTATACTTTAGTGCGATCAGAACTACCGAAAAAATATTTTAGTTTAGTCAGAACTCTTCGAAATCGATCAACATCTCACAGGAGTACTCGTCTCAATCTAAGATGCAAGAGGCTCTAACAGACCTAAATGCACTATTCGAAACCTTCAAAAGTGAATTTATGCAAGCAGCTACAATTAAATTATCTTCAGCTCATGTTCTGATGTCTAACAATGAACCTACCATTTCATATGCCAGCAAAACAAAATCGGAACCAGTTTTAGTCATAAAGCCGGTTGATACACAACAAAGCAAGAACACTAAATCTGAAATTAAAGAAGTAATAAATCCGATTGAAATTGGTATCAATATCTCCAAAATTCGTGAGGCATCTAAAGGAAGTGTTGTCATAGGATGCAAAAACCAATCTGATAGTAAATTGCTGCAAAATAAGATTGTTGAAAAGTTGGGAAACAAGTATAATATTGAGGCTCCCAATCTTAAGAAACCTAAAGTTAGGATTGTTAATATTGACAGTGATGATGTAACCATGGACAGTGACGCTATTACAGAAACTATCATCAAACAAATAAGCTACAATTTAAAGATGGCAGTTTTCACCTAAAAGTTCTAAAGGCTTTTGAAAATGAAATGGCAAGAAATTCTATAGTAATTGTTGAGGCAGATCCAGATACACACAATCTCTTGCTGAAGATGGGTATAGCTGCAATCGGCTGGTCGATGGGAAGTATTTACAATCATATACATGTACAATGCTATAAATGCTTGAAATTCAATCATGTCACTCAAGATTGCAAATCTGAAATTACGTGCTCATTGTGCTCTGAAAATCATAATTACAAAAATTGTACATCTAGCCTTTGCAAATGCTCAAACTGTGCCTATGCTAAATCTAAGCTAAACATGGTCATTGACGATAAGCATTCCGCTGTAGACAGAGATTGTACATGTTACCTACAAGCAATGAAGAAAGAAACTGCAAAGATAGAACACAATTCTCAAATATAGCAATCAATCCACAATAAAGGCCAATCTTGTCGGCCTCTTTGTTTGTGTCTTATAAATATAAGGTCCATTATCCCTTGCTTTGATGAGTTTGTTGCATTCTTTTCATTGCACGACTTGGAGATAATCGGCATAACTGAAACTTGGCTTTCACCAGATTTTCTGTCAGACCTTATACAAATTAATGGGTATAACCTAATTAGAGCAGATCGGCCTACTCGCGGTGGTGGCCTATGTTTCTACATTAGAAGTGACTTACATTTCAATGTGATTAATCTGGATTACATCGAACATCCAATTCTGGAGCAACTCTGGATTAGCATTAGGTTAAACAAGTTAAATATTTTCGTTGGCATTATCTACATGCCTCCTAGCATAAGCTTAGCATGTTTAAGTGATCTTGAACTTGTTTTAGCTAACCTAACTAGTGCAGCTGAAAATTTAATCCTCTAGGGCGATACTAATATTAATTTAACACGCAATGACTCCAATAGTGTAAAATTAACCACATTATTCGAAATTTTTGGTCTTGTGCAACATGTGGGAGAACCTACTCGAGTGACTGGTACTTCCATTACTTTGATTGATATCGTCTGCTCTTTGTCTCACATTGGAATAACCTCCTGCAAAATCTTGGACGTAAACTTCTTGAGTGATCATAGAGCGGTTCTTTGTGATTTTAATATCAATGTTTAAAATTCATCTCCAGTTACCTTCACCTACCGAAACTTTAAGTACTTTGATCTAAACGAATTTGCCCTCGATGCCAACCAAGTTCAGTGGGGCCACGTCAAAAAATTGTCCAACATTGATGACAAAGTACACTTCATTAATGATGCAATCACATCTCTCATCGATTTACATGCTCCACTCCGCATTATACAAATCAGGAAAAATACACCGCCTTACATAACACCCACCATTAAGCTGATGATAAAAACCCGAAATGCGGTATATAGACAATTCCTGAGAGCTAATACCACTGCTAAGTACCTCTGCTACAAAGAACTGCGAAACTTTATTAACTCTGCGATTAGATACGAGAAAAAATCCTGCTTAGAAAATCAGTGTAAAATCAATACTCACAACCCTAAGCAACTATGGAATCTTTGATAAATGTCAAATCCACCCACGAAACAAACCAGAGATATCAGTTACAATCCAAAACCCCGATGATGTCAATGCATCCTTCATCTCATTGATCCCCCACCTATCTGCTTCACAGGAACTTCTAGACAGCTACTATACACTATCCTCCGCCGCTACTGAAAAACTGTTTACTTTCAACACAGTAAGTTGCAGTGATGTTGAAGGCGAATAAAATCCAATGCTCATGGTTCAGATGGAATTACTCGTACAATGCTAATACTAGTTCTGTCGTATTCCATTGATATCATCACCCACATTATCAACGATTCCTTACAAAACAGCTGCTTTCCATTAATTTGGAAAAATCTATAGTTGTGCCTATTGCAAAGAAAAATTTAGCATCCACGTGTGGTGATCGTCGACCTATTAGCATTCTGCCTGTTTTATCTAAAGTCATCGAACAGATTGTGTACAGTGAATTGGTAACCCACGTCTCTACTAATATGGTATTGCCTCAACATCAATCTGGGTTCCGTGCTGGTCACAGCACTACTACTGCAGTTGCTAAAGTTATTTCTGATTTAGTGCATATGATCGATCAATCCAAAGTTACATACCTGATACTTCTAGATCTGAGCAAGGCATTTGATGTCATTAATCATGCACTTTTAATTGCCAAACTTTACTATTATGGACTAAGAGGTTCCTCACTTGACTCGTTTACTAACTATCTTGATAGTAGATATCAATCTGTGAAACTATGTGGCAAGTGCTCTGAATTTCTGGGTGTTTCACAAGGTGTACCACAGGGAAGCATACTTGGACCACTACTCTTTGCAATTTTCACTGCTGATCTTCCTTCAATACTGCTCATGGAATGTAATTATCACATGTATGCAGATTATATCCTGCTATATATCTCAAATGATGCTTCTCAGACCAATGACACCATTGAACGTCTAAATAACAATCTCGACTTTGTCAACAGTTGGCTTACCAAAAATGCGTTGATCTTAAATGCAACCAAAACTATTGTACTGTGCGTTGGTTCCAACAAATCCTGTGCTAAATCTCAATCACTACGTGTATTAGATATGGTACTACTATTGAAGTGAAAAATTGTGTCAAATACCTGGATGTATTTATAGACTCCTACCTGAAATTCGACAAACGCTTGCACAACAAAATTAGAACTTGCTACTTTAAAATATGATCACTACACAGGTATAAGCACTACCTGACGTCAAGCATAAAATGGAAGCTGTGCAATAGTCTAGTCCTATGCCATCTAGACTACTGTAATGTAGTCTACTACAACTTTCTCTTACTTCAGCTAAAACATAGGATACAGGTCATGCAAAATATATGCTTCAGATTTGCCTACAATACTCCTTATAAGCAGCGCATAACTCCGTTCTATAATGCTAACCACTTACTGAAGTATGACAAAAGAGCCGAATTGTCACTGGCAGTCTTTATTTATACTTTAATTGTTTCTAATAAACCAGTATACTTATTTAGTCTGCTAACTCCAAGATCTACTGCTCACAACTTAAACCTTAGGACTATTGATTACCTCAGCATACCTGCACACTCAACTTCTAAATTTAAATGTGGTTTTATATATATGGCTCCTTGTTTATATAATAGATATAAAGGATTATTTAGTAGTAAAAACAAAAACAGGTTTTATAATGAACTGTTATGCCTTCTCTCAGCTCAACAACAAATTTTTTAACTATTGTAATTCTAGTTATTATGCTTTTACCATGTACGACTTGCTTTGTTTTATGTTCATTTTGGTGGAATTGAAAATCAGCGTGCTGAATTCCTACCATTTGGTATTACCAATAAAGTTAATTTGAATTTGTATGTGTACCGTGCGCGGCGGTATAAGGATGTTAGAATGTTTCTGGACACGATTTCGCATCAATGCTCGCTAGAACTGGTTTGATTATGCTTTAATGCGATCAGAACTACCGAAAAAATATTTTAGTTTATTCAAAACTCTTCAAAATCGGTCAGCATCTCACAGGAGTACGTGTATGTATACCGTGCACGGCGGTATAAGGACGTTAGAATTTTTTGCACACGATTTCGCATCGATGCTCGCTAGAACTATTTTGATTTGCTTTAATGCGATCAGAACTACCGAAAAAATATTTTAGTTTAGTCTGAACTCTTCAAAATCAGTCAGCATCTCACAGGAGTGCATGTATATATATACCGTGGCACGGCGGTATAAGGACGTTAGAATTTTTAGGACATGATTTTGCATCGATGCTCACTAGAACTGATTTGATTATGCTGTAATGCGACCAGAACTACCGAATAAATATTTTAGTTTAGTCAGGACTCTTAGAACTCTGACAACATCTCAGTGTTATACACGTATACCATTGCGGTCGAGTTTTTGACAATAAAATGTTTTCATCCAAGCTTAATTGTCAGAACTATTGAGGAAATGTGCTTTGGCCATAGAACTCTAGGGATTATACCTCCCCTGAGTTCGAATGTTCGAAATACGGTGAGATGCTAAAATGCGTTTTTGGAAGTTAGCATCTCATTTGTAAAAATTCAATTTTTACGGTTAATTTGACGGAACTATTGGTAAAACTTATCAAGAAGTGTAGAACTATGCTGGATGCAAGTAAATATGAAGTTGTTTTATGAGATGCTGATAGTTGAGATGCTAACTTCACACACGTCATGGTTGTATAGAGCATTAAATTCTTAAATTTGGTCATACTCAGAACAGATGGGAATCTCGTAACAAAATAAAGGTGGACCAGCCAACTACAGTGGTGTGGGTGTGGGTTCCTATATAAACAATTAAAGAAATAGAACAAAAATCGAATAATTTACCAAATAACTAAATGCAACTTCAAGCTGCGTTACCAATGACACTTACTTTGAAAGGTTTTCAAACTGTCGAAAATTATAGGCCCCAACCTGTCTACTCTAGTCCAGTCTAGTGAGAATCCCTTAGACGACAAGTATTCATGGTGATTTTAATTATGTTGACCTCCTGGTGAAATGGATTTCTTTTTACAAAATGCTACCTATCTGTTTAAACAAATAAAATAACAAAATTCAAGTTACTGCGTGACCTAAATCCATTTTACGATAACATTATTGCATCCAGTAAATAGGTATTCGTAAAAGTTTTAAAGTTACTTACATCAATTTAGACATCAGCAACATAACGATATTCCTGTAAATAAAAACCCGCACAAGGCATAAAATTTCATAATCAGTTTATATTCAATTAACCATAACCTTGGTGTTTCGCTATAATAATTTACAACACATTTCCAATTTTTAATTAAAATTTGCAATGTCCAGGTTTTATATATATAAAAACTTAACACTTGTTACATACAGTTTTGGTCCCAAAAATAAATTCTAGCCAGTAATCTACGAAAAACTCCATGAAATACCCCTCAAAAATTCTGTTTTAGTAAAGTAACGAAAACCACAACTGTACTAACAAAAATGGTTGCCGACTAACTCAGTGGGATGGGTGGTGTAAGTGTTTGAAGGGGATTCTAGAATGCTATTGTGTGTGAAATGTGTCCTAGTCGTGAAGTACCTTGGACACCACCTAATCTAGAAGAACAGGGGTTTCTAGGAAAAGTTCCAGAAAGAACAACAACAGGATGCCAAAACCTGAGATCAGAAAAGTGATTCTAACCTAAAATTCACATGAGAAATAATTAAAGACACTTGTTAAAACAAACAAAACAAATGTTAACCATAGGAACATTAAAACTGCTAGCTGAAAGGAAGGTTTTTAAAATCAAATGTTAAATTAGTGAATTTTAGTCACACCTCTCTAGGTAATTGCAAAATGATTTATAACAATAAAACTGGAACCTTCAGATTAATTGTGAAAAACACAACAATGTTTTCATTAAAAGTTACATGAGACATTCTTAAGCAAAAATTAAGTATACTAAAAATTATTCAACTTAATGGAAAACGTTTTCAGTGAACATGATACTATCTAAATTCTTAATCCAGTGACAATTAAAAATATTCATTCATTTACAGTAACTGTGGTTATAGTTTCAGAATTTTTATCATAAATACCTGACAAATAATTTGTGTCTGTAAATAACTCGGACACCACTAAGAGCCTTTATCTTCTGGGTGTATTTTGTTTTTACCAAATTCTCTTGCGATTTTGAAAGAAAAACTAGTAGATATTCTGACACAACATGCTTTTATCCAACATGGAGTCGTCAATTTAATGGGAATCAAGGTGTTTCTAAAATTAAAAGTAACCAACCTGGTAGGGTATTATCCAAACTTCAATGAATAACTGCCTTAATCAGTTCGATACCTTCTTTAAGATAAACTAACCTACTCAAGTTGCATGTTATTTCTTTGGATGTTGAAAACAAAGCGCTTAACCAAAAAGCATTTTCTTCCATAAAACGATTCGGGATATCTGTTTTATAATTCAGTAAAAGATAAAGATGTAGAATACCATTTAATGATAACTTTAGAACAGTTAATACGAGGTTCGTTAATTGACCCGCCAACCTGCCATTTCATGGTGTCTCTCAAAACTGTAGATTTATTTTTTGTACTGCCAACTTAAAACTAGATATGTTCCAAAATTATCCCAAACATAACATTTTCCCCTTTCGTATTAAGATCTAGTTTTTAGGAAGCTTTATAACTCTACCAAAAAGAGTTTTAGTAAGAGAGGGGGTGGGTGAGGAAGTTGAAATTAGGTTTTTACTTGAGCAAGGACTAATAGCATTCGGATTTAAAGTGGGATCCACAATTGTTTCAGACTTACTTTCAATTTCCCTTACATGAATTCAATCAGGTGAACCACCGATTGTGGGCACAGCTTTTGGTATGAGGTATGATTACATTTTCAAATATGCTAACATTTGGTGACACACTGGCGCTCGGCACTACATTGTGTTTGTTCACAACTGTTACGTGCCAATAAATTGGCACTAAACATTCCCTAGTTTTATCTTTGATGTGCGGAAGTTTTCGCGCCTTAAAATTCAAAAAACTTGGTGCGCGTATTTCCGTCACGTCAAAAGTGGGTTGGGCGAATAATTTCGCGCCGACGCGTGAAAGGACAGAAAAGTGGGGTTTTTCCGATGGGCTATGTAATGTGGCTTTTTGCCTCGGACCTTCGTGAAGAGCGGTTTTGTTCAGGTATCGTATCGTGTCTTTATCTTTATCTATGTAGATTTCCTTGCCTTGCTTATCTGTTTGTCGCCCCTTATACCTGGTTTTCCTTGTTCATTCCCTACATAGGTAGGAGACAATTTGTCGCAACCTAGGACGAACCAAGTCCACGACCCCGGGAACAAATTGGAGGCCATGCTCCGCCAACAGCACCGGAACAGTCACCATCTGTAAACTATCTTAAAGCGGGCTCCAACCATTTGGAAGGCGTACCCTCCGTAATTGCCTTAGAAGGGGCCATCAGCAGCTCTGATGGACGTGCTGACGACATCTTTATTTAACCGGAAGGAAGCTGTACCTATTTAGGTAAGTGCCTTGTTTGTTATACTGCATTTCGAACATTTATTTATTGCGTAATTGCGCATTTAATTTGTGCATTGTGTGACGTCATTGACAGATGGGCGTGCCAAAATCTGTACAAAGATTAGCGTTACCAACTGCCGTTGTGTCTAGTAAACCGCGCTTGCGGAGTTGTAATTATGAACTTTTAAAGTGTAAGACAACTTCAGTTTGCACATTATAACCAGACGGTGTGTGTAACTTATAACCACTTATACAAATATCATCTGAATGGACAATTTTAGTATTATTCTCAATTTGTATCAGATAAGTACAGAAACTTAAAACTTTCTTGATGATACCTTTCTGCCATAATTTGGTTAGTTTATTTTTAACAGAAACATTTTCATTTATTTTGTATAATTTAAACTTCTCTCTCGCTGAGCCAATTTTAATACTTCTATTTTTATTGGCAGGCTGGCTTTATTGACTCAAATCTTATTCTTGGTTTCATTTTTATCATGCTTTCAGCCGGTGAGATTCCTGTTACAGTTGAGGCACATTTCAATGCGTAAACAAGAAATTTTGTAATATTTTTAAAATACCTTTCTCCGATATCATTTCACTTTTTTGAGAAAATATGGCTTTTTAAATTCATTTTTTATGGTCTGAATACTACGTTCAACTGCCCTGTTACTCTGTGGGTAGTTGCAACGGTAAATTTTCACTCTGAATTTATCAAGATATTGTTTGTCGTTGAAATATATAATGTTTACCAAACTTAATACCTCTATGTGCAACTTCAGGAAATAATATGTGAAACAACTCAAAAGCACTTACCTCGGCCACTCCTAGTTATGTACTATCTTACGATAACTGATTTAAAGTTGAGAGTGCAGAGTCCTCTTGGTCAGGACGGGTTCATCGGCCTTTGCTTGCACTAAACTACCATTTAAAAAAAATAAAGCTGAGGGAAAACCAAAGCATCTATTGTAAAAAAACGTAAAGCTGACAAGTTCGGTCCTAGTTGAGTTTGAATGTAAAATAGATTAACAAATAATTGATGGCTAATTGCATGCAGTTGGATCACAAAAGCTAGAATTGGAAATATGAATAAATACTTGTTATAAAGAGTATATGTTTAAGTACAAAACAACATTCATATGCACATTATGATCGCAGATATAATACTCGTCCTTGGGAAAAGTAAATATGTTCTTATCTCTAAAATATAGTACCGGTCGTTGGTAGCACTGCTAAGTTGTTCCTCCACAGGATATTGGAAAACGGATAAAAGGAAATCCTCAGGAATCCCTCGTACAACTTCTATTTTCTTTAGGACCCACGACAATGTCCACAAAATCGAACGCAAAAATCCAGCCTTCACAATATATAAATTCCTAATAAAATTTCTCCATAAAGGATTCGATGTTAAAGATAATGATTGCACATAAAATAAGATAAGCTATAAAAAAAGGATACCTAAGAAACATAACAATTAATATTGGTTATTAATCAAATCAAAGGCATACTTACACGCTGCTCACATACAAAGACAAATGATTACTATAAATTCCAGCAAAAATACCGTTTACCAAAATAACTACGTAAATTGGTATATAAAGCTTCAACTAAATAAATCCCAACAAATTACAGTCGGATGACTATTCATAAATTGAATAAACTTAGAAATTTTAGAAGGGTCAGTAAACCATCAAGTCTTTTCTTCTTGAGGATCGAAATTCAA
The DNA here is from genome assembly GCA_036346225.1 of Platerodrilus igneus. Lineage (NCBI taxonomy): Eukaryota > Metazoa > Arthropoda > Insecta > Coleoptera > Lycidae > Platerodrilus > Platerodrilus igneus. The sequence continues at coordinate 9,526,833 of JARFIW010000266.1, read as the reverse complement.
CAAGAGCTAACGGTTATAAAATTTAAATTGACGGTCAAAACTAACCTTGATAGATTAATAAAATATAAACATAGGTGGAACACTTTCGAACTAGTGCTCAAACGTAATATCAAAGTTTTACTAACTTGAATTAAAAATTCTGAATATCGAACGAGTATGTACCTTCAAAAGAATGAAAAATCTGATAGAAAAATAATTTTGTAAATCATTATGAGATCAATACTTCAAATAAACAATCGACAAACATGAATTAGCTTAACAAAACGAAATGCCACTGACTGGATTCCTTCAAACAATCAACTTAACAGAACTGCACGTGATGACCAGGTGTTGCACTGATATCAATATCTAAATTAGAATAAAGAATTTATTAATCTGGAATAAACTTTGAATGTGTATAAATAATGGATGATTCAGAAACGCAATGTTAATCTTAAAATACTGAAATTTCTGTACTACTTTTCCACAACGGCAAGATGACTAGAAAATCACTTTGAATAAATGAAACGAAAATCTTGCAATTGATTTCTTCTACTTGAAAATTAAGAAGCAAATATATTCTAATATTTATTACAAGGACGCCAATAATTTTGTTAATAATAAAAATAAATTATTATTCGTAGATTTTAAATAAGGGTGATTTTCCCTTAATGACGAATACCCAAGTATATTAACTTCAATAAGACTGAAAACAAAACCATCACCTATATTACATGTACTAAATCTTAATTAGTAAAGGTACAAATACAATAAAATTTATGACAGCAAAACTCTACAAAATTGACTGTCATATACTGCCGTCCTAAGAAAGAAGCCCGTAGCTCTGATTTTTGTGAAAATTGAGATTTTGCTACAAGCTTACAGATAGACTAACAATTTATGATTTTACAAAGCTTAAACACCGTATCTCTCGTAGTTTAAGAGAAAACGTAACATTATAATTACGTGAAATTGAAATTGTTGCTATATTATTACGATAGAACCCCGCATCTGAAATTCCTAAGATAAAACCCAGTAACTTTTATATAGTTACGTAGGTTTATCTTAGCAAGTAGAAGATACGGTATTTTTATGTAGGAGGCGGCTATCTTTGGCGTGCATTTTTACAATTCGCCCTTTTAAGTCGTTACTTCCTAACGGGTAGACCGAAAATTCGAGAAGACAAGGAAGTTTTAAATATTCACTAAAAGATACTGACGGCAGAACTCATTTTGTTTGCAAACCATTATTTTTGTCTACGTTAAGATATAAGAATATAGATGTTTGGGTTATACAAGGAGCGTTTAAAAATTTATCGCCTTCACAGATGATTCCGAAATGTGATCAACGCGGGTGGCATGCAAATCCCAACAAAATTGATACGAATATAATTGACAATCACATTGAAAGTTTTGGTCCAACCATATCTCACTACAGACGCGAGCATGCGCCAAATCGTATTAATGTATAAGGATTTTTGTAGTAAAAATTTGGCCATGAAATGTTCTTACGAGTTATACATATAAGAAAGTATTATCTGCTAAAATATATCTTTTACCAAACTTGGCCACGAAGAATGTGAGTTGTGTAAAGAATTCAAGTTGCACAATCCTAATCATACCTCGGATAATCTTCAAAGCGAATGTTTAAATTGTAATTCTTGCTCTAAACACATTTTGAAAGCAAAAAATTCCAGGGACTTATATAAAAAGGATGCCAATATAAAGTTTGATTGTGATACAGTTTGCCTATCCGTTGATATACAGGTCATTATGTTAACGCGAATAGAATGCTTTAAAAAGGTTTTATTTACTCAGAGAATTGTTGCTTATCACGAAAGTTTCGTGCCCTTCGGAAAAACTATAGAAAACTGAAGAAGACATTAGTAGTTGTTACTACATTCTTTTAGCTCATAGGGATGCTCGCAAAATTATCTTTTGGGTCGACAATTGCACATCCTTAAATAAGAATTGGACTATGTTATCGTTTTTGCTTCATATTAGAAACTCCTCTGAAATATCGGCTGACGCCATTACAATGAACTTTCATGAGTGCCGATAGCTTTCCCCACAGCGTAGAAAAATCACTTACACAATAGACCAAGACTTATGATTTTTATGATTTTGCAAATACTGTAAAAAAAGCGCGGTGCAAAGTGAAAGTCAAAGAAATGAATATAACCGACTTCTTAGAATAGAAAGATTGGACCTCTTATCAAAAACTAAAAAAAAAATGGTACCCGGCCTTATCTAGCGGATATTATCAAATAGTGGCTCACAGAAATAAGAAAGTGTTGTATTATAGAACATCACATACTGAAGATATGATGGAGTTAGATTTTGTTATGAAAAAAGCTTACAAACAAGGAGGAATTAATCAGCTACCCCTTCCAAGAGTAACAGCATATGGCATGACGAAAGAAAAGAAACAGAGTATTTAAAAAAATTTAAGTGGGGTAATTCCCTAAAATCGAAGATGTGTTTGGGAGGATTAGCCTATAAAAAAAATTTAATTGTACCTGTGTAAAAATGTCGCTTTTATTTATATTTCAGTCTTAGGTTTAAAGTGTATTACATTAATATTTAAGAAGTTACTTTTTAGTTTTTAGTGTACAATTTAACTTTTAAGTTCGTTTTTGTCGTTTAAACCGTAAGATGGTAAATGTAGCGTACTTATGTTTGAGCAATAAAATGTTATGCAGTTCCTTTTGTTTGCGCTTGTCCTTATAAAACATAATTTATATTATTTATTTCAAACACTAAGTACGATTTATTTACTAAAAAATATTAATAGATACAAGCTCATTTTGCTAAGGAAAACCTCGGTAATTCTAGTTATGTCGATTTCAAACGAAATAAAGAAGTTTAAATTCTACAGTTTTCCTAAGTTTAAACAACGTAACTCAATCTTTTTTAGGTTTTTTTAAACAATTGCATTTTTTCTTATTTCTAATGCATCTTCAGCTATATTTTACCTTAAAACTGCAAATAAAATTTAATTTTTTAACGTTGGTACCACATGGCAAACAGTCAAACTTTCAACCCAAATTTCTCAAAAGTAACACAACTGCAGATACGCAGTTCTTTCTTAGCATGGCAGTATAGTAAGGCGGTGTTTTAACTGATGTAATGCCATTTGCTTGGCAAAAGAATATAAATTCATTTGAATTAAAAGGGGGTCCATTATTGAACACTAATTCTACCGGTCGACCAAATACAGAAATGATATCTTTTAATTTCGGTTGCTTTAGTACAATTTTCCATTAGTTTAACTTTTGACCATATGTACACTTGATACAGCAGGAAAGATACTAGAAAATATTCAAAACAGCTATAAATGGTTATAAAGAAAGCAGGCACACTCAGATAATTAACACGGTTTTTGAAAATATCGATCAACAGTGGATGCTGTAACTGTGTAATCAATATTATTCACAGTAAAACTACTGGAAAACAATGGAAAAGAGGATCCAAGAATTATTGTGCAATAGTACCACTTGACGTAAAAATGCCTTCAATTCCATCAAATGGAGTTGCATTGAAAAAGTTTTTCATAAAGCATCAATTCCAGGGTATATAAGACGAATAATTGTGGACTACTCTAAGAATAGAATACTTTGATCACACAAATCGCGATCCTCAAAGAGTATAGATCACAGGCAAAGTCCTGCAGGGTTCAGTTTTAGGTGCAATGCTTAAAACAGCAACTACCGAAAGAAGTTACAATTATAGCAATTGCAGGTAATTTGGTACTAGTGTTGCAGCAAAGTAAAAAGAAGAAGTTACACAACTTCGCAACGAATCTGTTGAATTAATAAGGCAATACTTGAAAAGCTTAAATCTTGAGCTAACTGCTGAAAAAACGGAGGTGTTACTTGTTTTCAGCAGAAAGAAAATGGAAAAAATAAGTCTGTATGTAGGCAACCATGAATTTGTGTCTTGTTCCAATGTACCTTACTTAGGTGTGACAGTCGATGATAAATTATCATTTAAAGAAAATTTGTCACTAGCGAGTAAGAGCAGCAAAACAACACACTTAACTTCAAGAAATGGCAAATGTTGGTGGACCAAAATCTAGTAGGAGGTTGCTTTTGGCTTCAGTTACTACGTCACAAATTTTGCAGACATAGAATTCATTACCAATAGATAATAGTAAAAATCCAAGAAGTAATGAAGCAAACATACTTGCAAAGAAAACATGCAGTAAGAAATTAATGGATAATTTATTTATTACTTGACCAAAAAAATTGAAAATTGAAAATCATTTAACAGACTTACAGAAATTATTACTTAATGTCTACTGAAAAGCACACTCACTCCCAGAAGTGGTTTCGAATTGAAAATAAATCCTGTGTAGTAACTCTATGGATAGGACTTGGTCGAATTTTATCAGTTCCAACTGATATGTTTACAGTGAAGAATGAACTTTAGAAGTAGAATATCATAAGAAAATTAAATTATCAAACAGGACCAACAACAAAAATATCAGCTTTATTCCTAATTTGTGATAATACAGCAAAACATGCATTACATCTGTAGTTGATTTGTTTCTACAACTTGATATAAAATTACCTTTTGGTATACATACTACAATCCGAAGAACAATCCTAAAGAAGACAGTGAGAAGAAACCTAGATTTATTATCTCATATCTTAAAACGAGTCTAGCCCGTCTTTGTGTTAAAGTTGAGAGGTGCAAATCGATTGCTAATCGGAATTTGCATCCGAGGAGGGTTGGTATTACGGGTGCGGGTGGGCCGAGGTTCGGCGGGGAATTTTTGCATGCATGCCATAGGGTGGTTTTTATCAAGAAAATCCTACTGATAAGGGAGAAATAATGGTTTTCTCGGAATTAATTGATCTGCAGCGACATATTTGCTTGTGTTAAAAAACCTAGGATGGCTTAAAATTTTCCGATCTCAAAACCCGAATGCACGGTGCGACAAAGACAACGAGTCCATTAGAGTTGGTACGAGAGAAACGGACGATCGGGTTGGTTTCCAAAATTCGTATCCGGTCCATAAAAAATATATGCCATTAGACACTATTCGTATCCTAAAACCCGAATTACTAACCGTTTGCATGCAGGTATTGTAGTGTTTTTTAAAACTTTTATTGGAGAGTGTGTAATTAATTCGAGAAACGTCAAAGGCAGGTTACAAAGATCGGTGTAGACGAACGAGTAAGTACAGTCCAAATTTCTGTTGGCACATTTTACAAATTTCTAAAACTAAAGCTTATAAATGGCTAAATTATATTTTTAATACTACACCTTTATTAGGATTCTCAAAATAAACAGTATTTTAATATCCGCGGTCTATTTTTAAAGAAAACTTTAAATCATTAATTTGACGTTTCTGTACGAATTTTGCCGTGATATGGACTGAAATTGTTATGTTTCTTATGTGGCATCTTCAAATGCAAGTATATAACCAACGGCATTGCAATAAGCAACAGCTGTGTCACAGGGTTAAGAGCTCCGTCTTCCATTCGCAACGTCAGTGGTTCGATGCTCAGTAAAATTTACTCTTTTTTTTTTAAATTTTGTATTGGTTTTTTGAACATCAGAAAGCATCCAATATGCATAAAATACCCAAACAAACTTTATAACCACTATACAACGGTCTACAATATGTTAATTATTCCTTATTTTCATTAAAAGAGGCATTTATAACATTACATTTCGAGCAAGTTTTATTTTTAACTTGTTCTATTTATTTTGTCTTAACGGGTAAGGCTAATACACTAAGAGAGCATGATGTGGATTCGTAAAAGTTAGACACAAGGTACAACCAAGCGTTTACCCACATCAACTGAAAGTTCAATATGTGCAAGAAGTCCCACTCAGAACTCTAATAACTGATTAACATAACGTTTACGTACAGGTATTATACCCATTTTGCAAATTTAACATAATGTTTGTAAAATTAATTTGAGAACAGCCTAATGCCAGTGCGGAAGGTTAGCGCAAGCACGCAAACCTGCGTCATTAGAATCTATTCCAGCAGAATTACAATACATACAAGCCAAAGCATAAAAAAACCTACGTCATATGACTATTCCGCTATTGTGTTTCTATATCGATATAGTTACTGCTTTTCCTAGCTAATGCCCTATATTTAAAAAGAAATTTGGAAATAACGTTTAGTACGGTTATTTAGAATTAAACAGGCAAAAACGTACATAAACAATACGTTTTGGTATACAACGATCTCGATAGCGTTGCTATAAGGATACCAGCTACTATGCACGAAGTACAAAGTTTGGTGCTCTAATAAATCTATTTTACATTTTGCAAGTTTTTTTTAACGTTATTTATTATATGCTATTTATTCTTAAATGTAGACGTAGGAAACTTCCTGCGTTCGTTTGATATTTATTTTTTTAGGATCCACTTATGATTACTTTCACTTTAACAAACATCAAGTCAAGAATAAAGAAACCATTGAAAACAATACGTCCGCATTTTCAACTTAAGTATTCATAATCACAATTAAATTATTTAGCCACTAACGAAGCCTTTATGAACATATAAACATAATTTATTTATTTATTTATTTACATATTCTACAGGTTGTATACCCAATTATTGAAGATAGGACTAACAATACAAACTAACTTATTCACATACATATAAATATATATATAAATATATTGTAGCAAGTTATAAATGTATGATAGCAGTACGCACAATGTCCTTTAAACTATCATAATTAATATCGCAATAACTGCATATTGAATTATATCGTGAACACATATCATAAATCGGTGACCTGGATAGTAAATTTGTTCTATTCATAGGTAGGCTAAATAGTTGCTGTCGACGGGTATTATATCCTGGTACATGAAACTCAAAGTAAGATAGCAGATCCATGCTATAAATCTTATTAAGCAATTTATATAAAAATCACAATTGCAATTATTGCTCTACGTAACTCCAATGACAGGAAACTGTATTTATTTAGTGGTAGAAGTTGACTGTAGCCTCTTTCTGGATAATATCTCTCTGTTTCTAAAAATAAATATTTAAGAAATTTGCGCTGAACTGACTCTAACAATAACTTTTGATATTTATATATTGGAGACCATATTAGACAACAATATTCAAGTTTAGGACGAACCAGTGCTTGATACAAGAAAATTAAACTTTGGGGTTTCAAAAATGATTTGGAGTTTCTTATTATGAAATCTAATATTTTGAGAGAAGAATTTACAACATTATTTATGTGACTTGTGAATGAAAGTGAAACATCAAACAATACTCCTAAGTCTTTTATTGATTTTTGTCTAGTTATCCTTTTATTACCAACATGATAATTGTAATGAATCGGCTGCAACTTTCTAGTGTAGGATACAACATTACATTTAGATATATTTAGATTAAGTTTGTTTTTCACACACCACTTATGTAAACTATTTATTTGTAATTGTAAAGTTTGACAATCATCAGAAGAGGTTATGTGCATATAAAGTTTTAAATCATCAGCATGTAGAAGATGATAGCATGAAATTGAATCCACTATATCGTTTATGAAAATTATGAATAGAAGTGGCCCCAAATTGGAGCCCTGTGGGACTCCAGAAGTTGCAAAAATGGAGACGACTTAAATCCATTATATATAACATGTTGAGCACAACCACTCATATATGATGCGAATAATGCAATAAGTGACTCATCTAAACCTAATAGGGCCAATTTATGCAGCAAAATAAAATGGTCAATCTTGTCAAATACTTTCTAAAAGTCTGAGTAAAAACATATACTTGTCCCTGAGCATCCAGACTATTAGAAATAGTTTGTGTCAAACATGAAAGATTAGTCATGGTAGACCTTGCCGGAAAAAAACCATGTTGATACGATGAAATCCGACATTCCACAGCAGCAAATATTCTGATATATAGCACCATTTCGTAAACTTTTGCACAGTTGGAAAAAATTGAAATTGGCCTATAGTTCTCAACACAATTCGATTCACCAGTTTTTAAGACCGGACTTATAAGAGAATTCTTCCAAACAGATGGAAAGGTAGAAGTTTGTAATGATAAGTTAATGATGCTGGTTAACGGGCAGGTTAGTACAGATGCACAATCCCTGACGAGAAATGCAGGTGCAGTGGATTTATTTTTTAATTTTTGCATACAGCTTTCAATCTCCGAGGTGGAAACATGAGATAAATGTAAGTAAACATCTGACTATGGCTGCTTTGGTTGGAAAATTTAGTAATATTTCAATCACTTTCAAAACTCAAAAAAATAAAGAATAAAACCGACATTGCAAATATTTTATTAAACATTATCAGAGCTAATAATTGAACAGAATAAAACACTAATCATCAGAAGAGCTGAAAAGCAAACCACTTCTCGTGAAGTAATGCCTACAAGCAGTTCTATGAGAAGACTATCTAATTATAAGTTGGCAGTGCATTAATTATATTTCTGAAATATTTCTAAATAAACTATTTGTATTTGCAAAAAGATATACATACATACATACATAAATTTTTGAAAAATATATTAATCAAGTTTTTTTTAATATTTGTTTTAGGTTAAGAATAGTATCTTATAATACATTATCTAGTTTGTACTGTGATGGTGGCCAATTTCCATATTGCACCCCTGAAGTTTTATCCATTGACTACCGAAAACAATTGATTTTAAAAGAATTAGAGGGATATAAGGCTGACATTATTTGTTTGCAAGAGATGGATTTTTACATATTTAAACAGTATTTGAGTTCAAATCTTTCCAAACGCTATAAGGGCAATTTTCATAAAAAGGGCAGACGAATATCTGAAGGATTAGCTTGTTTTTATTGCAGTAAACGTTTTCGGTACAATAAACATTGTTAATTAATTTAGGATTAATAAAGTATTTTTTAGGTTGTTAAATGTGAAACATATAGTACTTTCTGAAGAATTGCGTACTAATCCGTTGTTTAAATCAACATTGAAATTGTTACAACTTAGTCGTAATCTGAAGGATAATATTCTCAAACAACCTACATCACTTCAGGTAACTGTCTTGTTGAAGAATGACACAAAAGATGTTGTTATAGTTGCTAATACTCACTTATATTATCATTCAGAAGCTACTGAAATTCGATTAATACAAAGTAGCCTTGCATTAGATTACATATGGTCTTTGGTTAGTAAATGTGAACGAGATGTAAGTATTTGTAGTTGTATATATGTATATATTTGTATTTTCCTAATTATGCATATTGTGGATCATATTTTTAACTGTATCATTATTTTCTTATTAAGTTTGTTTTTCTGCATTCATAAATTACTTAACTTTTAGTTGTCAGTACCAATGCTTGTTATACTTCTCTCTCCTTCTCTTCGATAACCTCGTAACTTTTTAATTGAAATTCTTTTTTTTTAATTAATAATAATAATGTAATTACTAAATTGCATGCGGTGCATTCAACTTTATGTGGGGTTAGTGGAGTCACTTTCAATTTTCACCCGCACACGTCGACTTGTACTACCCGTCTGTCTGAAAAATTGTTACTCCCCACTATTATTCACTGCACTAACAGGACTTTTTCCGCCCCTCGATGACACATACACAGCGTGGCATTAACTACATTATAACATTTTCAAATGCTAATACAATATTTTACAAATGTACATCCTCATATAAAAACATTAGGAACATTTATAGTCACAATTTTATCAAGGACTTACAACTATTATAATTAAGTGCCATTACATGCTGGTATTATAGTCAATGAATTTGAAGCTTATTTGCAACTACATTTGGATTTTACTATATCAGGTTGTTTACTCGAACAACTGAATAAAGATTCAGTACTTTTAGTTGCATGAAAAACAAGAAATAAGCGCGATCAGCACATTAGGATATTTTAATTTGTTAAAAGTGAATATACCTACATATTCAACATTAAGTGCATAAAAAAAAATTTATATATGAACTCTTCAGTCTCTTTTTTAATTTTTCTAATTCAGCATCGATCTCTAGTTCTTCTTCCTTGCGCGTTTCTGTTACCTCAACTTTCTTTAACTCGAGTGTCTTGATATCAGCATGCAATTGTTGAACCTCTCGCTTCTTAGTAAGTTTTTCATTATGCTTAACTTTTAATGCTTCTCGCCTTCTGGAAGATGCATTTCGAAACTCTAAAATCATCTTCTTAGAAATTGTAAATTCGGAAAGGTGTTTTATTTTAGAAGTTAAAATTTTATCATAAACAAGTCATTGGCAACTAGCGATTCATTTAAAATGTTTTCTACGAGGCATTGTTTATTTATCGAAAAACCCCTTTCAACTGAAGCATTGTCGTGAAACATGATTAAAATTTTTGAATAAAATTTAAAAATACAAATTCTGATAATCCACACTCTTTACACAACCTCATTAAAAATATGTCCAATCTTTCCTTTTCTGGGGAATTGTTCCAGTTTTCCAAAGCATTCTTCTTGTCCTCACATCTCTGCATCAGATGCAATTATCTGCTTTCGCTCAATAAATTCCTCTAAAGCAATATTTAACCTGGATGTTTTTAAGATGTTGCTACACATTACCATAGGTGACAAATAAGAAGCACTTTTGATAATTTTGTATTTCAAAGGACTTTTCTCTGTAATTTTTTGGAAAAATGTTTTCGAAAAGCTAAACAATCATTTTTAAATTTAACATCAAGTTCCTTCAAACCCTTCGCCTTACAAACAACAGATGCCCCAAAACCAATATCCACATTAGCAATTGACTTTAAGTTTGCAACTTTGGTTATATCAATTTTAATTAGTTTATTAGGGGTGTTTGCTTCGTTTATAATTTTCGCACTAATGAAACGACTTCCGATATTACGCAAAATAGTATACAATTCCTGATATAAAAATAATATTAGGGGATTGTCTGATTGAAAAGATTTTAAAAACGGTTCAATTTCTACACAAATTGATTTAAGAAATTGTAATCTAGCTAGTAAAAGCTTATCTGCTAAAAAACCTTTTAACTTTTGGAATATTCTACTCTCAGGACTTCTTTAAAGCACTAGATTATTCAACATATACCCCTAACAGGTTTTATGATTTCAATGACTCTGGTAATAACTGCTTGATTTTCTACCCAACGTATGCTGCAAAATCGTTTTGGAAATACAGTAGAACCAGAAAAGGCTGTATAGTTAGCACGTCTTGAAGAAAAGTCTTTAAAAGATAATAGAGTGCTCGTAGAAATCTTGCATTTCCCAACTCGTCTTTTTTCTGCTGTTTTGAATGCCCCATGAATCACAAGTATTCCACAAGTTCCAGTGGAAAACAGTTCAGGATCCTCTCTGCTTTCATCTTTTAAATATTTGCGCAAGTCTTCAAGCATTCTTAGATTAGCGTTAGGACCATCCACCCTTACCTGTACAATTTTTTTTCAGAGACAAGCCCAACGAAGTTATAGATTCAATCAATTTATTCATTAAATCAGAAGCAGTTGCATGTTTCAAGAATGCAGAATTTAGAAATCGTGTTTGTACAGCATCTGTTGCCTCATCCCAAAATCTAACAATTATGTCCATCTGACCAAGTTGGGATATTTTATTAGGACTTTCGTCAAATGACAAAGTATAAAATGTACACTCTTTTAATTGGTTAGAAAGTTCGTTTTGGATATAAGGTCCTAGTCCATACGTTATAGAATAAACTATTTTATCCTTATGAAACTGTAAATTTTTTGCAATCACACTATGTGGAGACATAGCAGGAAAAACATCGGTGGCAGTTGCAAAACTTCTCTCTGAGGAATTTGTCGTAACTTTGTGAATACACCATAAAGTTTCTGTTATACTTACTTTTCTCTTTGTAAGTAGGTTAACCTTAATATATTACTATTACCAGAATACGTTGAACTATCTTTTGTTAAGGAATTAGGTGCACTTGTACTTGATACTGTTTTGTCACCATCAGCCACGACAAGTCCTGTATTTGTATTTAAGCATTCAATACCCATGCTAATTGTAGCCACTTTAAAAAGTGTACTTTGAGTCCCCCATCAGTAAAGGTTGCACAATTTTCAAATATTTTTTACCTTTTGCGTGTGTTTTAAAACAATGTATACCACCTTGACTAACATCAAACTCCTCTCTGCACATATTACAAAGCGCGCAAAATTTATCTTCACACGGCCATAACCACAATCTACACTCCTCTAAATCTAACCATAACGGATTAAACTGGCATTTACCGGGCTTATTAATAAAAAAAAAGCACTACGGTGCTAAATTTGTTTCAGAATATTAATAAAAACTCCCGCAATTTAAATTAGCAGCACATAATAAAATCACTGCCGCTGCGTTGCAACTTGTATTATAAATAACAGTTGAGTACGCTAAATTTAATCTTTTAATAAGGATAATTACGAAGGAAAAACAATAGCTACTTCTTAGAAGTAAGTTTAAAAAATGCAGCTCTGAATGAATGGCCCAGAAAGATACCATTATGACTAATACTCACGATAACAAGATGGTAGTTTAAACTAAAAATGTAAAAAACCGCCGATTCAATCAACGGTAAAACAGTTATGTAATTGCAAAGTAGAAGAGCATGGAAAACTTAGAAATCCATTTTGTTGGCTAGCAAACTAGAATACGGATAAAAATTTTCAAATGATTATGTTTATCTTCTGCTAACAACTCTACAAATTTCACCACTGAACAACTGAACTACTTGCATTCGAAAGTAATTTAGAGGTTCTCATGTTTCTTATTGACGTTTTTAAAAAGTTATAAAATAAATTAAGGCACTCTTTCGCCAATTCCTTTTAGACTTGTAAAGTGACGATATATCAATTATCAACAGAGATGTATTATTCAGATCAATACGTGCAGAAATAGACGGCCCTTGCTAGAGTGCCTAAAGATCCAGCATTAAAGCACTTAAATAATTTAATTGAGAAGAATGGATTTAGCCTGAAGAGAGATGTAATGTAATTTGTTTTTGATTATGAATGTATTTACGGCCGTTGTATCCGTTTGGGCAATTTTTAGTAATAAAACATTTCTAACAATAACTTAATACCTGCACACTATTTTTGCATATATGTACCTATATATTTTTAGGCACTTTAGCAATCAGGAAAGTTTTATTTTATACACAATGAAAGACTACAAAATAAAAGTCAGACTTTGTAATGTCTTAAAGCAGACACTTAATTTCCATACGTGAAGTATAAATTCCTCACTTTTTCCGCATATCCGGACTTGCTCTACAAAATCAGCACTTTTTTAGTATTTTCCAGATTTACCGTACCAGTAGACACCCTGTATATGATTTTTTGTGTAATTAAATTTTGATTATAAACATTTCCTCAAAACTATTCAAATACTTAAATAGTAAAAGCATATTTAGTTTATGTAAAACAAAGTCTTGCAATTGAACAATATTTTATTTGTAATTTTTATCATATTAGAAGTCGGTAACATGTTTCAAATTCATTATCGTTATTTGTCTTTATGTTTCACCCTGCACGGACATTTATTTTTATTGTTGTTTGGTGGCTAATACTGCATACACAAGCAGCAACATGTTACGTTAATTCGTGGCCGTGCGTAACACCAAGAAAATCAAAGAAAATGACCGGGCTCAATTGGAGAGTAGGGGGGGTTGTAGAAATCAGACTGACATATAATGTATGCGGCGGGAAGGAGTTAGTAACAGTACCTGCAATAAAGAAATTAGAATAGCAAACCTGCAATAAAAAAAACATTAGTCCTGCGAACCTGAAATAAAGAAAAAGCATAGCTGTTACGTCATCATCGAACATTCATTGGAATTTGTGACAATAAATACTTTGTGCGTGCATCCTACAGTTTGAGTGAAACATTATATACCGGCAGTGAGTGCGTGAAGGGACAGTCGTACTCGAGCCTTTACAGAAGCAAGTCGCATTAGAATCCTTGCAGAAGCCGGTTGTATTAGAGCTTTTGAAAGCGAGACCATCACCCGGTCGAGCGTGTTACTGGTTCTCCGTCGGAAGCTCTTTGCGTGTGAAGTTCATTGCCCACAGCGGCACAGGACTTAAGGTATTTATACCCTTCCTTAATTAGTTTGTAGTTGTTTTTAGTTATTACATAACCGCTCCACCATTATCGTTATTGCTACAAAAGCAATTGGTCCTTCATTATAATTTGCATATTTATATCACACATTTATATCAACCTCCTTAATCCCCCTCAATCAATAGCAGCAATGCAAAGTCTAAGTTATTCAGTACTTTGTAGAATGTAAATAAAAACTGTTTAGATAAAAGCAATACAAAAATATTTAGTATAAAGTGAGGTAATATTGGGGCGTGGCAGAAACGTTTCCTCACACACCAATTAAACATAAATCAGACAAAATGTTAACAAAAGATAAATAGGCACAATTGGTATGAATAATTCAGTAGTATTGATTTTTCTTTCTTTCTTTTTTTTTTCTTAATCGCAGGCAAATCTATTGTAAAAGGTATCAGAACGACGAAGATATGGCAAAACAACGGATAGATATTTAAAGTAATAATAAGTAGGAAATAGTTCAACTTACAAAAGTCCTTCAGCAACGCTTCCTTGCAACTGAAGTGTGGGATTCAACGATGTCCTGCACTAACGAAGCACTTCACCCTTGACTGTGAGGGTGTTGATGGAACTTATCACACGTTACACTAATCACACCTACGTATTTCACTGGTGTTAGCAGCAGACACCATCATGCTGATGGAACTATGTAGCATTGATAAATTTCTTGTTAATTCTATTTCCTGAGACAATAATTTCGAAATATTTTGTAACACAAATCGTAAAAAAATGCTAATAAAAATTTAGAATCACGGGCTTTTAAGGCACGATGTAATGCATTAAACTAACAGTAACGTGAGGACTAACTAGATCGCATACACAGTTCAAATATAAAAAGATAAATCAACAAAAAAAACACAATTAGTAAAGCAACGCGCATCACTAAGTCAATGTTCCGTAAAACGCACGACAAGTTCCACGACTGTTGTTTCCAACAGAAAAGCAACAAAAAGAACAATTAGTAAAGCTACGCGTATCAGTAAAACCGTCAGTCAATGACCTTAAAACACACGTGCGTCGACCAAACACGTTCCATATCAAGCATACTCCCTTCAAAAGCCATCAGAACTACACTGCTCTACAGTTAATAAACACCTTTTACTTCACAAGAAAACTCAACTAAAAACACAATGAGTAAAGCAACAAGGAAACAATACTTTTAACGCAATTAACATACAGGAACGAAGAACAAACTACAACTCTCAAAGCAAATAGGCCACAGTATTATCAACGTAAACAATATATAGGAACGAAGAACAAACGACAACTCCCCATCTGTTTCTAGGAACTCGTCGCTATTACAACCGCTTATCGACTATTATCTAAACTTGTTAATAACATAAGGAACATCCAATAAAATGAATGCAGCCATCCTATCTACTAATTAATTACAGCGGCCCATCATTTCCGATAAGCTGGAAAGCAATTTACGAATAATCCAATTTACAATTTATTTATTAATGAAAATCAATCTTCAATTAATCTATTTTTAAATTAATACATACGAGTTAAATTGCATACACTTCTGAATTATTCTGAAGTATTTACCTTATACTAATAAATATAAAATATAGAACTAGTAGTTGCAGAAATGCATTTACGAATTGAGTATAGAGTAAAATGTTAAACTATTAAAAATGCCCGTTACAAACATAAAATATTTAATGTGTCAAATACAGAGTACTATCACATTTTACAATCATAAATTAAATTTAATGTAACCACCAGCTCTGTTTCACAAGATGAACTTCCCTTATCACTGAATTAGAATACAAACCTTATATAAATAACTATACTAAAGAAGAAAATCACAGCAACACGTTTGGATCATATCATGGTTAAAACAAAAATTCCTAATGAAAGGTTTACATCAATGATTCTGCAGTCAAGAATATCGGATCATCATCCTGTTATTTTGGGTTTTAATGGGGTTAGTAACAAAGGCCAAAACAATACCAATAAAATTGAAAAAATTATACTCTACACCCAACTAAAACTAAATATGAAGAAGGATAGCTGGAATGAAGTTCAAGAAGGGACAGTTGATGATGCATGCCAGTTTATCATAAATAAAATATTTACCAATATTGAATGCTGCAACACCATTATAATAAAACAAAAAAAATTGAAGCGGAAAACATGGCTGAGAAATGGCATTCTCACTTCAATAAATGTGCGTGACTCTCTGTATAAACAATTGCAAAAAGATCCATCTAATGTCAACCTAAAAACACAATATAAAACTTATCGGAATAGAATAGTCTCTTTACTAATGAAAGTTAAACGTCAATACTATGATGAGAAAATAGGAGGTAATTTTAGCTCTAAAGTAATATGGGAAACTACCAATAGCATTTTACATCGAAATAAACAAAAAATACAGATAAGTAGTATTAAAGCTGAAAATGGAAAAGATATTACAAATAGCACAGAAATTGCTAATCAGTTTAACAGTTTTTTGCTACAGTAGGTGAAAACTTAGACAAAAAAATATGCACCCCTTTGTCCAGACTAAACCATAACCTTAAATCAAACAGAAATGTCAAATCAATGTTTGTAGAGCCAATTACACATACTGAAATTAAAGAAATTGTGGATAAACTCGAGAATAATAAATCACCCGGGGAAGACAATATAGGCTCAAATATAATCAAAATTATAGCTAACACTATTTCACATCCCCTAAACATATTAATAAATAGATTTTTTCAGGAAGGTGAATGCCCTAAACAGTTTAAAACTGCCATTATCAAACCCATACATAAACAAGGTGCTAAAGATTTAATTAATAACTATAGAGCAATATCTTTAATATCTAATTTATCTAAAATTTTGAAAAAGCTTTGCGATCACGAATAATGACATTTGCAGACAGAAACAAACTTCTGTCAGAAAACCAATTTGGATTTAGAACAAATCTAGGAACTAATAATGCATTGGCTGCGGTAACCGGAGTCATCTATAATGCTGTTGATAAATCTAAACCTGTTATTGGTATTTTCTTAGACTTCCAAAACGCTTTTGATACAGTATCGCATGATATTCTTCTGGCTAATTTAGAAAAAATAGGTCTGTGCGGGATTGTTCTCAAGATACTGACAAACTATCTGAGAGGCAGGCAGCATGTTACAGGCGGAAAAGCTACTAAGTGTATATTTTCCAGTAAAATTATAAAATGGGGCAGCCTGTAAAACAAAAATTAAAGAGGGGTCACCGGCACTAGCTAGCGGAAGTTCGTGGATCATATACTGGGTTAAAATTTTGCAGAAAGGGTTAAATTAATCTATAATTTTCTACAAAAAAATTTGGCATTTACCTTTCGTTAATATTGTGGTTTAATGACAATTACCAAGGGTGCCAGACAAGTCGAGAATGTCCAAATGTTCGTGCAAAACCTTGAGAGACTTGTCATCCCAAGGAGGACAATTGTTTCTTTTAATCAACTCTTATCTTTTTGAATACTTATGCAACTTTCATGATAAAAAAAAAAAAAAACTATCGACTTAATCAACGGCAAACAAAACTATTTAATTAACAGAGCAATAAACGTGAACCTCTTACATTCATTGATTTTAATTTAGAAATTTAATTGAATAGGTGAATATGGAATTATGAAAATTTTGCGTACATAAGTAATTCCCAAACACATATGGAAGAAACTTATCTTATAAATTTTACACTAAATTAATCCTACGGTTTATGGCCAAAACGTCCTAACAAATAAATTAACTAAAAATTGATCATGCTACTTAACTATAAAAACTTACTTACTAAAAATTGTCCATTGTTTGATGGCTTACCTTCCAACACAGAACAGCTCTTAAATTGGGGGAGAGAATCTCGCTTGTTGCTCTGGTTGCTTGTAATTTTTAAATAATTGAATGGCACACAAACCCGGCAGGATCTTGTCGATAATATTCTTAACTTGTGCGTCACACGCCTACAAGCTTTTATTACTACTTTATACCACTATAAATCCGCGAACTGGAAGAGTTAATTACTCCTTTCCAATTTTCACTACCGTGATACTAAGTGAAATACCATATCTGTGATGCCGGAGAACGCTACCCGCGAACTTCTGTGGCTACGTTTCTACCTCTAGAACACCGACAGCCCCATTGGAAAATCTCCCTTTGTTTGCTAAAGCCTTAAGTTATATAGATTAATTCCTACCCTAACCATTATGTATGTCATGTTTCTGTTATCCAATGACTGAACAGATCCTCCCACAAAACAAGATTTTAGAAACCAAATCCAACCCCTTTTGAGATGAGGGTCCCGGAAGCAATTATTTTTCTAAGGGTTTAAATATATTGTATCTTCTTGGAAATTTTAATTCCTTAATTGTGGACCATACCTATGGTGACAGTTGTTTGCCATTAACAAAAGACCGGTTAACCCACTTGAGCCGAAATGGATTTTAAATACAAAGGATGTCTCCAGACTACTTGAAATTACTTGCAATCTTTGAATAAATGTTTCGTTTTCTATAACCCTTGTCAAACAAAGAAATTATTAAGAAAATTAAGCTTTTCAAACAGAGAAATGCTTTTCTTTATTTACGTTAAAAGGTACTATTTAATTTAATTTTATCAGATTCGACAAGCTGTAACCGACATAAGCTTTTAAAAGAGTTATTGTATTTGATTTACAAGGGTAGAGCTTTAAATTATGATGACTGCGGCTGGAATTTACAATAGTTTAGCCTTATGCTATTTGTAAACCTGGTCTTTTATGAGGGATGCTAACTAACTATAAAAATAATTTATTATTGAATTCTTGTCTATAAGTTATGCAAGTTAATGAATTTTAATTAATTAATTAATCTGTTTATTGGTTAACATTACAAAATAATGTTACAAGCAGCGTGTGAAGATTGGAAATGAATTTGACGATTATCTACCTGTAAAGTGTAGAATACCTCAGGGGACAGTGCTAGGTCCAATACTCTTTTTGATTTATATTAATGACTTAATGTTTTGCAGAACAAAGAAGGGCATATGTTTTCATTTGCGGTCGATACAGTCATCATAGTGCAGGGAGAAACATGGTCGGAAGTGACATATGCCTAAAACAGATTGTCCTTTGGTTAAATGAGAATAAATTGACACTAAATCCTGAAAAACTAAATACATTCCCTTCACATCATATTTAAAAAAGATACCAGTATTGCCAGATATAATTCTAAATGCTGATGCTTGTAAGGATCAATGTAGTTGTAAAAATAAAATTGTGCAAACACTACAAATTAAATACTTAGGAGTTGTTGTGGATGCCCACATAAATGGAATGCACACATAAATTATCTCCGTGGAAGACGAAGACTCCTAATGACACACTTATATTGCTACGAGATATACTCTCAATCAAAAATCTTAGAATGGTATACAATGCCATTTCGAATGGACCTGCACCTTGCCGAAGTTCTAAATTACTAGAACAGGTGAAATGGCTTGCGTGTTCTAATGAGCTAAAGAGCCAAACTACAGGTCCAACCAAAGTAGTAGGGTCGTTAGTGAGGAACCAGACTAAGACAGGTCCCGAAGAGGGCAGCTGCTCTTTCGGTACTTAGATTGGCAGAGACCATAGGGGTCGGTATGGCAGTCTAAGACACACTACCGCGATGTGGAAGGCAACGGGAAACCACCACATTATCTCCCAAGTACACAGCGTACCTAAATTATAATAAAATGATGGCATTCTCTGGGGTAAAAGATTCCGGAGTTAAAATAGTCCCCCATTCGGGAGGATGCGATCGGAAAGTTAAAAATAAGAGTCGGGAACATTCTGCGAGTCGGAGCGTGGAATGTTAGAAGTATGAAGCAAGAAGGTAAGCTAGAGAACCTAAAAATCGAAATGAATAGGTTATCACTAGACATAGTAGGGATCAGCGAGTTCGGTGGCCAGAGGCGGGGATTTTGGAGTGGAGACTTCAGGGTAATTCATACAGGAGCAGAGGACGGAAATTTGGGTGTGGGGATAGTTATGCGGAAAAAGATAGGACACTGTGTGGAAAATTACTTACAAAAGAACGAAGAGTACTCATGGTTAGATTAGAATCTAAACCGGTAAACACAGTAATAATACAAGTATACATGCCCACCTCTAGCTACAGTGACGAAGAGGTAGAAGCCATCTACAAAGATATCGAGGACATATTAAGATACGTAAAGGACATGAAAATTTAATAATTACGGGGATTTTAATGCTGTGGTAGGTGAGGGTAGGGAAGGAGCGGTAGTAGGTTTATTTGGTTTAGGCACGAGAAACAACAGGGAAATAGGCTGGTAGAATTTTGCAAGAACAATTTAATCATCACAAACACATTATTTCAACATCATGCTAGAAGACGATATCGTGGAAGATGCCAGGAGATATAGGAAGATATCAAATAGATTACATTCTTGTTAGACAACGGTTTAGGAATCAAGTAAAAGACTGTAGAAGCTACCCAGAAGCAGATATAGATACTGACCACAACATCGTAATTATGAAGGCCGCACTTAAATTTAAAAATCTGAAAAAGAGGAACGGAAAAAGGCACTTGAACTTAGAGAAACTAAAAGACAAAGATATTCAAGTAAGATTCGAAAAAAAGTCAAATGAATTGCTGAATGATATCGCGAAAATATCTGAAACTAAGGAAGTAGAAACAGAATGGAATAACATTAAATCCAGCCTAGACATGGCGGCCAGAGATATTTTGGGGTATACACAAAAAGAAAATAAGAAACCATGGATAACAAAGGATATCGTGAATTTAATAGAAGAAAGACGAAAATACAAAATAAATCAGACGAAACAGGAAAACAGAGATACAAAGCCATAAAATGGGAAATTATTCGAAAATGCAGGAAAGCTAAAGAACAATGGACTGATGAAAAGTGCAAAGAAGTACAAACTAAGATGGAAATAGGAAAGACAGACGAAGCATACAAATTAATTAGAATGAATTTTAGGGATATATTCATGTGATAGCTGTGGTAGAAAGGCTCATCAGGTATGCAGTGGTTTAACATCTACAGAAATAAGAACATTAAAACTATCATCTCGTGTTATGAAATATTTTTGTAAAGAATGTGAAAGTGGATTGCGTGTTGTTCCCTTATTATTAAAAACTATAGAAGAGCTTAAAAATGACATTCAAACATTGAGAGCAGAGGTTAATAATCAGCCAAAATCACTTGATTCGGGCGATTTTAATAAATATATGTTCGAACTAGCTGAAAGACAGAAAAGATCATGCAATGTAATGATTTATAATGTTAAGGAGGATAATTCGCTTAATATAGAAGCTCGCATTCAATATGACAAGCAGACAGTCACTTCAATCATTGATGGTATATGCAATATTAATACAGAAAATATGAAAGTTATACGCGTGGGTAAAAAAGGTGGCAGCTGCAGACCAATAAAGGTAATATTAAGCAATGCCAATGATGTCATAACAGTGCTCAAGAATAAAAATAAATATACTGGAGATATACGGTTTGGTTCTGATTTAACAGTGATGCAACGGAATACTATAAAAAGTTAAACAGGACTTAGGAAATTTATTAAGCAAGGGTGTAAATGATAAAACTATTCGATACATTAATGGAGTTCCTACTATTGTTAATGCAAATCGTTCAAAAAACTGAGTACTTCTATATACTATCAAAATGTACGTGGTCTTCGTTCTAAATTGAATCAATTATATGTTGCAGTTATGGGTCGTTCTGAAGACTATGATGTGCTGGTTTTTAGTGAGACTTGGTTGTCTAATGATGTTGCTAATGCTGAACTCAACTTAAAAGACTATGTGATATATAGAACGGATCGTAGTGATCTCACTAGTAAATTTAGTAGGGGTGGTGGTGTGATGATTGCTGTGAAGTCTAATTATCTTAGTAGTTCTATATCATTGGATTGTGATTCACTAGAACAATTATTCGTTAAAATTGAATGTGCTCAATCACTTCTAATCATTGGAACTATATATTTACCACCAAAATCTTTATCGGATGTTTACCTTGCTCATTGCTTAACGGTCCACCATATAATGAATATGTATGACAATGCAAAGCTTATTTTGATTGGGGATTACAATTTACCACATACAAGTTGGTATAATGACGATTTTGGTGTCTATGCAATTTCTCAGCCTAATAGTACTATTTCGAGATAAATTCCTCGTTTCACATATCTGAACATTTTGGCTATTTTAATCTTTATCAGCTTAATAATGTAGTTAATGCAAACAATGTTCTATTGGATCTTGCATTTTCCAGCATGTCTAACATTAGAGTAAATTATGCAACTGATATATTATTACCTTGTGATAACCATCATCCGCACTTTGTATATTTGTACCTATTTATGCGATCAAAAATGACTTAGAAAATAATAATGATTATTTTTACGACTTTTGGAATGCTAACTATAGACTCATATCAAATTATTTAGCTGGATTTCATTGGGATGAGATATTATCCAATTTGCCATTGAATCAGGCAGTAAATGTATTTTATAACATTATTTATGAAGCAATCGAACTCTATGTTCCTATTCGTAAATCCAGGCACTCTAATTTTCCCATTTGGTTTTCATCTGAACTCAGATCTCTAATCTATAGAAAGAAAATAGCCCACAAGATATATAAGTCTACAAACTCTGTTCATGATTACCTTATTTTTTCTAATTTAAGGAATAGGCAAAAAATTAGCAATCATTTGTTATAGGAATTATGTACGTAATATTGAGAACTCTATTTCGGACAATGTTAAACGGTTTTGGAGTTTCACTAGTAGACTAAGGGATGATTATGGAATTCCAAACAGGATGTTTTATAATAATGAGGCTGCATGTGGAGGCAATGAGATTGCAGATTTATTTGCAACCTATTTCTCTTCTGTTTATGTTAGTAGCAGTGGATATAATATGTCTACTGTAAACAATAATACATCTAGTATCAATGTAACACATTTTAATATTGATTTAGCAGACATTTACTCAAAATTAAACAATATTGATGTAAATATATCTCCTGGTCCTGATGGAGTTCCACCTATATTTTTGAAAAATTGTGTTTGTACTATCTCAAAACCCTTATTTATATTATTTAACCTGTCCTTAAGTGAAGGGGTGTTTCCAGCTTATTGGAAAGCTAGCTTTGTTACTCCAGTTCATAAATCAGGTGATAAGTCTAACATTTCTAATTATAGGCCTATTTCCATAATAAGTTGTATACCAAAAATTTTTGAAAGTTTTTTATCTCATCACCTAACCTTTACATTTAAGAATTTAATTATTGATGAACAACATGGTTTCTGTGTAGGACGCTCTACCACAACCAACCTACTGTTGTTTGTAGATTTTATTACTACTGCTTTTGAAAGAGGTCATCAAGTTGATTGTATTTATGGTGATTTTAGAAAGGCATTTGATACTGTCAGCCATAGACTAGTTTTGACTAAACTTGCAACAATTGGCATTGGAGGATTTTTGCTTGATTGGATCTCTAGCTACCTTACTGGGAGAAGTCAGTTTGTTAAAATCCGAAATTTTATATCAAAGGAAATTGTAGTTAAATCAGGTGTTCCACAAGGTTCTCACCTTGGTCCAATCTTATTTATATTGTTCATCAATGATATTAAATCAATTTTTAAGTTTGCAAAGTTTCTTTTGTTTGCAGATGACATTAAAATATATATGTCTATTTATTCTCCTGATGATCATTTGTTACTTCAATCTGATCTGGCTAGATTTTGTGAATGGTGTGATCGTAACGAATTACAGCTAAACATTAATAAATGTTATTGCTTAAGATTTTATAGAAAACATAATCCGTTCAGGACATTTTATACTTTAAATAATCGACTTTTAGAGATCTTAACTGAGACGACTGATTTAGGAGTGTTAATTGATAAGAACTTAACATTTGTTTCTCATATAAAAAACATTTCAGTCAAAGCAATGTGTATGCTTGGATTTATTAAAAGAAAGTTTAAACATTCCACAAATATCAGCTCAATAAAAATATTATACACCTCTCTGGTCCGTTCACATTTAGAGTATGCATCGCCTGTCTGGAATCCAATCTACCATTGTTATTCTGACTTGATTGAGCGTGTTCAGAATAGATTTCTTAAATATATTTTATATAAGCTGAGTCTTCAAGTAACTTTAAATAACGAGCACACTGTCATTCCAATTTTGAATATGTCCTCTCTATCTGATAGGAGGTGTATCAATGATATATGTTTTGTCTTCAATGTTTTGAATTCTCATATTATCTGCCCTGAACTTTTAGAGAAGATATGTATACACGTGTCTCCTAAAGTTACTAGGAATCATGAAATTTTGTTTATTGGGTTTCATAGAACCAACTATGGTTATTTTCTTCTATTGATAGAATGTGTAGACTAATTAATAAGCATCATAATTCATTCGATTTGTTCGATTGCACTCTATATTCACTAAAAAAATCATTACGATATGTCTCATTTAAATAGTGTAACTTTTAGTTGTACATACATTACTATGCTATACAGCAATATTTTTAATATCTAATTGCTATTTTGTTGTATACTTCATTTTTGTTTATACACTTCACTTATCTTACTTATTCTTCCTATATAAATTAATTTAATTAGTGCATATAATTTAATTTGCAAGTTGTTTAAAAGCTGCATTATGTTGTTTAAGTTACCTGTATCAATAATTATATTGTAATTTAAAATAATGGTGTTAACCGTAAATATAAATAAATAAATAAATAAATAAAACCGTATAGCAAAAATATAAGGGACGCACAAGGAAACGTCATTATAGAAAACGTATAGAAAGTGAGTAGATGGCAAGAATATATAGAGAATTTATATGCAGGAGAGGAACTAACTGCATTAGAACAGGAATCAGACATTGAAAATGATGACTTGGGATATCCTATACTTCGAGACGAGTTTGAATTAGCATTAAAGGGTCTGAAAAATGGTAAGGCGCCGGGTACAGATAAGGTGCAAGCAGAAACTCTAAAAGCCGCTGGACAAGCAGTAACAGAACGTCTCTTCCAACTTGTAAGCTATATGTATGAGACAGGCGAGATACCCAAAGATTTCAAACGTAGCATCATAGTAACTATACCAAAAAAGAAAGGCGCGGATAGATGTGAAAATTTTCGAACAATAAGTTTGACAGCACACGTGTCAAAAATATTAACTAGAATTGTACAAAGACGAATAGAAAAACGAGCTGAAGAAATACTAGAGAAGACCAATTTGGGTTTAGGCGAAACAGGGGAACACGGGAGGCTATTTTAGCTCTGAGAGTGATAATGGAGAAAACAATAGAAAAGGAAAGCATGTATATAGGGTTTGTAGATCTGGAAAAAGCATTCGACAATGTAAATTGGAAAAAATGTTTGAAATACTCAAAAGGATTGGAATGAGTTATAGGGATAGACGAATAGTACATAACTTATACAAAGAGCAAACAGCAGTAATAGAATTAGAGCAGGAACGTGAGAAGTAAACATTAGGAAGCGGGTGAGACAGGGATGTGCCCTATCCCCATTGATTTTAACTTGTACATAGAAGAGGCAATGAATACTGTCAAATGCAGGAAGACATTTGGAATTACTATGCAGGGACAAAAAATTGATATGCTTAGATTTGCAGATGATATAGCGGTATTAGCGTCTAGCAAGGAAGAGCTAGAAGCTGCTCTTAATGAAATGGAAACGGTTCTAACAGAGAGATACGGTATGAAAATTAACAAAACTAAAACTAAAGTTCTAGTTTGCAAAGGTGGGAAAATAAATCAAAAACAAGAATACAAGTATTTAACACGAACTTACAAGAGGTTAAGATTTCTGCTACCTAGGAAGCCAAATAACGCAAGATGGGAAAAGCACAAAAGATATAAAACAAAGATTAGCACAAGGTCGTGCTACATTTAACAAGAAAAAGCAACTATTGTGCTCAAAGACCACAAACATAGAAACAAGGAAAAGATTGCTTAAAACATATGTGTGGAGCACAGCACTGTACGGCTGTGAAGCCTGGACAGTAGGAGAAGCGGACAAGAAAAGGTAGAAGCCTTTGAAATGTGGTGTTACAGGCGTATGATGAAGATATCATGGACAGACAAAGTTAAGAACGAAGAGGTACTAAAAATGGTAGGGAAGAAAGAAATATGTGGAAAAGCGGTAAAAATAGGAGAGATAGGATGATAGGCCACATACTACGGCATGAGGGAATAGTGCGGAATATTTTAGAAGCAGAGATAGGAAAAAGAGAAGAAGAGGCAGACCTAGATTAGACTACTGCACACAGATAGTAAAAGATGTAGGCTGTAGAGGTTTCAGGGAGATGTGTAGGCTAGCCCAGAATAAAATCAATGGAGTGCGCATCCAACCAATCCCAAGATGGATAAACTAATGACGAAAAGATAACTGTGCGTAAACATGATGATTATTATAAGTAACTACAAGAATTGGTTGGGCAATATTCTCGAATAATGTTAAGTGTGTGAAAGGATTTACTAAAAAACCAGTATTTCGGCAAATGTCTAAGTGTTGGGGGATCTTGGTAGCCACAGGTTGCTTAACCTCCTTCACTGAATCTCGGTAAAATAGGGTATAAAATTAGAAAACAATAGAAAGGGAACGAGCTGAATACACATACTCCCTGAAAAGAAGAAAAGAAGAAAAAGAAGAAAACCACCAAAAACGCAAAATCAAAGAAACTGCCTATATAACCCTACATAAAAATAACTGCGTTGCAAACGAATCCGTGACTTTCAGTAAACAATGGTTTCCATTACTAAAAGAAATAACAAATGAAAATCAAATGTCCACAATATCTAGGTAGCATTGCAAGTTTTTCCCGGGTTTTCCTTGCAATATTAACATGAAATACAGCCTACATACATGATTTCTATTTTTACATAAAATAACTAATTACATAAAAATAAGCATAGTAACAATCCTTGTAAAACAGCATTGGTATCTGACAAGTATAAATCCACAATAAGGTTACCTCAAAACCATATACAATCTCCGTTGAACAGTATTGGTATCTGACAAGTGTAAACCCGCCATAGGGTCGCCTCAGATCCATATACAATCTTCATAGAACAACATTGGTATCTGACGAGTGTAAACCCACCATAGGGTCGCCTCAGATCCATATACAATCTTTATAGAACAACATTGGTATCTGACAAGTGTAAACCCGCCATAGGGTCGCCTCAGATCCATATACAATCTTCATAGAACAACATTGGTATCTGACAAGTGTAAACCCACCATAGGGTCGCCTCAGATCCATATACAATCTTCATAGAACAACATTGGTATCTGACAAGTGTAAACCCACCATAGGGTCGCCTCAGATCCATATACAATCTTCATAGAACAACATTGGTATCTGACAAGTGTAAACCCGCCATAGGGTCGCCTCAGATCCATATACAATCTTCATAGAACAACATCGGTATCTGACAAGTGTAAACCCGCCATAGAGTCGCCTCAGAACCATGTTAAAATCTACCAAAGAGGTAACTTAAATCATAATGAATTTTCCCCTCAAAATAAATATAAAAAAAACGACTACTTAAGCCTTTCAATAATGCAATCGCACACTTCTTTAATAACCATCCTCTCAATTGTATAAATAGAAACATGTTAAAAATGTTGGCTGAAACGCAGACACAAAACGGTAGCAGTCTTTTGAAATGCTCCAGATGTATGAGGACGATAGCATGGACAGACAAAGATAATAACAAATAAGTTACAGAAACAGTATGGGAACAAGGATATCTGGGGAAAAGAGAAATAGTAGGCGGAATCGTTCTAAGGCATTTTGGGGAATAGTATGTGATATATTACAAGCAGAGATAGGAAAAAAGAGGTAGATGTAGACCTAGATCAGACAGTTATAGATGCAAACTGTGCATATTTCAGGGAAATCTGTAGGTTAGTTCAGAATAGGGAACAATGATGGTACGCGTCTAACCAGTTCTAGGACTGAAGACCTAATGATGATGGTATACAATGGCCTTGTCCTTTCAATCATTAGTTATGGAATTTTAGCCTGGGGAGGATGTTATAAAACCATTATGAATAAACGTTTACTAATTCAAAAGTCTTTTATAAAAATAATGTATAGAAAACCGAGAATCTATAATTCATATCTTTTATATATATAGAAGCTGACGCGTTGGATGTAAGGCAAATCTTTATATTAAAAGTGCTATTATACTATAAGAAGTACTGCAGTACAAACCTAGTCGATCATCTACATAATACTAAACAAAAACTAAACTTAAATGAAAAAACCAATAAGGTTTCTAAACAATTAACTAAAACCTCAATCTCATACTCTGCTACTCGATTATTTAATACTCTACCGAGAACTATAAAGGAACTAAATTATAAACACTTTAAATGCTATCTGTATAAATGGATATCATCTAAACCTCGCAAGTTTTATCATGTTTTACTGAATAATCTATGGCAAACCCACATAAAAATAAATGTAGCCAAATATAAACCATGAACCTTATAATACAGACTACGGATTCAGATAAACGTATAATGTGATTGTAGATCATTCCAAAGATTTAACTTTGAGCCAAATTACTGAATGTCGCACGCAAGTTGCTCTACAACTTTTAGCGACAATTACATTGCTTAATAGCGACACCACTGTTATTGTTATTCCAAATAAAAGAATATTAAATAAATTTAATGTAAATTAATTTAGTTTTTATAGCGATGTAATGAACTACTAAGCATAAACAAATAAATAAATAAAAATAATCAAAAATCCAGCAAAAATCACCCTTATTATCATTATCTGAAGCCCCATGAACGTTATTGCAAATAATCGCCTGTTATTCTTCTTCAGCTGAAAGGATAGAAGTATATAAATTTGATAATTTTGCTACTTACAGAAGTTGCTTTTGTGTACTAGCCCAAATATTGTAATGAAACGATGTGCGGAGTAACATTTAGATACATGTAACAAGATTTATAGAATCATTTAAAAACGTCATTAGGTAATTGTTCAATTTTCAAAATGTTATAATATAATTGGAAAATACCTATGAGTTATAAATCTTATCTTGTTAAAATATCTCGTAAAAACAATAGACAATTTACCATGTAACATCCAAATTGTAGTTACTGGAAAAATATATTTGTGGTCTAATAAAGATAGTTTACTACAGGTAACACATCCCGGCAAGCACACTTCGTTTAAATAGTTTATAATAATCTACAAATGACACAAGGTCACCAACACCTACAAGGGATTATCTGTCTTGTCACCACAACTTGCACTAGCAGTGCATTTCTAACCAACGCAATCATAACGTTTGTGACTTTATCCTAGCTGTTTCTTCCCTGTGAGTGTTTGCTTCATCTGCATAACGTCTAATAATTATTATTCTTCAACCCATACTGTAAAATCCATGTCAATTTGCTTTTGATTTTGTCAAAGGTCTCGCATATGGTATAAACTTGTTCAACTAAAGTCGAAATCAAAAGTCAAAGAGCCAAATGAGCTTAAAAAAGGCACAGAGAACGATTGTAGAGAGATATTTGGTGATATTTATAGATTGCAACATCAAAGTCATAAACAGATGCTTCTTGTTTTTCCAAATATAACATGCAGTCCTTAATTGTTATTGTCTAGCACCTGTGTTGACATGAGAGTTAAGCTTTTCCATGAATCCTAATACACATCTGTGGATTGGGTTTAAACAGACGAATTTTAAATTATTATTTCTTTGAATTTAACATTAAATTTTTTTTCTCGTTAAAAATTTTTATTATGTATTGCTTAAATATGGTGTTTCTTGAATTCTCACTACTTATACACTTGAGCATGTGAAACGTCCCAATTACACTAGTCTAAGAAAATTCTTAAAGTTTTTTCGAGCGTGTTGGTTTGATAAATTCTGAGAATTTTAAATTTTGTATTTTCCGAAGTTTATCCACTTTGGTCTTTTGTAAAGGATTAAAAATTTGTGTACGCTGACTTCTTATTTAATACTGGAAATGTTTTGTGGTTGTTTTGTAGATTGTTATGTTCATTTCCTTAGTTCTTAAATATTTCCCCTCTATTAGTATATTTCAGTAGATAGATAGATAGTAGATATTATATTAAACTTGTAAATTGTTTGACGTTGAATAGAAAAGTATTATTGGTATCGGGGTGTCAACAAAAATTTTACATATAAGTTTTTTAATTTGAAGATATTTATTTTTATATGTTAATTGAGGGAAACCGTATGTGAACATCTTTTTATTGATTTAAATTGGTACGCTCGTGAATTTGAGCATACATAAATGTCAGCTGCAAATAGGACTTTTTCTAATTATTTATTGCATCATAGCAACCCTATTCCTCCTTCCATATATTTGGGTCTACTCTTTATTTTTACGTCACATTTCTGCTGTTGTTTGTGCCGCTCCGGTTCAGCACGCAAATTCACGGATTTGTCCGATCATATCGCTCGGTTAGCGTAATTATTAGTTTGACAGACGTTCGCGATCACTCTCACAATTAGGTTGTATAGTAATATCCTTGAATATCCTACTTATTTTCTTCTTACTCCTCCTCTATTCACCCTTGTGAATTT
The DNA here is from genome assembly GCA_036346225.1 of Platerodrilus igneus. NCBI lineage: Eukaryota > Metazoa > Arthropoda > Insecta > Coleoptera > Lycidae > Platerodrilus > Platerodrilus igneus. Next base: position 9,496,159 of record JARFIW010000266.1, on the reverse strand, counting down.
CGGGTTAGTGCTATTCATAGACACAGGTTAGTGCTACTCAAAAACAGTACCATATGATGTTCCAGTGGTGCATCACAATGGATTGAACTTATGTGCAACCGGTTTGGCGAGTGACTTTTTTATCGTACATATTATTATGAATGTTTACACTTCTACCTCTCACCCCTAAAATACGTCCAATTCTTTCCCTCTGAAACAGCTATTGTCGTTTATTCTAAATTATAGTATGTCAATTTAGGCAACCCACCTTATCCAGTTCTGATTGATACTATAAAATCTGCTTTTGCTTATCTATGCAAATGCTTTATATTCAAATTGAAAAGGTATTTATCAAAATAATTCATATATCGCCCTTTGAACTGTATTACTAGAATTTTAGCTTTGTTCTCGCAAGCATAATTTTGTTAATGATATTTTGTATAATTAAAGCGACCAATTACACAAATATTCTTTTATTTATTGGCCCTCTCTGCGTATTTGGTAGATATTCAACAGCGATGATTTACTAATCTTTTAGCTCGTTTTGGGTTAGGTTTTACGTTATTATGCACAATTTCTCTGGATTCTACATAATATCTTGGATTTTTGAGAATTGTTGCCACCCCAACACATGTAGTTCATAGTGATTTAGAAAACTGCAGATAAGTTTTGAAGATTTCATGTTTATTAACACATGCGGATTTCTAAAGTTTTTACAACTTACACTTTTAAATATTTCCTTACTAACCTATTAGTGATAACTCTTTAGTTATTTAAATACTTGTTGTAAGGTTACGTATAGTGGGTCAAACACTATTTTTCATTGATTCATACCATGTAACATTATAATAATTTTGTGGTCGGCAACAATCAAGGTGTCATTGCCCTGATTTCCTTTTAATCATATATTGTATACTTGTTACATTGTAGAGTAGTATTATTATCTCATGGTGGGTGACGTCACATGTGCAATAGGTTCAATTTAAACTTAAACCTCAAGATTCACAACGCTACAGTACAACCCACAAACATCTTGCTAGCAAGGTGGCTTTAATACGTCGTCACGAATATCCCATTTATTACGTTAAGTAAAATATTGTTTGTAAGGACCCTGTTGATGCTGGCGGTATCTAGAAATTCAAAAGTATATGAAATAAATCAAGACCTCCATATAATATCGGAGCTTTTACTTGTTTTTACTTATAAACAATTCTAGGTTCGTAGTTTCTTTATCCGTAAATATTTGCTGTGGCAACAGTGCACATACTCAGCGGATCCCAATACTGTATATACCGAATGTGAACCATAACTGTCATTGTCATTCTTGCTCTTATCAAGGTCTTATTGTTTTCAGTTTTCCGTTTTAATATTTGTATCAAGTAATAGTCATCAAAACAGTTTTTTTCAAAACTAACTGATAGTTAATTTCTTCAGCAATGTAAGTATTTAAAAAGAATGTTCGTTCAATGATTAATTATGATTTTTTTAGCGTAATATTATGAATAAGAAGGAGGTGATTCATAGTCAAGGACGACAGATTGTTTTTAATGTGTTTCAATATTTGAAACACATAAAAGATTCGGGCGCCTCCAACCTGAACAATTTGCATGAGTGCGTGGCTGAAGCAACAGGTGTGTCATTGCGGACGGTGCAAAGAATTGTAAAGGAAGGTACAAACAAACCACCCTGCAGCAAGTTCAGTTCACCAAGGAAAACTAAATAAACCAAGCCCTAAGTCAACAGTGATGGATTTGACGAAGAGATTCTAAGAACCGTTATGTATCGGTTTGCAGCAATACATAAACGTAGACCGACTTTGAAGTTAGTGTTTGACGAATTTAAAAATGATTGCCTTCATTACACGGGAAAATTAGGTTCGTTCAGAAAAATTGTTGTAAGAACAGGGTTTCGTTGGAAGAGAACTGTAGATAACAGGAAAATTTTTGTTGAACAAAGCAATAATACGGCAAAGCGCACCATATTTTTGAAAAATCTTAGTAAGTATAAAGAAGAGGGCAGAAGCATTGTGTATAACGATGAAACATATCTGCACAGTTCTCACAGTGTAACAAAGTGTTGGGACGGCGGCATCACCAAGGGTTTGAAATCTCCAGTTTCAAAAGGGAAGCGTTTGATAATTGTTCACGCAGGTGGAAAAAATGGGTTTGTTCCAAGTGCAGAATTGATATTTAAGTCTGGTTTGAAAACTGGGGATTATCACGATGACATGAATCATTGCAATTATAAAAAGTGGCTGCAAGAAAAGTTAATACCAAATTTGGAACCAAATTCAGTGTTTGTGATAGACAATGTGTCATATCATAATGTTCTTGTGCATCCTAATCCTACTTCAAGTTGGAAGAAAATGGATATGCAGAAATGGTTGAAGGAACGAAATATCCTCTTTGAATGTAAGGAAACCAAGCCTGAATTATATTCCAAAATTAAGGCACATAAACCTATTCATCAGCTGTTTGTAATTGACCAGCTACTGGCAGAACATGGTCATGTAGTATTGCGTTTACCTCCATATCACCCAGAACTAAATCCTATCGAGATGATTTGGGCGTTACTTAAAGACCGTGTCGCTGCATGTAATGTAACCTTCAAAATAGATGATGTATGGAAGTTGGCAGAAGAACAATTAAAAAGTATTGGAATCAACGAGTGGACTAACGTATGTCTGCACGTAGAGAAAATTGAAAAGGATTATATGGAACGAGAAACTTTAATAGACTAGATTCAAGACCTAATTATACGGGTTGATGATAATAGCGATAATTCAGATGGATACTTATCCTCAGGCGATGAGTCTGATGATGGGGATGAAAGTTTAGGATGTGAACCCATTTAAAATATAATTTATGTAAAATAGTTGAATGATGGTCTTTATTTAGCGTTGTAGAAAATATGTGTCATAAATACATTTGTTTGTACATTATTGTTTATTACTGAGGTGTTGAAATAAAACTTGCTTAAAGAGGGAAGCAGTCTTTATATCAAATTATGTTCAGTAGTGCTGTCACAATCGGTCACTTTTAAAGCTGAAACAAATAATGATTGGCTTTCAAAGTGATTGAATCATTTTACATTTTAATCCAATCATAATCAATTCTGTTAAGCATGTCCATTCTTTGTCTCCAAAAGTGATTCTTATTGACTGTATTTATCTCGGCGCTTCTATCCGATCGTGCTAATCCGCTTCAGTTTGGCGACATGAACCAGTTTTCGATCCGATGCAGCGTCTCCAGTCAATCCATTAAAACAAGTGGATTGTACTATTCGATCGGAGCTGAATTCCGCATTCGACGACATTATGCAGGCTTGACGATTTAAATAATCTATGATTATAATATCAACAGCATCTGATCAGGCCGGTGTAGTATATCTAACTTCAGTCGTATAAGCAATATTGCTTTTGTTTAGTCAGAAAGGTTAAGATTATTAATTATTCAAGGAATTATTTCATAGCTAGATTATCGATGAAGTGAGTAAAAATATATTAATTTAGCAAATATTTCTAAACTATAAATGAGGTTATGTAAAAAATATATAACCTGACAAGATGCAAACCTTAATTACCTTTCTTTTCATACTATAACTGTTCCTCTTCCTTCAATTCTACAGCACTGAATTGTTGATTCTATGATCCATTAAAATAAAGCACGAGATATATGCAATTTATAATAATATTAATATAACAAATGATATAAAAACCTTTTGGTATTAATTAAAAATTGTTTTTGTTTTGTTTTGTTTTGTTTTTGTTCTACTTGTGACTATAAGTGATAAAATATCTTGTGTACACTGATCCAATCAATCAATAATCTGGGATATCACATCTAACAATAAGCTCAGATCATTTTTATAGAAGAGCAAAAATCAACATAAAACTATTTAAAACACATTCCTTGGTTGCTCGACAATTTTTGCTCTGGTAACACTGGACGTGCAAGCAATCGATGTTTTCTAGTCTCACTTTTTTATTTTGATTATTAATATAGCTCCTCGTGCAGGTTTTTTCAAGGTCACCCACCATGAGATAATAATACTACTATACACATGTGATGCTGGTACTTAGTGGATTGTTTAATAAGCATTATTATAAAATTTTGTTAGTACTTATTTCAAAATCTTTGGTACATTTAGCATACATAGTGTTTTGCCTATAAATTATGTCACCCTTTTTTAAATTGACTTTCTGCTACTACGTGCCCTTCTGCGAGTTAAAATTTCCCGCAAAGTTCAATTTAGTTACTATAAATGCCTTTTTCATGCGAGAAAATGTTAATTAATTGTAAATGGGTTTTGCACTGTTCGTTTAGGCAGATTGACACAATTTTGCAGATTAGTGCTATCAAAAATATCCTGAGGAAATGACATTCACAAGGGGTTGTCGAATATTGCATATTTCAATCAAACAGAGTATAGTATTGGCTGGGTTAGTATTTTTTGTTACAGTATACTACAATTAATATTGATTAATAATTAATATTAGTTCAAAGCTGTTATTTATGTGAGTATTTCACCGCATCTGCGTACTGACATTTTCATCTTACGTAAATGGCTTATATTATTAGTTTAAAGAGGTCATTATGAAATTTTGTTGACAAAATTCATTCTAAAGAAAACATTAATAGAAGGTTTGTCATGTAGCTTCACCAATTAATGTGATAAGATTGGTTTTCTATCTATAAGCGTTTCTGCAGACCTGGGCCATTGGAATTTTGATAGTGGTGAAATAGTGCCACGATATGATGTTATAAATATTTATGACAAAAATCTGTCTGAAAATTGCTAATACTGTGCTTATAACTTTGGTATTGTTAAGTAATTATATTATTCTAATAATTATTCTGCTGGTATTCTAAAATTGTTCAAGTTGTAGCCGGATACTGTTACAGGTAAAATGAGCTTTAAGTTATAAATTTTGACTGAAGGGTTCCTATAGAAAAATTATACAAGAAAATAGAATTCGAAATAAATAATAATAAACTGACTGGAAAGAAAAAACTATGTTATATCAATCACCCTGAAAGGCTTTTCTCTTTGTCATAATTAAAGGGCACCAAACCATCTGGCACGGCAATTCCTTTGATATTATTTTCTATACGAAAGGCAGTTGTTCCACATAGGTCTCCTTTGCTTCGGTTTCCTAAATTTTATACTTTATATGTTACCTTTCTTTAAAATACCTTAAAACTCTTATTAAATTTTTGATCAAATGAAATACAATTGAAAAATAAAATGCCTCTTCCAAATACGATTACATCACTGTGGTGGCTGGATATCCTTTACTAATGTCTATTTACCCAATTCTTAAATAAGTTAAAATAAAAATCAACTTAAACTTAAGCTATATTAACGTCGAATAATTTCAATATAAATACAAATATACTTTCCTTCAACGAAAAACTTAAATTCCTTAACTTAACTCTGGCCAGGTATTGCTAAAAGAAATCCTATAAAGACCTTAAATCTTATCCATCGATAATCCTATCATCACTCCAAAATTTTCCTGTTCCCATATTAAATTACATGACATTTATAAATCTTAATTTCTGGAAATGTGGTTAATAATAAAGGTAGCAAACAGTTAAATGCCAGTTTTTCTATCATTTCAAAACTAACTTATGCTTTAACTAACACTAAATTTCACGAATAAAATTTAAAATCAATATATGTTAGTTCCATCGCTAATCAGTCTAACAAAACAATTACTTTCACCTTGATTAATTTCCTATTACATAACTACAAACAGTGGGTTTTCAGTTCACAAGTACAAACTTAATAAATCTAAATATAAAAACGCACATATTTTCTCCAATTACTTAATTCTGAGAATGTCCAGAGACATTCAGTGTTCTAATATTAGCCAACACAACTCCCTTAACTCAACACAACAGTCCACTTATTATTTTATTACGGCACACACGAGTTTTCAAAATCCCGCTCACGAAAAAAACATTCCTTGCCAAAGCTGTAAGCGAAGTTCTACAAAACCTCATGCACCATTAAAATATTCCCCTTAGGAGAATGCCAAATTACATCTTGAAGCTGGTTTCGTTCAACTTCCCCCTATTCGCTCATAATACAACATTTTTAAGTTCTAAATTAAGTTCTCTGAATTTTACTTTTCAAAACTTAACTTCCTGTCATACCGATCCTCCTACTACCACTGTATTACATGCTCGGATGATTACATTTTGGCCTGTTCTTGTTACTGGCTCGCGAACATAATCAATTCTTTTTCCGTCAGGTGTAATTATTGTCATTCAATTCCCCTTTTTCTTATGTTCAATTGGAGATTTTTGTTATAGTACAGTCTTCCTACTGGGTTTATAAAATGAATCCCAGGAAAATACTTGTGGTATAATGTGATTTACTTTGGTTAACATTCGTGCTTCCTTCTGTCTTCAGCAATATCAGTTGAATTACATTGTAATATTATATTTCAGATGTTTGGTTTGTAATCTGAATCTGTGTATTTCACCAACTCATCTACTCTTTCTTTGTATTTAACAACATTGTAATAACCTTATTTTTATCTTGACTGGATACATTGTAAACGGTATGTGTAATTATTTCGGTGTATTATTAAATGGAACTATTTTTAATGACCAATGTCCTAAAAGTTTTGATTTTATGTTAGGAATATATAACATTGAAATCTGTTCCCTCTGTTTATGATTTTTAAAAAATTTATGAACCTGAGTTCCGTCCTAATATGTATTTTACCATAAATAACTTTCTGGTTTCGTGGTTTAAGTTTATTGTATGACCCCCCTAATTACATATTTATTACATTAGAGATTTATGAAAATTTTAATTTTAGCGGTTTATATTATCGTGACATTTCTCCTATTGAATGACAAATGGATTTCTTAATATTGTATTAAATTGTGCCAATTTCAATTTATTTTAAAAATTCATATTTTTTATTGCTTTAATTATACTAATTGCCCTAATTGACATTGTATTTTCTAAAACAAAGAGAATTGAAATACCAGGTTTAATTTAGAAATATTTGTGAAATATACTATATAATTCGCATCATTTATTCTGCCAAATTAAAATTTTTCTTTTCCCATAATTTATAACCAACATAATGTGCCTGCTTTACAATACATATTCAATGTATTGTTGTATATAAAAGTGAGTGTTGGCTTCCCACCAGGGATGCTTCTCTTTTTAAATGATATTAATATTCTAATAATATTTCTGATTATCTGTGTAAATGCGATGTTAAGTAACTTTAATGGGAAAATTTTATCCTAGATTAGGATTTACATGTTGTAACTAGATAAAATAAAATTTTTAAAATATTTTTTTCCAGCCCAATTTCTCAAAGGTGGTTGTTATTTTTTGTGGAGATTTTAATAGTGTACCTGAATCACTGGTGTATACTTACTTCACTAATAGAATGATACACCATACATTCGAAACAGAATCTGGTAAGTATGTTCAAACATTTTATCTGTTTAGGTAGTTCCTACATTTTTATATTTTCAAGTGGTTGGTAGGAAACATTGATTTTCTGATAAAGGATGTTAGTTATTTTCAAATTTTTGTTAAGCTGGAAGTTGAATTTTATGCTTTGTCTATTACAAACGTTTTTGCTGAGTACACAATGTAATGGACTGTAGGTACTTTGTGGATTGTGCTGTACCAAGAATGAAGTCATGCCATATAATTTATAGCTAAAGATATAAAACATATATTTAAGACCAACGTGGCCAAACCTTAATTATTTTTTCACTTGTAGAATTATAAACACCCATGCTTTATAACAATCATTAACTGAGCCGTGCTGGCATTCACCCCGAACTGAAGTTTAGCTATTCTAGCTAATTTATGCAAGGGTTTTAATGGCATCAGAAGGAGTAATAAGTTTGGAACTGGTTTAAACAATTTACCACCAAAAATAATTAATTATATGTGTTAAATAACAAGGAGTTCTATGAATATTAAAATAACCTGGTAATATTTGCTTTAAGATAAGTTAAATTAACTTATGTTTTGAGTTATTGGTAAGTAAAGAAAACCTTTGTTATAACATGTGAAATACCTGTTATGATAAATTTCTTAAAACGATTGATTTTGCATTAACATCCAACTACCTTAATTAAGCGCCTCCTAAAAATGCTAATCCAAACCCTTTTATGTTATTCTCAAAGTATACACGCTTAATAAGTTCAATAATACATGTAAAACTGTTCTGTATGAAATTTCCCTCGGTACGGGGAATATATTCTACAATAATTTATAATTCTTTGACATGTTTACTCCTCGAACCGCTTAATAGTTTCTCCTTCCTTGAAATACACGCTTGTTATTTCCAATAGTTATTTGTTGAAAGTAGCAAACATTTTGCTTCTAATAGTTCTTATTAAAACTTCTCACAAATATAAAGTACTTTAATGGTTTGTTATCTGCTCGTTTACTGTAAAATTCTATTTTGTTATTTGTAGCCGTTTGAGCTCGCTCAAGTTTTATGGGTAATAAAATCGTTCCTTCTAATTAAGTCATTCATGGTATCTTTGTAGCGTGGATCGATAATAATACAAACCCTCTATTCTTTCGTAAAAATCAGGAACTGAATTGCTTGCATTTTAAGAATGTTTCGCCGTTGCCGTCTGGAATATATATATTTTTGCTTGCTTTCGTAGAATATTTAACATTCTATTGCTGGGAATGGTTTTGTTTTTTCCACCATGGTTTTGAAATTGTATAAATACTAGTTCAACTTTTGGAAAGCTCTTCTTACTTTTTCCTCATTTTACTATTCGACTCTTCTGTAAATTTATGATTTTAAAATGCGTTTTGTACACAGTGTTGCTGGTAGACAAACATAGCCACATTTCCTCATGCTAAGAAAGAAGCCGATAGCTCAAGGTACAGTGCATTTTTCTGTTTGCTTTATTTGTGCTGCTGTTTTGGAAGATACACTTCTTTTTTTGGTTGATTCCGCACTAAATTGCAGCATATACATTACCAAATGCACGCTCACAACACGAATGATTACTTACATTATTCTTAAAGCTTGCATTAGAGCACTTTCTACTGTTTACTTTTCTGTGTAAATTAATGTTAACGTCAACAACTTTCTATTTAAAATTTAATGTTACGTTCTTTAACTTTACAAGGTACACTTCCTAAAGCAGATGTTACTGTATTGTTTCTTTATTTCTTGTACATATTTAGGGCTTTAACATGCTGTAAGTATTCTTGTATTTAAATAATAAGATTGTATTCTCCATATTTTTAAATGTTTAGGTTTATACTGTATTATAGGTAAATTGACGCTTTGTGTATATTACATTATGTACGTAAATGTGTTTTTGACGTTTGTAAATATTTCTTTGGGACTGTATGTTTTACTTACACGTTGTCATATCTCTTTACTGAGGTTTCTAATTTTTTTCTACGATATCACCCATCCAACTACGAAATTTTTGATATAGCCCGAACTCTAATTCTTTTGGAGTTCGATTCTACCATTCTGGCCGTTTTGTTGCGGTATTCGGTATAAATGATTTCTCTACTGACTTTTACTGTTTCTGAACTTACTTTCTTTGCTGCACGGAATATTGTAACAACTTGCATCCCAAATTTATTTATAATACCATGTTAAATTTTAAAAAAAAATCCAACCTAATTTCACTGGTAGTTATGATTCAAAATTTTCTGCTGTAAACTGTGGGGTATGTTCGGATTGGCAACTAAGAGTGTCTGAGGTACTCCAAACATAAGTGGTATCTCTAACCCTGTGCATATTCCAGTACGCTTGCCGATGTTATTGACTTCAATGTGAATGCACCAAGACTTAAACTAAAACCATGTGCCCAGATATAATTTAATTTTACATTGCATCATAAAATAACTTACCTTAATTGATCGCGATAGTTAGGGCAGCATCAATTACGGAAACCTTGTATTATGGAAATCACCGCGAGAATTTCTACGTTTTTCTCCTAACACGTACGTTCGGGTCGTATGATGGATATACTAGCATGTATTCAGCAATTGTAGCGAAGTTCGTTTTTAATCTAAAACTACTGGAACAAAAGATATTAAGAGATTCGGAAAAGTTGAAACTTACAGGTAACTCTGCATTATAAGCACTGACTCGTCACTTCAACTTTTATATGTGATAGTCTAGAGTAGTAGAGTAGTATGAAATCATGGTACTCGTTCCCACCAACTTGTAACTAGCTTGCCTGTAGTCGCACATTCTCATTTGTCAAAGCAATGATGCACATTACTTCGAAGTACGAGGACACGTCTATGCTTCAAAATACAAGTATAAAATATTATTTCTCTAGCAATGCTGGGAACTCAAAACCACATTTATAATGTGTTGCCATGACCTACTTAATTCTACAAGAAAAGGGTCCCATAGGATAATTATTAAAATAAATTCGTCGTATATCCAAATGAGGTGTACAATGTGGGTGTATTGTAGCCTCCCCTTTTGATCTTTTTTAGTGCCCCCATCCCCTACCGCTACCTAATACTGCCCATGTTAAGAACCTATGCTATGTCCACAAATTCACTACAGTGGTGTAGTTTTCAGAACTAGATTGATTTCATAATAGACATACTAGCTACACTATTATTAAAACTAATGCTTGAACAAAAATTTGAAATTGTCCAAAAGCAGATTATGTGGCCTTGGTTGATTTAGATTTTTTTTGTAGAAAATTTATACATTTTCATACTGATTCTTCTATCAAATCATGTGTAATTTATTTATTTATTTTGTTACAGAAATGCCTCTCAGCAATATATGTTTAAGAAATCCATTTCAGTTTGCGAGTGCTTTAGGAAAGCCTAAATATACTAATTACACAGATGATTTTAAAGGCTGTTTGGATTATATATTTTATGAAAAAGATAAATTTAATTTAATTAAATGTATTCCTTTTCCGGAAGAATCCATTTTGTCAGAAAATACCGCCTTACCTAGCAAAGTATTCCCTTCGGATCATATTGCTCTTGTAACAGAATTGCAGATATTGTGATATTGTAATTTAGTATTTAGACACAATTGACTTATGTTGTTTAATGTAATTATATTTTAAATTTTTAACGAAATACAGCTATTGTATACTGTTACAGCGATTTTTTATTACTAGATGTTCCACTATGTTATAAACTGTAAATGTATTAACGACAATTTGATGGAATGCATGGGCCAATAAACAGTTGGCATGGGATGACAGTGCAAAAACTGAAATCAAAATGCTGGTCGTTGATGAATCACAGGTTATTGAATTAACTGACATACATATGGCCACTGCAGTTCAAGTGAGGAAGAATAAACATCTCTACCATGCATTCTGCTTTCCTATTTAATGCTTATGTTATCATTTGCCGTACCCTGAAATCTGGTGTCATTAATACCACCAAAATGAATGTGATCCTTAACCTATCCACATACAATTAAATATTATTCACCATCGTAGCCCTTATATTAACATGTCTTGTTTCACAACAAGCATTTTATTTCTCATCCCTCAATTTTTCTTGTTGGTTCTTGAGTGACCTGAACAGACCTTTTATAATGTACGATTTTGTACTCGTTTAAATGCCCTTATATTTAAAACCATATCTATTTCTCTACTTAAGGAATATTAATAAATTAAAATACTAGTGTGTTAATCTTTGCATTGAATCTTTGGTATTTAGTTCTAACGGGTGTTTCAAATTGCGTGGGTTTTTAAAGAATAAGTAAAATATAGATGGCGCACTGAATTCGTCAAATTGTTGAATTATTTTATGAAAATCAGCGTTCTGTGAAACGTGATTATAGAAAACTACGTGAATTTTGTGGTTTACATAATCGCCCAGCTGAAAGCACTATTGGTCGAATTTCAAGAGATCGGTTGGGTGGAAGATCAAAAAAGTAAAAATACAGTCGTAGCGGTTCGTCAGGAAATACATCATGTTGAACTACCTTTACAATACAAATTAAGACGTTGTACAACTCATCCGCTGTTAACGAACCACCTTGCCTTTCATGCCTTTTCAATTTTGTATTTCTAATGAATCGAAAGCAAGAAGCCACTACACCTTGCAGTTTATGAAGTGAGGCGAAACGAGCTAGCAAACTATTAATCAAATTATCTGGCACTGTATATACTAAGACAACTTTTCGCACTCAGCAGTGGAATCTGAGTCTGATTGATTAAATGGTTGATATATACGGTTAGTTGAATAAAGAAACTTTGGACCTGACCACCAATGGGCGTGGGATACAAGATCTGAAGGCAATAAACCTCTAGACCCACAATCAGCAGGATTATCTTTGCCACTTACATGATGCCATAAGTTAGGAGGAACTCTATCTTGAATGTGAGTAATACGGTTACTAACAAAAGTTTTCCATCGGTGTGGAGAGGATTTGATCCATGATAAAGTAACTGTAGTCAGACCAGGCATGAATTGCATCAATCGTGATGAACGGTTTATAAACCTTATTTACAAATTCTATTAAGTTAGATAAAAGTACAGCTGCACACAATTCTAAACGTGGCACAGAAATACGTTTTAAAGGTGTTACCTTGGATTTGGCATACACTAAATTTACTGAAATTATTCCCGCTTTCGAAACACAGCGAATATAAATAGCTGCAGCATATCCAGCTTCAGAGGCATCACAAAACCCGTGAAGTTGCAATGACACAATATCGTCAACTAAAACACAACGTGACAAGGATAAGGTCGCTAAACAAGATAGCTGCCGTTTATATGCGGACCAACAATCCACAACATCTGAAGGTGGCACCTCATCCCAATCCAACCCTAAACTCCATAACCGTTGCATTAAATTTTTCAGAAGGAAGGTCACAGGGGTCAACAAACCAAGCGGGTCGAAAACCTTTGCTATGTCTGAGAGTATAACCCGTTTTGTGCATGGACGTGCAGTACTATCCACTTTGAACTGGAAGCAGTCTTTTGTGGGGCACCACTGTAACCCTAAGACTTTTAAGGAAAGTGAGTCAGCGTCATTAAAAGAAAATGGCTGAAGTTCTTCAGGGGGGAATGACAATAATTCAGGACGATTACTTGCCCATTTCCTAAGGACAAAACATGCACTCGACAATAACGAAATAAGTTGACGTTGGATTTCTAAGGTTTCTTCCAAGGATGCACAACCTGTTACTATATCATCAACATAGGTATCAGATATAAGAACCTTTGCTGCTAATGGATAGTTTTGAAGATTATCCCTTGCTAATTGTTGAAGAACGCGAATAGCCAAATATGGAGACGAAGATATTCCATACGTTACGGTGTTTAATTGATACTCTTGAATAGGTTCAGCTTTTGAAAATCGCCAAAGAATACGTTGGTACGATCGATGCTGATCTGTCACCTCAATTTGCCGGTACATTTGCTTAATATCAGCGGTTACAACAAATTTGTGTAGTCTAAACCCTAACAAAATACTCGATAAATCCTGTTGAAGTTTAGGGCCGATCAGTAAACCATCATTTAATGACTTGCCGTTAGATGATTTTGCTGACGCATCAAAAACAACCCTCAATTTAGTGGTGCTACTATCTGGTTTCTGAACACAATGGTGAGGAATGTAGTATCCCGATGACAAATGTGTAAGAGGTTCATGAACTGTGGACATATGTCCAGACTCTAAATAGTCTTTCATGAAATTTGAATATTCTGTATGTAGGTCAGGATTTTTCAACAAACGATTTTTTAATAATTCAAAACGACACAGTGCTGTGGAATAAGAATCGCCTAGTTCTATACGAGAATCTTTAAACGGCAAATTAACAACATATCTACCGTCCTCCTTTCTTTGATGTGTTTCTAGAAAGAGAGTTTCACATTGAATATCTTCAGGCGAAAATGTAGGAGTTGCTGGAACATGTTCAACCTCCCAGAATTTTTTTTACACAATGTCCAATGGGGTATTCATAACCGATGTACAAAACGAACTCACACGATTAGTTGACTGACAGTCTGTTTTACCGACCAGTACCCAACCAAACACTGTATTAAGGGCAGTAGGCTCTCCAATTTTACCACGTCTAATGCCAGGCTGAACCACAGTAGAATAAATATCTGCACCTAACAATAAATCGACCTCGCGAGGGCGTCCAAAGTACGGATCTGCTAATGTTAGACCTTCAAGGAAGTCATAACGATTTGAAACGGGAGCCGACGGCATAGAGCCGGCGATTGCAGGAATAACAATTGTATCTACAACGAATGTATGATTGGCCTTTTGATATGGCCGCAACGAACATGTAACGAGACCATAGCTAGAGGTGCTCATTTGATTTAAACCACTAATCGATATGGGCGATGATGACGATTTTAATCCAAGACTTTTCATACGCGATTGGGACATAAAACTGGCTTGACTACCATTGTCAAGTAATGCTCGACAAGTTTGATGGTTTCCACGTGCATCCTGCACTTGTAACAAGACAGTAGCCACTGTGCTAGTCATCACGGCGATTTTATTAGAAGACTCTGGATTTGAGGGCCTTTCTGTCAAGTACGCTTCACCTTTTTTGTCTGGCGTCACAGCAGAAGTGGGAAAATGCAACAATGTGTGATGTTTTTTATCACAAACACGACAACTAAGTTTTGATGGACACTTAACAACAGAGTGGTTGGTTCCTAAGCAATTATAACACCAGTTTGAAGTTTTTGCAACTCTATGTCGCTCAGAAGGTTCTAATACTAAGAATTTGTCACAATTAAAAACAGAATGATTAGCTTTGCAATAAATACAACTAGTACTATGGGTTTTCTTAGCGGTGGTAACAAAACTTAATGATTCTTTTGGCTTGAACGCAACAGGATACTGTCGTGATACTGTTGGCTTCTGAACACTAACAGGGCCTGGCTGTCCTACAATAACCTGGTTTGTCTCCAATGCCTTGCAATGTTTAGAAACAAATGAGTACAGATTTTCATAGCTAGGAATTTCAACATCATGAAGTTCAATTTCAAAGCGTTTCCTAGTGGAGTTATCCAATTTTTGCAATAATAGATTAAAACGAGTAAAATCCCACATATCATGCTTAAATTGTGCAATTGCCGAAGAATTTTCAGAAAATGTAGACAATAATGTGCGTAACGAGGACGCAGAATCTGAACTAACTTTCGAGGCATTACAAATGGCCAATAGCTAGTGAGCAACAACCGTTTGTTTTTGTACCTATCTATTAATTGTTGATACGCAATCGTATAATTATCAGAAGTTAATGGAAGCCCTTTAATAATTGTCAAAGGCTCAACCAATGATGAGGTTAAATATTGAAATCGTTCAATATTAGATAAAGTTTCATTTTCATGAATTAGTGTACGGAACAAATCGTAGAAAGAGCTCCAATTTTTATAATTACCATCGTAGGTGGGGATTACAATCCTTGGCAACTTAACTTTATTAGGGGCACCCGAGTGTTGTTTCAATACTAGAACAAGTATGAGGCTGCGACCTCTTAGCTGCTAATTCTCGGTGCACAATTTTGATTGAATATTTAATTTCATCAAAACTATCTTGGATCACCTGTTTTTGATCTAAATCAGCAACCTCTACACAAGCAACCATTTCGTAATGAACTTGTTCAAATTTATCTACTATGTTTGATAAATCGATAAAACGAACATCAAAGGCAACAAAATTATTCTCAGGATCAATTTGAGCTGCTTGAGCACATTTTAATAAGGCTTGTGCTTTGCGCATTAACATGTTACGTTTATTTGACAATTTTTCAATTTCCATTGTCACAAATAATGGAAAACAATCAGAAAGTAAATCACAATTATGTAAACCCCAGTAACAGTTATCTACTTGCTAAAAATGTTTATCTAACAAAAATTGCACAGCTATCAAACATGCGAATCTCAGAATACAAAACTATCAACAAATACATTTAATAGATCCTCTAAATAATTTTTCCAACACCATAATGACGATTCTACCTGCTTGCAATGCTAAAATACGAACCGCTCACCATAAAATAGTAATCTCTCAAATGTAGGTAGCCACATACAAGTTATTCACCTCTTAAATACCAAGAAGATTTTAAAGGCTGAACCCTAATTCCGTGGAATGCAGTTAGATACATCTGGTGCCACCCTCAAGCAGGTTTCAAGATGTTTAAAAGGATAGCAACAGACAGGAATGTCAAACCCTCTATTCTGAAGACTAGGTAGTTCAACACACAGAGGTTTGACCTTTATGTAATTGTACTAAAAATACCTTAAATATTTTTGAAGTCACTAAGCTATATATAATACTATTTTTACAGCCATATTATTATGTGAGCGGTAATGTCAAATTTAATTGAGCTTTTTCACTAATTTCTAACGAAATTCACTGTCATTTACGCAAATATGTATGCAAATATCTTACGCTAATGATCGCCGTAAATTACGCGTCAACACAGGATAAAAAACACGCAAAGCCAAATTACGTGTTTTTATGGACTATAAATCCACTAGATTAATTCAAATTCAGCTCGAAGAACCAAATGTACTTTGATTAAATTAATCAAGCCTAAATTTTCGAAGGACTAGTACATAAATACATATGTACACACACGTGACCAAGTATTTCAATTTATATGTAAATTCAACACACTCACCTGAACAAAACACATCATGTTCCAACTGTACTCTCGACACAACACATCACGTCCTTTCGTCTCTAAGGATGGCGGCAAACAGCCCGGAATGTCCGTTTTCCATGCACCAGGTAACAAACCACAACGGGTGGTCGAGAGTGGTGATTTCACTAAATTAAAATACTAGTCTATCCGCGAACAAAGTTTACACCCACAAATTTACAATATAACCATATTAAATACTCCCTGTATGTTTGTTGTGGTTTGTTTAGTATTCTTCTTAATCTTCTTTGGGTATTAAACCACTCATAGTTTTTAAAATTATCTTTATTAACGTTTCGATCCATAACCTAGGATCGTTTTCAAAATAATAAAAACTTCAAGTTTGACATTTGACACAAATTGAAGGTGACTTTGATTTATTGATGTTTGAAATATTTGGTTTGAGTACACTAAGTAAAAATTTTTAAAATTTAAATGAATAATTGCCTTCAATTTGTGTTACGGCCTGGGACCGACTTTTTTAGGTAGCCAATACGCTTAACGTGAAATCAGCTGATTAATTTTATTGTAAAATTCAATAACTTGGGAATTGGAAAACATTTTTAACATGTTTCTATTTATACAATTTAGAGGATGGTTATTAAAGAAGTGTGCAATTGCATTATTAAAGGCTTAAGTAGTCGTTTTTATATTTATTTTGAAGGAAATCATTATGATTTAGGCTACCTCTTTGGTAGATTTTAACATTGTTCTGAGGTAACCTTATGGTGGGTTTACACTTGTCAGATACCAATGTTGTTCTATGAAGGTTGTATATGGATCTGAGGCGACCCTATGGCGGGTTTACACTTGTCAGATACCAATACTGTTTAACGGAGATTGTATATAGTTGTGAGGTAACCTTATTGCGGGTTTACACTTGTCAGATACCAATGCTGTTTTACAGGGGTTGTTAATATGCTTCATCATCATCTTCATTGGATCTTCATCTCAAAACTGGTTGGACACGTACCTGCACTAATTTATATTCTGAACTAGCTTCCCTTCTATTGTTTTCTAATTTTATGTTTTATTTCACCGAGATTCAGTGAAGGGGGGTTAAGCAACCTGTGGCTACCAAGATCCCCCAACACTTAGATATTTGCCGAAATAATGGTTTTCTAGTTAATATGTTTATTGTTATATAATTAGTTATTGTATGTATAAATAGAAATCATGTATGTAGGCTGTATTTCATGTTAATATCGCAAGGAAAACCCAGGAAAAACTTGCAATGCTACCTAGATATTGGGGCATTTGATTTTTATTTGTTATTTCTTTTAGTAATGGAATCCATTGTTTACTGAAAGTTACGGATTCGTTTGCAACGCAGTTATTTTTATGTAAGGTTATATAAGCAGCTTCTTTGATTTTGCGTTTTGGTGGTTTTCTTCTTTGTCGATAATTTTCGTCCTCCCATTTTATTTTATGACTGAGTCCCATGCATGTTGGCAGATCATGGATTTTCAAATTTTCTATTTTTATATATGATTTATGTTCTTTAATCGAACTTCAAATGGTCTGGAACTCTCCCCTATATGAATTAGAACAACATGGAAAACTTCCGTTTTTAGATATTCTCGTTAGCAAAAGCGATACAGCAATTAATACATCGGTATATAGAAAACCAGCGCACACAAACAGATACTTAAACTTCGATTCAAACCACCCACACTGTGTCAAACGAGGAATTATCAAAACCATGTATGATAGAGCAAAATTAATATCATCAAACGAAGAAATTTTAAAAAAAAGAGAAAGACCTAATCAGATGTACACTAATAGAAAACAAATATCCTAAAAGAATAATAGAGAAAGAAATGAATAAAAACCCTAAAAATAAAGAAAAAGAAAACAAAAACAACGATACACACAACAAAATGCTCTCAATACCATACATAAAAGGATTCTCCGAAAAAATTCAAAGAATAGGAAACAAATTTAAAATTAAAACAGTATTTAGAACCAACAATACACTAAGAGCACAATTAACAAAAACAAAACCCAAAAACGCAATACAAAGTTCAAAAAATTGTATCTACAAAATACCGTTCGAATGTAATAAGTTTTATATAGGAGAGAGTTCCAGACCATTTGAAGTTCGATTAAAAGAACATAAATCATATATAAAAAATAGAAAATTTGAAAAATCCATGATCTGCCAACATGCATGGGACTCCAGTCATAAAATAAAATGGGAGGACGCAAAAATTATCGACAAAGAAGAAAACCACCAAAAACGCAAAATCAAAGAAGCTGCTTATATAACCTTACATAAAAATAACTGCGTTGCAAACGAATCCGTAACTTTCAGTAAACAATGGATTCCATTACTAAAAGAAATAACAAATAAAAATCAAATGCCCCCAATATCTAGGTAGCATTGCAAGTTTTTCCTGGTTTTCCTTGCGATATTAACATGAAATACAGCCTACATACATGATTTCTATTTATACATACAATAACTAATTATATAACAATAAACATATTAACTAGAAAACCATTATTTCGGCAAATATCTAAGTGTTGGGGGATCTTGGTAGCCACAGGTTGCTTAACCCCCCTTCACTGAATCTCGGTGAAATAAAACATAAAATTAGAAAACAATAGAAGGGAAGCTAGTTCAGAATATAAATTAGTGCAGGTACGTGTCCAACCAGTTTTGAGATGAAGATGATGATGAAGCATATTAACAACCCCTGTAAAACAGCATTGGTATCTGACAAGTGTAAACCCGCAATAAGGTTACCTCACAACTATATACAATCTCCGTTAAACAGTATTGGTATCTGACAAGTGTAAACCCGCCATAGGGTCGCCTCAGATCCATATACAACCTTCATAGAACAACATTGGTATCTGACAAGTGTAAACCCACCATAAGGTTACCTCAGAACAATGTTAAAATCTACCAAAGAGGTAGCCTAAATCATAATGATTTCCTTCAAAATAAATATAAAAACGACTACTTAAGCCTTTTAATAATGCAATTGCACACTTCTTTAATAACCATCCTCTAAATTGTATAAATAGAAACATGTTAAAAATGTTTTCCAATTCCCAAGTTATTGAATTTTACAATAAAAATTAATCAGCTGATTTCACGTTAAGCGTATTGGCTACCTAAAAAGTCGGTCCCAGGTCAGAACACAAATTGAAGGCAATTATTCATTTAAATTTTAAAATTTTTACTTAGTGTACTCAAACCAAATATTTCAAACATCAATAAATCAAAGTCACCTTCAATTTGTGTCATAAATGTCAAACTTGAAGTTTTTATTATTTTGAAAACGATCCTAGGTTATGGATCGAAACGTTAATAAAGATAATTTTAAAAACTGAGTGGTTTAATACCCAAAGAAGATTAAGAAGAATAACCATATTAATTCTAAACAGCGGTCGTTCACAAGAAAATATTGATTTGGTTCGTGATAGTGTTGCTGAAGATCCTAAAATGTCCATTAGACGATGTTCACAACAAGTTGGACTTAGTGGATCAACAACATGGCGTATTTTCCACAAGGATTTAGCTCTGAAGGTATATAAGGTTCAAATAACAACACAGGCACTAAAGCCATTAGATCATTTAAAACGTCGTTCATTTGTCAATTTCATCAACAAACAACAGGCTGATTTTTCTCAAAAAAATCATGTTTTCCAACGAGGATGAGGCACATTTTGAACTTGGTGACTATGTTAATAAACAAAATTGTCGATCTGGGGTGAGAAAAATCCACGAATTATTCATGAGAAACCTATGCATTCTAAACGAGTTACTGATTGGTGTGCATTATGGTCAGGTGGTGCTATTGGACCTTACTTCTTTGAAAATGCTGCTGGTGAGCTGTAACTGTCAATGGTGATCGATATCGTCGGATGATAAGCGAATTTTTGTGGCCTGAATTAATGATTATTGATCTAGAGGATATTTGGTTTCAACAGGATGGCACTACATCTCACTCTGCACAAGAAACAATTGCTTTATTGAGAGAAAAATTTTGTGGACGTATAATCTCAAGAAACGGTGATGTTAATTGGCCACCAAGATCATGTGATTTGACTCCATTAGACTATTTTCTTTGGGGTTATGTGAAAAGTCAGGTTTATAAAAACAATCCACAATCGATTCCTGCTCTGAAAGATGAAATTATTGGTGTCATTAGTGAGATTGAGCCTCAATTATGTCAAAATGTCATTGAAAATTTTAACAAAAGAGTTGGACGTGTGTGGAGCTGCAAGAGGAGACCATTTGGCAGATATTATTTTTCGCATATAAATGTCATTAATGATACTTCAATTACCAATAAAAAGTTTTTGAAAATGAATGCAAATTGTCTTATTTATTGTTTAAAAAAAAACACGCAATTTGAAACACCCTATATTTCCATTTTGAGGAGTAATAATTTTATTAGTGTCTATTATAAGAGTTTGTTGCTTACATATTTAACATAGCTAAATCCATTGGAGTGGAATGCTGAAGATAATGCTGTATTGAAAGTTGCTTGCAATAAGGCACAGGATGATCCTTATTTACCTTTGTTAATTGGGAATTTGAATTGTGACATGCATGAACAATCTCAATCGAGTTGTTCTATGTTGATAACGAGAATAGAAAGCAGTCGTGGAAGTGGTTTTGAAGCAACATGTCTTCCAAAAGACTTAGGGCGCTTGACTCGAAAACTATCTACGAAGATTGATTTAAATGCATCAGAAGTGAAGACTTCGACACTGAGGACAAGAAATGCTCTGGAAGAACAAAAACAATTGATGATGCTGATATGCAAATATTATTCAATGACGTTACACAAATACAAGATCAACATTTACATGCCCATGGGAAAAATTCAAAAGCAAAGAAAATAGGTGCTGCAATGAGTTGACTAAGACAGATGGAAAAATGAAAAGCCACTTCCGAAATTTTGCTTTTACAGCACATAAGAAAGAGTTTCCTGTATCGAATCGTTACTGACAATGAGAAGGGGACACATTTCGAGAATCCCAAATGCAAAATATAATGGCTTTCACCTGATGATGAAGCATCAAGATCGACGGCACGTCAAAATTGCTTCGGAAAGAAGACACCTCTGCGTTTGGTGGGACGAAAGGAATCGTGTACTATGGAGCTGCTGAAACTGGGCCAAACTGCCAGTGATCATCTCTACCAACATCTGATCAATTTGAATCATGCATCGCTCAATAACCATCCTAAATGGAAGCGAGACACCAACAAGTGATATTTCAGCATGACAACCCTCCTCGTCATCACACTTCCATCATCCAGGACACCATCAAGATGCTGAAGTGGGATCTGGTATCCTACCTACCATTTTCACCAGACCTAGGCCCTCCCGATTATCGCTTGTTCCAGTCCAAGGCTTGGCTGGGCTACACTTGACCAATTTCGAAAAACTACAAAATTGTTTGAATGAATAGTTTCGGCCCAAAGATCCATAATTTTATTGTCGCGGTATTCGTGTATTGTCAGAAATGGGGCAAAAATGTGTAACTAGCAAGGGACAATGCTTTGAATATACCTTTTTTTTAATTTCTCCTAAAGTTTCCATTTTTCATTGTGTTACACACCTCGTATTGAATTGTATGGATTCATCAAAGTTTTTGAAATTTGCAGTTTGCAAAATAATGGTGTGAAGAATTGCGTTAAACAAGGTGTTCTTTCTTTTGGTTTCTACGAGTGTCATGGCCACGTTCTTGAACCTGTTTAGAACACATGTAGCTAATTATGTCGTTCTTGGGTAAGTGATATATTTTTGATATTTATGCAGTGTTTGTTTAAATGGGAACAAATAGTTTCTCACAGATTAGTTACTACGGTTATTATTGGGAAAATGTAATATAGAGTGTTTTCCAGTTATTTGTGTATTTTTGAATATGTGAAAATTATAGGATTTTTTGGGTAAAATATGTTGTGATTATTGTGTATTACAAATTATGGGAATTCAAAAGAAATATTTTATGAGATAAAATGTACTTTATTTAATAAAATTTTGATATGAAACTTCTATTATTTGCTTCTTTGATATAGTGTAAAAAATTATCAGTCTAGGTTAATTCTGTTATTGATTAGCTTTTTTTTATTAATAGAAATCTTCGATATTAATTTTTAGAAATGGAAATTTTTAGTGTTATCTGAATAATGGACGAATATTAAATTACCAATTTTTGTCAATACTTGTAAAAAGAAGCAGATCTGAAAATAAGCAAATGGCCAATTACCCACTATAACATCGGCGAACTTTCTAAAAAATTGCATCTAATGTTAAGGAGAAAATTAGTCAACAGAAACTAATGTGCTTCTAGCTTAATAGTGACAAATAATTTTGTCTCGTATAGGAAAGTAGTTCAAGTATAGTGAACAAAAATTAATTGTTGGTTATTTTACAAAGAGAAAAACCAATGACCAGTTTCGCTGTGGTTGCAGTTCATCCGATTGGTATATTTGTCTCTGCAAAACAACTAACAAAGTTCTTGAATTATACACGAATCATGGTGTATTTAATAAATACAAAACATTTCCCATCCCCCTCTGTTCTTGAATGTATACAACTAACTATCAATGACTTCTTCAAATCTCCGACATGAAAGTAAAAGTTTGCCAGACAAAATTTAATAACTAGTGTACAACAACTAAGGTGAAAATAAGTAACATAACCAACAAATTAATTTGTACAATATTTGTTCGCTATGCTTGAACTATTTCCTAATACCAGACAAAATTATTTGACACTATTAAGCAATTAGTTTCTGTTGACCAACTTCCCCATTAACATTAGACATGTTACTTTCTTAGAAAGTCTGCTAATGTTATAGTGGGTAATCGACCATTTGCTTATTTTCACCCTAGTTGTCAGAAACTAGTTATTAAATTTTATCTGGCAATACCATCGTTACTATCATGTCAGAGATTTGAAGTCATTGATAGTTAGTTGTTTACATTCAAGTATAAAGGGCGTATGAGAAATGTTTTGTATTTATTAATACATCATGATTCGGGTTGCTACGTACCCAGTAGTAAGCAGAAACGACAAGGAAAGAATGACCAGGCTCAATCAGCAAGTAGGCGGGGTTTTACAAGTAAAGAAATTGCCTGCGATAAAAAAAATTAAAGTTTAGTACGACCTGCAATAGAAATCAACACATTAAGTTATAACAAAAAATTAATGGTTTATTCGGTTTAACTGCATTTAACTTAATGGTTTCACCAAACTACAGAGTATACCCACAAAATATTTACAATATGTATGTTTACAATTACTGTCCGGTAACCTTGGACTAACGTTTTCCCCCACCCCAATTGACATAACTCGAAATAGATTCTAGTCTAGGAAATATCTAAGTATAAAGAGAATACATATATGTATAATAGCATTACGCCAGGAATTTCTCCTATCGCTTGAATAACATAGGTACAAATAGTAACGTGAAAGGAATTCCTGCTTGAATATATCACACAATCTTCGGTCACACCAGTAACAAACGGGATATGTCCAATTAGCACCCTTCTTGGTACAGTGATATAAGAATCATTAGAGGTGTCGGCAATTACATAAGACCCATACATATAAGTAGTGAAGAAACACACCCGCGTGTCCACGTTGCTGGATTAATCACACCCTCCCCAAAGACAGAGAGGAACAGATGGACTCGGCACAACGCCATCTGCTCATCCTTCCTACAAAAGAAGCGGTAACTGCTTCGTCAATCAGGGGTCAATGGAATGAACGGTCGTGTCCGCCGGAGGAAGCTATAACAAGTACGATTAAAGATTAGATCATTTACAACGAAAAGTACATTTTAAAAACTGAAAGCACTTGCCACACAACGGTGTGTACGAAATTTTGTAGATAACGAAAAACGACAAATATTCTTGGTCGTATGCAGAAAGAATGAATTGAACACGTTTGATAGAAAAAATTAAACTTCAATCCCAGCATTATCAAACACAAGGGTGTTAACAGAAACTCGAAACAAACTTTATCAGAGAAGTGTGATCCATTATTTCAACGAGTCTTTGGGTTTGGGTATTATAAAAAGTAATCACACTCTATCGTCATATGTATCAAGCCGACATACTTGAAACAAGGTATCGATTATTTAAATTATAGAAGAACTCCATTTCACAGCAAATAGGTTTAAATGAAATTGTAGTAAAGCGTACTTATTGTAGGAATGTCTAATATACATGATGGTGTATGGGTATCAAAAGTAGAATCTATGCGAATTAATAATGAAATAAAAGGGCGTAAGGTTTAGTACGCCATCGGAATGTGGATGTAACAGGGTATAATTCAAGAATTTCGTTGTTTTTTTTGTAAAGAGAAATCCGCCGTTCTGATGAGCTGCAACCACTGTGAAACCGGTCATTGGCTTTTCTCTTTGTAAAATAACCAACAAATTAATTTGCAGATGTGTGTTGGAATAAATTGCTTAATGATAGTGTCCAATTTAGTACGAATACGTTACTTATATTTCGGTAAAAACCATTATTTTCGATGTTATATGTCATTAACTCTTTTATTAATCTCAGTTCAAGAAAAATATTTATTTGTACTTTGGTGTTAATTGTATCTTTATTCTTATATGTAACATATGTAGAGTTAATAGGGAAGCTTTCAATAATATAAAATAGCCAGATACGGAGTATACATAAGGTGTATAGCAAACAAAAATAATGAGTAAGACGATGTTTAAGGTTTGAACATATTAATTTGGCAGACATCTGTCAATAAATGTCCTCCTATTAAATTTAATTAAAAATATTTCAAGATGGCTACTACACTAGTTGTATCAGAAAATGTGTTAGGAAAATCAATTTTATATTGCAAGTGTACTAAATAAATATGTACAGTGTTATAAGTGTGAAGAAAAGTTTACTCTTCCTGAAGCGAAGGAAAGGATGTTTTAAAAGTACACCAGGATAGTTCTAAACTTTATACTTGTAATGACTGCTTTCAACAAAATGGTTATAATTCTCAAGGATTAATACCTGCCGATATAGAATTAGTAAACAAGCCTGTTCTTCCAATGGATAAGATTATTGTTAGATTCTTTCAAGTAAATAATTCTCAAAGCCTTGTTAAAGAATGCTGTTGAAGTTGAAATCAAGCCACTGCTGCTTGAAATTACCGAATTAAAAACCGATATTAAAATCCTAAAAGAATCCAACTTAGACCTCATTGAAATACTAACTTCGAGTTCTAACGTCTCACAATCTTGTCTTTAACAATCCAGACACGAGTAACAAACATAAACTAAGTACGCAACTGTTTCAATCCACTCCACTTGTTAATAATAAAAGTGCTTAGTATGTTAATTCTGTTGGTACTTGACCATATGGTGATAACACTGCTTCTTCATGTACAATTCCATCTACCTCTATTGTAGTCGATAACAATCTGGAACCTAATATTAATAACAATAATATAATCAACAATTCTGGAGTCAATGTCAACCTAAAATCAGTATTATTTGAGTCTCACCACAGCAACCTAGAACAAAAGACGGCTACATTGAATTCCACTGTGAATAATGCTTGGTCTACTGTCGTGGACAAGAAGAAGAAACGGAAAAAGATTTAGTTGGTTTAGTCATTCTAAACCCTGAGTCTATTGATGCTATAACTGGAATTAAAAAGCATGGGTGGCTACACATCAGCAGAATTGCACACAAACAAATGGTGAACCTCGTTCTGCCCAAGATGTATTTAACTACCTCAAAGCAGATTCTGTAGATGCAACTGCTATGGTATAAACATTACTAAGTGATCCAGCTCTTTTAAATGAGAGTTCCTATTAATCAATTGGATATTTTTATGGCCATTTGTTGTCCAAGTTTGTGAGTTCATTTTAAGTCCCCTAATAAAAAAATTCATTCTGGTATCAAACTTGCTGACCATTTTTAGGGGGAATTTCGAATACACCACATGGCAAATAGCAAACCACAGTTCACAAGTTTGTAGTCAAGGTGTACAGTGCAACCATGACATGCTAATTTCCTCCAGATACCTGTTGTTTACGCAACAATTCTGTAAATGTTAACCATTCAAGTATTAGCATATATTTCTAGAATGTGTACTGAGACTGTTGAACTTTTTCGGACTGCTTCTTGCTTGGATCACGATGTGATAATCTTAATTGAGACCTGGGTTAATAGCGACTATTCCGACTACAAACTGTTTCCCAGCTCTTTCGACATGTGTAATTATGACGTTCTTGTTTGTGATTGTGGAAGTGGCACACTGGTTGAAGATGTATAGGTTAAATGAAAACTCGACTTCTCATCTATAGTTATATGTGGAGTATACTTTCCCCCAAATTCTAACTACGAGCATTATGAAAGTTTTACGAATACTGCTGAAAGGATACTAACTGACAACAGCAATTCTCAATTTCTTATTATTAGGTATTTCGATCTACCTAAGATTCAATGGTGGGATGTTTGCCAGTCCTGCGGATTCCATCCCTGCTGATGTTGAATCTTTCATTCAAGACATGTATTCCTTTAATCTACACTTTAAATGTCTGATTAACTTCTATGGAAGAACATTGGATCTTGTTTTCGTTGATGAATTTGACGACATAAGGGTTACAGTATCTGACCAGTTTCTATGCAAAGTTGATGCTTTCCACTACCCATTATCAATTATTATTGATAAATATTTACTCTTTTCATCAAAGACAAAATTTCATCTTATTTCTATAACTTCTGTAAGGCTGCCAATGTTAATCTAAATGTTTTTTGTTCAATAGGCTGGTAGTCCTTGGTGGCTTTGGTGGTATCGATAAGGCCTTGGAGTATTTCTATATCGTTGTTTTAAAGGGCATTGACAAACATGTACCTAAGTAGAAGACAGTAGCAAATGCCCTCGCTGGTATAATAGGACCTTGATTAAATTTATAAAGCTAAAAAAATTATACGGGAAGTATCAGCTATCAGGTTCTGTAGTGGATTATGAAAACTACTCTGATTCGGAAAGATGCCAAAGATTTGATAGATCTTTGCCACTTGAATTTTCTCCGTAATACCAAACTTATGATGCTCCATAACATACACTTTTGGGCTTTCATTAATTCTATCAAAAGAAACAATGGGATTCCTAACTTATTGACATCATGATACAACTTTGACGGACAAGTTGGATTTGCAACATACTTTGAATCATGTTACACAAACCATCCATATGAGCTTAATTAACACAGTAAGTGATGGTTTGATCAACCTCTGTTGTCATGAATTTACCGAGAAAGAAATATTGGATAAACTACTTTAGATACATAAAAAAATTTGGACCAGATGGTATTTCTGCTCTATTTCTGCAACAATGCAGGTTTTCACTATGCGGCCCTTTAACCACCATCTTTCAAGTGAGTTTAAATTTGGGAGTCTTTTCATTAATCTGGAAGGAGGCAACTATAACTACGGTGTTTAAATCAAATCCAAGATGGCTGGAAGTGCTGATGTCAGCCAACTTGCTCCTCAGAAATTTTGTGTGTATTGCAAAAAAAATGTGGTTAATAAGTTTGTGCAGTGTGCTAAATGTGGTGAAAGAGCTCACCAGTCATGCAGTGATAGAAAGGGCCAGGTTTTTTCTACTGAGGATGGTATTAAATCCTACCTTTGTGATTGCTGTCTGAAGACCAACTTTGAACCTTTACAACTGTCTTCAGAGTCGTCAAGTAAAAATTCAGCAAGTGTACAAGCACTGGATGTTGAGAAATCAAACCTGCCTGCAACTGTAATTGATTTCTTTAAAAACCCTGAATTTCTCTTCATTATAAGGCAAGGAGTTAAATTGGAAACATGTGCTTTGGTTAATGAAATTGCTAAATTACACTTGCAATTATCTGATCTTCAAGCTGAAATTGATGCACTTAAGTGTAGTAATATAGATCTAATCAGGTTACTGTCAAATAATGTACACATTTCTCAGGATCCTAAAAGTGGTATTATAAATAATATACCAGTATCTAATAAACATGATAATATTCCACATGTTATGATAAGTAATCATCACAACACAAACACAGGTGTTGCCAAGGCAATCACTATTAATCAAAGTAAGCTGACTCCTCTTTATCAAAAGGTTAATTATGCTAATGCTTGTTCAATTATTAAATTGCCTACTGACTCCCAGGAGCTTGCTGATTCTGTAAGAAACTTACATTCTCTTGACAATACTGCTATAGCAAATGCTACTTCCCAGATGCTTAATGATACTTTAACTACAGCACATACTGGTAATAAGGTTGCTACTTCTAAACCCGCACATCATGTGCCAACAGTGGTCCACGGTGGCCCGTAAAAGAAGCAGCCTAAAGTCATTGTCGGCACAGCGACTTCTGATGCCGCTGACAATGCAGACAATCTTCATGGTGTGCAGCGGCGAACGTGGATTCACCTTAGTAGGGTTGCACATAAGGCGGATGGAAGCCCCAGGATCCTGTAGACGTCCTTAGGTTTTGAATACTGATTCTACTGATGCAGTCTGTTATCGTATCAGCACGCTAAGTATTTTAGTTCTTACAAATTGGGTATACCAGTAAACGTTAAGGAACGCCTTATGAACCCGCAGTACTGGCCTGCAAATGTTCAGGTCAGAGAATTTGTCTTTAAACCTCCTAAGGACAGAAACGCCAATAACACCAGTCAGAATGATTTTTAGGCGGCACAGTGCTGAACAAGATAGCAACGTAAACAAGGAAGTGAGCATCATAATCGTTAACTGTCGTAGTTTAGTTAATAAACTAACTGCTTTCAACACGTTATGCGAAAGTTATTGTGCGGATATCATCATAGCATCCGAAACCTGGCTCACCGATGATGTAAGTGACTTGTTAATTTTACCAGACTCCTACCGTATCTATAGGCATAATCGGCCTTCAAGGGGTGGCGGAGTCCTTATTGCTGTACACAAGAGATTGCCATCATTTCTACATACTAATGATGAACTGTACGAAATTGTCTCAGTTAATATCCACCTTAATGACAAGCTCTTGTGTGTTTTTGCAGTCTATAGACCTCAGTATACTTCCATAGATATTCTTGCCCGGCTCAGAGCTTTAATAGCGCAGGCAAACAGTAGTTCTGGTACTCCCGTTGGGATAGTGGTGGGTGGTGATCTCAACCTGCCTAACGTGACTTGGTCCATTAGACCCTCTCGTTCTTATGTTCAACATCTCATTAATCAACTACTTTCTGAGGATCTTCAACAAATTGTAGATTGTGCTACCAGAGGCAAGCATATCTTAGATGTTGTCCTGGTTAACTCTATTGTGGACTGGTCCACCTGCACTGCCCTTGACCCGTTTAGTGACCATCTACCAGTCCACATTGTCTTGAACCAGTACATTTCCGCAGGTTATGCATAAAAGGTGTTTTATTATAAGAATACCAGGGTTATGGATCTTCAAGTTTCTTTCGAGCCGTTATCTATGGTGGATTAACCAAGCTGGCTCTGTCAATGATTACTGGGAGTCGCAAATACCTATTACTAGCTGCTCGTGATGTGTTGTGCCGTCCAAAGAATTATCCTCCAACCCTGACCCCATTTATTACAACAACGAGGTCAGGCAATTAAAGAAAGCTTGTCGTCGCTTACACCAATCGCAAACTATCTCAGCTTCATAGGACACGTTTTCTCGCACTATCCAGGAAACTTCACTGTGCAAAGCTTGCAGCTCTACACCATTTCATGTCTTCTCTCGTTAAGGACAGCAAACCTGGCAATTGGAATGTATTCTATAAATCGTCAATGTTTTAAGGAAACCCAGATCCTGTCACGGGCTTCCAGGCACTTCAACTGAAGCTTTAGCTGTCTTTAGTGACACTTTTAAATCGGCATATACAGATGCTCCCCAAATGAGTATTGGCATGGCAGTATTGGATCCTGTACCGGCCGCCGCCCCATTTGAGTTCGACGCCAGCGATGTCCTCAACGTTTACGAAAAGTTAGGCAGGCTCCTGTGGTCCTGATGGCATCTCAGGTCGGCTGATTCGTGTTTGTGGCAACTCCATCGTGCCGTCTTAACTATGCTATTTAATATGTGCATTAACAACTGTGATATACCGCTTGAATGGCGCAAAGCGTCGTGGTGCCTATTCATAAAAGGGGTCTAAATCTCAGCCAGGTAACTATAGGCCCATTAGCCTAACATGTGTTATCTGTCGTGTATTCGAGAGGATCCTAAACCGCTATATAATGCGTATCCTAATTTCTACTAATTTCTTAAGCCCGTTCCAATTTGGCTTCAGGCCACAGTACTCCTGTGAGGCTGCTCTGGCCTGCTTTGTACAAGACATAGCTGATCATCGCGACAATGGAATACCCATTGATGCTATTTTTATCGACATGGCTAAGGCATTTGACACTGTGCCCCACAAACTTCTTGTAGAGCGCTTGTTTAAAATTGGTCTTGACTGGCGAGTACTGTCCCAGTTAAAGATTTTTTATCCGTGCAGCAACAGGTCAAGATTGGAGATTCTTTATCCAAACCAGTTGAGGTTACTTCAGGGTGCCGCAAGGTTCGGTCTTGGCCCAACTCTATTTTTGATCTTCATTAACACCATTGTAAATAACATATCATCCACTGTTAGACTCTTTGCTGATGACATTGTCCTCTATAGGGCAATCAAGACTAAAGAAGATTGTAATGTTCTGCAAAAAGACCTGGCCCACCTCACAGCTTGGACAGAAGCAAATGGGATGCTCATTAATTGTACCAAGACAGTCTGGGTTGCATTCGGCTCAACTACATCTGCCCACTCCTACAGACTGAGTCTAACTACCCTCACTCCAACAGACAGTTGTAGATATCTGGGTGTTATTATCAACCAAAACCTGAAGTGGAATGAGCATGTTCTTTATGCTATTTCTAAAGCCAATAAGCAGCTAAACTTTCTCAAGTACTGTCTTCGTGGTGCTTCCTATGAGACGAAGCAACACGCATACATTAGTTTTGTACGTCCTATGTTGGAGTACTGCGCATCGGTTTGGAGTCCGCCAGCTAAGTTTCTTGCCTTAGCCCTTGAGGCGGTTCAACGTAGAGCGGCTCGGCAGGTGCTGAATACTTACGACTATGCAGTTAGTTGCACGGCACTCTTACAATTCTTAGAGTGGGAGCCGTTGGTTTTACGACGTGACCGAAGACTGCTAATTTTGATTTACGAAGCCATAACTAAATTGCCCTCCTTAACGGAGATCGATACATCTCACGTAATGACCATTGGTGTAAGATCCAACGTCCAAAATTTGCAAGCTCCTTTGGTGCAAACTCCCCAGTTGGCAGGGGTATCGTATTGTGGAATGTGCTGCCTCAGTGTGTCTTTGACCCTTTCCCTGGAACAAAAGCCCAGTTTACTAACCTGTTACATTAGTATTTCTTGGATTGTTTTTTAATTGTAATTATATTGCTACCACCGCTGGCAACAGCATTGTATTGTATTGATAAATAAATAAATAAATAAATCTGGTAATCGCTCAGTTATAGAAAACTACCGAGGTATGTCCATATGTCAACTATACATAAACTTCTGGAATCAATTAGTTGTAACCAAATTTTCAGCACTTTTAAAAATGTTATCGCGTATGAGCAACACGGGTTTTTAAGGGGTGCTCAACTACAACAAATCTTAGTCTCTATCATAACTTTTTGACAAACGTGTTAGAAAATGGCCTACAAGTTGTTACGTGCCAAGGGTCACTTAAACAGTGTTTTTAGGTTAAGTTTTGATGTACGGAAGTTTCGCGCCATAATTTCAAAAGACGCGGTGCACGGAATTTTGAATAGACTAGGCGTGTGCTTCCGATGCGTCATAGTAGTGCATTTGCGCAAATCGTGCAATGCTAGAGGGTTGGACGAATAACTTCGCGGACGTGAAAAAAGACAAAAGAGAGTGGGGGAGTTTCCGGGTTCTCTCGATAACGTGGCTTTTTGCCTTGTGCTTCGGAGTGAAGTGGACGTTTCTTTTGGTAACGTATCGTTAGGTTTACCTATGTAGTTCCTTGCTTGATTATCTTTTGTTGTCTACCCTTACCTGGTTTTCCTAATCCGATCCCAACATAGGTAGGTGACAATCTGAGAGCCACCTAGGCGTACCGATCTCCACGACTCTGGATGAAGACCTCATGACTGCCGTAGCTGGCCGGAGCTGATCCGAACGCTTTGTAGAGCGTCGGCGTATCATCTCTAATCCCTCCGGGAGGAGCCCTGATGGACTTGGTTAGAGGCCTACCCTAGCGCAACTTCGCGGGAATCTGGGCCTATTATGTGAGTACTTCATAGTTTATATTGTTCGCTTTTATCTTTGTTTTAAAATTAATATGTAAATTTCCGAAGTATTGCGCAATATTGGGGACGTCATTGGTAGATGACCGCGCCCAAATCTGTATAAGATTAGCGCTGCCAACCACCGATGGTGTCTAGTAAACCTCGCTTCCGGTGTTGTATTTATCAAACTTTTTAAATCTAACTACCGTTTAAATGTAAGAAAGTAGATGTGATTTACACTGACATATCCAAAGCCTCTGATGGTATTTGCCATGTCCTTCTGTTAAATAAATCAGAAACACTTTGGATCTTGGGTTCGTTTCATCAGTGGTATGCTCCTATGTTGGAAATTGCACCCAAACAATAAAAATTGCTGGCACAACTTGCAGTACAATTCAAGTTACTTCAGATACTCCACGGGGTTCTCACTTTGGGCCGATCCTATTCATGCCCTTCATCAATGATGTGGGCGTTTTTGTCAAATGTAAATGTCTACTTTATGCTGACGGTCTGAAGTTCTTCAGCTCAATTCATAGTCCTTATAATTATGTGCAGGTTTTATCAGATCTAGATAATCTTGTCAAGTATATGGATATCAATTTACTCAAGTTAAATATTAAGAAATGCAAGGTTATGAGATTTTCAAGATACATGGAATTAGTTTCTTTCAACTACAATATAAATATGGTGGGACTGGACGTTGTCAGCTGCATATCTGTCCTGAGAGTGTTGTTTGATGCTCGTCTGCTGTTTGCCGAGCACATATCAACCATAGTTGCTAAAGCTTTTAAAATGTTGGGTTTTGTTAGAAGAAACAACCCACATTAATCTATCCTATTTATACAGTTCATATACAGAAAATTGAATGAGCGCAACATAAAACTGTTAAATTTATATTATGGAAACTTAATTTTCCCTACATTGATGTTCCCCATGATGTAAGACGACAGTTAGTTGGGGTTACAAGCCAGACGTATCTCTCTTATTGTTCTTACATAAAGTTTTCGTCAGGTTATAGACTGCAAAGAATTACTTAGCAAAATTAAATTCCGAGTACCAGCACGTGTTACTTGCAATTGTTAATTATTTAGAGTGAACAAACACCGTACCAATTATTGCACGAATGCTTTTGTGGACAATTTATTGAGCAAGTATAACAACTTCTTTCCAACGGAAATTGACATTTATACTGTCAATTTCAGTACTTTTAAAAATACCTTATGTTTGTTATCTTTGTATACTGTTAGGTTTTGTACTATATGGGATTTTTTCCTGTGAAGTACGAATTATATAAATAAGTAAATAAACATTCTCAAATATTTAATTTGTTGAAAATTATATGAATATTTGCTTGTTGAAGGGGTACAAACGGTGTCCTTCATGTCATATTTATTTTGTTTTTGCAGTAGATCTCTTATAGGTACCATCTGACAAACAGTTTTATGGCAGATGCGAGCACGTATTTGAAAAGGTAATTATTTTTGAAATGTTTTCTTTATTACAGCTTTATGGAATATCTTTCCTTGAGTTTCTACATCTTCTCTAAGGAATTTCCTCTTTGGTTATCGCTCGTTTTATGTACTGGCATCCATATTTGTTGTGTTGTTTAATTGCTTTTACCTACGACCCAGCTCAGCTTATTTGGTCAAGAGTTTGCCCTTGTCTTGTTGATGTTGGCTTATGTCACCCTTTCGTAAACCCATCTTGCAGTCACCTGTCATTGTATTACATTATAATACTGCTATTGTTGTTACCAGGAAACACAGTGAAACATGCGGTAACAAAACTACGATAGCTAATTAGAAGAAAAAAGTCGACTGTATATAAAATTAAGTGATATTTTAACAAACAACAAATAATTAATGTTTTTAACCAAATCAAACGTTTACTAAAAGCACTCACCTGGTGATTTATGAAGCCATGCCAACGAAAAAACCATGTATCATCTACTCTGCCTTTTGCGGGTGAAGCAAAGCACATTTATTTCACTAGCGGTTCTGACGAAAAGCAGTTCATAATTTGTTCTATGTAGAACGTGTAAAATAGCGATGCGGACGGTTCGAACGACAAATCGATACTCCTGACTTCGTGGATTTTCCAGTCAATACAGTGTTCTTGCACATGCGGAATAGTCGTTTATCACTCGCGGCGCTTGTTGGCGCGTGCTTCCAGTAAAACCATGAGAATTTTACTCTAATAAATTTAAATATACCGCGGCGAGTGTAAATAATCAACAAACTCGACATAAATAAAAGTTAGCTTTAAATTATTTACTATAAACGGAACACACAGTGTACCACATAATTTGTTTAATAATAAATTTTCCCTTGCGTTCACATTTAACAAGTTAATATATTTTGTTTCTTACATAAATTCTTGTGTCAAGCTCCATATGGGGTATTTCATTCAGTGTTAATTTAGGTATGTCTTTGTGTTAATTCGCTTCTAATTCAGAAATGCCACCTAAAAAGGCCGATGTGATGCACTACATTTGATTTTCCAATGCTACACCCGAAGGTACTTAATTGGCCAAGAAGAGTTTTTTTTACCTGTGTTCCAAGCAAGTTAGGGATCTTTAACGCGCGTGACAAGACTCACACACTGGATTTATATTTTATCTTTCATCCAAACGAGGGCGTATTTTTGTGAAAAGTGTTCGCCAAATATTTTTCAAGCAGACTGTGTCAGGATTCAAACCCGGGTCCGTGGGCATAGTAGTCGCGTGCATACCAACTACGCTATGGAGCCGCCTCGTTGATGTGAGGTAGCTGGATCATATTAAAATAACATATCGGTGAAGTTTGAGATTTGGGAAATCCTTTTGAACAACCACAGTTGACTTCCTTATTTAAGGTGGAATGCAAAGCGGTACAGAGAAATGTGTAACTTCAACACAATTTTAATAGAGGTACTTTCCAATGTTTCAGAAACGTGTTATGCCTTGGTGTTACATTAAACAAATACCGGAATCTTAAACGGACAAATTAATATTAATACACCCTTTGTAACAGATTTCATGAATGGCTAATATTAATTGAGCATGATATTTCGATTCTTTTGTTTTCAGAAATATAACTTCGATTAGGGCAGTTAGTATAATTAATGTAATAAAAAATGAATTTTAAATCGGTACTATGTAATACAATAATAAAATAACACATCAGTCATTCAGTAGGGTAAATGTTGTGACAATAAAAACCTCTAGAATAAAAGATTATATAAATCAAACAATATAATAAATATGTAAACACAAGAATGTTAAATAGGTATAAAATGCAGGATGTCACGCTATAAACCCAAAACCAGAAAACTATTTATGGTAAAATACATACTAGGTGGAACTCATAAATTATTTTAAAACCATAAACAATTAAACATTTCAATTAAAACATTTCTCACGTGAATTTATGAAAGCTTTCGTACATCGTTCATTAGAAAGAATTCCATTTAGTAATACATTGAAACTATTACAGTTATAGTTTACAACATAGTATTTACATAAATCCCAAATGCTTCGTTGGCGAAATTAACAAATACCAGATTGCAGATGATTTAATCAATTCATTCAATACAATGTATTCATTTATACTGTTGATGACATTAACACATAATGTTAACTTAAATAAACCATAGAAACTTATGTATCTTTCATGCGATAGGGTTTTTATAATGTGCGAAGTAAGGTAGTTGGACCCCAACAGAGGAAAAAAGAAATTAATTATGCACAAGCAGTTCATTAAAAATGTCAAAATGTAGTTATATAAGCAAATAGTAATCAAGAGGGTAGGAAGTGAAAAGCTGAATGAAACTATAGCTTCGAGATATAATTGGATTTCTGCAAAGGGAGATATATAAACCGTGCATGAGCTTTTGTAGGACTTCACTTGCAGATTTGGCAAGGGGATTAATCATGTGTGGGATTTTGCAAACTCGTGTATGTGCCGCAATAAAGTGCTACCTGCAGGTATAGCTAAAATAAATGGATTGTGCTAAGTTAAGGGAGCTGTATTAGCTGAGATGGATCAAAAATTTACATGTTGTTGGTATATGAACAACCTGAAAGTTTTAAAAATTTAAATCTAACAGTGAGTAATATTATAAGCTCTATGTTGCTTTTTAATAATGTATATGTGAATTTTTTAATGTATTCATGTAGTAGGAAATGAAGCGAACGCAAAAGCTTACTTATTTTGCTGAATAATAAATTTGCCACCAAACCAGTGTTGGTTAAATTTAACTGTGATATTGCTGTGTAAGAAAATTGTAATAGTTTGAAACATTTAAAAATATTAAGAAATGTGTACATAAATGTAATTTTTATTGGTAGAATTTAGTTAGTTAAAACAAAAATTTAGTATTTTGGAATGGATAAAGAAATGATATAACAAAAAGCTGATGTATAACTCTTTTCTGTGTTTGTTATTAACAATATTTCCAAAAACTGGAATTTAGAGTGTCATGGGAAACAGGGAAAATTTGAAATGATAGTATTATTGATCGATTTAATTTAATGTCTTTCGAGGATTTTTGTTACTATCTGACCAGTTGAACGTTACCTTAGATTTGTTCGTCTTTAAGGTTAATGTACGTGTAACTATATTTCAGGAATCTATTGTTAATAGAATTTAAGTTTAGGTTGAACTTTATTAGAAATTATTTATGATATAGATCAAGGTAGGTCAATTTGCGGCAGAACATCCAGTTACTGCAGTGAGAGAATCGTATTTGGAAGAAGCAATTTATTTAATAAAATTTAATGTTTTTAACGTAGTGTAAAGAAAGGTAACGTATAACGTGACGAACTTAAGAACCAAAGCAAAGGAGACCTTTGTGGAATAACCATCTTCCGTACAGGAAATAATATCAAAGGGATTACTTTGAAGGATGGTTTTATGCCCCTCAACTACGACAGAGAAAACCTTTCAGGGTAAGAGGTCAATGTAACATAGTTATTGCATTCCAGCTGTTTATTTTTTTCGAATTTTACTGTTTTCTTTTATTTCTTCCATTAGAACCTCTGCCACACCACTGCAGTAAGCCGATGCACCCTTGTATTGTTACATGGTCTCCGCCTCTTCCAGCCAAATCAAAATTTATTAACATAACGATCATTTTACTGGTAACATGATGCATGAAGAATGTAATTTAACAGAGATTACACCAGCTGATAAAAAGATAAGCTGCAGCATGGCGAGTATTGGAATATGCAAATGTATACATAATACACCCGTGAGTTTACATTTGAGAGTAAATTTCATCTTGCTGTTATGCCGGTTATTGTTTTGGTACAGTAGGAATATCAAGTTAATAAAAATTCATAAAATTGCTGAAAACAACAAATCGTAAATGAGAGTTGACACATAAAACTTAGCGAAGACAATGACAACAGAGCAAAAATGATGCCAACTAGCACTTAATTTCTTCTAAATATTACACGTACATAGTTTTGAATTACAATAGGTAATAAAAATTACTGTCTGCGATGTCACTGCACTGATTCATGAAATGGATTGTAGTTGATAAGAAATATGTTATCTAGATTGTAGGTGCTAGCGAAAATATTGTGGCTGGTAATGCAAACGTTACAATTACAGACAAGAGTTATTTAATGCATTTTAGAGAATTATAAATGAATAAGGTTTATCCTTGGTGGTGGAGCTATATCCATTTGTTTTTCTAAACAAGAT
The DNA here is from genome assembly GCA_036346225.1 of Platerodrilus igneus. NCBI lineage: Eukaryota > Metazoa > Arthropoda > Insecta > Coleoptera > Lycidae > Platerodrilus > Platerodrilus igneus. The sequence goes on along the minus strand of JARFIW010000266.1, from coordinate 9,457,558 downwards.
TTAAAATAAATAATATTGGGCACATGCACGTAAATCTAAATGTCTGTGTGCAAAAAAATGACAATGGTGCTAAGGAACTTAGGTACTGAGAAATTCCATTTTCAGCACCTAAGTAATTTATTCTAGGATAGGCGACTTTATTATATGTATAAAACAAGTTGTTTTTAATTCACTACTTATTGCATAAATATACAATCATTACCTCCATTTCAAATCTGAAACTAATGCTACATGATCAGATGGAAATACAACACTTGGTATGGCAATGTGCTGCATCAGTTCTTCATTACTGGGTAAAGGAATGACTTGTTTGACGTCAAGAGTATCAGTATCATAATAAATGTAGTCAAGACATCCAGCAAACGCAGACGTATAATTTGTAAATTTCGGTGTACCACAAGCACTTGCTAATTTAAAAGGTTGCTGCAGGCTTAAATTTTCAACAGCTTCTTCTTCATCTAAAACAATCTTAGATTAATGTATGCACCATATAAATTGATTTATAGCATACTGCTCTTCCAATCTATACAATCTGCTGGAACACTTCCTGTCGTATATAACTGATATATTGTTACGTGTATTATTTACTCAGCTTTACAATCATCAAAAATTATTAGAATTAATTATTAATTATCAAGTGCGAAATAACAGTCATAGGAAGTTCACACACAACTACCAGGAAAGCAAATTCTTAATCAGCATGAAACATAGAACCACACACAGGAAATGAACGATTACTAATTATGAGAGAATAACGTTTAATTATAACAAAGAGATTACGCACCAATCAGTGGGAAGCGCGAATTAATAAAAATAGGAGCGCCCAAAATCGACAGAACGTACAACGGTCTTGAAGAAAGTAAATCCTTGAAGGTGTGTGTGCTTCCATCCCTAGCAGCCTAAGAGAAATGTAAGTAAATATTTGTGACTTTAATTGTAACTGTCATGCTATAATATTTCTATTTAATTATCATGCTTATAATTATATATGTATCTACGTAACGAATGATCGTTACTAATATGTTAATATGCTTGTAGTCATGCTGTAACTATTTATAATCTGTACGCCTTACTGTAAAATATGTTCATATGCTCGTTGCTTAAGATTAAACACTGATCCTGTACTTGGGTTATTATTTATGCATGAACTTCAATCACCAGTCCTGGTAGGAACATGTAACTAATAAATCGACCCTGGAACTCTATCCGCGGTAACCCCTCTAGACATTCTTAGATACCCCTGAGCTACGCACGTGACACATGCGGTATAAACAACGCACACGTCACATATGGTGGAGGTTCGCCGGCTCCTCTGTCTTACACACATGATAGAGGATTTTAAGGCTTAATCACCCTTAAAAACTAGACTGTTAATCAGCAGTTCCTACTTATGTACGAATAAACGCGAAAAGAAAACCCTAATGACGACAAGCGCCGAAGCAGACAGTACAACTAGCACAACAATTCTGTATTTTCTCCCGGAGAAATTACTTACGACAGTACATTTTAAAATACATCGATTGGGCGATCGAAACGACATAGAGCATCATTGGTATGCTACACTTTTTACAAACTAATCCAAGAAAGTAAGAAATCTTGGGCAATAAAATACTTTCAGGTCCCGTCGAACACATTTAAAGCGGAAGCACAACAAAATCAGGACTACACGCAGGCAAATAACCATTTTCGTAACATAGTACGTCGGTTCGATGCATTATCACCATGGTACACATAGATAATGGATGTTCCCAAAAGTACCCCTAAACATACCTACAACACAAGAACAAAATTATTAAAAACGAAACTAGTTCAATTCTTCCCAACGAAACTGAAACGCAAACGCGACCATTTAATCCCGAAATTCACTTCTACGGTCACCGCCAAATACACCAACATCATTAATTGTTTCACGACGAACTAAATTTAGATGTCCGAATACAGGTAAATAAAACTCCAGAAAATAGTATTAAAATCAATAAAGAAATGGCTAATAATACAATAGCGGCAACGGAACTAATGCCAACGACGGCTGTACTACCCAAATTGCAGAACCAAACAAATTTACCCCAGGTAAATCGAATTGCTTGAGTTTATACAAGAATTCGAACGTTGCGCGGAAGCAAATTTTTGGGAGGAACCCAATAAAATTCAGTTCCTTGGACATTACCTACGTGAAAGTTCAAAAAATTGGTACGACAATTTCAAATCAGAAAACGAAAACAAAAATAAAACGTGGTCCGATATAAAAAATTCATTTTTAAAATATTACGGAGGTCCAAACGCACTAAGATTGATAAGAATCCAATTAAAAAATCGTCGTCAATTAACGAACGAACCTACCATAAATTATTTTTATGCTCTGTTGAACATTGCGAACCAATTACGTCCGCAAATACATATAGATGACTTTCGTGAATACTTCGAGGCAGGATTATTACCGACCTTAAGAAATAATTTCCTAATGCTGTCAGCAAACTTCGAAATAACGGAAGACCGACTAAAAGATATAGCGTTTCATCTGTCTGAAATGCAGACAAATGCAATACAAGATGCACTAACACAGAAAATGACTGTACTAGCACTTAAAGAAAACAGCAAAACAAATAAAATGAAAATCCAAACTATACGCATAGAAAACGTACCCTTCAATCCATAACAATAAAACTACAATCCACGAGGAAGGTCACAAACGCGTGACTCGTACTATAATTCCGCACTTTCACATCAAAAGTAAATTGCCTAAGATGTGGCAGAACAGGTCATTTTTATAGCCAATGTAAAAGTGATACATTAGCCTACAGACCTCGACAACGAACACCCCAAAGACCAAGAATAGTCAATTTCTCCACAAGTCGATCAAAGTCCCCAAACGCGGAAAGGCGGCACGCAGAATATATCCCCAAAACAAGCACTAAATCCCCCGCGTGTCGCATCATTCTATAAACCAACATATACATTTATAAATAAATATGATAGCAAAATGTTCACATTCGAAGCCATAGTAAACGGTTCTAATACAAACGTGTTAATAGACAGCGGCAGTTATCATAATATCGTAGCAATAAATCATTTTGAAAATATAATAATTAGAAAACAAGCGCACACAAATCTGATAACAGCAGATAACTATAAAGTTAAAGTCTTAGGTACAACCGAAATAAACGTAATTTTACAAGGAAAAAATTTAACACTAGAAGCATTAGTAATCAGAGACCTACCAGTACCAGTAATATTAGGATTACACTTTCTACGCACTCAGTCGATAACTCTTGATTTTCGTGAAAATCGAATAATTTTCAATAACCAGCAAACGCCAGAATCAAGTTATAAAAATACATCAGTAACCAAATATAACAAGAATCCTATATTACATAATAAAATTAAATTAAAAAATGACACGCTTATACAAAGAGACAAGATAACTACACTCACATTAGAACCATTTGAAATCCAAAAAGATAGTCATTTCGTCCCCGATAATAAAAATATTATTAACAAACATATAGTAATAGAGAAATTACCACATACAAAAGGTAACGAATTCCACATGGAAGTCGTATCCAAAGTACACGAACGCACAAAACTGTTCAAAGGTACAACATTAGGTTCAATTAAAAACTCTGAAAATACAAAATTAGACTTAAAACAATTTGTGGCAACAATAACAAAATCAACACCAGAATTTAATATCAACAAAGAGCTATCGTCAAATGAACAAACGCAGTTACAAGAATTGTTAACCGAATACCAAGATATATTTACGGAAGACGTTGCAAACATGGGCAGAACCAATTTAGTTACACACAAAATAAATACGGGCGATGCACAACCAGTAAAAAGCCGACCGTATAGAGTATCACAATCAGAACGTGAAAAAATACAAAATCAGATAGACGACATGCTCCAAAATGGGATAATTACAAAAAGTATTTCGCCATGGGCGAGCCCCATTGTTTTAGTAAAGAAACGAAATGGAGAAACAAGATTTTGTGTAGATTATAGGAAATTAAACAGCGTAACTAAAAAAGATTGTTATCCCCTACCAATAATTGATGACATTTTACTTTATCTAAAGAACGCAAAATATTTCACAGTGTTAGATCTTTTAGCGGTTTTGGCAAATAGACGTACACGAAGACAGTAAAGAAAAACAGCATTTATATCGACTGACGGACTTTACCAATTCGAAAAATGCCGTTCGGTCTCTCAAACGCGCCTAGCACATTCCAAAGTCTAGCAGACAGAGTTTTCGAAAATCTCAAATGGAAAGAATTAGTACTATATATGGACGATATTTGTATCTTTTCAGATACATTTTCCGAACATTTACGTAGATTGAGGAATGCCTTCAATCGCCTTAGAAAGGCAGGTCTTACTTTAAAACCCTCGAAATGCACCTTTGCGTCCACGCAAGTTAAATTGCTTGGACACATAGTAAACGAATCGGGAGTTTCACCGGACCCAGATAAAATAAAAGCTGTAAAGGATTTTCCAGTCCCCACTAACGTTAAAAAATTACAAAGTTACTTAGGCTTAGCAAACTACTATCGAAAATTCATTCCAAATTTTTCAACAATAGCACACCCACTAAATCAATTAATTAAAAGGACGTGCCTTTTCACTGGACAGACGAACACCAGCAAGCTTTCGAAACACTGAAACATAAATTAATTACATATCCAGTTTTAATACACTTTGACCCTTTAGCACCAAAAGAATTTCGAGCAGACGCAAGTAAGTCAGGACTAGGCGGCGTGCTATTGCAAGAACACGAAGGAAAACTACATCCAATAGCATATATTTCGCGAACGCTTACAAAGTCAGAAACAAATTATACAATTTCGGAATTAGAAACATTAGCTGTAATTTGGGGCCTAACTTATCTAAGACATTTAATTTATGGAAGACCAATAAAAATCATAACAGATCACAGTGCAATCTGTTTTCTAAAAATATTAAAACCCTAATAGCCGTTTAGCAAGATGGGCGATACGCCTCAGTGAATACCAATACACTGTCGAACATAAAAGTGGCAAATGCCATAATGATGCTGACTGTCTTTCCAGAAACTCGACGTCACTACCAACTCCACAAGATGACGAACAAAATATTGAAATTCCAACTTTTACACTCACAAAAGATAATATGGCTAAGTACCAAAAACTAGACCACAAAATCAAGAAACTAGTTAACGCGATAAAACACCCAGAAAGTAACCCAATTGCATTAAATCGAAGAATAAAAAATTATGAGTTTCGTAATGGCATCTTATACAAAAAGAATGCTAACCCATACGGTAAGTCATTACTAATCGTCATTCCCAAATCTCTAGTAGGAGAAATATTATTTTCCAACCATACGGAACCTATGTCAGGACATCTAGGATTTAATAAAACACTAAATAGAATAAAATCCCGATACTATTGGGACGGCATGTTAAAAGACGTACGCACCTACGTAAAGGGATGCGTCGATTGTCAAGCTCGTAAAGGGCACAATACACAAAAATTCCAGGAGAACTTCAAAGTATCGAAGTGTCCATACCATTCGATATGGTAGGCATTGACCTACTTGGACCATTTCGACGTTCACGAAAAGGTAATACGATGATTATCGTAGCAACCGATTACGCCACTCGTTATGTGGAAACTCGTGCAGTTCCTAACGGAAAAACAGAACATGTCGCAAAATTTTTACTCGAACAAATAGTTGCGAGACACGGAAGTCCGCGAACCCTATTAAGTGACCGCGGAAAAACTTTTCAATCAGCTTTAGTAAAAGATTTAACAAAAATCATGGGTGTAAGAAATGCATACACCACAGCATATCATCCACAATGTAATGGATTAACTGAAAGGTTTAATAAAACCCTAGCAGACATGATGTCCCTTTATACTAGTACGGATCAAAAAGATTGGGACGAATTCCTTTGTCATGTAACATTCGCATATAACACTGCTAAACAGGACACAACCAATTTCAGTCCTTTTCAATTACTATACGCGCGCGAAGCAACACTTGCTACAGAAGCTTCTTTAAATTACGAAATCGAAAACGAAGATGTAAAAAGATACGCGAACGCGCATTACTAATTAGAAACCAAGCAGTACAAAACATTCAAAAAGACAACGTTATGCAAAAATAGATACGATAAAAGGCATCGTGTAATAAATTTCAATGTGGAGACCGCGTACGTGTCTTCACACCACGACGTTTTATAGGAAAAAGCGAAAAGCTTTTGTTAAGATATCACGGACCATACGAAATTGTTCAAAGGTCCGGTCCAGTAAATTATGTAATTAAAAAAGGTAATCACTCAAATGCAAAGTTAGAGACAGTTCACGTTAGTAGAATGATTCATTATAATGATCCATGGCAACCAGAATCTATTCCAGAACAGCATTATCGCTCTAATACTGAAGGTACAGGCACAAACACCCAAGGCTAACATTATTAAAACCCAAGGCTAATAACGATAACGGAATCAACATATTTTTGTTTAAGTACAGAGTAATTCAAATAAATTAATATTAGCACAAAACGCACAAACCCCCTTAGCACAAACGCTCAGGTACACACGAATTGACAGATACAAAAACTTTTCTTACTATCACAAAACAAGTACAAGTTATAAATAGATAACACAAACATTAATTCTAATTTCAATGACTAACCAATGCACATAATAGAACCAACGAGAAAACTTTCTATATATCCCAGCTTTAAAGTAATAAATAATTAACATCTTTATAAGCAAACACTTACCTTCGTTACAAATATAATAGTAGAATTGAAAGCGCAGGTATATTGCACAGCACGGTGGCTTGCTTGTTTATTAATTACAGCAAGCCACTCAGCTGCGCGAAATACGCAGCGTTTTTCATCCATTAATTTTCTTTTATAAATTCCTCGTTTTTCAAAACAGTTTTTACAACACAAACACGCACTTGCTTACCACAAAACTTTTAATTAAAACTAAACACATTTGCATGTATGATAAACAAATACTAGCCTAGTTATCAAGCAAACACGGAAATACAGTTGATAACACGCAAGCACTTACTAATTAACATGCGAATTTTAGCAGGAACTAACGAACCAGATTAACTATAATCTTTTTATTAATAAATATTATAACTTCAAATTATTTTACATTAAAAAATTTAACAATGCAAAACTAATAAAATTAAATTGACTTTCCTGTTATCCTATAACACGACACCTTTATTTTAGGTATGCAATTCAGTTAGCTTTTATGATAGTTATCATTACTTATACTAACGCCAACCTACCAGTTATTATGACATCAGGAGTCATTTGGAAAGACCTACCCTCAACAATATTATATACAAGCACAATTCCGATAACATATAGAACGGAACTATATAAACAAGCAGAAGAAGTTCATTCATATACATACGATCACCTTTGCAAAGCACAATCAGGCCACATTTGTAAAATGAGCGAACACTTAGAAGCAATTGGCACAATATTCGACAACGAATTAAAGTCTTTTCTCAAGCTACCAACCCAATGTTTTGGAAACAATTAATACCAAACGCTTACGAAGACATAGACACACAATCAGATCCTGAAACAAATAAGTACCGGAAGAAACGCGCATTAAATTTTATTGGCGACTTCTTCAGTTTTTGTTGTGGAGTAGCCACTCAACAACAATTCGAATCATTACATTTTGACCAACACGAACTACAAGTACTTTTATTTAGAATCGACTCAGGATTACGAAAAATCTTCGCGAAATTTCAAACACTTCTATAAATTTTCAAGCCTATCAAAACAGATATCTGACAGTTTCATAGAAACACGACAAAAATAAACAAACTAACTGAATTCGATAACAATCTACGGAATACAATCGACAAAACAATTAACGAAGTAGATTTTAAAATCCAACGTGGAATGTACCATATTTACACAACACTTATACGACTTTTAAACTTTGAACGATCAGTTAACGTAATGGAAATAACAAACGCATGCAAAGACCACAAACTTCCAACTTCTATAATAAACACTTTAGTACTACAACACGATCTAACTCGTTTAGCTACAGAATTAATCAAAAATAAATACAAGCTAGCAATACCAATAAAAGATATTTCCAAATATTACAAACTTCCGATTTCCGATTGTACAATATCAAATAATGAAATTTTTATACAACTAAGAGTACCAATAATCAATTCAGGCTTACAATGGACATTATACGAACTTACAACGACACCATTCGCATGGCAAAACGGCACATGTCTTCTTCTACACGATACAATGTATCTAGCAGTAGCAAAAGTCCAAGACTCAAATCAATCACCTATTTTAAAGCCAATTTCAGGTACATCCCTAAATCATTGCAAACCACATCATGATAAATTGTGTTTTATACCCAGATTCTCTTCGGATGAATCCTTTGGGCACCAATGCGCTTATCACATGTTCTTAGGAACCACAGTACAAGAACTAGGAAAACACTGTTCACTACGTTGCCATTCCTCTTCAGCAATGCTGATATCAGAAATAAAAGATGACACATTCGTGATAACGCACCCTAAACGCGACTTGAGTATTTCATGTCCACTAAAAAATACGAAATTAAATAATTCCATTTATGACCACCCAGGAGCAATAAAGCTATACCTTCCGTGTAGCTGCTCATTATCATTAAACTCAGAGGAAATCATATCACCAAGATTCCTTGTGGACTCCAAAACATAAAAGATTTTACAATACATCACTACTTACCAGCGATGTGGAGTAATTTAAAAACATTTGTTCTTCAAAGTTCAAACCACGAACCAATGTTTAATAACATAACAGAGTATCTCAATCCAGATTGGGCTTCTACAGTCCCACATTTAAACCTCAGTTCATCTTCTGCATTTAGTAAGATTGAAGATGACATTGAAGACCTTATGCACAAAAATTATGCTGACCTATACGCTCCACATAGCGATAATATTTATTTAGTCTGGAACACTGTATTGTCTATTTTCGTGCTATACCTCCTTTATAAAAAATACTTTGTGCCAACACATATGATAACACCAGTGGTGGCACAACAGGGTCCAACACAATACCCAACTGCAGACATGGAATTCATTATTATAGTAGCCTGCTTCCTACTTTTCCTATTAGCTCTATCTTATATGGCATGGCTAATCCTATGTCGAAGACCATCAAGAAGAATTAATACGGACATATCAACAAATGCAGATTCCACTATTGAACTACCTACATGTTCAGAGGAGGAACCCAGCCAAGTAGATAACAAAACGCACAAACTGGATGACTGTAAAGAGAATAATATCACAGTAACCATAGTTCCACGACCAGGCACAAGTGTTACGTCCAACACAAGCCGATATTATATGAAGAGATAAATTGTGATGTAGTAAGTAAAACATCCTAAGTCATCACCAGGTAACATTTATTTTTTTTTATATATACTAACAACACTACTACTATTACTAGCGAAAAGAAAAATACAATATATATAACACAGTTAGAAGCACTAAAACAACTAACTACACTGCGAAACGAGTTCTGTTCCAGTGAAACAGTAGACCATTTCACTTGCTTATTCAATTATTTTTCTCAAACGCTATCCGTTTTTATACTCAACTACTGTTGCCACCGAAAAAGAACTACGTTTGTCCTAAATTAACACAAGTGTACAAAAGGACACGCAAAACTCTTTAGTTTTGAAGAGCTATCAGAATTAAAGACACAATTTTTAAATTTCGTTAGAGACGTTGTTTACAACGCTACTTTCTTTATAAAATTTTTAGCAAATTTGTATTTTATAAGCTTTTCAATAGTAGATGTTAAGATAACTTTTGAGAATTATTTTCGAAAAGATATAAAAGTATCTTTAATACATGATGAATTAAAGTATAAATTAAGGAAACCAACAGGTTTTCATTTTTGGTTGCTAATCAATGCAACATAGCGCTATATAAGTAAAAAAGGGAGAGATAAGTCTAAATAAAAGACATATGTGATTATTTTAAATTTAGTAGATTAGTGGATAAAAGACATAACAGAAAACGAATTCAAAGACGTGTCTATGCCACGATAGTAATTAACGTACTGAACGTTACAGATTATACGTGTTTAATAATATAAGATATTATTTTTGTATAACAGATATTCATCATTCAATTCTCAGATTAGTATATAATCAATTTTTTATATATAAAATTTTTACTCGAGGCAATAAACTTATTTCTAAAGAAATGCCTCCATTACTAATGCATATTATGCTCTTATGTAAATTTTTACAACCAACGTGTGAAACCACAATCACACCAGGTATATACCTACAAAGACTACCAAATATTTCATTTTATGAAACTTCCACACAACTTCTATTCAGGTTTACACAACCAACACAAATAGAATATGGAAGAGAATGTGTGAATTATATATGTGCAACAAACCACAATTTTGTAAAAATACTTGACACCTGCAACATATTTAGACGCAATAACGCCGAATTTTACTGCTGAACACCTAACATCCAATGATAAAATTTTAATGGATGATGGAGATCTGTTTGATATTCAATACATAACACGGAGCCATATCCCTCGTGTTTTTACGACTCCTTACGAGATAGATCTTTTGACAAAACAAAATTTGTTAAAAGAAAACTTCCAATAAATGAAATTCATTATGAAACACCTTTCCCATTTTTAATGCAAATACTGCAAATTGTAACAGTCCATTATTTATGTCTGTAATTATAGCAGAACGACTTTCATTATACGAATGGACAAGATCTCTAGCTGAAATGTGCCAGCATAAAATTCCGCATATTGACGTCATTCCAATGCAAACATTGGAATTAGCTTTAAGTAGAATAAAAAATGAAACATTAATGCAAAATCTTTCATTATCTCTAGAATATACCTCATCGTATTATACACTACCACTTTTGGAATGCGTTATTTCCAAAAAGGCAACACTAATTGGCATACACGTACCATTAATAAGAAATGAATTCAATGGACTAACCATGCGACGAATCGTTAATCCACCGTTTGCATGGAACCACTATACATGCACAGTGTCGATACCGACCATTGACGTAGCCTACATACAACACGTATCTACTAATAACTGGAAATTTGTAACCCCACGCTGCGATCCATTCAAGGACAGTCTATGTTTCTTAAACCGACCATTTGAAAACAACCCATTGGCAATATCTTGCGTTAAACACTTACTTCAGGACAGCACAGGATACCAACTGGCTAAAGCTTGTCCAATAGAATGTAGAGATACAGGAACAGAAACAGAGTTCCTAACACAGTTAGATGTCAATCATTATCTAATCACACATCCTCATCCAAACACCACTATCCTTTGCAACCACATGAACCACTCCCTACCGTCATATTCCAACATCGGAGCAATTTTACTTCAACTACCATGTAAATGCTCATTACACGGACAACATGCAACAATAGTAGCCAATAAAGTATTATGTTTGGAAGAAGTCGATGTACAGCTAACCCACATATTACCAGCTCAATGGACCAAATTTAACAGTTTAACACTACCGAAAGTGGGACAACCCAACTTAAAATTCGACAGTTTGGCCGACTGCTTAGACGAAAATGGATTTTACGTCTCGATGTTGACAACAACGACTACTTACCTTATTACCTACTCTCTTTGTCTCTAATCCTTTTCCTCACAAATTTTGTAATACTGTATCTCATGGCCAAACGACTACGTGTCATAACAAAGACACTTAAACGCAATGGAATACGACAACAACCACAAAAAAACCCAAAGTAAACGACCAACAAATTTCTCATCGCTATTGCCACCGCAGCCAATACAATCCGAACATAACCGAGACAATGTAGATACAGAAGAAAACCACGACTACTTATTACCATCACCAACCCTACCTCCAACAGACATTGTCATCAGACCGCTACCAACTCTGCCGACAATGCCACAACTTCGAGAAACGTCTACCACAAGTAGACACCTAGGTCACCGAAGCCAATCACCCAGCGAATATGTTACAATGTCGCAACTGCTTAGAAAAAAACCCAAAACTTTAAATACATTTCGTAGTGACTAAAAAGTATAGTGTACGTGCCTTCAAAAAGTGTTTGCCCCAAAGTGTAATTATGTATTATTCATCGTATCTTATGTTTCAAACTTTTATGTATTATGTATTATCTATTGTAATTTATATTTCAAATCTTTGTATTATCTATCGAATTATGTATTGTCTATTGTAATTTGTATTCCGAATCTTTATGTATTATGTATTGTATATTATGTTTCAAATCTTTACACATTAAGTATTATCTATTTCATATCATATATCGTGCATGACGTATTATGTATTAGTATTGTACACTACATTTCTCACAGGCAATGCTCTTGGTAGTTGTTCCTCAAACATTTTCAAACATAGCATTTTCCTCTCTCTTTATCTTCTTTCTTTTCTTCTTTTGAGCCATCACTTAACGCCAAGGAAACTTGGAGGCCAAGTTTTTAGCAGGGGGTAATGTTACGTGTATTATTTACTCAGCTTTACAATCATCAAAATTATTAGAATTAATTATTAATTATCAAGTGCGAAATAACAGTCATAGGAAGTTCACACACAACTACCAGGAAAGCAAATTCTTAATCAGCATGAAACATAGAACCACACACAGGAAATGAACGATTACTAATTATGAGAGAATAACGTTTAATTATAACAAAGAGATTACGCACCAATCAGTGGGAAGCGCGAATTAATAAAAATAGGAGCGCGCCAAAAATCGACAGAACGTACAACGGTCTTGAAGAAAGTAAATCCTTGAAGGTGTGTGTGCTTCCATCCCTAGCAGCCTAAGAGAAATGTAAGTAAATATTTGTGACTTTAATTGTAACTGTCATGCTATAATATTTCTATTTAATTATCATGCTTATAATTATATATGTATCTACGTAACGAATGATCGTTACTAATATGTTAATATGCTTGTAGTCATGCTGTAACTATTTATAATCTGTACGCCTTACTGTAAAATATGTTCATATGCTCGTTGCTTAAGATTAAACACTGATCCTGTACTTGGGTTATTATTTATGCATGAACTTCAATCACCAGTCCTGGTAGGAACATGTAACTAATAAATCGACCCTGGAACTCTATCCGCGGGTAACCCCTCTAGACATTCTTAGATACCCCCTGAGCTACGCACGTGACACATGCGGTATAAACAACGCACACGTCACAATATACCACATTCTGGAACACTATTAAAATCTCCACAGAGTATAAGCGATGTTCTTTTATTAACCTGAAAATTTACAACATAAAGAATGATAATAGTTCAGTTACGGTAGAGAAATATACACAGTAGCATCACTCTCTCAACTTGGCATTAAAATTACACCACCATAAAATAAATCATTTCGGATGCATATTATGTCGAATTTTGTATAAGCTGTGCAAAGAGCCACAGCAAAATGTTTAAGAAGCAAACAAATAGCTACTTGGCAAGATCCAATTTAGCTAATTGTTTTAGTAATATGTACAATGTGAAATTTTTGTAATATTCTATTATATATTTAAGTTTAAATTTTTCATTAGTTTCCGGTATTACCGCTAGGGTAAGATATGTAAATACACGTGCTAATATGGCCGCTGGTGATGTATCGTTTATAACATGATGTATGCTATTATGAATAATATACTGCTATAACAATTTCTAGATCATTATTATAACGAGCACTTCTACAATAAAATACTCTGTTCATGTATTCACAAGGTTGGCCCAGACCAGTTCTATTGTGCGTAGTACGATGTTTTTTTTTTAGAATATACGTGTTGTAAAAACATGGCGGAAAGTGCGGGAATGTTACAATAATGGACAATAGATTTCGGAATGGATGTTGTCTGATAAATTATAGAAACGTGTAGTTTGATGCAATAGTATATATTAAAAAGAATTGTGTTAGTACTGTATTAATAATTAAACTTTCATACATATGTATTGCTTGATCGTTTGGTGCTTTAGCAACGGCCAATCTTAACTGACGAAGAGGTTATGTCATTCACTTGGTGTTTTTCGTGTGCTAATTGCGTAAATATTAGAAGTAAAACTAAATTCTTGAATAGTGAGATTGTTTATTTGGTTAAACATGGCATATGCATACCATGATAATAAACATGCACTGGAATTTGATAAATTGAATGGCGCATCAAATTATCGCGAATGGAAAATTGACGTGGAAATGTTATTACGTACAAATGGCCTTTATGGATTTATTACTAACGTTGAAAACGATAAGGAAGTGCTGCCGCCTGAAAGTACAACCAAAGATAAAAATGATTATGTTCGAAGACGGGACAAGGCTTTGTCAACTATTTATTTATCTTTGAGTGCACAAGTAAAACCCATTGTTAACGGTCTGATTGACCCAAAAGTGTTTGGTCCGCATTGGAAGCATATTTCGAACCATCTTCAAAGGCATTAATTGGAAGGTTATTGTCTGAATTTTTTTTAGCTGTGATGTTAGAAGACGAATCGATATCTCTATATTTAGCTAAATTAAGGGACGTACAACGATGGTTGAATAATGCTAAGTGTGAAATAAAGGATCTATACATCGCGTATAAAATGATAAATGGGCTACCTGAGCGATACAACGTAATTGTTCAGCAATTGTACCAGTTACCTGATGATCAGTTTACCTCGGATGCAGTGGCGAAGGCGTTATTATCTGAAGAACGTCGCTTGGTAAATACTATATCAAAATTATCCAGTGATAATGTTTCAGGTGTGTTTGCAACTGGAGTTAAGAAAAATACTACAGAACGGAATCGTAAACCTAAGGTTAGGTGCTATAGGTGCAGGGAATTGGGGCACATTTCCAGAAACTGTCCTAAATTAAATAGGGATAATTCCAGACAGTCTCCTTCAAATAATGTTACTGTTAGCAATCGCAAAGCTTCGTATTTATCCTCAGTAGCACAAGGTACCTCTGTAGAAGGGTCATGGTTTTTAGAATTACATAGTACCGAAGAAGGTAAAAGCTTAGATTATGAGTTCATTTTAGATACAGGTGCGACACACCATTTTTGTAATAGTAAAGAATTGTTTGTCGAATTTAAGGAGATAAATAAACAAGTCGAGGAGGGCAAAGGTGTCTTAGAATCCAAAGGTGTAGATAAAGTACATGTTAGATTAATTAATGATAAGGAAACCGAAGCATGTGTTGAATTAAAAGAAGTGTTTTTTGTCCTAGAGTTGTCAAAAAATTTAATCAGTCTTGGTTCTGTTGTTGATAATGGATTTTATTTCATTGGTAAGGACAAATATCTTGATGTTTATGCTCCTAATAATACTTTGTTCATTCGAATCAACAAAAATAAACGACTGTATACCGTGAGAGGTAGAAAAACAAGTTTTGTCAGAAATTCTAAGCCATGCATTAATACTGCTTCATTAGACATTAATTCTCTTTCACTGTGGCACAAACGCTGTGCACATTTGGGCTCTGAAGGCATTTTTAAGGCCATTAAAAATGGGGTTGTGTTAGGTGTCAAAAAGATTAAGAATGAAGAGGTGATATGCCACCCATGCATAGTTGATGACTATTCACGCTGGATTGCAGTTTATCAGGTCAAAAATAAAAATGATGCATTTGGTCAGATACAGAATTTTATTGCTAGAGCAGAGCGAATGTTAAATCTTAAGGTGGTTACGATTCGCTCCGACAATGGTATTGAGTTTTGCTCACAAGAAATGGATGAATACTTTGAAAGTGTGGGAATCAATCATTAACTAACGAATGTTATATTCACCACAAATGGAGTAGCAGAAAAAGTTAATTATGATGCAGTAGATGCAGTCAGAACATTGCTAATATCGTCTAATTTACATGCGAAATTTTGGGGTGAGGCTCTCCAGTATTATACACACACCAAAAATCTTGTTCCACATGCTACCAATTTACATACAACCCCGTATGAATTATGGACTAGGCGAAATGCTAATATTTCGTATTTCAAAATTTTTGAATCACTGGCGTTTATACATATTCCTAAGCGCTATAGGAGCAAACTTAAACCCAAATCAAGAAAATGTATATTCATAGGCTATACCATATTTACTCGTGGCTATAGGGTTTTTGATCCGATTCGCAATAAGATAATAGAGCTTAAACACATTATGGTAGACAAATCAGTAATGGGATTAAGCAAATCGGGTAACATTATAGTTCCACTCCTTGAATCAGGCGATATAAATGATATTGATACAAATTCAACTGATTCCATTGCAAAGAATTATGATGATTATGAGAATTCTGATGTTCCATCCAATCAGGATGCAGGATTGAAGTTTGATAATGCAACTAATACTGATGCAAAAGAGTCCTTAACATGGATTCGACACGAAGTTTCAAGAAAAGATGGAAGTCGGATTGACGTTTATTACTGGTATGGTGAAGAAAAATGCCGCTTTAAGAATGATGTACAAAGATTTTGTTCCGGACATGGTTTGGAATATAGCTCTGAAGATTTTGATTTTTCCGATTTCTCCAAAAAAGGGGTAGCTAAAATTATGGAGTGTAGGGATTCCTAACCAATGTTAGCCTGTTTTGTACAAGTACCGAATACTTATGATGATGCCATAAAATCAGATTATAAAAACCAGTGAGGAAAAGCGATGAAAGAAGAAATTGTAACCAATGAAGAACGAGGTGTATGGGAAGTTGTCCCAAGACCACAAAACCAAAAGGTAATCACGTGTAGATGGGCCTACAGTGTGAAAACGAATATTGATGGCACTGTCCAACAATTTAAAGCTCGTCTAGTAGCTCACGATTTCAAGCAAACCTGTGGAGTCGATTACTTTACTACTTTTGCACCAGTTATTGAATTTAATCTGGTAAAATTATTTTTCGTTCTACTTGTAAGTCAAGAAGAATGGGTACATGCACATTGGGATGTGAAATGAGCATTCCTTTATAGCAATTTGGACGAAGTAATTTATATGGAGATGCCTATGGGGTATGAAAATTTTAATCATGCACAGTATGTTTTTCGACTTAGAAAATCGTTATATGGGAAGAGGCAATCTGGAAGAAATTGGTATTACCATATTTCTGATATTTTGAAGCAAAAAGGTTTTTTTGTCTCACAGTATTGTCCAGGTATTTTTCAATTAAATAATGAATGTGTAATATTATTATATGTCGACGACATTGCTATCTTTTGTCACAATGAGGTCTTGTTAAATAGCATTTTCAATTATTTAAACACACACTGTGAAATTGCATGTCTAGGACCTATCAGAACTTTTCTTGGAGTTGAGTATGAACATGGAGAGAATGGTTATTGTATACATCAATGGAAATATATCTCAACCCTGGTAAAACGTTTTCAAATAGATATATCGATTCCAGTTTATACCCCTATGGATATAGGTTTTATAATGAAAGTTGATTGTTTAGAACCTGAAGAGGTACCATTTAGGGAATTACTCAGCTCATTATTGTTTGTGGCAAATCGAACCCGACCAGATATTATGTTCTCTGTAATTTATCTATCTCAATTTTCGTCAAAAGCAACAAAAGAACATTTTAGTTGCTTAATTCGTATACTTAAGTATGTTGCCACTACGTGTCACTATGTGATTAATTTGTCATGCGATACCTCTTCAAATTTGGTAAAATATACTGATGCCTTTCGGGCATCTGCATTGGATTCGCGTAGATCTATCAGTGGGTTCATTTGGTCATTAGATAGGGCATTTTTAGGATGGCGTTGCTGCATACAGAAATGCATATCCAGAAGCGCTATGGAGGCTGAATATGTAGCACTGGATGCTGCATGTGTTGAAATTTCATGGATTTCAAAGACATTATCCGAATGTAAAGGTTTTCCTTTCGTTAACATCAAACCATTAGTGTTGTGCGACAACCAGTCGACTATTTGTTTTTCCAAAGGTTCTGTTGTTAACAACCGTACCAAGCACATTGATATTAAATATCACACTATTAGAGAGCTACTGTGTAATGGTTCTTTAGCACTTAATTACGTCAGCACAAAATGGAACATAGCAGATTTATTAACAAACTCTTGCAACGAACAAAATTATTGTTCTTTCTGGATTATATTTTTAAGTTTAAGAATGTTCCAAATACGGGAGAAATTGTGAAGTATTTGTAATATTCTATTATGTATTTAAGTTTAAATTTTTCTTCCGGTATTACTGCTAGGGTAAGATATATAAATACACGTGCTAATATGGCCGCTGGTGATGCATCGTTTATAACGTGATGTATGCACTTCTACAATAAAATACTCTGTTCATGTATTCACATACAAAACGATATTAAATCCCATATCTTAAAAACTTCTAGCTTGTCTTTGTGCTAATGTTGAGAGGTGTAAATCGATCGCTAATCGCGATTTGTGTCTAAGGTGGTTGGTGTTGGGGATGCAGGCGGGTTGTGGTGTGGTGCAGAATTTTTGCATGCGTGCCATAGGGTGGTTTTTATCGCGAAAAATCCAATACTAAGTGAGAAATAGGGGTTTTACTTAAAATTATTAGATTGAAACGACGTATTCACTTACGTGTAAAAAAACTGGGTATCGTTTAAAAATTTCCGATCTCAAACCCAAACGTGTCGTACGGCAAAGACTACAACGCGCCGGTTATAAGAGAGAAACAGACGATCGAGTTGGTTTTCAAAATTCATATCTGCTCAGTAAAAATACGTAACATATACCAAAAGACACTATTTGAGTCCTAAAACCTGATTTATTAACTGTTTTCATGCAAGTATTATAGTTTTTTTTTAACTTTTATTAAAATTTGTGTAATTAATCCCAGAAACATCAGAAGCAGGTTACAAATACCTGTGTAGCCAAACCAGTAGGTACCATCAAAATCTCTGTTGACACACTTATTTTACAAATTTCTAAAATTAAAACTTATAAAATGGCTAAATTGCATTTTTAGTAGTACACCTGTATTAAGACTACAAAAATGAACAGTATTTTATTATCCGCGGTCTACTTTTGAAGAAAACTTTAAATAATTCATTTGACGTTTCTGTATGAATATTGCCGAGTAATTACAAGTCCACGTGTTATTGTCAGAAAATGATACATTTTTTATGTGGCCTCTTCAAATGCAAGTATACAACCAACGGCATTCTGATAAACGTCACCTCAGTGTCGTAGGTTTAAAAGCCTCAGTCTTCCATTCGCAATGACGGTGGTTCGATGCTCAGTAAAATTAACTTTTTCTTTTTATTTTGTGTTGCTTTTTTTAAACATCAGTAAGCATGTAATATGCATAAAAATATCCAAACAAATACCCAACGGTCTACAATAAGTTAATTATTTCATATTATTAATAAGGGTATTTCCAAATTTTACATTTCCAGCAACTTTTGCTTTTAGATTGTTCTATTATTTCGTCTTAGCGAGCAGGACTGCACTGTAAGAGAGAGGCAGAATAATTTGAAATCGGAAAAGTTAGACGCAGCAGGTAGAATCAAGCGGTTGCCTACATCAACTGAAAATTCTTATTTGATATTCATTTCTTTAGAATCAATCCATTTTTGATTATATTCACTTTGATGAACACCAAGCGTCAAGAATTAAACAAACATTAAAAACAACACCTATGCATTTTCAACTTGAGTATTCATAATCACGAATAAAAATATTTCGTAATTTAGCCGGTAACAAAGACTTTATACAAATATAAACCCAAACATTATGACCGCTTTCATTGGAAAATTTCAGAATATTTCAATCACCTTCTAAGCTCAAAGTTACATACTATTAAGGGTATAGTCTACGTTTCAACTAAAGCTTCCTCCACTGGCCGCTTAAAGCAATTCTTTTAATTTCCCTTTTTAAAACTACTGAAAAAAATTATTATAAATAAATTTTTTATGTATTTCCAAGTATTTTCGATTCACAATAATTAAACAAAAGCATTCAACAGTTTCTTTTGGTTTCAATAACTTTGACACTCCAAGATGCGTTCTGAAACATGGCTTGAATTGTTATAGTCAAGCATTCCGCAATTACTGCTTATTACAATCATTTATTTAACCAATGTAAATAATATCTGTTGTGCTTTTATATATACATTACTTATTTAACAATTACTGTTAATACCAATATGTAACTCGTATAAAATCATATAAAATACTATACAATAATATAAAATATTAAAAAAATATAAAATAATATAAAAAAATATAAAATAATATAAAAAATATAAAAAAATATAAAATAATACAATTATATAAAAAAATAAAAGCTTCATTTCCATTATTGCGTTTATCTTTTATTTATTTAATGAAGTCTGCTAGGGCAAAGTGGTCTTGATCCGATCGACTCCCAGAAGTGATTTCGGCAGAGTCTAATAGGGCGAAGTGATCTATATCCGATCAACTCTTTGGAGTTGTTTTAATGAAATCTCCTAGGGCGAAGCGGCCTATATGCGATCACCCCCATCATTTTGACGAAATTTACTAGGACGAAGTTACCTTGATCTGATCAACTCCTCAAAGCCTTCTTTAACGAAGTCTTCTTTAACAAAGTGGTTTCATCCACGTCTACTAAGACGAAGTGGTAGTTTCGTTAACGTCTACTTAGTCAACAATTAATTAATGATCTTACTGTTATGAAATATTTGGCTAGCGAGATCTAATAAACCAAATCCATTTATAACAACATTTAATTCGTCAATAGTTTAGTTAATCGAAATAGTTATTAAATATATATTTAAGCTGTATTATACTAGAGGACTTCTTCGTTATCAACTGAACCGAGCGGACATGCTTCATAGATCCTGCACGTCACTGTTACAGGTAAGTTTTTGTATAGGAATTTTTATATATTTTTGCTTTTGCATATTGCTTATAATTGTGTGATTTAAGTGTACTATTCGGCATTTATTTTTGAATCTGTGCTGTGAAATAAACTCAAAAAACAAAAATTAAATAATAAATAAAGTGCACTTTGCCGTGAATTTTAACTAAAATTCGTGTTTAAAATCAAACACAATTGAATTTCGGTTTAAAAAACCCAAAACCTCCATAAATTAGGACCTAATAAATAATTTCAAAAACAATTTCAAATAGGTTTGTGTAAATTTGGAGTTTTTATACCAAAAAAACTTTGTAAATCATTGCAACTGCATAAAACTTGCAAATAAATTTGTAAAATTTTCGTAGTTTACGTGTAATAAATTTTCATTAATAATTTCGACTACTTTCAAAATTGAAATGATTGCTTGTTCAATAGCCTGTAGGTTTTATCAGTACATGTAATTAATTAAAATACAGTGAATTTACTCTAGTTCAATATACAGTAAAGCTGGTATTTTTCTTAATAATAAGTTTAAAACGCGGTTTTCGGTTGTTAAAACATTTGTTTTCACAGATAGTGCAATGTGATTTATACGTTTTATACAAGATTATTTCAGACCTGCTTATCTGTACACTGTATTTAATATAACGTTTTCTATAATTTTGTACGAAAAAATATAGGCAACTTTTCATACAAGTCGTGCATAAGTCCTTGGGTCAATGTACTTTAGTTTTGTTTTAGAACAATTACGAGCTGTTCCACTAGTTAAGGTTAATCGGGGGTTCCTTTTTACCGAGAGTAGTTCGCTTGTGAGAATGAAACCATAAGTTGGTTGTACGATATATATCTCATAAATTCCTTTTTTAAAAAACAATTTTTATTTTTCGTTTGGGTAAAATTAGACATATGCGATCTCCTAAATAAGATGGCAATTCTAATACCTAGGAGTGGAACTTAAGACATTTTGGTTGAAGATAAATAAATTCAGTTACTACTAATGTAAAATGTGTTCCATCAGATGTCGACTAGAAAACGTTGTTGCACCTCTACAGCTGTAAGATTCGCCGTTTCTTCTTTCTCTGCATAGTTTTGATGATTTCTCAAAGAAAATTGGGTCTGAATTTTCTTTGCAAAGTTTTCTAGGTTACTCATTGCACAGGAGATGTTCTGGTGTGGAAATTGAATTTACTTCGCTCAAATCATCAGAATATGCTAATACGACAGCTGTTATTCATTGAGTATTTATTACATAGTTCAGCATGCACAGTCCTATAAATTTGTTTAGAGTTATTCTACTGTAAATGTGGGATATTAATACATAATTTTGCACTGCTGCAGCGAAAATGCATTTCTGGTTGTAGAGGGTCTTCTTTAATTGATGTCCACTATTACATAAATTTTTTGTTACGTTTAGGAAAGGTGGACGCTAAGTATTTAGTAATTTAAATTGTTCTTAGAATGAATATTTTTTTGCCTATGAAGATTTAACAATTGTAGTACGCAAGCAACTGAGATCAATCTATAACGTATTTTTAAAATTTTTGTTCTATGTTAAATATTAAATTGAGGTACTTGATTGTAGTAATTGTTTTGCATACATGTTTTTTTATATACTGTGTAAATCCTTTAGAATATGATTTGGGTAAATGATATTTTCTACATGAGTAGACATTCTTTCATGTTTTTTAACTGGATAAAATTCCTTTAATTGTTTCTTTCATTCTGACCCGCTCCCCCTCAATGATATTTAAACTAGTACAGTATTACTTATTTGGATTCCTTTTCTATTTTTTGTCGATGTACTCGGTGCAGGCTAACCTCTTTGTTTATTTTATTTTTTCTTTCTTGTCTGCACAAAATACCATACAAACTACAGCCGAATAATTGATTAGTCATTCTTTAAATACAACTTCCTATATAAAATTATGTGTGACCACACCAGCCAGTCAACTGATCAAGCATTCAATGGATTTCTGGTGCTGCATTCCATTAGCGCTAATTATACTCGCCTGTTTGAATAAGTTAACTTTAAATAGTTGAACTCTTGAAGAGGATTGGTGTTTGAATTTAATTCGGGGTCTGAATTTAGAGTATCGAGAGGCTGTTTAATGTTTTCAACTTTGCTTCGTTTGTGCGTCACAACGGTTCAGAGTCCTTTATTGAGCTTAGCATATAGTGTTGTGTAAGGATCAATAGAGCGCCATCGGTTGGCTGAAACCAGCACTAAGGCTGAACTGTACAGAAGTTGATTCGAAACTACATGTGTTTTATAGACCAGTTAGTTTGATTTGCATAGGTAAATATACTATGTGTATTTACAAATACATCTCATATAATTGCATAATATATACAGTAATACAAAGCAGTTTATTTGCCACTTACCGAAAAGCCTAAACTGAAGGTACGTTTTATGAATAACCAAATGCTAAACTTATCTCAGCTTATAATTAATAAACAAGTTTTTGATGTTAGCTTTTCCAAAATCTTAAATTAAAGCTAGTAAATTTTCCAAATTGCTTCTATGCGAGCTTATGTGCATCTTAATTGTGACTTGAAAAACAATCACATAATCACATTTTGCACTAATATTTTACAGTCAATTTAGAACCAGAGTGTAATTTACTTTGCAGTATAGCTGCATTCCGAGGAAATCATTCGATTATCAGCAGTATGTACCCATCCTACATTACCAGCTTTACATTTAGTACCATCGTAGCAGATCTGAAAATGCATACTTACTTGCAACTGATAACAGATCGGACACTTCTATAAAATAATTTCACTCGTTTACGGAACATATGGCCTTAATTGTATGGACAAGATGTTTAATATTTGTATTAAGTTTTTGTGATGATATAAGTTGTATCCATTGTTATTTAAGTAGCCTGCGGATTATGCTGCATTTATTAGAGTTCCTTAAATAATAGAGTATCATACGCTAGGTCAGTCAATTGTTTTCCTTGCTCTAATGCGCTGCCTGTACTATTTAATAGTGTTTCGGGGTTATTAACATCAATACCCTTATAATGTGTCAAACAAAAATAATATACATACATTTGTATACAGGTATGGAAAAATATTATCGCAGGTATGCCTTATAATAAGCTGGAAAGAGACCCATTAAGCTATACGAAACTTTACCGATGTTGCCACTTGTAAATATTACAAGTAGCCACAAAATGTGAACGAGTCAAAACTCTTCAGTCAAGCTTCAACAACCATTTCCAAAGAAACTAAAGCGGTTAAAATGATATTTGAAAGCCGCATATTCTTTCATACTATTAAATAAATACATTCTTTTTAAATTACAATAAACTACTCAGTGGTCAAGGTATTACTATTAGATTTTTAAGCAGAGATATTGCTTGGACACCAGTACCTACCCTTAAAATGTTCTTGGTTGAAATTCCATTTCTTCGGCAATTTTTGTACTATTGCAAGGAAAATTAGTTTCTGTTGAATTATACACAGTAATTTATCGGAATTGGTGCTCTTCATTTAAGTTGCGAGTAGGATGATCACTATGTTTACCATAAATGTTATTGCATGTTCTACAATTATGTAAACATCCACATTTTCAAATTTATAAACAATATGCATAATCGTACTTTGTAACATGCTTCCTAAAATAGAAAAACACCAACAATGCGGGTGCCAATTTGCACCCCTCAAAATACTAGCAGGTATAAGATATCCCAAGGTTACCATATAACAAACTAATGGTCGGGTGGTTGTGACTGTGATAGCTATTAACCAAGGCCTAAAGGGGAGTGGTCGTGGATAATAACGAAAGAAAGAGCGATTACTACAAATAAGTAACTCCTTGGGGCGCCAAGAAGGATCACCAAACAGAAATTACGTATCAACCTTCCTAACCTGGTAAAACAGCAAGATCGTACTAAAATAACCAACGTCAATCACTAAGACGTAACTAGTAAGGAACCTTAATATTTAGTAAATGTAATATATTGCAGGACAACGGTATTTACCAATCTTATTTATGAAAGAAAACACTCGAACAAACACTCAATTTACACGTATAATAGTATTAATAATTAGTTTTGTTTTACAAAAAAAAGTGTATCTTTTAAATTCAAGATGTGTGTTAAATAATAAAACAGTATTATAATGTAACACTTCACCCTCCTTCCCTGACCTAAGTAGCAATCAAAGAAACAAGGAACAAGTTACCTAATACAGATATAATCAAATGCCCACTCTATATCACTTTTTATGGTTCAAAATTGCAATACAAGAATCCACTTACCTATTCCCAAAGGTTGTCAACTATTTCCGATCCAATAGTCTTCACTCTACTTCCCTCAAACGCCTCGGCTACTCTACAGCGGAGAATACATGGACATGCTCCAGGGTGGTTAGGCCTAGAATTCTGAAACCGATACTGGTGAGTTAACTTACCCAAAAGTTTACAAAGTAACTGTACCTAAATGTAATTCAACAAACCCCTTGTAATTGTAATATATATCTCAACATTCGTATCAAGTAGTAAATTTAATAACCTTTAACATGGTGATATAACTATTTACATTTCCTATATCGACATACTTGAATGAAATAAAAGAAATATCTCTGAACTAAAAGTTACCTTAAACCGGGTTGTTATATATTGTACTAAGCACTACAAATTCTACAGTTAAAACAAATTGGCCCCAAATTAAACAACGCCAATAATTCTTGATATTCTACACAAAATTCATAATAATGATTGGTAACGTTAATAATAATGTCCAAAAATTCCAACCTTAATCTAGCAACTTAACATATTCATGTAAAGGCATATGTATAACTATATAAATGTTCATACTTACAACCCCACGTGTATGCATGCATATACACGTCCGTTCTCTCGAACCATTTATTCAAAGATTTACTCAATACCTGTTTCAGGTATACAATACCCATTGTTGCCCCAATCTCTACAATACTTCCGAGGTAACTTATCCTCACCAGGGTTGATAGTACTTAACAAGGTTGTTGATAAACTTTGTGCTCGAAACTCTTGATATCCCCCTACTTCTTTACCAACTTGGCTTGGAATCCAACTTCCAAAATCCGAACTTCCACAATCAATAATTAATGAACCGTATAGGTGTGGTTAGTTATCAATTTCTTTGCAGTTAATAAACCTGCACTTCCTACCATTAACCGCCTTACAGCTTAACCATTTCGTTTTCTGATTACACTTAAATTTATTACGATTTACTTTTCCTTTAAGAGCCGAACTTATCTGTGTTCTTTATCCACTACTTAAATTCACTATTCTTCCGGTAATAAGCATACTCACTTCTTATATTTGTTTACTAAACATTACTATAATTTACGCGGGCATATAACCCATACTGCTAGCGACCTTGCAGCGTAACCAGCACTAGCTCCGGGCTAGTTATTTTCACATTTCTTTTCGTCTTTGTGTGTCTTGGTGAGGCTTTGTGTGTCGTCTTTTTTTTTTAATTTTTCCACTTCCCGTATTTATATACCTTTGATCACGTGACTGTCCTAGTCAATCAAAAACTTTACATATTTCACAATCGTACATCATCCCTACACGTGCTTTTAGGTTAATGGTTTAAATCAACTTTTATTACTGCCATTGCTAATTGAAATTACCCTATATTTAAATTTAAGTTATTCTGCAATATTCTAAAGTACTTCCTGTGAATATTTTTATAGATATCCCGAAAAATTACATGTTATTACGCACTTCCGGTTTCGAATTCTCTAGAACAAACTAGCATTTCCTTTGGCGCCTTAATTTAAAATCTTCTAAATTGCACGGGATGTTAGATATCAGTTAATAGGTTATTTATTTATTTATTGAAATTGAAATATACAGGGAAAACCCTATGTTCATTTAAGTTGTCAATTGTCACCCAAAATCAAACTAGGGTTGGATAACTATTTTAATTCTGGTCAGTGATGGGTTACATTTTAGATAGAATTATCTGTGATTGGCAGAAAATATCATTTGAAATTTGGATTAATTTAAAAATGTTCTTGGGTGTTACAATAACCGAGCGCAATCGCATGTATCAATCGCATTTGCATACAACGTAAAAACGGAGCTAATTACGCACAAATATTTCTGCAAAACAGATAGAGCTTTAGCATGTTTAATGCGCTAAGCGTAATCGTAACTATAATGTAAATTAATGTAGAATATTAAAAATCAAGTTGATTGCATGCAATAAAGATAAAGTTGGCAGTCGTTGTACCTCCAGGAAAGTGATGACACCTGATATTTCTATTTTCCTCAAACCCATATGGTAGGATTTCAGATGTGCACTCTTGTTCTCCACAGATCACGAATCCAATTATTCAATCTCCAACAAGACATCCAAATACGGCCAAAACCAAATGAAGATGAAAGGAATACGTACGTAAACGTATGTATGAATATACAAAGGAATGAATAAATCAATGATTGACAGAAAAAGTAAGAATAAAGAAAAACATAAAAATGAAGAAAGAAGAACGAAGAACCCTAAAATATCGTAACAAGAAAAGGAATTAATAAAAATACAATTTCAAAATGTTCATACTTGGATGGTCAGAATTTGTTGTCACTACTAATGCCTGGTTATAAATTCAGAAAATCGGTACTATTAAAAGAAAGCACTAATCGAACAAAAATTTCTAAACTAGAGCACTCAAAATATATCTTAATACGAAAATTATAACAATTAGATGCATACTAGGTGAATAGCATTACACAAAATAGAGCGATTCAATAATCAAAATGCCGATCCATAGAACTTGCTTTTCACTAAACAAAACCAGATTTTAAATGCACGTATAATAATAAACAAATCCAAATGTAATACAGACAACTTAAACATCACATACAATAGGAATTCACACAAATCCAATACAAATCGATTTGCAGAATACAAACGTTACAACTTTTTGAGACAAATGGTCTGTTTTCGAAAGAAAAAGCACACTTGCCCATTGTCTCTTATGCAATACTGCCTGAACAATACCACTTAATAACTTGCACTCTTTCTTCTGTGGAATACACTAGCATTATTTTGAAATTGCAATTCTTATATGTAGACAGCAGCAATTTAATGTGTAGTTGTAACCAGCCTGCTCACAAGACCCAAGCACGGTATCGGTGCTTTCGGTTTGTTGTATATTCTATCTCACTTAGCAGTAGTGAATTTATTGCAATGCACTTGTTATACTTACTGTAAGGCAAACCCAAGATTATATTTTTCCATACCTCTGTATATGTACATACATATTGTTCGCTCCACTTTCAAGTTACTGTAAAAAATATACATCACAAACACTATCAAAATTGGGCATTCACGATGAATTGTAATGCAACATGATTTACTGTCTATTTCCCTATGTATTTTCAAACATTAAGGTCGTTACTTACCTTTTCTTTTAGTTTTTCTATAAAACTATTAACATATCTTATCAGTAAACCCCCTTGTAGAAGGCGAATATGATCAGCATCAGGATGAAAATATAAATGCGTATTTACTACTACTAGAATTTCATCGTGTTCTGTAGACTCTAATACAGTTAAATGTACAGCTGTTGTTCTTTGTAAAACTCGTTCAGCTAATTTTTCATTTTTTGAAACCTTCTCCCATATATCATGAAACAATGGATCTTTGTTAAGTTGTTCACCCAGAATAATACAATTAGATTCCAAATGTCTGCAACAAAAGAACACACTATAACGAAAACGACAAAAGAAGTTCCTTTACATCCTTGTTTGAACTTTAAAACTGTAAAGTACAAATCATTTCATTTCAATACAATACAAAAAGCTATCATTTCATGTAAACATGCATAACCTAAGTCTCCAACTAGATTCTAACAACTTAGCATATTTCACAATTTTAAGCCAGAAAAACTAAATTATTTGGTTCACATTGCAAACCATTTTCGATTGAATTTTTATTGTGACATTCTGCAAGCAACACTTAATTTACATAGCAATAAAATACATCAGTACAAGTGTCATTTTTCCTCGAAACTTCTTAACAAACCCAACTCAATATTGTATCAATTACATTAAGTCACTAAATTATATCCCAAATTAATTTTTTCAAAACAATCCTTTTGGCATTTGGGTATATTTAAAATCAACTATTCCCAAAAAATATAGCTGCAGTAAAAATAAAACTGATAGTCATAAGAAAGAGCAAATAATGTTCTTCTTTTTGTGTGGCTTTTAGACAACATCATCCGCCGTTATTTCCAACACCGCATGATACAGCTCTTATACAGGGATTGAACTTGAGAAAATATCAATAATATATAATTTCCTAAATACTTAAATACGTTAACGATTAAATTGCTGGCTCGTTATCCGAGATAGTGAGTACAACACGTACTGGATTGGCCTTTTTCCTGTACTTACTTAATGATAAATGCTTTGGCTCTACTTTGATAAGTTCCTATTGAGCTCCCACTGATTAACTTCATAAAGTGTGGACAGCAATGACAATAGCCGCTTAATACCATAACAATAGCACCTCTGTTGCAGACTATATTATCGCAAAGTGTTATAATGCATGCAACTATTATAGTCCAAGGTATAACCGTTAACGTCCCAACGTAATTGATAAGAGTCACTACGACAGTTGGCAACATAATAAACACGTACATAATATTGCACAACAAGGTATTACGTCATTATTGCGTCTCAAATTGTATCACATACAAAAAATATTTATTGGGATATAAGATGAGCCTTATAGGAAATGATAAAATGTACTCACGTAAAATGTGGAGCTATTCACGACATTGCGGTTATTCTTGCGGCAGGAGCCATGCTATTCTTCGTGGATCTCGGCGTTAGTTGGGCGTGGATCGGGCTTCGCCCTCGTTGAAACCAGATTTGTTTTGTCTTCCCTCTTCTTTCTGTAGCGGTACGATAAAGGAACAACCAGGTAAGGAACAATAATAGGTACGATAGAGGAAACCTACATTTTAAGAGAAAAGACAAGATAAAACGACACCGGTAAACCTCACTGTTTGACGTCCAGTTGGCTAATCCGTCGTGTCGGAAAACGCATACTTCCTTCCCCACTCCACGTCTGCGCATTCTCTGGTGCCGACACAACTGTCCCAAGTTACGGAAATGCACAAGTCCTTTTTTAAAATATTGGTGCGATTTGAGTCACATATTTAAAATTAAAATCAAAAATGATACATAGCCGATTTTCGGCATGTAATAATCACGACAAAGCCATAAAAGAAAAAAAATCTTAAAAAAAGAAAATGACTGTTAGCACAGTAAAAGCTTAAAATCTAAATCCTAACTAACCTACATAAACCCTAACTTAGATTCTAGAAAATGTTTATTTTAGATCACCTGGTTTTTTAACCGATAGCACGTTTTACGATTTACCAGGAAACGGAATGTGTAGCCCCATTGTTTATGAACTAGATTTATAAATGCACACACGAGTCTTTAATGTGGCGCAGTTATAATCGACAGCACAAATTTGTCGGAGAGCACAAAACACTACTAAAACTAGAACAAATGCGACAAGTCGCCTAACATATATACTATAACTAAAGCTAACATTACAGTTTTTGAGTGCACACGCACATAAACATTGCATCTAAACTGTTTCTACTTCGGCAAGAAATCCCCAAATTTCAAAATGTCCAAAAGAGCAAGTTACTCTGCACTTTAGCAAATTTTTATGTACTGGTACTCTGGCTCAATAAACAATACACATCAAAACTTGTTCATGACATGGTTGTGAATCAACAAATTTACCAACAGTACCATCTTACTAATTTCTTACATTACTAACCTAACAAATTACATGGCTACTATCAGGTTAGCTTCTCACTCAATGTTCAAAAAATAATTCCTACGTCTGATCGTAGATACCAAACGTTAGGCAGATAAAAAAGATAAGACAAAATCTCAAGTTATTATCAAAGATAATAGGTAAGATAAAGATATTAAACTCAAGTTATTATCAAAGATAATAGGTAAGGTAACGATATTAAGTTAAAGTTATTATTGTTAGTCATATATCTGTTTATTGTCTAGGTTCCCCAGTATAACTCTGTCGCTTCATTTAATTAATCCTCGCACCTTTTCTACAACAGATTATTTAGTTTTCAGCATTTATCTGACATTGTTTAATTTTGTGGTGATTGTCGTAACTTTGGTTGTAATAACCCATTGAATTTTTACGATTAGTTTTAGCCGATGTTTTGAGTGGATGCTTTTTTCTTTGGACTCACATAGGAGCCGTGGCCTATGCCAATGTAAGAAATAGTCTATATTCGCAGTTGTAAAAAACTAGGAGTTTCTATTCTTCTGAATTATTACAGTTGCCCATTTTATCTTTTATCATTACTTGTTTTCTTTTTCTACTAAGTTACCATAACTTATAAACATTTTTTTCTTATTTTTTTATTGAAGTTCGTGGTGAGGTGCTATCACTTTTTATTGATACCTTATCAAATTTTTTGTTGTTTTTAGCATATTGGGACAGTATGTCTGTATTTAACTGCTATAGTTAGACATTTTTGTGTGTTTATGGCGTTACCGTTTTTAAAAAATTACCTTGCAACAGTTGGTTTTTTTGTGTGAAGGTATCTGTAGTGATACTTTGAAGTTGTTGTTTCAACTTTTGTCTGATTTTCTTATCGTAGTGGATGCACTCGTTAGAGTCTAGAATTTTTTTTTTAACTTATGTCTTATCTTACCTGTGTAACAGCTTCAAGGAGCCACTCTATCATGTATCTTTGGGATGGATGACAAAACGACTTGGTGAGCTGGGGAATTGTACGCTATATCTTTAATGTATGGATTCGTAGCGTGCCTTAGCATGCTGGGACGTTTCGGATCCACCTAGTTAATTATTAAGGTTATGATTAAATGAAAATGAACTGATCATGAAATTTTACCATTCTGTGTTGGTATTTGTTTACAGGAATATCATATATTTACATTGATGTAAGTAACTTTAAAATTGCTGTATGTATATCTGTTTACAGGAAAATGAAATAATGTTATCATAAAATAGGTTGAGGTGATGTAGGAAGTTGAAATTTGTTGTTTTATTTGTTCAAACATGCAGGTGACATTTTATAAGAGGAAACTCATTTCACTAAGAGAGTAAAGTAATTAAAATCTGACAGAAGTCTTGTCGTCTAGCGGATTCTCACAAACTAGATTACATTAAACGAGTTTGCATCCATAAGTATCGAAAACCTTTCAAGGTAAGTGTAGTATTGAAATTTCACCTAGTGAATGGACGGGTACATTTTTTTAAAATTTTTGGTATTGTTTTTATATAGACTCACTCTTTGCACCACTGCAGTTGGCCAAAGCACCCTTATTTTGTTACAGGATTCCTACCCCTTCTGAGCAATTCCAAATTTAAGAATTTCACGCTTCATTCACCCATAAAAGTACTTTTAAAAATAGGGCATGGTTCTAGAAATTTACTGGTCCACATAGTACATTGCAAAATGGTCATTAGGTATTCTTATGGGGAGTAACATAGGAAAATTATAACTTTGGTCCCACAAACTTAACTCGCCTACTCCTAATATCAAGATTGCCTTGGTATTATGGGAAATATAAAGTCAGATGCAAAAAAAATTAATCTTAAACGGACAAAATTATTATTGATGCATCCTGTATAATGGATTTCATGAAAAGCTAATACTTAGTTAAACATTTTTTTGTTTTAGAAAATATAATTTCAAATTGGAGCAGTTAGTATAACTAAAGCAACAAAAGTGAATTTTCTTAAAATAAATTGGTACAGTTTAACACGGCATTAAGATAACTCAAGAGTCATTCAATAGGTTCAATAAACAATCAAACCGTAGATTCATCACCAGTTTGGGTGCACGTATTTATAACTGTTTACCCTTAAAAATTAGAAACACATCAAATAGTAAATTCTTTTCAAAAGAAAGTAAACAATTTGTGTACTTTAATTATACAAAGTTTTTGGAAATCATATAGGCATAGATTATCGGTAAATTGAATTAAGGATAACTAAAAGTACATCTTGTGGTACTTCTAAATATTCCCCTAAACAGGTTTGGGCCTGTCTTGGCTGCAGGAGTGGTATACCATAATAGATAATTAGTATAGTAGATTTATGTTTAATCTACATACTGGCAGGGTACAGCTTGCCTATCATAGTTTCCTATTCATTAAGTCGTTAGTTATGTCCATCTTATTCGTCATATTACACATAAAAGCCAAATTAAGTTGTTGATCTTTTTATGTTTGCAGTAATTGACCTGTATTAGCCTATGTTAAATTAAAACTCAACTACTTAGTTTCTACTGATGAAGTCAGACTGATTTGTATTAGATTGTACTAGTATATGCTTATAAGTTATTAAACATTATATACCTTTAAGTAGGTCCTTACAGTCACATAATTTTAACAAAACAAAGCTTAAAGTTTTTAGCAAGTACAGTACTAAATATTTGCACATACAGGCCCCTAGGTCTAGGTGCAATGTGTTTAAACTCGATACAGCCAATATTTAATAGTCCTATATATTGCATAATGTACATACTTATGATTTGATTGAATAAATTTGATTTGATTTGATTTGATAGGTTACATGTTGCAACAATGAAAACCATTGAAATGAAAGTTCGCATAAATATACACTACAATAAATAGGTGATGAAAGCAGAGCGTCGTGCAATAAACTCAAACCATGAAATCAGAAAGTTATTTATAACAAAATACCTATTAGAACAGAACTCAGATTCATAAATTATTTTGAAACCACAAACAGGGAAAACAGACATTAAAGTTGATGCCATTTTTTTAGATATATCGAAGGCCTTTGACAGAGTTCCCCATAAGCTATTGGTTGAAACTCTTATGAGAATGGATTTAGACAGTCGTGTTGTGTAGTGGATAGCTACATACTTATCAAATAGAACACAACAGATATTGGTTAATCAACAACTCTTGAGAACCTGTAGCAGTTGCCTCAGGAATTCCCCAAGGGAGTGTGCTAGGCCCAACTCTGTTCCTCATCTTCATCAATCACTGCACAGTTGGAAAAAAGCCAACCTTTAGGATATTTGCTGACGACATTGTTATATACAGACCCATTAAAAGCCAAGCAGACATGGACGTTTTACAAACTGACCTACATGAAATTGTCCATTGGGCACATATCAATAATATGGCCATCAACACAGCTAAAACCGTTTGGATTTCCTTTGGCTCAAATGTAGTCGATCATCGGTACCACCTTGGATATAAATATCATAAATCCGTCAGACAGTTGTAAATATCTTGATATTATCATAAGCAAGGACCTAAGATGGACTGAACACATTCTTGCAGTGATCTCTCCAAAGCTCTAAAGCGTTTACAACTAGTCATGTTTTGCCTGCATAAAGCTCCTACTTCAGCAAGAGGCCACGCATATTTGACGTTAATCCGTCCAATTTTAGAATACTGTGCTATTATATGGAAACCCCAAATTCAGTATTTAACAGACAAATTAAACTCTGTTCAGCGTAGTGCTACAAGATGTGTTCTGGCAATTTCGACAGCGAATCAATGTGACTGAATTAGTCAACGGGTTAGAATGGAACTCCTTTGCAAGTAAGCATAATAAATGTGCTCTTGTGGTTATGTATGAAACAATATCAGGCAAGCCTGCTCTGTCTGAACTTGGCAAAAGACTAAAACTAGCAAGCTACTTTTCCAGACATAATCATCCTTTTAAAATCCAGCACCCATCATATCGGAACAGCGCTACCTATAATTCGTTCATTGGTGTGGGAATCAGGCTATGGAATGATCTTCCCAAACAAGCTTTTGATCAATAATGTAAATATCTTTTTATTCTACCACCGCTTCTTGTAAGCAAAGTAGTTAAATAAACAATAATAATAAATTACTAAATTTATTACCGTCTTAGATGAACATTGTTTTTGATGTTACAGGAAAACATGGTAGTTTAAAGTTGCTGAAGCACGAGTTAGAACTAAAAACGGTAGAAAAAAGAGTACCACTAAAAAATCGTTTTAAATTTAAAAAAAGATTAAATTAATCAAAGAAGTTTAATAATATGTGCAAACTTTTACAAAATTATGTTCATTACGAAGCAATAATATACTTTCTACGTGCATAGCATTAATACAATCAAAAAAACTATTAAATGATAAACAATTAAAACAGTTCATGTACTAATATGTAAATATGTATATAGGGGAATGTATGCTTAATACTGCTAATATATCCAATTAATTGGGTCAAATTCTATGTAAAGATTGTAACATGTCAATTCACTGTTTCCTTGCCATGTTACATTGTGGTCCAATTTCATTCAATATAAAAGCATTATTCGTCTTAATTTTATACTAATACCGTTTACAATCACAAGTTAATTTTGATTTGTGTAACATTTCCCTTTAGTATTGTAACAATTTTTTTTTGACGACTGCAAATCACCTAAAAGTTATATGTTAAATACGTCTTTTTGTCTATTCGATTAAACAAATAAATATCGTCATTCAAATAAATATTCGTATTGGGATCCTATAGCCCAATCATAATACAGATTATCCTTTAGTGCTAGTTTGATTGCTAACAACAAGCATTGGCTGTTTGAATAAATACTTCAATGTCAAACGACTTTGATATAATATGCGCAGCGTGCCAACCAGTTACTCTGGTTTGGGCACCTGATACGAACACATCATGGATCAGATTAGTGTTCTAGCCAGCAATTTGCAGGTGGCCTTATGCCAAGGTGTTTAATTCAAGTGTAACATGCACTTGAATAAGTGTTTTTAATAATGGTAAGCACATAGATTTAATCCCTTAAACAAACTAAATAATTTTGTTATAGCGCTCTTCTCTTCTCTTCAATTTTACCATATAATATGAACGCTCTTCAAGTTGATTGTAATATTCTCGATGTAATATGAATGGTCTTCAATTTTACTGTAATATTTTTAATTTAATATGAACGTTCTTCAATGTGGCCATAATAATTTTTGATTCAATATGAACGTCCTTCAACTTGACCGTAATATTTTAGATTTAATAGAAACGTTCTTCAATGAGGCCGTGATACTTGAGATTTAATATGAATGTTCTTCAATTTAATAGCAATTTTTGATAACTGTTGGATTGGATTTTGTTTCACTTTTGCATAGAAGAAATACACTTCAAGTTTGTATAATTGGGTCCAAGAGGCGTACAGTTTGTTGGCTGCATTACAACATGTGGGCAGCGACGTCATTTGTTTGTCAAGGCACAGTATGTAAGCACATCTGGTTTAATACAATGTAACACTGTCACATAAACAAGAACCTGGCTATACAAGGTAAGCGTTCTTTATTATTTTCACATGACGTCCGCATTTGGCCAACGTTGATACCAGGCAACATATGAAAAATAACATTGTAATGACCTATGATTATTATTTTGCTTAACAACCTATAAAGACTTTTATGTTTTGTAATTGTCAATATTTAAATCCAGGGTTATAACAGTTATTATTACAAACGAACTTAAACACTTTAATTGAGTTCTGATTAAAGTTTTCATTTATGTGTAATTATACTTAAAGCAAATATGAAAGTTAAATTATTAGATTTTTGATATTTCCATATCAACTTGTAAGCCTAATAACAGATCTGATACTTTGGATATTGATTTGAGATAACTTTGTAACAAAAAGAAATGTTTAACATATTTGATATTTTATTTGATTTTATTATTCTACATCTCTGTAGAAGAAATTAAAGTACCATTTTTGATATATGTATTTTGTACATACAACTTTTTATCATGAAGCAACATTTAATTAAAGAATCTTCATTTAATTAATTGTTTTATTTTGAACAAGTGAGTTCAAAAATAGGGTAATTGGATCAAGGAACAAAAGGCATAGATACCTTCAATATAATGATATTTGTAGCTTTTATTTGACGAAGGAGCACTGATAGCACTTTCACAATTTGATGCCTAATATTTGTGTCTATAAAAGTGTGTGCATAATTGGTATTTATAACTTTTCTTTTTATGAGGTAGCAAGAGTATACCTCTTGTGTCCTCCTTTATTAATTTAATCCAATTTTCTTTACAGCTCCTGCTTAAGCAGTAAATACAACATTCCTCTCTAAGGACTCCCAAGTCCCCCTTAGAGAAACTCTGTGTTTAAAACTTAATGACTTGGTGGCGCCCTTCCCATACCCCTATTTTGATATAAATTGAGTCAGTAAGTAAATAATGTTTTGTAAAAAAAACTACGACCGATCCTCATAAGCTCTACCCGAGGAATAGACCCCTAGCATAGTCGAAATATAGTTGCATTCCATCATTTTAAGGAAAACCTTCCTTAAAGTTCACTGGTTTCGTCAGAGAATATTAAAGAACCCACAGGTCACTTTAATTATTTAATTAACCAAACAAATCAGTAACGACAAAATGTTAGAGTATTATTAAATAATACATTATATACATCGATCTTTAGTCTATCTTTAGTCTTAATTTAATATTCTTTCTTTTGTATAAATAATATAAATAATTAAGATCAGATGTAATTTTCCTATTAGTTAACCTTTGAATAATGTCCATAAAATACACAACTGGTGTATATATGAATCTGTCATTTAGGATAGTTTTCTTGTTTTGTCCCTCTCTCAAAATGTGTGGTTATCTTTAAACCATAACAAATTTACCTGTGCTAAGCTATCTAAGCCTATGCATTAATTTTACTACCTACAAATATTAACTTTTATCGTACAAGAATGTTATGTTGACGTTTTATGTACCTTCTAAAATAAATTAAATGTTCCGCTGACAAAACATATGGTTGTGGAACGGAAGGATTGGCTTCTACAAATTAGAAGTTTGAGGTTAACAACCAAAATAATTAAGGATGGTGTTCGTCTTAACAAACCGTAAGAAGATCCTATAATTCTGAACAAGCCGTAAGCTCAACGTTTAAGTATACGTTTCCTTTCATATATCTGGAATACAGGTAGGAGTTTATCTTATTTATTTTTGTGATGGAACGATGTGCATGCGTTACATTTTAAATCTCAATTTTCTGAAAAATAATGCATGTAAAATATAGTCGTAACTTTATTTATCGATTTCCTTAACTAATTTAATATTATCTTTGCTTTCCTATATAACCTATCGAGTTGTAAACAGAAAAGCTTTCATGAAACCTTTTTTTGTGCATATTGAGATTATGTTCAATTTAAATGTTTAATTAAAATTCTCTTAACTAATGTTAAATACAACAGAGTGTATTTATGATTTCCTTTTACTTAGAACGTTTAACTAGAAATTGTGTCTAAGTACAATAATAAATTTAAATTTTCTAATATCTTATCTGGTAAAGTTTGAGACAAATTTTAAAATTACGAGAGTGTAGATAAATGAATTACACTTAGTGATTTTATCGTATGTAAATTTGGTTTTAAGAAAATAACAATATATATTTAATTTTTTTATTAATGTTATTAACTAAACGTCAATATATAAGTTGTATTAAGGTATTTTCTTTTGTCACGTTCTAAATTGCATCCTTATAATTTGTCTGGATAAAGTTTAACTTTGTTCTCTAAACCCCTGAGATATAGTCTTTTGCAATCTACCGCAGCCACAAACGGTCGACGTAAGTCCCATCAGAGTTTTGTTTAGACTCTGTTGTATACCTATTCCTACCTGTAGAAAGGAAGGGTGCAAGATAATACAGACACCTAATAAAATTATCCCCTGCATAAACTTTAATATTTAAGCACAAAAATGTTGAACATAGTAGATAATGTAAACGAAACCTTTAATACTTACCGAAACCTCCTCTTTTCATAAATACAACCTAAACCTTCACTCACTAAACCACCTTTGAGTTGAAATGTTGATTCGTATCCTAAACTATCAAAAACAGGCACCAAATCATTGATATACACCTTTTTATCCAATTCTTGTAAACAAATTATATCAGCATTGTAGCCTAAAAATATGCATTAAGAATAAAAAATTAAAAGATCAAATTTCAGAAAGACAAACCTCCATTAAAATACATTTAAAAAATCACGTTATCTATGCTTAAAGTTATTTTAAGTGATACGATCTTAACTCACTGACATTTGTTGGATTTGCGGGCATTGGTCATAATACATTTTACTTTCTCCTTAGTTAAATGGTGTCCTTCTTGATCTGTGATAACCCAGAAACTGTACTTGTTTAACATAAAACTGGCATTTCCTTTTGCTAACTATGACATTAAATTGACATAAGCTTTCAGAAACCTATAGAACATTGGTGTGGTACTCGTCAAGCATTTTACTGTAACGAGAATATCATTAACAAGTTCACTGCCGATTACGAAATAAATCATATTTAGCAGGTTAATGGCAGATGTCAGCCTTGAGATAACTCGGAATTTTGACCTTGCAGGCAATGCTAAGTACGAGAGAACTTGTAGGAGATATATACGAATTACATGTTGTAGCAGGTAGAGAAAGATCAGTAAAACAATGTGGTAAACATATACAAAAAAAATTGACTCAAAAATCAAGCTAATATAAAATATAAAATAGTTATTTACTATACAAAAAAAAAGGTATTAGATTTTAACTAAAATCTAATATTTTTTACCCTTGTAAATACATTATTTTTTTCTGTGACAGGAAAAACTGTGATTCAATATTGAAGAAACATTTTATTATAATATATTAAAATCAGAAAATCAATTGATGTGAAATTTGAAGTTTTAAACTAGTAGACTGTTGGACCTGCGTTGCTAAGGCAAGCTTTAAAGTAATTATATCTGTCAAATCTAGAGTTATACCGTGAATATCCTCCCAGAAAGAGGTGCTAGGTTTGGTTACCCCAAAAGGGAATGCCGTGATTGTTGTTATTGTTGTTGTTATGTCTGTCAATTTAATTTTGTGATTCAAAAAATTGCAAATTTAAGTTGTTTATTAGCTATTTTGAATATTTAAAGTTCAAAAATGGACATTTCTGATTCAGAGTTTTCTCCTACTCGACCGGAATTAGTAGAAGCAGTGATAGTAGCATCACTAAAATTATTTCCAGCTAAATCGTAAAAAATTTATGAAACCGTGTTTTCAAGATTTATGCGATGAAAGATGAAAAACACATACAGTTCTTTCTCGGAGACTGTATTATTAGCTTATTTTTATGAAATGGTGCAACAAAAGCCATCAACAGTGTGGTCAAATTATTCAATAATAAAAATATGTTACAATCCAATAATAATCATCAATCATTTAAAAACAAGCATTGTACAGATGATGATAATATTCCTGCTAAGGTTTTGGTCTGCCTGCCTATGAATCTATTAAAATATCTTACTGATCTAATCAATGAGTCATTCCAATTAGGTTGTCATTCCGCTTCACAAGGGAAGTCCATTTATTGCAAACAACTTCAGACCTATTTCCTTGTTGTCAGTATTCTCAAAATTATTTGAAACATTAGTTAAAATAAAGATTGTTAATTTTGCAAAAAAATTCGATGTCTTTTCTTCTGCACAGTTTGATTTCTGTGAAAATAAATCCATTATGGATGCTATTCACAATTTTTTGAGTGATGTGTACTCTGCATTAAACAAAAAGCATACTCTGTCAGCTGCATTGTTCATAGATATTAAGCAAGGCATTTGAGTGTGTTAATCATGACATTCTTTTAAAGAAACTTCATTTCTACGGAATCAGAGGACTTCTGAACAATTAGTTGAGATCATACCTAAACGACAGATTCCAATCAGTTCACACTCCTTATAATAGTGTATCTGATAAACAAAAAATATCCTTAGGTGTTCCCCAAGGTTCAGTGCTACGGCCCATTTTGTTGTTATTCTATATCAATGACATTGTTGATGCAATTAAACATGGAAATGTTACTTTATTTGCAGATGATATTAATATTAATTGGGAATCTCCATCTATCAATTATTTAGAGAATAATATTATGACAGTTTTGAATCTGCTAAAAAATGGTTTACTGCCAATAAGTTAGTAGTAAATATTGAAAAAACCTGTCTGGTGGCGTTTAAAGGTATAACGATTGCTGATAATATTTTGAATGACATGTCTGTCCCGAGTTACATCGACAAAGTTTTTAGGATTAATAGTTGACCAGAGTCTAAAGTGGTCCGAACATATAATCACATTAGCATATAAAATATCTTCGGCTTGTTTTGCATTGAGAACTATCTCAGGAGCTTTATCGGAACAATGCACTCTGAATGTGTACTTTGCACTATTTGAGTCGAGAATGAGGTATGGCATAGCTTTTTGGGGCAATTCTACTTTGAAAAATATTTCAATTATTTTTAAAATACAAAAACGTGCCACTCGTATAATCTGCAAGGCGGATAAAACTGCTCATTGTAAACCTCTTTTCAAGAAACTCGGCATTCTAACCTATGCTTCAATGTACATTTTTGAATCATTAATCCTTTTTCACAGATATAATAATAATTTTGCTACTCATAGTTCATTTCATCATCATAATACACGAACTGCAGCTGACTTTTATAAACCTTTACCTTTATCAAGCTTTATAAAAAAATCACTTTTATACACAGCACCGACACTTTTCAATAAACTTCCCAAAGAAATAAAATCTTTCAATAACTTCAAGCACTTTAAATTTACGTTACTGTCCTTGCTGCGTGAGCGCTGTTATTACAGGATCGAAGAATTCCTTACTGATCATTTTGATTAACCCTTGGGTTTGTTTTCTTGTAGTTTCTGTAGTATTCTATAAATTTTATCTCTAACTGATGACTTCTATCACATTTTGTGATTTTGCATTATTTATGTGACAAGCTTGGATAAAGCATGGTGATGTTTTAGACTGTGATATAAACTTTTGTTGTTAAGTTTTTAAATTATGTATTTATTCTCTTCACTTCTTAAATTGTATTACAATCTTGCTTGTAATTTTACCATGTTTACATGGGTACTGATTAAATATCTATCTATCTATCTATCTAATGTGGACATTTCAAAATATTGCAAACTAACTACATTTCTGAAGCAAAATGAGAAAAGTTGCACATCCAAGAAATCTACGATTTTTACGAGTACACTGTGATTTTTTAAACATTGTTCGTGATGAAGTTTATTTAATGGTCAAATTTGTGAAATAGGCCAAGTAACATTAGATGGTATTGAAGATTCGGGAAGGTTATTAATTGTAAAACTTAAGCAAACAAAGAATCATTTATACAGGAGATTTATAGTTACTGAAGAATACATTAAATTTTACACAATGTACATAGCCCTTGGTCCAGTGGCAGCTAAGAATCGCCGCATGTTTTAGTTCTTTTATGAAAGGATTATGCAACTGACACACTATTTTATTATTAAGATAACTATTTATACATTTTACACTAGATTTGCAATGAATTCATTTTTTAGATTATGTTGCAGACACATGAAGGTACAACTACATTGAAAAGTGAACTTAGAACTATTGCCATTATCCCGAAGACAGACTACCAAGCTTGAATGAAGTAGATTTGTATACATAAGTGTAACATACAAATGAAAAAAGTGACGTACATTCAAAATAACATGAAAATCAATAATATGCTTTAAAATAAAACACTAAATACACATAATGTAATAAACAACTTATAGTTAAATATATACAATTGTTCTACTTATACAGAATGCAAAAAAAAACGCACATACTGCAGTTTGAGCATTATTGCAATCACTCGTGCACAATAGGAAGTGGGCACAGTTTTGAAAATGAATGCTTTACTGTGCCACTTGCGGTTCTTACTGAAGCAACTCGATTCATTCCTTCAGGACCAGGGTGGAGATTGATCCCTCTGCCGAGTTCCCAATTTAATGGTGGAGAATTATCCTTAATAAGGGTCAAGTGTCAGTTGCTACTTGAGACGACGTTGCATGCAATTTGGAACACTGCTGAAACTCCTATATATATTCTTTATTCCATCTCTTCCACGAGCTAAAGAAATTAATGTTCGGCTAATTAGAAAGTGTGCAAGCATAAGTGGCAACAGGTCTCTAGGGTCTGCTGATAAAGAAGATATTGGACAGGCGTTTAATGTGGACTCCACCTGTGTCAGTATAGTGCTAATGTCCTTATAGGTAAGTAAAGTATTACCAATAACTCGCTTTATATGTTATTTTGAAGATTTGATGCCTGCCTACCAAAGACCACCAAAGTGTGAGCTATGGGCGGGAATAAAATGCCAGAGTTTTCCCTCAATAATGGTTAATTCGGCAATTGTATGACATTGCTCTATTAGAACATGCCGAATTTCCTAAGTTCAGAGTTAGCATTTATAAAATTTGTTTCATTGTCGAAGTAAACATGTGACAATTTACTCCGACGTGCTGTGAATTGGCAAAAAGCCATTAAAAAAGCTTCTGTATATAGGTCGATGAGCAACTCCAGATGCACCGTCTTTATGACAAAGCAAACAAAAAGTCAAATATGATTTTGTTGTCTTGCAGTCACGACTTGCGATCTTTAATCAAATGAGGGCCACCATAATAAATTACTATGACATTAAAAGAAAAGGATGGTTTAACGCGTGAAGATGGTAAGTTTTACCATAAGGGATTATGTAGCCTTAGAAGAAAAGCAAAAGCATAGGAAACATTGAGGTACAATTTGTTTGATTAGGTTCCTACCATTAATGATCCGATACCTATCTCTGAAGTTAGGAAGTAACAATGGAGTGCCTGCATGAAGCAGCTTGGTGTGCTCTTGTGCGATAAGAAGCCTTGCAAGACATGCTTGTCAAAATTTAGTAATGGAAATCTTTTATCAAAAATAAGTTGTGAGTTGTGAAGTCTTCCACCAACTCTAATCATGCCATGTGAATTCAAATAGTGATAAAGTGATTGTTACGTAATTACCACTGATATAGTAGGGGTGGCTAGGACAGTTTTATGTAATAAAGGTTTTGAAATTAATTTAGCTTCGAGTTGTAAAAAACAAAAAGTTGTTACCATTACGGGTAGTTTTGATAGTGG
Organism: Platerodrilus igneus; assembly: GCA_036346225.1. Lineage (NCBI taxonomy): Eukaryota > Metazoa > Arthropoda > Insecta > Coleoptera > Lycidae > Platerodrilus > Platerodrilus igneus. Next base: position 9,413,634 of record JARFIW010000266.1, on the reverse strand, counting down.
TAGAACATCTGGCGACAGTGACAGGACGTGTTCTATATAATTTGTGGACAAGATTGAAAGATTGTACTTCCTTATTTGAATTACGAAATAGAGACTACCGTTTTAACTTTATTTTAAATAGAAAGATGAGAGAGTCCGTCCGATAGTTAGCACAATTGACTCACCAACATACCATCTGGCAAAATACCTAGCAAATTTCTTAAAACCTTATTCCGGCAACACCCCTACTAATGTTTTAAACTCCACTCATTTCATAGAACTGATTGCAAATATTGAGCTAGGCCCTAATGATATACTAGTCAGTTTTGATGTAACATCCCTATTTACAAACGTACCTATAATAGACACTGTCTCCATTATTAAACAACTCCTACCTCAAGAAAACGAATTTGAGCACCTGGCCATGCTCATATAAAAATGTTTAACCTCTACCTATTTTGTTTTCGACGGGCAATTTTACAAACAAACTTCGGGCACACCAATGGGCTCACCGCTGTCCCTTATTGTGGCCAATATATTCATGGAGTCTTTGGAATCCATGGCCCTAGAATCCACAGACCTTAAGCCAAAAACCTGGCTCCGTTATGTAGACGACACTTTTGTAATCTGGCCCCATGGACATCAAACGCTTAATAATTTTCTAGATCACATAAACAATCAACATAAAGACATTAAGTTCACTATAGAAATTGAAAAGAACAGAACTCTGCCATTCCTTGACGTTCTGGTAGAGCGCAAACCTAACGGACGACTAGGTCATTCCGTGTATCGAAAACCCACACACACAGACAGATACCTACATGCGTCGTCACATCATCACCCCTCACAAAAATTATCGGTAATCAACTCTTTAGTCCACCGTGCAATGAAGATTTCACAACCGGAAAACTTATATAATGAACTGGCCCATCTTAAAACTAGTCTTATAAAAAACGGCTATCGCAACTCAGATATCGGCAGAGTAATAAACCGACATGTGCATCCTACACGAACCCCTAAACCACGCTGTAATCTCGATACACGGTCTTTAGCAATCCTGCCATATATACACAGAGTAACAGACCGAATTGGCAAAATTCTACGTAAATACAACATCAAAACAATCTATAAACCCACTAATAAAATTTCACAAATATTACCAACCCGAAAGATTCGAAAATAGTCTTAAAGCCCCAGGCGTATATAGTATACCCTGCAGTTGCGGTCTAGTATACATAGGAGAAACAGGACGGTCAGTACAGACTAGACTAAACGAGCATAGGCGATGCTTAAGAACAAGCCAGTACAATCGCTCAGCGGTGGCGAACACCAACATGAAACAGGCCATACCATCAACTTCGACAAGACGAAACTGATTGCCAGAATTCCTTTTTCTACAATAGAAAAATTAGAGAATCCATAGAAATCAATAAAATTCTAATAATCTAAACAAAGGACGATGGCTACTACCTTCCCCTATTTGGAAAACAAGCCTATGTTCACAACAGCGGAATCGTGACGTTCACTGATCCACTACGACACTCCTCTCTATGCATGATCACTCATGCATCAAGTTCTCGTCCTATATAAACCACCACTTTCGCTAATTTCACCAGTTACTTCGCCACAAGACACCTTTTGGCTATGAATGGGCTAGTGAGTCTGCTAGTTCAGGAGTAACTCTTTTCTTTACACTGTGACTTGTCTATTTAATATTAACTTTTAATATATTTATTGTCCTGATGAAGCCCCTTACAAAAGTGGGCGAAACGTCGACCTTAATTTATAAAATGACACGGTCCCAACCCGGAACCATAAATAATTATAATGACTCCGGCCGTGAAAGCCTCCGACAATATCACAAGAATTTGAAATTTGGCACAATGCTATGACTTTATGGCACGCACATATATAGACAGTCAGAAAATAGAAAAAATATTTTTAGATTAAAATGGCGGAAGTTAATTCGGTCAAAAGAAAAAAGTTTTAATAAATATATCGTATGAGGTATCATTTGAAAGAGCATTCTAAAAGGCTTCTAAAAATATTTTTTTATAATTTTCGGTCCAGTAGTCTTCATGATATAGCTCAAAATGTGCCAAAGATAACCATCCCCCTCCCCTGTTCTCATACATTTCCAAAGCTAAAATTTTGATTTTAATAGGGATAGTAGCTATTGAGTCATAGATTATCGGAAAACTGCAAATTTCTTGACAGTGTAATAGTTGCTGGGAAAAATTTTTTAAACAGTAATAGACAACGTATTTACTAATGTACCAGTACAGTGTGGGACAATATATTCATTTTTCAGTTATCACAATCAAATTTAGATAAGATTTAAATATACATAAAAAATAAAAACAGCTTAATTTGGTTTATTGATTGCTCACTGTAGTATTGGTACAGAACCCTAATAGTGCAAGCTCGACTCGCTCTTGGCTAACTTTTTTCTTAGTGCAATTATCCAGAGGTGCAAACAATTTTATGGCTGCTGACAATCTTACATCATTGGAGATTTTCTTAAAAATATTTGTAGACTGTTTCTGTTTAATAAGACTGTTTGCTAATTGTTCTATGAACAGATGACATTTTTGTAGAGGATTATCTTCATTCTTGTGTTTTACTCCCACGTGGATCTTGAATTGTCTTGCAGTATTGAAATTTCTTTAGCAAATGTAACACGACATGCCATCACTGAAGCAGGTTTGCTGTTCTAATATTTGCAAGTAATAAGCATTTTTGACAGAAACAATATGTTTCACTTATTCCCAGCTGCACAAGTTGAATGAAACCAGGTTGAGCATTCGTAACAACAAATCCGTAGGATTTCTTCGTTTCCTTCCATTTCTAAGTTGTCAATGCCAAGCAGAATGTATTTAAAGCAACTTCCAGTCGTTAATATTTGGAAACTTAAGAATTCTGTGAAGGCAGTAAGTTTAATTAAACTTTGAGCGAGGTGTATAAACTTTATTTCCAAGTGAGTTAAAGCAAAAGCTAACATTTACCTGTTAAATATGCCAATTTTTAAGTCAACAATGAATAATTACAAGTATACTAACTTATAAGTATCACTTTCACGCGTAATAAATAATGAATTAAATAACAGATGTGTATGCAAAGCCACACAACTATAATAGATTTATTCAGCAATAGTACTTCACCGTAGCTTTAATTTTTTGAAATGGTACTATTTTTTCCTTGTCAAAGTCAAGGGTCGCTTAAAATGAAGTAATTTTAACTGTCTTAACCAACAATTACTTTGAAAATAAAAGCATTGTTATTGTACTAAAGACGTCTTTACTATTCTCATTTTTAATGAACTTCAGTCTCCAGAATGTTTTACAATCGCTTACTGGGGTACATTATTTTTTGTAATGCTTTAAAATAAAAATGAAGGTATTTCCTTGAAATCGTTACGTATTCAATAACAGAAAGAACTAACACCAACATAAAAAAAAACCCAATATCAGCAAGTGCTACCGATAAACAATTAAACAAATCTGTATGAAAACATGGTAAAACTTTTTCTATTATTAAATATTTTATATTTTATAAAACGACATATTTCTTAAATTGGCATGCAAGATATGAGGTCAATCTTTCCCAACTAAAACCGATCACAATTGGTATATACATACCTATAAGCTCCTTTAATATCAACTGCTTGCGATAGTCAATACTCAAAGCATATGCAGGACAATATGGAAACAATGCAGTTCTTGAAAAGTCAGAATCACAATAAAGATCTGCTAATATATTGTAACTAATAACTCTAAATCTACAAAAAATATATTAAAATACATTTATAATAAATTAAAAGGTACTCTTTGCCTGTTGTCCTTTGTGTAGTAAATTGATGTCTGGTTTCAAATGGGCAAAATCCAGGACTAGCTTCAACCTGTACATTTGAGATAACTTCAGTTAGAGGCCCTTCGGACGCATCATTTTTAGGTAAACATGTAAGTTTTAAATAAGAATTAATGTCATTATTAGTAGGTATATACATAAATCCTTGTCCGACTTCCTGCCAATTAGTCTTATTTTCAGATTTAAACCATGTAAAATTAGATAAATATTTATTTGTATAAACAGTTTCAAATTTTGCAGGGTATACTGGAAAATTTACCATCATTGACGAAGGCAATGTAACGCAATCAACCCATGGCGAGTTAATAATTATACTATACTGCTGATCCAACAACTGTAAGATGATATTGCTGGGATAGTTATTAAACAAATCCTCACAAATCTGTTCACCATCAATAACAATATCATCACAAAGTAGTCGAACATTTAATAACAGTTCCTCTTGATTATCGCTGGCTTCTTTCTTTTTGTTTTTCCTCTTAATAACTTTTTCGACATTGGTATTTACTCTACTTAAAAAGGTGTTTACGTTTTCCTTTAATTGTCTGCAGAAGTTAAATTGTCTGTTTACTCTCAGCTCTGGGTTAATATATTGGAAAGTAATTTGAAATTGTTCCGTGCCAGTAACGTATCTTAAGTAAGCCTTATCCATTTTACAAATTTGCTTATGTATATATCTACAGAAGTCTTTACGTGTTATTAATTTAAGATATTTAATAGTACAGAAGGACATCACATACGATTGACATTTACGGAGTTTGAGGTTATACATTACACATGTCAAGTACTTAGTATGTTTGGACTATTAAAGTTTCTATTTTCAAGTTGTAATTGCAAAGTACTAGTAATTAATTAATTTTCGTGTCTTCTTGTAAAAACATATTAACTGAACGCGATACTTTATTAAGATATAATTCAATTAATCAATATTTGTTGATTAAAAAACGGTCCTTCATACTACTATTTTTCAATTGTTTTCAACTAAGACAGGATTTAAAATTGCGGGTCAAATATGTATAGTCATGATTGGCTGTTGGCGGATGGCATGCTAGTTTTATTGTGGTAGTATTATACTACCTCCGTGGGTATTCAGTACACTTAGAAATTGATCACTAATAGCGTAGAATCATTACTAATATTTTGAACAATTATATAGCCTTTAGGTAATAAATTTGAATTGAATAGTAAACATTTGATATATCTGCTAACACATAGACATTAACTTAATATGAATACAAATATGAATGTATTTGCATAAGTTATGTAAGTACATGCATTAATTCTATTATTTATAAATGTAGTTTAACTTTTGACATTTGCAAAACTATATTTTTGTGTTTAGAAGTAATTTATCTCAACGAAACTCCCGTATATTTATATGTATTTTTTTGAAGTAAGTAAAGCAGTTTTGACTTAACTCTATTTAAGGTATTAAATTTGCAGGTGTCGTTGGAAGCACACAGGAAGGTGTTCCTTATATATTTCAAGTTGATGTATTAAACGGCATTTGTATTATTTTTTGTCGTAAACTTTCCCAATATTGTTCACTATAAGTGTACGTGTTATTAAGCATTTCTTGTTAACACCAATTAATATTTAATTTTTGTATTTTCATATTCGTAATATAAATGCAAAACCAAGTACGATCAGCGGTTCGCTCTTGTCTTCAAGGAAGCGAATAACATTACGTTTGACGCATATTTTTGAAACGATTTTAATCGAATTTGACTGGTTATTACTAATTATTTATAACTGATTCCAGTTCTTAAGCCTTTATTAAAAAGCAAAATATTATACTCACTTTTGACACTCACTAATGGCTCGAATAAATCATTAATAGTTAAGGAGCTTGTAATCTTGGGAAGAAAATATCTCGCGCTTAAATTTTTTATGCATTCATTGAATGTGCCACAAAACTGTCTGCTTACGACTTTGATATCTAGCAATGCGCTGGTTTACAATATGCGTTATTGCAAACATCTAAACTGTATTTTAAGTTCAAATGCAAAAATACAAAAAGCCTTGTTGTAGAGTTATACTTACCAGGACCAGGATTCGCTTCTTGAAAGAAGTATGTAATCTAAAAAGGGATGAGAAAGAAAGCTTTTAAAAATTGCGTAGTTGACATTAGCAATGTTACATGCCATTTTGACGCTGGCCAAGCCCTTTTTAGTTTATAATCCTTTATATGTAATATTATCGTAATTTTAAATTTAAATTAAGCGTCTTTTTAACCTTGCGTGATTTCCTATTGGGCATGTTGTAATAAGCTTTCGGTGATCGCTTAACCGTCGCAAGTCCATGAGAATTGGTTTTCTACAGGAAGTGGGTGAATAACTTAACTTTCCCAGGGCCGCAGAACACTAAACCAGTGTTTTAAAGTGGTTAAATACCGTTATTGAGTGCTGCGAGAAAGACCTATACCTTCATTCATTTTCCTTGCTGTATCTTTTTATTTCTTCGTAAGGTTGCTCCTACAGAAGGCGTACAGCAAAATCTACCGATAGTCTGAGCCTAGTCTAAGGTTATGTTAGAGGCTCCACTTATTGAGAATTACAAATGTAAGCACTTTACTGTGCATTATTGTGATAGTATTACTATCTAATATCGACTTTAGTTTCTGTTTTATCTGTATCCGATTTCAACCATAAGTATTGCTCAATTTTGCTTAAGTTTTAACCTTAAAAATATAACAGTTCAACAGAACAGCTGCATATATTGGAAATATTAATTAACAACTCACTTGAACTCACCCGAAAAAATTTGTTTTGTTGGACGGAAGCACAAAGTCTGAATCATTTTATCACTTTTATCACACTCAAAAGTAAAAATTATTACACCTTTACAGTTCTAACGTGGAAAAAAATTTAGGTTATTCATTTTTTATTAATAATGCCATAAACTAGAGCAAACTACGTCACAAAATATTTTATTTTGTTAATTGGTTCAATTGTACACATTTTTAGTCAAAATGTATCGTTTTTGTTTAGTATTAAATTACAAATAATTGTTTTTTAATCTGACACATTTTGAAGTAATTTGAATCTCAACGTGTAAAATGCACAGATTATTAACAACCCTCACAAGTACTCTATAACTAAATTAATTATAAGTTGTTGCGCTTTTCTTAAAGCTTTATCTTTTATTGTATTATTTAGGTTCAGGGGCTTTTTAAACCCCGCACGGGAAATTCTCCAGGGTTGTTATGTTAAAAACAAGTGTTACGTAAAAATCACACAAAGATTTGGTTCTCACGTAAATCCGGACATTGACTTACGATTTGTGGTTTGGAAAACTGTAAGATTGCATTCTCATGCTTAACAAGACAGCTGTGCTCACCAATGTGCGTCAGAGATTAACCTATCTTGGATGGGGAGACAATGGATTACGGAAAACGAGGTGTCAACACAAAGAGACTTGCCTACCGATCTTCCTCGAATGTAGATGTGTTTGTAGAGTTCGGACAGTGGGCGAAGTGATCCATTTTTCTTATATCTTTTCTCTACCGTTCTACAAAATATCGACGCTTTGTCAAAATAAACACGGGGGCAAGTTGGACGCCACCCCACGAGATAAAGACGCACAGAAATTATGTCAGCCACGGGCTAAGTGTAGATTTTCTGATTTGAGGCGCAATTGAAGCCCCGGGAAATTTAACCCCGTGTAAATTTGAGAATATTTGATTTGTTTTATTGTAAAATATTAACCGTTAGAAAATTAACGTTTCACGATCAAAGACAAAAACATTCCATACTGAAATAATTTCAACAAATTTTTATACAAAGGTGTCATCTGCAAAAAGTTCACAAGTAAAGAGTGATTTTAAATTGTCTATTAATAGAAACAGAGTGACGGCATCAGGAGTTGATAGGCTAATAACAGTCAAATACTTAGAATTCAATAGATTAATTAACAAGATCCAATAAAAAGGTAGCCATTCAAGAACTAAGGAAAACAAAAATTAACATTAAACTGGTTGTGTACATGAGTTAGATTTGTTTATCTTTCCAATTGTAATCGGTAAGTTTGCCACAAGACACCTTTTGGTTTAAATGGGCTGGTGAGTCTGCTAGTTCAGAGCAACTTTCCTTACTCTTTACACTTTAACTTGTCTACTTAATATTATCATTCTTATCTTTATTATTATTTATTTTCATTTTCTTTTCTTGTCACAATGAAGCCCCTTACAAAAATGGGCGAAACGACGACCTTAATTTATAAGATGACACGGTCCCAACCCGGAACCAGAAATATTTATAATGACTCCGCCCGTGAAAGTCTTCAACAATTTTACATACAAACTACTTCAGTAATTGCAGTATTTGCCAAAAAAGGAACTCGTCGCTTATCAAGTTGTATCGATTTCCATTCGATAGTAGCCTGGGGAATATTCGTTTTATATATTAAGTTTAGTTCATTCAATTTATCATTTTAAAGTATTTGTTATCAGTTTTATAAGGTGCAAGTAATTAATAATTGGTTTCTTTACATTTAACCTTTTGCTTAATTTGAGTTGTTTACGGACTTAGTTAACGTCACATTCGTTCGGTAGTTTAATTATAGTTAGAACTACTATCTCGTTTCCATTAAATTTGATATACTGGTAGGCTTGATTTCGTTATAACTTCTGTTTGAACTAGCTTATATAATTACTTATGGCGAAGATACTAAAACGCAAGCAGTTTTACGTAACAGTTCAATAAACTCGCTTCAAGACATCTTTGACATGTGCACAAACGTGAAAATGACCCAAGCCTGTTAGATCTGTTTCGCGCCCAATATAAATCGATTGAAGCGTTAAAAGAAAAAAAATTTTGTTCAACATAATACCATAATCAGTGCCATCGCATTGGCCACTGACGTCTATGACTAATTTGAAAGGGAGGACGCGATTCGTAAACGGATCGATACTAACCTTTTTCTAATAAAATAGCTCTATTAAAAAATTTGTCCGAGTAAACCTTGCTACATTATGCAACGTACGGGTCAGATAGAAATAGAAAGGATATTTAAAGTGCAAACCCGCACGAATCACGATGACGAATCAGAACACAAGAAACGTAGAAATACCGGGCTAACTACCAATGCGGAGAGGGAGGGTTCCTAGCAACACAAAAAATACATCGTCATCGATTTTCTATTTACAGTAAACATTAATAAAAAAGAATTCGGTTTGCATCAACAAAAATAAATAAATAAATAGTTGTATTATAAAGAACAAATTTTAGAAATTTACGTACGAAGTGCGCATTTCGTTTGGCATTTAGTATTCATTAATAAAAGAAGGAAAAGAAAAATTACTTTATATGCTTGCTCATAATACCAGAGTGTTAAAGTAAAAAAAATTATTTACCGTCGAACAAATTCTAATAATCATGTAGTGAAGTACTATGGAGCACCAGCGACGCACGACCAACAAAAGTAGGAAGAAAAGAGATGCTCCCGATATACGGGAACACTAATTACACATACCTTCAAGTGCCAGTTATTATCGTGTGCCCATTGCATCCACGGAAGTGAGTCAGAGAAGCGTCCGGGTGCTGGGGTCCAGATGTAGCGTCACCACGGTCGACGGATGTTGGGCGCTGCGGCACTCCCTGCAACAGCGGAACACATACCCAGCGCAGTTGGTTCTACATAAGAAGAATAATCGGCCTACATACAACAATTTGGCCTCCAGCTAAGAGCTAGAAAAAGAGTCTTACTAGTATTAATAACTCAGAAGCACTTATCGATACACCCAAAATCCACACTTCTCATAAAGAAACAACGTGCATTACTCTTGGAGTAATAGAACGAGTAGTTTAGAAAAATACATATGAGGCCGAACTGCAGATTCAAATTGAAAATTGTTTTAAATAACAAGAATTCGAGCTTCAATCCTCTCGTTATCAACATACCAAAAAGGAGATTAGAATACTCGACCCAAGCTTTATCAAATAATAAAATACACTATTTCAACTAGTCTTTCGGCCGTAACAGTATAAGGATTAATTTTACGCTATAGTAATGTAAAGCCAGTTAACGGATACTCGAAACAAGAAGCCAACTATAGAATTTATAGCAAAACTCGTCGTTTTAGAGTAGATAGATTGAAATTAAAAATTATTCGCAAGCGCATTTATTATAAACAGGTAAAACCTATAGGATGTTATTGACGTATGGAAGTGTAGAAACGGAATTGATGTGGTTTTTAATTTATCGACCGTAAATAAACGTAACAAATCCCCCCAGCAAAATTAACAGGTTGGGGTAGGAAAGTCAAAGTCCGGGAGTGAGCAGTACCGAAAGAGAAAAAAAAAAAAAATATTCGCTTAAAAACTAAAAGAAAATTCTTTTACGGAAACAAAAAAAAAAGAACCGCCCAAAAAAGAACTCTCATCCGGCTCGAAGAACCAAAGTAAATAAAAATTGAAGGGAAAACTAGTAATAAACCATCAACGAGGACTAAGATGAAGCGGCATCGACACTGCAGAGTCGTCAAAGGACGGATGTTTCTCGGAAGAAACAGTAAAGTCTTAAACTTCAAGAGAAGAAATTGGTTTCTCGCGAAAAAACTAAAGTAAAAAAAGGAACGAAGAAGAAAACCAACAGTACAAGCCAAAACAAGACCCAAGGGTCAAGCCTCAAATATACAAAGGAACAACTAAGGAGAACGAGAGGTAGAGAGGAAGAGCGCTTGTAAAAGAAATGATGTACTACAAACTGCAGTAACCAGAAATCGCAATAACCGAAGAACCAAAGAAAAGAAATGCTAACTAGTCCTAAAGTCGACTAAGTCGTGGTTTCCAAAGAAAATAAAAACGGACTAGAAAGCACCTACCACCGGAGCGGATGGACGAAACACAATCGGTATAGGAACCGACAGCAAAGAAGATCAGTAAGAGGATAGGGTAAGGAAAGTGAATCCAAAGTAATAGAGAAGTAAACTAATGCACAAAAACCCATATTATAGCAGCATCAAAACTGCAAGAAGAAGACAAACCCCGTTTCCAAAACCAAACAAAAAACGGCACAAAAAGAAAATCAAACCGAATCTCAGTGTAGTAATGTATGAGTATGTGCGTGGGTGTGTTGCTCTATGAGTATGTGAGTGTGTGCGTGTGCGTATGGGTGTGTGTGTAAAAGTGTGTGTATGTGTTGGGCGTATGTATGTGTATGTACGTGCGTGTATGTGTATGTATATGTGTGTGTGTGTATCTGATACACCACTTTAGTCGCCTCTTACGACAGGCAGGTCGTACCAAGGGGTTATTCTATTCCCGGACCCACACGTAGTTGGGGTACAAAAAGAGAACGGAAGAAAGAAGGATCAAACAGTAATCTGAGTGTTTGAAGTGTGTATGTATAAAGTGTGTGTGTGTGTGGTGTGTGTGTGTGTGGGTGTATGTGTTGGACGTATGTGTATGTGTATGTGTTGGACCGCTGTAGTCGCCTCTTACGACAGGCAGGTCGTACCATGGGACTATTCTATTCCCGGACCCACACGGGTGAAAGAAAAAGAAAGAAAACCCAGCAACACAAGGAAGTAAATAACGAAATCGTAAAGTCCAGAAATCAAGTCCTAAGGAGAGCAAAGTCAGCATAAGAATTTGGGGGCGCGAGGACTAGATATTGGACTTAAGACGTTTGCGCCGCCAGAAGGAAAACGAAACGAGATCAAGGACATTATGATTTTGCCGACATATATCTTCAGGTTCGGAATCCGCATAGACTAATTTATGTCTCTTTTAGGCGATTTTCTGCAACACTGGAACAGCAGGGGTGTAGTAGGGATAAACGCGGTGTAGGAGGTGGCGAGGGTAGTTTAGAAAACTCGAAACGAGTTAAGGAAGAAAGTTGTTTGTTGTTTGGATTGGAGGTAAGAAAGTCAACGGTGGAAAACGAAACATTGTGGGTTGTCAGAATATCCACGGTAGAAAGAGAAAAAGTATTGACTGTACGAGAATCAACCTTACGAAGAGAAACACAAACAGAGCACACTTCAGTTACGTTAGATAAAAAGACAGAAACAGATAAAATTTGATCGATGTTAGATAAAGGACTAGCAGTATCAGAGTTAGGTAAGAGAACACCATTGGCTGTAGGATTATCCATCTTCGGAAAAGGAACAGAATTCGATAACACTTCAACCATATTACATAAAGGAACAGAATCAGGTAGAAGTTCAACAACGTTACAAGAACAAACAATATCAGGAACAACTTCATCCACAATAGATAAGGACGCAGAATCAAGTTGACCGTCAACATTAGATAATAGGACATCAGCTAAGATTTCACAAACCTTAGTTAAAAGAACAGAAGCAAGTAGCATTTTGTCAGCATGAGAAAAATGAGTAAGAGTAGGTAACGTTTCATCAACGTCCGACTAAGGAGTAGAATCAAGTAGGACTTTATTGCTTTTAGACATTAAAGTAGGAACAGATAAAGCTTGAGCTACGTGTATTATTGCCGACACGACAGAAATTTCTTGAGTCGAAGCATTTAAGAAAGCAGATACATGTAGAATTTTGACAGCAATAGCAACAGACATTAAAGATACAGGTTCATAAACTTCAACAGAATCTATGCGTACTGAATTAGAAACTATCGTCACTTCAGCGACATGTGTGCTTGCAGACACGACAAGAATTTCTTGGATAGAATCGTTTAAGAAAGCGAGAACCAACCCTTGAGAAGCTAACTGCAAGTCACTAATTTGAAGTATGGGTTGCACTGGTGTTGGAGGGTTTGTTTGGGGTGGAAGTGAAAACATCGGGTGTGGTTGGTCATCTTTTGAATCACGAAGGACAGAAGGAATTTGGTTCTTATTAGTAGAGGTTCGGTAAGTAGGGGCGTGATAGCCGTATAAATCAATATTACAGTTCAAAGGCTCATATGGCTGAAAAGGGTACGGGGTGATGGCAGTAGGGCGAGCGGAAGGAGGTGTAGAAAAGGACGTAGAACTAGAAACGGAAGAAATTTTATTCGAAGCTATATTTGCCGAAGAAGGGTATGTTTTGATAGTACTAGCAGGATGACCTAGATGAGGTACAGGAGAGAACGTAGAGTGAGAAGAGAAGAAACTAGGCATCTCGAGGTGAGGGCAGAATTTGAAGGATTATTCGAAGACCTATTAGTAGTAGGATGACAGTATGGACAGTTGTGGCGAGTAACTCCCTTATGTCCGCAACCATAACAGTGGAGTACTTTAGGACGAGTACAACTGGTCGGAACATGACCAGGTTTGCCGCAATTAAAGCATACGACTTGACAAGTAGAAGTAAAACTAGAAGAAGAACAGTAGAACGTACGGAGGAAGTATCTGATCTACCCGTAGGCGTAGGAGAAACTTTAACAACTCGATCTTGTGAAGTAAAAGTATTTTCCTCAATAGTAGCCGACTTATAAGCAAACTCCAGGAATTCTGAGTTTAATAGAGTAACAACGTCGTCCCGACATTTGAGGGAAAGCTGATGTGCTCGAAAGAGAAGTAAAGCCTTTCCCGTAAGTAATTCCGGAATAAAAGGAAAAAGTTGCTGAGCAGAAATATTACGCAAAACACTGAATTCCTTAATACTTCTTAAGACTTTCTTAAGACTTCCGGTAGAGAACCTTCACCTGAAAAAGAAACATTCAATTTAGCGAGCGGGCATCCTTTACTAGGGGTCATAGTATTGGCAGTATTCAATTCTTCCTCGGAATCTGAAGAAAGATAAGGAACTTCTCCGGAAACGGTGGTAGCTACATTAAGGGTTTGTGGACTAGAAGAAGGCTGTTGACTAAAATCAGACGAATGGTCTGTAAAGCGAATAATAATTGAATTTTCGTTAAGGCTTCTTCCTCAGAGCTAGCCAACATCAATTCACAACGTCGCTGAATGTGTACCCATAAGGAGCGTAAACGAGAAAACTTACTATCAGTAACATCCCCAGTAAAGTCGTCAGAAGACGGTCCAAGTTCAGTAAGCGCGCGTTTAATAGCCTCATGATCCTCTGTAAACGTAATTGTGTAAGGGCTAAGAGTAAAAGAATGATTCATTTCCACTTGAATCGTGTTGCGGACGGCTTTACGCAGCCTCTCAACTTTAAGGTCAGATTCAATCCCCACGTAACCATTGTGACAAAAGAAATACACTCTGTATATCAGAGTAATGCGAAATCCAACCTCAACCGAATAAACTATAAAATATCACAAGTGAATCGTAACACAACGATTCTATCCAATACGGAAGTAAGAAACGTATTAAATTTAAAAAAAAAAGTACTAAACGTAAGAGAAAAATAAAGTTTTTTTTTATTATTTTTTTAATCTTTCTTGGGAATAAAACCAATTATATTTGTTAAAATAATCTTTATTTACGTTTCGATCCATGACATGTCAAAATAATAAAAAATTTTAAGTTTGACATTTATGACACAAATTGAGGGTGACTTTGATTTATTCATTTTTGATTTGAATACATTAGGTGAATTTTTTTTAAACAAAAAAATGAAGTCACTAATCTCAGAAATAGAGCGCCAGAGTTTTCAAAAAGTCTAGGATTATTGGCGAAAACACAAGTCCAATAATCTGAAATTAACCAACCAATAATATTGAGCGATCAAGAAAGAAACCACAACTAAAATTTAAGAAGATCAAACTCACACAAGAAATAAATACAAGTTCGAGCGTAAGTGAAGAAAACATAAGTAGTAACAGGCCAAGAAAACGGATAACGTAGTAACTTGGGCAGTACAAAAAAATCAGGAAAGAAGCAAAACAAAAATTGGGCCAGAAATTAAGCGAAACCAAATTAGAGTATACATTACCTAAGACAAAATCGGGGCCTCACTCCAGTGCGTCAAAATTTATGCTACGTTATGCAGCGTACGGGTCAGATAGAAATAGAAAGGATATTTAAAGTGCGGACCCGCATGAATCACGATGACGAAACAGAACCGAAGAAACATAGAAATACCGGGCTTACTACCAATGCGAAGCAACACAAAAAATACATCGTCATCGATTTTCTATTTACAGTAAACATTAATACAAAAAGAATTCGGTTTGCATCAACAAAAAAAAAAAAATAGTTGTATAATAAAGAACAAATTTTAGAAATTTACGTATAAAATGCGCATTTCGTTTGACATTTAGTATTCATTAATAAAAGAAAGAAAAGAAAAATTACTGCTTAGGCTTGCTCATAATTTGTTAAAAAAAAATTATTTACGGTAGAACAAATTTTAATAATCATGTAGTAAAGTACTATGGAGCACCAGCGACGCACGACCAACAAAAATAGGAAGAAACGAGGTGCTCCAGATACATGGGAATACTAATACAACATACCTTTAAGTGCTAGCTATAATTGTGTGCCCATTGCATCCACGGAGGTGAGTCAGCGAAGCGTCCACTCCCTGCAACAGCGGATCACATACCAGTGTAGTTGCTTCTACATGAGAAGAATAATCGGCCTACGTACAACAATTTGGCCTCCAGCTAAGAGCTAGAAAGAGAATCTTATTATATTAATAACTCAGGAGCACTTACCGATACACCCAAAAACTACACTTCTTATTAAGAAAAAAAAACGTGAATCGCTCTTAGAGTAATAGAACGAATAGTTTAAAAAAATACATATAAGGACGAATTGCAGAATCAAATTGAAAATTGTTTTAAATAACAAGAATTCGAGCTTCAATCCTCTCGTTATCAACATGCCAAAAAGGAGATCAGAAAACTCGACCCAAGCTTTACCAAATAATACAATATACTATTTCAACGAGTCTTTCGGTCGTAGCAGTATAAGGATTAATTTTACGCTATAGTAATGTAAAGCTATTTAACGGATACTCAAAACAAGGTACCGACTATAGAATTTATAGCATAAACTCGTCGTTTTAGAGTAGATAGATTGAAATTAAAAATTATTCGCAAGCGCATTTATTATACACAAGTTAGATCTATAGGATGTTATTGACATATGGAAGAGTAGAAACGGAATCGATGTGGTTTTTAATTCATTGGCCGTAAATGAACGTAACAACCTGCCCAGTCCCGAGCTAGTTTACCCGTTCCTCCAGATACTTTTAAGTCAAAAGTGTTTCTAACCGCCATTTACCTTCCCCACTTTTAAAGGAGATGGTTGCCTATTTGAAAGTTTTATTGACCACTTTGATAGTTTAGTCTATCTAAATGATGAATTGTCAGTCATGGATATATTTTCATACTTTCAATCAGTGCTGAAGGATCCTGCATTGTTTATTATTAGGAACTTTGATCTTATGGACGCCAATTACCCTCTTTCGTACAATGAGCTTGTAACATTTTCCAATGTTACGTTCATATTCCCATCTTATTTGGTATTGTTGTACGTAACAATATATACTATTAGATTTAGGCAACTCAGATCATAAATCAAATTACTCGTTGAGTACCCACATCTACGTTTATTAAGAAACTAAATTTCATAAATATTACACACCTCAAGTAACAACTTAGTTCCGATTTAACCCTTAATATTTCTATTATGTTTATTTGAATAATTGAATTTGGTTACAATGTAAACAAACATCTACATTTGTATGTTATATACCATTTGATGATGTATTGCAGTCATCTACCAAAGACATTTACAAACTAGTGCAGATCGTTTAACAAAACGCTGCTTGGACTAATTATCCGCGTCGACTTAGCAACGGGTCTCCTTATCAAATACAGGCAGTCAACGGTTGTCTTCTAAGAAAATAAGATGGATCATCTGGCGACCTGCGACTTTAGAATAATTAATTAATTGGTTAATAATGCTCATTAAAGTAATATTAAAGTTTGGTATCCGGTTTTAAAATTGCTTAGAATGCAGACACATGTTTTACTAATTTGGCTTTGAAGAATTGTGAAAATACTTACATCTGTGAGAAATGTCGTTAATTTTCAATGCAGTATAATTGGTTCAGGTTATTATCTTATTTGGATTAAGTAAATTGGACAGTCCTCTGTAAAATTTGAAGAAAACATTAGGACACACCAACAGGTCAAAGTTCACTTTGTTGCCTTTTTTTTCCATTATAGCACATAAGGGACATATGAACCTGGTTGATAATACAGGTGGTATTATTTTAAACTGCACTTCCAAAGTTTGTACACTTTTAGATCTACTTTGACGAGAAATGCTAACTATGTTTTGATACGTTTCATTTAAGGCTTATTATAAAATCTAGTGAAGTAAAAATTTGTGTATGGAAATTAATTTGAACTTAAAAGTAAGATTTAGGGTTGATGTATAGATCGATTCTTTATTTGATAATCAACATCATTAAGTCTTCAGTCCTAGAACTGGTTAGACGGGTATCTCCAATGTGTCTTTTCTCAGTGAACCTACACATTTTCCTAAAATTCCCAGTCTGCATCTTTCACTATCTGCGTACAATAGTCTGATCTAGGTCTACATTTACTTTTATATTCTTATATCTGCTTGTACTATAGCCCGCACTATTCACCAAAAATGCAATAAAACATATCCTGCCCTTCTATTTCTCTTTTTTTTGTTTCAGATAGATATCTCTATTCCCCTACTACATCTATAACCTCTTTGTTATAAACTTTAACTGTCTATGTTAAAACATAACATTTCAAAAGGTTTCTTCTTTTTCCTGTCTGCTTCTCCTACTGTCCCTATTTCATAGGCGTACAGTGCTGTGATCCACACATATGCGTCCAACACTTTTGTTTTTGTTTCTATGTTTATTGTGTTCGAACATAGCCGCTGCTCTTTTTTGTTAGATACAGTTCGGTTCCCCTTCTATTGTTTTGCAAATATATACCCTATTTCACCGATATTCAGTGAATGTGAAGGGGTTAAGCAACCTGTGAATACCAAGATCTTCCAACATTTGAATTAATAGTTTTCCAATAAATTCCTCTGCGCAATCAAGATTGTTGAAAATATTGCAAAACCAACAACTGTAGCTGTTTATGATAACAATCAGGTTTAAGTGCAATTATTTTTGTCATTAGGTTTTCCGTCTTTGAACTGGTTGGACGCGTACCTCCACTGATTTCTATTCTGAGCTAGCCAACACAGTTCCCCGAAATTCCCACTGCCTGAATACAGTTTGGTTTCCCTTTCATTGCTTTATTTCACCGATATTCACTGGTATGTGAAAGGGGTTAAGCAACCTGTGGCTACCAAGATCCCCAACACTTAGAAATTTGCAGAATTATTAGTTTTCCAATAAATCCTTTTGCGCAGTCAGCATTAGCTAAGAATATTGCAAACCTACACCTATATTTGTTTATAGTACTCATCAGGTTTAAGTGCAATTATTTTTTCGTCATTAGGTTTTCTATCTTGAAACTGGTTGGACGTGTACCTTCACTGATTTCTATTCTGAGCTAGCCTACACAGTTCCCTGACGTTACTACAGCCTAGATATGTGTCCTATTTCACCCATATTCAGTGGTATGCAAAGGGGGTTAAGCAGCCTGCGGCTGCCAAGATCCCCCAACACAGACATTTGCCGAATTAATAATTTTTCGCTAAATTCTCTAACACGATTAACATTAGTTGAGAATATTGTAAAATCAACACCTGTAGTTGGTTATAACAATCATCAGGTTAAAGTACAATTATTATTTGTCATCATAAGGTTTTCTGTCTTGGAACTGGTTGGACGCGTTTGGTTTCTATTCTGAGTTAGCCGACACATTTCCCTCAAATTCCTACAGCCTACATCTTTGATTATCTATGTGCAACAGTTTAACCTAGGTCTACTTCTACCTCTCATTTTTCCTATCTTTGCTTTTAATATATTCCGCACTATTCCCTCATGCCTTCGTATGTGGCCTATCATCCTATTTCTCCTATTTTTTACTGTTTTCCACATATTTCTTTCTTCCCCTGTCATTTCTAGTACCTCTTTATTCTTAACATTGTCTGTCCAAGATATCTTCATCATACGTCTTTAGCACCATGTTTCAAACGCTTTTATCTTTTTCCTGTCCGCTTCCTCTATTGTCCAAGTTTTACAGCCGTACAGTGCCATGCTCCACACGTATGTTTTAAGCAATCTTTTCCTTGTTTCTATGTTTGTTGTCTTTGAATACACCAAGTGCTTTTTCTTGTTAAATGTAGCACAACCTTGTGCTAACCTTTGTTTTATATCTTTTGCGCTTTTCCCATCTTGCGTTATTTGGCTTCCTAGGTAACAGAAATCCATAACCTCTTGTAAGTTTTCGTTTCCTATTTGTATTCTAGTTTTTGATTTATTTTCGCCCCTTTTGCATATTAGTACTTTAGTTTTAGTTTTGTTAATCTTCATGCCGTATCGCTCTTTCAGAACTGTTTCCAATTCATTAAGAGATGTTTGTAGTTCTTTCTTGGTAGATGCTAATACAACTGTATCATCTGCAAATCTAAGCATATCAATCTTCTGTCCCTGCATAATAATTTCAAATGTTCTTCCTCATTTGACAGTATTCATTGTCTCTTCGATGTTATTAGAGCTGTTTGATCTTTGTATTGGCTATCTATCCCTAAAACTAATTTCAATCTTTTTGAGTATTTCGAACATTTTTTTCCATTTTCCATTGTCAAATGCTTTTTTCAGATCAACAAATCTTATATACACGCTTCTTGCTTTTTTATTTGTCTTCTCCATTATTACCCTCAGAGCTAAAATAGCCTCCCGTGTTCCCCTATTTCGCCTAAACCCAAATTGATCTTCTCCTAGTACTACTTTAGCCCATTTTTCCGTCTTTGTACAATTATAGTTAATATTTTTGACACGTGTGTTGTCAGACTTATTGTTCGAAAATTTTCACATCTATTCCCGCTTCCCTTTTTTTGTATAGTTACTATGATGTTACGTTTGAAATCTTTGGGTATCTCGCCTGTCTCACGTGTAAATATTTTAAAATTTATTAAAAATTGCGAATGCGTGTCCTACGGAAAATTTACATAAATGATACATGTACCTTAATAATTCGGCAAATTAGAGATAAGTCTAAGTTATTTATTAAAAAGTGTTAAAATAAATACGGTGGGTATTTTAAGATAAATCTCTTTATACAGGACTAAGTATGAAAATAAATTATTAATCGATTCCATACGAGATCCGATAGCGTTATTATATACACGTTTTTAAAGCTTTCATGTTTAGATAGTGGTAAGCCTTAAATTATCAGCAAAAATTACAATTCCAAGTCATTAACTTTATTAAAACTCAAACAAATTATGACCGCGAAAACTTTGCCTTAATACGAAAAATTACGTTCTCGGCATTATTTTAGAATAAGAATTATTTTGAAATTGAGTGACGTTTTGCGGTCCGATAGTAGAGCGGCTCCGTGGCGTAGTGGTATGTGTGTGACTACTACGCCCAAGGTCCCGGGTTCTAGTCCCGACACGGTCCGCTTGAAAAATGTTAGGCGAGCATTTTTTACAAAAATACACCCTCGTTCGGATGAGAGGTAAAATGGAGGTGCCGTGTGTGAGTGTTGTCACGCACGTTAAAAATCCCTACCTTGCTTGGAAGAGCAAGGATTTGGCAAAATTCCAAATTTTTCAGGTAAACTCGCTTCCTGGCCAATATAGTACCTACGGGTGGAGCATTAAAAAATCAGATGTAAGGTCCGATAGTAGAATTGATATTTTTCGCTTAGATAGAATTTACAATACCAATACAAGCAAGTATCAACACAAACGACACGGTTGGAATAGACGTTCTGTTACTGCTTGTCCAGCGGCTTTTAGAGTTTCTGCTTGCATCTTATCTATATTCGGTGCTTTACCATTTTTCAGGCCTTTTAATGCTAATTCAAACTCATCTCTAAGTGTAGGTTATCCTAAGTCATCGTTTTCAATGTCTTATTCCTGTTCCGGTGCTATTAGTTCCTCTCCTACATATAAATTCTTTAAATATTCTTGCCATCTAATCATTTCTCTACATTTTCTAAATGATGTCTTCTTCCACGTTCTTTATATTTTTGCTATACGGTTATATATTCCTAAAATTCGTTCTAATTAGTTTGTATGCTTCGTCTGTCTTCCCTATTTCCATCTTAGTTTGTACTTCTTTGCACTTTTCATCAATCCATTTCGCTTTAGCTTTCCTGCATTTACGAATAATTTCCCATTTTATGGCTTTGGATCTCTGTTTTTCAGCTTTGTCTGATTTGTTTTTGTATTTTCGTCTTTCTTCTATTAAATTCGTGATACCCTTTATTATCCATGGTTTCTTATTTTCATTTTGTGTTTACTGCAGAATATTTCTGGCCGCCAAGTCTAAGCTGGATTTAACGTTACTCCATTATGTTTCTACTTCCTTAGTTATTAGAAATTTTTCCGATGTCTTTCAGCAGTTCATTTGATTTTTTTTTCAAATCTTTCTTGGATATCTATATTTTTTAGTTTCTTAAAGTCAAAGTGTTTTTTTCTGTTCCTTTTTCTTAAATTTTTTAATTTAAGAGCGGTCTTCATAATTACGATGTTGTGGTCAGTGTCTATATCGGCGTCTGGGTTGATTCTACAGTCTTTTACTTGATTCCTAAACCTTTGTCTAACAAGAATGTATTTGATATCTTCCTATATCTCCTGGCATCTTTCACGTGTATCGTTTTCTAGCATGATGTTGAAATTGTTTTGGTCGCAATATTCTACCAGCCTATTTCCCCTGTCGTTTCTCGTGCCTAAACCACATAAACCTACTACCGCTCCTTTTCGACCCTCACCTACCACTGCATTAAAATCCCCCATAATTATTTTATTTTTATGTCCTTTTACGTATCTTAATATGTCTTCCATATCTTTGTAGATCGCTTCTACCTCTTCCTCACTGTGGCTAGAGGTGGGCATGTATATTTGCATTATTACTGTATTCACCGGTTTAGATTCTACTCTAACCTTGAGTGTTCTTCTATTCTTTTGTAGGTAGTTTTCTACAATGTCCTATTTTTTTTCTCCTAACTATCCCCACACCCGAATTTTCTTCCTCTCATCCTGTGTGAATTACTCTGAAGTTTCCGTTCCAAGAATTTCCCAACTCTAGTCACCGAACTTCGCTGATCCTTACTATTTCTAATGCTAACCTATCCATTTCAATTTTCAAGTTCTTTAGCTTATCTACTTGCTTCATACTTCTGACATTCAACGCTTCGACTCGCAGAATGTTCACAACCCTTTTTTTTTATACTTTCCGATCACATCATCCAAAGTAGTCCACTTTCGGACATCCGAATGAGGGACCGACACGGTCAGCTTCGAAAATGTTAGGCGAGCAGTAGTATAGCTATGGAGAAGCTGGCCAGCCCTTTTTAAAAGGGTCATAAATATCTTGTAAAGGGTATGTGTATTATAGAAAAGAGAAGTATGTATGTGTGAAGGTCATGTATGTGTAGGTGTGTGTGTGTGTGTGTTTGTATTTGTTAGGTTTGAGGATAACTATGGAGAAGTTGCGACAGCCCTTTTAAAAAAAGTGTAAAATGTTGTGAAGGGCATGTGTATTATTGAAAAGAAAAGTATGCGTGTTAAGGGTATGTATGTGCAGGTGTGTGTGTGTCGGTGTAGGCATGTATGGGTGGTGGTGATGTTAATGGAGAAGTTGGGACGCCCTTATGATAAAAGTGTAGATATCGATCGGGTGTTTGTTTTATTTTAGAAAAGAAAGGTATGTATTATTATGTGTACGTGTAGGCGTGTGTTTTTTGGTGCGTGTTGAGCGTGCGTGTCATTGTTTTAGTCTAAGATGAAATATTGTAAGGGCCGCGCAAGTTGTGCGAATGTTTTTGTTTTAAGAATGGGTTTTTGGGTATCGTAGTGGTCGCGTTCGTCGGGGGTGTGAGATTGGTTCATGAAAGGAAATATAAAGGTGTATGCGTCGTATATCGAAATCGAATTGTTCGGGGTATCAATGGTTCGATGACGTGTGCGTGTATTTTTTGCCTCCGAAAAGATGAAAAGTGTGCTATTTAATTCGTATACATTGTAGGAATGAATGCATAGAGATAGACGATGACGGAAGTCTGTCTGTGACCGCCCGGACGTATCGGGGTAATAAGAATCGTTTATTTATGAGAGTTCGATATAAAGGTCAAGTATGTGTAGGCAGCGACTTCTTTGTATGCGAGTTTGTAATAATTTAAAATAACGCAGAGATTCCAGATTGTCGGCAAAAAATACGGGGTCACGATTATCTCAAAAAAGGTCGGACACGTGCAAGACGTTTGAAGTAATCTTTTAATAATTTGAAAATGTTACGCTCGAAATGTCGTAGGCAATTATGATGAAGTATAAGGAGAATAAGGCTGGGGAAATAACCGCAAGGTTTTTATTACAGGTGTCAATAAAAAAAAAAATTGCGTGCTGCGTTTGTATCTGAAAAAAAATTTCTCCCCTACTACGAATAATAGTTTCGTCGTCTTGGTAAAAAGAATATCCAAAATATTTTTCTATTTATTATTGTGTAATTATTCGAACGGTGAACATCGTGTGTCGAAAGTGTAAAAAATGTCTCAAGCTTCGGACGAATTAAAAATTCCAGACGCGCCTACCTCAACGCGTGCAATTTTAAAACAATTGAAAAGTGCTTGCAACGTAGGTCGAAAACGTCACTATGAATCGATGCTAAATCTGCTAAATCTGAAATGTAATCAGATTGTTTCTAATGCAAAAAGCAAGCGTGATAGGGCGATCAGAGGGGCAGGTATTAGTAAAAAGAATGGATCCGGCGATAATGCTAGTGCGAAGGACGACGAGGGTTATGCGAACGACGTCGAAGTCGACGATCCTGCTGAAAATTTCGATAGATTAACATCAAAGAAGAATGTCAAAAGACGTAGAACGTCGAACAATATCGTGTGGGTCGATTTGAAATCGGCTTTCGCCCGCAGGATACGTTCGAGTGCTGTGGTCAATTTATATCACATAAATCCCATGCAATTTTTAGAAGATGCATTCGCCCTAATAGAGCGACGTTTGAGAAAATGTTTGAGAAAATTCGGCTCTCTTAAAATTAATTTCGTGTTTAACGGTGAATACGTAAAGCCCAACGCATCAACATCATCATCTTCAGAAGCCGTGGATAAATCGTTATCGTCATCATCGTCATCGCTCAGACATTTTACTACTAAAAATTATAAAATTTTAAAAATTGAAGACTTTCAAACTCAAGTTAAACCCGAAGCCATTCAGGAATTGAACAATAAACTGGGCGAATATACCGAAAAGCAAAGCGGGTTAGCTCTTTCGAGAATATTAAATTTAGGCGTCAATATAAATCATGCAGGAACATATAGTATGCATTCTTAAGGAAGGGGGGTAAGAAAATTGTCTACGAGATGATATGTTTATTTTTAATCATATACGTTTGTAATATAGAAGAAGAATGTTGACGGTCGAGGATCTTACGAAATTACCGCTCGAGTATATCGAGAGGCATGCAAGTAAAGACGTCGCCAGAAATTTCGATAAATTACCGAAGTATTTGCAAAAACAATTATGGACGCATCGCTATTGTTTAGCGCATGGCTTACAATCGTCGTCGCATGCAGATGAGATAGATGGACCTCCTCTGCAAATAAAATCGTGTCCTGAATGCGCATGTTCTACCCCATATGTACGCGCGCACACATCGCAGCCCTGCAATAAAAACTATGGATTGAATTAAAAATGCTCATTGTTCGAAATGACTCCTAAAGGACCGCCCGCAGCCGTCGCAGCATATCTCGCCTACTCTTTAATATGTAATAATTACCTATACATATTTAAACCGAGCGTGCCCTCCTGGCAAAGAAATCCGGTTCCCGTAGATCCTCCGAATGCATTCGTATGTTTCGAGGTTGTTGAAAATAAAGACGTTTTGGCATTGTCGAAGTCTGAGTCGTCACAACAAATAAGATGCTCTCGATCTAAAGATTGGAAACGTATGGAATTAATTACCATGCAGCTGCAACAGCAATGGCAGCAGCAACAGAACCATTCGGAAGAGGTTCCCTTATCGCAATCATCAGAGACGTCGTCGTCCTCGGTATCGAGAGACCTTTTATTTTATAAAAGTTATCTAGGAGGAGGAGGAGGAGGAGGACGCCTTTAACGACGAGAAATAGAAAACGTAGATGGATCTGGCGACGGCGAGGACGGCAACGACGACGACGCCGGAGCCGAATGGTTGAACAATGGATGCGCGGGCGATTGTGTCGGAGACGGAGTTGGCATTGATCCTTTTCTGATGTTTAAAGTAAGATTTAAATATAATAGCAGTTTTACGGAGACCGAATGGTACGTCATGCCATGGAATCATAAACGAATCGCCTTCGAAAGAGAAAAAGAGAGCGAGAAAAAAAAAGATCGAGAATTTGATAGTTCAGATGGTGTATGGACGTATTTAGAACACATCGTACTTATGCAATTAATAGGAGCGTGGGCATACTACATCTATTACAAATATAAAAATAAACTATGCGCGCATGAGCAACATCGTTTGCGCTCGAACGAAAACCTACGCATGCAAAATAATTTTCAGTTCTAACCGGGAGGTATCTTCGTTCAGGGTGTGTGTGTCTGTGCGCATGAAATTTTGCACTTAATTAAATAATCATACAAACGATAGTGGTGACGACAGTCAAGTATTTTTAAATAACGATGATGATGACGTAATTTCGTCATCATCATCATCATCTACGTGTGCAGTATCTGGATCGCCGCAAGTTTTCTCAGGTATTTATGTCTACGATAACGATCAGGTGATGGATCCCCTGATATGTAGCACCGAATACCGATTGAATTCCTCCAAGGAGAATGCGCAATGGTGCGCTCACGGCCATACAATCGAAGTGGGCCTAACCAAACGAAAGAGCAATATGGATTTTAGCCCTGTTATCAGACTTATATGCCCCAACAGATTTTGTAAAGAAGGCGAATTGCAAATGGACGAAAACGAGTGGAAAGATTTGTCGTCTATCAATATCGAACATAAATTTAGAACATTTTTTTCTAACCGCTCGGATACTGCCACGGTTGCATCTGCAGGCGCTACCGCCGCCTCCGTAGTCGCAGACGTATGGCACTGGAGGCGTGAAATGCATCAGACGATCGACAGATACTTGGAAGTGGAATTTAAAGACGAATACGAGTCTATTCATAGAGTCGAGGTGCAAAAATCTGCTGCGGCTCTCGCCGCATTAGAATCAACAACAACAACAGGATCCGGATACAATGTTGCGCGAATTTCTCTCTCCCGCGAAGAATTTGCAAAAGTGTTTACTCTAGCGTCTCTTATAATGCTCAAATTAGAAATATTGAAAGGACAAGATTTTCAAGAGTTCTACGATAGAAATATAGAGTGCGTCGCCACTTGCCTTCCCGAAGAGTTCGGAACTTACGCGTATAACAGGTGCAAGAGCAGCAGCGGCGACGGCGACGATGGAGGTGAAGGCGGGCCCCTCCCCGCGGATGCTGGACTTTATTCGAACATGCAGGACCAAATCTTATGTCAAGTCGAGATGATAAGCGAATACGTATTTGGAAATCCATCCCTAAGTACCCTAAACGTTCTTTACGATATCAACAGACTCGGCTTATTAGAAATCACGCGCCATTTCCCTCACAAAATTGTCGATGACGTATTATGTTTATATCAAAAGAATTTAAATGTCGAAATGAAACCTTTGTATTTTAAAGATAGTGTATGATCCTTTTTTGTAAATAAAATTTATTCTGTATGCAGTTATTTTTATATATATATATATATATATATATATATATATTTAAATTGTTACGTTATTGCAGGAGAGATGTTAGTCAATGGTGGTACACGGGGGTGAAGGGTTGTTCAACAACCTCTTAAATAAATTGCCCTTCGAACTGCACCTTCCTGGTCATAACTTCTGCGGTCCCGGAACCAGGCTACAAGAGCGTTTAAACCGCGGAGACAAAGGTATTAATCCTCTAGACGAAGCGTGCAAGCACCACGACATCGCGTATTCGCATCACAAAGACGTGGAGCGCAGGCACGAGGCCGACAAGGTCTTGCAAGAAGCGGCTTGGCGGCGAGTCAAGGCCAAAGATTCTAAGTGGTCCGAGAAGCTCGCAGCGTTGGGCGTAACAGCTGCAATGAAAGCGAAACGCAAACTAGGAATGGGAATAGACAAGAAAATGGCTGTGAAACTGGATCGTCGACAGCGAGGACGACGACGACGACGACGACGACAAAAAAAACGACGACGTCGAGTACGTCGATGCTCGGGTAAATTCAAAGACAATAACGGCAACGTCGGCAGAAAATGCTCCTTCAGAGGCGGTCTTATAAGTAAAATATCTAAAGAAATCAGAAAACAAAGCATCGAGAGTAAAGGACACGGAGATGCTTTGCATAATCGTCTCATTTCGAGCGCGATGAATGCCGCAAAAATTATAGTCAACAGGATGGGAGGTCGTTCGAAAATTAAAGTACCGCGCATAATACCGGTGCCCAAGCGAGGAGGCTTATTGCTCTTGATTCCGATATTTGCGGGTCTTTCGGCGCTGGGAGCACTGGCCGGCGGAGCGTCGAGCGTTGCAAACGCCATCAATTCGGCCAAAAATGCAAAGAGGTATTTCGACGAGAACGCACGTCACAACAGAGCCATGGAAGAGAAAAAAGTCGGCAGCGGATTGTATTTAAAGCCTCACAAGAAAGGTAGCGCCTTGTACTTGAAACCTTATCCGGGGGATTCAAAAAACGGATGACTTCGACGGTGTCGAGGAATGCTAAGCTCGCCACCACCACCACCACCACCACCACCACCACCACCCTTACACCTCCCATGCGCGCATTGACCGATCTCGATCTGCACAAATATGCTAAAGGTGTTCCGTATTTTAGAGGCGTGTACATGCGAGACGAGTTGCCGCTAAAAAGACGCGACGGAAGCTTAGCACCGCCGTGGCGAAACGAAAGTGGTATTATAAATTTAGACGATGGGTCCGGTCCGGGCACGCATTGGGTCGGTTATAAAAAAAGGGCCAATACGGTGATATACTTCGATAGTTTCGGAGACCTTAGGCCTCCCGAGGAAGTCTTAAGATATTTTTACGGTAGCGATATATATTATAATGTGGAAAGGGAGCAAGACTTTAACACGATCGTGTGTGGTCATTTAGTGTTGAAATTTTTACATAAAAGAACCATAATGCCCTCGGAGCACTACAGTCATGTCTAGGACATTCACGATCTTCGGGTATGGAAATACCATCAGCAGCGGTACGCTATACCCACCTGTGAGACTGAACGATGGCGGCACGTACACCTGTGGCTTGGTAGGTCTTTACACGTGCAACACCGTTCGAAATATTTACGAGGGAAATAATAAGTTCTATTACGATAAAGATAAAGAAATCACCATCGACGAGGGATGCTACGAAATAGACGAGCTAAACACGTTCCTGAGAAAAAAGATATTGGAGTCGGCTAAAGCCAATAAAGAAATTAATTCGTCTGTAACTTTGGACGACGACGGATTGGTTGACGGCTTGTTTTCTTTAAGAGCTAATAATAATACTCTAAAGTGCGAAATAAAATCGAAATACTCCGTAGACTTCACGAAGCGCGGCAACATCGGTCGAATGCTGGGATTTTATGATCGAATTTTAGAGGAAGGTCGTTCGCATACGTCCGATCGCGATGTGGAAATAATTTCGGTATCTAATATTTTCGTAGATACTAACATTACGACGGGAGCGTACCGCAATAACCAACTTTGTCATAGCATTTACGAATTTGGCCTAACCGTGCCCCAGGCTACAGCATAGAACAACAACCCAGCAATATAATTCGTTTCCCTCTGTGTGTGGACGAATTCGATAACATTACGTTGAGACTGGTGGATCATACGGGTGAAGCGGTTAATTTTCGAAGGATACGTACCTTTGCGTTCGCCTAGAGCTAAGACGCGAATAATAAAATTATTATTAAGTTAAAATGGGCGTCGTTTACGATGACGAGCGTCAGCAGCAGCAGCAGCACAGACGTTAGCCGCAGTCGTCAATATACCTAAGAAAAATCCGCGCGTTGGGCATTGTTATCGTCGTTGCTGCCGAAGTCTTCTTCTTCTTCTTCTTCTTCCTCAAAAACAAACCTATATAAAACGCAAAAACGTTTTCGAAATCTGCAGTCGCACGCAAATCATCGTTAGGCCATAACGAAATAAAAAGCGGAAGAGGTGTGAAAAAGCGACATCATATTAAAAGAAGAAGAAGAACCCGCTCTTAGTCGCGCAGACGCAAGTTTCTTAAAAGCGCTCGGCTACAAGCTTTTGAATACGAGAAAGAAAAAAAAGTACTAGAAATGGCTAAACGTGGCGGTAAAATACGTGGTGATTTTGGTAGTAGCACGAAAATGGTCGCAGATCACATTTCGTCGGTGATTAGTTCTCCTTTGAAGAAATTACGTTTCGACGAGGTGGCCAAATTAGACGTATTCAAAAAGCCTCGCTACGAAGAGACAATTTCGAAAGAAGATTATTATTCGTATTTACCCTTCACGCGAAACACAGACCACAGCGATAGAGTGATTATAAAAATCCAAAATTCCGATGCTATAACCGCAACCTACGACAGTTACATTAATATTAAGGGGACGTTTTCGGTGAAAACCGAAGGTAAACCGTATACGATAACGAACAACGCAATATTATTCTTGTTCGATGAAATACAGTACAAAATGGGGAGCACGCATGTGGTTGACGTTTGTAAGCAGCCTGGTATAACGTGCACGATGAAGGATCTCACTTCGTATCACAAAAAATTCAACGGTTTGAGCAATAGCACCTCGGACCCTCGAGGAGATACAAACGTCGACATTTTTAAGAACGGACGCTTCTCGTGCAATGTGCCTCTAAAGCATATTTTTGGATTTTGCGAGGATTATAAGCGAGCCGTCGTAAACATGCCGCAAGAGCTTGTTTTAATTAGATCCAAGAGCGACGTCAATTGTTACAAGAGCGACGAAAACGAGCTAACATTTAAAATTACTAAAATATCGTGGGAGGTTCCGCATTTAAAGCTTAGCGATGAATCGAAATTAAATTTATTCCATCATTTGCATAAAAATCCCAGAATTGTGGTTTACTTTTGTCGCTTCACGAGTTACCGTCTTTTCCGTCTTCGAAAATTCACGTTTGGCGTATTAAGAATTCGAACGAATTAGAAAAATCTCGATGGATTCTATTTACTCTTCAGCATGGCAAGTATGATAATGCAAAGCAATCGGCAGTCCAGTTCGATCACTGCAATCTGACAAATTTAAAACTATACCTTAATTCCCAAGAATTTCCACTTCAAGATATGAATTCGGACTTTGTCAATAACGATTATTCCACCCCGTTCATGCACTATTCGAAATTTCTGGAAAACTATTATGCAGGCGCGAGCAATTTGAGCTACGCTCTGCGTTGTTTGAACGACTATCAGCAATTTGGCAATTGTCCCGTGTTCGTGATCGATTGCAGTCGTCAAGAAGAATCTATTAAAAATTCGGCCGTTGATATACGTCTCGAAATCGAATCGAGCAACATTTTCGATCAAACCACTAAAGCATACTGCTTAATTTTGCACGACTCTATATTCGAATACGATCCGTTTACGGAAATCGTTACGCGTCATATTAGCGAATAATAGACATGAAGGTTATTAAACAGAAACAATCTGTACCGGTTGCAAATATGGATCTAACGGTCGAACAGGATGATCCTTATTCCTATTTTGGAACGCGCAAAAAGCACGGAGATCTCTTACCGGCCAGCATAAGATGCATCGTATGCGACCCTTCTGCGTGCGGTAAAACAAACCTGATTTTGAGTTTGTTACTGGCACCCAACGGATTGGAATTTGAAAACGTTTACATTTACTCCAAGTCGCTATTTCAGCCCAAATACGATTTTTTGAGTCGAGTTTTGAGACCGATCAAGGGACTAGGCTATTACGAATTTAGCGAAAATTCCGAAATAATTTCACCTCAAGATGCTAAGAGTAATTCGATTTTCATTTTCGACGACATTCAATGTCACGAGCAAAACGCGATTCGTCAATATTTTTCAATGAGCCGTCATAAGAATATAGACGCGTTCTACCTCAGCCAATCGTATGCAAGAATACCGAAGCATCTTATTCGCGACAATACAAATTTAATTATAGTTTTTTCGCAAGACGAAATGAACTTAAGACATATCTATTCGGAGCACATTAATACCGACATGAGCTTCGAAGATTTCAAAAAGATGTGCCGTCTAGCGTGGGAAAAAAAAGACGGCGATGGTAATAAAGCCGGATACGGATTCTTAGTGGTAGACAAAGAAAAAGCCATAAACGAGGGCCGCTACCGTAAAGGATTCGATCATTACATATGTATTTAAAATCACGACGTTCGAGCGAACTTTTATCAACGCAATGTCTGCGGCTGCGATGAGACGAGGACGACGACGACGACGACGTCACTCTACAAATTTAAATCGAGCCGTAGTGCAGGCCACTAAAACGATAAGAAAAAAGTTTTTAGATTTTAAACGGGATCAAAATCGAGCTCAAATAAAATACGGAATGAAGCATGCTCAATTACTAGAACCGTTAAAATCGCTATCAAAATTCTCTGCAAGTAAAAATCCTAATTATATTCGACGTCAGTATGCTGAGCACGAATCTGATAATGTCGACGACGGTTCAGATGTCTTACTTAAAAAGTATGCCGACATCCTGTCCAAAAACGAGGATCCCAATATAGACGATACCGGAATCGGCATTCAATACGACGACCTTTCGAATAAATGGTCTATGGACAATTCAGAGTTAGCTATTGCAGACGACGGATCTACGATTAATATTAGAAATAAAAAATATCCTATTACGGAGGGCTTACTTCGATTGTTAACTTATAAGAAAATCCCTTCGAATAAGAAAACGCCTGCTGGCAATCTTTCCGACCTAGATGTAAAAAATTACATCGATATTTTGAAGAAAACCAATGCATATAATAAACTGTTTCGCAAGGATCTGACTAAAACGCCCAAATATAAAAATTATATCGTTCCGAATTTAACACCGTCGCCCGTGGCGACTACAATATCTACGCCTCCTCCTCGCCGCAGCATGCTTCGTCGTCGTCACCGTCGTCGTTGTCGTCAAGAGAGATGAATACAGCATCGGCGACTCCTACGATTCCCATGCAATTACGATCCAAAATAACGAAGAAAAGAAAGGTCTCGGTATGGATAATTTATCGAAAAAAGACAGCCATCGAGTAATATAAGCAGAATTTGGCGATACAAAAAATTCGATAATTCTAATCATAAGATAGAATACGTTCATTGGGACTCGCCGGCCGAGCTGGTGAGCCGGCTTCGTTTGTTGATGGATGAACGTTCGGCGGCAAACAATAGCTCTCAGAATCAAAACGAATTTCTTTCTATTATATCCGAATTAAAGGAGGCGAAATTAATCGCCTAATAAAATATACACGTCCTATAGAATAGTCTCAGAAATAAAATGGTCGTCGATAAATTTGGAAGAGCGTATGTTGCCAGAGACTCTGGAGGCGAAGGGTTTGGTAATACCGCTGCGCGCGGGCCTCCTGGTGTAGGCTTTAAACTAACTCCGGAAGGCGATTTCAACATAGAAAATAGAAAACTTTGCAACGTAGGCAATCCCGTGACCGGAACGGATGCGGTAAATAAACGAAGCGCCTTGGTATTGGACGAGGACGAGAAAATAGTTAACTTGAAGGATTTTAGAATAGTGAATTTGCCCGATCCTAAAAAATCAAACGACGGCGTAAACTTAAAATTTTGAAGCGAAGAAATCAATCTGCGTATAGGCAAAGCATTGGAAATATGTTTGACCGCTTCATCTTCGGGAAAAACGCATGCTAATAAGAAACTTAAATTTGACGCCAAGTCGCGATCCATTGCAAATTTGCACGACCCCGCAGAGCTCGGCGATGCCGTTAACAAGAGATACGTGGACTCGACGTTGTCAGAAAAAGCGCAAAATTTTATGAAACTATCCACGATCGACGACGGTAAGGCCAAGAACTTCGACTCTCGAGGCTTGAGAATTGTCAACATAGGCGAGGCCGAAGATAAGCACGATGCCGTTTCTAAGTTCTATGTGGACGCGAAAATACAAAATATTATCGAAGGTGTCGCCATTCACCGTGATAACGTGATCATTCGAGATGTATTGCAATCGGTCGTTCAAGTGTTGAACGAAGTTGTTTTAAACACGAACTTCCTGATTTTCAACCACTTGAAATTAGACAGGGTCAAGACGTCTGCTGGAAACGATTTACAATTTCACAAAATTAATACCGACGTTATAAGACACCTGCACGTGTTATTGGAGCAAGATAAAGCCTCGTAGTCTAACTCTCATACTCATGTCAAACCTTAAAAATGTCTAAGAAATATAACGATAAGGAAATACTAGTGGATGAACTGCACAGAGGGGTTAGAATAAATTTTCCACGTCGAAGAACGATCATCAAATCTTATCACGACTTATTCCAAGCCGATATTGCTAAATTTATTCCATATTCGAAATATAATAAAGGGCATAAGTATATTCTACTCGTGATCGATTGCTATTCGAAATATTTATGGACGAGACCGCTTAAATCCAAGAATGGCCATGAAGTCACATCTGCGATGCGCGAGATTTTAAATGAAATTAAAAGATCGCGGCCTCCTTTACCGAAAAATCTGCAAACAGATAATGGTACAGAATTTTATAACGGTCAATTTGCACGGCTGATGAAAGAATATGGCGATATTAATCATTACTCTACATATAGCACAATCAAAGCCGCTATCGTAGAACGTGCAACCAGAACGATAAAAAACAAACTGTATAAAGCTTTTAGTCTGAGAGGCAAATGGAAATGGATTGATATAATCGATTCGATTGTATCGAAATACAACGATACGGTGCATTCGACCACTAAAAGAAAACCCAAAAATGTAACCGCGAAAACGCGTCTGAAAGTTTACGATAAATTAAAACTGGCGACTAGAAAACCTGTGGACGACTTTGTACGCATTTCAAAATATAGAAGTATTTTTTCTAAGGGCTACAATGCAAACTGGAGCAAGGAAACGTTTAAAATATGTAAAGTGTTTCGAGCAAATCCGACTACTTATTTACTCGTCGACATGCATGGCGATCCAGTATTGGGACAGTTTTATGAAGCTGAGCTGCAGAAAACGAGAGTTCTAAATATTTACCTTATTGAGAAAATACTAAGGCGAAAAGGAACCAAAATTCTCGTCAAATGGTTGGGCTTCCAAGAGCCTTCCTGGATTCAAAAAGCTGATCTTATATAGATTGTTACATTTAAAAATAAAACATTTGTTTTTAGATTTTTATTATATAAATATGTTATATTTTAAAAATAAAAAATTTGTTTCTTTTTTGTTGATTTTTATTATACATTTTTTTGATCTTGTAAAAATAAGAAAGATAGAGACGCTACAACTGCGATACTTTGACATGCAGCAGCACTTAAAATGTATTATTTTAATTTATTTTATACATAATATAAAAAATAAAAATACAATGCAGTTTTTATCTTGTCTTATTACAATATTTTAATTAATTTTATAATAAATATAAAAATAACAAAATACAATGCAGTTTATATAACAAAGAGAGACTCTACAACAGCACTTAAAATATATTTTTAAATTAATTTTATACATAATATAAAAAATTAAAAAAAATACAATGCTGTTTTTATAATATAAAAATACAAAAAAGACAATGCAATTTCTTTATCGTTACAAGATTTTAATTATTTTTTATAATAAACATGCAATTCACAAAATAAAATATGGTTTTATTCAAAGGTCCTTTATTAGATAATGCCCATGAGGCAAAGTATCTATTCCGTTAGATAAAATGTATCTTTTATCATCTTGATAACTTAAAGCAATTTTCGTCTGACGTATGGAATATACCTTATGCAAATATGATCGTATGCTATTTTGGTCTCGTTCTATAACTACTTTATTTCGTAACGTATCGAGATAGTGATCGAAACAGATTTGCTGATCGATAATGTACTTTTTAACACCCTTAGCCTTCTTTATTATCTCACGGCCTTCTATTTTTAAAGAGTACATTTTCGATCGAAGGCCTACAAAGTGCGTTAAAATACGACCTCTAGTTTCGTCTTTCATAAGACCAATGACTTTTTTATTAATTAAAGGAATTTTATAGATGTTATCGGGATCATAAGCGCTCGTATCAAATTTTTCTAGATTCGTCTTTATACACTCTTCATAGAAATCATTGCACGTCACACTATACAAAAGGCTGTCGGTGTCCATGTAGCATAATTCGCAATTATTTGCAAATTTTGCCTTCATGAAATTGTAGTGAAAATTATATAATTCAATTTTTGATAATTCTAAGATGGCCATACCTATGTAGATAGGTTTGTTGAACTCTATCTCTGTTTTGCTCAATTCAATCGCGACCAGATTTTTGTCAAAAATCGTTGCCGAATGGAAATTTGGTTTGGAAATTAAAGATAGAGCACCATACCGACCGCTCCAATGAGTCACTAATTTTATGACACGTCTTTTCCTAACATTCTCCATTGTTTTACCAAAAATGGAATTGTTTGCAAGTTTATACAGATTTTGTGCAAATTCCGTTTTAGCCTCCGTGCGCATTCTTGTATTTAATTCGACAAACGGTCTCAACCAAGGAGACTGACCGAATTCTAAAACCTTATGAATGCGCATCATAACTACGCCCGCAGATAAATAAACCTGGAGATTTCTGTAATGCACAACGTAGTTGCACTTTTTCGTGAGAGTGCACATTAATTTTGAAAATTTCGACCCCGGAGGCGTGCCCTGTTCTGGGCACATCGGCAACTCTTTCTGAGCGTCGTGAATGTCCGTAGGAAATTCCAAGTCGCATTCAATAATATAACCTTTATCGCTCGTAATGCTCACCGTTGTAACATTAAATTTTAATATTTCTTCAGGCGTTAGCCATTTGAAATCCCCGTAAGGCAAATAGCAAGATTCGGCATGACCATAGAGATTATTGATATCTCCGTAAAATAAAAATTTATTCGGCTTGGATGGATCATGCGTTTTGGGATAATATTTATTATTTCATTCTACATATCGTTTTACGACTTG
The DNA here is from genome assembly GCA_036346225.1 of Platerodrilus igneus. Classification (NCBI taxonomy): domain Eukaryota; kingdom Metazoa; phylum Arthropoda; class Insecta; order Coleoptera; family Lycidae; genus Platerodrilus; species Platerodrilus igneus. The sequence continues at coordinate 9,377,647 of JARFIW010000266.1, read as the reverse complement.
AGTAAGGCCCCCCCCCGAATGCCTCTTTCGATCATTAAAAACATGTCGACGTAACAAATTAGTTCTAGCCTGATTTTAGTATATAATAACATGCTAGACCACGAGTAGCTCGCCAAAGTCACAAAATTTAAGGGATCCAATTTGTATGTTTCAAGACAATTTTTTCTAAAGTCTTGGAATATATCGCAAAGTAAAAGAATGTCGCATTTTAAATATAGGTCCGCGTAGTCGCCTAAATTTTTGCATTTAAAAGTGCTCCATACGGTTTGCGCATGAATATATTCCGATTCTTCAATATGTGATTCATTAAGATTGCTATAAAAACATTCTATAGGAGGAAGATTTTCTTCGCTTAATTTCAAAATGTCATCCAAATACTCGTAGGAAAAATACCCTTGCGCATTAGCAATTTAATGCGATCCGGGTTTAGTGAGCTAAATTCCTTTTTAAAACTTTAAAGTCATCGAAAGACAACTCGCATGCTAATTTTTCCAATGACATTGCCATAAAGCGAAAGGAATCTATGAATCTGAACGTCACATTTGCGTCGTTGTATTTTTAGAAAATGTTATGTATTTTCATTATTCAAGGGTATTATATTCATGGGGCCTTCGAAAGCGTTAGCAAGCTCTTTAATAATAAAATGAGCATCATAATTGCTCAAATTATGATAGACTACGGGAATAATTGGAAATAACCTAAAATTTAAATTACAGCTGCTATGCGCAACACCTCTTACAGAAACATTCATGTGATCGTGATCGATAACCTTTTCGTCGTCCGGCGAGAAATCGACTTCGCAAATAAAGCACGTTTTTGCCGTCGAGGCATCTATAGAGGACGTAGCAGGCTCGTTTTTAAAAAATGCGCTCCCATAACATATGGCAATATGTTTTAATTGTCGCACAAACCAAGAAATGCAGTCTGTGCCTGTGTATGAACTGTAATATGAAAGAGATTCGTCATATCCACAATAAAAATAATATCCTATTGAAAACGGAATATGTTCCTGGTATTTGAAAGTGCGTTCTGATTCGGAAGCTCGATCGGTTTTTTTAATAAGGCATTCTATGTCGGAATAAACCACCATCGGCACAGGTATGTTATACCTAAAATCTTTAAATTGTAAATATTTGTTTTTTTCGGCGGGTAAAATAACACGACACTCGTTAAGTTTTTCGCATACTTGCTCGTGAGCATCGAGACGTTTGCGATCATACAAATAGGAGAGACATCTATCGCATACGTAAAAGTGGCCCGTATGTTTAGTTAATTGACCTCTCACAAGTGAGGCTAAATTTTTTATAAGACAATAATGACATCTAACGCCCCGTTTATAATCTTTAATATTTTTTTTTAATTCTTCCAAACTTTTTCCAACTTTATCGCCGTCGTCGTCGTCGTCGTCGTCGCCGTTGACGTCTTCGCTGTCGTCAGAATTAAATTTTGATGACTCGTCGACATACACATCTTCAACAATTAACAGATTAACGTGTTTATCTCGTTTTTGGCTAGTTAATTGTACCGGTGTTACGATGTATCGAGCGCGTTTTAAAATAAGAGCAAAAACATTTACAGAAATATCATTCTGCTTTTCGAATTTCGATATATCCGATATAGGCATGGGGCTGACCAAATTTTTCATATTAAAAATTTCTGCAAAATGCGGATACGAAGTTGTGCGAGTAGCATGCTTACCTGCTGTAGGCTTAATTATTCCAGCTAAAACGCTCCAATAAAAGCATGAAAAATCATTGTTTCTAATGTTTAAACAGGCCTTTTTGTTTTGAATTGCGATAGGAAGAGGCATGAAACAACTCGCGTGAAACATATCATAGCATTTATTAATATTAACATTTAGAAATAATATTTCGGATAGCGTAAATCCTGACCCGTGCATTGCGTCGTTCTCTATTTTATCCAATAAGCGTGTTGCGACATTGCACGCAAACCACTCGTTGAACTTCTCTAAATTGCCGAAACAAATTAAAGAGTTGGGCGTTGAAAAATACCTACTTTGAAACTCATTTTCGTTACGCGCGACGGAAAATTTGAAAAAATCGCACGCTAACACGACATTAATTTTAAGGTTTACCGAGTGATTTTTAAAAATCGTATACAATTTGGATAAAATTAGTTTTTTACAATCTTCGATAAATAAATTAAGATATTTATGTGCAACATTAATAATTTAAGCTGTTTGAATTCTCGATTTAAACGCAGACACGATTGGCTTCCAAACCAATTCAGAATGTTGAGGCGTGCTCCGACAACACATCCATTGTTTAGGAACATTCTGAGCAGTAGTTTTTTTAATAGATTTTTAAATAGCATTTTATATCTTTTCATATGGCATAGAAGATTTTCGAATAGATTCAGATAACTAGCCGAGAGCGAAGAAGTTTGTTTCCCCGTTCTTAAAATCGATTCGGTGTTGTGAATGTGTGATTTTAATATTCGAACCCAATTGCGAAATACTTTAGTTTTACGACATTTCGTTAAAATTGCGTGCACTTTTCGATACAACTGTAGCATCTGATTACAACACATCGAAACGCCCGCGTCCGCTTCGATTTTTCTGTTAGTTAACTTTTTTTTTCGTATTTCAATGCCAACTTTCTGTATTTTGAGCCGTGCAATTTTACTAATACGTTTGGCGTATCGTCTTTGGGCGATAAATCGCACGACCATAAAATGGCTTCTAATTCGGCATGCAGTTCCCGTTTTATTCTAACAATTTGTACGAGTTTAAAAATCTTATACAAAAGGATAAGTCTATAGCATATTTTTCTGAATCTGTAATTTTTAGATGATTTTATAGAAAATACATCTGTCGTTCTAATACATTTACTATAGACAAATAAATCGCCGAGTTCATGCAAGCGCATGCGGAGGGTTTTTCTACAAATCAACAAAGAATTAATAAATTGAGTTGAAAACACGAATTCTCTATTTTTTAAGTCCACGTATAGGCAATCGATTCTTAGAGTTGCATAAAAGAAAATGTCACTTTCACATTTATACTGAAAATTAAACACTGTTTTTAATGGTGATACGGCAGATTGATCTACAAATCTAAATGACCTAATACCGGCCGAGATGCTTTCGCTAATATTATAGAATACTTTTCGGTCGTAATTACATAAATTAAAAAGCTTTTCTTTCATACGAGACACGTCGGTGAAGCAAAACGCTATTGTGTTAGAATCCGAATATTCTAAGCACGTTAAATTGTTGATCAAATTAAACTGCATGCAAAATAGAAAAAGGGCTCGAGACCCAATCAAAAAACCGTCCCGATATTTAAAGTCTTTTAAATAAGCAGGCAATTCCTTGCATGCGATTCTATAAAAATTATGTGGATAATCCGCAATTAGCATATCACGATTGTAATTGGCTGCTGATCTAATTCTATATTTAATACTCATAACTTTAAAAAATCAAGATGTAAAAATACTAAAATTATAAAAATTAATTACCATGTATAGGTAGGTATTCTAGTGTGATGACGATACGGATGGCTTTTGCTCTTGCTGTTCTTGATTTTCCTTGGAAGGATCCGTGAGGGCTGATGATGGATCCTTTTGTTTTTCGCCCATGCAGCAGAAGGAAATGCTCGCAGCAGGATTAGGTTTACCTTTAAAATAAACGAATTTCATATTAGTTTTTTAAATAAAAAAATTAAAAAATTAAATACTAACCAACTTCGAATGCTCCTAGGTAGTGCAAGCAAAGGCATTCCTGTTTATTCAGCTCCTCGATATCTTTGTCGCTAATTACGTCCACGATTCTCTGCGGAAGGAACACAACGCATTCTTCTAATTCGACGAGAATGATGCGAGAATTTTTTTTTGACTGAAGAGACTTGATGCTCAAAACCTGATAAGGGCGCTGTAGCTCGAGATCCTTGACTTTTACGGTCTTTTTCTTATCGATTCGGCTTACTGAATTAATTTTTTTAATTAAGTCCATGCTATTTCTAATTACGAATATAATTACATAAAGTTAAAAAATATATTTAAAATTATTACCTGTTTTAATGCAGGCGCACGATGAAAACACGTTGACGATTCATTCTCAAACTTATATTTTACAAGATAAAAAGCCTTACAAGTGATCCTCTATTTATATCACGCTGAATGACATACAATTTATTACGCATCGGATTACCGCCCCCAAGCACATACACGATTAAGACATTAATAATAGCAATTAATTAGAATTAAATAGCATTGCCCTTGTCTGGACAAAAAAAAGCTCATTAAAATTAAAACGTTATCTTTTTATTAGGCGGATATTAAAATCACATAAAAATTAATGATGCATATTTTTATTTAAAGATGTAGCTAAGCCATTTTCCCCCCGACTTGGTATTGATAAAGAATATAATAATTTCAATCGTCTATTATTTCGAGGATCTATAAACCCATATTTGTTAAAAATAATGGACTCCTATATAATTAATGATTCAAAACGATGTGTACTGAAATTAAAATATTCAATAATCATTTACATATAAAGGATATTAAAAATTAATTCAAATAGATCACGTACAATGTTGCAAATTGTTTCAGTCGAAACAAATTAATTGATTACATATATATTTCGCACACATATTACAATATATCTATTCATTGGGGAGCTTCTTTGATCTGTATAATTACTAACAGATATTTTTAAGCAGACTAAAACTTACTCACGATGATGTAACCATGAACTACAGTATTTCTTTACGCGTTCAAAGAAGCTATCTTTTGTGCATACAATGTTTTAATCAAAAGCGATTCCCCGACTTCAATAATAAAAATAATTATAGACACACACTTGATCTTTTATATTGAACTTCTACTTCATACAATGTATACTATACAAATTTACGAGAAGACTTTTTATTTCTCGGCAAAAATACAATTCCGTCATCGTCTATGCTTTGATTCATATAATGTATACGAATTAAGGAAGGACTTTTTTATTTTCAACAACAATACACACGTCATAAACCATTTATACTGAACAATTCCATTACTGAACAATTCAATATACACCTTCATATTTTCTCATTAAAAAACGCGATACAAACGCAGCACGCTATTTTTTTTTATTGACATCTGTAATAAAAACCTTGCGGTTATTTCCCCAGCCTTATTCACCTTCTTCTACCCTTTATATTTCCTTTCATGAACCAATCTCACACCCCCGACGAACGCGACCACTACGATACCCAAAAACCCATTCTTAAAACAAAAACACATTCGCACAACTTGCGCGGCCCTTACAATATTTCATCTTATACTAAAACAATGACACACACGCTCAACACGCACCAAAAAACACACGCCTACACGTACACATAATAATGCATCTTTCTTTTCAAAAATAAAACAAACACCCGATCGATATCTACACTTTTATCATAAGGGCGTCCCAACTTCTCCATTAACATCACCACCACCCATACATGCCTACACCGACACACACACACACCTGCGCATACATACCCTTAACACGCATACTTTTCTTTTCAATAATACACATGCCCTTCACAACATTTTACACCTTTTTTAAAAGGGCTGTCGCAACTTCTCTATAGTTATCCTCAAACCTAACAAATACAAACACACACACACACACACCTACACATACATGACCTTCACACATACATACTTCTCTTTTCTATAATACACATACCCTTTACAAGATATTTATGACCCTTTTAAAAAGGGCTGGCCAGCTTCTCCATAGCTATACTACTGCGAGCATTTTTCACAACAATACACCCTCGTTCGGATGAGAGGTAAAATGGAGGTCCCGTGTGTGAGTGTTGTCACGCACGTTAAAGATCCCTACCTTGCTTGAAACAGCAAGGGTTCGGCAAAATTCTAAATTTTCCAGGTAAAAAAACTCGCTTCCTGGCCAATGTAGTACCTTCGGGTGGAGCGTTGGAAAAAAAATCACATGTAAGGACTATTTTAACGCCGGAATCTTTTACCCCAGAGAATGCAATCATTTTAAATACGATTTAAGTACGCTTTGTACTTGGAAGGTAATGTGGTGGTTTTCCGTTGCTTTCCACATCGCAGTAGTGTGTCTTAGAATACCATACCGACCCCTATGGTATCTGCGACTCAAAGTACCAAAAAAAGCTGCTGCCCTTTTTCGGAGACCTGTCTTAGTCTGACTCCCCACTAAAGACGCCACTAATTTCGTTAAACCTATAGTTCGGCTGTTTAGACCACTGGAAGTCTGAAGCCGATCTACCCGTTCCAGTAATTTAGAACTTCTTTAAGGAGCAGGTCCATTCAGAACAGTATTTGATAATATAACATGGATCCACATAATTAACTAGAGCCCTAGTATTATAAAGATTTGCTTGTCATAATATCTAACAAACAACCTATTAAATGTCGCTCTTTGATTATACAGAAAGAAGATCACATTTATATTAATACTCAGGACATCTATTATTTACATAATTTATTTTGTTTATAAATTTAAACATAGATTTGCTTTTCTTGTCATCTAGTATTGAAACGTTATGAAATTTTTTTAATAATTATGAAGTATTTAAGATCTATACATTCTGATTATGAGTAGAAAATGGATTCAGTTTCTTACGTAAATTTTTTTGTCGTAATTTTAAGAACCAAAGCACTAAGGTTTAAATTTTTTATCCTTTGAGATTTAAAAAAAGAATCATTAAATCTGTTAATATCAACGGTACAGAATTCGTCTATACATTGTTAATTTGTAACAAAAATATTTTTTTCGCCTAGCGTATATGAAAATGAATCATATTTGCCCTAAAAATGTGACTGAAAGTAAACCTTTGCGGCCCTAGGGGCGCTAAACTCATAACAGCATGATTTTGTAGGTTTTTCACAATCTAGACACCTATGACTATCATTGGCATTCATTTATTGGGACTTTGACGTTTCAAATAATTTTTCATTTAACCTCGGCGTCGGTGTAGTGTTAATGAGAGGTTAATAATTAATATCAATTGCTATAATAAATAAATACGTCAAATGTTATTAACCTTCTTTATTTTGTGTTATTTTTCCTATTTTTTTTTTTAATGCTGGGTGAAAAACAGTTGTGTGACACACAGGCAAAAATGCATTAGCAGCCCTTAGCTATCAGCTGCCCTCGCTAGCTTCGCTCGCTCAGGCATCCAATAGCTGCGGGCTGCTAATGCTGACTTTCTGCCCTTGTGACACAATATACTATTGCGTTTCATTATATGGTCTAAGAAAATTTTCATCTCTCTTTATCACTTGTATTGCTTTAATTTTGAACTACATTGTAAGCGCAAATTGCTGCCTCGTGTGTCTTATTTTTAAACTTCTAATTTTTTTATAGATATCACATCGTTCAACTTAATTTTTAGTATTGGTATCAATTTCGTTTGGGTTATACATTTAACTTTCTTTGTAAATGTAGTGGCGCTCATTTAAACATCTTTGAAAACAACCCTCCCTCCTCCCCCACCCCATGCCCGTTTAATTGCTATCTACCGCTTAGAGTAAAGTTTAGAGTTTAGCTGTGGGGGACACAATTTTTGCCAAAGGAGAAATTGTAACAAGTTTCGCGAAAATATCGCAATACTCGCAGTATTGCATCACCTCTTTGGGAAAACATTGCTAAATTTCTCAAGTTGAATTCTGACCATCCGTCAGGCTTACAAAAATTAGTGGACACCTTTGTCGATAACTTACAGGCGCTTAAAAAATTTCATCTACCTGTAGACGAATGGGATTTCATTCTGGTACACATGATTCTTGACCGCCTTGATGTACATACGGCACGCAGTTTTGAATTGCATCAAAACCCTACCTCCATCCCAACCTATACAACAGTAACTGCCTACTTAGGAAAGACTTGTAAATTCTTGCCAAATTTGTCGATCAATCATAAAGCCGATTTAAACAAAGTTATTTATTCTAACATTGTAACGTATTTTTTTTCGTAGTTACACTTTGTCTATTAATATAAAATAAAGCAGCAATAAAATAAAAATATAATTTGTAAAATTCCGTACAATAAAAATAATACATAAATATAATTTGTAAAATTCCGTACAATTAAAATAAAAACTTAAAATCTATAATAGCATATAGACTCCTTTACCTTTGAGGTCTAAGATTCGTTATTAAGCTTCGTCGAGTTGTCAATTCGAGCACTTTGCTATCAACGTTTGAAGGGACAGGCTGCGATAAGCGGCGTAGTAAAGTCAAGATGGTCGTCCCTAAACACGTGGCCTGTAACAACGTTCGAAAAAGAATTAGAATTGATGGAAGCTCGCCATCATTAATACAGTTGGTATAAATTATTTAAATAAATTTTATTAATATTTTCCTCTTAGTGCAATATCACGAAAATATCACGAAAATATCACGAAAATATCACAAAAATATCACAAAAATATCACGAAAATATCACGAAAATATCACGAAAATATCACGAAAATATCACAAAAATATCACGAAAATATCACGAAAATATCACGTAACCATTTGGTTTTGGAGTACTAAATTTTATATGATGTAAAATCAAGCAGAAGTTAGTTTCGTTAAATACTGGTTTTATTCAGAAGAGTTCTCGCAATTCCAGTAATAATTTCGTAAGTATTCACGTGGCTTCTATTTGTGCGTCGCAGAAAGCAGATGTTCATGGAATTTCCGACAGCTGGGGTTATAGGCCGATTTCTTTTGTTCACAGCAGTATCTCCACACGTGAGTGTTTTTAGCATTTAATCACTTTCAATATTAGTTAAATTGCAATAAGAAAATATTAGATTGAACTTTAGTCACGTAAAAATCGTTTAAAGAAGGAAAGAATTAAGTAACAAATTTATTGCTTGTCAGAATGATTGCACATACAGATAAAGTTAACTAAGCTAAAAAGTTGTGAGTGACATATTATGTCAGATATAAAAAACATATATTCAGCTGTCCTATTTAGACCTCACATGTCATGTTACGTTAATTTAAAAATATGTATAAAATATTTTGAGGTCATGTACTTTGATTTTTAGTCAACATGAGGAATTCTTTTAATAACTATTAAGTAAAAGTAACTTTAGGTTGACACGTGCTAGTTTATCTGCACTTAGGTAATTTAAATTTCATTGTTAAAGTCGACGTAGTACTACTATGACTTGAAGAATATGTAATATGAATAATTAAGAGAACTCAAATCTTTACATAAAAACTATTAAGAAAGATTCATTCAGAGATCTTTATGTTAAACTATTGAGAAAGATTCATTTAGAGATCTTTATGTTAAAACTATTAAGAAAGATTCATTCAGAGATCTTTATGTTATTGAATACAAATCTTTATTAGTATATTTCTGTTATATAAAAAATTATTAGTTAAAAATATTATAGTAAAACGAATTGAAAATATTATAGTAAAATGAATCAAGAAATTTAAGCAAATAGAATCTATTTTTTTTCATGACTTTTTTTTATTGTTTGAAATACAAGTAAAGTTTACAAATCATTCCTGATCAGAAATTGTGGGTAATGATTACAAATACCCTGGGTGTATACTTTTGAAACCTAAATTCTATTATTTTATTTTTGGTAAATATTTTTGAGGACACAAACGGTGTCCATGTTGTGCATTTGTTTGTTCACAGGTCAAGTCGAGACATCTGTATGACATCTGGTGTTTGAGATTTTGGTAAGTGTTTTAAAAGAGTAAAATTCAAGTTTTATGGCTTTGTTAGTGGTGTTGATATAAGGTTTACGCATTCCACTAATACAAGCACAGTTAATTTTTGTAGGTTGTTGTATTGAAAAATACGGTGGCGCTCATTATTCATATTTTTGGTCTTTTGACAACCCATGACCCAAGCTCATGATCTACCCAGAGCTAACACTCTACTAGCCGTTTATGTCTAAAGAGTTTTTCTTTTCCTCAAGCCGTTTTCCGTCCAACTTTACCTTAGGCTTTCGTTGTTAATAAGAAATTCTCGACCTTGTGATTTCAGGTAAGGGTTTAGGAAATATAAAGGTGCAATTTATTAGCTGATAGTCACGAGGGTAAAAATAAAACTAAAAACAAATTTATTCTAATTTCAACATGTCCAGATCTCTCTCCGCTGTTTCCATATTAATACATATCAATCCTAATGTCATTAAGTCTCCGCTTTGTCTTTATCGTTGTATTGATTTCCCTAAACTTGCTCCACAAAATCGCTACCCCTTTGTCAAAAAATATAAACTTTGTATCAACGGTGTAACTAGGTTAAATCCAGTGTTTTCTGCCGCCAATCTAATGAACGCCATCACTCTTTATTGCACTTTCATCGCATTTCACCTAAGCTCGATATTGCTACAAGTAACAAGGCTTATTTGAGTCCTGCTCCCGCTGCCTCTACTGTTTCACATGCTACTAGTTCCGTTCTTCAGGACCGCTATAAGTCATCCGCTCTTATTGCGTCTGAGGTAACGTTCACTTCGTCTAGCAGTAGTGGCCCGTCGATGTCGAATGTTGTCTTATTTAATTCTTTCACACACTTTTAGTTGTGTTACTCTCCACCGTTCAAGTGGAAATCGATAATCCCTCTGGTTTTTTTTTCAAAAATTTCGTTGTTTACTCGACTTGGGTAGCATGACTTCCTTTATTTTGCAAAATAGTGTAAAACGTTTGGGATTCCGCGCTACTCCGCATTCTCTAACCCTTAGTGGTTTAGGCTCTATACGCTGTGCGTTTTGCTCAAACCCCATAGGTGCTTACTCACCTGTTATTAATTTCAAAGCTGTTGTACTTCCCAAAATTTGTGAAAATTTACCTACTACTAATACTTATTCTGAAAATTTTTCTCTAGCTAATCTCAAATTGGCTGAACTGCTCTTCTCTCAATCTGGACTTATTGATTTATTACTTGGCGCGGATATTTTCTCTAAAGTCTTATTAAATGGCTGTATCCAGGGTTTTAGAGATCAATGTATTACCCCTAGCATGTTTTAATGGGAAGCATACCGGCATCGCCCGCTTCTGAAGTCACTAGCTTGTTGTGTATGACCTAGTTTGCTTCCCCCGGGAAGATATTGTTGCGAAATCATAGGAAGTTGCAGAGGTTTCTTGATATAGTCTAGGCTATAACTGTTATAGCCCCTCGCGCGCGTGTTCAGAACCACGACGACAGTTAGCAACACATACTAATCACGTACACAATATTGCGCAACAAGATATTATGTCATAATTGCGTCTCAATTTGTATCACATACCAAAAATGTTTACATTGATACAAGAGGCGCCTTAAAGAAAAAGATAAAATGTACTCACTTAAAACGCTCCGTTCAGCTCAAACTCAGGGTCCTTGGGTGTGGTTTGGTTACGACAAGCCCTCGTTGAAGCCAGATTAATTTGTCTTCCCTCTTCGTCGTTTGTAGCAGTACGCTAAGGAACGATAAGAGGCAGAGATAATGGAAACCTATATCCTAAAAGAGAAAAGACAAAAAGGGACGATACAGATAAACCTCACTGTTCGACGTCTCGTTGGCTAATAATCTTCGTGTCGAAAACCGCGCACTTAATTCCTTACTCCACGTCTGCGCATTCTCTTGCGCCGACGCAACTGTCCGAAGCGACGAAAATGCACAAGTCTATTTTTTAAAAATATTGGCGCGAATTCAGTCACATATTTAAAACTTAAACCAAAAATGATACATAGCGATTTTCGGCATGTAACATCCTGACGCTAAACATTTCACACCTAATGAATTCTCAGTAGAAAAATATTACGTTGACACTCTCTACCGCAATGAGCAAGGACGGTATGTCGTCTCTTTGCCCTTTAAAGATCCAAAACCTTCGTTTCCCGGTAGTCGTGATCTCGATCTACAGCGCTTTGCTTCTTTAGAAAATCGTCCAACTAAGCAACTTTGATTTATGAACAATACGTTCCGTTCATGAGCGACTATTTAAATTCCAAACACATGCAACCTGTTTAAGCTGGGTCTATTTCTGACTTTTCTTATTATATCCTGCATCATTATGTTGTGAGACCAAAAAATGTAAGTACCGAACTACGTGAAGTTTTCAACGCCTCCGCTAAAACCCTATCTCAATCGTCTTTAAATGATCATTTGTTTGTTGAGCCCAAGCTTCAACGAAATATTACCACAATTTTGTTACAATTGCGTCTTTATTCCTGTGTTATAACTGCAGATATTCGTCAGATGTATAGGCAAATTCTTGTTAATCCTGATCAGCGCGATTATCAATAAATAATTGGCGTTCTTCTCCTAATGAGCATATTCAGGACTTTAAACTGCATACCGTTATCTATGGGATAAATTGTACCCATTGTCTTGCGATACGCACTCTCCTGAAGACGAATCCGTACCTTTTGCTTCTTTTATCCTTCGATGATATCCTTCAGGTGGAGACTCTATGGAGTCAACCCTGGCTTTACGGAATCAACTAAGAGATCTTTTAAAATTCTGTGGCTTTGAACTGCATAAGTGGTCTAGTAATTGCCCGGAATTATTAAAGGGTACTTACGCTCCGCAACAATTCGCACTACCTCTCTCCTTTACGGATCCTGACACTTAGATTCTGAAAGTTCTAGGTCTTCAATAGAATCCCACCTCAGGTACCTTTTGTTTTCTAGTTCAGCCACAGTGCACCGCCTGTACCAAGCGCAACTTGCTTTCCAACTTAACGTGTATATACTTCCTAGAGGAATTTTATCTTCTCTAACCTTTTTGGTAAAACATTTAATTCAACGTTTGTGGTCTTTGAAATTAGACCGAAATGATACCTCTCACCCGACTTATTCCGTTTGTGGAAGAGATATCTGCATGAATGACTACTTCTTTCCGACTTTGCTTTTCCCTCTCATTGCATAGATTCGAAATGTTAGCCGCCTCTTTGGCTTCGAAACTGTTAACCTTTATCCTCAAAACTTCTAATCCGCATATTATCTTAGAAAAAAAAATTGTTATTGGTCCGACTCCATGGTCGTTCTTTGTTGGATTCGTTCCCCACCGCGCTTCAAGGCGTCATATTCGTTCGTTCCACTGAGAATCCTGTCGATGTCGGATCACGTGGTTTGCTGCCTTCCGACTTGTGTCATTGTTCTTTATGGTAAACTGCATCGCCTGCCTTGCATCGCTTTTTCGACACCTACAGTACACTCATTCCAGATTTTAATTCTTCGGAAGTTTTCATCGAAGATGGTTAAATTGTTTTAACAGCTGTCGCATTCCCTTTTTGGATTGAAACGATTTTGGAAAGCCGTTCATATTTTTAATTCGTCATTTGCACTGTCGCTTGGACTCTGCGCATTGTCTATAACATACAAAATTCGCAAAAGACACTGGATCTTTGTCCTGGTTCGAGCTTCATAGCGCTTTGAACCCCCTGATTAAAAATACTCAACAGACTCACTTTCTTTTGAGTTTGACGCTATCCAGTCCGGATCAGTTCTAGAAAAGAATCTTCGCAAAGATCTCCTTTATTAGAGAGGGAATCTTATGGATTGGTGGTCGCCTATCTCACAAACCCTTATCCTCCGACAGGAAATGTACCGCTCTTTTACCTAGTAAAAGTCGCTTTACGGATTTGTATATCAACTTTGTTCTCTGAGGAACTTCTACGCTTGTGTTCAATTGGATTGATTTTATCGTTCGTCGACGTTTTTGGATTGTTTCAAGTAAACAGCCCATTGGTCGAGTGTTGAGTCAGTATGTGAGTTTTGATAGACATCCTATCGCATCGTAGCCTCCTATGGACTACCTTTCTCGACGCCGAGTCACTCAAGCCAAACCTTTTTTGAGTTAAAGCATTGATTTTACTGGGTCCGTCTTCTATTACCATGTCACGAGTATGGGGTCCTAAAGCGTTCAAAGCGTATTTTATGTCTCTTTATATGTATGGCTACTAAGGCAGGCCATCTTCAATTAGTTTCTGATCTGTCAAGTGACATCTTTCTAGCTGCTCTACGTCGATTAATTGCCAGATGTGGCCGCTCTATAGTAATTGCGGCACAAATTTTGGGGCGCCCATAAACAGTTAATTTCTCTCGCAAAATAGGCTGCCGCGAAAGAACATATTTCTTGGCACTTTATACCGCCCTCTGCGCCTCATTTTGGGAAGTGGGTGTGAAGTCAGCTAAAACCTTGCTCCTACGTAGCATAGGTAAGCAAGTTCTGACCTACGAGGAACTAGCCACTGTTTTTGTTAAGATTGAGACCATCTTAAACTCGCATCCCCTCACCCCCGTGAGCACTGGCCCAACGATTTGAGTTGTCTGGCAATAATTCACTTTAAGACTTTGGCCCCTTCAGCACTATTTCAAAACCATACCCTTTCTGATCCTTCCGCTCAACCGCCTGCCTCGTTCGCAATTGTTTCAGTAAATTCATCAAGATTTCTGGTATCTGTGGTTTAAGGAGTATTTGCAACGCTCCAACAACGGTTCAAATAGCATAAAACGTGTTTCACGGGTTTAGGTGAATAATTTAGTGCTAGTTAAGCCGATATGTTCCACCCATTTGATGGTCCCTTGGACGTGTTGCTACGGTCCATTCCAAAACTAATGAGGTTGTTAGGGTTGTCACTCTCAAAATCGCACAAGGCGAGCTGGAACGTCCTGTCACTAACGTCTGTCCTTTGCTTTAGATGTAGATTTTCCTTTAGCTTTCTTCGTATAATTTGTTGTTTTTTTTTGTTTTGTTCGCGTAAATATTTTCTGGATTTTCTTACATTAATTAATTTTTCCATTTTGTTCCACCTTTTGCAGTTATTTTCCTTTAAAAATACCTTGCATATTGGTGGACGGTATACTCCGTTGGCAATTATAGTTAAAATTTACTTTAAGCATCGCATAAGATTTAGCCTGCAGGTCAATACCCTCAATCGTATATAATTTTTACCTCAATTAACCTTCAAATAGTTTGTGTTGTGGTGTGCCGCGACAGTTGTTAAAGGGCTGGTGTGATCGTAGCTATGGTGCTATAACAATATTAACACTGGAGTTCCGCCAAAGGTCGACGGTTCTCGTCCTGCCGCAGCCGCTTAAATTTGTAGAATTACTGGTAAGTAGTTGAAGGTTCCGCTTATATAAACTTTGCTCATATTTACACGTCCACTATTCTCTACCATTTGTGATCATTGAAGTTATTGTAATACAGGTAATCTTTCGTTGTTTTGTAACAGCTTTTTATACAGTGTCCTATCTTTTTCCGCATAACTATCCCTACACCCGAATTGCCTACCTCTGATCCTGTATGAATTAGCCTAAAGTCTCGGGTCCAAAAACCTCTGTCTCTGGCCATTCAACTTCGCTAATCCCTAACTATATATAATGCTAACCTACTATTCGTTTCAGTTTTCAAATTTTCTAGCTTGCCTATTTTCTTCATGTTCCTAGCATTTCCCTACATTTGATTTTCCAAGCTCTACCCGTAGGTACTATATTGGCCATGAAGCGAGTTTTTTTTACCTGGAAAGATTGAATTATGCTAAACCCTTGCTACTCCAAGCAAGGTAGGGATCTTTAACGTGTGCAACAACACCAATAAACAGGACTTACATTTTACCTATCTACGTACAATGACGTAGCCGGACAAAACGTAAGTACCAGGCTAGCTATCAAACACGGAGAGTGGGGGGGATTCACCTAAATACCCAAAAAAAATATATAAATAAAGCACAAACGAAATTAAGCACATCGTCCCCGATTATTTATTAACTACTAAAAATAAATAAAAACAAAAAAAATTATTGGTTCGCATGGACAAATAAAAGTATTAAATTTTAGTGATATTGTAAAGGACAAATTTGATAGTGGATCCACGAAGTGCGCTTTTCGCGGCTAACATGTAATAAAATTCATTGAAACAAAATAAAGATTAATGTGTAGATTTTCTCAATAGTACGGGTGTTAAATTTAAACATTAAATGTAAATTTACCCCATAGCAAATATGTTAAAATTAAAAATAACGAATTTTGATTTTCTCAATCGTTCAGGTGTTAAATTTAAGCCTTAAATACAGGCCACGTTGTAGTAAGAACTAACGAAGTATAACCAGAAGCACCTGCGCAGCCAGTTGTTCAACAAGTATCGTGAACTGGTTTCGCACCATCAACCGTTGATAAATAAAAATCCTAGACATGTACAAAAGAAAACAAGGCACATACCTATATGCGGCAGGAGACTTATCTTGCCAACCGTGTGGGTTGAGTCAACACGGCGACGTAAAGGCCATCGTAACTATAGTAGCGATCCACCAAAAAAAAAAAAAAAGCTGCTCCACGGCAAAGAACAGTCGGGCCTACACAAAGAGAGAGGACCCCTTTGGCCTCCGGCTAAAAAAAGCTAAAAAGAAAATCGGATTAGAATGAGTAAGCGCGGGAAAACTCACCAATACACGCAAGACATCTCTATCTTGTCAAACAAAAAAAAGCGTTCATTGCTTTCAAAGTACGGTGACGAATCATGCAACAAACATCTCGACGCACAAGCTGCAGAGTCAAGTTCAAAAATGAGTTTAAGTAACACGAATTTGAAATGCAAACATTCACGTTATCGAACGATTGAAACTGGAAAATACGGTTTTATCGGAATAGTTCAATACACTATTTAGACGAAGGTTTAGATTGAAACAACAGATAGTAATTATATGTTACCGGAATGTTTAACAAATCAACTGATACCTCCAACAAGGTCTCGACTAATTAATTTTAGCATAAAGTTTCGTTTTTAAAGCACAATGGGTTTGAATTGCGGAATTATTAGAAAGCGTATTCATTGTAGAAAAATAAAATATACCGGATATAAACCATTTAACCATTGAACAAATTTTCGTTTTTAGCATGAATAAATTTGACTAGAAATGTTATGATTGCGCGTACTATTGTAACGAGGTAAAAATCTGTATGGGGTTTTGAATAGAAACAGAAGCTAGGTGAATGAAAAACGAATTACCACAAAAAGAACGCATCTGAATCCATCGTCGAAAATAAACGTAACAAATATCCCCCTGCAAAATTAAACGGTCGGGGTAGGAAAACAAAAGTAATGGGAGTGAGCAGGACCAAAACAAAACAACGAGAAAAAACCCCCAAAGAGTAAAAGAAACAAAAACCCAAACAAAAAATTCACTTAAGAAAAAAAAATTAAAAGAAAATTCGTTTACGGAAACAAAAACCAAAAAAAGAAAAAGAAACACTCCAAATTCAATAAAAAAAAGAAGAACTCTCGTCCGGCTCGAAGGACCAATAATAGGAGAGGGAAAAAAGGAAGGAAGGAAAGCAAGCAACAAGAACTAAGGTGGAACGGCCTCAGCACTACGGAGTCGTCAACGGACGGATGTTTCGCAAGAGGGAAACAGAAAAGGTTATCAACCTCAAAAGAAGAAACGGAACGAGGAAAGAAACCAACAGTGCCGACCAGCACGGGACCCAAAGATCAAGCCTCAAGTAAACAAAGGGACAACAAAGGAGAACGAGAGGATGAGAGGAGGAACGCTGGTAAAAGGAAACGGTGTACTGCACACTGTGGTAGCCAAAACCGAAGAACCAAAGAAAAGAAAGGCTAACTAGTCCTACAGTCGACTAAGTCGTGGTTTCTAAAGAACGAAAGACGGACTAGAAACCACCTACCACAGAAGTGAATGGACGAAACACAATTAGTATCGGGACCGACAGCAAAGAAGACCAGCAAAAGGATAGGGAAAGGAGAGTGAAACGAAAAGAACGAGAAAAAAAAAAAAACAAAAAAGAATAACACCAACACCAAGTACAAAACCCAAAAAAATTAATATCGTACAAAAGAAAATAAAACAAAATTCCAGTGTAGTTAGGTATCAGTAGGTGTGAGTGTGTACGTGCGTGTGTATATGTGTGTGTGTGTGTGTTTGACCGCTGTAGTCGCCTCTTACGACAGGCAGGTCGTACCATGAGACTACTCTATTCACGGGCCCACACGAGTGCAAAAAGTACAAGGAGAGAACGGAGGAAAGAAGAACCAAGAAGAGAACGGGAGAAAGGAGAACCAAGTAGAACTATGTTTATAGTGTGTGCGTGTAGTTGTGTGTGTATGAAGTGTGTGGGTATGAATTGGTCGTGTATAAAGAGTGTGCGTATGTGTTGGACCATTGTAGTCGCCTCTTACGACAGGTAGGTCTAGTAGGACTATTCTATTTCCAGATCCACACGGGTAAAAGAAAAAGCAAGAAAACGAAAGAAAACCCCGTAAAACAGGGAAGTAAAACGAAATTGTAATGTTCGAAGGAGAGCAAAGTTATTAAAATCTGGGGCGCGAGGACTAGGTATTAGGCTTAACACGTTTGCTGCGCCAAAATGAGAACAAAACGAGATCAAGGACATTAGAGTTTCGCCGGCAAATGCCCTCAGGTTCGGAACGAGCATAGAATAATGTCTGCCTTTGTGGGAAGCTTTCTGCCAACCAAGAACAGCAGGGAGTGTAGGAGTTGTAACACGAGGTTGAGAAAGAGGTGGCGAAGATGGAGATAGTAGTGGTTGACGTAATTTATGGAACTCAGAACACCTTGTAGAAAAAGGTTGTTTGTTTTTAGAATTGGTGGTAAGAAAGTCGATAGTAGAAAAGGAAACATCATGGTTTGTCCGATCGTCCACGGTAGAAAGAGAAAAAGTACTGGCTGTACGAGACTCAACCTTACGAACAGAAATACAAGCAGAGCACGCGACAGTTAGGTTAGATAAGAGGACAGAAACAAATAAAATTTCATCGACATTAGATAAAGGACTAGGAGTATCACAGTTAGGACAGGAAACAGCATTGGTTGTAGGAATATCAACCTTAGGAAAAGAAGCAGAATTTGCTAACACTTCAGTAACATTACATAAAGGAACAGAATCAGGTAAAACACATGGTGAGTTCGTCGGAGTTTTTCGACCCGTCTCAAAAAATCATGTATGGTAAGTGTTCGGGGCGCCAGAAAATTTTAAATTGCACAACTTCTCATACAAACGTTGGTGTATTTTTGTGAAAAATACTGGCTTAACATTTTTCAAGTGGTCTGTAACGGGAATCGAACCAGGAACTTTGGGCTTGCTTCAAACATTCCACGTCCACACTCGCAAGATGTTCCCGATTTTTATCTTCTTATTGAGCTTGCCGATCACATCTACCGAAGTAGTCATTACGTGGAGATCCGAATGGGGGACTATTTTAATCCTGAAATCTTTTATCCTAGAAGATGCCACCATTTTCGAAAACGTTTTTGGTACGCTGCGTACGTGTGAGGTAATGTGGTGGTATCTCGTTGCTTTCCACATCGCAGCAGTGTGTCTTAAAATGTCATACTTACACCTATGGTCTCTGACACTGTAAGTACCGAAAGAGCTGCTGCCCTCTTTCGGAGACCTGTCTTAGTCTGGTTCCTCACTACAGACCCCACTAATTAGGTTAAACTTTTAGTTCAGCTCTTGAGCTCACTGAAACACCCGATCTAGTATTCTAGAACTATTTCAAAGTTTAAGTACGTTGTGATGTTATGAATTTCAAAATTTAGGCGCATTCATGCGAAATTAGTGGCGCAAAAAAGGACACAATAAAGTTTTAAAAGAGCCTTAGCATTTAGCGTACGCATAATTTCGCATCAACCAAATTAAATTATTTAGTCCTTTTTGACATTAGAGACTTGAATTTTTAAACGAATTTGGGCACATTTTAAGTGTAAGAAAATGACAAATTTTGAAAAATATGTTTCAACTAGCTTAAATTGAAAAGTAGAAAACTTTAAACCAAACCCATAAAAGTTTTTTACTTTTCAATTTAATAATTAAAACCCAATGTAAGTATGGACTACAACTACGATTTTTCAACTAGCTTGACAGGGAAGCTAGCACTAACCTACTTATTTAGTTTTGATTTTAGAGATTTAGAATTTTTGGCCCAACAAGATGCATTTTGTGCCCAATAGAACAGTGAACAGAAATTTTTAAATAACTAATTTTTATTCAGTTATTGCTGTTCGTCAAGTTAACAACTAACTGAAATTGTTTTTAAAATCAGGGGCGAGAGGTTTTTAGGACGCGTATTGTGTGTACGTAACACAATTAGTTTTAAATTTGACCAGTGTGAAAATTTACTACACTCTTGCATTATTTAATTTCTGCGCAATGCAAAAGGGTATAAATCCTGTCTTTAAATTAAAAAGTGGATTTTTATTAACTACTAAAAAGCACGTTTACGATTTAGCTTATCGGTGGTGATATACAGCATCTTTATTCCAAATAAAGTTGAAATTAAAATGTCTGGGTGAAAGTGCTTATAGTCATGTTTAAAACCAATAGCGAATTCACCCCATCTATCGAATGCAACCTTGAATACGTAGCAGAATGCAGACACATACGCTTAGTTTATAAACTCGTATATGAACGAACCTTGCAGTGCGTTATAACAAGATTATTAAAAATTAGATTATAAATTATCTACTTACATTACTTTTTATTATTACGCTTGAAATAATTATAGAACGAGAACCTGAAGCTTTCAATTTCTTTCAGTAAGGTAAAATGTATCTATTATGTATTTCCACACATGTTGATGATTGGAGTCTGCGCACGAACTAGTTGCTTCTTGGAATTCCTTTCTCGTCTCGCTCTTCAGTTGTTTGGCTAATGTCGCGCTGGTGTGATGTTATTGTTCAATTATTACGTTACCGTTTCATATTTTGTTATTCACTTCAACCTGATGAATAACCTCAACGCTTATTTAATTAAAATTCCTTGTTAATACATAGAAAATGTATTTAATACAGTGTTTTGTGTATTATTTATTATGCAGTGTAGTATATGCCGACGGATACGACCACGAATTTACAAGCATATCAGACAGAGACGATCTAATACCTAAACACCACAAGTGTCAACAAATTACAGTGCCTTTTTGTCTGGATATTGAGTATAATACAACAATAATGCCTAATCTATTAAACCATCAGAAACAAGAAGAAGCCGGTTTAGAAGTGCATCAGTATTTCCCTTTAGTTAAAGTAAAATGCAGTCCCGATATTCAATTTTTTCTATGTTCAGTTTATTTTCCAATTTGTACCGTTTTAGATTCTCCACTTCCACCTTGTCGCGCTTTGTGCCTTTCGGCGAAATCGGGTTGTGAAGGTGTAATGAATCGGTTTGGTTACGAGTGGCCTGCGAATCTTGATTGTGCACAATACCCAGAGGGTCACGATATCGATGGAATTGTGTGTGCAGCTAAAAATGATACAGCAACTTCTACGACTCCTTCTAGTGTTGGACCTTACCATTACGGCACTGTGATACAACCAGAAACTCCATTTCGGGATATACAACCTGGACGTGATATAGGATTTAAATGTCCCATTCAGTTTAAGGTACCGACGCATTTAGAATATTCGTTAAAAGTAGGAAACACCGTCGAACCTAATTGTGGTGCACCTTGTACCATGATGTTTTTCTCAGAGGCCCAAAGGCAATTTTCAAGAATTTGGGTCGGTACTTGGGCGCTTTTGTGCTCCGCTAGTTGTCTTTTTACCGTATTGACCTTTATGATTGATACAAATAGATTTAAGTATCCTGAACGTCCGATTATTTTCTTGTCGTTGTGCTATTTAATGGTGGCCGTGGCGTACGTGGTGGGTTTTGTGGCAGGTGATGATATTTCGTGCCGGGAACCGTTTCCGGGATATCAAACTGTTAGTACCATTACACAGGGTACTAAATATGAGTTGTGTACTATTTTGTTTATGGTGCTTTATTTCTTTAGCATGGCGTCTAGTATTTGGTGGGTTGTGCTTACGTTAACTTGGTTTTTAGCCGCTGGGCTTAAGTGGGGACATGAGGCCATTGAAGCCAATTCGCAATATTTTCATTTGGCGGCATGGGCTGTTCCTGCTATCAAGACTATCACTATTTTGGCCATGGGAAAAGTTGATGGTAAGTTTAACCTTTTTAATTTTACAAAAATTTAAATCACATGACAAGAGCGGATGATGTTTGTATCAATTTTAGTTCTTAAGAACATGTTGTTTCAGTAGTCACAAATAGTTATTTGTATTAGAGCTATTTCACTTTACTACGTACCTAGACGTAGCCGAAAGAAACGTAAATATCAGGCTAACTACAAAACGCTGAGAGTGGGGGGATTCACCTAAATACCAGAAAAAAACAACACATCGCCCACGATTATCTATTAACCATAAGAATAAATAAAGAATTCTGTACAAACAGGCAAAAGCAATAATTTAAGCGTTGCTATTTCAAAGCAAACAATTATGTGATACGAACAATTTAGTACTTTAGATACGAAGTGCGCATCTCGAATTCTACACAAAATAAAACTAATCAGTTGAAAATAAACATGTGATAGTTTTTGTCAAGCGTTTTTAAAATTGCACATAATACCTTTTGTAAAATAAACTAATCAGTAGAAAAGAATAAGCGTGTGGGAACTTTTGTCGAACATTTTTAACAATGGTTCATCACATCTGTAGAGCGATAATATCGATTCGCAGCAACAAGCAATAGTCGTACAGTGTCACGTTTCTTATCACGTAACTACACCAAACACTGATAAGAAATATTCCCTATACACAAAAGAGAACAAGTTGCATACCTGTATGTGTCGGGATACTTAGCTTATACGCCATCGGAAGTGAATCGTCGGGATCTATTTACTGTGTTATCATAACTGCTTTTGAAGTACTGGGACGAGTAACGTAGAAAATATTTTAACGCACAAGCTGCAGAATTAAATTAAAAATTGGTTCAAATAACACGAGTTTGAACTGCAATCCTCGCATTATCAAAGCGCGATTAACAAACTGGAAAACACGTTATCAAATAATAGTAGGATCTATTATTTCGACAACTCTCTAGATGGGAAACACAAGAGAAAACAATTATACGTTATCGCAATGTTTAACAAATTAACGGATACCTAAAACAAAGTATTGACTATTTAATTTATCGAATAAATTTTCCTTTTAAAAGCAAAATGGATTTGAGTAAAAATTATGTTAAAACGGGCTTATTCTGAACAGGTACACTATATAGGGTATTGTTGGATAATTTAAGCATAGAAATGGACTTTATTCGAGCGGGTAATGACTTAACCAGGGAAAAACAGTATTTAATTTACGTTGAAAAATAAACGTAACAAGCCCTCCCCCAGCAATATTAACAGGTCGGGGTAGGAAAGCCAAAATCTGGGAATGGGCAGGACCCAAAAATACCCAAACAAAACGAAAAGGAAAAAACTTGCTTCAAACTAAAAAAACATTCGTTACGAAAACAACAAAAACACCGAAAAAGAAAAAGAAACCCCCAACATAACAACAAGACCGACCACAACGGCTTCCGGATAGAAAAGAAAACAAAAACAGACACCAAACAAAATCCGACTCGAAGCTCCAATAATAGAAAGAGAGAAAGAGAAAAAAAAGGAAGGAAGGAAGGGAAGACGGGTAATAAGCAATCAAGGAGGACTTGGGTGAACGCCCTCAGCACTGCGGAGTCGTCAAAGGACGGATGTTTCTCAAAAGAAACAGTTAGGTTATCAACCTCAAGAGAAGAAAAGGAACGAGGAAGAAAACCAACAGTGCAATCCAAAACAGGACCCAAAGGTCAAGCCTCAAGTAAACAAAGGGAGAACGAGAGGGAAAGAGGAAGAGCGCTGGTAAAAGGAAACTATGTACTACTAAGTAACTGTGGTGATCAAAACCGAAGAACCAAAGAAATCAATAGCTAACTAGACCTAAAGTCACCTAAGTCGTGGTTTCCGAAAAAAGAAAAACAGACTAGAAAGCACCTACCACAGGAGCGGATGGACAAAACACAATCGGACTAGGGACCGACAGCAAAGACGACATGCAACAGGAAGAAGGCGAGGAATGTGGAACGAAAGGAGCGGGGAAAAAAGAAAAAATCCAAAAAGAATAACACCAATAAGTACAAGTACCAGAACCAACAAAAACTTAAGAATCGTACAAACGAAAATAAAACAGAATTCCAGTGTAGCTATGTATGAGTAGGTGTGTGCGTGTGCGTGCGCGTGTATGTATATGTGTGTGTGAGTGTAAGACGTGTGTGTATATGTATGTGTTGGACCGCTGTAGTCACCTCACGACAGGCGGGTCGTACCATGGGGCTATTCTTTTCCCGGACCCACACGGGTTCAATAAGTACAAGGAGAAAACGAAATAAAGGAGAACCAAGTAGAACTGTGTGTTTATGAAGTGTGTGGGTGTATGTGTGTGTGTGTATGAAGTGTGTGGGTATGGATTGGACGTGTATAAAGTGTGTGGGTGTGTGTATATGTTGGACCGCTATAGTCGCCTTTTACGACAGGCAAGTCGTACCGTGGGACTATTCTATTCTCGGACCCACACGGGTGTAAGGAGTACGAGGCAGAAACGAAAGAAAACCTAGCAAAACAGGGAAGTAAAACGAAATCGTAACGTCCAAAAATTAAGTCCGAAGGAGAGCAAAGTCTGCATAAGAATCTGGGGCGCGAGCACTAGACATTGGGCTTAAGACGTTTACGCCGCCAGAAGGAAAACAGAGCGAGATCGGGAGCATTAGGATTTTGCCGACGTACATCTTCCGGTTCGGAAAGAGCATAAAATAATGTCTGCCTCTGTTGGGTAGTTCTCTGCCAAACAGGAACAGCAGGGGTGTAGGAGTTGTAGCACGAGATTGAGAAAGTGGTGGCGAGGATGGAGATAGTAGTGGTTGTCATAATTTATGGAACTCAGACCACGTTATGGAAGAAGATTGTTTGTTTTTAGCATTGGTGGTAAGAAAGTCAATGGTAGAAAAGGAAAAAGTATGAGATGTACAAGAATCAACCTTACGAAAACAAACACAAGCAGAGCACACTTCAATTACGTTAGCTAGAGGGACAGAAGCAGATAAAATTTCAACGACGTTAGATGAAGGACTAGAAGTATCACAATTAGGAAAGAGAACACTGTTGGCTGTAGGAATATCAACATAAAATAAAGGAGCAGCACCAGACAGAATTTCACCAACTTTACAAGAACAAACACCATCAGGATGAACTTCATCCACAATAGATAAGGAAGCAGAATCAGGTTGACCTTCGTCAACATTAGATAACAGGACATCAGCTAGGGTTTTACCAACCTTAGCTAAAAGAACAGAAGTAAGTATCATTTTGTCAGCATGAGAAAAATGAGTAAGAGTAGGTAACGCTTCATCAACGTCCGACAACAGAGTAGGAACAGACAAAACTTCAGCCACAATAGAAACCGATTCCTTGACAATAGTAGCTAAAGAAACAGGATATGATAAAACTTGGACAACGACAGCAGCAGGCATTAGCTACGGGCTCACTAACCTCAACATGACCCTCTCTATACGTATTAGAAATCATCGTCACTACAGCTACGGCTGTTATTGCAGGCACGACTGAAATTTCTTGAGTAGAAGCATTTAAGAAAGTGGGAACAAACTCTTGAGAAGCTATATTGACCGATGAAGAGTATGTGTTGATAGTAGTAGCAGGGTGACCTGGATGAGATACAGAAGAGGACGTAGAGTGAGAAGCAGAAGAATTCAGGCATATAGAGGTGAGGGCAGAATTGGAAGGATTATTCGAAGACCTATTAGTAGTAGGATGACAGTGAGGACAGTTGTGGCGAGTAACTCCCTTATGTCCACAACCATAGCAATGGAGTGCTTTAGGACGAGTACAACATGTCGAAACATGACCAGGTTTGTTGCAATTAAAGCAAATAACCTGACGAGTAGAAGCAGTACTAGGAAGAACAACAGTAGAACGTACGGAAGAATTATCTGATTTACTCGTAGGCATAGGAGAAATCTTAACAATTCGGTCTTGTGAAGCAAAAGTATTTTCCTCAATAGTAGCAAACTTATAAGCAAAATCCGAGGGTTCAAAATGGTGAATCAGTAAATTAGACAACGACTTCCAGTCAGAAAACCTATGCCGGTTACCACGATACCAAAGTAACGATTTAGCTTCGAACAAATCCGCTGCAGACTCATATAACTGCAGTTCTGACACATGTTGAGTTTGTCGGAGTTTTTCGACCCGTTTCAAAAAATCATGCACGGTAAGAGTGTTTGGGCTACAAGAAAATTTCAAATTGCACTCCCACACAGGAAGACTTTGGTGGGAAGCCGAAAAAGGAGTTATTTTGAATACGAACAACATAGAAATTGGTAGAAAGTAACTAAATAAAGGCTAACCGTAACTCGATGGAAGCCAAAAGAAAATTATTGCGAATGCAGGACATATACTTCATATACTTTAGGAACACCAATGGAAGCGAAACAACAAAATAGAAATTAGAATAGGGCGCCAGTGTTTTCAATCAACTAGTATTATTGACGAAAACACAAGTCCAATAATCTGATATGAGCTAACCAAGGATATTTAGCAATCACGGACCAGAATAAAATCAAAATTCAAGAAGATCGAACCCACACAAGAAATAAAGAAACCGATTCTCATATGAAGAACACCAAAGAACCGAAAGAAAAAGAAAAAATAAACAATAGGTCGAACGTAAAGGAAGAAGAAACAAGTAGCTTCAGGCCCAGAAATACGGGTAATTTAGGAACTTAGGCAAAAATTAACTAAAACAAACTCGGAGCAGAAATTAGTCAAAACCAAATCGAAGCAATCTTACATGTGATTTTCCAATGCTCCGCCTGAAGGTACTACATTGGTCAGGAAGCGAGTTTTTGTTTTACTTGGAAAATTTAGAATTTTGTCGAACCCTTGCTGTTCCAAGCAAGGTAGGGATCTTTAACGTGCGTGACAACACTCACACACGGGACCTCCATTTTACCTCTCATCCGAACGAGGGTGTATTTTTGTGAAAAATGCTCGCCTAACATTTTTCAAGCAGACCGTGTCGGATTCGTTGGGCGTAGTAGTCACACACATACCAACTACGCCACGGAGCCGCCTAAATCGAAGTAACCGTTAACTAAAACAAAATCGGGGCCAAAGTTACACGAAATGAAATCGAAGCAAAAGTTAATTAAGCCAACGTTACACAAAACAAAATCGGAGCCCCACGCTAGGGCGTCACAATTTATGCTACGTACTTAGACGTTGCCGGAAGAAACGTAAAGACCAGGCTAACTACCAAACGCGGAGAGTTGGGAGATTCACCTAAATACTCAAAAAAAACACATCGCTCACAATTATCTATTAACCATAAGAATAAATAAAGGATTCTGTACAAACAAGCAAAAAAAAAATGAATTAAGCGTTACTATTTCACAGCAAACAATTATGTGATACGAACAATTTAGTACTTTAGATACGAAGTGCGCATCTCGTATTTTACACAAAATAAAATTAATCAGTAGAAAATAAACATGTGAGAGCTTTTGTCAAGCGTTTTTAAAATTGCACATAATACCTTTTGTAAAATAAACTAATCAGTAGAAAAAATAAGCGTGTGGGAACTTTTGTCAAACATTTTTAACAATGGTACATCACACCTGTAGAGCGATAATATCGATTCGCAGCAACAAACAATAGTCCTACAGTGTCACGTTCCTTATCACGTAACTACACCAAACGCTGATAAGGAATATTCCCTTGATATACAAAAAAGAAAACAAGTTGTATACCTGTATGTGTCGGGATACTTAGCTTACAAGCCATCGGGAGTAAATCAGTACTGCATCGCCACGGTCGTCGGGATCTATTTACCTTGTTACCATAACAGCACTAGCGATCTACAGGCAACGGCAGTTGGGCCTACATAAAAAAGAACCGATTTGGCATCCAACTAAGAGACGCAAGATTCCTCCTACTTGTCGAATCAAAAAACGTGCATCGCTCTTGAAGTACTGGGATGAGTAATGTAGAAAATATTTCAACGCACAAGCTGAAGACTCAAATTAAAAATTGGTTCAAATAACACGAGTTCGAACAAGAGAAAGCAATTATACGTTATCGGAATGTTTAACAAATTAACGGATACCCAAAACAAGGTATTGACTATTTAATTTATCGAATAAATTTTCGTTTTAAAAGCAAAATGGATTTGAGTGAAAATTATATTAAAGCGGGCTTATTCTGAACAGATACACTATATAAGGTATTGTTGGAGAATTTGAGAATAGAAATGGAATTTATTCGAGCGGGTAAAGACTTAACCAGGGAAAAAAAGGGTATTTAATTTATGATGAAAAATAAACGTAACAACTTAAAGACGAACTTATCCTCATTATGTGCACAAAATAAGACTTGGTTTGGAAGAGAACATTATATATAATTAGGTATTGTGGTTTTCAGGTATCACTGGCGCCTAGTTTTATGAACAACCAATCCATAAATTACCTTGCCTCCGTCTAAACTCGCATTGTATACTCTTTTTACCATAACCTCATTTTCGTTTGTTTATACTATGAGCATTCGATAACTCTACATCATGTCACTAATGTCCTTTATTCTGCTCTGATTTGAAACTAATAAAAGACTATTTATGAAATATACCCTCCTAACCTTCACCGTAGTATCCCGGGGATAGGCGCATTATATGGTTTGTAGTATACACATAACTTTTTAATACTGAACTAGTACTCAACACATTTAACCTATACTGAATGTTGCTACGTACATCGACGTAGTCTAACATAAAAAAAACAAAAGTATGACCGGGCTCGATCGGCGAGTAGGCGGGGTATTACACATACAAAAGAAAATATCTAAAGGAAAGCCTGAAATAAAGAAAAGAAATTAACACGATTTAGTACTAATTATAATTATTCTAAATAACTTTCTGGCTAGACATAGCAGCGTAGTATACCAAAAGAAAAAACAAGAAACAAAATGAATAACCAAAATATACATACATCAAGGGCAACAAAAAAAATTACTTCGTAACACGGCGAGCTGTAGTTTCTAGGTCCCTCTCCAAATGAACTACACAAAGAAAAATTACCCAATTACAGCTCTAAAAACCACAGCCCTACAGTATCAGTGTAAATACCGACTTCAGTACATAACATTGTCGTAATAAATACAATATTATTGACAAACATCATCTTTCCTAAAGGTAATCATTTTAAACCATCTACACATAAATAAGTAGCATAAAAAGTTTTTTCAGTTATTTAAAATAAATAGTACTGCGGTCATAGCAGTGCAATAAATAGCAAAATAGTTCCATAATTTTCGGATATGCGGATTAATTTTGAGAATGCCTGAGCTTAAAATATAATGTCCAAATAGATATGGTTTCAACGTAAACAAGGAAGAAACACTCACCAGCATGTGCAAGGTGTAGGCTAGTCACACCGTCTCCAAGGACAGCGTGAATCGGATGTTCTCGGGATCACGGCATGCGCGGGTCCTCCCGTGTTGTCGTTCGGGTGTGCAGCGTTCGCCGCACACTCGAACGATAACACGGGAGCATGTAGGCTTGGCTTGATTATTTGTTTAATAATATAAGCAGAGTATAATTATAAGTTTCATAAATATATAAAAATAAAAGTGAAATCGTTAAATTTGAATGAGTTTAATAGTTTGAAGCAATTCGGAAATCTTCGGAAGTCTTCATGGTTGCTTGTGGAACCAAAACAAACTTAAACACTTATTGAACGAATGTCATCATCATTAGGTCTTCAGTTCTGGAACTGGTTAGACGCGTGCCATCATTGTTTCCTATTCTGAACGAATGTATATACAGTTAAATGCGGCGTGGAAGTCTTCGGTAGCTTTCGGAGCTCTTCGGAAAACTTCGGAATTCGCTTATGAGGCCCAGTGAAAACTTGAACAACGATAGTTAGAGAATATTTTCAGTTTGAAGAGGCCCAGACGTCTTCGGCGGTCTTCGGGACTTTTCGGAAGGGTTCGTGTTGTACTTGTGGCACAACTTTAAGTTACGACGAATTATGATATGAAATTACAAACTACTTATTTACAATATATACAAGTATAGAGGGTTCAGAAGTCTTCGGTCGTCTTCGAAAGGCTTCGGAATTTATTTGTGCGGCCCAGTAAGAACTTGAACAGTGAGGGTTAGGAAATATGTACAGTTTGAAGAGGTCCAGACATCTTCGGTGGTCTTCGGATCTCTTCGGAAGGCTTCGTGTTTTAAGTGTGGATCGACGTTACGTTACAAAGAAGTATGATGTGAAATTATAACTACTAATTTACAATATATACAAGTATAGAGGGTTCACAAGGTCTTCGGTTGTCTTCTAAACTCTTCGGACGGCTTGGTGGTCGTGGCGCCTTAAGTGTATGTGTATCTATCTCTGTACAAAATTTCAACCATTTTTTATTTCCGAAACTGGAGAAATTGGACCCGACGCTATAATACAAAAAAGTAACGGACGCCACTGTATATGTTTGCAAGAGATCGGTGTTGTTTTTTGGCTTTAGTGTATGTGTATCTATCTCTGTACAAAATTTGAACCAATTTTTATTTCCCAAAATGGAGAAATTGGACCCGACGCTATAAGGCAAACACGTTGCCGTTGAACTCTACGGGGTTGTCGTTCTGGAGGTAGAGTTGACAGACGTAATCACAATAACGACTTGTCGGTGAAGTATGGAACGGAGCTTAACGTTAACTATGGATTGATGAATTAGAATGACGTGCCCTGAGTACAGCGTCAGACAGCGTCACCTATGGGGAGCACTGCAATGTGATTGCTTAGGCTATGGTGAGCACTAACGAATACCTTTCGGAGAATTTGAAATTTTATTTATACACTTCCATTTCCTATTCTTCCTGTGTTGAAAAACGTTAATGATGTTTTTAACCAATGGAATTGTGTATTTCGAGTTTTGAATGTAAAAGACTCTCCAAATTTAGTTTGTCCGATGAAAGTAGATTTTTGGGTAGCACAGAAAATGAGTTGGAATTTCTCGCGTTTCTTACTTTGTTCCAGCTTGTGTACTTTGTTATAGTCAACTACAATTCTGTCAGTCTGTTCTGTGCTCAGCTTGCATGCGGTGATATAGTCAGCACTCGTCAGAACAAGGGACGGCAATCCATCGTGGCTTTAGGGCCACCGGAGGAAGAAGCTGCAATAATTACGAAAAAGATTAATTTATTTATGCCGCAAAGTACAGGTTTGTAAAACCATCATTACCTACCACGCTGTATTGCGTGCGCGAAATTTCCACTAAGAAAACGGAAACAACAAAAATATAACGAATGTTTTCGTCGTGTATAAGGAAGAGAAAATGAATATTAATTTGTTTAACTAAACAACCAGAGCTCCAAGTAATATTGGTGTTATCAAAACGTGATTAGCAAACTTGAAAACACGGTTTTATCGGATAGTTCAATACGTTATTTCTAAGAGTTTTAGATTGAAACAATAGAGAAAGTAATTACACGCTATCGCAATGTATAACGAGTTCACGAATACCTAAAACAGGGTATTGACTATTTAATTTATAGAATAAGCTTTTCGAATTTGCACCAAATTGGTTTAAATGAAAATCGTTAGGAAGCGTACTTATTATAAAACGGTAAGATATATAGGATCTGAATAAATGAATAATGAAGTACAGGGTAGGTTTTAATTTAGTCGTAAAATAAACGTATCAATGTACTGAACGTACAAAACCAAATACTGAACTTATTGAACTGCTACTAAACTTCCTAAATCCATACAGAACTGCTACCGAATATCCTAACCAGTACTGAACTTATACCGAACCCAACAAACGTGCAAATTTAAAATTTATTTTTATTTCAAAAAGAACCATTATAAAATAAACACAAAGTAAACAAGCACGAATAAGTTATATTGATACTACATTGTTTCTTATTTGGTACCCGAGCTGTGTCAAGTTGGATGCACCTGTATATAGAACTCAAAAAGTTTATACTAAACGTTAATACCTCGTTAGTACCGAAAAAGTACAAAAGTTATATACAATTTAAAGGAGCCATCCAACTTGATGTGGAACTACTTGAACGGATTGGAATTTTTAAAAACTGCTTTTAATACCATTCGTTAGAACCCACAAAATCTAAAAGTTCATCGTTAGTACCCAAAAATTACAAAAGTTATAAACAAGTCAAGTTGGCTGGCCGATTTAAATTGTTTAAACTTCTGTAATTTTTTGGTTCTATGAATTTTTGAATTTTGTGGGTACTAACAATATACCTACAGTGGGCGAAGATAATTTTTAAAAATTGCAAACCGTCTATCTATTTTGACGTCAAGTCAATTATTTATAATTTTTGGGTACTAACAGCGATATCTTATAATTCGATGTGCACCAAGATGTACCTTAACAAAGTACTAACGATTGGCGAGTCACGAGGTGGGTACTTTTTGAATTCTTGATATGGGTCCATTCAACTTGTCGCACTAGCTGGCGTTTCAGTCGAAAGTAGAGTGCTCGGGTTATTTATATATTGTTTCGATTTTTAGTTTGTTATTTCTTCGCAGGGTAAACGAATCGTTGCCATTTAAAAACACTGGTCCATAAAATATGAATTTGCTTTCAACAAAATGGACATCAGGTGTCTTAGGCCATGGATGCTTTTTCAGACCATATTCTAGAAACTTTACGTGGCACCGTTCGTTTAGAGCAGGAGTGTCAAACTCAAAAGCTAACTTGGGCCAAATAAACAATGCTTAACTTTAGGTGGGCCGCAAAAAAATCAATGTTCATAGAAACACATATTTTTATTTTGAATAGTACATTGTAATAAACATATATAAAGTTAAATTATTGTTTACATCCTGATACTTGACATCTCATCTCTACTACTATCTTTCCTATTTTGGGAGAAATTTTATTGGCCGAGACTACTTTCAAAATTGATCCAACGTGAGCGTTATTAATACAGTTTCGGACAGGAAATTTATTTCCATTCAGAAATAATTTCATATGCGAATTTTTGAGTATTTTCAAACCTTGCCGATAAATATTTGTAAAATTCAAGCACACCCACTTCAATAAATTTTGCCCTCAAATTTGAGTCGCACTGAATCTCAATCACTTCCATTTGCATATTACGGGGTACTGAGTCTATATTTATTGAGAAAATCGAAGAAAACAAATAAAATTTGACTTCCAAAGAATTAAAATCTTTAAGCACACCCACTTCAATAAATTTTGCCCTCAAATTTGAGTCGCACTGAATCTCAATCACTTCCATTTGCATATTACGGGGTACTGAGTCTATATTTATTGAGAAAATCGAAGAAAACAAACAAAATTTTACTTCCAAAGAATTAAAATCTTTAAACCTTGTTTCAAATTGTGTTCTAGGATTTGAAATTTTTCTGCGTATTTTTGATACGATGCAGTATCATCTAAACGAGATTTGTTCTTGTTGCATGTTGGAAAGTGCGTTAAATCTTCATTTTTCAGTTGCCTTTCCCAAAGAAATAGTTTACATTTGAATGCTTTAATTATGTCAAGCATATTCGTAATGATTTGATCCTTGCCTTGTAACGATAAATTTAAATCGGATAAGTGTTTGTTTGGTTATATTAACCATAAAAGATAAATCTTGCAACCATATTTGATTGGAGAACAAGTTTGTATCTTGATTTTTAGTTTGTAAAAACTTACATATTTCTTCTTTCAAATCCCAGAAATATTTGAGAACCTTGGAGCAAGATAACCAACGTGCCTCGCTATAGTAGGATATACCTGAATATGTACTATCTAATTCACTTAAGATGATGAATTTTTGAACCGTGAATTTCACTAAGTTTTTATTGTAGTAATGCTGCGAAGCCGTTGTTTTTTCCGGTCATGGAAGGAGCGCCATCTGTAGTTACAGAATTTAATTTTGACAGAGATAGATTGTAGTTTTGCAGAAGTTCAAAAACACTATTAAATATATCGTGTCCTGTAGTAGTACCATGCATCGGTATTAGCTCCAATAATTCCTCAAAAATGGTTAAATCCTTGTAGAAAGACACAGCTAATTGAGCTATGTCACCAATGTCCGTACCCTCATCACAGGCGATGGAAAAACTTTCAAAACTAGATGATTTTGCTTTGATCTGATCACTTAAATTGTCGCTAAGTCGGTAATTCTTTTAGCAACTGTATTTCGAGACAAAGAAATTGTTTGAAAAGCCTTCGAATAGTCAGGACAAACAATTTCTGCAGCTTTAATTAGACATTTCTTGATGAAATCACCTTCAGTAAATGACTTCGAGTGTTTAGCTATCAACTCGGACAAGACATAACGTACATGTACCGCCTTTTCATTTTCTTGCAATACATTAATGGTACTATTGCAAATCAAACATATTATTTTACCATTTACTTCACTTCACTGCTTCAGTTTTACCATAACATATGACTTAATAAACGTCTCCATGACATAACTCACAATTAGGTAGCGCTCTGGCATGTTGACAGCGATTCGTTGCTTAAGCCTTACCATAACATATAATTTAACACTTTTCCTTTTTTGGAGGGGATAACAAGGTAATATTTCTTTTCCTTATAAATGGGAATCATGTAATAAACTTGTTGGAGTTCTTTAACAACCATCAGGTAGCTAATATCTATGTAGAGCCAGGTAGATAGGAAAGAGATAGAAGAGTATAGGAAGACCTAGAACAAGCTATATTAGTCAAATTATTATCAATAAGCGTAATATAAATTAAGCAATAATCATAACCACTTGTAACATAACGTATGTATAATTACGTCTTATTAGGTTAGGTGTATCAGCTTGTAACATGTTTAATTTGATCAGTATTTATTCGCATTGAATTACGAGGATAATGCGCTAAGCGTGCCTTATTCTTTATTAATGGTCCATATAGTACCTAATGGAACGCTTCGTTTTAATAATTTTCTTGTAGTAAAATATCTGTGTCACATAAAGTTATTTTGATTAGCATCTCTAGCAATCCTGTCGCTTTCGTATTTCCCCACCTTTAACCGCGAGTCTTTAATATCATCGCTATCATTCGTTCGAGTTTGGTTCGTGAGTCGCACCCTAGCTATCAATTCATCAATATGTATTCGAGACTAGAGGCCTGCGACCTTCGATTGAATTATTTGTGTGAGCGGGTCAAGTCATGGTGGACTTGAATAGATTTCAATAACTTCTACTAACGCGCGCCTACGAAAAACATTAGAGAAGTACAAGTGAAGATTTTCTTTTGCAAGTTATATGGTTCGGTACAAGGTTTGGAGATTACAGACATGTGGTCGTAACTGCTGTTACCCCAGGAAATAGTTTTTGGTGTTGCATGGAGCGGATGAAATTTCTGTTCGGATTTGTCTAGGAAAATCAGATGCAGTTTGGTTCGTTATTAAATTTAAGAAATTTTTTACATGTGATTAGAATGTCGTTAGTCTCTGACAAACAGACGGTCATAGATAAAAAGCACGAAAGTTGCTATCATGTTTATGAACATATGATCTGTTTCATTTTCAATTATTGTTGAACTGGTTTTACAAACCGTAGAAAGAAATTTTTGTCAGGTTAGGTTTATATAATTGTAAACTTTGTTCCTTTTGAACTTCAGATAAATTTCAAGGTATATTTTCGACGTTATACTTTTTTGTGATGTAGCAAGATTTGACAGATGTTTGCCGTGAAAGCAGATATTTCGAGCAGCTTTCCTAAAATTCAAATTAAACATTCTTCAATCTTGAAGTTAGCTTTTATTCACAGATAAAGTATAAAAACTAAGTATAAAAATTTAAATACACGCTGCGTACTAATTATGAAACTGTAATCTACCTGATAAGATCTGCCCAGGATAGAAAGGATAGTTCAATGCATTGTGTTTACGAATTATTTTGATCAAATATTTAAAACAAGCATATGTTTAGAGAGCAGTCTTTTGCTTTAAAAAGACAAAATTTTGATTTTGTTATAAACATTATTGTTGAGAATTTTTTACCTGTTAAAAAGTTATGAAATTTTAAGAGAAAGTTTTTCACTTCAGTAAACAATTAGCTAAACTTTGAGACTTTTATTTTGGTCAAATGCGATCAAATCTGATAACATTAAGGTAGAATTTTTGGGTAATAATTTTGTGCCAATATCATATTGGATATACATTTTTTATTTTTGATACTTTTATAGGACACAAATGGTGTTCGACATTTTTATTTATTAAATCTTTGTAATTTCTTACAGGAGCTGCGTCTTATTTTTATAAGATAGGTTTTTGTTAACGAAGGCGATCGTTTTATCTTTGGGTTTCCACGTCCGCCCTTAGAATTGTGCTTTGCTCTTATCGTGATTATCTCAGGACTTGGTGGCGCCTATTTAACTTAGTTTAGCTTTGGTTTGCAAACAAAATTCGACTTACCCTCTCCCCCTTTTTTTATTGCTCTACCCAGGAATAGACCCCTAGCTATGTCGCAAGATTTTTGTGCACTGGCGCCCATTTAGAAAATTAAGTTTCCCTGGCGCCCATCAAACAACAACAAAAATTCGTTTCACTGACTAAAAATTAGTTTCACTGACGCCTGAAACGTGGGCTCTACACAAAAATTAGTTTCAAGCTGATACGGAGCAGTTTGCGGGTTGATAGCTTAGTGTGAAACGGATTCCATTTCAACCAATTAGAATTTTAGATTTTCGCGCGTACAATTTAAAATGATCCGTATAGTTTATAAATAAAGTATATTATAATTTTATATGCTGGTGTCGTTTCTAATTCACATTTCTATTTTATTTTTACTTTGCGTCGGATATATTGACTGGACCGCAAGAACGTTCATTTCTGTCCGCATGTGACTTGCGGGCCGCGAGTTTGACACCCCTGGTTTAGAGTATCCGTTATTCTGTTAGTATGTCACCCACTATCATAAATCACTGCATAGTAATTCTTGGGAGACAATGAAATGTTCGTATTGTAAATCATCGATTTAAATAATTATTGTCTTCCAAGTTGTCTTCATCAGGTGCATATTTGATATCTTCACTTAGAGAACCTGCCTCTTTAGATTCAGATTCTATTTTTTTATGTGATAATTTTAATTAGTGCTTTGTTCTCTTCCTTAAATTAGATTTAAGTTTCTTGTTTTTTTTTGCCATCATTGTTTACGGATCCCATTACACGAATCAGTCTATCAGTACTTAAACGAGTTATTGTCTGTGATAAGTCAACAAAGAGCACTTTTTCTTAGTCATTTCTTTCCTTCTGCATGCAATTTTGACATGTCGGTTTGTTTCCGTTAATGAGGAGGAAATGTTGGATGTAAAATCTGTTAAAAGAAAATCATGCTCTTGTAAAATGTGTATGATTTTTATATCATCTTCCGTCAATTCGTCCAATCCACCTATTCCTAACCAACAATATAATGCAACATTTAGTACATTTTTAATTTGTTTCGCTATATTTTGTTCAATATTTTCGTTTCCGCAACTTTCCGATGAACTATTAATTTCATCGGTTTGATTCTTCTTTATGTTTTCTTTCTGACTTTTATCTTTGTTTTCATTTTGATTTTGTTATAAAATAAACATCGCTGACATGAAAACGTACATTAATATTTTTTTTTTAACTTACTAATAAGTTTTGGGACTTATATTTATCCAATCCGTTGAAGAAGGAACAAGTCCTAACGCAGCTACATCTGATAAAACATCATTTTTAGCATTGTCTCTACTGTAATCGCTATTTCAGCTAGTGCTGGCAAATTGTTGCTTGTTTCGGTAGAAACATTGCTATTCGCGAGTCGACGGACTTTTGTCTCGGAAAAATATGGGTCATCTAAAAGAACTGAATACTTAAATATCAAAGTTTAAAATATATGACAGATATGGACCGGTGTGAAGTTAGCAACACAAATGCATCCAAACATTAAAAACCAGTACACAAAATGTGGCTATTATATATCATTAATATGTGGATAAAAGGTCAGCCACACTTTTTAAATTATGCAAAAACCAATCCTAGCAAATTGTATCCCTCTTACGAAACGATGTCTGCTAAATTTGTTTGACCGAATACGCATCAAGTCAGCACCCTTCAATGCAATCGGGATATGAGGTGTTTGTTTATGGCGGATCAGGATTTGACACAGTTGAGAAGGGTTGCGGCTGTGGATTCTATGTAGACCCGGGAGTTTCCGCGGATCACGAGTCGGCTTATGCGAAGGTGGATATGGGTATGTTTAAATCCAGGTGAGGGTTGATTAATTTATTCCAAAGGATGGAAAAAACGTGTTCCTTGGGAACAGCCTTGCGTTAAATGTTTAGAGGTAGAATAGAAGTTTGGGAAAAGGATTGCAGTTTGAGAGGTCAGGCAGGATTATGTAATACAAAAAACGTTAGAGGGGAAATTGGCTGTTCGGGGTTGATTTGGAAGGTTTGACCACTAAAGTTGATCAAATGCTGAGTGAATATCAAGGAAAAATGATATTGCGTATTTATAGGGAGAGAATTGGATGGTTGTGATCAGTGAGCGTATGGTTCGTTTAGCAGTGTGGCCTGGGTGGAATCCATGCTGGTTGGGTGAAAGGAGGGAATATTGGTCATCTTTAAATTTGATTACATGTTCAAGTAGTTTTCCTAGGGAAGGTAGGACGACGATTGGTCTATAGGATTTAGGGTTATCTGCGGGTTTGCCACGGTTTTGGATGTGACTATGTTTGCGGATTTTAGAGGAATAGGAAAACGAAACGAAAAAACCAGAACGTCTTCTGATTTGTCGCCCCCTGAACTTTCTCTAGGCTTTAACACCATTCTAGTTTTTCAACAACTAGTTTCCTATCTGCTAGCCCTTTGTGTTCCGTCTCGATAGGGTCAAATAGCTTTGCGCTTTCTACGTCCTTGCCGAATACGCTGCGGTCGTTCTCGCTCAATTCGAATCTTCGCAGGTAGGCTGTCAAAACTTCGTGCCTCGTTACTATGCACCATCTT
Organism: Platerodrilus igneus; assembly: GCA_036346225.1. Lineage (NCBI taxonomy): Eukaryota > Metazoa > Arthropoda > Insecta > Coleoptera > Lycidae > Platerodrilus > Platerodrilus igneus. Next base: position 9,338,807 of record JARFIW010000266.1, on the reverse strand, counting down.
ATGATCCTAGTTCACTTCCATCTTGTCTCTTACTTCTATGCTCTGTATAAATTTGTGTCAACCTGTCCGTGGCAGCGTGGTTCCACTTCTCTTCTCACTGTCGGTTTAATTTTTCTTGCAGCTTTTTCATAATCAAGGACCTAGGTATCGACGAGTACAATATTTGAGAAGCGCCTGTTGCGGCCTCTTTTGCATATTCGTCAGCTCTGTCATTTCCTCGATTGGCGTCATGCGACCTGACCCAGTGAAACTTCAAATCCCGAATCGCAAGTGCCGTACGTCATGTTTGATTTGCTATCGCTGCTGATAGAGTACCCAATTGTATCCGACTGGTCAATAACGCACTCTACCGCTTTTCTTATAGCTATCAACTCGCACTGGATGATGGCGTTCCAGTCCGCAATTTTACTTGGAAATTGGAACACTTTCCTTTCCTCTTTTTACACATCGAAAGTCGCCCTTGCCCTATCGCCTATTCGCGAGCCACGTATGTAAATCCGAATCTCCGCCGCGTTTTCATCGCCTTCGACAAACTCCATGCCGCTTGTTAACAATTCCGAAACAACGATTTTTCTCTCAACCTTCCTAGTTCCAAGGCCAAAACTTTCGGCCACTTGCTGCCCTTTTCCTGTATTTACAAATTTCCTATCTCTAGTCTCCCTGAAGGCGAATTCGATTGGGAGAATCCTACTAATCACCAAGACCACCTTCGGGGAAGTGGTCATGTACGTCCTCGCCACCTTGACCTCGGTAATGCGGCGAACACTCGCCAATTGCCGGATTTTCCTGACCTTGCAACTATCCGCCCAAACAGATACCGCATACAACATCGTCGGCTTTATTTCTTCCGCGTATATTGTGATAAAGGATTTGCTACTGAATCCCCAGTTTATCTTCACATCCTTCTGCACTCTATTAGATATTTCGCTGCACTTGTCCTTGACATACTTCACGCGCGCTTTCCAATTTAATTTATTGTCTATTTTGTGACACTGAAGTATGTGATGGCTTTCTTGAACGGGATCTTCTCTCCTCCTAGATCTAGCCTAGGGGACGCTGTCCCGGTTTTGTTCCGAAATAAAGCGTCTCCGACTTGGATGTGTTGAATTTCATCTTGATCTTCTCTGACCATTCATATAATGCTCAACGTTTCGTTCGACTTTGTACGCATATCCATCTGTAATCTCGATCTGATGATCAACGTTATATTGTCTGCAAACCCAACGAGGGTGGATCTTTCGGGCAATCTGACCCTGGAGATGTTCTTTATATTATTTGGTTTCACTTGCTGATGTCTACATGTAGCTTTGATTTCTCTATACTTCGATATGGTCTGCGAATGTATTGTATTAGTAAGGTGTTGTAATTTGTCATTAATTATTACCCGCCTTCGGTCGGAACTTCTAAATATAATGATAAAGTCCTAGACCCGACAGTTGTCAATTTTATATCATTCATCCACGACAAACGTTTCATTTCTTCCTATATCCTAAACCGAAGACATCCGAATTTTTACACCCAATTTTATACCATTTAAATAATAGACAAAACATTTGTAAGTTGTGTTCATGTTCCAAACATCGACGAGTTATAACCAAGTTTATGTGGTCCCGACTACGTACAGGGATTGCTGATGTATTAATAATGTTGAAGCTGCAAAAGTTTACGGCGTCATGTTTTTACAATCGTAACACAGGATTCTCTACTGGTTTGGTGAGTTGTAAGTAATCGGATTGCACTGAATATTTTCCTAAGCTATGTTATTACAACAAGTTGCTCTCGTTTCCTCAATTCGCATTCTAGCAATTTACTACAAATAATGAAATTGCATGGTACGTTTGAACAGTTTTATTTTTCTATTGTTTATAATAGTGCATGGAACATTTCTATGCAATTATTCAATTTTTTTTTCTTATACAGCGTTACAAACACATGTTTCATTAATATACATAGTATAATTTCATGTAAACGAGGTAATAACTGTAAGCACTGCTCTACTTTGCAAACAACCTGAGAGTATACTTTAAAGGTATTTATATCTCGCTCTTCAGTATGAAGCGAATGTAAACCTCTCAATAACGACAGGATTTTCCCCTCGTAGCTTTGAATTTTTAAATGTATTCCACATTCCTGTCATTTCACCCTCCAGACACGGCACTAGCATACTATTTTCTTGCATAAATTATTCTGTCGTCGATGTGTATGAGCGAAGTTGTAATTTTATAAGGTTTGTGCTCGGGTTATGCATATTTGATTATCAATTACTTCTATAGCAGGATTTTTCGAAGAGTTTTTAGCTTTGTAATATGAAAATATTAGCTATTTATTGAAGAGAAGTCAAAATTTTTTAAAGAGGTTTGTTTCTTGACAAGGTATCTATAATTTCCGTGAATTGATACGGTTCCTAGAATTTCATATTTTGAGACACTCTTAGTGATCTGTTTCTTTACCTACATCTTAATCTAGACTTATATACTTGAGCATTTGCCTTTATCTACATACTTTACCTTCTTTCTTGCTCTCTATTACAGTTCTAGCTATTTCTTTATGCCTCAAAATATGCCCTGCTATCCTGTCACGCTTTCTTTTAATTACACTTGTGATACGTTACGCGTGAAATTGATGTTAATGACCTTTGAAATTTAAATTTAAATGCACCAGACTAGCTTACAGTGGTCAGGGGTGCGTTCTATGAAAACAACTGCAAAGCTTTTAGGGGTATACATACTGTAACAGTGTCACCTACCTGGAAAGGTCTGTGAGCTTTCAGTCCAATAAAATGCTGAGCTGGATTTGTCTTATCTCGCTAGATGATGGATGGTGTCTACAAGATGACTGAAGGGTTATTTCTTATCTCGACAGGTTGATGGAATCCTGTGTACACTTTCTTTCTTCTACTAATTTAAACTAAGCATAAATAAAAAACGGAAAGACTTTCACCTAACCTATATTAGCAAATATGAAAATCATAGTTGTTTAATAATTACAACTAACACAAATAAACTAAGCTCACCCTAATTGACCAAATTGCGTATATCTAACAGAAAAGAAACTTCTTATATTTATTCCAGTTTAATTGTCCAACAAATTTAACCGGTATATGTAAATTTTTACGGTTACAATTGTGGTGTTTATTTTTAGTATATTACGCTGTTTCTGAGCGTGCACCAACGTAAAAATCTGGATACTAATAAATTATGTGTGAATAATGGAACATGCGTTAACAGAATATGAAGCAGGTAGAAAGTTGAAATTACATCACTTACAGCTTTTGGTTCGGGTACAAGGTACAACCAACATTTTCAGAGCAGGGCAAACATGGGTGTCAGTAATATATAATCCAACTTCTAGTGCTGGAAAATATTCACTACAGAAAACTTTCGCACTATAACGGCACTTGAATCTGCGAGTTCTTTTGGGTTTGCGGCTTGTTTCTACAAACTCACTTTCAATTACTGATGAACCGATTCATCCGCTTGATGATCGTGCTTGTCACTCGACTCAAGTTAAAAGCTTATCTTCAATGATTTGGATGAATCGGAATGAATGAAATTGCCCCATTATACGATGGCGGAATTTCTAAGCTATATTATTTTAGGAAATTCCCAATTTCACCTATTCACACGGTTTGTACGAGTGGTTGAAGCCAAGGGTTTCACGGTGCATGGGAATATTATGTACTTCCACAGTTGTTATTTGATATTGACAACTGCGTCGTCGGGTATGTCCGATTTTATATATAATTCATGTCCTAATTTAATATTATGATGAAATAGTCATGTTAATATATTGTAAATCACTCAACTTCTATAAAATTGTACGGGTATTTTCTTACTAAAGCTGTTCGGTCTCTTTGTCGCACGTTGCGTGGTTAATTTAAGTTACTTCAAATTCGTAGTTGTAAATCTAATTGTAAAACTGTCATCTCTTGTTCCCTTATATCCTGCCATAAAAATTCCCTGTGCATGTGTGAATAAGTTTGGACAGAGTAGTGAACAAACACTTTCTTATGGATATCGAAGCAGAACGGTCGTCGGTTTCTTTGTTCGGTACCGTAAGTTAGTCAAGTGCCGCAGACTTTAGTTGTTAAACCCCCTAAAAAACACAGTGCAAGTGTAACGTAACATAGACTTAATTCGCATACAGTCCACTTGGTTGAAGGAAGAGGAACTGCAGCTTAGAATAACAAAACACCGCGGAGCTAAGTCGATGTATAAATTTATAAGACCCCGCGCGTAAACAAAAGCTAATGAACTAACTAAAATTGATAAATACTTTTCCTACATATAAATGTATGCCTAATTAATGCGCGAGAGATACTTATATACTTCTAAAGCTTTTCTAATATCCTATCGTAACTAACTTTATTTGTCTTCCCAATTTCAACCAAACTTCTTTTTTTGCTTAATGTCTGTTTTGCAGCTATTTAGTGATATACTTTAAACATAATCCATTTTATAACAGCTACAGGTATTCCAGATTCTAGTATGGCGTTTTGGACCTTAAAGGCTTTCCTTCCTTGGGTTGTTTTATATTTTACACCCTTTTTTACTTCTGCTGTCATTTCTAATCCAACTTTACTTCTTCTCTTTTTTAGACGATTTTTACTATCATTTTTTACTTCTGTCCCGTTTGCTACGTCTCATTTTGTTTTAGTTTTGTAAACTTTCATGACTAAAATATTTATCTAAAATTTCTGTTTAGCTATTTTTACTTATATAACTATATCATCTTCATATGCGTTTCCGCTGCATTACTCCATACCACAGGTGCGTGAATATCGATTTCTGATAATCACTATACGAAGCCTTGGTGTAATTGAAACGTTGTTTACGTCTAGAGATGCACGCGGGAGTGCAGGACGCATGACAGACTGTTGGTCCGCCCCACGTTGCGTACTTCATTGCCTGTCCCATTCCGATTCTCGTCCCGCAGTGAGAGTGCCCCGCGGTACATGACCGGCAGTTCTGCATGGTTACTTTAGTTAATTCATTTACTACAAAATCTATACCTGTTTCACCTACACCGATCCAAAAGAGAGAAAATTAAAACTCACACTTTAGAGAAAGTTGAATTTTAATTTTGAATATTTTTTGTTTTTCTTAAATTTTGTTTTTTACTAGTTTTGCTTTGCCATAATACGAGGCTTGCAAATATGAATCTATTAAAACCAAAATTGAAAAACAACTTTACCTTAGTTAATTTAGTTCATATGGTTGGCTGAAGACGTGTTTAAAATCGCTTCACACTGACGGACATTTTTATTTCACAGTTATTTCACTTTCTACAAAGGGTATTTTTACCGTACAGTGTGATATGCCACTTGTTTTATTTTTTGAGTTTTCCGTTTTCCGGTTTACACCTTGAATAGGCACAGGCGATTCGTACGTGCTATATGTAGAGGGGTATTACGAATGACAAATTGACTAATAATAAATCACATTTGAGCAAAAAACTATAGTATGAGAATTAACTCGGTAAAGACAAAGATAATGACAAGTGAGTTACAGCCTAGTTCTAAACCAAAATTAAAAATAGGTAATATCGAGTTAGAGGAGGTAGATGAATTTTGCTATTTAGGTAGTATAATTACAAAGGATGGACGTAGCAGAAGGGATATAGTAGCTAGAATAGCTCAAGCTAGAAAAATGTTTTTAAAAAAGAAAAACTTACTAATAGCTAATAGTATTAGTTTAGATAATAGAAAAAGTTTCTTAAAGTCGTACGTATGGAGCGTTCTACTATACGGTAGTGAGACTTGGACAATTAAAGAAGTAGATAAGAAAAGATAGAAGCTTTTGAAACTTGGTGTTATAGGAGAATGTTAAAGATTAGTTGGACAGATAGAGTAACAAACGAGGAAGTTTATAGAAGGATAGGTGAGGATCCCTGTATGTGGAAACAATTGAAGGTCAGGAGAGATAGAATGATAGGGCACCAGTTAAGACATGAGGGACTATTTAGTAAAGTCTTAGATTATAGACTACCAAATAAAAATAGAGTAGGAAGGCCTAGACAAAGCTATATTAGTCAAATTATTAGAGATTTAGGTTGTGAAGGGTATGTAGACCTTTTTAGACTAGCTCAGAATAGAAAAGAATTTAGAGCTGCGTCAAACCGCCTTTAAGTAAGTTCAAAAACAAAACCAAAAAAAAATAAAAATCAGTTAACTAAATGTCACCAGGACATAACTCACAATTAGTTAGCGGTCTGGCATGTTGGTAGCGTTTCGTTGCTTAAGCCTTACCATAACATATAATTTAATAAACGTCACCATGACATAACTCACAATTAGGTAGCGGTCTGGCATGTGGGTAGCGTTTCGTTGCTTTAGCCTTACCATAACATATAATTTAATAAACGTCACCAGGACACAACTCACAATTAGGTAGCGGTCTGGCATGTTGGTAGCGTTTCGTTGCTTAAGCCTTACCATAACATATAATTTAATAAACGTCACCATGACATAACTCACAATTAGGTAGCGGTCTGGCATGTTGGTAGCGATTCGTTGCTTAAGCCTTACCATAACATATAATTTAATAAACGTCACCATGACATAACTCACAATTAGGTAGCGGTCTGGCATGTGGGTAGCGTTTCGTTGCTTAAGCCTTACCATAACATATAATTTAATAAACGTCACCAGGACACAACTCACAATTAGGTAGCGGTCTGGCATGTTGGTAGCGTTTCGTTGCTTAAGCCTTACCATAACATATAATTTAATAAACGTCACCATGACATAACTCACAATTAGGTAGCGGTCTGGCATGTTGGCAGCGATTCGTTGCTTAAGTCTTACCATAACATATTATTTAACACTTTTCATTTTTGAAGCGGATAACCAGGTTATATTTCATTTCCTTATAAATGGTAATCATGTAAACATGTTAGAGTTCTTTAACAACCACCAGGTTGCTAATATCTATGTAGAGTCAGCTGGATAGGAAAAAGATAGAAGGATTTAGGAAGATCTAGACCAAACTATATTAGTCAAATTATTAGAAATTTAGGTTGTGAAGGGTATGTAGAGCTTTTTTAGATTAGCACAGATTAGAAAAGAAGTTAGAGCTGCGTCAAACCGACTTTAAGTAAGGTCGAAAACAAAATGATGATGAGCAAAAAATTACTATATTTAATTTAAGTAATTATGTGCTGTGCAATATTGTGAAACTAGAAACATTACTATTAACAAACTAAGTTTAGCTATATATTTACAAGGATTTCTTCAGTTTGGCAGAAAAGGTTTTTCTTTTTTCCATAACTGGACACAAAGGAACGCAGTCACTCTTTTCTTGATGAGTCGGCGTCTTTGCTTCCTTATAGTAAGACCTGCTGTGGAGAAGAATCTCTCCACTAGGATGCAGGTGGCTGTGGTTGAAAGAAAATCCCTGACCAATGGTCGAAAACTTCGTTTGGTTGTCCTTCCACTAGGATAACATGTCTGCTTTTCTGTGTTCTCTCTCTTTTCCTAAGTGTCTATCTAGCTCATCGCTGGGGCGCGCCTTTTTCTTGTATAGGTACAATATTTTAGGATCGTCTTCGCAGTTGGTGCTGTCTAGTCTGGATGCAGAAAATCCAGTTTCCTTTTCTGCTCTTCCATTTGACTTTCTTTTACAGATTCTTATATTTTTTTGTATAGTAGTTTAAATTTTACCTCGGTTTCAGTCTTCAGGAAACGACCCCAGTCCGATAATTCAAATATTTCAAACTTGTGACGAAGATAGATGATAATTGAACTGCAAACACCCAATTTATCTTGTTGTAAATCCTTATAATTTTATTCCGTGCTGCTGCAAAGGCGTTTTTCAATTTGAAAGCCGCTTCATCGTCTTTGTAAGTATTGATTTCTTCTGTTTTTTTTTCTAAAGATAATCTAGTAACATTTATGTACATGGCCACACTGGGGAGCGTTATATCTTATACAAAGTAAAAATTATTAGTACCCGGCCACATTTATGAAATTTTTCCCGACAACAGTTTGTTCCAAAGCGTGCGCATATTAACATTGGTTACAAGATAAATTCATTACACTGAACAAAGCTGTGTGAAGACACGTGACAATACATGTGTTTATTAAGGGTCATGGATTCTTCTCGAAAAATAAAGGATATTACTCGGATATTACAGACTATCACAGAGCCTTACATAGCAAGAATTGGAAATCATGTACACGACCATACATCAACCTAACTTTCAATTACGTTTTTCATTTTTGTCAATCATATCTGACATTGTCAAGTTTTTGACTTATGTATACTATGGAATTTACAAAATGAAATAAAACACAGCAATCTCAAGGAAACATATTTATTCAAAAACTTTTTTTTTTCATACAAAACAGTGTATAAAACAATTCACAGTTCCAGCTCATATAGAAAGTAATTCTTACAAGTTACTTAATTATTAAAATTATTACCTAATCTTTGCTAACAGATACACTCCTTTTTAATTAATATGCGGATAATTTACGCTTGTTAGGGTGATTCTTTTAAATCTCCATTTAGAATATTAATTTTCAAAGTGCATCTTATATTTTTAATTAATTAACTTCAGGGTAACTTTTGTATCGAAGAACAATCAATCTTCTTGTATTTTTACAAAACACATGTTGCCTCATCCAATAATTACATTTGATAACTTTTATATTTCAAATTTAATCAAATATACACGTTTTATTGCAACTCTGCATGGTCGATCTCGTAAATTAAATTCTTTACTCAACGTTACATATTGCTTAATTTAGGGTCGAATTGAAGCGTGAATTAAAGAAAGAATTTCTTTAATAAAGTTCCGGCATACATATAAAAATCTCTATACGCCACATTCTCTAAATCCTTCCGGATCCGTTTGGAACATAATACATCTAGGTGATGTAATATTTCCGAGAATACCACGGTTTAACGATTCAATCAGTGTCAAGCTATGCGGCCGAAATGATTTGTTTCTCCTGAAGCGTCTCGTTTATACTTGTTGCGCGGAAACCTATAAATAATTCTTATAGATTTTAATTGCTTTTAATGTCCACACGAGTTCCATGAACTGACGTTTATTCATAAATTAATTTATACATTTTTTAGTACATATGACGTATTTTTCTTTATTAATTACGAAAGTTCTGGAATTTAGGATCCAAATACGTTACCTTTTGCAAACGCAATAAATGTATTTTTACGACAAATAAAGCGAATATTTTATAAATGAAAATGAATGGTTTTATATCTTAAAGATTGAAACTCGTAAAGTGTTATTGTTTTAACGAGAACGGTATTTTTAAATGATATATCTCTACGCATGGAAGATATTTCATAAAAGTTGCAATTGCTTTCTTAACGGTTTTGCAAATGCAAAAAGATTTGCATCTTAATAATTGTAAAAAAGATTGCTTGTGCGTAAAATAAAACGTCTTCTAATGCATATTTTATACACAGAAAATGTTTTTAGTATTCTAATTAAGAGGGTTTTATTGATAAAAGTAATAGTTTTGTATTTGATCTCTTAGTAATGAAAATTTGTTTTTACGGTATTTTTCAACGATTAATTTGCACAAAGTTTAAAGTTTTATATTCATTGTATAATCTTTTCACTGTTCGCCATTAATGTAGTAAACGGAACTTTAATCACACAATTAATAAAGGCTTTGTCCTTTAATGGCAAAGATAAATACACAGCAAATCGTTTGTTATAAAAATGCACTTTCCGTGCATAAAATAAATAATTTTGTGTATAAAAACATGTTTTAGTTACCTTAAAAGCAATTGTTTTCTTATTACAATTATAAAAATGCAGATCGTTTGTATAAAGCAATTAAAACTTTAATGAATCGTATAAATTGACTCCCATGCCTGTATAACATAAATTCAATTCTAAATAACGAGTTTTTTGTATGTACGGGATGAAGAAAGAATTCGTCATCAAAATACTAATAAAAGTCGTTTAAACTAACTAAGTAAACAAACGTTTATTCTAAGAAAAGCGCAAACATTAAAAATGTGGTGAAATCAATAACAACGTTAATACCCTTACGTATCAGTGAAGGAGTGCGACGCGACCATTAACCTCGTAGTGTTGAACAAGGACGGGCGGCGCGCATCACTATTATAAATCAATCACGCGATTCGATGCAAATGAGGAATTCCCAGAATTTTTTCGTCAGATAAGTGTGTAATCCTTCGATTGGAATCCCGTACAATCTAGAAAGAGTGACGTATTTGAAATAAATTGTATATAAACGAGAACTTTATTAAAGAGATTCATTCGATTTTAGTAATTCGATTCATATCGATTTACGCGATGGACGATGTAATAATTCAATCATAATTTGATTATGACATTAAAATAACATGTAGAGTTTACATATGTAATAGTTTGAAATATGGAAGTTGTTAAATGCAGTTATTTGATTTTGTAATATACAATGAAGATGAAAATTCTTCGATACAAAAAGCTATATTAAATTTAATTGAATCGAAGATGCATTTCTGGTAATTGATGTTCTAAATTGATATGTAAGCGAATATAGATGATTTTGTAAACTGAGATTTGAACGTCAATTTAAAATAAAACCAGGAAGGATGATTTGGATGAGCGCTCATTTAACATATAACCATAAGTATAAAATTTTAGATTGCATTGTTTGTAACTGAGATTTCAGTATTTTTGTCATTTGAATTTAAGATAAAATAAGCCTTAATCATATAATATTTTTTGTAAGGATATTTATCAGAAAGTTTGTGGTCAGAGTTCGAAACACTTTGACTTTTAAACAGATTATCTGTCAAGCATTTTTGTCCAAACAATCTTACAAGCGTGGGAGTAGAAGCCAGGTATATTATCCACAGGAGAAGAGATTTGAGTTCTGTATATTTTTAGGTGACATACATTTTAATAATTAAGTAAATAAGTACTTACTAGGAATAATTTTATGTTTGAAAGAAACAATGCTGTAAATGTTATATATTCTTTTGTATGGGAGAAAATATTTTTGACTGTATAGATGCTTTTTGATATTGCTATATTTGATTTCATTTTTCCGTTGAGCTAGCCAGGAAAAGAAAAGTTAGAAAGGAAGGTAAGTCGGTAATTTATTTCAAATTTTACAATTCGCTGTACCTGTTGTCACAGCACAATTTTAGCGACGCCCAACGCAATGCGTATCACAGCAATAATAGAAGTAATAGTAATAGAACGTCCCTTTCCAACTTGTAAGGTATATATAAGAGAGAGGCGAGATACCCAAAGATTTCAAACGTAGCATCATAGTCACTATACCAAAAAAGAGAGGCTCGGATAGATGTGAAAATTTTCGAACAATATGTTTGACAGCACACGTGTTCAAAATAAAATATTAATTAGAATTGTACAAAGACGAATGGAAAAACGAGCTGAAGAAATAGTAAGAAGAGGATCAATTTGGGTTTAGGCGAAACAGGAGAACACGGTAGGCTATTTTAGCTCTGAGGGTAATAATAGAGAAAACAATAGAAAAAAGGGAAAGCGTCTATATAGGGTTTGTAGATCTGGAAAAAGCATTCGACAATGTAATCATCATCAGGTCTTTAGCCCTGGAACTGGTTAGACGCATACCCTCATTGTTTCCTAGTCTGAACAAACCTACACATTTCCCTGAAATTTGCACATTGTTACGTGCCAAGGGTCACTTAAACATTGTTATTAGTTTACTTTTGATGCACGGAAGTTTCGCGCAAAATTATTTCAAAAGACGCAGTGCGCGGGAATTTTAAATAGACTAGGCGTGTGCTTCCGATACGTCATAATAGTGAGTTTGCGCAGATCGCACGATGCTGGAGGGGTAGACGAATAACTTCGTGCGGATGTAAAAAAGACAAAGAGTGGGGAAGTTTTCCTGTTCGGTCTCTATAACGTGGCTTTTTCGCCAATACCTTTGAGCAGAGTGGTCGCTTTTCTGGTAACGTATCGTTAGGTTTACCTATGTAGATATCCTACCTAATTATCTTTGTTTGTCTACCCTCATACCTTATTTTCCTGCCCAATCCCTGCATAGGTAACAAATCTGCCGCCACCTAGGCGCACCGATCTCCACGACTGAGGATGAAGACCTCATGACTACCTTAGCTGGCCGGAGCTGATTCCCGAACGCTTTTGAGAGCGTCGGCGTATCATCTCTAATCCCTCCGGGAGGAGCCCTGATTGGACTTGGTTAGAGGCCTACCCTAGCGCAACTTCGCGGAAATCTGAACCTATTATGTGAGTACTTCATAATTTATATTGTTCGTTTTATCTTTGTTCTAAAATTAATATGTAAATTTTCGAAGTATTGCGCAATATTGAGGACATCATTGGTGGATGACCGCGCCCAAATCTGTATAAGTTTAGCACTGCCAACCACCGATGGTGGCTAGTAATACTCGCTTCCGGTGTTGTATTTATAGAACTTTTAAAATCAAACTACCGTTTTTTAATGTAAGAACAGTCTGCATCTATCAGTATCTGCATACGAAAGTCTGATCTCGGTCTACCTCTACCTCTCTTTTCCTATCTCTGCTTGTAAAATATTCCGTACTATTTCCCAAAAATGCCTTAGAACGTATCCTGTCTTGTATTTCTCCTATTTTTTTCCCACAGATATCTTTATTCCTCTACTATTTCTACAACCTATTTGTTATTAACTTTGTCTGTCCATGCTATCATCTTCAAAATCTGAAGCGCAACATTCCAAAAGGCTTCTATCTCTTTGTCTGCTTTTCCTACTACCCCTATTTCATAGACGTACTGTGCTGTGCTCCACACATATACTTTGAATAATTTTCTTCTTATTTCTATGTTTGTTGTCTTTGGACATGGCCGATGTTCTTTCTTGTTAGATGCAGTTTGGTCACCTTCTATCGTTATGCAATTATATACCCTATTTCCCCGATATTCAGTGGTAAGTTAAGGGGAGGCGGCTCCGTGGCGTAGTGGTATTGTGTGACTACTACGCCCAAGGTCCCGGGTTCGAATCCCGACACGGTCCGCTTGAAAAGTGCTAGGCGATCATTTTTCACAAAAATACACTTTCGTTCGGATGAGAGGTAAAATGGAGGTCGTGTGTGTGAGTGTTGTCACGCACGTTAAAGATCCCTACCTTGCTTGGAACAGCAAGGGTTTGGCAAAATTTCAAATTTTCCAGGTAAAATACTCGCTTCCTGGCCAATGTAGCAGCTTCGGGTGGAGCATTAGAAAATTACAGGTAAGGTATGTGAAGGGTGGCGGCTCCGTAGCGTAGTGGTATGTGTGACTACTACGCCCTAGGTCCCGGGTTCGAATCTCGACACGATCCGCTTGAAAAATGTTAGGCGAGCATTTTTCACAAAAATATACCCTCGTTCGGATGAGAGGTAAAATGGAGGTCCCGTGTGTGAGTGTTGTCACGCACGATAAAGATCCCTACCTTGCTTGTAACAGTAAGGGTTCGGCAAAATTCAAAATTTTTCAGATAAAAACCTCGCTTCCTGGCCAATGTAGTACCTTGGGGTGGAGAGTTTGAAAATCTCATGTAGGGGTATGTGAAGGGGTGTTAGCAGCCTGCGGCTGTCAAGTTTCCTCAGCACTTGAGCATTTGTCGAATTAAAAGTTTTTTTAATATATCCGTTCGCACAATCAACATTAGTTGAAAATATTTCACAACCAACACCTGTAGTTGTTTATTATAATCATCAGATTTAAGTGCTTATTTTTTCGTCATTAGATTTTCCGTCTTGAAACTGGTTGGACGCGTACCTCCACTTATTTATGTTCTGAGCTAGCCCACACAGTTCCCTGAAATTCCTACAAGCAGCCTATATACAGCTCGGTTCCCCTTCTATTGTTTTCTAATTATATGTCCTATTTCACTGAGATTTAGTGGTATTTAAAGGGGGTTAAGCAGCCTGTGGCTGCCAAGGATCCCTAACACTTGGACATTTGCAGAATTAATATTTTTCCAGTTAATCCTTCTGCACAATTGACATTAGTTGAGAATATTGCAAGACCAATACCTGTAGTTGTTTATAATAATCATCATGTTTAAGTATAGTTATTTTTTTCATCATTAGTTTTTCATTTTGGGACTGGTTGGATACGTACCTCTATTGATTTCTAGTCTGAGCTAGTCTACACATTTCCCCGAAATTCCCACATCCTACATTTTTCACTATCTGTGTGCAATAGTTTAATCTAGATCAGCTTCTACTTCTCTTCTTTCCTATCGCTGCTTCTAATATATTCCGCACTATTTCCTCATGTCTTAGTATGTGACCTATCATCCTATCTCTCTATTTTTACTGTTTTCATCATACTTCTTTCTTCCTCTACCATTTCTAGTACCTTTTTGTTCTTAACTTTGTCTGTCCATGATGTCTTCATCATACATCTGTAGCATCACATTCCAAAGGCTTTTGCTTGTCCGCTTCTTCTATTGTCTAGGCTTCACAGCCGGACAGTGCTGTGCTCCGCACATGTTTGAAGCAATCTTTTCCTTGTTCCTATGTTTGTTGTCTTTGAACACAGTAGTTATTTTTTCTTGTTAAATGTAGTACGACCTTGTGCTAATCTTTGTTTTATATCTTTTGTGCTTTTCCTATCTTGCGTGATTTGGTTTCCTAGGTAGCAGAAATCCTTAACCTCTTATAAGTTTTCGTTACCTATTTGTATTCTTGTTTTTGGTTTATTTTCCTCCTTTGCATACTAGAACTTTAGTTTTATTTTTGTTAATTTTCATACCGTATCTCTTTGTTAGAACTGTTTCCAGTTCATTAAGAGCAGCTTCTAACTTTTCTTTGCTAGATGCTAATACCGCTATATCATCTGCAAATCTAAGCATATCAAATTTGGTCCCCGCATAGTAATTCCAAATGTCTTCCTGCATTTAACAGTATTCATCGCTTCTTCTATGTACAAGTTAAAAATTAATGGGGATAAGGCAAATTCCTGTCTCACCGCTTTCCTAATATTTACTTCTCTACGTTCCTCCTCTAATTCTATTATCGATGTTTGCTCTTTGTATTAGCTATGTACTATCCATCTATCCCTAAAACTCATTCCAATCTTTTTAGTATTTCGAACATTTTTTCCATTTTACATTTCTTATAGTACCGCAAACGAGGTATACGCGACACAAAGACAGTTGGTAACGCTAATCTATAGGGTGGAAATTAGCGCGCCCATCTGTCAATGACGTCACACAATATGCAAATTATTACACCTAAATGACGAAATATCCAAAATTCATAAAATAGATTATAAAAAACGGAGTACTCACATGAATAGGTAAAGCTTCCTACAGAATCACTTCCTTCAGGGTTGCTAGTAGCTCCCTTCCGGATTATTTAAAGATGGTTCGCATGGCGTCCTTCGGAATTGCTCCAGGCTAGCTACTGCAGGGCTCCCTTCCGGATTATTTAAAGATGGTTCTCAGGTGTGGACTGCGGTTCGTCCAGGTGCTTCCAAATTTGTCGTCTTTCTATATATAGCGGGAACGATAAGGAACGGGTTTATAGGGAACGATAATCAAAAAATCAAAAGGAAATCTACATAACAAAGATAAAGATACGATACCAGACCCAACCACTCTTCTTGATGTTCAAAGGCAAAGTCCTGTTTCCAGCGTCTTTCGGAAACTCCCCACTTTTTTCTCCCACACGCGTCGACGCGAACTGGCGCAAACGCACTCTGTAGTGACGGAAATACGCGCAACAAGTCTTTCAAATTTATGGCGCGAAACTCCCGCACTTATTTAAAAATGTCTAGTGCCGATTTTCGGCACGTAACACATTGTCGAATGCTTTCTCCAGATCTACAAACTCTATATACACGCTTTCTCCCTTTTCTATTGTTTTCTCCATTATCCTCCTCAGAGCTAAAATAGCCTCCCGTGTTCCCTGTTTCGGCTAAACCCAAATTGATCTTCTTCCAATATTTCTTCAGCTCGTTTTTCCATCCATCTTTGTACAATTCTAGTCGTTATTTTAGACACGTGTGCTGTCAAAACTTATTGTTCGAAAATTTTCACATCTATTCGCGCCTCTTTTTTTTTGGTATAGTTACTATCATGTTTCGTTTGAAATCTTTGGGTATCTCGCCTGTCTCCTACATATAGCTTATAAGTTGGAAGAGGCGTTCTGTTACTGCTTGTCCAGCTGCTTTTCGAGTTTCTGCTTGCACCGTACCCTTACCATTTTTCAGACCCTTCAATGCTAAGTCTAACTCATCTCGAAGTATAGGATATCCCATGTCATCATTTTCAATGTCTGATTCTTGTCCTAATGCTGTTAGTTCCTCTCCTGCATATTAATTCCCTATATATTATTGTCATCTAACCACTTTCTCTACATTTTCTACAACGACGTTTCCTTCCGCGGTCCTTAGATTTTTGCTATATGGTTTTATATCTCTAAAATTCATTCTAATTAGTTGGTATGCTTCGTCTGTCTTTCCTATTTCCATTTTAGTTTGTACCTCTTTGCACTTTTCATCAATCCATCGTTCTTTAGCTTTCCTGTATTTGCGAATAATTTCCCATTTTATGGCTTTATATCTCTGTTTTCCTGCTTCGTCTGATCTATTTTTGTATTTTCATCTTTCTTTTATTAGATACAGGATATCCTTTGTTATTCATGATTTCTTATCTTCTTTTTGTGTATACCCCAGAATATCTCTGACCGCTATGTCTAAGCTGGATTTAATGTTATTCCATTGTGTTTCTACTTCCTTAGTATCAGAAATTTTCCCGATATCTTTCAGCAATTCATTTGATTTTTTTCAAATATTCAAATATTCTCGTTAGAAATTTTAGAATTTCCTTGTGGAACTGCGGGACTGTCCTGCATCCCCATCCCGCATTTGACATTTTTGTCAATCGTACAGGAAGCGGCGCTCACGATCACTTTTAAAGCAAACTATTAAATATACATATTGGATTATATACAGGTAAGTTGGTTAATACTGTATTAGTTAATAAGATGGAATAATAGCTTACATTTTCGGCAAAGCCCAAATGATCATTCAAGTCGAGCCTAGTAATTGCAAGATGGAAAATCTAAGGTCTCGGACAGGATTCGAACCTGTATCTTTGGCTTTCGCGGCCGAAACGTTTTCTACTTACGCCACCGGGACAGGTGACGACAATTGAAAATTATACAAATCTATTTCATGTAGGTAACTTACCTAACCTTGAATTATGTTCAGCATTTTTGTCAATCATATCTGACAGTGTCAAGTTTTTGACTTCTGTCAGTTATAGACAGGAAGCGACGCTCACAATTACGGCTATAAGTCAAGTATTAAATCTATACATATATTAAGTAATTAATTGCAAGGTATGTTAATAAATACCAACGTATTATATTTAATAAGATCAAATAATAGCTTAAACTTTTATGCAAACCCCAAATGATCATTTCAGATCGAGCTAGTAATTGAAAGATGAAAAATAAGGTCACGGGCAGGATTCGAACCTGTATCTTAGGCTTTTGCTGCGCATGCATTTTCCAATTACGCCACCGAGACCGATGACGACAGTTGGAAAATAAAAGTCTAAGTTATTATTTCATCTTATTAACTATAATACGTTAGTATTTATCAACTTAGCTTGTGTAGTTAATTACCAAATATATGTATATATTTAATACTTGGCTTATAGCTGTAGTTGTGACGTCGCTTCCTGACTATATGTGACACAAGTCGAAAACTTGATACTGTCAGACGTGATTGACAAAAATGCCAAACGCAATCGAAAGTTAGGTTGATGTATGGCTTTGTACATAATTTAAATTTGGCAATTTTCCAATTGTCGTCATTGCTCTCAGTGGTATATACTAACCAATGTACCTAGTTTGTAGGATTTCAGTGTAGATGCGGTAGCTTACCATCTTTTTGTGAATACATTCATGCACTGGAATATCAGGACCTCTAATCTAAAAGTACGCAAAATTCAAATTACTGCTCTATACTCTGCATTTTGTAAATAGATATTTAGCCTATTTATTTTTAATCAATGGATCAATAAAATTGCCATATATCTCTGGTTACATCATCTAATACTTATCTTCAGTATTCACGAGAGTTCTTTTTTATTCCATTGCGAGGTGATTACAACAATGGAATGAACCGTCTTTTGAATCTACCAAACAAGACATCTGCGACACAAACGTGATCTAGATGATTTCTAACTCTATCGTTCATGATACTAAATAAACAAGAATAATAGAACAAGTGCCAAGAAAAATTACAATTTGTATCAAATGTTGTGAATGAATGTGCACAATATTCAAAGCTTAACGGGTTATGTATCTATTAATATTTGCAACTGATTTAAAATAACAAATATTATTTTAAGTAATAGAATGCTAAGTCAATATTATAGCTATACCGTAAATTATAACTGTTACTGTATAATGTAAGAAAACATTATTAGTTTAAGGATCGTTAACTTTTCTATATGAAAGAAATTCAGGAAAACATTTATTTTACATCTAGCTTTTTTCAGATTTGTTAAAAATTCCACGAGTTTTATATAGTAAACGTAGGGCAACCCCTAAGTTGCTCGTCTTCACAATCTTATACGTAATCTTTGCACCATTTGGACATTAATGCAGTTGTTTCAGACGAAATTATCAAATCATTCAAAGTATTTTCATTCTTACAATAAGGTATAAATTTAATTAAATTGTCTGGGAAAGTCGGGAATACCTTCACTTCACATCTCTGAATATAAACTAGAACGAGCCGAAAGTTGAACCCAGCATACAAATTGATGATTCATCAAGAATTTCTATCCTGGTATTTTTGTTTCAGATTCCGTCTCACTGAATTAATCTGATTTTGTCTGCGCTTTAACATTATAATGAACATCTAACGAAACGAAGAACTATCGGAATATCGAACTGTTTTTATCGTAGTCACGTATTTAAATTGCAATCCATAATTAAGTTTTTAAAAGAATGACCGCTTGTAAGATTATTTCATAGTTTACTTGTGATATATTTGAGTTAACATTGCTAAATGATAACATGACACAAGTTAATTTACTTGTTAAAATCTTTAAAAGGTAGCAAACGAGATTTCCACTCTATTTATCAGAATTATTTAACTCTCCTGTATGCTTTGATCGTACTACATTACGGAGTCTAAGAGACAAACCGTCCTCACTTTTTGATTCACCATTGATTTTTCATAATAAAAGTTCAAGAGCAATAGATAAACTGCTGCACAATGTCAAATCAAAGTTTAGTTTTTTTTTAACAAAAGACAGCTCACTAAACATAAGCTTGTTTTAAATCTTTGATCAATAATAATTCATAAACTCAATGCCTTTCTATCCTGGGCAGATCTTATCAGGTTTATTCACATAACTCTTCATAATTGAAATTCGTACACGTGTACGTTCCAAATTTTCATACTTAGGACTTTTAATAGCATTTATCTGTGAATAAAGCTAATTACAAGATTGAAGAATGTTTTAATTTGAATGTTTCAATGAAGAGCTGCAAGAAGCATCTGCTTTCACGGCAACATGTGTCAAATGTGCTACAACACAAAAAGTTTACTGTCGCAAATATACCTTGAAATATTTATCTGAAGTTCAAATGGAACAAATGCCCTATTCATATTGGATATAATTCCTAACTTGACAAAATTCCTTTCTACGAGCTTGTAAAACCGAGTTCAACAATAATTCGAAAATGAAACAGATTATATGTTCGTAAACATGATAGCGACTTTCGTGCATTCGTTGCATATGATAGTCTGTTTGTCAAATTTATAACGATTATTCTAATTCACATGCAAATTTCTTATATGTATCGAACCAAACTGCTTCTGTTGTCTCCAAGACAATATTCGACGGAAATTCATAAGCTCAAACTTTGCTACAAGCCATTTCAAACTTGGGACGATTGTATTCAAAGACCAAAATTTTCACTTGTCCTTATCTATCGTTTCGTAGGCGAATTCTTGTACAAAACCATACAAATTACAAAACCAAAATCTTACTTGTACCTTATCTATCGTTCTTCGAATGGCGAATTCTAGCGTATGACGAATTCTTCGGTTGAGCGCTAATAAATGCAACTAATTTAAAATCTAGCTTCATAAAATCGTATAATTGACAAACCGTTAGTAGAAGTTATCTAAGATTGGTTCCAGGTCTAGCACGACCTGACCCGCTCACACAAATAATTCAACCGAAGGTCGCATGCCTCTAGCCGAATACATCTTGATAAGTCGGTTGCTAGATCGACTCACTTTTCAAGGTGAGGAACGAACGATAGCGACGTTAGAGGTGGGAAATACGATAGACTGCTGCATTGCATAGAGGTGCTCGCCAAACATAGCTTTATGTGACACAGATATTTTACTATAAGAAGATTCTTAAAACGAAGCGTTCCGCTTATGTACCATATGAAACCTTAATAAAGAATAAGGCACGCTTAGCGCATTATCCTCGTAATTCAATGCGAATAAATACTGAACAAATTAAACATGTTACAATAACTCTTGATAATTGAAATTGTACACGGTACGTTTCAAAGTATATGACTTTAAAGCAGTCACACTTGTACTAATCGTCACTTATTGATGGCTGTTCTTAAAGGGTGTTTCAATAAGAGCGCAAGATTTCAGTGTTCAAAAACGGTTTGAAATATTGAATTTACTATTACCAACATTATACATTGGAATTAGTGTTAAACAAACTAAGCCTCCAGCGGTGTTGGATACGTTTTATCATCTTGTATACGTTTTTTTTCGTGGTTCATGCCACGTTAATGCGGCAAAATTAATGCTACGTTGGCTCGTATGCAACGTGCTGTAACACAACAGAAAAAGCTAAAGAAATGCCTGAGCTCAATCGGATAGTAAGGGGGTAGAAAGCAGACTGACCTATGATGTATGCGGCGGTAAGGAGTTAGGGTAACAGTGACCTGCAATAACAAGAAATTAGAATAGTAAACCTACAAAAAAAAGATTAGTCCTGCAAACCTGAAATAAAGAAAAAGCATAGCAGCAATGAGAAGTCTAAGTTATTCAGTACTATGTAGAATGTAAAAAAAAGAAACTGTTTCGATAATCTATATAATATAACAACGGTAAAAGCAATACAAAAATATTTAGTACAAAGTGAGGTAATATTGGGGAGTAGCAGAAACGTTTCCTCACACACCAATTAAACATAAATCAGACAAAAAGTTAACAAAAGATAAATAGGTAAGTCACAATTGATATGAGTAATTCAGTAGAATTGATTGTTTTTTTTTCTTTCTTTTTTTTTCTTAATAGCAGGCACGTCTATTGTAAAAGGTATCAGTACGACGAAGAATATTGCAAAACAAACGGATAGATATTTACAGTAATAACAAGTATGAAATAGTTCAACTTACACAACCAGGAGCACAGGAAGAGTTTCTATAGAATTGGACTAATTCGGCTACTGATAGCCTTGCAGTTGGGGCTGGTGGAGTGTGGGGTGTCCATGGTTCCATCCCATTATCAACTTGAAACTTGACGCTACTATCAACGGCAGATTGTTCTTTTACTCTCTGTAACTGATCGAAAGCCTCCTGATAGCTTGGTAAGCCGGATGCATGGTGTAGC
The DNA here is from genome assembly GCA_036346225.1 of Platerodrilus igneus. NCBI lineage: Eukaryota > Metazoa > Arthropoda > Insecta > Coleoptera > Lycidae > Platerodrilus > Platerodrilus igneus. The sequence goes on along the minus strand of JARFIW010000266.1, from coordinate 9,317,216 downwards.
TTGGCAAAGATTCGCAGTCTATTCGCGGTGGTGGAAGTTGTGGTACAACAGACAGGAACCCATGCAACACACGCAACTAAGAACAATTAAAGTTAGAATAGTTCCGCTCCAACCATCCGTCAAGAATTTTCCATATTGCGGATCTGCTTCAGCAGAAAGAACTTCGTCAACTTCTGAAGCTAATTTCAGTTGGTACAGGCATTGTTTGAATACGGTGAAACATTTAAAAGCACGATCACTCTCACAATCTCGTCTTTAAAAAAGAGAATGTACGTTCATAGTTTATTTACTTATTAAATGCAAGGTAAATTTAACATATCATTAATACGGAATGAGTTAAACACTTCTGCAATTTTATTTTGCAAAGGTTTTAGGGAGTTTTAAAACCTGACTAAAGTGGCTCCTTTAAAAATTCGGTACAAGTTTATAGCACTTACCCTGATAAACAGAAGGGACCACTACACTAGATCGCACACACCGTTCACATATAAAGAGACAAATCAACTAAAAAAACACAATCAGGAAAGCAACGCGTAATCACTAAGTCAATGTTCCGTAAAACACGTGCGGTTGAGTAAAACACATTCTACAGTTAAAAAGTACAACTTTTACTTCACAAGAAAACTCAACTAAAATCGTGTCGAATTGTTCATGAACAGCAAGGAAACAGTATTTTTAACGTCATATCAGAACAAAACACAAACTACAACTCAACGTAATTAACATATATCGGAACCAAGCACGAAACTAACAACGTAACGTAATTAACATATAGCAACAAAGGACAAACTAGAACTCTTCAACTCGTCGCTATTATAACCGCTTATCGACTCTTATCTCGACCTCGCTAATAACATAAGGAACATCTAAAACGCGAATGTAACAATCATATCTACTAATTAATTACGGCGGTTTATCGTTCTCGATAAGTTGGAATTTATTTATTAATGAGAATCAAGCTTCAATTTATCTATCTTTAATTAATACACGCGAGTTAAATTGCATACAATTCTGAATTATTCTGACGTATTTCCTTTATACAAACAGCGATCTCAAAGAAACGATTTATTTTTAAGTACGTTAACAGAAAGGAAGCGAAAAATGTTAAACTACAAAAATGCCCGTTACAATCTAGCCTTCACCCTGATATAATTTAACTACGCAGGTTTTAAATAACTAAAATGTATGTGGTCCGATACCGGCCCGAGATCCTGTGGTTCTTGTCACGTGACTTATTCTACCTAAAAGTGTAGGATATTTAATTATTAGTACTGATTTACAATCATTCATCTAGATTCTCGTTTACTATTGAGGGATATGTTTGTTGTATGTGTTAAGTATACGGTTACGTGGTTGTGTGCTGCATACGAACACTATTTAGTTTAATCTTTGTCCCATTTGTAACCATATTTTGAAATTATAATATAGAAAAACAAATATTTATACCAGAAAGGTGTTTTATTTATTATTTATATCGATGTATATTGTTGTGGATTCAAAGGGTTAAATTTAGGGTAAACAATACAATTTCGACCACCCTGTATAGAGAAAATAACAAATTATTTACGTGCAAAATTTATTTAATTCATTTAGGGAGAACGGACATGTATTGACGTATTTTTATAATTAATGATTGAAAGGTTAAACGTACATCAAGAAAACCAGTTTTAAAACAAATAGAATACGCATAATTAATTTTAATTAATTTTAATTCAACACGTATAAGCATTAGAAAACCCACTAGGGTAAGGAAAATCAATAATCCCAAGGCAAAAGGTTTCTTTGTAACAAGCAAACGTCAGTTTTACGACGAAATATAAACTCCAAGAATTGTCGTTTTAAACGATCTATAATTAACGATTACCTGCATTTTTAAAAAGTTACATTCGTCGAAATTATGAGCATAATAAGACTGGATTTCATAGAAAATATTTTCAACCGTCAGTTGGTTCGAATAACAAGCTAACAAATTTCTTAAAGAGCAAGGGAGATGCACGATCGGTTATATACTACAGATAGAGACAGATATAAAAGCGTTGATATTGAAAACGCACGTACTAATCCACGTGGAGTGAAGATGGGCTGTCAGCAATATCGATTTTCTATAACACAAGTGGGGTTTTGAACGCTATAGCAGACATGCATCAGACACAGATACAAATATTACAGGCGGAGTTTTATGACGACACAGAATAGTCTCATTGGTTCAGAACAGACAGTTTTCTAAACGTACGAACACGCGACAGGTGGGAGCGATTTCGAATACGTACGGCACGTAGGACGGCGTAAATTTCAGGAATTTCAACACAGTTACATCAAAATTTGCAGAATTGTTATTTGAAAATAAGCTTTTTGCGTGAAGTGTGTCCGGGGGGTAGCATTTTGAAAGATATAAATACTCTAGCTAAATTAGTGGGGCTCTCTTTGTTTTCTCGTCGCTTTTATACTACTTTACTACAGTAGACCAACCGTATAGTAGAGTTTTTGGTTATGTGAGTATTAGCTATGTTCATTCATTATACAGTAAAAGTAGTGCTAGCACGTGTAACTTAATAGTAGTGGCCTTCGATTTATTAACGTGAGATACGTGTAGTGTTAATTAAATTAACAGAGGTCCGACTACTACTAAACCAAACTATAAAATCAATAAATAGAATCATAATTTACGTGGGTAAGCATCACAAACAACTAGGAGTGTAGGCTGTTATGGAATGGTACTTTGAAACAAGGCGCTTGGCGAATAATGGGGGTTATCGTCTGTGAATTCGCTCAGTATCACAGCGCATGGTCACGAAGCTAAAATGTTCTAGTGATCATCGTCGAAGGAATGGAAGCCGGAAGCAGTCTCCAGGTAATTTATTTGAAATTTCCGTTGTCTAATAACTTTTGTGAAATTTTGGTGATGTGTGAGTGAATTTTGGGGTTTTTTTTATAGTTATATAAACTTATTGGAAAAGATACATGTACTGGACAATCTATTGGGGTTATTTACATATTGAAAAAGGGTGTATTTAGAATTTACTAAATTGTATTCTGAATATAAATTGGATTGTAAAGGGTAAACGGGTCTATTAATTGTGTATTAATTTATGCAATGTAAAAGGCATATATTAAATAAACTGGGTTATTATGAGCTCACCATACTCCAGTATACAATCAATTTAGGGTATTATGTGGGGCCCATCTACTCATATTTTATTAAATTTGTTTGCAAATAATTAGAAAAGCAAGAACTTTAAAAACTTTGCTGGCATATGCGTACTCTTTTGACGAAATTTTCAATAACTTTATTGAGTACATGTAGTGGTATTTCATTGATACAGCGTCTAATTTCGGCTTTCAATGCTTCGATGGTTGCAGGCTTATTGGCATAAACCTGTGACTTCAGATAACCCCACAGCCAGAAGTCTAAAGGCGTTAAATCGCAAGAGCGTGGAGGCCAATTCTGGTCACCAAATCGGGAAATGACACGACCAGGAGCAAAGTTGTGCAAGATCGTCAATGTTTCACGGGTTACATGTGGCACCGTCCTGCTGAAACCACATGTCGTCAAGATCAATAGCTTCCAAATGAGGCACAAGAAACTGTGTTATCATAGCACGATAACGTTCGCCATTCACCGTTACTGCATTTCCTTCTTCGTTTTCGAAGAAAAACTGTCCAATTATTCCTCCAGACCATAATGCACACCATACAGTGACCCGTTGTGGATGCATTGCTTTCTTATGAGTCATTCGTGGATTTTCTAAGCCCCAAATGCGACAGTTTTGCCTATTAACGAAGCCATCGAGGTGAAAACGAGCGTCATCACTGAAAATGATTTTGTTTGCAAAATCAGCAGGTTGATCAAGGATTCAACTGGTGAATTCTCTTCGCTGGACATGGTCTCTTGGCAGAAGTTGTTGAGTCAGTTGGATTTTGTAGGCATGCAGCTGTAAATCTTTCGTCAAAGTTCGCTGAAGAGTGCCTGTTGAATTGTCCAATTCTTGGGCCCGATGACGAATTGACGTCTCTGGCCTTTCTGTCACACTCTCATGAACTGCCGTGATGTTTGTTTTGAACGACCTCTACGAGCTCGTATCGTGTGTTTCACATCACTAACCGAACCAGTACTTTCGAATTTTTTGATTATTCCTTTCACAGTAAATGAATTAGGCACATTATTTCGACCGAATATTGGTCGCACTTTACGAATAGTGGCAATTAAACTTTCACCATTTTGATAATAATTTTTGACAATCAAGACGCGTTGTTCTACGGTGTAATGCTCCATGTTTACTAACTCCCATCTGTCAACTTCCGATCTGTCACGTCATAATCATGTGACATTATGACTGTCAAACGTGGCGCGCAATTCAAATCTTGCGCTCTTATTGAAACACCTTGTAGTTGGAAAGGTAATGTAGCGCCAATTGGCCTTCTTCCGACCATAATAATTACATTAGAACGCAGACGAAGGGTTTGAATACAAAAGATGACTGACAGGTCCCGCGGTTCGAGATCTTTTGATTGACATGTACTAAACTTTCCATTTAAAGATTACAATAAAGAAATCTCGAGAACGTTATTGGCATAATTTCTGGAATTTTCAAGAAATAACTAGTACAATTTACTAGGTATAAATATCTCGTAAGGGGTTTTGAAGGGCAGTTCTAATTGCAGCTTGATTATAATACTAGTTCTGATTAATCTTTTATTACGATATGCTCTAGTTTAAATCGTTGAAAGATGTAATATAAATTTTTGTGCACTGTCGATGTAAATTAGTGTTCATATAAATTATTGTAGTAATCATATAAATTAATCGTAATGCTTTGGAAGATAGCATTGTAGTTGAAAAAGATGATGCTTGTGCTGTTAGAGATTAGTTTGGAAGTGAATAAAGCGTTAGGAGAGCTTTTAGAAATTTTATTGTAACTACGAGCTGTTGAGCAGGCTTGTATAATCTGTCTGAAAAGAAAGAACTGTTATTGTAAACAGAGTTTTCGTTACAGTGTGTTACGTTTATTTTTCTACATAAATTAAATACCCTTTTTTTCCTGGTTAAGTCATTACCCACTCGAATAAATTCCATTTCTGTTCTTAAATTTTCCAACAATACCCTATATAGTGTACCTGTTCAGTATACGCCTGCTTAACATAATTTTAACTCAAATCCACTTTGCTTTTAAAACGAAAATTTATTCGATAAATTAAATAAATAGTCAATATCTTGTTTTAGGTATCCGTTAATTTGTTAAACATTTCGATAACGTATAATTGCTTTCTCTTGTTTCCCATTTCAAACTTGTCGAAATAATAAATCCTACTATTATTTGAAAGCGTGTTTTCCAGTTTGCTAATCGCGCTTCGATAACGCGAGGACGCAGTTCGAACTCGTGATATTTGAACCCATTTTGAATTTGATTGTGCAGCTTGTGCGTTGAAATATTTTCTACATTATTCGTCACAGTACTTCAAAAGCAATGCACGTTTTTTTGTTCGACAAGTAGGAGGTATCTTGCGTGTATTGGTGAGTTTTCTCCCGCTTACCCATTCTAATCAGATTCTCTTTTAGCTCTTACCTGGTGGCCAAATTGGTTCTTTATGTAGGCCCAACTGTTCGTTGACGTAGATCAACTGCTTTTGTCTGTAGACCGCTGCTGCAGTTATGGTGGCAGGGCGAATGGATCCTGACTACCGTGGCGTTGCTGTGCTGATTCCCCCGACGGATTGCAAGCTAAGTATTCAGACATATACAGGTATACAACTTGTTTTCTTTTGTGTATATCAAGTGTATATTCCGTATCAGCGTTTGGTGTAGTTACGTGATAAGATTTTTCTTAATCTTCTTTGGGAATTAAACCACTCATAGTGGTCATGGATCGAAACGTAAATAAAGATAATTTTAAAACTATGAGTGGTTTAATTCCCAAGGAAGATTAAGAAGAATGCTAAACAAACCACAACAAACATACAGGGAGTATTTACGTGATAAGAAACGTGACACTGTAGAACTATTGTTTGTTGCTGCGAATCAATATTATCGCTCTACAGGTGTGATGTATTATTGTTAAAAATGTTTGACAAAAGTTCTCACACGCTTATTTTTTTCTACTGATTGATTTATTTGGATAGTTAGCTTGGTATTTACGTGTCTTCCGGCTACGTGTAGGTACGTAGCAAGTGGCAACATTCACCGACGTTCTGTCAAACGCTAATAATAATTGGACGTGTAGAAGCGGAGTTATTGCGTTGTAAATGACAAGTGTTTTTTGTATCGTGCAAAAATGAATTTCGAACAAAGGGCCAACATTAAGTTCTATTGAACCTAGTAACACTTTGACAGAACCTTTCAATTGAGGAAGCAAGTTTATGGTGATGAGTGTTCATTCAGTAGCAGAGTCCACGAGTGGTATTTGCGCCTAAAGCATGGTCTTGAGGACGTAAATGATGATTAACATATTGGACAATCGAAATTTGTAATAACCGAAGATGTCATCAAAGCTGTGCGTGAATTCTTCAAAAATCGGCCAAAATCTTTATTGAAATGAATGGAAATGGAATTGAATATCTCTAGAACATCAATCTATCGCATTTTGACTAAATATTTGAACCTCCGAAAGTTGTGTCCGCGTTTTTTTACCGGCAAATTTACTAATGATCAAAAATTGAACAGAATTCAACATTCAGACACGAAAAAGTCAAAAAAAAACAGAAACTTCTTGTACTAAATTGTGATTGGTGATGAAATGTGATGCTTTCAATACAATCTGGAACTAAGCTCCAAAGTGCAGAATGGTAGGTTAATCTGAAAAAAAAAACCGTTTGAAGAAGTCAAAAGTCGAGACAATGTTGATTTGTTTTACGATTCATTGGGAACAATCCGTAAGGTATTCGTTACACCAGGCCAGGTGGTTAATGCTGTGTCTTACATTGGTGCTTTGAAGGGTTTGGTGCGACGTATTAGTCGTATTTGGCCAAAATATCGTAAAAGAGGAAGTTGTTGCTTGTTGCTTATAATGCGCTCATTGTTCGACACTTGTGGTTGATTTTTTGACCTAAAAATCACATTTTAGCCTTCTATGACTCACCGTATTCGCCTGATTTAGCAACGTGTGATTTCAACCTATTTTAAGAAATAAATTTGCCGATGAAGGAAAAGCTTTATGCCAACGTAGAGACCATCAAAATACTTGCACTGAAGTTCTCATGGATAATCTATATAAACGACTCGTTCCATTTGCTTCTTGATCGTGCAAATCGATGAAAAAATGAGTTTTGGAAAACTTCTGTTTACTTTGAAGCGCACTTTTGATTGCGCATCTGTTTTTGTAAGACAATCGATTTTCCTTTAAAGGAAATGGCAGCAGATTATTTTGTTTGGAGTTTTTATAAATGTTGAAAATTCTACCAGTATACGACACACTTTTGCTCTTAACCTTAAAAATTTTTTTTTCTAAACTGAATTGTGGTTTTGATGTACATACACGAGTCAATATGAGAACTGCAGTACCAAGAATGATTAGAAAGTTTAGATGAAACTAGGCAGAAACGTTTAACTACTCAAGGATAACAGTCGATTTAAATTTTCAAAAAACAAATGAAGGTAGACTTAATTTTTATGAATAATTGATGAACACCCTTTATTGGTTGCCTAAAGTCGCCACTCTTCGTGCGTAGATTCCGTTAGCTGGTCGATATCTTCTTTGGTTATTGTATCTCAAGCAACTTGCGATTCAGTTTAGACGACTTTCAGCGTTTGAGGGCGATTTGCTGTATTTTGCTTTTTCGCATTATTACAGTCATGTTTGATAGACGATAGGTTAGAAGATCTGCGCTGTTTCGAAACAGTTAAGAGAAGTTCTTACGATATGAGAGTTTGCGTTTTCGTGTTGGAAATTAATAGTAGTTCAATATTTGTAACGCGGGGCACTACGTTAAATAAACATAAGGCCATAAGGGTGCATTTATTTATTGGTTCAGGATACATAAAATGGGTTTTGTCGTGTTTTGTTTACTAGGACGTTACCCATCGAAAATTTTTGAATAGTTAATGTTAGGAAATATTGAGATTCCGAATTCCTTTTTTTAATAGAATGGTATTTCATATAATTGTATTAAATGGGGTGAATCACTTCTATAACCAGCTGTGAAAAGCCGTGATATTATTTTCTCAGGAACGATTGTTTCTAAAAATACATATTTAACCGTGGTAGGAATATACGAACAACGTAATACCACTTAACTCGGACTGGAAATGACTCCGACACGACGCGAGTTATATATCCCCCATATTAAAATACTTATAAGAATAAATGTAATTATTATGTCTTTGCAATAACATGTTACATTGTGTTAAATGAAGGTTATAATTAAAGGTTAATCGGAGTTCATATCACAAATAAGAAAAGAAACGACTTCTTTGTATACCAGACGCAACCTGATACTGCAGGTGCAGAAACAATGAACTGCGATAAAGCAGTCTTAATTAAAATTACTTAGAATAAGACATTGTATGATTATCGAGAAACTGTAGACAGCAAGATCTGCACTTTCCCACAAGATGAAGTGAGACGAGAGGCTTCATAAATACTGTAAGGAGACCCTGATCGTCAGTCAGTCTTCGAACTTCATAAGTTTAACGTTGTTGGTAGTTCAAGCTACCCATTGGTAATTATTGATTGTTAAAATATTAACTTTGATTATTTTTCTTGTCAACTAAATTAAGTCACGTTAATGAACATATCCTACAAGTTGTTATAGAAGAAATAAACCAAATTTTGTAACTACATTAAAATAAATTTGATAGTAGCGTTTTTGGAAATAAATGTTTTTTAAAAGAAGTTCCCAAAGGCCCAAAACTTATCTCGCGCCATATAATAACTATAAAAGTCGTACGCGGTTAGATGACGCATGGGAAACTAACATTTTGATGACAAACACGTACGTATTTGTCATGTAGTTGTCATTGTATTTTTTCGTAGGAACTACTCTCACACCACTGCAGCTAGTCGATGCGGTTCTAAAACTGCTACGGTATCCCCGTTCGCTTCAGGGTAAAGTAAGGTCAAAAATAGAAAATTAACGTAACTCAATTTTTACACGTAACATTTTATTAACGTTCTAGCCGTTTTTCTAGTGGTAATATTGTTTGTGTCAAAAAAAAATTGTACGGTTTTTATCGAATGTTTACTTGCAGAAAATACATCCTCATGTAATCGAAAAACTCGTTACCGCTTTTAAGCGTTGGAAATAAATTAGAAAAATCCATCATAATATCTCATGATAAATTTGGTGGTTACTCTTTTGGAGTAGCTGCTGAACTATATGGGAAAGTAAAAAGAAATTATTTTCATTTGAGCTAGTAAATATTCTCTGAGACTACAAATAGAAGTCTTGTCCACGCTTGTATTTATAGTAGCTTGTAATAGGCGTTTGCAATGAGTGAGTGGATAACCGGTTACATCCGTCCGTACTTTTACAGATTTCCGAGCCCCTTTTAAATCTTCTCAAATTTTAATAGCTGTTTTTATTTTTTGACCTTTTGCTTTAAATTTATCTCGACCTTGAACGGTTTATTTGGTGCTTTATAGCCTGGTGGTCATACTAAAGGACATAAAATTTAAATTGCAGAAGTATAAATGTCCTTCTTGGGATTCTGAATAGCTGTAACAAAACAGTTAACTTCTAATTGGTGTTTTTAAGTTAAAGAGAATTCGGAATCGTGAAGAAATGTCTTAATTAAAAGTGATGACGGTTTAAGAGAACACCGCCATTAAATAAATTCTATATTAGTTGTTGTTGTTGTTGTTGTACAATCCACCGATATATAGTTATTTGATACTTACATTTCGCATAATTATGTACTTTACATGTTTATCTAGCTTACGGTCAAAGATTGTTATTAATTTAAAAATTAAAAAGTAATTATCAGCGAAGACGTGATTTGGGAATATATATAAATATATATATATATATATATATATATATATAAATATATATTGCTATGATAATAGGGTTATTTAAGGGTATATACGGTCACTAGGGAGATATACTTCTTGTAAACAACACAAAAATCAAGAAAACTAAAGATTTAAACCACAAAAAGTACACAATTCGTTTATTATGCAAAAAACAAAACCAGACACCCTGTATAAAATGAACAACTAATTATAGTCAATGAAGGGAAGCTCATTCTTTAATAATTTAACCACATTTAGTAAAATAGATAACTTTGGACGCAACCCAATTCATTTTAGAAACATTAATACATTTATAAACTTTAAACAAATGCAAATTAGGCGTATTCAAAGTAAAACAAACGCGAAATAAATCTTTTTTAAACTCGACGCATTTGCGCAAGAAAATAATCAATGCATGCTTACAATAAACAGGCCTTTCAAAACAAGCATATTTCATACGCAAGAAGTCAATCAACGCATCTGATTTACGTCATCTGTTAAAGAATACCGTTATAAAATTTAGCCTACGTGATGTTTTAAATGTAGGAATCACTAGACTTTCGAATAAAACCCAACATATTAGGCAAACAAAATGTGGAACAATAAGTTTTGTATACGTGCGGAATTGAAAGGAAAATTTGATAAATTCTTGTACAAAATTACAATTACGTGATATTAAAAGATACACAGTACCATTGGCGAACGAAATCCATAATACAAAGCTTTGTGTCTACGTGATTTTCGGAGCGTCCGAATATTGAGCAATTCCGTGTAAAACCCAACCGGCTGCATATAGCGCAGGGCAACGCCTCGCCATGGTCGAAATATAAGTTAGCAAGCGACCAACCAATGACAGCACGTGGAAGAGCTAGTCTGTATATAAAAATCAGACCTGTCCCGTACTTAAACAAGAGGAAGCAAAGCGGCGCAAATTATTGTAGACAGAGAGGATTTTGCAGTGTGAGATGCTCATAAAATTTGTAATTTATTGGATTCATCAATTCGAGGTGCTGATCTCAATCCTCTGGAGCAGGTAAGTTATAAACGTTTTGCCACTCATCTGCACACTTAATAATAAGGTAATGATCACTATTTAACAGACTGATGCCAATTGAGCAAATTTATGAAGCTTCCAAAAAGATTCCAGAAGTGAAAAAACAGTTTTATCCGAACTTGTCAATTTTCAAGCAAAAGATGGATTCTTTAGTAAACCATTCTTATGGTTGTCAGCTTGTGAATTTCACCAACTAGTTGGTGGAGTGGATTATGCAAAAGTACAGAGCTGGCAAAATTAGCAGTTAGATTCTTACAATTGCCAGCTACTTCAGCTACATCAAAAAGAAATAGATAAAAAAACAATAGGGCCGCCAAACTGGTATATATTAGCTATAACTTAAGACTACAAAATCTTCAAACACCAAATACAAATTCTGCTATGGATTGCAAAATTGCCACTTCAACTAGTAGTTTAAGTAAAACAAAAGACTCTTCAAACCCGTCTGTGTCTACCACAAGTGGATTCATAACGCCTACACCAAATGTTCGCAATTGATGGAAATGGAATGGATTGATGAAGGGGATAGCGTAGATAAAACTGAATTTTCACCTCTTATAATTCTAACACATCTTGTTTTTCTGTTCATGACACTAGTTCTTCTGAAAATCTAGAGTCTGAATCAGAATCTTAATTTCAGTAAATGAAAATGGCACTAACTTTTAATTACGTTTGCCATTTTTGTATACCATTTCTGACAGTTTCGAGTTTTTGACTTGTGTCAAATATTGGAAAGATTACCGTTATAAAATTTAGCCTACGTGATATTTAAATGTAGGAATCACGCATGGTTAGCTATTTTCAATATTATATTAGTTAATAATATGAAATAATAACATAGACTTTTATGCAAAGCCTAAGTGATCATTTCAAAGCAAGCTAGTAATTGAAATATGGAAAATATAAGACCCCGCACAGGATTCGAACTCGTATCTTCAGCTTTCGCAGCCGATGCGCTAACTAATTGCGCCACCCAGACATGTGATAGCAATCGGAAAGATCTACAAATCTAAATCATCTACGCAACTAAACATCCACCTAACTTTTGTTAATATTTGTCAATCGTACTGTAAAACAATGATTGAGATATTTCCGAAAGAAAATGCATCGATTAGAAATTTCTTGTTGTCGCAATTGTGGAAATCGACTTTTTACTACAGAGGCATAGGTCGCGAGCATTATGTTTGTTCAAAGGGCAAAGCATTAAACCGACATCAGCTGCTACAAGTTCTAGAGCTTCGTTGAGTTTTCTAAATGGAGTATATGTCAATCGGGCCAAAAGAATGCGGTGCGTTTTATGATAATAAGAATAATAGAAAAATAAAAGATGAAAATGTAAGAAAAATGAAATTATTTACGCGTAGTAACAGATATTTTTTTCAAACTAGGGATGAGAAAATATGAAATTCGGGATGAATAAAATATGTAAGAGATAAAAGGATTTGAAATAATTCAGAGCTTAAGGATAAAATATATTTATACACGACTAGATAAAGTCAAAAGATAGAAATTCAATTTAGTGAGCGATAAAGAAGACAAAATATATTTAGATAAGGGAAGAAAGAAATGTGCCAGAGATTTACTGATTATTAGGAATAAAAAAATTTTAGATCTTTAATATGCCGTACTTCTTGAGGTTTGCAATCGGAATCTTGTATTTTATAAATCAATGGGGAAACTACACTAAATTTGTGAGCTAATTTTACAGAAAACTTTTTAGTTTGATCAGATAAGACATGTTTTTACTTCCACATCACCCAAGAAAGAAAGATTGTAGTGATGTTTACTTTTTTCATAAGCTTTGAGCAAATTTTTTTTAACATCGGTAAAGATAGAGGTAAACGGTTGTTGATCTTTGTCTCAACGTACTTTTGTATCAGAATCAATAACGTGAATAGCGCATGGAACAGAAGCATAATAACTACCATCAATTGGGGTGTATCTTCCAAAAACTAAAAATGAAGGTGAAAATTGGGTAGTTTCGTATTTAGAGGTACGTAATACTTGTGCAATTTTAAAGATATGTATGTCCCATTTGATGTCATTCGGAATCAATTTAAGATGAGATAGCGGTAATGATGACACAATTAATTCTTTCAATAGGATTTATTTGGGAGTGATATTTAGCATTAAATCAAATCTTTTGTACTTTATAACTTGTTACAAAATTTTGTAAGTTTTTAGAGATAAATTGGAATCATTGTCAGAGAGAATAATTTGAGGAATACCAAAGATGAGAAACATTTGTAGAAATTTTATTTTTGCTGTAGATGTTGCTTTAGCTAAAGGTTATACTAGAATGAATTTATGAAACCAATCCGTTACTTCAAACATATTGACGCCTTTTTGTGAAGGAAGACGTGGTCTTAATAGATCCAAAGAAATTGACCGAAAAGGGATACGATACTTTTTTAAATTTACCCAATGAACCAGTCGGGCTTTTTGTGAACTGTTCTGTGCACCACAGACTTTATAGTTTTTTTAATGTAACAACTAACAAAACGTTTTAAGGTAGGCCAGTAATATTTTAGTTAATGTTTTACACACACCTAAATGAGCGAATATAGGATCATCCTCACACATTTTTAAGACATCATTGCGGTTAGGATTAGAACGAATAATTTCTATTTAGGAATAATTGAAGTTTTACGTGAACGGGATGAAACAAATTTATAAAGTTTATCATCAGTTACATGAAAAATAGGAAATTATCAGGCTATTTTGAAACTTTTTGTAAAATATTAGAATATCAAGTATCTGGAATAAGTAGGGAATGTTTAAAGTGGGTATCTTTCACATATCCTCTAAATTTTTCTATAAAAAATAACAACCAATAAATTCTCTTTCGGTAACGAAATATTTTTGTTCGACTGAAGTGAAAGCACGACTTGCATAAGCGATAGGGTGTTCTAAACCATTACGTTCCTGAAATAACATTGCACTTAACCCTGTAAGTGAAGCAACTGTTTGAATATAAACCGTCTCACGTAAATTTAGTGAAATTTTAATTGGAGCTGAGGTAATTAAATTTTTGATTTCTTTAAAGCTGACTGTGTCTCTAAATTTCATTCAAGAGATTGGGTTTTGTCGTAAGGTTTGATCCAGAGTACTTTGGAGAATGTGGTGCCTTTATTAAACCGAATGGCATATAGTTATATTCATACAGACCTCTGCTAGGCACACAGAAAACAGTTTTAGGGCGAGAAGTTAATTCAATAGGAATTTAGTAGCAAGCGTGTCTTAAATCGAAAGAAGATACAAAATTTGCATTCCTTAAGCGGCTAAGGAGTGAATCTATACGAGGTAATGGACATCCATCTGGCATGGTAACGGATAGTTTACGTCCAACAAAAAACCAAAAAATTAAAGGGAGAAAACACAAAGAGAGCACTTTTTCGAAATTTACGTCAAATACTGCGTTGTTATGACGTTCATACACTTCATTTACAGTAGAGATGTGTTTATCAAAGGTACTAGAGATAACAAGAATATCATTAAGATATACGAACGCACGTTCTTGATGCAAGATAGGTCGTAAGGTTTGATCCAGGGTTCTTTGGAGAGTTTGGTGCATTTGATATACCAAATGGCATAAAGTTATATATGGACCTCTGCTAGGCACATAGAAAACAGTTTTAGGGAGAGAAGTTAATTCAAGAGGAATTAAGTAGAAACCGTGTCTTAAATCCATAGAAGATATAAATTTTGCATTCCTTAAGCGACTAAGGATTGAATCTATCCGAAGTATTGGACAGCTATCTGGAATGGTAACGGAATTGGATTTACGTCCATCAAAATAAAGACGGTATTCTCCATTTTTCGTAGAAGCAAGAAGAGTTGTACTTGACCAGGGTGAAGTGGAAGGCGATATTACGCCAGAAGCAATCATTTTATCTACTTATTTATTTTGCACAGTAAGAGAGGGTATTGACGTTTAAATGAAATTGCGTTACCAGTAGAAATTACTTCAGAGGCAATACTAACGCAATCAAGCTGCAATGTATTTAATTTGCAAATTTATGTATAATATTTTGAGGACAAATATTTTGTTCATTGATCAGCGAAATTTGGCCGGATATGCCTTTAGAAGCACGGCATTCTGATTAATAGAAGCTTACCAAGAAATATAAAGATAGATTGAAAATTTTACAAAAACCAATACCAATAAAAATGGATATGCTAATGAGCAAGAAAAGTAATTTCACGTTCGAGTGATTCAATTATGATTTTTAAATTTACCGTACCAGTTATATGAACTTGTCCTGAGTGTGCAAGCCCTATTCAAATATTTTGAGGGGTAACTTTAAAATTTATTTTTTATTTAGATAATGTTTCAAGGTGGTATTGTTAATAAGAATACGCGTGAATCCAGTATACACAAGAACAAGTACAGCAAGAGAGCCAATATTTATAGATAAATGAGGACGATTACAAGAGATTTAACTTTTAATTTAGCAGAAACTTAGGTAGGATGATGGAAAGAATAAACTTTTTTCAACCAATTTGACCATTCTTCTAGGCTCTTACGACAAATTTCAGATAAAGATAGCGAAGATTGAACGGAAGATAATTTAATATAGTTATTTTTCATTATAGGTAAGGCAGTATTGTTAGAAATAGATTTATGATTTATTTTTGTTGATGTCTGGAGATATTGGGTCGATTCTGTGCTGAAAGATTTTGGTTTGAAGAAAGTGTACGCCCTGTGAAACGTTTCTGTAAAAGTTTTCCGAATCGATAGGGTTACAACGAAAACATTTTGACTTACACTCGTTTTGTATCACTTCCATAATAAAATATTCTTTTAGGTTGACCATCTTTCTGACAATCACAACAAGAAACATTATTTTGACGTTTATTAATTACAGATGAAGGAAGATACCAGACGCATTGAAAGGAGATTCATGACGGTAAGATATATTTAAATCTACAGTGGCAACCTTTTCATAAGGCAATGGTCGATATTTCTCAAAACATATTGTAACTTCTTGAAGAGAACGACATAAATCTTTTAATCGAGATAAGCTAGATATAATTTGCTAAGCAAAACGTGGATGCAAGTTCTTTATAATTTGTTGGATTATTTCTTTTTCGTTGGGTTTTGTATCTAAATGATTGTATAATGCTTCGACGGAGATAATATAAGCTACTACATGTTCAGTAGGTCCTTGAACTCGATCTTTAATATCATATCAAATGTAGGAAAGATAGGCATAAGCAAGGAAATCTTTTTCTAAATGAGACTAATTCTTGCCAGGTATGAATTTCATTTTTAATATTTCGCCACAAGTCTAAAGCAATATCACTTAATAAATCTGAAGGGACCGAGAAGTTATCATCGGTAATATTTCTATCGATTTTTAAATCGTCGATACATTTCACGAAAGAGATCGCGTTAATGTTTTAGCTATAACCAGAAAAGACTAAGTTCCATTTGTAAATAGGTAACGTTTCTTGTGCAGGTACGATAGGTTGTGAGATATTCAGAGTAGTTACTTGAGAGGCAAGTGAAAATAGTTTTAAATTTAATTGTTCTTTTCTAATACAATTCCTTCTAATAATAAGATGTCGGAAAGAAAATCTAATTTAGTTTGTTGCCAATTCTCGTTTGTTATTAAATCGAAAAGATCAAGACGTTGCTTTAGCTGTAATAAACGCGACTGGACTTTTTAAATCTAATTGTGTAGATAAAACATTGGTATTCTGAACTATATCTTTAATATCGTCTAAGGTATGATTTATTTGTTCGGCATTTTCAGTTAAATTGAAAGGCATAGTGCCAGGAAATGGTTGGCCTATTTATTTGTTAAGAGAAATAGGTTTTTAATTGTAAACGTCTATTATTTTGGGTTCTAGAAGCGTTGATTTGACGAGATAAAATTTTGAACGTCTCATTACTTTTCTAATATACAGTAGTTAATATAATATGCATGACAAGGGGAGACAAATTACAAGTATGGTTTATAGAGATATTTGTTTAAAAGCAAACGTTTCAGATCATAACAAACATTTGGCTTGTCGAGCGTATTGATTAATGCAAAATCGACTTTATTTTATTTATGTAAATTCTAATCGCTTTTATTATTAAACGCTCCAAATGTTTCATTGATAGATAGCAAATTTGTTTCGATATCGCCGTTTATCAAACAAATATTTGCTTTTATTGAATGCATTATAGACTACCTGATTATCTACCTGTAGCGATTTATATTAAAAGTTTTTTCAAATTTATTTCAGCAAAATAAATGTCTTTCTCATTCAAATTTATTGCATTGATACAGAATGAATGATACCAGTAAAGTATGCATCCATTTAGCTAATACAAAACGTAGCTTCATATACCGAGCGTCATTAAAGAAAGTTTATGCTTTTATAATTAATCACTGCGAATTAGGATTTTGCCCTTACTGACCATATATGTATGTTAATAAGATGAAACTCCAACTTATACTTTTATGCATGCTAGGTGTAAATGGTTATTTCAATCGTAATTGAAAGAAGCAAATGTAAGGTTTCGGGCGGCATTCGAACCTGTAATTTTTCACTTTATATTTCTAACGACCTCCATGTTAAACATTGTTTAAATTTAGATAGTTAGCTCATACTATGAGTAAAATACTTTCTGTAAAGTGACTAAAGTTTCTAGACTACCCTACACAAATGATCTCATTTTTTGTCATATATACTTCAGTCAAAGAAAATACCAAATCATTGGATCTTTGCGTGTCTACTATTCTCGATGTTAGTGAAGCTATCGGTTGTAAGTAGCAGCCAATTGATCGCTACTTCTGTTATCCATGTCCCTTCTACGAACCCGTAAAGTCATGCCTATTTTAATCCTACGTCACTTGACCTTGCCCTCTTTTTCTATACTGTAGGTAACAATGCACACCAGAAATAAGTACCTTTTGGCAACTAACGAAATCGAAACTTTTATAAATATATATCGTAGGTTGTACTTTCTTGTGTAATCTTCAAGAGCGTTGCTGCAAATCAAGTAATTGGTGTGATTTAGTGATGCGGGATGATGTATGCAACGCGACCATCACAGTTCGGTTGCGTTGTTGATTGTTACTTTTGACATGGCTGTAAACAAAAAGCATGACCAATGAAACAACGAATACCTTTCGCCGGTTTTACTAACAAATAATAAACTGGAATAAAAATTGATTGTGATGGTAATGGTTTATGATTGGATATCAAAAGCAGTCCTAATTATAGGGCAATCAATTTCCCAAGGTATTAATTTTAATGCAAAGATTTAGTAAAGTAAATCTTCAATTTTTGTTTTATTTTTTATAAATAGTCCAGTGTTAATTAAATTTTATTTAAATATTAAAATAACGTCTGGAATAAATTTGTTTTGCTTTTAAAATTCCTTTGCATTAATCTAGTTTGGGTATAATAAACCGCAAGATAGTATTCTTCAAACGCAACAACGTTTTATTTATACTATTTTATCAATTTTAGGGCTTGCTTTCTATTCAATGTAGTTTTAATAAATTAAAGTCCACCTAAAAGTTCATAACCACATTCAATAATCGATTTTCAGAAAACAAGCAGCTTTAAACCATTTTAATATGAGTCTTGAAACAAATTATTCCATAAACAATTAGTTCAAGTTCAAATTATGTAAAACGCTTACTGAAATCAAAAACTATTTTTATCCAATTACTAATCGTTTAAATAATCCTCCGATAATGTAAATTCATTTGCATTGATTAATATAACCGCATTTAACAATATACGATTTCCAAGCATAATACAACGTCACATTCGACAAAAATCAATAATTAAATGTTCCTAAGAGAGACTTTATGGTAAATAAATGGGGTTGGAATTTACACGACTGCTCGCCGACGAGTGGTTTTCAAAACGTGACAAGAACCGAAATTTA
Organism: Platerodrilus igneus; assembly: GCA_036346225.1. NCBI lineage: Eukaryota > Metazoa > Arthropoda > Insecta > Coleoptera > Lycidae > Platerodrilus > Platerodrilus igneus. Next base: position 9,298,321 of record JARFIW010000266.1, on the reverse strand, counting down.
ACGTTGAACGCAGAAATCCGTATGCTAAAAGATGGCTGATTGTTAGTTCCGATATATTATTTCATTTCTTTTGTTTGCAAGGAAGTCAATTAGCACGTGACAGCTTTAAAGATATATAAACAGTGAGTAACAGAAACGCGAGTTTATTCTACTTTGCTATCTCAACGTAAACAATTTAAATGTGTTCGTTAAAGTAACACGTAATTTAAAATCTAATAAATAATAAAATTGAAAAATTCTGTAAATTACTATAATATTTTATTTTTTACAGATAACGTAAAATGTGAGTATATTTTAATTTTTAAGGTATAGCTTTTAGTAATTTATTGCAATACAAGATCGCTAGAAACGATGCTATAAATAATGTAGAACTTGGAGCAATACTTAGAAAAAAATCTAAAACTAGGAACAATGCTAAAACAATATACAACTAGGGACGACGCTGTAAACAGAAAAAAAGGAAAACTGAGGCACCAATAAAGAACTATATAAAAGCTGGATCACTGGTATGAATAAATATAAACTTAGGAAGCTGTCGTTAATTATATAAAGTCTAGGCAACCGAAAGGAATCATTTCTACCGGACGTTGGTAAAGACTAATTTGGAAAGAAGCTTGGAAAAATATCTAATCCACAGAAGATACAATTCAAAGTTAGTTCTTATTTTATCTTACCATTTGATACTGATTTTGTGTAAATATAAGTTTAATAATTGTTGGATAATTGGCAGAAGTAGTCACTTATTTTAGTTTAAATTTATTTGTGTTTTGACACTCTAGAGATCCTGTAAAAGGAAACGTTCAACTCGTAAGCATTCGTTGTAGGTGAAATTCATTACTTTAAAAGTTGATCGGAGTGCATTTTTTAAATAGGATGTTGTTAGATTTAATTTTTATTAGTGATATAATTCAAAAAGAATCGTATCAGATTGTAGAATATAATTTAATAATTTTGTAAAGCTTTTAGAATATGTAGGGGTATTTAAAGTTAGAATAGTTCTTAACCTGTGTGATTGATTTGTAATTTGTATACATGAAAGAAGCATCTTATTAGGCAGATACGTTTGAATTGTAGGTTATTGTATTTTCTATTATCTTGCGGATCTAGATTAGTGATACTCACTCACGTCTCTTAAGACCAAATTTATTTGGTTTGCGTCTGTTAACGAGTAAAAAGTTGTGAATTTCAATTTATGAGGAAAACTTTGCTCGTGTTAGCAAATTGTACGGTTTATTCGAGTTCAGGCTAAACCCCGGATCAAGGAGAGGGGATTCTTAGTGACGGTCTTAACAACTTTAAGTTTAATAGAATAAGATAATTGAGTGGGGGGAGGGCTTATTGGCTGTCTGAGGGAGGTCGTTTATTTATGGGGTGTGCGCGTATGTGGATCCGTGCGAACATACATGCGCGCGATTACGTTTGGCACGTTTTGGAATTTAGATACTTTTGTTTTAGCATGAAAGGAGCAGAATTTTTTTTAATATAAAATATCAAAGTTTTGTACTGCTAGAAATTTTCTCGTCTATTAAGTTCAATTCGAAAAGGAAGTTATCAAGAGTTTTAATTCACTTAATTTTAATAATATAAATATGTTCGTAGTTATACAGGATTTTGTTATTTAGAGAAGTTTAGGATGTAAGCAGCTAAAGTACGTCTTTTGACGCCGTTAGGTGAAGAAGATGAGGTAATTAGTCAAAGAACTGAATATTTGTGAGCGAAAATTGCGAAGTGGCAGTGGTCTGTATGAACGTTCGTTACTTATGTAACTCCATTATAACTTTAAGTTTAAATTAAACGTCATATTATGAAATTTACGCGATTTCCGGTTGGGAACTGTGCGGTTGGCTGTCAAAGGTCTTCTGATGATCGTCGACCAAATGAGAATGGATTGTTTAGCGCAAGTAGGGATGTGATAGCGTTTCCGGCAGTGAGGTCGACACTTTACCGGTTCTTGAAGTGTGAAGTGAACAGAAGTGGTCCTCTTTTCTCCAGGAGGCGGTGAAGTACATATCTTTGGGATAGCCACGAACTCCCCTGAAGATTGCCGTGAAGACGCTTGGTTAAAATTATAAGTAGACATTTTTTAAATTTTAAACTATCTGGATGTTGAAAAGTTGCAATTAACTTAAAATTTATAGCTTTTGTTTAATGTAAAACATGATCGATAGAAGAGAGAGCGATAGCCGAACTTTTGCTTCAGAAATTTGAAAACTATTAAAATAGGAATTGATTTCATTTTAATTTTTTTAAGAACTACGATTCAGTGTGGTGTGATGATGCAAGTTCGTTTTTTTCTAAAACGTTAGGGTTGCTAATAGGGCGGTTGCCGTGCCCTTTTTAAAATATATTCTGACTACTAAAATTTACAACCGTAGAATAATGCTTACCAACACGTAACTAACTTGTAAACACTAGTTGATTAATCAGTCGCTGACAAAAAAGTCAAGAGGCTTCATGTCATCTTGAATTACCAAGTACTACATGTATGACGAAATAAGGTCGCTATCTCAAGACACATAGTTGTGAGAAGCCTTATAACAAGCTTCTTGCCTGTACGGTTTTACCATTAATTATTCGAAGCATGCGACGTAAAATTCGGGTTCAGTAAAAACTGCATTATTATGATTCAGTAAAATTAAGAACATGCAAGTTCAATGATCTGAAAGGTTCTAAAACATATTCTATACAGAAATAATTGTAAAAAAACTTATTGTAGTTGCCATATTACGGGTTTAGACATTCTTCCACTTTTAGATTAATAAAGATTTGTACAAGAAGCTTGATTAGAAAATGAATATTCACAGTGCTTAAACGTAGTGGTATTTGCGTGTAGTGCAGTAGTTACCTGAATTCCGGTTGACGTTACTCGCGTTAATTTTATTGAGAATATAGGTTTGTTGCCGGTTATTTTGAATACGCAACACGCGATCCTGCTCAAAGCTGTTAATTTCTTGTTCTATCTTGAATACGCTTATAATAAATTATCCTTATTAAAAATAGCTGTACTCCCGAAACAGCTGCGATGATCTCTTATTAAGATCTTGGCCCTACGAATTTCTGCTTTTGTGACTTTTCTTTGTATTTTTTACTTGTCTTTATTCTTCTTGCTAATAAATAATTATGCACGATTAGTTTACACTTGTTTATTTAAAATTTGTGTATTACTTTTAAATTTGTAAACAGGTATAAACCAACTTATACACCCCTGCAGGGGCCGACGGGCCATATGGTATACCGGGAAAATATCCGGTGCGCCGGTCACCTAATGCATCGCCGGCGCCGCCCAATAATCTGTTAAAAATAGTATCATAATTAGGTTATATACTGGAAACTTAATCAATGAGAACTTAATCTTATAAAAATATGTTTGCGAATTTGCAACAGAGTGACAGGAACAACTACGTAGGCTTATTTTTATTCATTAATGGTACGGTGCCGCGAACCGCGCCGCATTCGATTTGCTGCTGTCAGGTCGTATGCCTTTGGGCTTATTAATTTCTTAATTTTTAGACTTGTATCTATTTGGATGTTATGTGAAGAAGAGCTACTGCTACCGCACATAGGCCACTTTAACTGCCCATTTTCGCCTCCGCCAACATTCGATTTTTGCTACTTACTAATTATAATTTTGCGTAAGACTTGTTTTACCAATCAAGGTAGTGATCTGTATGTTTCTGTTTTGAGTACTGTAAAAGTTATTTGCGTGCAAATTTATAATGGAACGGAACAGAGGAAGCCCACAAAAAAGAAGAAAGAGTGTAAAAAGAAAATGGGCGGCGCCGTATTTCATGACAATAATCTTTAATCAGTCCCGGCTGATACTGAATTAATAAATTGTTTAGTAGCCCCTTTCGGATTCCGTAAGCGTCTCCGCTTTATTCGCCACGTCGGCGATCTCTTGTTTGGCATACCCCACCGGCATTGGCCCTGGAAGAACCCGTCCTAATTTCTCTTCAATTATTTCGTTTATAGCAATATGTGCATCTCCGTTATTTTCTCCCATAAAACTCAATTGTTGGGAGACCTCACTAAAGGACCCCTCAAGTGTACTAGACACTAGTCGATCACAACAGCATGGTCTCGCATCCAATCACAACCAAATACCATATCTAGCACTAAATTGGGAACAACCAAGAATGGACAATCAGTTTCCATGATACCCAACTGCTCTTTAACGACTATTTCCCCAGGCACCTGTAAGTAACACATTTCTACATGGGACACTAGGAAGTTTCACATCACATTTAACCAATCTATTCCGCAACGTATCCGATATCCACAAGTGCCTCTATTTCAACAGACCCACTCAAAATTAGCCTGATAGTGGGGGCAACCGCAACAGACTTCACCTTAACATTTTCAGATTCTCCTCCCTGACAGAATTCCAACCTGAATTAAAAATTCTGACTACTTCTCTCTTATCCGATCGACGACCTTCGGTACGAGCAGGTTCGCTACGATTTCCCTGCCTCCAATCGTCTCTTGTACGTTCCCCTACATTATCCTGAATTTGGCCCATATTTCTATTAACCTACATTGTCCGATTTCCTATTACTATTCTCCCTACCTTGGCCTAAATTGCTAGGACGTTCTACATACGTCGCATCAATCCGTCTTAAATGGGCTTCGACATCTTCAACAGTGCAAAGTCCCGAATTTAAAATCCCTCTTTTTAATTCTAGATCAAGATGTCCCGTCGCCATATCAATAATTTTTTTATCAGTTAAATGTCGTATTAAATATTTCGCCTCTTTTACAGTGCGTAAAAAATAGTCTGCACGGGAGCCACTTTCATAAACACCGTATTTTATCTTACAAAACGTATCTCTCTCTCCTGATCACCACTTCAATTTCGAGCTAAAAATAATGATTTAAATATTTCAAAAGATGCAAATTTTTTAATCTCTGGCAAATCTTGTGTAGATCCCCTTAAACAATTGACTGCTAGAAATATCCTCTTCCCTTGAGGAACTCCAGCTTCATCGAACATGCTCTCTAACTTTTTAATAAGTGGAAGGCGTGAATGTGGGTCTAGGTTCAGGTTGGTTTTGAAATGTATTTGGATGTCAAAGAGCAGGAGTAGATGAGGTGTATAGGAGTCTCTAAGGATTGGTTGTTGCAATGACATTGGGGAGATACGATGATGTGAAATTAGTTTAATGTGTGGCGAAATTTGCCATATCCGGTGAGAAATTGTATGGTTGATGGGTTGGATAGGGGAATGTGGAGAGGAATCTCAGTGATGTTAGGGAAAATTTAAAAGGTGTATCTGTCTGTTTGGGATGTGGTCCAGAACTTTTGTAAGGAGTAGTACGTGGGACGGTTTATTAGGGATTTAATTTCAGTGTTAGGTAGGATTTGATATTCTGCGGGGTAGGATGCGATCGTGAAGGGTGATGGGAAGATTTGGTTTCAAGTTGCGAATTTGAATTCGGGAATTGAGTGTGAATTCTGTAGGAGAAATAAGTAGGAGGGAATAAAGGGTCATGATAGAAGCGGTACTGTAGGATCGGGAATGATAGATGAGGATTGGTCTGATAATTGTATAGAGCTTATTTCTTATGGAAGGAGGGGTCCGTGGAAACCGGGAGTTCACCGCGTATCTAATCATAGGGATCACAATTTGGTTGAGAATTAGTTTGCCTGTGGGATTTGTAAGGCAAACATATTTGGGGAGTAAGTGAAATAGGTGTAGTGGGATGATTTTTTTGCACGCAGTTTGGTAAGGTGTGTGTTGGTTTTAAGGCGCGTAACAATGTGGAAGCCAAGATATGGCTCCGATGAGGTGAATATATGGACTTTGGGGCTACGATGGAGATCAAGGAATCTCTTAAGAAGGAGCATCTTAGATTTGTTTGGGGATATGAGCTGTTTGTTTATGGCGGATCAGGATTTGATAGAGTTGAGAAGGGTTGCGGCTGTCGATTCTATGGAGACCCGGGAGTTTCAGTGGATCACGAAAGCGATGTCTTCACTTATGCGAATGTATATTTGGGTACGTTTAGATCCAGGTGAGGATTGATTTATATATTCCAAAGGGTGGGGAAAAGCGTGATCCTTGGCAACAGCCTTGCGTTAAATGTTTAAATACAGAATAGAAGCTTTGGAAAAGGATTGCAGTTCGAGAGGTCAGGCAAGATTATATAATACAAAAAAAACGTTAGAGGGGAAATTGGCTGTTCGGAGTTGATTTAGAAGGTTTGGCCACCAAAGTTGATCAAAGACTGAGTGAAAATCAAGGAACAATGATAGTACGTATTTATAGAGAGAGATTTGGGTTGTTGCGATTAGTGAGCGTATGGTTTGTTCAGCAGTGTGGCCTGGGCGGAATCCGTGCTGGTTGGGTGAAAGGAGGGAATGTTGGTCATGTAAGAATTTAGTTTTGCTAAAATTTCATGTTCAAGTAATTTTCCTAGGGAAGTCAGGAGGGCGATTGGTCTATAGGATTTAGGGTCATCTGCGGGTTGACGAGATTTTTGGATGAGACTATGTTTGCGGATTTTAGAGGATTAGGAAAAGGAAAAGGAAAAATCAGAACGTCTTTTGGTTTGTCGCCTCCTGAACTTTTCTAGGCTTTTACACCATTCTATTCCTTCAACAACTAATTTTCTATCTGCCAGCTCTTTGTTTGCCGTCTCGATAGGGTAGTCAAATAGCACGTGCGTTGCGCTTTCTTCGTCCTCGCGGTCGTTTTTGCTCAATTCGAATCTTCGCAGGTAGGTTGTCAAAGCTTCGTGCCCTGTTACTATGCACCATCTTATGATTCTATTTCACCTCCATCTTGTTTCTTGCTTCTATGATCGGTATAAATTTATGTGTCAATCTTTTTTGTGGTAGCGTTGTTCCACCTCTCTTCCCACTGTCGGTTTGATTTTTCTCACAGCTTTCTTATAATCAAGTACCTAGGTATCGACAAGTACAATATTTGAGAAACGCTTGTTGCGGCCTTTTTTGCCTATTCGTCAGGTCTGTCATTTCTTCGATTGCCGTCATGCGACCTGGCACAGTAAAACTTCAAATCCCGAATCTCAAGTGCCGTACGTGCTATCATCCAGACGGACTCTTGAAGATTTGCCGAAGTGTTCATATTTACCAGAGCAGTCATGGCTGATTTGCCGTCGTTGATTATAGAGTACCCAATTGAACCCGACTGTTGAATAATGTACTCTACAGTTTTTCTTATAGCTATCAACTGGCACTGGAAGATGGCGCTCCAGTCCGCAATTTTAGTTGGAAATTGAAACACTTCCTTTTCCTCATTTTACACATCGAACGTCGCCCCTGCCCGCCCATTGTCCATTCGCAAGCCACCTATATAAATCCAAATCTCCGCCGCGTTTACATCGCCTTCGACAAACTCCATGCCCCTTGACATCAACAGGATGCCGCAATTTTAAAACAACGATTTTCCTCTCAACCTTTCTAGTTCCAAGACTAAAACTCTCGGCCGCTTCCTGCTTTTTTCCTGTACTATCTCTAGTCTCCCTGAAGACGAATTCGATTGGGAGAATCCTACTAATTACCAAGACCACTTCCGGGGAAGTGGTCCTGTACATCCTCGCCACCTTGACCGCGGTATTACGGTGAACACTCGCCAATTGCCGGATTTTCCTGATCTTGCAACCATCCACCCAAACAGATGCCGCATACAACATCGCCGGCTATTTTGTGATAAAGGATTTGCTTCTGAATCCCCAGTTTATCTTTACAGCCTTCTGCACTCTATTAGATATTTTGCTGCCCTTGCCCTTGACATACTTCACGCGCGCCTTCCGATTCAATTTATTTCTATCTTGACACCGTAGTATGTGATGGCTTTCTTGAACGGGATATTCTCCCCTCTCAGATCTAGTCTAGGGGGGCGTATCCCGGTTTTGTTCCGAAATAAAACGCCTCCGACTTGGATGTGTTGTATTTCATCTTGACTTTCTCTGACCATTCATATAATGCTCAACGTTTCGTTCGGCTTTGTACGCATATCCATCTGCAATTTCGATCTGCTAATCAACGGTATATTGTATGCAAACCCAACAACGGTGCATCCTTCGGACAATCTGACCCTGTAGATGTTCTCGTAGAACAACTTCCAGAACGTGGAACCAGAACATAACCCTGCGGGCATACCCTTTCCACCGCTCGCGACACAACTTCACCCGAATGTTCGACCTCTGGCCAATCGCCCCGAAAAACAAATTTCGCGGACAATGCTTACGCTTCAACTCCCAAACGATAAATGACCACTCGGTAGTGTCATATGCTTTCGAAGCGTCCAAAAACCACGACAGAAGTATTAGACTTTTATTAATAAAAAAATATTACGCTTCTTTAAACGAGAATATAACGAATGCTCTTGCTGATAGGGAAAGAGCAAATAAAGTTGGATTTAAAAAGCAAGCCGATTTTTTAACATCTAAAACTTTCGTTACTATCAGGACGTTAATGAAAATAATGATCAGTGATGAAATCAATGAAGCCAGAATGTTCTCAATACAACTAGATACAACTAAAGATGAATTAATGAAATACCGGCGCCTCAGATCGATGCAGTATGTCAGAGGATAACGAATCAAAGAAAGGATGATTGATGTCATTGAATTCGATTTGCCTCTTGAGGAAAATATTTTTTAGTTACTGAGAAATGTTCTAACTTCGGACGCAATAGATAAAAACATTTGCATAGGAGATTTTACAAATGGCGCAGCTAATATGCAAGGGAAGTAGACTGGTTTTACAAAAAGAAACTGTAGATAAAAATTTGCACGTTTGGTGCTACTCGCACGTGTTAAATTTATTTATTTTGGACTATACCAAAAAATTGATAGCTTCCAATTTATTATTTTTATTCCAATTTTTCTGTAGTATCTTACAACTGACCACCGTTGGTATTACTTTAACTTTTTTCTAGTTTTATGCAAAAGAACTGCTTTTGCCAAGAAATCTACATTTACACATACGGAATCTTAGTACATGTGCTGCAGATTTTAAAACTTTATATTCACATATGAAAGTTATTAATTTTTTCCTGGACTGTATCAAGGGCCGCCGACACTACTCTAATTTTTTCTGGGATATTACAAAACCAGAAATTTGTATAGCAGTCTACATTTAGGTATTAATTGCCTTCTGTACATACGCGACAGATTTCTAAATTCTGTGCCCCGATAAAAAGTTAGTAGTTTTTTTCTGAACTTATCAAGTGGCCGCCAGTACTACTTTATATTTTTCTGGGTTAATACAAAACCGGTGAACTTATAAAGAAATCTACATTTAGGTGTTAAGGCCCTCTGTATATACGCGGCAAGTTTTAAAGTTTTGTGCTCAAATAAAAAAGTTACTAATTTTTGCCTGAACTGTGTCAAGTAAACGCCAGAATTATTTAATTTTTTTCTGGGTTAATACAAAAGCATTGAATCTGTAAACAAATCTATATTTAGGTACCAAACCCCTAACTACATACGGCGAGCTGGTAGCTGTTACTTCTAGCCGGTAGCTTCACCGACGTTGGTTACTCTAACACAAGTAGCTTGCAAAAGAAGCTTTTTATATTAACTTTTATAAAAAATTGATTAAGAACGACTATGACAAATGGCCTTCTTTTTAGTTTTATGTTAGTGGCCATTGAAAAAGATATTTTGAAAAATGTGGGTGCTGATGTCATAATTACTTTAGTAGCTGAAAGAAGAACATTACTAAAAAGAAATTGATTGCCTAATTTTAATTTAAAACAATATTATTTTTAAATCCTACGTACGAAGTTACAATTTTATAATTGTTTACGTGCTCATGTTTCTATTCACTTTTATTATTACGTTATTGTTATTATTGGAGAACTGATAAAAAAAAAAAGCTTTAAATCTTCGAAAAAGATCAAAAAAGCATATAAATCTTCATACAAAATTATTATATTCTTTATTATTCGTATAAATTCTAGAAATTTCTAGATGCGTTAAATATTAAATAAAGATGAGCGTAATAGCTCTGAACTGATTATTAATTAAATTACAACTTTGATTTTTTCTTCATTACCTTTCGATTTTTATATTTTATTTTATTTTATAAACATTAAAATGTTACATTGTTTCTTTTACTTAACGAAAGTTACGCAACAAGGTTACGATTTAGTGTTTGCCGGTTTATGTTACTATTTAAGTACGTGATGAGTGACTTACGATTATGAGCTCATCAATTTGTTGTTGCTATTTTTTTAAATTATTAATAAGTATTTTCTGTTCACTTTTTCCATTAATGCATAATCATCCTATTTTTGTCTTCTATTTCATAAAAATAGAATTAAGCCTCTGAGCTACTGAATTATTACCCTTTATAGGTTACCAGTACAGGAACTGCTAAAAATTATTTGTATAGGCACCGCTTAGTAACTTAGCTCGGTGAATTTTAAAGCTCCCGTCACCCCAGCACCAGCGGTTCTATTAAATTTGTTTTATTGACGAAACGTTAATATTTTGTTACGGGCGAATGAAGCGTTAAATGCTTAAATTTGGAATTGCCCAGATGGGGCGGGAATCCCGTAACAAAATGCACAGGTTAACAGTGGTGCGGGAGTGGGTTTCTATAGAAACAATAAAAAAAGAAACAATTTACTAGATGCAATTTCAAACTATGTAATCAATAACGCTTACCCCGAAGACCTTTCATCACTGTCAAGTTTATGAGCACCGACTTGTTTGTTCTAATAATCCTGTAGACATGAATAATCCTTGGAGATTTTAAATATATTAATCTCCTGGTGAAACGAAGCTCATGTATGTTTGAACAAATAAAACAACAAATTTCAAAGTGCTACGTCACCTAAATCTATTTTAATATGACGTTATTTCATTTTTCTGTAAACAGGTCCATTCGTTCAAATTTATTAATGTTGTGGATATGTCGAAAATCCGCGGGATCTCACCACGTTAACACGCGATTGTTACTTCATAACTTACGGAGTACACTCGACTAACCTGACCACGTTATTGCCCTCACATCTGATCATTTGATGGCTCGCGAATAATTAAATTAATTTTTTGCTGTTCACTGACGTTCGTCTTTTCGATTCTCTTCGGGAGGGGGTGGTATGTCTCTGTATAACATTTCTATCGCATGTGAATCGAGCATAATGTCATATGGTGTACTTAAGTTAGCGTCACGTGTAAACGTCTTCAGCAATTTAAATGAATACATTGTATTGTATGAAATGATTAAATTATGTGCAATCTGATATTCTGGAATTGTACTAACGAAGTGTTTGTATTTTAAGTAATTCCTACATTGTATGAATATATTTCTGATATGGTCTGAGGTATACTTGACCTTGCAACTATGCAACATTCTTTGCTTCCTTTAACTGACATTTGTAAAAAAGCTTTTCTATATTTGGAACAATTATGATACAGGTCATGCCTATTAATACTTCCAAGGTTATTTTAAAAGTCCCATTAATATAACATTATCACGCTATGAAAATTTACTGTAATAAATATTTTGTTTAACCTGTGTGTGGTTTTAAAATAATTTATGAACCTAAGTTCTGTTCCAATACGTATTTAACATAAATAAAACGATGCTTTTGTTGTTTTTAAGCTTATTCTTTTAATAGATTTAACAATTTATAGAAATGTCATGCTGGCTAAACACTATTATACATGAAATCAGATTTATACAGGGTACATTAATATTAATTTTGTACGTTTAAGATTAATTTTTCTTTTTGCTTCAGGTTTCTATTTAATGTTACGCTAATGCGTTACATTTCTGCTGTCTATTTACAGTAATTGGCTTTTAAATTGCTTAATGTGATTTCGCATTTATATTATAGCGCTTTTATCATATCTACATATACATGCAAATGGTCTAAATGTACATTTTGCTCCACTGGATTGGATGTGGAATTAGTAAAATTCGTACTTTACTTGAAAGTTGGTACTAAACCATTATTTGTTTCTAGATTTGTTTTGAGCACGTGGCATTGTTAGTTCATTTGCAAATAAATATATAACGGTCTAAGAGTACATATTCTGTTCTATTAAATTTATAAAACCGTTGGGGAAATATGTTTATCGTTAATTGAAGACCTCTAAACGTATCTAAAATTTCAATCTGAATTGTTAAATCTACAAACAGGTATATGCGGTACATATGTACACAAACTTATATGGATGTTGCCCAATATTAGAATTTTTTTGTATTTTATTGCGAGTACTGGCGGAAGATGTTTATAATTATCTTGTTCCTTCATGATACTGGTGCAAATCTACAGAGATGTATACAATCTACTCTACTGAATTTGGTTAGCCATTACGAAGTTATTTAGATCGTTTTAATGTATAGCGAGTAATAAATATTAAATCTTGTTTAGTTTTGTCGTGGCATTTTTATTACATTTTTATATAGGTGTATGTGGTTTCAATCTATACACTCTATTGTATTAATTATCGTGTACTGTTGCAACACTTATTGAATTATTTGTGATTTATAATAAATGACCACTAATAAACATGGTCTAATAATTATGCATCTGTTACTACGTCTGTAAATTAATGTAGCTTAAACGATTACAAATTGTTAGACTCCAGTTGATGTATAATTACAGTTTTTTTGTGATTCATGGCGATACTCTGTTAGCATCTATTTAGTTCTTTTGACTTTTATATAAAACTTGCTTTGTTATTAAATCTGTAGATTGGTGTACGTGACGTAACTGTTCATATGCTTTTATAATGTATTTTATGGGCCATTAAAACAACACGCTCTTCGTGGTTCTTGGTGCTGATTTGCACAATGTCCGTGATCAGCAACCCAACGTTGCCAGCAATATTCAGCTTAAAGACCCACCACAATTGAGCAAATTGTAGTAATATTATAATGGAAATGTTAGTTTATACCAAATCTTTCAAAAATAAACAAATAAATAGCTCTTAACCGTATGTCTTATCAACGCATGTTTTTGTTTTCAACATTTGTTTCAACGAATTAAATCATGTGTATCAAGATTAAAATATTGTGTTAGGAGTGGATACTAAAATTCAACAATAAAAAAGTTCAAGAAATGAAGTACTTGTTTAGCAAAACGAAAAGGATAACAATTATGCGTATGGGAGTCAAAGTAAAATTGTTTCATCGTCATTAGGTTTTCAGTCTTAAGAACTGGTTGGACGCGTACCTCCATTGGTGTCTATTCTGAGCTAATTAAAACGTTTTCCTGAAATGCCCACAGCGTACATCTTTCAATATGTGTGTGGAATAGTCAAATCTAGGTCTACTTTCACTTTTCTTTTTTTTTCTCTGCTTCTTATATATCCCGCACTATTCCCTCATGCCTTAATGTTCTATCATCAATCTCCTCTAGTTTTTATTGTTTTTCACATACTTTTTTTCTTCTCTTACCGTTGCTAGAACCTCTGTATTCTTAACTTTGTCTATACATAATATCCTCATATACATCTGTAGCACCAAAGGTTCCTGTTCGCTTCTCCTACTGTCCACGTTTCACAGCCGTACAGTGCTGTCTTTTGCTTGCTTCTACGTTTGTTGCCTTTGAACATAGTAATTGCTTTTTCTTGTCAAATGCAGCATGGCTTTGGGCTAATCTTTGCTTTATATCTTTTACACTTTTCCTATCTTGCGTTATTTGGCTTCCCCGGTAACAGAAATCCTTAATCTCTTATAAATCCTCGTTTTCTATTTTTATTTTGGTTTTTACCTTATTTTCCCCTTCTTTACATACTAGTACTTTAGTTTTATCTTTGTTAATTTTAATACCGTATGTCTCTATTAATGCTGTTTCCATTTCAATAAGAGCTGATTCTAGCTCTTTCTTGCTAGATGCTAGTACCGCTACATTATCTACAAATCTAAGCATATCGGTCGTTTGTCCATGCATAATAATTTCAAATGTCTTTCTGTATTTGGCAGTATTCATTGCATCTTCGGTATGCAAGTTAAAAATTAGTGGGAATAGCGTACATTTTTGTTTCTCTACATTGCTGCTCTAATTTTATTACCGCTGTTTGCTCGTTGTATGAATTATGTATTATTCGCCTATCCCTAAAACTCATTCCTATCTTTGAGTATTTCCAACATTTTTTCCCATTTTACGTTGTCGAATGCTTTTTCTCGATCAAGAAACTCTATATACACGCTCTCTCCATTTTCTATTGTTTTTTTCATTATCACTCTTGAAGCTTAAATGGCCTCTCGTGTACCTATTTTGCCTAAATTTAAATTGATCTTCCCCTAGTATTTCTGCGACCTATTTTCCATTCATCTTTGTACAATTATTGTGTGCTGTCAAACTTATTGTTCGAAAATTTTCACGTCTATTAGCACCTCTCTTTTTTTGTTTTAGTTACTATGGTGTTACGTTTGAAATCTTTGGGTATCTCCCCCGTCTCATACATATAGCTTACAAATTGGAAAGATTTTCTGTTACTGCTTATCCAACGATTTTTACAGTTTCTGCGTGTACTTTATCTATACCCGGCGCCTTATTATTTTTAAACTCTTTAATGCTAGTTCAAATTCATCTCTAAGTATAGGATATTCAAAGTTATGCTTTTTTATATCTTATTCCTGTTTTCATGCGACTACTTACTGTCCACTACATTGAAATCTCCCGTAGTTGAATTTTCATGCCATTTCGCGAATCTTAGTAGGTCTTCGATATCTTTGTAGATCACTTCTGCATCTTCCTCACTAGAGGTTGACATGTCTACTTGTACTATTACTGTAATCAGCGGTTTAGATTCTGATCTAACCATGAGTTCCCGTTCGTTCTTGTGTAAGTAGTTTTCCAAACAGTGTCCAATCTTTTTCGCGAAACTTTCCCCACACTAAAATTTTGTTCCTCCGATCCTGTTTGAATTACCGGTTCAAAAATTCTCCACCCCTCCGAACTTCGCTAATCCTTACTACATCTAATGCTAGCCTATCCATTACTAATTTCAAATCCTCTAGCTTGTTACTTGTTTCATACTTCCAACATTCCACGCCCCGACTTACAAGATGTTTCCGGTTTTTCTTTTCTTCTTATAGAGCTTGCTGATTACATCCTCCGAAGTAGTTTCCTCCTGGAAATTCCAAGATCCGAGTGGGGTACTATTTTAATTCCGGAACTATTTACGCCAAAGAATGCCATCATTTTTTAAAACGTTTCCGGTACGCTATGTACTTAGGAGGTGATGTGATGATTTCCCGTTGCCTACCACATCGCCGTAGTGTGGTGTTTTATAATGCCATACCGACCCTTTTGGTTTCTGTCACTCTAAGTACCGAAATAGTTGCTGTCCTCTTTCGGTAACCTGCTTTAGTCTGGTTTCTCTTTTAATAAGTTACTAGGTGTTATAGAGCAGTAGTTAAGTAAAAATATATAGAGAGAGACTTGTCAAAAAGGGGTTCTATAAGAGAGAAGTTGTAGTTATCGCGTTTATGCAATGTGTCTTCAAATTGTTGTCTTAGAGGCGATTCTTGGGATACCCATTTAGCTTGGCGTTCTTTAGGATCAATAGTTTCTCGAACCGTCTTAGCCGGGTGCAACGGGTAGCAGTACAACGGTTGGACATGATATTGGTGGCAACCGTGACAGGAGCAGTTCGAACTACAATTGGGATCCGGCTTACGAGATATCTTTTTTATTTGTCTTATAATTGATTATGGTAGGATATGGATAACGGAGTTTAAGCGAAATGAAAAGTAGATGTGTGCTTTACCGGAGCAGCAAATAAGTTAGAACGATTGTTGGAAGTTAAAGTCTGAAGATTGAAACGATGTTGCAGTTTTGTTTCAATGTTTGAAATTGAAGCACGAAGTGTTACGAAATTCTAACGTCTTGTGGTATGAATGTTAGATGAAAGCTCTGAAGAACAACTAACTATTAGATGAGCTAAAAAGTTCCGACGTTTACATTCGAAGCTTTATGTAATTGAATTTAGGATGCGAAAAGGTTCATGCCAAAAACGCGGGTGAAAAGCGCTCAAGAGAACGTGTGCGTTTATCCAGTATTGTTAGTGAGGGTGCATCTCTATCGAGACGTAAATTTACACTACCCCATATAGAATTTAAACGTCTTGGTGGTAATGTAAAGGATTTTTGCCATTTTCATCACAATTCAAGAAAGTTCATGAAGATCCTGACAATAATGAAAGTGACAGACTCGAATGTCTTAGTTAAGTTTTGGTTGCAGGAAGTAGGGCAAGACAAATGGCCGAAAGCCTTCCTGCAGTAGATAGAACTTGTGTTAAAATAGTTGCATCCAATCAAGACAGATTTGGAAGAGAGGACTTGCAGATCGAAGTCTATGTTAGGGAGCTGTCAAAATTGGTTTTAAGCAATGCTATGACGCGGGAAAAGCTAGAGGTGTCAGTGCTGTATGACCAGATTGAAACGCAAGTGCGAGCTTTGGACACTTTAGGTTTTACATCCAATAAGTACGCAGCACTGCTTTTTCCCTAGACTGATTCAAGTATACCGTCGGATCGTTTAACAATGTGGCAGCTCTCTCCATTTAGTGTTGGTTCTTCTAAAGTTGTGTCAGGTCAAGCTCTCAATATAAATTTACCACTTGAAATTAGACTTAAAAATCTGCGCGCTGAATCCGAAAACGAGCAGCGAATTTCTTTAGCTAGTGAAGGCTTTGGATTACATGACAATGTCGCTAGTAAGTTGGCAAAGATGTAGAATGAGCAGCATAGAAAGAAAACTAAGAAAACCAAGGTAGCAACGGCAATGAATTTATTGAATACCGGTGATGATAAATTATTATTTTGTAATGGAGCTAGAGGAAAATCCACGAACACGTGAAACAGATTTATTGTTTTTCTGCAATTCAAACACGTCAGTCACGCGACACACCTTCAAACCCCCCTCTCTTTGTATGACCTGTATCTTATCATGGTTACATTTAGAATTCTCTGTTTGAACTTCCTTTGAACTTGTCAAGCTTAGTTGTTATATCTCATTTTCTCTTTCTATAAATTTCGGTTTCACAATGTAACATGTTTAATCTTTGCTAAAATAAAAGACTATATTCACGTTAATTACATAAGAGTCACGTACTTTGTATTGTTGTTGCAACTTGCCTTGAACGTTTAGCCATGTCTCATGTGGTTTTGCATGTTAGCGGTTTATGCATTTTCACGTACTAATTTATTTCATTAATGTATTCTCTCTGGTTTTGTTTATTGCATGACGCCCTGCATTTTATTTTATTCAGAATTTTTAGTTTCATGTATGTAGCATTATTATATTACATATTTATTACTTCCTTTTTTTTAAATCTTTTATTTCAGCGGTTTTTATTGTCGCAACGTTTATCCTACTTAATGACTAATGCATTATCTTGGTATTGTTGTTACGGTATTTCGTGCAGACAATAAAGAAAGTAGTAAAGTAAGCAAAGGAAATCGCTCGCACCGAATACTGCAACAAATCACAGGGGTATAGGAATCGAAAAAATTGGATGCCGCACTAGCTCAAAACGTCGTAGAGTGGGGTGGGTCACACAGAAAGAAAAATTGGAAAAATTCAGTAAGTAGATTTATTACAAACCTTTAGTTAACAAACACTACCAAAAGGTATATTTACAAAACTAAATCTGACATCTACGTTATCGTCCTGTTAAAACATGATGTAAGCAAAAGCGTCAACTCACATATAACAAACTTAACTTCAGAATATACATTTAAGCAAATTTAAATTAGGAATTATTTCCCAGTCACGTAAAATCTAAAGAATATATACAAGTATACTTACATAGTGTTTCCAGCCCTCAATAAATACAAGAAGAAAATAAGACACGATAATGTACAGTATTAAAGCACTATTTACCTGCTCCTTGAAGTGCACTTCGTACAAGTAATAACGTAACCGTAAACTGACGTAGCATAACCCTACCGAAGTAGGTAACCCTAAACTGAAGTGAACCAAGTGTTGAACTTAATTTAGATTATAAATAGTAATTTATTTGTGATGTTAGCATTTCGTAAATCTTAAGTTAACGCGAGCTTCGATTTATATTAATTGTGAGTTGAAAAACAATCACGTAATCACTTGTGCATTATCATGCAAAGGTAAATTTTTAGCACGGTAGTTTTAAGTTTATTATGCCATAACCTCGAGTAAGAAAAACTAAAGCACCAAAGAAACGAGAAGTCACAAGACTTTATAAAAGCATAAAAAAACAGAATATTCGTACCTTATCGTACCTTAAGAAGAGTAGCTGCCTTCCTCTGGTACCATCGTAGCGGAGCTGGAAGTGTGTACTTACACTTGCCGACGGACAGGATACTTCTAAGAAACAATTTCACTTGACTAAGTTTGACTTTATGAAACTAAAGTAAAACGATGCCTCTTGTAAAAAAGCATCTTAAGTAACACCGCGTCTTGACAGAGTCTCTTCACGGGAATGGACGCTTTATAGATTCGAATCCCTGTCGAAGCTCAGTCTGTATTTATAGGAAACGTATTTTCTCATCGACAAAGATACCACTTGCAAGATATAAGAGTAAAGAATTCTCAGAACCATACCTGCAAAGTATCTCAAGACAACAACTGTAAAGTTGCTATGTACATTGACCGAATTTACAAAAAAACCCAAAGGAAGTATGACAGGGCTTAATCGGTGAGTAGGCGGGGTAGTTCACTTATAAAAGTAAAGGAAGGCCTGAAATAATTAAACAAAAAAAAACATGTTATACCAGCACAGTAGCGCCAAAACAAATGTAAACAAGAATAACGCATAAGCGTAATATACATTTATCGAGAAGAACAAAAAGAATTCTGCTCAAAATGACGAGCTGTAGTTTTTAGGTTCCGACTCTAAGTTAATTACCATAAGAAAGAAAAGAAGAAAAATTCCCCTCTAACAACCACAGCTCTAAATCCGTATAGTAAATACAGAAGTAATTATCTAACATTATCACAAGAAATAATCAGTAGACATTCTACTCTGGACCACACATAACTCCTCAAAGAAACACAGTCATTTACGCGGAACAAGGTCAATCATCTATAGCACCGTGGGCATATGTAGTATCAACAACTACTTAACCCCATATAATAAAATGGTGGCTAAAAACTCACCTTCGAGTTTACAACGTAGGACTGGCTCCTACCGTCTTTAATGACGGGACGAAACAGAGGGGTGCTTGATCCCGCCTTGGGGTTGTCCCCCCATCACAAAAAGGGGCGGCAATCTAAAGGGTGAAGCTGGAATAATTACAGAGACAATTACTTTATTGTCGCCCAAAAGTACATTTTTCCTAAAACCAGAAATACTTACCACACAATATGGTGTGCGCGAAATCCCATAAAAAAACAGAAACGAAAAATACAACGATAACGACGAGTACTTTTGTCTATTTGTTGTAGAAAACCATGAATATTTACTATTTTGAATTATAATACAGAGAACCGATAAATAGGGACAATTTTATTGCTCGTGAAGCTGAGTCCGTGAACACCTGCGCGATAACGAAATACCGCGTTGATAGAATTTCTTAGTACCAGTATTGATAACAAAGCTTTTATTTGAGATATTCAGGTGTTTGAAACGTATTTCAGGGAATTTGTCATGCGAGGCTTTTTAACCTTTGCAAAGCAAATTAGGAAAATAAATTTCAGATATTTAAACTTAATGAGGTTCTATAGGACACTTAAAAAAGTACTCGTTTCAATTGAAAGGTAGTCGAACTTGTCAAATCACTTAATGAGTGTGAATTCGTTTAAGTGGGCGTTTTTAAACAAACGTAAAAACGAGGTAGTTGGAAATTAATGTTTATATAAAGGATGCAGAAATCAATCTATTTCTGAAATTTAAGGTAACATTGTATTATGGATCTCAATTTATTTTAAAAAAAATTTATTTAATTGCTTTGATTATAATTAACTGCCGTAATTGAAAATATATTTTCTGGAAACAAAAGAATTAAAATATCATGCTTAATCAAATATTATTTATTCGTGAAAACTACTAAACAGGCAGGTCACGTCCATATTTAGCCTATCGGTCCAAAATTAATATTTACATCTTCTTATCCCACTTGTAGTTAAAGTATCGCGAACGCGTTAGAAGATGTAGTAACCAAATCCAATTAATTACAAATGGTTTTAACAAAAATTCTAGTTTTATGTTTTTTCTAATATTAGTAATTTTGATGGAACTAGTTATTTATAGAAACTATGGAATTATCTAAGTAATGTATGTAGATTGATGTCCTTCTGCAATGTAAGGATGATCTTACCACAGAACTGAACATATGTAAAGCTTCCCTTTGAGGCAGTAGCGATGTGGAAGGAGCTTGGAGCGTAGCCGATTAAGAGAGGTTAGTTGCCTCTGGCTTCACAAGTGTACAATTCTGAACAAGAATTGGTTTGATGTTTAATTTTAGGAAATCTAGGATTTAGTACGAAGGTGTGATGCAAAACAATGTTGAAGTTTTAAATGCACTGCCAAGATCTGCCTTTCTAAACTATTTCATAATTAAAGTATCTGTTTTGACTCAGTAGTCAACCTTTCAAATAATTGAACTAGCTCATAACCACTTCTTGAGTTATTGATTGAAGGAATCGAAGAGTCCTCTTTAATTAATAAGTACTATCCGTCGATGCTATCATGCTCCTATCTCAACATTAAAAAGAAAATATGAGAAGCTTAATAACGAGTGCTTGACCTGTGCAAGTTTCACCACAGTATTTTAAATTGTAGCATGAAACTTGAATACGTGCAAGGTAAAAAATACATAACGATTATTATTCTGTAAAATTAAGAATTGTTAAGTTCAGTGATCTGCCTGACGTGATACTCTTCATTGAGGAAGAACTTGTAAAATACTTTATACAGTTGTAATATTGCTGGTTTAGGCACTGCCACTTATTACTTAATAAAGATTTATGTAAGAATCTTCAAAGAAAACGAATATTCTTGTATTTGCGTGTGGTTCGGTAGTTACACTTCCATGCTGGTTGACGCAACGCCTTTTTTTGAGAGTACGGGTTTGTTGCCAGTTATTTTAAATAAGCAACATGCAATTTTGTACAAAGCTATTACTTTTTTATGTAATCTTTGATACACTAAATAAATTAATGGTTATTAAAAATTACGATACCGTTTAAACGCTTGCCGTGATCCTGGATTGTGATACGGCTACATCGACCGTTAGTTTCGTGACATTTTCCTTGCATTTTTAACTTACTTTTATTACTTCCTACTCATAAATAATTTATATATGAAAAAAACTATTTCGTTTATTACTCTTTTTGAAACATTCTTTATTTGCGAATTGTACTTTACCTTTTAAGTGTGGTATTATAATTTGATGCTATTGCTTAAAATGAGGTCAAGTTATATGAACTGATATAACGACATATATTTGAATGTTTGATTTTTTATAGTTATCCGAACCCAGTGGAGTGGAAAGCTTTTATAGCTAAAGTGCGGTACTCTCCTAGCAGCATACCCACTAAAACCACTCCTCCTGGAGGGTGCGTCTGCCAAACGGCTCCGCCACACTGCAGCATAAAAGGCTTATTGTGCTGACTCTGGTTAAGTATCATACCCAGTCTGCAAAACCTTCACCCCGAATTAGAACGTGACAGAGAGTCAGGTCTAACTTTGGTCGCCCGAATAGGCGCTGCCTCGTTCTACCCAACGCCTCGCATCTGCATAGTACATGCATTGCAGCCTCCGGTTGCTCTAAGCAAAATCTGCATTCCAGGTCTCCGTTATATTTGTGCATCCTCTGGAGGTGAACCTTGACAGAAGTATGTCCTGTCAGGAACCCCACAGTGATTCTGAGCTGTTGCCTGCTTAAACAAAGCAATTCCTTAGTTCTGTTTTTGCAAGGCGCTGGTAAAGGAGCCTGGTCTGTTTTGACAGTCTCTTAGGCGTTGGTTGAACATCCATTCGCTAATATAGCAACGGATGGCAGCTTTTGTGACTCCCAAGGCAGGCTGGGGACCGATAAAAGGCTCTTGTACCCCCTGTCTTGCAAGTTCATCTGCAATTTCATTTC
The DNA here is from genome assembly GCA_036346225.1 of Platerodrilus igneus. Lineage (NCBI taxonomy): Eukaryota > Metazoa > Arthropoda > Insecta > Coleoptera > Lycidae > Platerodrilus > Platerodrilus igneus. The sequence goes on along the minus strand of JARFIW010000266.1, from coordinate 9,276,314 downwards.
CATTGAGTCCTCGATGGCCTGGCACTCACTGTAATGTAATAGAGTTCTGCTGTTCCAGTCCATTAAGTGCCTCAATACATTCCAATACCAGTCTTGATGACACTTTCTGACTTATTCGAGCCTTAAGTGCCGTCTGGTTGTCAGACACAATATTGACGTCTTTTAATAAAGGCACCTCTTATACTTTCCCTGCACATTTTGCAGTACGGCATATATTTCCGTTTGAAAAACAGTAGCGTTTGCCCCTAGGAGAACGCTTAAACGTACCTCCGGTCTCTCCCTAAAAAGTCCAGATCCGGACTTGGTCTCGCCCTTAGAGCCACCCGTGTACCAGACTATGCTGCCCGGAGGTAGTCTACCCTTCATTTTTTTCCCACTCCACATCTTGGATGAAAGTCTTGAAGAGTGTATCCGATGGATGTTGGGGAGTCATTTTGTCCGAATACATTTCAAGCAGATGCCCTCAATTTCTCCCAAGCAATCTTGTATGCTCCGTCTCTTCAATAATCATAGGCTGAAGGTTCTCAAGTCTGTATAGTCCAAACCTTGCCCCCCCCCCAACATCACAAGTGTAGCGGGGGAATGCCAAGAGGAGTCTCTATAGCAGCAGTCGGCGTGGAACACATCGCTCCTGTAATACTTAGACAGGTCAGTCTCTGGATTCTGCCCAACTTTATTTTGGTGTTTGATTGTTCACTGCATTTGTTATTGCTGGTCTGAACCCCCTAGTGTACAACCAGTGTACCATGTTTGGTCTTAGCCACCACGATTTGCTGCAAGTGCGTCTAACTATTGCTAAAGAAGTTTCCGCCTTGCGTGCGATCTTATCGATCTGCAGGTTCCATGTGAGTTTGGAGTCCAGAGTGGCTCCCAAGTACACCACTTCGCCCGACAGGCTGATTTGGTTACCGTTAAGGAAGAGGTGTAATGCCCACAATCTTCCTTCTGCAGGTAAAAGATACTAAAGTGGACTTTTGGGGGTTGACTCTAAGGCCTTCCCCTGTTGCTCACCTTTCTATTATTTTCAGGGCTTATTGCATTTGGTCCCTGATAATATTATTGTATTAACCGTCCACTAAGACACAAATCATCAGCATACCCTAGCGGGGTAAATCCTCAGTTCCCACAACAGTCCGTCTATGACTAGATGCTATTGCTTAAAATGAGGCTAAGTTATAATATAAACTGATATAACGACATATGTTTGAATGTTTGATTTACTTTTACTGCAGTTCTCGCCTGCAGAAATAGGAATCGAGCGCGTGCGCGCGGAGGCGCACGGGCGTGTGTATGTGTGATAAGGAGGTAGTAAGAAGTCATCGAGTACTGCATTCTTTCTACAAATCCACCCACAACTGAGAAAATTAAATTTTCAAATACTTTATTTTCTAATCTGTATGATATTTCTAGTAAGATAAGCTTATTATGGTAATTTCTAGTACAAGTGAAACCCATGTGTAAATAGTCATACTTTTTAAAAATACTAAATAAGTTTAATATCAAGTAGTTTTCCCGAAACTCGTTATTTGTAACTTCATTCATAACACAATTGCAGGTATATAACGCGAAGTGTGAATAAGGTATTTTTGTCTTAAACAAACTATTTTTCCAGATCGTTCGACAATCCATTATCTTTACTTTAACAGGCAATATGAATGAACGGTCCAATTAGTAGAGCGCAATAAGACTTTCTAATAGGGTATAAGTTATAATGAGGGGCGACAACCAGCTATTATCAATACATAGTTTCCATTTATTAATAACAGATAGAAAGATCTTTATTACGCAATAAATCTAAACTGACAGATAATTTAGATAAGATACGCCCTGAGCGACCATAATTTAGAAAAGATAACCGCGATAACAAGCGAGCCTGTCATTCATTCATGGAATTACATCAATTAGGATACTATTTTTACGCTCGCAATAAATTAGTATGGCAACTATGAATGAATGACATTATAGATAAATATTGCATCATGCGACGAGTCAGACATGCTGGAATATGGTGACGTATTGAGATTTTATTATATAAAAGCAAGGAAATAATTAAGAGGAGACATTCATTTATAGATACTGGATGAATCATTGTTTATGGAGCGCACCGACGATGTATTTAATGCTCCAATAGAAATTATAATTTAAATTGGTACAAGGTCACCTCGATATTAAAACAAAAGTACTTTCTAAAACTGATAAAGTGGACTTCGATGTATAAAGATTTATTTAAAATGGAACCAAGGATTTTTCGATGCAGTATGTAAAATTATTTCTAAACGTAAGCGATCTTAAGATTGCAATTATAATCAAGGACATGTAATGGAGACATGAATACAAGTGAAATTTTGACGATCCAAAACGCAAGTATAACATTGATTTAAAGCCTTAGAGAGATAATTTGTGCTATTATTAAGTAGATTAATCTAGTATAAAATTTTTCCGTATAGAAAATTACTCGTAAGTGGATAATTTTATTTTATACAATTTTGAGTTTAAACTTCAAAGTGATTTGACCCTCATTGAAGGTTTTTCTGGGGGTCACTGTTCAGTTACTCAATATATTCTGTTTCGTATTATATTGACTTAAAAAAAAAGTGGGGTCGTGTGAAATATAAGCTTGGTTGTGTGCTGATTGTAAGAAAAATAATTTGAAATATATATGAATTTTCTTAATAGTAGCATGAAAATGTCTTTTAAATAAGAAAACCTTTTTGCGATTTTCTTTAAAAATAAAAAATAATTACCTAAGTATGAGTCGGTCTTTTAGTTACTTTTAGAAAGTATATATAGACACTAATATAATAACCATGCATGACTGTATAATAATTGAGAATTTTACGTGTCACAACACTTTAACACATGTGTCCCTCTTCTCCTCGTAGCTAGCCAAGTTTCTAATAAAAATGAATAAGAAACCTTGGAAAATACTGGCATCGCTAATTTAAGTATTTGTTACGTTTATTTTGAACATCCCGTACATTTTTTTTCTGTTAATAAGAAATACGCGGTCTAATAATTTTCAACTCAAATCCCTTTGGCGTTAAAAACGAAAATTAATTCAGTAAATTAAAATAACCCTTTCGCGTGTTAATTCATTTATCTATTTGTATAAATTCGATTCCTGTTGTTACATCCTAGAGCCTAATTAATAATAAATACTCCTAAGAATTTCTCAACGTAAAGTTTATGCTAAAATTAAACAGGCGATAACTGTTTATAGGTATCTGATAATTGATTCTTGTGTTTTCCATTGAAAGCTTCGTCGAATTAAAGCCGCGGATTATCCCAATAAACCGCGTTTTTTCAGTTTTATTTCCTCAACAACAATATTACTCTGAGCTCTGGTCATTAGTGAAACGAAATTAATATTCACTTGCTTTTCAATCTACACAACAAAAACACGTGTAGAATGGTTGATTGTTTCCGTTTTTCTGTATGAAAAGTTAACGCACGCCTTACAGCGTGGTGAGTATTTATCGGTTTTATAAAATTGTACTTTTCGACGACAATAAATTAATTTTATTTATAATTACTATAGCTCCTTCCGGTGGCCCTTAAAGCCACAATGAGTGGTCGCCCCTTTTTGTGATGGGAGGACCACGCCAAGGCGGGATCACACGCACCTCTGTTTCGCACCGTTTTTACAGACGGTAGGGGCCAACCCGATGGTGGTGACTCGAGGGTGAGTGTTTATACACTAATTTTCTTATATGGGTACCCGGTAGTTGTTCGAAACAACATATGTACACGTGTCTACGGATGCATCACCTTGTTGGTGGTAAAATGACTGGTTGTTTGTATGTGCGAAGATTTTATAACGTTTACTGATTTCTTTATTAGGATAATTTTATGTATAGAATTCCGTACTTACAATGCTGATTTCGAGCTGTGATTTTTAGTGGGGTAATTTTGTTCCTTTTTCTTGTTTGAAGATTAATATAGAGGGTGACCTAAAAACTGCAGCTCACCATGTTGAAAAGGATTCTTTTTTTATTGGTAAATATGTATATTGTGTACCTACGAATTGCTCATTTTTAGTACTATTGTGCTTTGTATATAATTTTGTTTTTTTTTAAATTAGAGGTTTTTTAGTTTGTAAATGTTTGATTGTGCATGAGTGAGTATATTTTTATTTCAGGCCTCCCTTAATTTTTTTTTGTAAGTATAATACCACACCCACTCGCCGATTGAGCCCGGTTAATTTCTTCTTTTTCTTCCTCGATTATATTTTCTTTTTTTTTAGACTACGTTGCTGAACATAGCATGTTTAATTAACTACTTGTATATTTTTACCCAGTGATGCGACTGAATTTCAGATTTACCAGACACAGCTTTACAGGACAAATATAAATTTGCTTTCTTGATGCAAACGACATCAGAACAGACCTCATTACCATCACCATATTCTCCAACTTCGTTAATTTTAAAGGCCAAAAGCACGTGCTTTGGCAAGCCACCTCTATAGGATTCAGGTTTAGAGAAATCTCCATATGTTTTGTGTAAGCATCCATATTGGTTTATTATAGATGCACACCAAATACTTCATATATTTGTAAACAAATTACTGATAACATATAAAACGAACTTGTAAATAATTCGTTACACATTATTTTTGAAAACAAATACGTTCCAGGCATCACTAACACGATATCGTACTAAAAATTACCAAAAAGAAAGAGAACTTCTTTTTGTCGCTTTCTTGTTTTATTGCTCCTCCCAACTCTGTGCACCGGCGTTAAGCTTACCAGACGTACAATTCGAAAGTGACAACTTAAGTGCATGGTTTCAAATCCACCTCAGTTCAGATGCGATAGAAAATACGAAATGTGAAACCAATTCTGCATAATTTAAAGTAGCTATATGATAATTATATACAAAAATTTGCGCAGGAATTTTAATATATTACAAGCTAAGAAAAGTTGCGAGATTACTAATCACTAACTTAGACTGTGTGAATCCGGTATTAATATTTCGTAGTTATGAAATTAATTTAGACTTAAGTTGCTAAATTGAACTTATAAGTTTTTATGACCGTGTGTGAGTAAATTTCTTAGATAATGTGTGTAGAAGAAAGATGTTGTTGAATGTATCATAATTTGAAGGATTGTTCATAAAAATGTTGTATTATTTTAATTGTGATGTTGAAATTTCGTTGATTCTAATCGCTGAGCTGGCAATATATATGGGCACATTCAGGTAGGAATCCATATTATATCATTTTATATTGCTATGGACTGTACTGGTTAAATAATGAGCCCCAAGCGTCGATGAAAGTGCCGTGGAGTGAAGCGCCCAACGTTGGGAGCCAATAAAAGATGCTGTGATCTGAAGTTGTTAATAAAAGTGTTGCCTCAATTTTTTTTGCTAGCTCAATTTAAATACAATCATTAGAATCGGACATCAGATTTATATTGACACGAAAGATTCTTTAACAAACAATCTTTCAAATAACAATTACTACATCCACAACAGCCTTTTTCTAACAACAAAATCTTACACAACCTTAAAAACACACTTTCCTACAAATATTAAAATCTACGCGTATAGTGAAAATGCCACAACAGTTTTTCGTTACAAGCAATATCTGTCTGCGGCCCTTATATCTTAACCCGACCTTACCAGCGATTTGTAGAACCTTCGCAGACATTATGACACTGTCTACGCTCCAATGATGAGTCATCTGTCAGATTACGTTCGTTGCAATATGTTATACAACATAAACCGTCTTTAACGAATACCTTAACTGAGGATGATACAAAAATTTTGAATGCAGATTTGGTTTCAGCTACTAAAAATACACAAAAAACACCCATGAGATATCAGGAAACAAAAATCGTATTGGTCTGTGTTATCTGTAAAAGTTTCAAGTAGCGTGGTTATTATTTTAAAATATTTTCTAGAAGTTCACGTTTGTTCGTGAATTAAATACTGAATTTCACTGTTCATTATTAAACAAAATACACGGAAACTGAACTGTCCGCTAATCGTATCTTGTGAGGTAAGGATTTTCACTAGCCCTACAAGAATGATGGTTTGTTTCCTTTTATAAATTTCTTTTCGAGAGATTTTTGATACGTCCGTCCAAATTATTTTTCTTAAAAAAATCTAATCTTTTTGAATACGCATTTAAATATTCACAAAACTCCATTTTTTGTGGACAAGTTCCAGGTTTAGACGACTGTACTGTAGCAAAAATGAGTCATGCATATTATTTTTAGCTCATATTCTCTGTATAGAAGAGTACTTAAAGTTTAATTCGTGTGCTGCCAATCGTATCGAAGATTGTAGAAATGTATGAAAACATACAAAAACATTAATTTATTTTCTTCATTAGCAGTTGCGGGTCTGTGAACCTGTCTGAAAGCTTTTAAAAATGAACCAAAATTTGTAAAAGTTTTATGAAATCTAATTTTATTATTATTCACTGACAATAAATAAATACGAATACATTTCATTGGATTTTCGACAAGTGCTGCTTATTATTTTACCATATTCTGCACGTAATGTAAATAAATTTATAAGAACTTATTTGAATAAGCATTTTCTCTCATCTTATGTAAGATTTAACGTACACCTTATATGTACATGACACTAAGAAACACAAAGTAACAACGAAAAGAAATAAACGATAACAAATCGTCAAATATCCATAGACTACTTGATCAAAGATTCAATTTGGTAGAATTATTTAATCAAGTGTGTTACGTTCATTTACGGCCGATGAATTAAAAACCACATCGATTCTGTTTCTACTCTTCCATACGACAATAACATCCTATATATTTTACCTGTTTATAATAAACACGCTTGCGAATAATTTCAATTTACTCTAAAACGACGAGTTTACGCTATAAATTTTATAGTTGGCACCTTGTTTTGAGTATCCGTTAACTGGCTACACATTACTAGAGCGTAAAATTAATCCGTATACTGCTACGACCGAAAGACTCGTTGAAATACTGTATCGTATTATTTGATAAAGCTTGGGTCGAGTTTTCTAATCTCCTTTTTGGTATGTTGATAACGGGAGGATTGAAGCTCGAATTCTTGTTATTTAAAACAATTTTCAATTTGATTCTGCAGTTCGTCCTCATATGAATTTTTCTAAACTACTCGTTCTATTGCTCCAAGAGCGATGCACGTTTTTTCTTTATGAGAAGTGTAGATTTTGGGTGTATCGCTCTTAGCTGGAGGCCAAATTGTTGTACGTAGGCCGTTTATTCTTCTTATGTAGAACCAACTGCGCTGGTATGTATTCCGCTGTTGCAGGGAGTGTCGCAGCGCTAAACATCTGTAGACCGTGGTGACGCTACATCCGGACGCTTCGCTGATTCACCTCCGTGGATGCAGTGGGCACACGATAATAGCTGGCACTTGGAGGTATGTCGTATTAGTGTTCCCATTTATCGGGAGTACCTCTTTTCTTTCTATTTTTGTTGGTCGTGTGTCACTGGTTCTCCATACTACTTCACTACATGATTATTAGAATTTATTCAACCGTAAATAATTTTTTTTTACTTACTTTAACACGTGCGTCGCTGGTGCTCCATAGTATTTCACTGTATGATTATTAAAATTCGTTCGACCGTAAATAATATTTTTTTTTACTTTACCATTCTGGTATTATGAGCAAGCATAAGCAGTAATTTTTCGTTTCTTTCTCTTATTAATGAATACTAAATGTCAAACGAAATGCGCACCTCGTTCGTAAATTTCTAAAATTTGTTCTTTATAATACAACTATTTATTAATTTCTTTGTTGATTCAAACCGAATTCTTTTTTTAATGTTTACTGTAAATAGAAAATCGATGACGATGTATTTTTTGTGTTGCTAGGAATCCCCCGCTCGCCGCATTGGTAGTTAGTGCGATATTTCTACTTTTCTTGTGTTCTGTTTCGTCATCGTGATCCGTGCGGGTCCGCACTTTAAATATCTTTTCTATTTCTATCTGACCCGTACGCTGCATAACGCAGCAAGTGGTTGTAAGTTAAAAGTTAGGTATATGAAGAATAGTACACATAGAAAAGTACCAAATTTCAACAGCTTTCTAAATTGCTAATAATACACATGACGTTCTATTTGAAAAGCTTGATTCGGGTGAAGGAATCGTTAGGGTGTTAATTTATGAATTGACTAGAAGGGACGGGAACCCCGTTACAAATTAAGGGTACATTGACTAACTACAGTGGTGCGGGAGTAGGTGCTCCCTATGCATATAAACAAACGAAAAAAAACTAAATGTATAGAGGAATAACTGAAATTACAAAGCTACTTTACCTCTAACGCTTACCTTGAAAGGTTTTTTATGTACTTAATTGATAGACGCTGACTCGTTGGGTCTAGGAACGATCCTCTGGAAGACGAGGGAATCCTGATTATTTCAGCCTCCTAGTGGAATGGATTTTTTTTTTCAAAGTTCAAAACGTTCTTCTTTTTGCGTCACCTAATCCTATTTCACTACAATAGTTACAACACTGTCCTTATAAGCAGGCACAAACAAATTTTACTTTACAGAAATTAACACGTCTACTTTCAGCTTGAGCGGTTTGTCCTTGTATTCTATATAAAAATTCGACTTGTATTCCATATAAAGATCTCATTGAGCCAGGCTTGAGTTCACTTTGCTACGGGTAATTAATTTCCACCTATGTGGAATTGAAACCAATCTGCCCAAATTACTACCTTTGTTGTCGATATCATCCGCCAATATCACCACGTTTAACTCCAGTTTGCTAGTCTCATAACCACTCTAATAACGAAAACCCTTACATTTGGTCTCGTTGTCTGTTTACGATTAATTAATTTTTTGTTTCCGTCCACTGTCTAGCTCTCGTCCTTCTCCCACTTGCTATGCTATCAAAGAGTATGTCATTGTATTACGGTTATTAATATCGAGCTTATATTAGATCACGTGAAAAATACATAATTATTGTTAGCTTATATCTTCAACAGTCTATAAGTGGTTACATTGTATACATTTAACATGATATTTGTGAATTTCATTAGGTAATTGCATGGTTCTAGGTGATTCAATTATATTGTAACAATCATGCTTTTATCTTATCTGGTTAGTTTGTAACTTTATTTACATTTTAAATTTTATCATTTTTAATGAAAAGTGGAAACAGCTTTCCTATCTATGGAGTAATTATTGTATGAAACTTGAATATTAACAATCCCACCGTTATTTAATTATTAATTATCCAAAAAGATTTATAAAAATTTACTGTTGCAATTGGTATGTTTTCCCAAAACTGTCTATGGTAATTACGCATACGTGAATCTTTGTATTCATATTGCGTAATATTGAAGTGTTTTCCTTTTACATTTTTTTAATGTCATTGACCTGAGTTCAGTTCAACATTGTATTGTAAACGAAATAATTTTCTGATTAAGTAGTTTAAGTTTGTTACCTAAATTCCCTTTATAGTGTAGCAAGTTTAAATGCCGCGCTCTCTAATTTGCAGTATTATTTGTCTAATGAATCGTATTCAGTTACTTCATTTCTTTTAAGGTCTTGTTATTAGCTTTGGATATGTTATAAACTTTCAAGCTATACTTACACGTGTTGTGACTTGTGTGATATTCAAGAGCTAAAACTCTTGTATGTCATTTTAAACACAATAGTAGGAGTGTGTTTTAACGCTTGTGTCCATAATGAACGATTTTCTTTCGGAGGGCGTGCAATTTGATGCCCTTTAAATTTATAAAAATGAGTCAGTTTTGTGATTGATCTCTTTATTGATACGCTAATTTAGGAAGAGTGGAGCAGCTGTTGGTTGTAATGGTATTTTAGATACACATGGATCGAGTATACGCCTGATAATTAAATGAAAGGCAGGAGATATTGGTTGTGAACATCATCCATTACTCAGAGTTTGACTATGATCGCTTATTACTGTTCCGTAAAGTAGTTTCAAGGCTTATCGTTTGTTCCAATTAACAAAGTAAGCGAATTTTTTTATGGCTGCGTATGTTTTGTTTATGATTTATATTGTTACCAATATGTTGGTGCAGATTTAATACCTCATTTCGATCATGTAATGAATAAGTTTGAGCACCAAATTAAATTTTCAGTGTTTTGAAATTTTATACAGGCTTGCTTATTAGTTGTTTAATGAATTAGATTGTTAATTCTAATTGAGTTTAAAATACGTAAGATTATTTTGGAATGCATGTTTGTAATTATTACCTTTGCTACCAGGTTTTTACCAAAGAAACGTTAACACAAATTATTTATTAACGTCTTTAAGTTGACTTAAGTATTTTGCAATTTTATTAACCATTAGTAAAGTATTCAGATTTGAAAGGTGATAGGACTAATACAAATGATATATGCCTCACTAACGTTATTAGTTAAAATAAATGAAAGAATTCTACCGTTATTTCATATCTAGTCTGGACTTATATGAATTATTCTTGTATATATTTTTATTGAGACCTGTATTTGAAAATTACAATTTAATGTACTTGGAAAATAGAAGTCCTTTATTGATTGGATAATACTCTTATTGTCTTTGGTTGTTTCACACAAAGTATTAAAAGTCGGGAAGTTCTAATTCTTCTAATACCATTATTGTTTATCTTGGATCAAAAATTGTGATCGCATTGTATTTTTACTAACTTCATCTTTCCCTTTCAGGTGCAGTTCGTCTTAGTGGGAACATATATCGAGTGTCCTCAGTGTGTTTGTGTTGTTGTTCTGAATATAAGGATTTCTACCTCTTTCCTTGTATATTGTTCCATCTAATATGTAGGGGTAATAGAGATAGTGGAGCTTTCCCTTCCCCCAAACATTCGTTAGTTATCCATGCAAAACAACTAACCTACGACCACTCTCGTGCCTACTGCAGAATTCATACCCGACCTATGTTGTGGTTGCGCTTATACCTTCTTCCAAAGTCGTTTAACATGTCGCTTGGGCTCTTTTTTGTGGTAGGTAATACGCACTTGACCTAGCATTGCAAAAGATAGATAAAGGGGATCTTTAATACCCCAGGTAATAAAAAATGTTACAATTCGCTTCAAATAGAGACGATTTTGACATAGTTACAATAGAACTAAAAATTGAAATGTCATGTTTAATTAACCTTACTATTCGTGAAATTATAATATATAGGGTACATCCTTGTTCATTCTGTCCATTAAAAATTAATGTTTGTCGTTTTTTATTTGATTTATAGCTAGAGTAACCCTAACGCGAGTTATGTATCCCCCAATTGATATATGTATAAAGAAATAGAAATAATTAGGAATTATTAGAAAGTGTTAAGTGAAGTGCAACAAAGTAATACAAGAACAATTTATAAAGTTTATTAACAGTTTATGAGAACGGATGCAATACTTTGTATCCGAGACGATAGTGACACTGCAGATGGCAGGTCACAGACGGTCAAGATACCGTGATTACCTAGAAAGTAAGATTACAACAATGTAGTAATGAATAGAGTTAAGAATAAGCAGACATTAGATCTGCAAGTTCCCACAGCCATGTGAGGGGGTAGGGACATTATAAAAAGCCCAGGAGCTCCAAGACCCGGCAGTCAGTCAAATTATTTAGCTTTAACATTGCAGTTGCTTAGGCTACTCAAAATAGTACATTTAGTTATTTATTATACAAGGAAAAAAGTACTAGATTTTAGCTCGAGGTGTGTGTTTGTCTCCCGACGCGAAGCGGAGGAGACAAAACACCGAGAGCTAAAATCTACATTTACCGCGTATAATACACTATTTTTCTGTGACTGGCAAAACAATGATTTAATATTTAAAAAATATTACCAATTATATTAAAGTCAAAAATCAATCTATGTCAAATTTGAAGTTTCAAACAGGTAGGCTGATGTACTTATAGGGACAGTTAGATCTGCGTTGCTAAGGAAACCTTTAAAGTAATCAAATATCTGTCAATTTAATTTTGCAGTGGTTACAAAATTGCGAACTTAAGTTGTTTATATCGATTGTTTTGAATATTCAAAATTCAAAATGGACAGTACTGATTCAGAAGTTTCTCTTACTCCACCGGAATTGGTAGAGGCAGCGAAAGTAGCATCAATAAAATTATTGCCAGCTAAATCACGAAAATTTACGAAACTGCGTATTCAAGATTCATGGAATGGAAGGCGAAAAAGACATGTAGTTCTTACTCGGAGACGGTGTTATTGGTTTATTTTTCGGAACTAGCGCAACAACAAAAGCCATCAACAGTGTGGTCGAATTATTCAATGATAAAAAGTATGTTACAAGTCAATAATAACGTAGACATTTCAAAATATTGCAAACTAATTACGTTTCTGAAACAAAATGGGAAAGGTTACATGCCCAAAAAATCTGCAATATTTACAGTACACATATTAGTGATTTTTAAATAATGCTCCTGATGAAGTTTATTTATTGGTCAAGGTTGTTGTTGTATTTGGGATTGCAGGAGCCTGTCGAATATGTGAAATTAGCCAGGTAACATTAGATGATATTGAAGACGTGGGAACGTCATTAATTGTGAAACTTAAGCAAACAAAGAATGATGTAAATAGGAGATTTATAGTTACTGAAGAATATATTAAATTTTACAGAATGTACATGGCACTTCGTCCAGCAGCAGCAAAGGATCGCCGCCTGTTTTATGCATATCGCAATGGGAAATGCGTCAATCAAGTTGTGGGTAGAAATCAGTTTTATAAGGTACCTGAAATAGTAGCCAATTTTCTTCGACTTAAAAATGCTAAGTCATATACAGGTCATGCATTTCGAAGATCGTCTGCTACACTTTTAGTTGAATCTGGGGGAGACTTGATGACACTAAAGAAACATGGTGGTTGGAAGTCATCAATGGTCGCTGAAGGGTATGTTGATGAATCGATAGTGCACAAGACAGAAATAGCTAAGAAACTGTTTAGTTTGTGTGGCAGTGCATCAGCTGAAACAGAATCCAATTTGCGAACAAGTACATCAACGGCAGTTGTGTCAGTGGCACAAAATATTATTTCAAATCAAGAAAATTCCACTGTAGCAGACATTCCTAATTGTTCAAAAACATGTCTTTCAGGCAATGTACATTTAATAACTGTACTTTTAACATTAAGGAAACGTAACTTATACATAATAAAATATTCTAAAATTAAATATCTTCGTGTTCTTACTTATTTGCACTTACCAGGAAAAAAGTACTCATTTTTCCGGGGAAAAAGTAATTTTATATAAAGTGACATTTGTTACCTGTCAAGAAATATTAAATGTCACATTTTTTCCCGTCGCAGAAAAAAATTTTTTAGACTTAGAGTAATTTTAATTCAAGTTTGTAAAATTCCACATTAATTTGGAACATATATCGAGTGTCCTCAGTGTGTTTGTGTTGTTGTTCTGAATATAAGGATTTCTACCTCTTTCCTTGTATATTGTTCCATCTAATATGTAGGGGTAATAGAGATAGTGGAGCTTTCCCTTCCCCCAAACATTCGTTAGTTATCCATGCAAAACAACTAACCTACGACCACTCTCGTGCCTACTGCAGAATTCATACCCGACCTATGTTGTGGTTGCGCTTATACCTTCTTCCAAAGTCGTTTAACATGTCGCTTGGGCTCTTTTTTGTGGTAGGTAATACGCACTTGACCTAGCATTGCAAAAGATAGATAAAGGGGATCTTTAATACCCCAGGTAATAAAAAATGTTACAATTCGCTTCAAATAGAGACGATTTTGACATAGTTACAATAGAACTAAAAAAATTGAAATGTCATGTTTAATTAACCTTACTATTCGTGAAATTATAATATATAGGGTACATCCTTGTTCATTCTGTCCATTAAAAATTAATGTTTGTCGTTTTTTATTTGATTTATAGCTAGAGTAACCCTAACGCGAGTTATGTATCCCCCAATTGATATATGTATAAAGAAATAGAAATAATTAGGAATTATTAGAAAGTGTTAAGTGAAGTGCAACAAAGTAATACAAGAACAATTTATAAAGTTTATTAACAGTTTATGAGAACGGATGCAATACTTTGTATCCGAGACGATAGTGACACTGCAGATGGCAGGTCACAGACGGTCAAGATACCGTGATTACCTAGAAAGTAAGATTACAACAATGTAGTAATGAATAGAGTTAAGAATAAGCAGACATTAGATCTGCAAGTTCCCACAGCCATGTGAGGGGGTAGGGACATTATAAAAAGCCCAGGAGCTCCAAGACCCGGCAGTCAGTAAAATTATTTAGCTTTAACATGGCAGTTGCTTAGGCTACTCAAAATAGTACATTTAGTTATTTATTATACAAGGGAAAAAAGTACTAGATTTTAGCTCGAGGTGTGTGTTTGTCTCCCGACGCGAAGCGGAGGAGACAAAACACCGAGAGCTAAAATCTACATTTTACCCGCGTATAATACACTATTTTTCTGTGACTGGCAAAACAATGATTTAATATTTAAAAAATATTACCAATTATATTAAAGTCAAAAATCAATCTATGTCAAATTTGAAGTTTCAAACAGGTAGGCTGATGTACTTATAGGGACAGTTAGATCTGCGTTGCTAAGGAAACCTTTAAAGTAATCAAATATCTGTCAATTTAATTTTGCAGTGGTTACAAAATTGCGAACTTAAGTTGTTTATATCGATTGTTTTGAATATTCAAAATTCAAAATGGACAGTACTGATTCAGAAGTTTCTCTTACTCCACCGGAATTGGTAGAGGCAGCGAAAGTAGCATCAATAAAATTATTGCCAGCTAAATCACGAAAAATTTACGAAACTGCGTATTCAAGATTCATGGAATGGAAGGCGAAAAGACATGTAGTTCTTACTCGGAGACGGTGTTATTGGTTTATTTTTCGGAACTAGCGCAACAACAAAAGCCATCAACAGTGTGGTCGAATTATTCAATGATAAAAAGTATGTTACAAGTCAATAATAACGTAGACATTTCAAAATATTGCAAACTAATTACGTTTCTGAAACAAAATGGGAAAGGTTACATGCCCAAAAATCTGCAATATTTACAGTACACATATTAGTGATTTTTAAATAATGCTCCTGATGAAGTTTATTTATTGGTCAAGGTTGTTGTTGTATTTGGGATTGCAGGAGCCTGTCGAATATGTGAAATTAGCCAGGTAACATTAGATGATATTGAAGACGTGGGAACGTCATTAATTGTGAAACTTAAGCAAACAAAGAATGATGTAAATAGGAGATTTATAGTTACTGAAGAATATATTAAATTTTACAGAATGTACATGGCACTTCGTCCAGCAGCAGCAAAGGATCGCCGCCTGTTTTATGCATATCGCAATGGGAAATGCGTCAATCAAGTTGTGGGTAGAAATCAGTTTTATAAGGTACCTGAAATAGTAGCCAATTTTCTTCGACTTAAAAATGCTAAGTCATATACAGGTCATGCATTTCGAAGATCGTCTGCTACACTTTTAGTTGAATCTGGGGGAGACTTGATGACACTAAAGAAACATGGTGGTTGGAAGTCATCAATGGTCGCTGAAGGGTATGTTGATGAATCGATAGTGCACAAGACAGAAATAGCTAAGAAACTGTTTAGTTTGTGTGGCAGTGCATCAGCTGAAACAGAATCCAATTTGCGAACAAGTACATCAACGGCAGTTGTGTCAGTGGCACAAAATATTATTTCAAATCAAGAAAATTCCACTGTAGCAGACATTCCTAATTGTTCAAAAACATGTCTTTCAGGCAATGTACATTTAATAACTGTACTTTTAACATTAAGGAAACGTAACTTATACATAATAAAATATTCTAAAATTAAATATCTTCGTGTTCTTACTTATTTGCACTTACCAGGAAAAAAGTACTCATTTTTCCGGGAAAAAGTAATTTTATATAAAGTGACATTTGTTACCTGTCAAGAAATATTAAATGTCACATTTTTTCCCGTCGCAGAAAAAATTTTTTAGACTTAGAGTAATTTTAATTCAAGTTTGTAAAATTCCACATTAATTTCTGTATCAACCAAATAAATTTGTTAAGAAGTATGGAAGTATTTTTAAAAACGCAGCTCTCAAGGCCCGAACCTTAATTCGCGTTACATCTGAATAACAAAATTGTTGATAAAGTACCAAACAATTCCTTCTGAATTACTCTATGTAATGTTGACATTAAAATATTTATAATGCGTTCATTGATTATAAGATTGTGTGCTGTAGACAATTTTCTTTAGACACGTTACTGGTGTCCTGATGATAAGGTCTGGTCGCCTTAGCTTTATAACAGCTCTTGTCTAAGCGTGGTTTTCTTAAGTTTCCAATTTATTTAATGCATGCGAACTAGATCACATTCATCGAGTTGCTACATTCTTTAAAATTAAAAATTTCTATGGCTTCACTGGTTTCTCGTCATTATTAACTCTACACCGCTGAAAATACTGTAAGCTGACTACAGCAAGCGAGGTCGTTAATAAATACATATATGCTCTTAGTCCGAAAGATACTGTTAGTGTAATTATTATCTTGATTAAAGAGTAAGTAAGTAGTCAAAGTACCTACTCAAACCTAAAGTAACCTCATATTAGCTTGCGTGTGACTCAGTAGTTATTCGAATGTCACTGGTGTTCACGCGTTCATTTTGTTTAGAATATAGGTTTATGGCTAGTTATTTTAAATACTCAACACGCGATCCTGTACGGAGCCGTTAATTATATATCTAATCTTGAATGAAATTGTAATAAATTCGTTTTATTGAAGTTTGTAGTAGCGTTTGAAACACTTGTCAAGTTCTTATGTATTTTATGTCTTTCCTTTCAGTGCAACAGTAACTAGCCGTTCACAGTCGGTTAAATTGACAAAATTGATGAAAATGATTCTTCCAAAGAAGAAAATCAAGTGGGGAATCTCTGCCCATAGCACTTCTTATACAAAAATAATAGGTAGAGGTCGCCTGTTGTGAATACTTTTTGTGTGAAGTGCAGCAATGACTATTCAGAAACTGCTGCTAACGTTTTGGGAACTTTATTGCGTTTCAAAGCGTCGCCTCTATAATTCATACATTTTTCATGCGAAATAAACCAATCTTTAAATTTTTTTCTTTTGAAAGACTGTACACCAAAAAGGCTATTATTAAAGGCTTCTATAGCATATTTTGGTTTTGAAAATTGTTGACCATGAACATGACTTTAATTTTTGAACATCTTAAAAAGTTATTCGACAATCTCGGGGAAACGACGGGAGTAATCCTGTATTTCTAAGCAGACGACTTATTACTTTTGGGAAACACCGTCGCGGCAACTCAGCATCTCCTGCGTACATGTCTAAAGTTTTTTAATAAGAGAGAACTAAGCCTAAACATCAATAGATGCGTTGCTTTGTCTAGTACCGGATAAAAAGAAAACGTATGTAGTGACAACTACTAAGTTCACATACAACGGAAAACTCATAAAACAACAATTTGTTAAATATCTCGGTAGGCATTTCAATTAGATGGGAACGAATAAAACTATAACCTAAGTCTTGAAGGAATATAGAAAGAACCGCCATAAAACCCGTACAAACATTATTAATAATTAAACAATACCTAATCCCAAGAGATAATTATTCACACTTACAGACTTCGATAACTATAAAGCACCACCATCACTGGTAGATAAACTAATTCGGAAATCCATCAAGCAAATACTCCGTCTACCTGTGTCTGCGCGAAACTTCTGTACATACGCAATCAAGAAAAATAGAGGCTTGGAAGTTCTTAAACTCTTATTCTACGGACTCTATATCATGCTTAAAGGTTTACCCAGCCGTCACTACTATGGAGTGGTGCCGACGTTTTATGTCCGACTTGGAAGCTACACGCGGAACCAAAACCACGCCCTTGAATTACCAAAAGTACTGGAGAGACAAACTCGAAGGATCAGTAACGGGCAACGTAATATCCCATGATAACAACTCTGGTATTAACTCTTCGTGGGAAGATGATCCTCCTCCTTTTTGGAATGACAAAGACTACATAACAGCCACTCATCTAAAATCTACCGCCAACAAGACCTTATAACTCGGCTGCGTTTTCCCAGTGTAGAGACGGTTGTTCTAGGAAGGAATCTCTGTCACATGTTCTATAAGCTTGTTCGGCTACACACTGGGAAGGAGTCAAACGTACAACCTCATTATACGAGCAATACAGACTATGATAAGAAGGAAAGGTTGGAACGTAGAGTTGTAATCGAACATTTGGGACGCCAACGATCAAAGGAGAATACCCGATCTAATATTTATAAAGAAGGCACTACTATTGTATCCGACATAGGAATTGATTAAGTAGGTCCCAAAAACCTATCCTTATCCTGCGAGTCTAAAGTTAAAAAGTACAACGCTGAGGTTTTCACATCGGCATTGCAACAACGTAATGGCAATGCAACTATATCACACCAGTTTTGATCATAGCGGCCAGTAGGGATATGGTGTCCCAAAAACCAGGGTCTTTGGAAGACGCTGGAACGTTGCTACGTACATTTACGTAGTCTAAAAGACAAGGAAGAAGAAAGAGAAATTGACCGGGCTCAGTCGGTTTGGTTGTGAACCGTACATGCGGCGCAATTTTTTTTTTGGTTTAGCATGCAAGCGGTTAACTAAACAAAATGAGATTATTTTAGCAGAAGTAGTAAGAGAAAGAAAGTCATAATACAAAGTTCAGTAAGTTTGGGGTTCAGACTAGGAAATGGGATAAGAACAGATTGAGGGTTAGACAAGGTAGGAAATAGTAGATTGAGGGAGTATGTTGAAATGAGATGGATATAATATGGGTATTATGGAAGGCGTGTTTTAACATTAACTTGTTTTTGTAGGGACTAAATTTCCGAATAGTGAATGTCCGTTGCGACAGATACAGAGAAAATAACTACGTGAGAAGGTTTGTGCCGGGGCAAAATTCTATAATCTGAATGGCAGTTGATATTTTGTAGATAAATTACGGAGAAATGAGTGAACGTTTAGTTTGTGGGGTTTTAAGAATTGGGTAACCGTTGGAAGTTTACTAAGAAAACTTTGTTTGTTTGTATTCACGGATTTTGCAGAATTTAGGAGCTTTAGAGGGTCACAAAAGCCAATATAAAGACAAGGATTTGATGGTAGGGCTCTCTTATCTTCGCTTCTCTTTACGCGCTAACTGTGTTAGTAATAGTGAACGGGATTACAGCTGACTTGTCTGCAAGTAGAGGCAAATCACTTTAAGAAGAACCCAACGTCATATGCCAGATTGCGCAGAAATGTAATAACAGTGGCGTAGTTGAGTTATTACAGTGACGATTGTTTTTGATAAATAACACTATACAATTACGAAGCGACGTAATTTAGTTCTTAAAAGAACTGTTTTATAGCAGAAAATGAAATAATATACAAAGGATAATAAACAGTTAAGGTAAATTGCAAAATGTCAAACGAACATTGACACTTGGGCTGTGCTCTCTAGGACGGTCGCAAGCTAATTTCCGATTGCTTGATCATAAAACCTGAATACTGCCATCCCTAATTACATCTAATAAACTGTTCCTAACCAATTTTTGCTTTGTGCGCATGATGACGATAGCTTCTTAAAGTGATTTGCCTCTAACAACAGTCTTCGAGTTTGAAATACAACTATCACCAGTGGTGTTGAGTTTCGTCCATCTGTCAGCAAAAAAGTTTTAAAAAATGCAAATGGCAGCAGACGAAAATAAGTAAGTACCGACTGCGTAATATTTGGTTGGGTGCATAGTAGGCACTTTAAATGGAGTAGAGGTTGATGGTAGAACGACGTAGTTGTTCACCTACCGTAAATGGGATCTGTAGCTGCAGTAGAGAGATTTGGAAGTCTCTGGTAATCGAGAGGATAGAGTCGCTGGTGAGCCGCGGGTGCAGTCCTGATGGGGGACATTCCTGAAGGTGCAGCTACTGATAAAGGCCGCAGACGTCGATGGTGTGAGAGCAGATTTATGGGCAGTAGAAATCCAGGTAACGGATGTTTCTTTTTACTTTTTGTGTTTAATTGATGTGCAATAACTTTTATACTTTAGGGGTATGTGCTGTGGAACTAAAAGTACTAAAGCGAAAACAGTTAACGATTGAACTTTTATGATATTATTTTTCTATATTTTGCTTAGGGGGAATTTAGGTTATTAAAATGATTGTTGAACTATATTATTATGTGCAAGGTAAAAGGAACTTTTGTAATTTGTTGTGCTGAAATTAGCACGAGTAATTAAAGGTTTGACTTTGAGCTTGTATTAAGCCAGAAAGCCCTGTTACGTTTTATGATTATTAATCTCGGAATATGTGATAATATGTATTATTTAAAAAAGGGGATAACTTGTAAAATAATTAATCTGAGAACTTGATTTTGGATGATGATTTTTGTGTATAATCTTTCGCTGAATAAATCGAGGAGATTTACCGTTGCAGCGTCTTTCTTTTTGTGGCGTGGTTAGTTGTATTTTCCGACAGGAGCAGAGCACTCGTGGAAAACTACACCGTTGGAGATATTACACAGGTAAATTCAGAGCATTTATAACGCCCAAAGATGGGGCTCGGATTAGCTTTAGGTATCAGACTACGCATTAATTTATGACGCCCAATTTTAGGGGCTTTTAGAAAAGTAAACTTCGCAGCATTTATGGCACCCAAATTGTGGGGCCTTAGTACCAAACAAACTTCGCAACGTATAAATATTTTAGGTAGTCATTTACACAAGGTAAGTTTATTACAGTTAATAAGATGCAATAATAACTTAGATTTTTATGCAAAGCCTAAATGATCATTTCAAATTGAGCAAGTCGAGCAAATCGAGTTAGTAATTGAAAGATGGAAAATATAAGGTTTGGACAGGATTTGAACCTGTATCCTGGTTTTGCCGGAACCATGTGTTTACCAATTACGCCACCGAGACCCATGACACAATTGGGACATTTACAAATTTAAATCGTGTACACAACTATACATAAACCTTGGTGACGTAATTGGTAAACGCATGGTTCCGGCAAAACCAGGATACTGGTTCAAATCCTGTCCAAGACCTTATATTTTCCATCTTTCAATTACTAGCTCAATTTGAAATGATCATTTGGGTTTTACATAAGTCTAAGTTATTATTTAATCTTATTCACTATAATTCTATAGTATTTATCAACTTACCTTGTGTAATTAACTATCTAATATATATATATATATATATATATATATATATATATATATATATATATATATTCTTATGCCGCCCCCCACACACTTTTTGTTTGTTGCGCGCCTTTTCTTATTAATTTAATGATTTTATACGATGTGCAAATACTTATTTCACGCCACGTGCTTTAGCAACGTTTGGTTGGTTAATTAAATCAAAATTGTTTTTAATATGCCTCGACTATATGAACTCTTTCTTCTCAGGGTATCCACCTACTTACCGTGGGTTCAGTGGTAAGTAGATGTGCAATGCCCAACCAAACTGCACTATCTTTTGTTTTAGTAACTTTTTTAGAATTTACTTATGTATATGCCAAATTTTATGTGATCCACGTAGCCTTGTGCCAAATTAATTAATACCACAAAATTTATGACTTTGACGTTATAATACACTGTACTCACCTGGATTATACGTCGTTAACTGGCCTCTCTTAATGCTGGCTCAAAATCTTTTCGCCGTATGCGCCTTTACAAGGTTTCACTATCACTTTGAACTGCCGTCTAGCCTCCAGGTGTCTTTTCTTTAATTTTGCTGCGCCCAAATCTAAAATAAATATAACCCGAATTTAGAATACCCTTTTTATCTACGTCCCCTGCGCTAATTCTTCCGTAGTAATTTCTTCTTTGATTTGTACTCTTCCGCCTGCTACTCTTACGCTGCCTTTTAAATTTTCTCCTCTCGTTCTAAATCAATCCAAATCTATCCTCGTTCCTATTAACCACTCAATCCAAATCTATCCTCGTTCCTATTTACCACTCAATCCAAATCTATCTTCGTTCCTATTTACCACTCAATGTCCCGCTACACATAAATCCATATCCAAATCAATCCTTATATTTTTCACTCTTATGTTTCTCACTCGATGCCTTCTACCTATATAATCTCGTTCTAATCCAATCTTATTTTCCGCCGGTTCGCTGTCGCACTAATTCCAATATTCACTTTTATTCGTCGCCGCTATTAATTCTTTATACACTGATGCTTCTCTTTTACTCTTCTGTTATAAATCAAACTCTTACAATTCAAACACCTTTATTTAATCTTCCAAAAATATGAACAATTTAGCGCAGTTTCATAAAACACGTCTTTACACAAAAATAATTCGAAATCGATTCTTCTTGTTTACTATCCTAGGTGATAATTACAACATTTTCTGCCTACTCTATTACATATTATATACAATAAAACCATCCAATAACATTTTATCACTGAGTCCGTGTCACAAATACCTTAATTTTTGTCTTTTACACTTTCCTATTTTATACATAATATTCTATCATTGGTCCTAAATGTTTCACAACCCTTAAATCATATTTGACACTGCTATTACTTATAATTTTGAGATTACATGTTTGTCCAAAAGTTGATTCTAGTAAAATAAAAGCCAAAATAATTCACATATGAACCTGGATCTGCGAGGTTAATAGTGGACATCCATAGACGCATCCGGTTTTCGGTTGGCAAATGTACGTTCAATGGCCTATTAAATTATAACTCAGTATAAAACCTTGAGCACTGTGTATTTTATCACGTCATCAAGTCATTATAATTTACGTCTTGGCACTTACATTTCAACTAACATTTTAAATACTTTAACGTATGTAAAGTACGGCAAACATACATTTTAAAATTACGGGATCTGATATATGGATTATTTTATTTGGCATACACTACCTTCTACACAAAACCACCCTTAGAACCCTTGTGGCTCCTCCTGACATTACACTATATATATATGTTTAATGTTGTAATTATAGGGTTAATTTAGGGGTAGGTTGTCATTGGGGTCGTAGAATAAACAAGAGAAACGCCCAAGTGACAGAAGCAAGGAATTATAGATATTAGAAGAGTAAATGGGTTATTATAAATATTATTAGTTGCGAGCACACTGTATATAGCAGTACAAACGATTAAAACACATATCCAAGAGTAGCTACTAGCAAAGATTAGAATTTAAAAATATAACAAAACGCATTGAAATTAAATCAGTGAAAAACCTGCATGAATTGGCTAGATAAACATTCAAAAAGTGTGTTAAGATATTATCGTAAACGCACGCAGAAATTATGCATTATTTAAAAGCGTACGTGATCTAAAAGTATCACAGTTGTTCGAAAATCCAATTAGGAAATAAACAAACACCAAATTTATTGGATTTAGATTAGAATAAGGCCAACAAACAATATTACGTGATCGATATGAACGAAAATTCCTGGGATTTCTGAAGTAGATGTAAGGTATAACATTTAAATTGCGTGACTTAGAGCACCGCGCCATGCAATTATAATACATACAATTGGTAAACTTTTCAAAATAACAAGTGATAATACGCTTGGCCTCGCCTAGCACGTGAAGCCAACGAATCACAAACAAAAGGGGGACGATTCTATAAATATCTTGAAAATTGAATATCGAGTTTGTATACTTTGAAACTATACATGAAAGTGCTAAATATTTACGTAAATAGTAAATTAAATTAACAGTGAAATTCTAGAGTGTATAATTATGCAAAAAGTGCCCTACTTCTGAGACGGCTACACTTACCATCTCAGTCACCATCTGAATTACAATTACCATCTTAAATTACAATCAAAATAATGTTGCGATTCCTGTTAGAACTTTAAATTACGAGCCATTACGATCAGAAATACAATTTTGGAGAATGCTGTCTGTACAAGCAAATTGATGGTAAATATTCTATTGCGGAAATGAAAAACGTTTCATTGGAATAAACGCACCAATAACGATTTGGATGTCGACTTCAATTCTTAGGAGCGCCTACAAAAACCACTTCAGGTTAGAGATTTTGATATGACTTATTTTTAAAACTGTTTTATCTCAAATATTTTGGATATGATTTATTTTTGAACTGTTTTATCTCAATAATAATTTAAAGTGTAAGAGCCGACAAATTGGGGTTGTGTAAATTTATGAAAAGCATAGACATCTTGAAACGTTTCAATAGATCTTTAAAAGTAAATAAAAAATCTCGTTTTGCTGGTTTGATTTTCTAAAAATTTGACAGATGTATATGATTTAAAAAGGGAGAAGATATTTAAAAGGGTTGTAAATATTCAATCATTATACTGTGTATTGTAGAAGTGCTTTATTTAATTGAATCAGCTAGTCGAGGCAAAAGAAAATTATAAATTAACATTTTCACAAGTGGTCAGGCAACATAAGGGTTAACAGCATTTTATTGCACCCAATCGTAGGGGCTGCGAGTAACATGACATAAATATAATATAAGTAAATATGACATGCCCAAGCCGTGGGACGAATATCACAGCATAAATATGGGCTGCCCAACCATGGGGCGTAATTAACACAGCATAAATATATACCTAATAAGATGAAATAAAAATTTAAACTTTTATGCAAAGCCCAAATGATCATTTCAAATCGAGCTAGTAATTGAATGATGGAAAGTATAAAGTCCTGGACAGGATTTGAACCTGTATCTTAGGCTTTCCGACCCTATGCGTTTTCCAATTACGCTACCGGGACAGGTGATGACGATTGGAAAATTTTACAAATCTAAATCATGTACACAACCATACATCAACCTAACTTTCAATTACGTTTAGCATTTTTGTCAATCATATCTGACAGTGTCAAGTTTTGACTTATGTCAGTTATAGACAGGAAGCAATTAAAGCTAACAAAAACAATTGTATCTTACCAGGAATAGTTTCGTTGAACGTTGAAAGAAATCAATCCTTATATTTTTCACTCTTATGTTTCTCACTCGATGCCTTCTACCTATATAATCTCGTTCTAATCCAATCTTATTTTCCGCCGGTTCGCTGTCGCACTAATTCCAATATTCACTTTTATTCGTCGCCGCTATTAATTCTTTATACACTGATGCTTCTCTTTTACTCTTCTGTTATAAATCAAACTCTTACAATTCAAACACCTTTATTTAATCTTCCAAAAATATGAACAATTTAGCGCAGTTTCATAAAACACGTCTTTACACAAAATAATTCGAAATCGATTCTTCTTGTTTACTATCCTAGGTGATAATTACAACATTTTCTGCCTACTCTATTACATATTATATACAATAAAACCATCCAATAACATTTTATCACTGAGTCCGTGTCACAAATACCTTAATTTTTGTCTTTTACACTTTCCTATTTTATACATAATATTCTATCATTGGTCCTAAATGTTTCACAACCCTTAAATCATATTTGACACTGCTATTACTTATAATTTTGAGATTACATGTTTGTCCAAAAGTTGATTCTAGTAAAATAAAAGCCAAAATAATTCACATATGAACCTGGATCTGCGAGGTTAATAGTGGACATCCATAGACGCATCCGGTTTTCGGTTGGCAAATGTACGTTCAATGGCCTATTAAATTATAACTCAGTATAAAACCTTGAGCACTGTGTATTTTATCACGTCATCAAGTCATTATAATTTACGTCTTGGCACTTACATTTCAACTAACATTTTAAATACTTTAACGTATGTAAAGTACGGCAAACATACATTTTAAAATTACGGGATCTGATATATGGATTATTTTATTTGGCATACACTACCTTCTACACAAAACCACCCTTAGAACCCTTGTGGCTCCTCCTGACATTACACTATATATATATGTTTAATGTTGTAATTATAGGGTTAATTTAGGGGTAGGTTGTCATTGGGGTCGTAGAATAAACAAGAGAAACGCCCAAGTGACAGAAGCAAGGAATTATAGATATTAGAAGAGTAAATGGGTTATTATAAATATTATTAGTTGCGAGCACACTGTATATAGCAGTACAAACGATTAAAACACATATCCAAGAGTAGCTACTAGCAAAGATTAGAATTTAAAAATATAACAAAACGCATTGAAATTAAATCAGTGAAAAACCTGCATGAATTGGCTAGATAAACATTCAAAAAGTGTGTTAAGATATTATCGTAAACGCACGCAGAAATTATGCATTATTTAAAAGCGTACGTGATCTAAAAGTATCACAGTTGTTCGAAAATCCAATTAGAAATAAACAAACACCAAATTTATTGGATTTAGATTAGAATAAGGCCAACAAACAATATTACGTGATCGATATGAACGAAAATTCCTGGGATTTCTGAAGTAGATGTAAGGTATAACATTTAAATTGCGTGACTTAGAGCACCGCGCCATGCAATTATAATACATACAATTGGTAAACTTTTCAAAATAACAAGTGATAATACGCTTGGCCTCGCCTAGCACGTGAAGCCAACGAATCACAAACAAAAGGGGGACGATTCTATAAATATCTTGAAAATTGAATATCGAGTTTGTATACTTTGAAACTATACATGAAAGTGCTAAATATTTACGTAAATAGTAAATTAAATTAACAGTGAAATTCTAGAGTGTATAATTATGCAAAAAGTGCCCTACTTCTGAGACGGCTACACTTACCATCTCAGTCACCATCTGAATTACAATTACCATCTTAAATTACAATCAAAATAATGTTGCGATTCCTGTTAGAACTTTAAATTACGAGCCATTACGATCAGAAATACAATTTTGGAGAATGCTGTCTGTACAAGCAAATTGATGGTAAATATTCTATTGCGGAAATGAAAAACGTTTCATTGGAATAAACGCACCAATAACGATTTGGATGTCGACTTCAATTCTTAGGAGCGCCTACAAAAACCACTTCAGGTTAGAGATTTTGATATGACTTATTTTTAAAACTGTTTTATCTCAAATATTTTGGATATGATTTATTTTTGAACTGTTTTATCTCAATAATAATTTAAAGTGTAAGAGCCGACAAATTGGGGTTGTGTAAATTTATGAAAAGCATAGACATCTTGAAACGTTTCAATAGATCTTTAAAAGTAAATAAAAAATCTCGTTTTGCTGGTTTGATTTTCTAAAAATTTGACAGATGTATATGATTTAAAAAGGGAGAAGATATTTAAAAGGGTTGTAAATATTCAATCATTATACTGTGTATTGTAGAAGTGCTTTATTTAATTGAATCAGCTAGTCGAGGCAAAAGAAAATTATAAATTAACATTTTCACAAGTGGTCAGGCAACATAAGGGTTAACAGCATTTTATTGCACCCAATCGTAGGGGCTGCGAGTAACATGACATAAATATAATATAAGTAAATATGACATGCCCAAGCCGTGGGACGAATATCACAGCATAAATATGGGCTGCCCAACCATGGGGCGTAATTAACACAGCATAAATATATACCTAATAAGATGAAATAAAAATTTAAACTTTTATGCAAAGCCCAAATGATCATTTCAAATCGAGCTAGTAATTGAATGATGGAAAGTATAAAGTCCTGGACAGGATTTGAACCTGTATCTTAGGCTTTCCGACCCTATGCGTTTTCCAATTACGCTACCGGGACAGGTGATGACGATTGGAAAATTTTACAAATCTAAATCATGTACACAACCATACATCAACCTAACTTTCAATTACGTTTAGCATTTTTGTCAATCATATCTGACAGTGTCAAGTTTTTGACTTATGTCAGTTATAGACAGGAAGCAATTAAAGCTAACAAAAACAATTGTATCTTACCAGGAATAGTTTCGTTGAACGTTGAAAGAAATATTTCCTTTCTTAAACATAATTGTACGTACCAACCAAATCGTTGTTTACCTTTTACACAAAATATTTTAATAACATGCATTGTTTAAGCTCACTTCTGAATACACAAATTATGTAAGATTATAAATGCAGCTTGCTATAAATAGAATAAATAGTTCTGACCTTATATTCCTCCTGTTTTTTCTTGCTGGAGCAAGTCGTGGACCAACAACTTAGCGTGTTAACCCAGTGCTTTGAAATATTTACCAGCAACTTGGAGTCGTTTGCCCAATAATTTGAAGTATTAACCCTGTACTTAGAGTATTTTACCATTTATTCAGAGTATTTATAACTTGGAGTCGTTGACCAGTAATTTTAAGTATTTACTCAGTAATTAAAGTCATTTACCCATACCCAGTAATTTGAAGCGTTAACCATTAACTTAGAGTCGTTTGCCAGTACCTTGAAATCATTTACACCCGTAATTTGGAATATTATCCAATGATTTAGTTTTTTACTTAGTGCCCTTTATACCAACGGCAAAATTCTATATACACTTATTACAACGCGCATAATAAATTTGTGTTACGTTTCAATTTCTTAAACTTATAACTTTCACTAAAATTCTATCCACGTAATAATTTTCTTTCAACTAGTACAGTCGGCGTGTGGATTATAAAAATGATGCTACTTTATCTGCTTCGTTAGTTTTATAGAATCAAATTCCTTCCAGAATGTTCCACGCGTTCTCATTGGTTGCCGCAACGCTATCGGTTGCTCGTACATTAGGAAAGGCGTTTCAATAATGGTTGTATATCTGCAACCTGTTGGATTTTGGACGATTTAATGTATTTACGTTCTGAATTGCACGTATTTTGTCGCCTCCAAGATCCATACTTTATTTGCATATGCTGGTTCTGTTGAATCTGGCATTTTGTGCGTCCTGAACGTATATCTGAACTTCCCAGCGGCTTTTGCTTAACAAATGATATTTTATGTACTTTTAAATCACACGTATTACCGTCGCCTCTAATATCCATATTATTTAAATATGCTTGTTTTAAGTGTTTGATTATTACAAACTGGTACAAATTACACGCATTTATTACTTTTTTTACGCAAAACGTTTAGATTGAAAGAAATTTTATTTCACGGTTATTTTTCTTCAAATATGTCGAATTTGTATTTGTTTTTGAGCTTAAGAATGTTTTTAAATGTTCTAAGATGATTGCATTGCGTCCGCAATTATTTATTTTTGGAATGTAGTGAAGTTATTACGGAATGAACTTCTTTTAATTAATAGTACCTTGTTATTGATTTTATACAGGGTAATTTGTATTTGCTTTCTCATAATGAATGAATTATGTATATTTTTGAATTTAATGTTTGTTTTTCGTGGTTTTTATGATATTTACATAAGATATTCCTCCCTTGTGACCTTATGTGGACTTAAATAACCTTATTATCATAGCAATATATATGTATATATATATATATATATATATATATATATATATATATATCTGTAGAAAAATATATTTTTAAAAATTACAGAAAATGGCAGAAGTTAAAGCAGAAAAGATTCCCATAATAGGAACGGTACCATATTTTTCCTCATATCATCCTGTAGTTACAACAAACTCGAAAACATTTGGCCTTCAATTATGGCGTCGGCATTAAAAAAATGTGTACGCACACTTGGTAATTACTTAGAGAAACGACTGAAGTTTTAACGTTTTGTTGGATACGTTCATCAGAATAGATTAGTTCTTGAAAATTTACATTGTCAAGTGCGAATGGGATTGTTCGAAAAGTGAAACAACTCCCTTACTCTTATTGCAACATCTCGTGATATCGAATTTAATAAAAAATTCAGGCAACGTTACAAACAATTTTTGAATATTTTGATTGTGGTTGTTACATTCTTTTCGTTATATTTGCTTAATATAATATACAGGACGATTCATTAAGAAGTAGATACACTACACGCCAAAATATTACGATTTAGCTCAACATGCATTATACCAAAGACGCTTATTTATGAGATACAGGATGTTCAAAAGTTGAATTTTTTAAATTTCTAAATAATTTTGAAAGACTGGTTAAGGTGCATTCGAAAATTTGCACTTTTGTTTTTGGAAAGAAAATTACGAATTTGTAGCTTATTTTAGCATTGTTCATAGAGGGCACTAGTTACAACCTGTTTGCCTTAAATCAAACATAATCCATGGAAAATATTAAAGATTGTTCTATTTTATACAAAAAAGCTATTCTTGTTTAATTGATGTAAGTTTGTTGGTTTTTAGTTATTAACTTTTAAATAGTTTAATATATTTTGCCTATGAAATTTTTATTCTTTCAAATTAACAACTATGCAGAATAAAAGTAACAAAGAATAACGATCAGTTATGACAACAACAAAATGTCCAAGCAACTCCATACATTTTACAATACGCTTTTCTTTGAACAGCGCATTGATGTAATGCATGTTGGGCTAAATCGTAATATTTTGGTGTCTAGAATCTCTACCTTAGAGATTGTCCATTTTTAATGTATCACCCTGTACAAGACATTGCACATAATGTTATACATGGATTTAAAAGAAACATTTAACTTCAACCATAACATTTCCATTTTACTTATAAAAATTGTTTCATTTTCAGTTCTCTTGATTAACATAAAATAGAAAAATTTTCTACAAGTGAGCCATTAGTTGAATTATTTATATATGATAATCTTATCGATGAACGCGTTTGTTTTACATTCCTTCCAAAGTGCATGTTTACGATGTTCGTTAAATGCTCTGTAATGAAGTGATACTAATGAAGACGCTAAGAAATGTGATTTAATCTGATTTGTTCCACCAGAACACTGCTCACAAAGAATGACTTTGTACTAATTAATAGTGTGAAGAAAACAAATGTATTTATAAACACACCAGGTGAAAAGCAATTAGACTAAGCACTTGGCCATCGATTCACCTTGCGGTGATTGCCATTAATTTACGTTTATTGTCAATTGCAAGGTGCTAGACCAGGAAATCATTGACCATTGGGAAAGTACTTTTTAAATTATCAGTTGAACAGCACACACGCTCACACTAAATTAATTGAAAAATTGTTGACTATCACAATATTCGTTATATTCAAAATTCGACCTAATATGTCCAAATTTCTAAATCTCTGAATCGAAAACAAAAAGTTACAGGCACCTTAATTCGATTAGTACCAACATTTGCTCAGCACCACAACCTAATGGAAGCATTAGTTTAAAAAAAATAAGGGCTTTCGTGCTCAAAACGAACCGCGACATTCCAAAAATTCAAATTTCTAGTGCCAAAACGAGAGAGTTGTTACGTATAATTTTGGCCCCCAGAAAGTTTAGCCCGTGATCCACATAGGAACTCTGTGAAGTACCTCGACAAAAATTCTGTGTTTCGATTAAGTACCAAAAACCTCGACGATCAGCTGGAATGGTTGCCGACTAACTCAGTGGGAAGGGTTGTGTAAGTGTATGAAGAGGGCCGGAATACTATCGTGTGGGAAATTACAAGTCTTAATTTCTAGTAACTCGAAGGCCACCTAATCTTGAAATGCAGGGATTTTTAGGGAAAAGCACCAGAAGAAATAACAAGAGGATACTAAAACCCGAGATCAGAAAGGTGATTCTGGAAGTACCTGGTATAATTTGGTAGTAGATCCTTTAGAAACAACTCAAATTAAATGATATTCTGGACTCATCGTTCTAACAAGATCCTACGGAACGTCTGTGACTTTGTTAAATGGTTTAATGTTCTTAATTGACATGCCTTTTTTTCCAACACCAAGTTGTCTATATATGAGAACCAATTGTTCCTAAAATTAAAAGTGTAGGATATTATTCCAATTAATCTGTTCTATACCTTATTATTTAAAGGTTATCTGTACCTGGTCAAGTTTGCATGTTTTGTTTTTTAATGATAATAACGAAGTTTTCAACAAAAAGTTATCTTCCCTCTACACACGAAGAGATTATCTTTGGCAGAATCCGAACAATTGAGCTAAGGTGAAATATGAGCTTCAATGAGCATAATTTAGCGTGTGAACTTTCTTTGCTCCAAGACGATTAGGTCGTAGGTGTCAGCGTTATTCATTCTTAATCAAAACAAACGTATCATAAAACTGACTACTTTAGAATATAAAGTAACAATGATATCATTTTTAACCTTAAATACCGTCATAACAATTTTAACATCTTTGAGTATGAACAATGTAAGGTACAAAAATAATCCTAATCCTTCCGTAGATAAAGAATGCATGTAACTTAAAATTGTATTTGTTAAAAATATAACCCTAACCCTATGGTGGGAGTTACCAATACGGAAATCATTAAAATGAAATACGATTATAAACATATCAAGGGATTGTTACAGAGGCTGGTGCCAACTGTACGCTTAATCAGCACCACGCACCTTCATATATTTGTTCAGCCTATATTGCGGTCTAAATACGTTTTGACGTATCCAGAATTTAAATCTTTAGCGTTAAACGCTGCAATATTATTAACAATTCAAAGTTTTTGTTTCACCTGCATGCGCAGGCTGATCACAAGCATATTTAAACCAGTTTAATATCAAGATTTGTATTGTATGCGCCGTAATATACAATACTGGATTTCATGTAGGTGTCATACGGATGTTTGTTCGTCAGGGAGTTGGTGCATCAGCAGTTGTTCGTACTAATTTGAAAAGCCTTGTTCTGTGAAGTGGTAATTGAAAAATGGTTTGACGACTTCAGAAAAAGTTTTCATCGTGAAGTATTATTTCCATCAATACGGACTGTCGAGGGGTCCGAGTTTGAAGTTAGTGGCGGAACAATATCGCAAACAGTTTATGAAAGCTGTTGCTTGAGCAACATAGTTATTATTTATTTGTAACATTCTTTTGAAATATTTATAATTTTATTTCGTTTTAATAGTTTCTGTATTGGTAAATCCCACCAATAATGTTAGGGTTAATTCTTTTAAGAAAAATAATATGTAGTTTATATGCATTCTTGATCTAAGGACGGATTATTTTTGTAATCTTACATTATCCATATTCAAAGTTTGTCAAATTCATTATGGCGGTTGTTGTATTCTAAATTAGTGCAGTTTTATGATTTATTTGCTTTGACTAATAATGTATAACGTTGGCGCCTATGACATCGTTGTCTTGGAACGAAAAAGTTTCATACGCTCAATTATGCTGGTGCAGGAAATGGAAAATTTCTTTTTCTTGTTCAAGTTAATGTTTCAGTAAGATAATTTTACATATGTTAGATAGAAAACAATAACAAAACTAATTTCAATTTGCAGTCTTGATTTATTTGTCCGAACCGTTTTATGGAGGAAAGCTTTTTTGTTGAGTACTTCATCAAGACTATTGAAACAGATAACATGCAAACTTGAATAGATTCAGTTGACCTTTGATAATGAGGTATCGAACTGATTAATGTGATTAGGCAATAGAGTTCGGAATTATACGCTACCAGATTGATGAATTTTACTTTTAGGAAAGAATTTGCTTCCTTCAGTAGACAACTTCATGTTGGAGAGGCATATTAATTACAAACACTTAATTTTTTACGCACCAGAAGTTTTAGTAGTATCTGGTTAAAACGAATTGAGTCCAGGAGATACTTAATTTTAGTTGTTTCCAAAGGTATCTACAGCCAAATAACTCATCGGGTATTTATAATAAATCTTCTGAAACTATCACTTACAGTAACTGTAAATTAATAAACTTTTTTCCTGTATAAACTTATAAACGTTCCTATAATACGTTCTTGTTATTAGTTGTAAGAATTTAGAAAGTAATTTTTAGTCGCCGAAAACGTTTTCCAATAAGTAGTATTTGATATATTGGAATTTTGTTTAAGCATGATTATATATTATTACATTTTACCCCGACGCGCTTAATTAATTAATTATTAAGGGTCAATCGTGCAAATTCCTATCTACAAGTTATAAAGTTATTAACACGTACAGTTCATGGTCTCTACCGACGAACTCCTTTCAGGGTCTTGGTGATATGGTTTTCTTGAATTTAATAACTGTTGCCTCCAGTATCTCTGTAGTACCCTATAAGGAAAAGGTTAGAAAGGTTGGAATGAACGTCAAAAAACACTCGGTAAGTAACAGCACTTCCCGAAAACACAGTCACTTCTGTGAATTCTGGCACTGAAGTGTTTACGTAATTACCCTATTGTCTCCGCGCTTGTTCATCTCTTGCGGATTGGTTTATTCAAATCGGCTAATGTCTTACGTCCAATTAGAATAGAGAACGCCGTCGCTTCAATAGCACGTGTTCACATTATTTTCCCGAGAGCTATAAAATTCCCTGAGGCGGTATCCTCACGTAATTATGCATGTTGAAACCATTTTATTATTACAGTGTAGATAAATTTGTAAAATAACCAGAGCTTGATTTAGGAAATAAAATTGCTTTACTTTTATGCAAAATACAATAGATTATATAAATATAAGAGATAGAAACTTGGATATCCAATAAATGATAAGGCAGGTTACGAGTTAATTCACTTAGCGCGTAACAATGTTCGTGTTTTCAAAGCGTAATTTTGCAACAAATTTTCATACACTGGTGTTTTCACAACTAATGTAAAAGTAATAGTTTCCAGCCTTGATGTAAAAAACATATTGCAATTATCTAAAATGTGTGATTAATATACAGGTAATTTAGTATTTAATTTTGGTAACCCTTTTTCTTTCAGCTAGCAGTTTTATATAACTATATTGGTGTCCTTATTATAATGTTAATTTTAAATTTTATGTACTCAATTATTCTTCGTGTGAATTTTAGGCCAGAATCACTTTCCTGATCTCTGGTTTTGGCATCCTTTTGTTATTCCTTCTGGAGTTTTTCCCAGGTGGCGTTCAAGATAATTCCGTATTAAGACTGACATTTTCCACACGATGGTATTCCATGAATCCTCTTCAAACACTTACACCATCCTTTCCACTGTTGATACATTAGAAGTTTTTGGTACTTTATCTAAACACAGAATTGGCAGTGAAGTATTTCGCCGAGTTTCTATGTGAGTTACCTGCTACATTTCCGGGGTCAAAACCGTACGTAACATATTATTACGGAATTTCGTCATACTAGTAGTGCATTGTGTCAATAGAAGGGAAGGTCTAGCAGGCCAGCAACTGTGTCCACAAATTGGAATCGTGGACGTGTCTTCAATCAACTGTTGGAGTCACCAAAATCAAGTCTTGAACAAATATCCTTGACATTGAACATTAACAATACGTCGCTTCTGCGATTGTTTAAAGACATTAGTGGATTTTCGTATCAAGTAAAGGTAGGGCAATGGTTAACGTAGCAAGATAAACAAACCAGGGATGCGTATTGTGTAAGTTGTTTGGTGATGCTGTATGAGGATCCAGATTTGTTGGTCAATATTTGGTTTTCCGACGAAAGTCACATTTATTTGGACGGTTTCACTAATCGTCAAACAACTCGCTTTCTTGGTTTTGAAAGGCCAGACGTTATCGTCTAAAATTTGAAGTTTTATTGGGGTAGGTAGAATGGCGGCAATTAAAAGAAGCGACACAGCATATGAACTGCCCAAAGAATCCGCAACATGGGAGTTTCTTGCATAGTACTTATCGGTACCAAGGTCGCTAGTTAAGGAAAAGCTGAGAGAAAGGTCAATCCAACAGTGGGAAGAGAGGTGGAACATCGCCGCCACGGGAAGGTTGACACACAAATTTATACTCAGCGTAGAAGATAGAGATAAGAGAGGTGAAGTTCGATCATAAGATGGTACAGCTAGTAACAGGGCACTAAAAGCTTACCTGCGAATATTCAGATTGACCACTGCGAATGCGGCGAGGGCGCAGAAAGCGCCGAACACGTGCCATTTGTATGACCACTCGAGATGGCTAACAGGGTTGGCGAACAGGAAACTAGCTGTCGAGTGGCTATAATGGCTCAAGAGCTTAAAAGAAATCCGGAGAGTGGCTAACCAGACGGTCGCGAGACTGGACGCTGAAAATCGAGCTTAAACCGGTGGGGGCTTGAAATTTGAGCTAGGGGGCGCGGAACACACATCACGAATTAAATCAAAACTTTAAACCAGGCTAATAAATAACAAAACTAAATAGGATTTCCTAATTGACTTAAACCAACTAAATAAATCACTTAAACTAAGAAATTAATTAGAGTGAAACCGCGCATCCACTAGGACTTAAAGTGATAGTGATTGTGATCCCCCCAGGACATTTAGTGAATACCCACACGAACTTTAACAGTGAATACCCATCTTCCCTTAGCAGTAAAAGATAA
The DNA here is from genome assembly GCA_036346225.1 of Platerodrilus igneus. NCBI lineage: Eukaryota > Metazoa > Arthropoda > Insecta > Coleoptera > Lycidae > Platerodrilus > Platerodrilus igneus. Next base: position 9,240,238 of record JARFIW010000266.1, on the reverse strand, counting down.
TTAGATGTAAGCAGACGGCCAGATCTTCGAATCTTTGAGAAATTTATATTTAAGTAAATAACAATCACACCTAAGGGTGTTTTGTAAATAAAGAACTTCTCTATTATATACCCCTTAAATATTTCCGCATACTTTAGAATAACAGCACAAGTGGCATTTAACCACTGTAATTAATAACTTTCTTCATTTGTACAGTAAACAACTAATCAATTACAATTACACAGCGGCGTAAACGTACTTATAAATGCACCAGAATTTACCTAGTTACTTACTGTATTTGCGCAGACGAGCGCGTTCTAAATAGAAGCTACTGAAACATAAAACTACAAAAAAAGGTACATATTTACAATAGTACATTTATATACAATCTTCAAATTATTGGACAAATCTTACAGCATAAAATGGTCCACAATGGTTTGCTCATTATTAAAACTATAAACATTTCTAGAATGTAGGCAATGTACATACCGTCAAGGAGTGGATTAAGCAGCTGTTGGTCATCATGATATGATAATCCCTCACGTAGGCTGTGAAGGGTTTTGATAGCAGTTGTACCCAAAGGAAACAAGGAGTATTAATATTAAAACCTAAAACATATTTTTGAAATCGGTTTAGATCGTATCGATTTTGTAACAGTATATTTTATAGCCTTTTTAAGTATTGCATCAAAACATAACTGATAACACACCGCGGGTACAATTTAATGGTATCGTAACACAACTTGATAACAGCATAAAAATTTTCGTTCTCACAGCCTGATTGGGCTCACAGTCAGTAAATCTTACCGCCATGAAGGAACAACAGTCACAATTTATCATTTAAACCACGCGCTCCATGTATGACAAACGCGAAGTGCACTTGTATCGAAAAACGTGTAATAATGTAGTAGTAGGAAGCCTTTTTGTGAACCAACTTTCGAAAATATAGTGACAAGAGAACATCAGAACTAATTACAGTCCATATTTACAAGTTCAGGTGTACATATTTAGCAAGCGTAAACAAAAACAAGAAAAGCTCAGACAATACTCGCAGTATAAAAATCTGATGATTTCCAGGTAACCACTGGTTCACCTTTCTACTTCCTCGGCAGTAAAATACTCTATTCCAGCTAGTTGAATTCCAACTTGTAATTGCAGAGTGAAATCGTTTATTTCCCTTTGATGCACTAACCGACGTGATTTAAATTACACGCTTAACACGCGTGCTTGAGCTTCTTGACCTAATGATCCAGCCAAGCTCGAAACATTTAGACATCCGCCGCCTAGCGAAGGGCCTACGGCCTACGTACATCCACTGTCACTAAACCATCATTTCTTTTTTACCAATGTTTTAGAGCTTGTACCTATATTTCACTCTCACTCCCTTAAAAAAATTTCATTTTACTTTATGCGTCTACAGCTGTCCTATAGTCTAGTTCAATGTCATCAGTTTGTGTGAACGTTTTAATTTTAGGACATTTTACGATTCTGTGGTAGTTTGAATTCCTTGGTAATTCTTCTTATTTGATACAATGGGTGTAAAATCTCGGTCGTTATTGCTATTTACTTGAAAATGTACTAAGTGTTTTTGATTTAATTTTCTTATCATAATCTAATGGCATATTGAAATAGTCCTTTCATAAAATGTAAGCTACCCAAGCTTCTATAAATTTTCAAGGCGATTTTTAATTGAAGCTCATTTAAACTAACTAAATTATATAAATTTATTTCTACGACCTAATGTTCGCTTAAGTAACGCGCGAGCGTTACAATGGTTACTAACAATTAATGTAACATGAAGTTACTGCTTATGATTAAGCTTTCAAGTGGACTAGAACATTAATTATAGAATATGCTTTCCGAAAGACAACGTCATAACTAACACGCAATCCATTTGATTTGAATACTCACATGGTCCTTATTGATTAATGCTTCAGCAATTTTGCTGAGACAGCATGTTATTGAACTGGACTGGAATCTCGTGCTTGTAAGTGTATTTCCTAGATTTAACGATAGGAAGTAGTAGAAAGTTTTCTACTCTGAATGGTAAATATTTCTCTCAAGAAAAGCGTTAATTTATGTAGTCTTCATAGTTCTAGATTGTGCTTGGTAGCTGAATCTGTCAATATCTGGCAAGTTACAAAAGGATTGTTTATACTTACGTCGTCAGTTTTCAAAACTAGGGAGTTAAATGGGTGTGTTGGAATCAGAAATATTTTTGTTTTTCCACAATGAGTGAATGTCCGTTTAGGATGTAATGGATGATACGTATTCTTCTCAAAATCCCAAGAACTTTGCTATTAACTCTCACTTTTTTTACGTAATAAGGTTTTCAGTGAAAGGATGTCTCAAATTTATTGGAAACCACTTTTATATTCGCCATTGTTGTATGGCCCTCATCACAAGTTTCACCAAGAAAGAATTTCAGTTCAGAATACAAAATTCCTAAATAGAGCATTTTTTAAGGATGCTGCGTTTTAATCCCTTTGATAAAGCACTTCGTGTTTGCATTAAAGAACAAAAGAGCAACTTTAACCCTTAAACACTCAACCATAGCACACATTTATTTATAAAGCGAAAACGAACGCTTTTCCTTCTGGGTCACTTGCTTTATAATGAATTTGATTAAAGTTCAATGGCGCATAAATAACTCGATTAATTCATGGGTGAAACTGATCTAATCGATAGGTACTCATTTATTGAGCTGTAATTGAGTTTATTCAAGTTGTGCTACCCCTGCTTTCCTATTTGTTTTATGAAAGCTTTGTTAGTCTACTGGGTATATAAATTTATTGTGTAACTTTTAAAAACAGCGTCCAATACGGCATTGTTAGTTCTGTGTTTAAGTATTGGTCTCTTGAGCGTTCGTTGTGAACTTTGAGGGGTGTTCGATTAAAGATTCTGATAGTACAAGGAAAGCGAAGCTATACTAGCGAAGGGTAAAATAAGTATTATAAAAATATATATCTTTTGAAAAATGTTTGAGAAAGCTATTGTGTTTCTTTTTGCACGACCATTTGATATTAATGACAAAATTCTAAAAGTATTATAAAGAAAACGCTTTTGCAATAACAACAGTTCTTCTTTTTGGATTGATTACACAAACTTCGTTACTACTCGTAGCTACAGTGAAAATCTAAAGTATTCACTCAGAACGATTTTTTTCCAGTTAATCGCTAACAATACAAAAACTAACTTCTTAAAGCTACAATGATATCTTCTTAATTATTATCGAAGCATTAAGTGTTAATTTATACCGATCACTACAATAATTTGTATCACATAGAACTATTTATTTTAACATGTGTTACACTAATTTGCTTAATATCACGACTTTATAGGCCAAGAGTCGAGTAAAAACTAGTATTGTAATCAAAGCTCGGATTGGAACTAACCTAAAATCCCTGAACGGGCATTTCTACACCTAATCAATAATTCTGGACTATTCCAAGAACGTACTAGAATTATGCAAATAACATCTAGAAGATTCCTATTCTAATCCTAATGAAGTTCTTAAATGCAAGCTCCTGTAAACTGTCGATCGAGTCCATCTATAGGTGTCTCACAAAGGGTGACTACTAATTATTTTTTGTGTACAGATGCCTTGTTCAAGCCCAGATGTATTATTCTGGCCAAGGTGGACTAAGCGGCACCTCGTTTAAATGCCCTTTTCTTAAAGCTGTTCTGCCCCAGAACACTATGTAACCCGTATGTTGGAAGTCCTTATGGCGATAAGAACAATTCGAACCATTTATACGGTCTAATTTTCATAGAGGCAGCAATCAACACTCTTCATAGCAGACGCCGTACCATTTGAATTGAAACTGCAATCAAGATCTGGATCATGGTTTTAGTGAACAGTACATCTAGCATATTTTGTACCATTTCCAGTCCAACTTATCTAGCCTATAACCTATCTTGAGCCAATTTCTTGTTTCCAAATTTGATCATCTGACCTCTGCAGTCTACTAATGCCTTCCACAGATCTTAGTAATTTGATATACCAAAAGGAGATTGCTTATTCACCAGGTAATAGATGCCAGATGTGTGCCCTTTAACCGTGTTGTTTCTCCAACCTTTGGTTTTTGTCGGCGAGGTTGATCCAGGCCACCAAATTTATTGCTGAATACCCGAACAATTCATTAGGACATATTAAGGTCCGCTGCTACGCAATGTGCCAGGAGGTATTTCGATGGCACCCCGAATAGATCACCTTGAATAACTTGCGTGACCCCAGATCTTGCTTTGCCTGTGCCGCTGTACACGTGAACCAATTGTAGCTCGTTCTTTGACATTCCCGGCATCATCACTGTCGTTGAGTGATAGTCCATTAACGTACATCACTATTACTCTTCTCTTTGGGAGCTTACGAATCCGTTATACTACATCGTTGATCCTTTTCACAACTTCGGATGGCCCTCCCAATATCTTTGTAACTTTGGCGACATTACACGCCCCCGTCTGGGATTTTATTGTCATACGCGATTGCCCTCTTTATAACCAGAATCCTGTACCTTGATGCCATTTCTGATTTTCATAAGATCGTTTGTGATCTGGACATTATTTTTAACGTAATCGTGGATGTAATGTATTTTGAGCTTCGCGACGTAGATCTTGCCCACGATGTTATTTCCTGGTTTACTCCTAAGCTCAAGGTCATATGGTAAAAGTATCTCGCGTTCAAGCATAGCACAGACAGGTGTCTGTCCAGTGCTCACATTGCAAAGGCACTTGCTAAGATACGGTGCATGCGCTCTACCATACCATGCGATTGTGGGTGCGATGGTGTTGTTCAGGCAAACTTCTTGGAATAATGTTGATTCAAAATTTGTGCCCCGATCGGTATCCAACTTCATTGAAAATTTGAAACAGCAAAACAGTTTCTTCACTAGCACGTCAGCGGTGGTTGCAGCTTCTTGGTTAGGTATAGCATACACGTCGGTCCAATTCGTAAAATAGTTTATCGCCACCAAGATGTACTTATTTCCGGAGTTGGTTTTAGAGAATGGACCGACAATATCGATCGCCACTCTCTCAAAGGGGTTTCTCTCGCTGTATTGCTTCATTGGAGCCTTACGGTTTCTTAACGGTGCACACAACTGATACTTGCGTCAACACTCTTTAATATTGTCCTCACAGCCTACCCAGTAAAATCGTACTCGGACCTTCTCCAAAATCTTGTTAACGCCAAAGTATCTTCCCGAAATTCCATTATGTTGATGTTCTAAAACCTTCGACACCTGGCTTTTGGAAACCACCACGAAGGCGCACTCACAGGTTTATCGTACCCAGTGCGACTTCAGGATGCTATTCAACGAACTAATAACCTTCCAGGATGTGAATTTTCCTCTGTCTTTCCAACTCGGAATAATATCTAGATCTTAGTCATTCTCCAGTTCGGTTCGCAATTGTAGTGCCATTTGTCATTGATAACGGGAGTCTGACCAAGTAGAACACATTTCTGCAATCTTTAGGGCAAGATCATCTCGAAAGCGCATTTGCATTAGAATGACTAATACTAGCACGGTGTTCCGTGTCGAAGTCATACCTCCTGCAGCCTTTCTGTCCATCTCACGACTTGCCCTCCGGGGATTTGATCCCAAATGTAATTACGTTCTTTTTCTGTCAACTTAGTCAAAGACTTGGCACTATACGCAAACCCCGAAACGTATCTTTTATTGTAAGTGCACAACCCGAAAAAGCTGCGTAGAAAATTGATAAAATAGAAAAGATATAAGTAGGAGGTAGGAGCAAGCAGGTAGAAGAGGCAAAAAGAAGGGTTCGCATTGAGTAAAACCGATTGAAAAATGGTGGATAGCGGCGATACAAAGCCAGAAGGACGTCCCTACACCCACGGCCCAATACCATGAGGTAACAACCCTCTAAACTATGCAGCGACTTTGAAAGTAAAGGAGGAAAGTTGAAAAAGAAGAGATATTAGAGAGAGTAGAATATTTGGAGCTACATAGCAAGCAGGTAGAAGAGACACGAAGAAGGGCTCGCATTTAGTAAAAGCGATAGAAAAAGGTGGATAGCAAGGTACTACTGCGCCAACCAAAATGTAGTCAGTAATCCGGACTGGGGAACCACACTTATGTAACGGACGATTGTCTCGGGAGAAAGGCAAGTTCACCGGAGGAAAAATAAGGCTGAAACAGAGATAGAGACATATGAAATAGTAGAGATTTAGGATAACCATACTACAGAAAAGGTAGTGAGATGGGAATGTCTCTGTTCAAACAGATCAGTTCGAGCAACCACCTGCAACGTCAGCGATAAAATAAGCCATATACTGACATGTGGTTCATTAAAAAGTAACTAGGCTGTAGATGAGGCCTCGACTGGTCATCTTCCTACGGAGCGCATCCAATGCGATAATAAATTCAGAGATTAGTTAAAACGACCATGTAAATGTGTCATCATCGTAATTTTAAAAGCAATAGTTACAACAAACGTACAGAAATAATTAAACGATAAGCAGTTATTCAAAGATAAATGTAGAAAATTTTTCAATATACCGAAAAACAATAAGAGATTAACATTGAAAATATCCTCACTAATACGTTAGAAAAATGTTCAAATGCCCATATGATACCGAAAAGCAGTTGATAACAAAAATAGTAAAAAATTATTGAAATATTTGCGGCAGAATTCACATCGAATAGAATTTTCTCATAGTCGTAAATGTAGAAATCGACTATTTGCAATAGAGACATAATTCGCGAACCTGCGTGTCCATAGGGTAAAGCATTAACCCGACGATAGATAGTAGAGGGCTTAAAAATTCGTTAAGTTGTTCAAGCGGAAGATATGTCAACCACGACTAAAGAATGCGGTGAGCTATGTGGTAATAAGAATAATAGGGAAATAAGAGATGAAAATTTAAGAAAAAAGAAAGCGTAGTGACAAAAATTTTTTTAAAACTAGAACTTTGAAATTTTTAGATGAAACATGATCTAAGATGGAGAAGATTTGAAATCATTTAGCTTACGAGTAAGATGTAGTTATATATGATACGATAAAGTTAAAAGATAGAAATTCAATATTAAAACAGTTTTAAATATTTTAAGCGTGCTAATTATGCCCTACTATACGACATTAGTGTAAGAGTTTTTAATAATTTAAGCGCGCTTAATCACAATTACTGCGTGCAACACGCGATAGTAATGTACTTTAACAAAAATTAAAGTTTTTACGCTTACTAGATGGAAAGGTTAAAAACTATTTTGCCGACGGCTAACTTGGCTATTACCCCAGGGGAGAATTAGAGATGGGTCTGGGTTGAAATTTTCTTATTTCCACGGAAAACAATTTAAATTAAAGTTGGACGATATTGTATCTATGTTAATAAAAAAAAAATATATTAGGGTAGATACAGAAAACTATTTCGTAGTTGATGATTTTAACTTTTTATACCTAAATTCTTGGATAATCGATCAGACCTCTTCAACCGGGCAAAAATTACCAGAGTAATAATACATCTATTCTATAACAAATAATTTGAATCAAATGGCAACGATATTTAACAAATAAATTCTATTAGACTCTTTGGTTTTAAAATACTTGAACAAAATTTCTTTATATAATAGTAATGTTTTTGAATGATTGTCAGATCTAGCAGTCGCGTAAAAATTTAGTAAAAAAAACTGGAATTTTAAGTAATATAAATACAAATCCTATTTTGTTACTAGTAAAGCATAAGCCCTTTAAACTTCTTGTAAATGAGAGCTTCAAATATAACAAATTTTAACGAAAGATGTAAATTAAATGAGATTACAACATTCCATTAATGGATCTTACAAACTGAAACTATAGGGTTTTACGGCTAGTAATTTGACCATATGTGAATAATGGGTTGTTAAACAAATCCTATGAAAGATTCAGCAAAATTAATAGACTCGCTTTTAAACACTGGTCGCCGACTGCTACCCTTGCTTTGGTTATGATCAGGTTTCAACTCGTCTCCTGCCGTTCCTTAAAATAAAATTCAACGAACCCCAGACTGACTCGTGGAACTTATTAACCGGAGAGTTTTTCATTGACCTAATGGTTTCTATTGCCCTGAGGGTGTTTTATTGACCTGAAGGTGTTTCATTAACCTGAAGGCGTTTTACAGCCTGAAGGTGTTTGTGCTGAAACGAATATAAATTAAAGCACCTAACTTTTCACCACTAATTCTCACCATTCAACGACTCCCGTCTCGTTTGGCTCGAAGATTAACATGAAAGTGAGCGGATTAGGAAAATAACTTATGAACACAATTCGATCTGGGGAATTCTTATCTTCCTGGAATTTTATGCTAAACAGAGCATATGCTTGGTGACCATGCGCAGTATTTTTGAAACAAGTTGAAAAGCTCGAGATATATGCCCACAGTAAGTTCTTTACACGAACTTTTAATGATTAAAATGGTATTTGAAACGTTCTAAACAAGATTTCAAAACACCTGAATTATTTTCAATACTGTAATTGATACAAGCTTTGTAATTTAATTAAATTAGGAAATAACAGATCGTTCGTTGTTCTCCATATGAGACCAAAGATTTATTAAGAATTCGAAAACTTATATTGTTTTGCAAATGATTTTTTTTTCATTTTTTCTGCTTGCCTTAATACAGTTTTGTTATACTGTAAAGAAGTTTTGTTTCACACAAAAAAAATGGTTACAATATAGATCACGATAGAGAATACAAAGTGTATTCAGATAAGGATAGTAACAAAGTTAGCACTAGTGATTACTAATCTTTAGGAATAAAAGAAAAAGGTTTTATGTCTTTAGTATACCATGGCCCTTGAAATTTACTATCAGTAACTTGTAATTAATTAATTACTGCACAAATTATACAATATACTTCACATAATATAAATTTGGTGGCTGATTTTGAATAGAAGTTTTTAATATATTAGTTAAGAGATGGTTTGGGTTCATGTTTAATTCCAAAAGCTCAAAGGTAGTTTCACCTGACTTTACATGTAGGTAATTCATAGTAATTAATATAATATGCAAAATAAAGTCAAACTTAAAAAGGTACATGTCAGAAAAGTAAAAAAAAGTGTAGGCTGGATTAGAAAAGAAAAGTCTGTTTGTTTTTGATAGATGTCAAAAATAAAAATATTTTCCAAACTATGACTTGAGAATTGTTTTTGTCTCGTTTAAAGAAATTAGTAACGAAGTTAATTGTGTAGGTCACATTCAAGGAAAAGGCGGTTAGACATCCTGATAGGGCCGTAGCTTTTCCAACAGCACAAGTAAAAATTGATACAGATATTTGTTTATAATTTATACTATTTCAGGCTAAAGGTTTTTTTTCATAAAAAGCAAGCGTCGAGCACTTGATAAAAATAAATAATTAAAGAAATTTATAAAAGCAATGGCAATAGTGTAGGTTAATTACATAAAAGCGTGTTACGGTATACCGTGCGGACAAAGAAAAGAGCAAGGAAAGTAACGTGCTTACGTTATTTTCGTTGCTTTTTTGTTGTCTGCACGGTTTAGCGTAACAAGTTCGCATCGATTATTACAAACCAACAAAGGAAAAGAAAAGAATGCCATGCTAACTAATCAGCCATGAGATGGGGTTGGGGACGTAGCAAAAGAAAAAAACCCAAGACCGATTCGCCCCGCTGAAGTAGAAGAAATTAATGGTTAACACGAAAGTAAAATAAATAAGGACACCGTTTCTCTGTCAAAACATAAAAAAACAACATAAATAAAGACACAGTAATGGTACAATGGCGCTCTTTACTAAGCAAAACAAACAAACTTAAAATAAGTAATTTTGTGCTTTTTTATAGAAAATTATTGTAACGCAAAAACATTTAGGGACGCTAAAAATATTCCTTTTGTAACAAATTAAAAGAAAAACCTAAAGTACAATTATTGTCCTACAGAACGCTAGCTATTTAAATATTTTTGTATTTATCATGAAACCTTCATAAAACATTTATTTTTACGATTGAAAAAAAATTTTTTTTAGAAATTTCATGCCTAACCATCGAAACCAAGCGTAACGGAGAACGAGATGTACAACACGAACACACAATTTTAACCAAAAGTGAAACCTTGACTAATCCAGGTAAAAATAAAGTTCATATTAGTTGCGTATTAAACTTAACCTCTCACCATCCTCACCAAGAAAATACTGAAAAGGAAGGCGTGAAAATTGCTAGTTTTAATTCAAAACTTGAGAAAGTTGCACATTCGGGAACGTCGTACAGAGTGGAATGTGAAATCCAGTTTTAAAAATAAATTATTTCAATACCAAAAGTTACCTATCAATTAATTTGTCAATATCGGGTTTGACAGTAAGAACTTGGGAAGCATAGACAGAATGAGTAACAAAGCAGCACTAAAATCTAGTTTAAAGAGCAACTTTTCGAAATTTAGATAAGAAAATACTCACGGAAAACTCATTGCAAACCTTAGAAATGAATTCAAACATTTTAACAACCCTATTTGACCCTGCAAGGATATGTTAGAACCAAATTTCTTACAAAAGAAATAGCAATTACGCCTCATCTGTTAAAATTAAATTATTAAAATACAAGAAATTACAATAACATCTCATAATTTTTGTTTACAAATGCTAGGAGCGAAAGTTTTACAGAAGTGTGAAATTAGCGTAATAAGCGTTTTTATACAGTTAATGATATCAAAATTTCGACGTTAGGTTATGTGATTATGGTGTAATTTTGACGAATTTTAATTTAATTTTTTTTTCAGATTGAGGTATTAATTGTCTTGACGTTTGTGGGTATACATAGCTTACATAATAAAAAAAAAGATTATTTAAAATATTTTATAATCCTGTGACTCTGCTTTTAACAATACAATTTACTTTTAGGTAATTTTACACAGAAACCAAAACCATCAATCATTCTATACTAAATACTAGGTATTTTTATATAGAAGGTAGGAGATTTAATAACAATTCACTTTGATAGTGAGACAATTATAAATTATAACTGTCTAACCAAAACAAGCTCCACTCCATTTTGGAATATAGTGTAGAAATCAATCAATACAAGTCACATGTAATGTAATGTTAAAATATCATTTTCACACCAAATTAATTTTAAAAAATTGTACTTTTATATCTGCAAAGAGCTAGACCTTCTGCAATGGAGATATTAATTAGATACGTGATTAGTGAATTATAAATACTAAAACCACGAAATTTGGCGCCATTGCTATATACGTTAAACAAAGGTAAAGGTACTGTAGTTAATCGCGTGCTCGTATAGGGGGCGTACTGGGCTCACAGAATTTACAAACAAAGAAGTATATTCACTTTCCAAATTCACAATATAAATTAACTAATAATTCGTTTACTTCTATATTAATGCATAGTAGCCACCTGGTTAACCAATAATTGTTATTAATCTCGGGGTTGTACGTACGCGAGTTTCACGAGGCTTCTCTAGTCCATATTCTTAATGGAGTTCGTTACTATTTTCTTCGACATTTAAGATTTAGACAACGTACGATTACAAGAAAGGCGGGAGTTAACAAATAAACACTCCACTACATTATTTATATAGCAGTACTCCGCACAAGCAGTTAACGATACGATTGCCAAGACGAGAATGCTTTCATGGCGCGTTGCCTTTCAATTTGTCGACCACAACTTCTCCGTTCGTTGTCCTGGTTGGTCGAACAGGCTACGTATGTCTATTACGAACCGTGGAAACCGTTCTCACCACAAGAATATATGATAATCAAGCTATTTCTAAAAGACCCCTTAGATAATTCACATGACTTATTTACTAACTAGATTACCCAAATATGTGCAATGCTCCTAAATTAATATACAAAAAAATCCTTTACAATAATTATTAGTAAAATAATTTTGTGAAGCGGTTTTGCAGCGTAACAAATAAATAAATACAGATACAACCAAGCGATGAGGTGTGAACTAATTAATTTTTTCCCGTGATTTTGCACTTTATAAATTTTAGCATTCATACTAATTAGCAGAGCTAGTTTGACATACGTCAATTTCGATTTTTATAAGCGTCTGCAACTTACCAATTTATTTCAAAGCGTAAAGAAATTTTTTAAAATACAGTATTCCTGCCGCTACCCAGGAAAATGTAGTAACTTTTATTAAGTATGTGAAAGGGGAAAAGTATAGGTTTTGTTTAGGTTAGGCGCACTTACAGGAAGTAGTATTGATTGTCAAGTGACAATAAAAAATCAAATCAAACTTACGTTTAATTCTGAAGCTGTATTATAATAAAGACCTACAGTTCTACAGAACTACAAGTTCTTATCTATAACTTCGCATGCAGTAGAGAGGTTAGTTTCCGCTTCAAAAGTTGCTGACAGAAACTTACTGTTGTTGGTTGCAAAGCGACGCCTGGCGCGACGTCCGTCGCGTCAGAGTTTCTATTATTCCTTTACATTTTCAAAGCGCAGGTTCGTGTCTTCGCAAAAGTGCATTAGATCGATCGAGACAAAATCGAGTATTATCTTTTACATATTTTCAATTTAAATAACATTCTGGAGCTATTCTTAAACGCTTATTTATTTATACATTCAAAGGCGTCAAAATGTCATCCCTGTTTCTTAAATAATTCAGTTAAAAGAGGATGTATCCAATCTTTTCAGACTTCTATGTTGAATAAACTGTTACTTTAAGCATCCTGCTACATTTTACTCATCTCAATCATTTTCACTTTGATATTCTACGGTGTAATATAAACCATTCTATTTTAAAAATCGTTTTAACTTATACATGGAATGTAATTAAGAGGATAGCTTGATTGATTGTATACGTTATAAATTTGTTGCTGAAAGGTGCATGAACTTTACCTTTAATCTATTTATAATGTAGAAAGCTTTATTTGCCGTAAGCTCCAGCTGTGATTTTATTTTTGAAATTAAGCTCGAAATATTACCGTTTTAGTTGACTAATGTTTGCATTACATTAATTCTAAATGTATGAGCGCTTCATCGTTAACCACTAACATATGGAGTAAAACTTCACAGCCGTTAGAGGTGATAGAATGCTCGTTTTACTTTTGTTTGTACAGAACTGTAATATTGATTTAGGGTATTTCAGAACAAAGTTGTATAACATTGTCGCTGGATCGTCTAAAAATGAAACGGATAAGGCCATTATACAAACAACGGTATGACAGCTATAAGGGTATAATCAAAAACCCAATAGAAAGTGAACAAACGGAAGATTACGAGTATGTTCTAGCACATTCTGGAAGAATTCCGAAGGCAGATAACCCAATATATAAAGCAAACAACCCGGCGGGGAATGCCGAAATAAATTGTTTGACAGAGTTGTTAAAAATCAATTTGGTGATTGTTACGTTAATTTTCAACATAATTAATAATAAATACGCTTGCTACAAATTTTCATCTCGAACTTATTTATTTCGAAACGACAAGTTTATGCTACAATTAAATAGTCATATCATGTTTTTAGGAACCCGCTATCTTGGTATACCTTACGACCGCCGTATAATGTTTATCTCTATTGTTTCAATGTAACGACTTGTTGAAATAAGGTCGCGCACTATCCGATATAATCCGGGTTTTCCAGTTTGACCGCGCTTCGATAAGCTAGGATTTGCAGTTCGACTCCGTGTTGTTTGAACCATTGTTGAATTTGATTCTACAGCTTGTACTTCGAAATATTTTCTACATTTATTCGTCACCGTATTTCAAAGACGATGCACGTGTTTCTGTTCAACAACTAGGAGGTGGCTTGCGTGTATTCGGTGAGTTTCCCCGCGCGTACCCATTCTAATTAGATTCTCTTTTTAGCTTTTTTTAGCTGGAGGCCAAATGGGTTCTTTCTTTGTGTAGGCTCACCTGTTCGTTGCGGTGGACCAGCTGCCTTTTGACTTTGTATTGCTGCTATAATTACGATGACAGGGTGAATGAACTCTAACGACCATGGCGTTGCTATGCTGACTCACCTCTGGCGGTTTGCAAGATACGAATCCCGACGCATAGAGGTATGTGACTCGTTTTCTTTTACATACATTGAGGATCCTTATTTATCAGCGGGTGATGTTGTGAAACCAGTTCACGACCCATGTTTACAAGCTAGCTTCGCTAGTGCATCTGAATATCTTTAGTTCTTACTACACCTTGGTCTACATTTAATACCTTAATTTAACCCACTTGCTATTGAGAAAACCTACATTGAATACTTTTATTTAATACCCTTGCTATTGAGAAAATCTAAGCATGACTTTTTTTTAATGATTTTTATTACCTGTTAGCTACGAAATTCGCACTTCGTGGACACTTTAAAAAAAATTTGTTCTGTAAAATCTAACTTAAATTTAATACTTTTGTTTGTATCTGTGAATCAAGAAATTTTAATTTATTTTCATTGTAAATAGATAGTCGTGGGCGATGTGTTTTTTTTTGTTTCTGTTTGCTATATAAGCGAATTTCCCTTCTCTCCGCGGTTAGTAGTTAGCCTGGTGTTTCCTTTTCTTCGGGCTACGGCTAGGTATGTAGCATGATCTAGACCACTTTCGCTGACAACCACCAAAAGTGGCAAAGACAATACGACTAAAGGAACGAACCAGCTGACCAAACAATTCTCCTCTGGTTGTAACAATTTTTTTGCTTTATAAAAAAACTGCTTTTTGAAACAACTTGGAGATAATTAAAGCAATAGAAAAAATTCGCCAAGGATATGTATTTACAAAATTAGGTAGATTTTCGAATTTTAAAAAGTTCTTAGTCCCATATGGAAAACAACCTGCGATTTGTTATTTTCTAGTTTGGTTCGATTACAAGGCTAAGTTCATCATTTTCTACCCACAATCATCTAAAAAACAATTCAGTTGTTTTGAAATCTGTTTGTAAAGTCATAAATAGCGATTTAATCTTTGAAAAGTCTGTATAAACACCTTATTGTCCAAGAAATCAAGGTTTTCAACTTGTTTCTTACACATGCGTGGGCGTCCGGTTGAACTGTCTTTGCAAGTAATTTTCTGAATCCACTCACTTCCACATCATCTTTGAGTCAAGCAGTTTGGAGAGTCGTTGATGCTGAGATTTTACGGTTAAAATTTTAAGTGCCTTAATCGACTTTTATTACAACGCAAACATCCAGTAGAACCAACAGCAATCAAGCAGACAGTATGCAGTCGAATCAGGACTACTTACTAACCCTCATATATTCTTTAGCTAACCAACATTTTTGAGTATCCTTGAGCTCTTCCAACACGTACGACATCAGTCTAGGGCCATCGTCTTTGTCACCCAATTGGAACCTGTGCCTAAGCAGTCTAGAGATAACCGCCAGCAGCCAGTGGTTAAGGGTAAGTGATTTTTGCATGATCCCAAAAGGATTTGTTAATTATTTTTACAACTCCCTGTTTCACAACGGCTCTGTTTCGAGCCGCAAAAATCTCCATCGTTCCAGTCTGTAAGAATCGGCACCCAACTGAGTACGAGCTATAGTTTTATGTTGATTATTTAATTTTTTTGCTAAGAATATACTTTTTCTTGAAAGTAATGTTTGCTCTACATCTAGTATGTTTGTAATTTTCAATAATAACTAGCGTAAGATTATTTGAATTGCGGTTTTTGCTTATGTTTGTACGTGAATATCAGATCTGATGCTCATATAAATCTTAAGAAATGAAATTTTGTTTAACGAATAATTTTCATATCACTAACACATGTGAAGTAACCATGATTGGATAAAAGTTATTTGTTATATAGTGGATACTTCCTGATTTTACAATATTTAATTTTTTAAATAGAGTAAATTAAAAATTTTTAAATTATTTCCTCCGATAGGGTTTCTGTGTCAACTCTTAACATTATATTTTTATGCTTGCTAGATACAGTGGCGTCCAACTTTACTATATTTTGTTTTCCGATTCATAAAGAATATTTCAACCTTGTCCTTTTCATGATTTCACGTGGGATAATAGTCAAGTTAGCCGCCGGCAGAGCAAGTTTTTATAGTTCCACCTCTTACGCGTAAAAATTTCAAGTCTCTTTAAGCTCCGAATTGTTGATCTATCTTTTCCCTACAGGCAAGATCACGCGTGTTATATATAAAAATAACGCTCACAGCGTTAGGGATGACATATTTTTAAATCAGATATTTTTTTTATACTTGCTTGTTACGTTAGAGTTTGAAATAAATTTATTCGTAGAATGAATTTTTTTTTTAATTTTACTTTAATTGAAATAATTAAAAACCTTTATCTTTCACTGGTAAGAAAACAACTGGGATTTATTTAAAATTTATGTTTCAAGGCAAGTTTCTGAGGATGAACTTTTTAATTCCGCTGTTGAACTTTTTTACGGGGATGCTTTTGAATGGTTTAGAAGCGGTAAAATTCGATTAGTTGTTGGAATTTTGTAATGGAATCATTAAAAAACGACTTTTTGTCCCCAGATATCGACGACGATATATGGAATAAGATTAAATCGTATAAGCAAAAATCTGTCGAGAAAGTTACTATCTTTATTGCTAGAATGGAAACTCTTTTTGGTCGTTTAAGTTCACTACCACTCGAAACCGAAAAGGTAAAACACATTAGGAAAATTTTCCTTCTTGAATACCAACAACGTCTGGCTCTTTGTGAAATCACGGAAGTAAATCAACTAAGAGAGAAAGTAAAAAATTAGGGAAAGTTTCTATTCTGAAACACAAAAGTTTGTCATCCAAAAATAAAAGATATTTCAATTTTCCATGATACCTTACAGGGGAGGTACTAGTAATAAACCGAACACATATTCCAAGGGAGGTAGGAAGGAAACTGTGAATTTTAACAGCTGAAGCCCCACGATTGGTTCTAACGTAACCCAAAAAGAAAAAAATGAAAGTGAAAACCCATCAGTCAGCGGACCTTACACAAGTAGTGGCCAACTTAAGGATAATAAAACCGTTTCATGTTGGAAGTGTGGGAAGCCCCACCATGTTTTCTAAAACGGTTTGTCGAGGAAGTGCGAACATCCTAGTGGGGCCATACCCAACTGCCCTACCTGTTCAAAAAACATATTGGCAGGATGTCGTTTATTGGTGGTCGCACCTTTCGTCAAAAGCAAGCCCAAACACTTGCTAACGTCAAGTATAATACAAAAGAACTATTTTTGCAGAAAGCAAGCCCAAACACTTGCTAACTCCAAGTATAATATAAAGAACTATTTTTGCAGGAGGAATGATTGAAATGGTTAGGTGTCGTGAAAATTTTTGTCGAGCCTCAGTCGAACCCAAGGCTGATGCTTTATTTGAGTTGCAACTTCACAACAACCTGTCCGTTTATTAAGATGAAATTCTTCAATGCTGACTTTATTGCACTACTCTGTACTGGAGCTACTTCTTCTTAGTACGAGGCGAAGGTATTCCATTTTTTAATTATTTTGATTTGGAGACTTAACCTTGCCGGTAAAAAAATGTGTCCATGGCTGATAAAACTATTTGTATAGTAAAAGGTTCGGTTGATCTACCAATTTGTGTCAATTGTGATTGTTAGGTTATTGAAGCCCTGATGAGTAGTACCGTTGATTCACAATATTTTTATATTTGAAAGTGATTTTATCAATCAGTTTCAAATGATGAAAGTTTTTAAAAAAGAATCTTGAGTAGCCCAACATTATAAGGCCAGTATTCTAGGTGACTGTGAAGATCAACCACTCACTGTCTTATAAGGAACAAGTAAAACTCGGAATAAATTCTTTACTATCCGATAACTTGACGCCCTTACAACAAGACAAGGCAGATAGGATTCTTCAAGTCCTTTGAAATAATTAACAGGAACGTTCGTTAGGTTGGACGGACAAAATCTGTATGCACATTGACACCGGAGATAACAAACCCTGTAAACTCTGAACTCGATAAAATGCTGAGGTTAGAAGTAGTCCGGGAGTCACAAAGTGCTTGGAATAGCCCAGTCCTTCTAGTAAAGAAAGGATCGGGAGAATACGGATTCTGCTTTGATTGGCAAAAGCTCAACGAATTTACTAAACATGATTCTTATCCGTTACCTCGTACAGACAGAATTTTAGACATGTTGAGAGACACCAAGTATATTTCCATGTTCGACTTAAAAAGTGCTTTCTGGCAGATTGGGTTAGACGAATCTTCTCGTAAGAAGATTGCGTTTAGTGTTGCCGGTCATGGGCTGTTTGAATTCACGGTTACGCCCTTTGTTCTGTGTAACAACGCTCAAACTCAACAACGTCTAGTTGATGTCCTCTTTGGCCCGAAATACGCCCCAAAGATTTTCGTCTACCACAACGATGTGATTGTGACTAGTAGTTCCTAGAAACACGTGAAACTACTTGAAGAAGTCAGAGATATGATGGATAAGGTCAATTTGCAAAAATGTCAGTTTTTTTAAAACCTCGCCTAAGTTTTTAGGTTATATTGTTAATACGGCAGGTCTGTTAATAGATCCTGATAAAATTTGTTCTATAGTTAATTATACTAGAAACCACGTACACAGACGTTAAGAGATTTATCGGATTATGTTCATGGTATAGGCGTTTTATTGATAATTTTAGCACTTTAGTCTTTCCCTTGAATGACCTCATAAAAGGCAGAAGTAAAGGTGAAGCCATACTATGGTCTAGTCAAGCTGAGAACTCGATTCTAAAAATTAAGCAGGCATTGGTGTCAGCTCCTATTTTGTCTCAACCTGATTTCTCAGCCCCCTTTTCAGTGCAGTGTGATACCTCCGATACAGGCATAGAAGGAGTTCTAACTCAATTCCAGGATGATGAAGAATGAGTTATATCTTATGCAAGTGGAACTTTGTCTAAAGCTGAACGTAACTATTTTGTTACAGAACGTGCGTGTTTACCATCATTTACATTGAAAAGTTCAGACCCTGTAAAGGGAGTTTGTTTCCAGATGATCACAGATCACCATTCGTTATTCTGGTTAAATAATTTAAAAGGTCCCACAGGAGAACTTGCTCGTTGGTGTGTGTGATTAAGACAGCACCACTTTGATTTGATTCATAGACGGGTGTCAAGTGTTGCATACGTCGTTGCCAAGTGTGTGGTTCTAACTAAGAGTGGTAACGTATTAGTCGTGTGGGAGAAGAAAAACACGCACAATTCCCGTAGCAAATTATTTCTGTGAATATTATGGGTCCGTTTTCAAGATAGAAACTTGATCACACGTATTTGTTAGTGGTAGGAGACTGGTTAACAAAATACGTTCTACTGTGTCCTTTAAATAACCTACTGCCCCTTAATTCTCAAGCTTATTGAGGATAATGTCTTTTTAATGTTCGGTGTGGCTCAATTTTTTTTGCTATAATCCTCCCCATTCGTAGGAATGTTGTTCAAACAGTTCTGTGCCAAATTTAAAGTTCGAAAAATCTAATTCAGTCCTTGTTATTCTCCACAATTCAATTTTTTGAAAGAACTAATAAGACAGTAGGTACTGCAATCAGATGCTACATCAAAGATTGGGATATTGAGCTGTCTAGGATAAAACAAACTTTGAATACAGCTAAGCATAAGTTACAGGTTATATTCCTTGTTTTTTTAATTTTGCCGTCACACTCCGCTATCTAGAAAATATTATGGAGAAGATAGGCAGTCCTATGCCGCAAACCTAGAACATATACGCCCTATTTGTTCTGAAATCCATAAAAACCTTCATACTTCGTATACTCGTAATGCCTGCCAGTATAATCTCCGAAAGAGAGAAATTTCGTTTCACGTTGGAGAGAAAGTTTGGCGCAAGAGTAAAGTTTTGTCTGATACCGCCGACCAATCTACGTCAAATTGGAACTAAAGTATGTGTTATGTACTATTTTTAAGAAGATTTTTCGTTTAGTTTTTAATCTAAGAACTATAAATAGTACTAATACTGGGAACTGGCATGTTAAAGATTTGAAATCGTATTGTGGTTCTAATTCAGATATTTCTGCCAACTAAATTCGAGCCCCTACATAAATATTTTTTATTTTAATGTTTCCCTTAGGAACTACATCGAATAGAGAATGAAACCAATGTCACAATAGAGCTGACTTGATCCATTATTTCCAACAATGTTCTCATTGAGGGCTTAAAGGTTGCAAGCTGAGATCAAATTAATATTTTACGTATTGGACTTTGGTTTTCTCCAAGACGAATCTCGATATGCATACAACATGAAGATAGAAATTTTTAGTAATTTATATGAACAAAAAATAAATACTTGGGTTGTATATTTTAAACTCTCATTTTTAAAACAATCTTAGGTTCAATCCTTAGTATTCTCCTAGTGCATTTTATTGCCTTTGCTGGAACAAAAGATATAATTTTTGCTAAATTAAAACGAGTTTTACTTACCATGAATCGAATAAAAACAATAGTTTGTCCGACGAACGAATACCACTGTAACATTTCGTCACGAAACAACGCCAGGAGTCAGTTTCGGAACTAATCTATCTATTAAAATAGCTATACGCAAGTCGGCCGCTGGGAGGGATGTCCTCAACATCCTCTCTCTGCAATAAGAAAATATTTTTTATAGACGCTGTATAAAAAAGGCGTCGAACAAGGAAATCAGCCTTGCTATTTGTGCATTTAAGTACTATGTTGAGAAAGCAAGGTTAAAACAAAACCTTGGTCTGTAGATAATCCATTTATAGAACAGTTTGATAAAACGAGGCTGAACTTCGTTTCTGAAGACCGTATTAGCGATTATTCTAAATAAGCATTGTGCGGTTATTTCAAAAGTATATTAAAATAAAATAAACATTATATTTTGTAATATATAGGATTCATTATTCGAGAAATATGATTAGCACGAGTGTTTTATGAGGGAATGGGATTCATTACCACTAAGAATACCATTTAATGATCTCAAAATGCCGGTGAGCATTTGAGATCGTTACAACAGATACGGTTAGGGTTTTTGTAGATTGAAATACTCTGTTTAGCATTTTAAACAAAACTTAAATAACACCTTCAATGGAAGGCTGGAAATTTACAGTTTATATACAAAAAATACTGTTCTAATAGAAATTGATAATAAATCAAAAATTGATAAGAATGTAGGACAGGGATGTGCTTAATATCGATCTTATTTGACTTGAATGCGGAGCAAGAATTAAATATAATAAAAGAATCGAAGAAATAGATGCTATAATTTAATGAGAAAATACTCAAGTGTTGAGACGAGTGAATATTAGCAAAACGAATTAAAAAATTAAAAATAGGATTCAATAAAAAATAATATGTGTAAGAAATTCTGCATAAAAATGTACAATACCTAAACAAATATGGTGATAGGGATAAAGGAGATAAGAGTAGGAAGGTTGGCAGAAAACCTAGGAGTATAATTATTAAAAAAAGGTAAAGAAGTCTTGCTTCTTAGGAAGTTGGATAACAAATGGCGTAGGAGTAAAAGAGATATAAAGAATAGAGTAATCCAGAGCACGAATGCTTTTGAGATGCAATGTGCAATACTAAAAATAGTGTAACGAAATCTCTTTTACAATAACAACAGTTCTTTATTATCAACTGATTACACGAGCCTTTTCAACTACTCGCACCAACAGTAATTCTAAAGCATTCACTGGACGATGGCTTTTCCGTTAATCGTTAACAGTACAACTAAAAACTTTTTAAAGCTACAATACTAAAATTTTAATTACTATAGAGGCATTGTAATTAACTATCAAGGCAATAAGTTTTAAGTTAGATCGATTACTTCTATAATTTATATCACATAAATCTATTTATTTTAACGCTAATTTATTTCATATCACTATTTAGTATCAAGACTCGAATAAAACTATTATTATAATTAAAGATGTTATTAGAATTAAACTCAAAACATCAAAACGGACATTTTATATATTTAAGTCTATAATTTTGGAAAGTACTAGTATTATGCAAATAACATCTAGAAGGTTCCTATAGTAAATTTAATATAGTTATTTAATGCAATCTCTTGTAAACTGTCAATCAAGTTCATCTGAAGATGTCACTTCACAGGGTGGTTATCAATTATCTTTGGCACCTTGTGGTGATAAACGCATTGTTTCGGTTGACTACGTGACGCCTCATTGCACTGCTCCCCTCTTAAAGCTGTTCTGCCCCAGAACACTCTGTGACCTAAACTTTGGACGTTCCTGTGGTGGTAACGACAATTGGAACAATTTCTGCAGTTCCCGTGTTGATGAAAGTAGCTATCAACACTTTCTACAGCAGACGCTGTTCTGTTTATAGTGTAAATAATTAAAGCTAAATTTTATTTTCTATTGAGTTTGTTGATTATTTACGTTCGCCTCGGTATATTTCAATTTGTTAGTGTAAAATTTCCATGGTTTTACTTGAAGCACGCGCCAACAAGTGCCGCGAGTGATAAAACTCTGTGTTATTCCGCATGTGTAAGAACAGTATTGACTGGAAAATCCACGAAGCAAGAGAGAATCGATTTGTCGTTCGAACAGACCGCATCGCTGTTTTACACGTTCTACGTAAAACTCGTAATTAGATGAACCGCTTTTCTTCAGAACCGCTATGACATAAATGTGCTTCGCTACACCCGCAAAAAGCAGAGTAGATGTTACATCGTTTTTTCATTGGCACGGCTTCGTAATCAACAGGTGAGTGCTTTGAGTAAACGCTTGAACTGATTAAAAACATTAATTATATGTTGTTTGTTAAATTATCACTTAATTATATACACTCCACTTCTCTCCTAGTTAGCTATCGTAGTTTTGTTACCGCATTTTACATTTGGTAACTTCTTGCCGGATTGGAAAAAACAACAAACTAATTAATCATACCGCTCATCAAAGCATTGACAGTTTTAATCAGCATAATTTGTATCGTTGAGTTGTTTACGAGCATTTGTTATCTACTTTGCAATAGGCTTACGTATTTGTTGTCGCCCCTAGGCTATTATAAATCGTCAAGATTTCGTTCTTATTTCATCCGCTTTTGTATTCACTTTAATTTAACCATGGCAGAAAAGTTGAAACGTAATTGTTTTCTACATAATATTGCGATTAATTCACTAGAGGAAATGTTTGAAATCGCTGAAAAATGTACGGTCGAAGCAACTTTTTTAGATTTATTTCGCGCACAGTGTGAATCTCTGGAAACCGTTAGAGAAAATTTTCTTACACACCATAATTGGATAGTAGGTGCAATTTTTTCCGCCGGTAACGCTGATGAACAATTTGAGATGGAAGACGCTATTCTTAAACGCTTTGATAATAACTACTTTAAAATAAAATCGCTCTATTTCAAGCTGTTTACCAGCCAAACTTCGCCTCGGGCTAATCTGTCCCCGCCGCTAGATACTCTAAAGTTGAACGTATCACTCCCCCGCTGTCGCTGCCTACGTTTGATGGGGAAAGTTGTTTATTTGAAAGTTTTATCGATCGTTTTGATAGTTTAGTTCATCTTAATAACGATTTGTCGGACGTAGATAAATTTTCGTATCTTCAATCAGCACTAAAAGATTCCGCACTCCTAACCATTAAAAACTTTGACATTACAGAAGCCAATTACGCTCTTGCATACACAAAACTTCGTGAAAAATATCGTAATATTCGTCACATTACCTCTGCTCTATGGAACAATATAGATAAATTTCCCAAATTAAACTCCGATAACCCCGTCGGTTTGCAAAAATTAGTTGATACTTTTGTCGATAATTTACAAGCGCTTATAAAATTTGATTTACCCATAGAGCAATGGGATTTTATTTTTGTACAAATGATCTTAAATCGCTTGGATGTACACACTGCTCGTAGTTTTGAATTGCATCAAGATCCGACCGCTATTCCATCTTATAGAAAGTTAATTGTTTATCTGGAAAATACGTGTAAATCCTTATCGAATTTGTCGGTTAATCATAAAACTGATTTAAACAAATTTATTCATTCCAGCAACCCGTCTAAGTCTCGATCCGCCGTTTCCATGTTAGTACAGACGAAGTCTAGTGTTAATAAATGTCCGCTTTGCAAACAAGATCACAATCTTTATCGCTGTAATGATTTCGTTAAACTTTCGTCACAAGATCGCTACAACTTTGCAAAAACCAACATCTTTGTATTAATTGCCTTAGCAATTCTCACATTTTAAATAAATGCCGGTCTACTTTTTCATGCCGCCAATGCAATCAACGTCATAATTCGTTATTGCACTTCGATCGCGTTTCATCTAAACCCACTGCTAGTAGCCAGGCTCGCCTGAGCCCGGACACCGCCGCCTCTAAGGTATCACCTCGCAATACTCCCGCTATTTAAGACCGCTATAAGTCTTCCGCTCATCGTGCTTCTGAGGAATCATCGACTTCGTTTAGCTGTAGTGGTCCGTCAACTTCGAATGTCGTTTTATTTAATTCTTTAGCTAAACCTTCAGTTGTTTTACTTTCCACCGTTCAAGTGGAAATTGCTGATTGCTCTGGTTCTTTCCAAAATTTCGCGGTTTACTCGATTCGGGCAGCATGACTTCTTTTATTTCGCAAAGTAGTGTGAAACGTTTAGGTTTTCGTACTACTCCACATTCTTTTACCCTTAGTGGTTTATGTTCCATGCGCTCAGATGCTCAGCATGGCACTGTCGCCGTTTCGATCAAACCAGTAGGTGTTTCTTCGCCGATTATTAATTTTCAAGCGGTAGTACTTCCCAAAATTTGTGAAACTTTACCTACTTCTAATATTTGTTTACAACATTTTAATCATCTGGCTAACCTCAAGCTAGCTGATTCGCTCTTTGCTCAATCTGGACCCATTGATTTCTTACTTGACGCGTATATTTTCCCCCAAGTGTTATAAGACGGTCGCATCCAGGGTGCTAGCGATCAACCTGTTGCTATTAATACCATTTTTTGATATGTTTTAATGGGAAATATACCTTCCTCGCCCGCTTCTGAAATAACTAACTTGTTTTGTATGACAGATTCTACTTCCCCATTGGAAGATATTGTCGCTAAATTCTGGGAAGTCGAAGCTGTCTCCGCCGCTCAACCTTTCACGCCTGATGAAACAATTGTTGAAAAACATTTTGTCGATACGTTTCGCCGCAATGAACAAGGTCGCTATGTCGTCTCATTGCCGTTTAGAGATCAAGAAACATTTTTTCCAGGTAGTCGTGATCTTGCCTTGCAACGATTTGTCGCTTTACAAAATCGTCTACTTAAGCAACCCCGTGTTTACGAACAATACGTTTCGTGCATGCGTGAATATCTTGATTCTCAACACATGCAATCTGTTGTTATTGGGTCTCATTCGGATTTTTCTTATTGCATCCCGCATCATTACGTTGTGAAACCCGAAAGCGTAAGTACGAAATTACAAGTTGTTTTCAACGCTTCCGCTAAAACTCCGTCTCAATCGTCCTTAAACGATCACTTGTTTGTTGGGCCGAAGTTGCAACCTGATATTACCGCAATTTTGTTACAATTTCGTTTAGATTCTTATGTTGTCACTGCCGATATTCGTCAGATGTACAGACAAATTCTTGTAAATCCCGCTCAGTGTGACTATCAACGAATTGTTTGGCGCTTCTCCTCTGAGGAGCCCATTCAGGATTTTAAATTAAATACCGTTACGTATGGAATCAATTTTGCTCCCTTTCTTGCTAAACGAACGCTTCAGCAGTTGGCCGTTGTGGACGAAGGGAATTCTTATCCGTTAGCCGCTTTCTCACTTCGCCACCATACTTATATTGATGACATCGCTACTGGAGGAGATTCTATTGAATCAACCCTCGCTCTACGTAATGAACTAATTGCTCTTTTAAAACTTGGTGGTTTCGAACTTCATAAATGGTCAAGTAACCATCTCGAATTGTTAAAAGATCTTTCCGCTATGCAGCAATTCGCTCAACTCCGCTCCTTTCAGGATCCTGACACTCAACCCTTAAAAGTTTTTGGTTTTCAATGGAACCCCACTTCAGATAATTTTTGTTTTCTAGTTCAGCCACTAAGTACCTGCTGTACCAAACGCAACCTACTTTTTAACTTAGCCCGTATTTTCTATCCCATGGGACTTTTATCCCCTTTCACTTTTCTGGTAAAAATCTTAATTCAACGTTTATGGTCGTTAAAATTAGAATGGGATGCTCCCCCCTCCCCCCCGAACCGGTCCGTTTGTGGGAGAGATACTTGTATGAGTTACCGCTTCTTTCGGATTTCGCTTTACCCCGCTTGCTTATCCCGCCAGAGTTTACTACGTGCAAAGTTCACTGCTTTGCTGACGCTTCCGAACGTGGCTACTGTGCTGTTGTTTATTTTCGCTTTGTTACTCCTTCCGCCGTTGAGGTTCGCTTAGTGTGCGCTAAGTCTAAAGTCGCACCCCTTCGTACAATGTATTTGCCCCGTCTTGAATTGTTGGCCGCCACACTAGCATCAAAATTATTAATCTTTGTTCTCAAAACCTTTGATTCGAACCTTTTTCATAAAATTTACTGTTGATCTGACTCCATGGTAGTACCTTCGTGGATTCGTTCTCCGCCGCAGCGTTGGAAGACTTTCGTCGTCAATCGTGTTGCTTACATTCCGGAAAACACGTCTCGCGCCTCTTGGCATCACATCTCCTTCACCAAGAATCTTGCCGATGTCGGGTCACGTGGTTTACTCCCTACCGACTTGTGCCAATGTTCTTTTTGGTGGGCGGCTTCACCAACCTTGTGTGGGTCTTTCGAAATCTACAGTCCATATATTCCGCCTTCAGATATTCCTGAAGTTCTCACTGAACAACGCTCTATTGTTTTATCCGCTATCGTAGCATCCTCTAGGATTCAATCAATTCTAGAAAATCACTCTTTTCCATTTATTACTCGCATTGTTGCTTCGATTCTCCGTTTTCGTCATAATCTACGTAGCTCACTCGAAAGGTACTCCGGAACTTTGTCATCTTCTGAGTTGCACAAAGCTTTAATCCCTTTGCTTGCGTATACTCAACAATCTTATTTTGATATCGAGTTTGAAGCTATTCATTCTGGATCCCCTGTAAAAAAGAGTTGTCGCAAATAGTCCCCTTTTATTCGTGATGGAATCTTGCGTGTCGGAGGTCGCCTGGCTCACGCGCGTTTGTCCTCTGACCGTAAATTTCCCGCTTTATTACATAGCAAAAGTCGATTCACTGATCTGTATGTTACTTACGTTCATTTAAAATACTTTCGCGCGGGTGTTCAAATAGTCCATTTTCTCGTCAGTCAGCACCTCTGGATTATTTCTGGAAGGCAATCTATCCGTCGTATTTTGAGTCACTGTCTAACGTGCTGGAAGACCAATCCGGTCGCATTGCAACCTCCCATGGGCAACCTGCCTTCATGTCGAGTTACTCAAGTCAAACCTTTTTTGTGTTCGGGCGTCGACTTCGCTGGTCCCTTTTCTATTACTGGGTCGAAGCTCTGCCCTTTGACCTCAATGTAGAAAAGAGAATTCTTTTTTCTTTTGTTTTTTGTAGATCCTTTTTTCTTTTTCGCTTTTTTCGCTTGGTCATTCCCTTCCCCCCCGGGTTATAATTTTTTTTTTAAATGCCTTGCATTTTGGTGGGCGGTATGTTCCGTTTATAGTGTAAATAATTAAAGCTAAATTTTATTTTTTATTGAGTGTTGATTATTTACCTTCGCCCTGGTATATTTAAATTTGTTAGTGTAAAATTTCCATGGTTTTACTTGAAGCACGCGCCAACAAATGCCGCGAGTGATAAAACTCTGTGCAAGAACAGTATTGACTGGAAAATCCACGAAGCAAGAGAGAATCGATTTGTCGTTCGAACAGACCGCATCGCTGTTTTACACGTTCTACGTAAAATTCCTAATTAGATGAATCGCTATTGACATAAATGTGCTTCGCTACACAAAAAGCAGAGTAGATGTTACATTGTTTTTTCATTGGCACGGCTTCGTAATCAACAGGTGAGTGCTTTGAGTAAACGCTTGAACTGATTAAAAACATTAATTATATGTTGTTTGTTAAATTATCACTTAATTATATACACTCCACTTCTCTCTACCAAAGAGCTATTCATTATTGGTTAACTGTCATTTTCTATCGCTTCAGTTATTTTACAGACGCCGTATCATTTGAATTGAACAAATCGTGTTCATGATTGTATCCGTAGTTTAGTACAGTTAATGTTACATTAAATAAGCCATTAAGACAAGGTCGGTCAAAAATTATTTATGCAAATTTTGGAAGAAATCTACTAAATCTATTTTGTTGGAAACAATGATTTTTGGTTAGTTTTAAATTTTTTTCATTAAAGAGTACTCAACAACTGACTTTCCTCTTTACTATTAACTAATATTGCTTATATTATACTCGTTCTACATGAGAACCTTCCTTATGTATTTGCATCCTTATATTTTAAGATTCTATGTAGAACAACTGATTCAATTTAGTTACTTAAGAAAAAGATAGCAAAGAACGAAAACCGAATAAAGATACCACACTTTATGAGCAAGATACCGGCTATTATAATCTCAGTGAGAGAGTCGATGCATTAAATGCAAAACGCAAAATGCTGATTTTCTAAAGATTAGATTATCATATTAGATAAAGTTGCAAGAACCACAAAAGGTTAATTGTTATTGTTGTAATTTAACGGAAATAATCACTCTTAAACGTAGATAAGAAATTTATGTGGGAGCAACACTAAGCGTTGATCTCCCAATTTGCTTAGCTCACACATTTTTCCTTAAAGGCATGGCGGCGGCTTTTTCACCTCTAGGAGACTTGTAAGAAATTGAAATACTACGGCTTGATAGCCACTGATAAGGGATATTTTTAACCATAGTTCGATTTGCACACACGCTTGCTATAATTGCAGATTTACGTTTTTCCGCTAGGCGGTGGCTTTTCCACCCTTACAACGGCTTGTAAAGAATTCGCACTAGTATGATTTATCACTAGTAGTAAGAGGTGATTTTAACCCGATTTCGATTCGCACACGATCGCCATAATTGCCAATTTTACGTTTTTCAGTTTGGGTGTAGCTTTTCCACCCCTAGGACGACTTGTACGGAATTCGCGCTAGTATGGTTTTGTAGCTAATAATAAAAAATATTCATTGACGCTAGTTCGATTCGTACACACTATCGCCATAATTGCGGTTATTATATTTTTCATTTTGGTGACGACTTTTCCACTCCTGAGACGGCTTGTAAGGGATTCGCAATTGTATAGTTTTGTAGTTACGGAGGTATTTTTTAACGCTAGTTTTCCACCCCATAGAACACTCTGTAAGGAATTCGCACTAGCATGGTTTTGTAGCAATGTAAGAGGGTATTTTTGACGCTAGTTCAATTCGCACACACTATCGCCATAATTCCAGATTTTACGTTTTTCTCTTTGGGGGCCACTTTTCCGCCCCTAACACGCCTGGTAAGGAATTCGCGCTAGTATGGTTTTGTAGCTACTAGTAAGAGGTATTTTTTGAGTTCGATTCCCACACACGATCGCCGTAATTGCAAATTTTACATTTTTCTGCTTGGGGTTCGCTTTTCCTCATCGAGAGCGGCTTTTAAGGAATTCGCACTGGTATGGTTTTACAACTACTGGTAAGAGGTATTGTTAACCCAGTTCGATTCGCATACAGTATCGCCATAATTGCAGATTTTACGTTTTTCTACTTGGGGTGGTTTTTTCACCCCTAGAACGGCTTCTAAGGAATTCGTACCAGTATGGTTTTGAAGCATTAGTATGGGGTATTTTTGTCGCTAATTCAATTCGCACACACCATCACCAGAATTGCCGATATTAAGTTTTTGTTTGGGGTGACTTTTCCACTCCTAGTACGGATTATTAGGACTTCGCACTAGTATGGTTATATAAATAGTTGTGAGGGGGATTTTTTAACACGATTTCGATTCTCACACACGATCTCTATAAATGCAGATTTTACGTTTTTCTGCTTAGGGCGGCTTTTCCACTCTCTAGAACGGCTTGTAAGGAATTTGAACTATGATGGTTTTATAGCTACTGGTAAGAGGTATTTTTCAATCTTAGATTGATTTGCACACACAATCGCCATAATTGCAGATTTTACGTTTTTCTGTTTGGGGACGGCCTTTCCACTATTAAGACAAGGAATTCGCACTAGTATATTTTTGTTGCTACTGGTACAAGGTATTTTTTAACTCTAGTTCGATTTTAGGGTTTTCTGCGTTGGGTGGCCATTCCACTCTTAGGATGGCTTGTAGGCAGTTCGCAATAGTATGGTTCTATAGCTAATAGTAACACTAACTATTTTAGCTGCCAAGAAATTGTTTTTATGTAGGTGGCAGTTTTTCCTGAAAAGGCTGCTAACTTCACACTGGTATCGATTTTCACAATACACAATGTTTTGATGAAACCTTATACCATGTTCGTCACTCACCTACCGTAGATTTGTGAGAAAAAAGTTCAAATGCGAGTGGAGAAAACGAATCTTTCACGACATATTGCAACCCATATCGTTGTATGTGGAAATTAAAAGATTTACAATTTGTTCGTAATTTTTTGCATTTGTATTTCCCAAGAAATTGAAACACGCCTATTTAAATGATATTCATGCATCAGCCTCAATCTGGGTCACTTTTCATTCGAATACACTGTGACGATATTTGCGACCCAATAAAAATTATCATTATCATTATCATCTACACAGTACATCAACTGATCACACGATGAAAAAATTAAGAAAATTTTGTCCACTCACGTCTCCGACACGTGGAATACGCGTACCACTCTGTAATAGATTTCAACCTTGCAGTCTGGATCCCAACAGTTAGACTTGAGCTTTTGAAAAATTTACATCTCGTACTAAGTTATTAAGCTTATCCTGTGAAAGTAAATGTCGAGTACTTATATCAAATGGTTGGAAATCAGAACGTGTCTTCTTCTATAAGTTTAACAATATTATTTTTAGCAGCATTCATATCATCGTCAGTGGTATACAATTCTGGACAATTAGGGACATGTACATTCTAGTTGTGAAGAACTGATCTGAGGAATGATCGCAGGTTTGGTTACTGTAGAGAGTGTGCTTCGATTTCAGTGTAATTTCAGATAATTCGTCCAGCAAAAATAGCAATCTGCAGCATGAATTTTACGTTCTCTCCAAACCATAGGCACCGTAAAAGGCATTGATTTACGTGTACCATTGAACCATCCTCTTAAATTCACAGCACACGTTGCGTAAATGATATGCGGGCTCCAAGGTTTATTCTGGTTTCCTAGTTTGCATCCAAAATAATACTTGTAAGATTTTTGATTAATTTGTTGTCTTTTTGTGGAATTTTATCGTAAACTTGCCACATACGTAACAAAACGTACTGTTTGATTTACACACTTTCGAGATAAAAGACAGCCATTGGATAAGAGGAAACAAAAATCTTTTTGGTTAGTGTTATTATTTTTTTTGCTTTGATAAGGGTTTTTTTCGTTGGACGTACTAGAGGTAATTCGGACGACACAAGATACAAAATAAAAGTAAAACTTTGATGTTTGAATTAGCTTGGTGTTGTGCGTGAAATTGGCAACGCCTATTTATTTTGTTTAATAATCAGCTTCTGTTAGTTTGCTTCTTCTTGTGTTGCGGCGTCCACTTCGCGCACATCTCACATTGACATAAGTTTGCATGCATAGAAAAATGAGAGTAGTTGCTCTACATCTTGAGAAAAAATACTCAATTTCATTGTTGTTTTGTCTCCCTTCTTTAGGCATATGACAAGCACTACAACTGTCTACGACAGCTACAAACTTGGTCTAAAATCATAATTCAAATTAAGAAAGAAATTTAATCATCTATAATTATATACAGTAGCATTCAACAACTAAACAACCATACCCACATGTAATTAAAATTCCCAGTATGATAAAAGGACAGGCGGAAACAAACTAGTGTTTGCCTACTGAATATTAAATACTTACATAATTGAAATAGTACGGTTGCCGGTAAGAAAAAGCACCAAGAGTTTTATTATCTTTATTTTCTTAACGACGTTGATTAAGGTAATAAATTCTCTTGGCTCTCTCGCTTGATGCTATTTTCTTCGACATGTCAAGTTTCTTTACTCGAAGATGAAATTTATTAAAGTTTTTCAAAGCATCTTATGTGAGAGCGGGATGGGCAAAAAGCAATTAAAATACCACCCTCTATGAAACGTTCGGCCAAGTTTTAACAAAGTCATAATCAAATTAATGCACACGCGAATTGTATTTGTAAACTTCCCCTAGTAATAAGGGCGGATTGAGAATCATTATCTGGGTCCATATTTTAAATCGTAACAAAGCGTGCAAATAAACCTGAAAAGTTAAATCTTGTCTACTGTTTGAAAGTGTTGGCTCACAACCCATAAATTTTACCATTTATGCTCATCTAATCTAAGGGTTGGTTGGCAGTGCTGAAACAGTCGTATAACTGTGCCTAGAGATTCATTTCGACCCTAGACATTTGGGATTTGTTTTATGGGACTTCCAGAAGTCACTGACCAGCCTTCCATATTGATTAAAAAAATAGTTAATGGCATTTGTATGAAAATTATCCTTAAATTTGAGTATGTGGATTACAGTGGAGCTTGAGTTGCCACATCTTCCCCTTATTTATTATAGATGGAGAGTGTAGATAATATAATTAATTTAGTAGGGCAAGTAAATGACAATGAAGATGTGCTAAATTTCATTTTCTTTGATTTTAGTTTTGTCTTGATTCAATTCTGTTGAATATGTTTATTGTTTAAATTAACTTAAAAGTATTTCAGCCACTTTATAATAATCTAAGGTTTTGATGTACTGTTTGCCGAAGATTGTTACACAAAAAAGAACTAAAGGAATAGTGTACAAAAGTTTCATAGATTTCCAGAAATATTAATTATAATTCAAAACAACCTACTATCACAATCAATGTGGTTGTAATAAACCGGCCAGATAAGGCTATATATACATTTATATAATCCGGAATATAAAACAAAGGCACCGTATAAAGCCAAGCGATCCTTAATGGAAAACAACCATCTCAAACAGTTCATTGAGAATATGTTTTAAAGTCATAAATAAATACTTATAAATAATATGGACATCATTATCATCATTAGGTCTTCAGTCCTGGAACTGTTTAGACGCGTACCCTCATTGTTTCCTATTCTGAGCTAACATAAACATCTAGGTCCACTTCGACCTCTGTTTTTTCCTATCTCTGCTTGTAATATATTCCGCACTATTCTCCAAAAATGCCTTAGAACCTATCCTGCTCTTTTATTTCTCTTTTTTTTTGCTTTCCACAGATATCTTTATTCCCCCTACTTTGTTGTTAACTTTGTCTCTCCATGCTAGCATCATCATACATCTGAAGCACAACATTCCAAAAGCTATTTTATATACGACCATTACTCACCGCAAGAACGATTTGCACTACTTAATGATCATTCTAATTACTTTAGTTTTTTTTTGTAAAGCATACCGGTATTTTAAAAATTTTCTGAATCAGATTTGAGGAAACACTGCCTAGACTTACACGTAATATTAACTGACAAGAATGAGAAAGATATCGATGGAATAGAACTAACTATTCGAAGAAATAAATAGGGTAAATGTGCCAGTAGTCGACCAATTAAGAGATGTTATTTTTAAAAATTGTTTCAAAATGTGTGTAAGAACTATTACTCTATTACAAAATGGAATTACAGCTTACATCAAATAATATATTATTGTCATATAATTACAGTTTAAGAATATCGCTACGGTAATAAGATTGAAAAATAAATATTTGAAATTATGCAAAAATCTATAAGCCGATCACTCTGAATCTAATGTTGCCCAAGTATATTCCTATAGTCGACCAGGCTTCAAATACAAAGTAACATTTGTATTATGTATGTACCTACCTATATAGTATATATTATATGCATGATAGTTTGCATTATTTATGAATTTGGAGAATCAGGAAACGAAAATGGGAAATAGTTTTTTTTGTTACATTCATACAATACACAACGCAGAACTGTAAACAAAAACAATTATATGTACCTAGGTACTACTACCTACATGCATTATATTCTTATACCTAGCTACAATTTACACAAATGAAATCTTTTGCACTAGCTTCATCGTACGTCATTCCATGGAAATCAGTACACAAGATGATACCATCTGTTATATTGGTCACATCCTATATTTTTTAAATCATCGCCTTCAATAATCACTAACAAGTTCCTCTTCACATGTGCTACATGTGATAACAACTTTAGTCGCATTTTCCGTCACTTCACTCAATGTCTTATCGTTTTTCATATCTGATGTTTTCTTTGTTAATGCTTTTTTTGAATTTTAAGTAGTTTTCGTTTCTCTTTTTCTTCTACAATACTGTTTTTTGTTTTCCTTTTCTACAAGATACTTTCTAAGTGCAGCGGAGGAGATTGCTGATGACAGTGTCTCTTTGCTTGCAGCCTTTCTTTTACTTATAATGGGCGTAGGCCAGAATAAGTGATCTTTAAAACTATTGGATGCACTTGATATTGAACATTGTCGCCAATCTTCATTCAAATTTCAATTTGTACGTTATTTAAACAAATGTCTTTGAGTTTTCTCTATGATTTTCATCATCTTGGCCGTGTGATACAAATACTTTTTCTAGTTCTTCTTCTACACCTATATTCTCCAATTCTTCTAAAATTCTTGCATTTGCTTCTAGAGTACTTGTATCATGTTGAGCAAAAACGCTTTCACCCGTTTCTATACCGTCTTTATCAATATTAGTTATTGTATTTTGTGTATGTGTAAGGTTTTCCGTAAATTGTAGGCCACTGTTAACTTCCGTATTGATCAATTCAGCATGGTTAATCTCATTTGCCGACAGAGAATCAGTAGTGATACTTTTGTTAATCCTATCTGATTGAACTAAAACTAGTGATCCATTTTCTTGAACCTCAAATGTAAGAACTGTCATCATTAGAAGAGTTTTCTTTCTCTACGATAGGTGCAACATTACTTGTATATATTTCCATTAAATTGTCAATCAGTATGCCACTCTCAATATACCGTAGTTTTAAATTTTGTTCAAACGCTTTTAATACTTTAATCGTTGTATTAATATCACTTTTGGTAACTTTACAATTTTTCAGTTCCTCAGTTGAAATTACTATTTTGCTCATACACTTGCTGTAATCCACTGCATTAGGATTGAAGGGGAACAGACCACATCTTTTGAACCCACACCTAGTAGAATCTGGTAATGATGGCATTGAAAGGCAATCATTCAACAATGGACAAAAGGTAGTTTTGTTAACGATTAAACTTAATTGTTCTGGTTTAGATTGCCACCTGCGAACAGTTTTTTTCCACTTAGTTTTCAGTGGTTTGAAAACACTTACATCTGCAGGCTGCATGAGGTGTGTGGTGTTCGGAGGTAGGGCGTACAAAATTATCTTCTTAAAATTAATCACTTGGTATGAGAAATGCAGACTGTGCAAATTTCAGGGAAATCTGTAGGATAGTTCAGAATAGGAATCAGTTCCAGGACTGAAGACCTAATGATGATGATGATGAGTAATGTGATTTGTGACCGTCAATAAATAGAATTATAGTGTTTGGTATATCTTGTTCTTTCAACCATTTGTTAACGCCATTTGTAATATACTCGCAAAACACCTTACACCTCATCCAGCCAGACTCAGATTTTCCTAGAAACCATTTAGGAGGCATTGACTTCACCACACTTGCTGGCGGTCTTATGTAAGGAAATACCACCATAGGGTAAACAGTTTCTCCTGCAGCATTAAAAACAAGCAAAACTAATGGTTTCTTTTTCACTAGACTTCTGTATATCGTATACATTCCGTCAACTTTTTGGGGCAAGTACCTTGCCTAAAATAAATCAATGCATTCGGTTTATTAACAACAAAATGATATTTATTATACCTGTCTTGGGACATATTGAAAAACTCGTTTCGTCTCCGTTCAGTATTATACGCGGGTCTCTTAAAATAGATTCGAGATTTTTCTAAAGCTGTAAACCAATCACGAATATACTGTTCACTTATAACAGCCCGAGCTTTACCCAATCCTTCAGTTCTGTTAGTCTTAAATCAGGATGTCGCCTTAAAAACCCGTTATACCATTTCTGTCCTGGTATATTGTTTTTCAAAGGTGTTTGTCTTTTTTCTGTGGTTACAATTTTAGGAACTGTATTGATTAGAGCTTGGTTCTTCTGAGGAAATCCTCGTTTAGCCAATCAGCTAACTTGCGTTCTTCCTGCATAGTCAAGATAGTTGGAGGACCCATTTTTCGTATGTTTGAAGTTATTGTACCATGGGTTCTATTCAAAATTGTTGTTTTTGGGACATTATATTGTCGCGATGCTGCTCTTATTGATGTTCCACTTTTTACTGCTTCAAGTGCATTGTGAAGTGCTTCTACAGAATATTGGTGAATCGGCCTTTTTTTAATAGGAGCCATCTTGTATTATATAGGTATACCTGAATAAATTTAAGACAATATCTAGAAAGGTAGATCAGGCCTACTTAACAAATACGTGGCAACATAAAGTGATCGGGTATTGGTATAAAAGTTCCTAAACTCGACTATTAATTTGTTAGTGTGGTAGACCACTGGGTAGAACAAAAATATGACAAGATTTACTATGCAGTAGGTTCTAAACATGTAGCTTTATGTCTTTGTGCAATATGGTTCAAATTGGTAATTATTTTAATTTACCCAGAGACGACCTCCTGGTCGACTACTGGCTTGTATAAAAAAATTATGTGTCAATTCTTGACCACGCAGATATAAATACGGTTATGCTAAATAAAGGCTTGAAATCATTGTAAATAAGTAACCTATATATTATTATGTTGGTGTAAAGCATTTAATTCTTGTTAGTGACATTAATACCATACTTATACGCTAATTTTGATTGCTCTAAGAACTAGCAGATGAGAAAAGTTTTCTACTTACCTCGTTGCTTAAATACCGCCATAAAGAACTGATATTTATATTCGACGGAGCTGCCAACTTTCGAAACTATTCAAAAATAAAGGAGTATCCAGATGGTGAAATACAGGAATAGGGTGTTTACTAACAAAAATACTGTGGTTTTTACTAATGCTGCTTTTTTAACAAAGTGGTCGACTATCGGATATGGTCGAATTTAGGTACATTTACCCCCTACCATTGTTACCTGTAGTTTAGAAAATAACAGTGGCCGCTTTGAAGTTTTACGTTATTTGGTACAGCATGTTCTTTTCCTAATACACTAAGAATAATTTTGACCCTACCTGTTTCAGTTTCTGAAAGATCGTTCTCTATACTTAGCTTGATCAAGAACCACCTTAGAACTACAATGCTACTTGGAAGAACGTTTAATTGACCTGAGAACGGTTTCTATTGAGTCAGAAATACTGGACGCATTAGATATTCATCAATTCATTTTGAACACAGGTGGCCTAAGCTTACCGCGCGTCCAAATATGCTTAATTATTTCTGTGAAATTATGAAATTCAAATATATGGTAATTTACCAAAATAACATTGTGTTGCATTTTTTTTTCGTCCAATATATGCGACTGGTGTAATAAATTCAAGTCATTTTAATAACCAGAGTATTCCGCAAGAATTTTTTCAACCGATAGTCTGTGAATGACGAATTCTTGTAATAAATGCGACATGAATAACATAACTGTTAATTTCACAAAATATGTCTGCATTAACTTCAATTGGTATCCGTGCCTAATTTAGTAAACAGTTAATCCTAAACTATTATTAATTAATTAGGCTATAATATATTTAACGTGAAATGTGTGAATCTAATTCAGCGTTTAAATTTGAACGAACTTAATCGCTTAATTAAAATAGTGTTATAAACATGTTTCTCATGGCAAATACTACTAGTTAAGTCAATAATATAAACCAGATATTTATGCTATCAACAAAGTACGCTTGTGTAGAAGTTCAAACATGCCGACAGGAAGGTAATTAAGTGCCGCTCGTTGATAACAGTTTACAGTACTTGCGAGCTTATATATGCCTAGTTTAAGTAAGCTTGATATGAAACAGATTTCAAGATGGCGTTTAGAAAAAATAGAGCTATCAACAGTGTCAATTATATTTACTATGCCAAAAGCCTTGTACTTTATTATCGTTGCGACATCTAGTTAACGCGTAGCGTTACTACTCGGTCATAAATAATTACAAACCCTGAATTGAATATTGCATACTTTTATAAAAGAGTTTATAGAACCTATACAAACTAGGATTTCTAATCTTTAACTAGTAAATCCATAGCCACTTATAGCTGATTATAGCACTCATAAAATATTATGTTACCGACTTTTCTCTTGCAGTAATTAATATATGGAAATTTGGACGACTCGTAAGTTTGTCGTTCTCGGTTTAAACTAAGAACTTTTCAAATTCATCGCTAGGTTAGCATGGAATAAGAGATATTACTAGTCCCGAATACTTTACCTCATAAAGAAAAGACGATGAACATTTTTTGAGCAATGTCCTTTTTCAGATGGGATGTTAGGTGCGTGAGTGTTTCTATGAATACCAAAGATTGCTAATAAAACTTAAACTTGTATTGATGACTACTGAAGTATTCATTTTGCTACGGGCATAGACGTAGCCCTAAAGGGGAAAAAACCAAAGAAAGAAAATGGCCGGGCTCAACCGGTGAGTAGGCGGGGTCTTACACACGCAGAATAAAGAGAGCCTGAAATACACATATTCTCACTCATGCACAATTAAACATATACAACAAAAAGCCTATATTTTACAAAAAAAAATATGTACAAAAGCACAATAGTACCCACAATAAAAATGAACCAACCAGAATTAAAAATTACACATATCAACACAATCAAAAGAAATCATTTTTAAAATGGCGAGTTGCCGTTTTTTGGGATCTACCCGCTACATTATTCAGCAACAAGAAAAAAAAACCCAAACGCAACCCTACAAACCACAGCTCTAAATGGTTTAAAATATAAAATTATTTATGCCACATTGGCAGTACAATGTCTTAAGTAATAAAATTTTATAACTTAGAAAAAAACCAAGGTAAACTAATAGTTATAAAACATCATCGTACGCCTACGATTTCGTACATATAATTAAATAGAGAAAAAAATTACAACAGGTGTAATATCCATGCGTCATACTATCTCACATCATGATAATCAGGTTAAGGCCACCAAGTGTAGTTACCAAATGGCGTAAATAGTATATAAACACTCACCTTCGAGTCACCACCGTCGGGCTGGCTCCTACCGTCTCTAATGACCGGACGAAACAGAGGGGCGCGTAATCTCGCCTTGGGATGGTCCTCCCATCACAACAAGCAGCGACAATCCATCGTAGCTTTAGGGCCACCGGAAAAAGAAGCTACAATAATTACGAAAAAGATTCATTTATTTACGCCGAAAAGTACAGGTTTGTAAAACCACCATTACTTACTACGCTGTATTGCGTGCGCGAAATACCCACGAAGAAAACTTAAACAACAAAAATATAACGAATGTTTTCGTCGTGTATAAGAAAGAGAAAGTGAATATTAATTTGTTTAACTAAATACCCAGAGCTCCAAGTAATATTGGTGTTTTCAAACGTGATTAGCAAACTTGAAAACACGGTTTTATCGGATAGTTCAATAGCTTATTTCCACGAGTTTTAGATTGAAACAATAGAGAAAATAATTACACGCTATCGCAAGGTATAACGAGTTCACAGATACCTAAAAAACAGGGTTTATTGACTATTTAATTTATAACATAAGTTTTTCAAATTCGCAACAAATTGGTTTAAATGAAAATTGTTAGGAAGCGTACTTATTGTAAAACGGTAAGATATACAGGATGTTGTTGTAGGATTGAAACGGAATCTACGTGCATCAATAATGTAAGAAAAGGGGAGGTTTTAATTTAGTCGTAAAATAAACTATCAAATCTCCCCCATCAAAATTAAAAGGTCGGAGTAGGAAAGCAAAATTACCGAAGTGGGCAGTACCAAAAAAAACAAGCACAAAACAAAATTCGCTTAAGAAAAAAAACTAAAAGAAAATTCGTTTACGAAAACAAAAAACCAAAAAAAAAGAAAAAAGAAACACCCCAAAATTAAAAAGGAACTCTCGTCCGGCTCGAAGAACCAAAGTATGCCGGACTAAATCAAGAAGTTTAGAGAACATAGGAAAAGAAAAGGTAGAAGGTAGCAATCATTGAGGACAAAGATGGAATGGCGTCAACGCTGTCAAAGTCATCAAAGGACGGATGTTTTTTCAGAAAAAGAAACAGGAAGGTCTTCGACCTCAAAAGAAGATTGGTTTCCTGCAGAAAAACTAAAAGTAAAGAAAAGAAGCGAGGAAGCAAATCAACAGTAACAGCCAAAATGACAAAAGTGCCAAGCCTCAAAGTATGCTCGGGAACAACAAAAATGCTGGATAGACAAAAAATAAATTACTTCAAGCTGTGGTACCCAAGAATCACAACAACCGAAGAACCAAAGAAAAGAATTGCTAACTAGATCTAAATTCGACCAAGTCGTGGTTTCCGAAGAAAAGAAAAACGGACTAGAAAACACCTACCACAGGAAGTGGATCGAAAAATTTAACTATGTCAGCCTGAACACCGACAGAACGTAAAACCAGTCACAGGAAAAAGAGAGAGGAATGTGGAACGAAAGGAACCAGGAAAAAAAAGAAAAAACCAAAAAAGAATAACACCAAGTAAAAAGTACAAAACCAAAAAACCCCCTCAGAATCGCACAAACGAAAATAAAACAGAATCCCAGTGTAGTTATATATGAGTATGCGTGTGCGTGTGCGTGTGTGTGTTGTTGATGTATAAGTATGTGTGTGTTGATGTATGAGTCGGTGTGTGTGTGCGTGTGCGTGTGTATGAACTATGTGTGTGCGTGTATAAAGTGTGCGTTTGTGTATGTGTTGGACTGCTGTAGTCGCCTCTTACGACAGGCAGGTCGAACCATGGGGCTATTCTATTCCCGGATCCGCACGGGTGTTGGGGTACAAGAAGAAAACGGAAGAAAGGAGAACCAAAC
Organism: Platerodrilus igneus; assembly: GCA_036346225.1. Lineage (NCBI taxonomy): Eukaryota > Metazoa > Arthropoda > Insecta > Coleoptera > Lycidae > Platerodrilus > Platerodrilus igneus. The sequence continues at coordinate 9,199,316 of JARFIW010000266.1, read as the reverse complement.
AGAAATCTGTGTATTTATGAAGTATGTGTGTGTGTATGTGTTGGACCGCTCTAGTCGCCTCTTACGACAGGCAGGTCGTACCATGGCTATTCCCGGACCTACACGGGGTAAAAAAAAGAAATAAAACCCAGCAAACAAGGAAGTATATAAAGCATCGTAAAATCTAAAAATTAAGTCCTAAGGAAAGCAAAAACGGCATAAGAATCTGGGGGTGCGAGGACTCGGTAATGAGCTTAAGACGTTTGCGCCGCCAGTAAGAAAATGAAACGAAGTCAAGGACGTTAGGACTTTGCCGACATACATCTTCCGGCTCGTAAGGAGCATAGACTGATGTGCAGTTTTCTGCCAAACAGGAACAGCAGGGGTGTAGTAGTTGTAGCACGAGGTTTATGAGGTGACAAGGGCAGTTTAGACAACTCGAAACGCGTCATAGAAGGAAGTTGTTTATTGTTAGGATTAGTGGTAAGAAAGTCAACGGCAGAAAAGGAAACATCTTGGGTTGTCCGAATATCAACGGTAGAAAAAGAAAAAGTATTGGCTGTAAGAAAATCAACCTTACGCATAGAAACACAAGCAGAACACACTTCAGTTACGTTAGATTAAGAGACCGAAACAGATAAAATTTTATCGATGTTAGATAAAAAAAACTAGCAGTATCACAGGTAGGAAAGAGAACAGCATTGGCTGTATGACTATCAACCTTAGGAAAAGGAGCAGAATCCGATAACACTTCAACCATATTACATAAAGGAACAGAATCAGGTAGAAGTTTATTAACGTTACAATAACAAACAGTATCAAGTAGAACTTCGCCAATGTTAGATAAAGGTGTCGAATGAAGTTTATCATCATGAAAGAAAGGAGCAGCACAGACAGAATTTCATCAATTTTACAAGAACAAGCAGCATAAAGAAGAACTTCATTCACAATAGATAAAGAAGCAGAATCAGGTTGGCTTTCGTCAGCATTAGACAGTGCATTTCCACCCGAAGGTACTACATTGGCCAGGAGACGAGTTTTTTGTTGCGTGGAAATTTAGAATTTTGCCGAACCCTTGCAGTTCCAGACAAGGTAGGGATCTTTAACGTGCGTGACAACACTCACACACGGGACCTCCATTTAACCTCTCATCCGAACGAGGGCGTAATTTTTGTGAAAAATGCTCACCTGCCATTTTTCAAGCAGTACGCCGTGTCGGGATTCGCACCCAGGACCTTGGGATCCGCAGTCTTACGCTTACTACATTGATCCACGGCGACGCGTCAGCATTAGACAACAGGACATCAGCTAGGATTTCACCAACCTTAGTTAAAAGAACAGAGGCAAGTAGCATATTGTCCGCATGAGAAAAATGAGTAAGAGCAGGTAAAGTTTCATTAACGTCCGATAAAGGAGTAGAATTAAGTAAGACTTCATCACTGTTAGACAACGGAGTAGGAACAGAAAAAACTTCAGCCACAATAGGGACTGATTCCTTGACAATAGTAGCTAAAGAAACAGGGTCAGGTAAAACTTTGACGACAGCAGCAACAGGCACCTAACTTCGCAGGACCTTCTCTACCCATATTAGAAGTTATCGTCACTTCAGCTGCAGCTGTTATTGCACACACGACAGAAATTTCTTGAGTAGAACAATTTAAGAAAGCAAGAACATGTAAAATTTTGACCGCAACAGCAACCGACATTAAAGATACAGGTTCATGAACTTCAACAGGACCTTCGCTGACTAAATAGGAATTATGGTCACTTCAGCGACATGTGTGCTTGCAGACACGACAGAAATTTCTTGGGTAGAATCGTTTAAGAAAGCGGGAACAAATTCTTGAGAAGCTACCTGCAAGTCACTAATTCGAAGTATGGATTGATTGCACTGGTGTTAGAGGCACCGCTTGGGGTGGAAGTGAAAATATCGGGTGTGGTTGGTCATCTTTTGAATCACGAAGGACAGAAGGAATTTAGTTCTTATTAGTAGGGGCATGATAGCCGTAAAAATCAATATTACAGTTCAAAGGCTCATATGGCTGAAACGCGTATGAGGTGATGGTAGTAAGGCGAGCAGAAGGAGGTGTAGAAAAGATGTAGAACTAGAGACGGAAGAAATTTTGTTTGAAGTTTATTATCTCCCCGTGAACTCGATATACGCGACGCAATGGCAGTTGGTAGCGCTAATCTTTATACAGATTTTGGCGCGCCCATCTGTCAATGACGTCACCCAACATGCAAAATTAAATGCGCAATTACGCAATATATATCATAATAAACATTACAAATGCAGAATAGACAATAAGGTACTCACATAAATAGGTCCAGCTTCCCACGAAGTACGCCAAGGATGGCGTCCCACAGGATGGCGTTCTTGAGGATGGCTGGAGCCCCCTTTTAGATAATTAACGGAGGGTACGCCCAGCGTCCTTCCAAAGCGCTTCGACTAGCTACGCGGTCATGGACATCCGGTTTGCCCTAGGCTGCTTCAAATTGTCTTCTACCTATGTAGGGAGCGAATAAGGAAACAGGTGTAAGGGCGACAAACAAAGATAAGCAAGGCAAGGATCTACATAAATAAAAGATACAGACACGATACGATACCTAACACGACCACTCTTCTTGAAGTCCCAGGCAAAACAGCCACGTTACAGAGTCCCCCGGAAACTTCCCCACTCTTGTTCTCCCGGCACACGCGTCGCGCGATCTGGCGCAAACGCACTCTGACGTGACGGAAATACACGCCAAGTCTTTTGAATTTTAAGGCGCGAAAACTTCCGCACATCAAAATTAAACTAAAAAATGTTTAGTGCCAATTTGGCACGTAACAAGCTATATTTGCCGAAGAAGGGTATGTTTTGATAGTAGTAGCAGGATGACCTGAATGAGGTACAGAAGAGAACGTAGAGTGAGAAGCAGAAGAAATTAGGCATCTAGAGGTGAGGGTAGAATTTGAAGGATTATTCGAGTAGGCAGTTGTAGCGAGTAACTCTCTTATATCCGCAACTTGAGGACGAGTACAACGTGTCGAAACATGACCAGGTTTGTCGCAATTAAAGCATACGATCTGATGAGTAGAAGTAGAACTAGGAGGAAAAACAGTAGAACGTACGGAAGAAGTATCTGATCTACCCGTAAGCGTAGGAGAAATCTTAACAACTCGGTCATGTGAAGTAAAAGTATTTTTCTCAACTGTAGCAGACTTATAAAGCAAAACCCGGTTCCGAATTTATTTCGTCTAGTAGGCGTTTATTATAATCCACGGGTAAGAATTCATCGTTTAATAAAGTAACGTCTTTCCAATATCTGAGGGAACGCTGATGTCCACAGAAGAGAAGTAAAGCCTTTCCGGTAAGTAATTCCGGAGTAAAAAGAAAAAGTTGCTGAGCAGAAATATTACGCGAAACACTTGAGTTCCTTAATACGAATCAAGAATTCCGGTAGAGAACCTTCACCTGAAAAAGAGACATTCAGTTTAGCGAGCGGGAATCCTTTAGTAGGGGTCATAGTATTGGCAGTAGTGGAAGTATCCAATTCCTCGGAATCTGAAGAAAAATAAAGAACTTCTTCGGTGACAGTGGTAGCTACATTAAGGGTTTGTGGGCTGGAAGAAGGCTGTTGAGTAAAATCCTCAAAAGTAACACGCTTGAATTTCCTAACAGTCGTCTCAACATCAGAACGAATGATCTGTAAAGCGAATAATAATTTATTTTTCATAAGGGCTTCCTCTTCAGAGCTAACCACCATAAACTCACAACGTCGCTGAATGTGTACCCATAAGGAACGTAAACGGGCAAACTTAGTATCAGTAACATCCCCGGCAAAGTCGTCAGAAGACGGGTCAATTTCAGTAAGCGCGCGTTTAATAGCCTTACGATCCTCTGTAAACGTAATTGTATAAGGGCTAGGAGTAAAAGACTGATTCATTTCCACTTGAATCACGTTGCGGACGGCTTTACGCAACCCCTCGACTTTATCAGAGCCAAATCCTCGAGAAAATAACTCATATTGGAGTTCGGGTTTTAACAGCCTAATTACATCCAAACCCCACGTAACCACTGTGACAAAAGAAATACACACTGTATATGAGAGAAATGCAAAATCACCAACCTTAACCGAATAAACTATAAAATATCAAAAGTGAATCGCAATACAACGATTCTATCCAATATGGAAGTAACAAACGGATTATATTTAAAAAAAAAAGAATACTAAACGTAAGAGAAAAATAAAATGACTAAACTCAGAAATAGGGCGCCAGAGTTTTCAAAGCGTTTAGGATTATTGGTGAAAACACACGTCCAATAATCTGAAATTAACCGACCAATAATATTGAGCGATCAAGAAAGAAACCACAACTAAAATTTAAGAAGATCGAACTCGCATACAAAATAAAGGAAAGAAATAAATACAAGTTCGAGCGTAAGGGAAGATAACATAAGTAGTATCAGGCCGATGAAACGGATAACGTAGTAACTTGGGCAGTACAAAAAAATCAAGTCAGAAGCAAAACAAAAATTGAACCAAAAATTAAGCGAAACAAAATCAGAGCATACATTACCCAGGACAAAATCGGGGTCTTACTTTGGGCGCCAAAATTTATGCTACGTGCATCGACGTAGCCTAAAGGAAAAAAAAGAAAGAAAATGGCCGGGCTCAACCGGTGAGTAGGAGGGGTCTTACACATGCAGAATAAAGAGAGGCCTGAAATAAAAATATTCTCACTCATGCACAATTAAACATATACAAACGAATAACCTTTAATTTACAAAAAAAATATGTACAAAAGCACAATAGTACCCAAAAAAAATGAACCATCCATAATTAAAAGTTACACATATCAACACAATCAAAAGAAATCATTTTTAAAATGCCACATTGACAGTACAAAGTCTTAACTAATAATATTTTATAACTCAGAAAAAAACAAGGTAAACCAATAGTTATAAATCATCATCGTACGCCTACGACTACGGGGCGGCAATCCATCGTGGCTGTAGGGCCACCGAAAGAAGAAGCTACAATAATTACGAAAAAGATTAATTTATTTACGCCGAAAAGTACATGTTTGTAAAACCTTCATTATTTACAACGCTGAATTGCGTGCGCGAAATTCTCACGAAGAAAACGGAAACAACAAAAATATAACGAATGTTTTCGTCGTGTATAAGGAAGAGAAAGTGAATATTAATTTGTTTAACTAAATACCCAGAGCTCCAAGTAATATTGGTGTTATCAAACGTGATTAGCAAACTTGAAAACACGGTTTTATCGGATAGTTCAATAGCTTATTTCCACAAGTTTTAGATTGAAACAATAGAGAAAATAATTACACGCTATCGCAAGGTATAACGAGTTTACGGATGCCTAAAACAGGGTATTGACAATTTAATTTATAGCATAAGCTTTTCAAATTGGCACCAAATTGGTTTAAATGAAAATCGTTAGGAAGCGTACTTATTGTAAAACGGTAAGATATACAGGATGTTGTTGTAGGATTGAAACGGAATCTACGTGCATGAATAATGTAAGAAAAGGGGAGGTTTTAATTTAGTCGTAAAATATACGTAACAATTTCCATTTATGCCCTTCGTAGGGTAAAGATCTTCAATGAGTAGTCGTAGATATTTCTTCAATTCTTATGCTCCTGCTCGTTTCTTGTCAAATCCGAATCTCATTATTTTACAGGATTTTTCTTCCGTGTAACGTTAAATAACGTGACCTAGAATTTTCTGGAAGTTCCAATACTTTGAGAATTTTGTACCTCGTCATCACTCGAAATCCTGAAAATTAGGAACCTGGAAGGTTTATGTCAGTTGTTGCGCCTTTTTGGTTTTATTTTTTATTTTAATATTTAAATTTAGGGGACATTTAAACCCAGCGTGTGAAATCTTTTTCTCCATCCTTAATGTAAGTTTCTACGTATAAGTTCTGTGATTATAATTTCCACGAATTGCAGGGCATTAAGTCATGGGTTATGGTATGTAAACCGCAACGTTTGCGTTCCCAGGCTAAAAGAATGTGGATGTGTTTAGCGAGTTGGCGCGAAAAGCGTAAAAAGGGTGGGGTTACTATAGTTGGTGAGAATGAAGTATCTTAAAAGAGCGGACTTTACTATTGACGTTCGAGGAGGTCGGACATGTGCACGGTCAAGTTTTGATGAAGTGATCCTTCCTACTTTATACCTTTCTTTACCTAAAAACTGTCTCTCTGCTTTGTCATTCTAAACTTGGAAACCTCGTGAACCCACCAGTCGATGACCGGACCTGAGAAGCAGGAAACGGCCTTGATTTTTAGTAAAAGCCAGATAACCTAACTTATTTTGTTAACGTGACGCTAATCCATGAAGCCGAATTTGTAGACGCTCTACTTTACGTCCAGACTCATGCTTGGTTGGCGACGCGGGGAAGTTTAAAATTTACCGCAATTAGTGTGATTGTAACAAAATCAATCCCAACCTTTTACTTTTTTAGCACTTTTTAGGGTTCCGTACCTTATAAGGTACATATAACGAAACCTTTATAAGATTACTCTCGTGACCGTCCGTCCGTCTGTCACAAAGGTTTTTCTCGAAAACTATGTAACGTAGCAATTTGAAATTTGGCACAATACTAGGTCTTTATGGCGCGCACATATATCCTCAGTCAGAAAATAGAAAAAAATATTTTTAGATTAAAATGGCGGGGGTTAATTAAGTCAAAAGAAATAAAATTTTAATAAATATATCGTGTGAGGTATTATTTGAAAGAGGATTCTAAAAGGCTTCTAAAAATATTTTTTTTAAACACAGTAATATACAATGTATTTACTAATGTACCAGTACCAAGTGGGACAATATATTCATTTTTCAGTTATCACAATCAAATTTGGATAATATTTAAATATATATAAAAAATAAAAACAGCTTAATTTGGTTTATTGATTGCTCACTGTAGTATTGGTACGGAACCCTAATAGTGAGAGCTCGACTCGCTCTTGGCTAACTTTTTCGTTTGTAAAGCCAAAGTTCGCGATATAATTTACTGGGATTTGGATTTTTGAGTGTTTTATATCTAGAGCCACACTTCTACAGGTTCCAAAATTTGGAAGTTGTCTGAAATTACTACACATTCGGCATATATTTATTAGATAAAGTTTATTCCAAATTGTCGTTCTTCTAAATTTTTAACCCAGGTGAAACGCCCTTATTGTTCTACAAGATCTAGGTGTCATTCTAGGTTAAAAAGTCAGAGGAGAATGCCCTTTGTGGCAGAATATTAGTCCGCTGAATACTAGCGTACAGCGGAATTTCTTGAAAGTAGAAGATGCGGTTCCTATAGATAGGAAATGGACCCGCAAGTACACGTCCAAGTGCTAGTTGCAGAAAGCCGGGTGTTAGAAAGTTTTAAGACACCTGCATAATGAAACTTCGGGAGGGCCTTTTGGAGAAAGTCTGAGCCAGATTTTACTGCTTAGGCTGCGGGGACGACGTCAAAATGTCAGCTATGTGCGTTGTTGGAAACTCGAAAGAGCCAATGGGGCAATATAACATGGCAAACCCTTTCGAAAGTGTGGCAATCGATAATCGATAATGTCAGCCTATTTTCTAGGACAGACACAGGGAATAAGTACTTCTTGGTGGCAATGAATTATTTTACGAAGCTGTATACCATATTCAACCAAGAAACTGTAACATCCGCTAACGTATTTATTAGTCAAGGAACTTTTGTACCGTTTCGGAATACCTTTGGAACTGCATGCTGATCAGGGTAAAATTTTTGAGTAGGCACTGCTTCAAATAGTTTAGCGATTGTTGAGTACAATACCAATGCACTCCCAATACCAATACTTACATCTATTATTATTGGCCTATGGAGCTTTGACAGTATTGGCATACCCACACATTTGCTATGCTAATACGCGGAATACCTCTACCATGTTACTTTGAGTATGGTTGTATACCTGGAGAACATGTCGTGAACGAATCTTTCATTTAGAACTTCAAGTTTAGTGCGTGACAGCTACGGAGACGTTAGGAAGAATATTCAGATCTCAAGCGACCGGATGAAGACCAGATATGGTATTAAGCCCCGAGAGTCCTACGTATGGCTATATTATCCCAGACAAAGGCGTAGTCTGTCACTGTTATTACAAAGACATCGGGATGGTTCGTACGAAGTAGTAAAAAATATCGACGATGTAATGTATCGGATTACCAAGCTCCCAACGGTCAGAATTATGGTGATGCACATAAATCGACAGGCACCTTATGACAGTGATGGAGATAATACTACCGGTGGACAGGAAGAAGTGAGACGAATACACAACAGCAGCGTGGATGAACAAAGGTCCGACTCGAGTTACGATTATATTGTCTGTGTAGAACGATCATGGGATTTGGGGCCACAGACAAGGTTCAAGGTGATCTGTTGGGTGTGCCGCGCAACACTATCTCGCACATTATGTAGCAGCGGACTTTGATATGATCTAAGGTCTTGCTCGGTTGTTTAAATATAACTTTTTTGGTTTGAATCGGTTTCGACAACAACCTGTAGTGGGAAAAACCATGCGGGCGAAGGACAGGCATTACCTCATCCACTACTTGATGACTAAGCAACTGCCATTTTGTAAGCCAAACTACCATCTGTTGAGGACGCTAGCGAACTCCAAGCATTAGCAGATTGAATATGAGGACAAGGAGTTGGCGGCTCCTAGAATCGTTTGTTAACTTGGTAAATAGCGCCGGAGGGTGGTACATAAAATGCGGGGGTTGCAGAACTTAGCCAAAGGTCCAGAGTTCGCTTCTCGACACAGACCGCTCGAAAAATGTTAAGCGAGCATTTTTCACAAAAATACGTCCACATTCGTATGATAGATAAAATGTAAGTCCCGCGTGCAAGTGTTGTCACGCACTTTAAAGATCCCTACGTAGGATAAAATAGCAAGGGTTCGGTAAAATTCAAAATTTCCAAGTAAAAAAAACTGGCTTTCTGGCTAGTATAGTACCGTTGGATGAAGCATTGGAAAATCAAATGTAGGGGTACGTAAGATGCTAAAGTTACTATTCAAGATGGTATTCAAAATGGTACAGCACCCGCAGTTAAACCTGTCGGCTTCTAATTCGTTCAACATGGTAACTGCAGAAATAGTTACGGCTGTACTAGGACATAACAGTCTTACGGCGGGCAGAGTAACAACGACACGGAGGATTAGAATCGAATGAGATAAAGCCATTAAGTCAATAATGGATTGATTGACAGTCACAAGGCTGCATTTAATAAACAATATAGAAATATAATAGCAAAGAATTTAGAAACGTCCAGAAATTGCCTAATAATTTCTAGAAGTCTCTTGAAGCCGTTCTAACTATGTATATAAAACGCACGATGCGGCAGGGCGTTCAGTTTTAAAGAATAAATTGCAAGCACTACGAAATAGTGGATAATGGATAAATCACTAAAATGAGTACATTTGATGGGTATATAAATTAAGTTGTCTATGTATAACAAAATAAAAAATATTTAGGGTTTTGAGTTACATGAGCTATATATTTATGTAAATTATCTCTTTTTATAAAAGGTGCAAATCGCAATATTTTGCGTTCAAGCGTATAGGTTAATCTTTAGGTTACTAACATTTAATCTACCTACTTGCTCATGTTAAGTATGCATAGGTGTTTACAGTTGCCAATTATTTTTCATGTGTGTGTTTTAGGTCTTGAGTTTTTTGTACTCTTCGTTTTTTACTTTTTTGTTTGAAGGTATCCTCGCCAACCGTCATTCGTTCGTGCTAATAAATACCTATTTTTTCACTAAAAAGATATAAAATTACAGTCTTTGAATTGTTTTGAAAAGATATCAAACGGAAATTACTATATCTTCTTTCTTTATCTTTATCTTTATTAGTAAATATATATACACACGCACGCGCGGCACGCACGCGCGCACACACGCACGCGCACGCACGCACGCACGCACGTGCACGCACGCACACGCACGCACGCATTCACGCACCCCCCCACCCACACGCACGCACACGCACGCACACGCACGCACACGCACGCACACACGCACGCACACACACACGCGCACACACACCCGCGCGCGCGCTCACACACACGCGCATACGCATACCCATACACCTATACATACACATACACATACACACACACACACAAAGTAAAAAGAAGTTATTGGCAAGTGACTCAAATTCAGTCACGAGGGCATCCTGTCGATGCGTTTCGCCCTAATTGGGGCTCACCAGAACAGGAGTAGCAAATAATAAAATAAGATTAAAGAGTTTTAATTAATACAAAGTCCATTGTCCTGCACCCATTTATTTACCTTAACAAAATTACTGTTTAGAGCATTGATCACAATATTGCAGTCATTAGCGTTAGCAGACATATATAGAAGAATATCATCTGCATACATATGGTACTTACAATTAGTTGATAATATTGGGGGAAGTCGGCAGTAAAAATAGCAAATAGAAGTAGACCCAAAATACTTCCCTGTGGTACCCCTTGCTACACGTTACAATATTGGGAGGATTCATTTTTTTAGCTTAACTGCTTGCTGTATATTTTGCAGATAACTTACAAACCACTGTATGACCTTATTGGCGACTCCGTGGCGTAGTCGGCATGCGTGTGACTACTACGCCCAAGGTCCCGGGTTCGAATCCCGACAAGGTCCGCTTGGAAAATGTTAGGCGAGCATTTTTCACAAAAATACGCCCTCGCTCGGATGAGAGGTAAAATGGAGGTCCCGAGTGTGAGTGTTGACACCCACGTTAAAATCCCTACTTTGCTTGGAACAGCAAGGGTTCGGAAAAATTCAAAATTTTCCAGGTAAAAAATCTCGCTCCTGGCCAATGTATTATCTTCGGGTGGAGCATTGGGAAAAAAATCAAATTTAGTGTATGACCTTATCAGTGCATCCATAAAAGTGAAGCTTAGCTACCAGTAATTGATTATTAATAATATCGAAAGCTTTACTAAAGTCTATTAACACAATGTAAGTAACTAGTGACTCATCAGTAGAGCGTGTTTTATCATTTTTTACCTTGGTTAATGCTGTTGTAGTATAACCAGCACGAAACCCTATTGGAAAGTGGGTAGTATATTTGCCTTGATAATGTGTTCTAATAGTTGAACATATACTATCTTTTCAATGACTTTTGACAGTATTGGTAATATGCTAACTGGCCGTAAATCACCATATGTCATTGCTAATGGTAACTTTGCAATTGGGGTGACAATTGAGTATTTCCATTGTGTGGGAAAAATGGAAGATTGTAGTGAGTGGCTAATAATCTGTGTGACTGGTTCTGTGCAATATGATTTAAGTAACATAAGTATCTTTCGAATGATTCCATCACAGCCATTTGCGTTTGATTTAATTCCTGTTATGGCATTTTCAACTTCAACCGCATATACCAGCTGAAAACTGAAGCAGCAACCTTGTGGTTTTTGAGTATAGGTAGCATAATGGCTCTGTTACGTCGTCATCGAACAATTCGGTATTTTGTGACAATAAATACTTTGTGCGTGCATCCTACAGTTTGAGTGAAACATTTTATATACCGGCAATAACAGTGCATAAAGTGACAGTCGTACTCGAGCCTTTAGAGAAGCAAGTCGCCTTCGAACCCTTGAAAGGGACGGTCGTATTAGAGCTTTCAAAGCGAGACCGACACCCGGTCGAGCGTGTTACTGGTTCTCCGTAAAAGCTTTTGTGCGTGAAAGTGTCTATTGCCCCAGCGGCGCAGGACAAAGCTTTGTGCGTGAAAGTGTCTATTGCCCCAGCGGCGCAAGACTTAAGGTATTTATACCCTTCCTTAATTAGTTGGTAGTTGTCTTTTTGTTATTACATAACCGCTCCACCATCATCGTTATTGCTATAAAAGCAATTGGTCCTTCATTGTAATTTGCATATTTATATTTATACACACATTTATATCAACCTCCTTAATCCCCATCAATCATTGGTCCTTCGAGCCGGATTCATTAGTCCTGTGGTTACACATGTCCTAAATTAAATATTATTGTGCATTTCAGCGAGCTTTTAATTAAGTAAATATTTTAGCTTTTAAAGTTGTGTTCAAACTCCATATTTAGCGAGTTAAAATGTGTAAATATTATTTATACTGTCTTTAGATTAAATTAAGCGATTTCGCCGTAATTAAAACCAGCAAGCGTTTTAATTACAAACAAATCATAACATAAAATTTGTTAGTTTTCAGTTTAAATTTATCTTAGCGGTATATAAAGCATAAAGCAACCTGAAAACTATAAATCGCTTTATACTTCTTAAACGAGAAACGAAAGGGTTTGCTTTGTATTTAAAAGCTATTGTACGTTTTAGTATCAATACAAACCTTTTCAGGCGGTTTACGGTAAAATATTGAACATCTGCAGAGGAATAAGGTTGTAAAGTTGCATCTTTCGGCAAATATGTTAAGCCACATGTTTTAAACGTTTCTGTGAGCTTTTGATGGTAAGCCGCTCGGGTTGTTAAGCGGTACATCTTATATTCACGCTTTTGTTTGACGAACCGTTAGTCATAAAACGTGATTTATTGGTTATACCCTATTTTACATTTTCGTGCTTTGAACAACTCATAATATTTTAATATTTCTCAGTGCACATTTAGCTTTACCGTTTTACAACAGTTTATTGTAGTCCTTTCAGAATCTTTGAGAATGGCTCCAAAGAAAGCACATGTGGTAGAACTCAATTGCTGAAAACACGTATTATAGAAATGTTTGAGCTTTCTATACAAAGTGACCCAACTTTAAAGGCATTGTTCCTTATTCAAACAAGGGAATACATGACCTTTATACAAATTTTAGCAAAATTTTAATTGCGGTTTTGGCCTCCTGTGACGAGGCAGAATCATTAACTTACAACGCTGTACGGAAGGAAGTAGACTCCGCTTATTACTGCATACTGCTGCATCTCGAAACGATGCAAGAAACGCGGGCACAAATCACCGAAAATGCTCCAAGCAGCACGGGATCAAAATTGGTACCGTTAAAGCTCACACCTTTTCTTCAACCGCACCTGTTTCTTATTCGACGACTGTCCATACTTCGCACACATCAGTGCCTAAGAAATCCTCAGCGTTTCAATTTAAACCAAAGGTTTCTTCTAACGTAGTTTCACTGGATACACCAAGTAGCTCCAGTGACTCAAAGAATTCATTTTCGCACCATTGTCCTTCCTGCAAAGGCAATCACTTAATTTACAGATGTCAATCGTTTCTAAGGAAAACTCCGACAGAACGTTTCGACATTGTCAAACGCTTACGCCTTTGTTTAAATTGCTTACGAACAGACCATGCGTCCATGCAATGCAAATCTTATAATTCCTGTCGAACTTGCGCCAAGCCGCATCATACCTTGCTACATTTTGAATCGCAACCTGCTTCTAGCCGTTCAGCTGAACCGATCGCTACACCTATGCATAAAAATGCCAATAGGACGCAGTCAGCTCTCCTATTCCGGCAAATGTTTTGTCTTCACAGACGAATTCAAATCTTGGGGTTACTGTCTTACTCTCCACTGCTGTTGTGGAAGTTCAAGATCGTTCTGGTAGATACAAACCGATCAGGGTACTCTTAGATCCTGGTTCCCAAGCTAGCTTTATTCGAGACGATTGCGTGAGCAAACTTTGGCTTCCACGCATACGTTCTCAAGTTCCGATTTATGGACTTGGGCAGACAACTTCAGCAGTCAATAGGGGTGCCGTCAGCTGCACCATTCGCTCTATGTTAGACTCTGAAAAATCTCTAGAAGTCACAACTTTTGTGCTTTCGTCAATATCTGGCAAATTACCTAGCGTTGAAGTTCCTAATAATTGGGAACACTTATGCGGCCTGCACTTTGCAGACCCGACCTGGAACTCTCCAGGAACCATTGACATGCTCCTAGGAGCAGATGTTTATCCGTTCATCATCAATGGCGGTGTTATACATGGCAAATTTCTTCAGCCTGCCGCCATAAATACAATTTTGGTTGGACTATTATTGGTCCCACAAAAGCTTGCAGTCTGATACTGTCCAAGCATTTTTACTTCTGTAGAAGATCCTATCGACCAGACCCTAAGGCGGTTTTGGGAGATAGAAGAATTGCCATCCAAGCCTTATACTTCTCCAGAAGAAGAAAAGGCAGATTTGATTTTGAAAACACGTTTTCTCGTGACCCTAGCGGTCGTTTTATTGTTGCGTTACCGTTCAACGATACTTTGCCCGTTTTGATAATTGCTTTGAGATGGCTAAAAAGACTATTTTCGTTGGAGCGCAAATTGCATGCTCAACCGGAGCTACGCGCCCAATACAACAATTTCATGCAGGACTATCTTGATGCGGGTCATATGGCATTACTCGATTCTCCGCCCGTTGGGAACGATAATTATTTTTACCCCATCACCCTGTGTTTAAAGAGGAAGGTCATACTTCTAAAATTCGTGTGGTTTTGACGCCTCTGCAAAGGCTAAAAACAACGTGTCACTTAATGACACTCAACTGGCTGGACCTAGTCTCCAAAACGACATTTCGTCAATCTTACTGAAATTTCGTACTCATCGTTTCGTTTTACTTGTGATGTTCGCCAAATGTATCGACAAATTTTGGTTACCGAAGAACATCGAAAGTTTCAATTAATTGTTTGGCGGTTCTCCGCAGAAGAACCCATCCAGACATATCAGCTTAATACAGTGACCTACGGTATTAAGTCATCGCCTTATCTAGCATTAAAAACTCTTCAGCAATTAGCCATTGACGAAGGCAAAAGGTTTCCGTTAGCCGCTGACGCTATACGGTCAAATCTATATATTGATGATTTCGTCGCCGGTGGAGATTCTATACAATCGGCCCGCGAAATTAAAGATCAACTTATTCGACTTTTACATTTGGCTGGTTTTGAACTTCGAAAATGGAGTTCTAATTCAGTTTCTATTTTGGAAGGCATTCCGTCAGATTTTTGCCAATATACTTCTCTCGATTTCGATTCGGACGAATCAATAAAAATATTAGGTCTTCAATGGTCACCTACAGAAGATATTTTCTCGTTTCGGGTTAAACCATTAAACCAAATATGTACAAAGCGCAACATACTTTCACAAGTTGCCAGAATATATGATCCATTAGGATTTTAGCCCCACTAACACTTTTTGCAAAACGCCTAATCCAGCATCTGTGGATGTTAGGTTTAAATTGGGATGACATCCCACCAGCAGACATTTCGTCTCAATGGCAGCAATACCAAGAAGAGTTGCCGTTATTATCGTCATTAAAGTTACCACGTTGTTTACCCCCTTCGGATCCTTTTACTTGTCATTTGCATGGGTTTTGCGATGCTAGCGAGGTAGGGTATGCAGCGGTAGTGTATTTTCAGTTCATAAATCAAACTACCGGAGAAATAACTGTACAATTTGTAACCGCTAAAACAAAAGTAGCTCCAATTAAGCGCATTTCAATTCCACGTTTGGAATTATGTGCCGCCGTTTTATTAACCGATTTACTTTCTTTTACCATTCGTTCTTATCAAGGCTTGATTGACATTTCCGATGTTTCAGCGTGGAGTGATTCTACGGTCGCTCTCACTTGGATACGTTCTCCACCTTTTCGTTGGAAAACTTTTGTGGCAAACCGTGTTAGCCACATTCAAGAAATCATTGCACCTAGCCGATGGTTTTATATTAAATCTTCGCATAATCCGGCTGATCCTGCATCTCGGGGATTAATGCCAAGCGCGGTTATTTCATGTTCGCTATGGTGGGCGGGGCCTGAATGGCTTCACTACCCTAGTGACTCGTGGCCGCCTCAACCAACATTGTCAACCTCAATTGCTGAGGTAACTACGGAAAAGAAGATCCTAACATTTGTCGCTCAAACAGATCCAAACGTCATTGACATTTTACTAAGCCGCTTTTCATCGTTATATAAAATCCAAGGCATCGTGGCTTACATTTATAGATTTTCTAAACCCATGGCTCAACGTCATACGGGTCCCTTAACAGACATTGAATTACACAATGCTCTCATGATTATCGTTCGGCATGTACAAAATGTTACATTTTCAAAGGAAATAGCTTCGATCAAGGCAAACCGTAAATTACCTAAAAGCTTGCGAAAACTTTCTCCATTTGTTGATCCACAAAACATCTTAAGAGTAGGTGGGCGCTTGACACATTCTTCGCGTTCCTATTCCGAAAAGTTTCCTGCGTTGTTGCCTCAGCGGCACCAATTAACCGAACTTATCATTCTGTCAACTCATGAAAGGTATTGCCATCCTGGTGTTAATACCACAGCGTATCTTATCCAACAGAATTTCTGGATCCTTTCTATTAAAAATTCAATCGGAAATTGTTTATCATCATGTCATGGATGTTTTCGTACCAAACCGGTCCTGGTAACTCCTCCTATGGAGACCTACCGGCAGCACGTATTACCCAGATCAAAACTGCACATGGCACATTAAAACGACCTTTGGTCAAACTAGCGCCGCTACTGGTATTTTAACTTTATTTTATGTTTAGATGTATATACACATTTTTACATGTATAGTAGTATATTATTTTACATATTTGCTTATTTACATATATATATTTTATTTTTGCATAGTTGGTAATATCGCTCGCTGTAGTGCACCACCCTATCTTTCGTTACCTCCTTTCCTAGCAAGGTCAAATCCCATGTGATTTCCTTCACCCAACCTACTTCCCTCCTTTTCAAAATTCTATGAATTTGGTGGGCGGTATGTTACGTCGTCATCGAACAATTCGGTATTTTGTGACAATAAATACTTTGTGCGTGCATCCTACAGTTTGAGTGAAACATTTTATATACCGGCAATAACAGTGCATAAAGTGACAGTCGTACTCGAGCCTTTAGAGAAGCAAGTCGCCTTCGAACCCTTGAAAGGGACGGTCGTATTAGAGCTTTCAAAGCGAGACCGACACCCGGTCGAGCGTGTTACTGGTTCTCCGTAAAAGCTTTTGTGCGTGAAAGTGTCTATTGCCCCAGCGGCGCAGGACAAAGCTTTGTGCGTGAAAGTGTCTATTGCCCCCAGCGGCGCAAGACTTAAGGTATTTATACCCTTCCTTAATTAGTTGGTAGTTGTCTTTTTTTGTTATTACATAACCGCTCCACCATCATCGTTATTGCTATAAAAGCAATTGGTCCTTCATTGTAATTTGCATATTTATATTTATACACACATTTATATCAACCTCCTTAATCCCCATCAATCAGGCTCATTACCTGACATATTGGTTCTTGTATTACCGATTCAATAAAATATTTACTTCATCAGCATTATTGATTTCGCAGGTGATCTGTGACTTTAACTTGGGATGAATTTGACACTTGTCAAAATTGCCCATAGTCTTCTAGGGTTTCTACTGTTAGCTCTTCATACTCTAGATATGCTTTCTTTTCGTTTCTAATAGCAGCAGTGACAAGGTTTTTAAGATCCTTGTACTTGCGATATTCTTTGTTTCTCATATTTATCATAAGTTTGATAGTTCTGGTTATGTATGGAATTGTTCCTTTATTTATTTGAATTGTCTTAAGAGGAGCATGCCAATCAAATATTGTTGTAATTGCATCATTGAGAAAGTTTACTTTATCATCTAGATTAGTTAGTGATTTCAATAAGTCCCACTGAATATTACTCGGATCAGAGTCAAAATCATTTATATTGAAATGTTTAAAATCTCTAAAAGTAGCGGGTCTGCAAATGTTGTTTTGCGATTCTAAACTCAAAGTTGCAAATAACAGCTCTATGGTCTGTAAGGTAATGAACATCAACTGTTTTACATGATATAAGATTAAAGTGTGAACTAAAGCATACTATATCTGTAACATACTGTTTTAATAAGCTCCAATAGTTCTAGTATTCCTAAAAATAGTTAGTTTCTAGTTTAATTTTAGCATGCTAATTATTAGAATTGTAGCGGCTGCAGGATCACCCAAGTAGCTTCTCAGCGAAGTTCCCAGAAAGATCTAATCCAAGAGTTAATCAATTTTTCTAAAGGCACTTACTTTAAGGGCACTAAACATGTCAGATTAGCCCATATCTATGATTAGATGTCAATCATGCTTTAGGATCCTATTTATGTCAGGGTGGTCTAAAGCAATTTTTCAATTAGCTGAGCACTCAACTAAAATCAATTCTGAGAGCTACGTGTGGGGTTATCTTAAGCATTGACAGTTTTAATTAATTTTAAAGATTTACGACCGGCGCATCCTAAGCCGGGTAAGAGCGCCAAGAAAGGGTATTTTCAATTAACTGAAATGTATATAAGGATGCCAGCCGGTGGGAATCGGGGTTGTTTATTTCAGACGCGTTAGAGGTTAAAGCTAACGGTTACTAGTGATGTGTTTATTTCTCTGCAGTCAAGTGCGGGCCGTTATGTTTTAAGTTATTTATTTCTCAGAGTAAGTAATTAGTATATGTGATATTACTATGAACTCAAGGCTGTGTTATGCAGCATAAGTCAGTTATTTGTTTAAAAACAGTATTTGTCGACTTCCATAAAATACAATTCCGGGTGAATGCCCCGTTCAAGTAAATTGATCCGTTTTATTATTGCTTTGGAGACCGCATCGTTTTAGAAGGGTCTTCTATTATATTGTGTTTCGACGGTGTCAGAGGTCGTTAATCACTAATCCACGAGACTACCTGAGAATGCAAAGCTCAGGTCCGAAGTCAAGTTACGGTACTATTTGACCCTTGAGAAGGTCGTATTCTTCATGGTGTAGATGACCCCGTGGTTAAAAGGGTCGTCGCACTATGCAAGTTAGTTAGATTAGGGTAGCATTAATAAATCTTTGTTATTGGGGTGTGTACACCTAGAACTGTATCTATTCAAAATATGTTTGTTAGTTAAGTTTAGTTAAGTTGTGTTTGTGCTAGCCGGAGACTATAAGTGACTTATTTTCTGTTCTGCCATTTTGGTTCATCGCCCACGAACAAAGTGCGACGAGAGCTATTACCGCGATTGGTCCATGGGCCGTTTAATTCCCATGGTGGCGCCCTTTTGTACATAAGGTTATTTACTTTATATTTTGTTATGCATATGTAATTAGTCAAAGTTTTAGTTAGTAGCTCGTTCAATAAAACAATCGAATTTTCGTCTCAGTGTGTTTGTTTAATGAACCCCCCCTTCACCGACTGCTGCAGCTTGCGAGGCAACGTCCCGAAACGTGAGGGTACGATAGTGTTAGAGGTCCTGTTATTTATTATTTATTGTTAATTGGATACCCTCACGCGGTAGGTAAATATTAAAATTACACTGGCGCATTAACGTGGTTAAAATTGTAAATATGGTAAACAACACACGGACGAATTTTTAGATTGTTTTGTTTCTATTTAGTGTTAGGCAGAATTACAGTTTAATATTAGTGATTTAGGAACAAGTTTCGTTATTGTTGGGTTTTACCTTTTATTTAGTCATGTATGTGGTAGAAGCTTTAAGAAGCGACGAGCTTAGTTATGAACTTTTAATTAGGAACGTTGAACCAACAAAGTTAAGTGTGTTAGAAAAGCGAAAATTATTGCGTAGAAAACTCGTTGTTGAGAAAGTCGACAGTAATGTTTTTTCTAAGTATGAGAAAATTGAAATCGTTCAAAAGGACGAAATTGAATTATTAAAACTTAAGATTTTTGAATTAGAAAACTGTTTAAATTCTTTTACCATTCTTCCTAAAAGGACAGAATATATTAAACTTAACACGAGATTAATGCATGTAACACAGAGACTAAATTATGTCAATTTCGATATTGAATTTTTAGAAGTACACAAAGAATTGCATTCCAAATGCATTAGAGCTTTTGAGATTTTAGAACAGGTAAACGGGGAAAATGAGATTAACGATAACCCTCTTTATTGTTCGGCTAGCAGTAATAAAGATCCTACAATAACACCAACAGCAGAGGGTTCATGCCCTGAAGCATCAGCGGTTTCTTCCATTAATACCCCATCGGTTTCGATTTCTAGTAATGATTTAGGTACGCTAATTAAGTCCTTGAATAAAACAACGACATCAGTCCCGATCCACAAGTGGGGATTACAATTTTCGGGTGAATCTGATTCTATATCGGTTTTAGATTTTATTCAACGCGTCAAAGAACTGCAAGTTGCAAGAAAAGTTTCGTCAGATGACCTTTTCGAAGGGGCTATTGATCTTTTCACCAGTTCAGCATTGGATTGGTATAGAGCAACGCGGTGTACAGTAAATTCATGGGAACAATTAATTTTTAAATTGAAACAAGATTTTCTTTCAGCCGATTATGCAGAGAATCTTTTAATGTTAATTAAATCCAGACGGCAAGGCGCCGATGAATCACCTACCATTTATATTTCAAAGATGGTAAATTTATTTTCTCAATTAGAAGATTCCATTCCAATCAGGGAACAAATAAAAATTATTAAAAGAAATTTACAGACTTTTATGCCACGCAACTGGCGTTAATTGAAGTGACTGACATTTCCCATTTGATTTCTCGTTGTAAGCTTTTAGAAGACATTAAGCCTACAAATTTTATTAAACAGGAACATTCGGATTCTGCCAACGTACCAGTTATCTTAGAACGTCAAGTTCGACAGAGTTCATTTTCTAATAATAATTTACCACGGTCCGGCGTTTCGAATTATTTTAAAAACACAGCAAAATTTTCGACTATTTGTTTCAACTGTAAGAGACGAGGTCACTCGTTTCATACTTGTCCGGAGAAACGCGGAATATTTTGTTATTCTTGTGGGCAGTTGGAAGTTACGTCCACAAATTGTCCAAACTGCTCAAATAATTCAAAAAACTAAGGACAGGAAAGCGCGTAGTCAGCCGTTGCTTTTCTTCGTTTAATAATATTGCTGCTGACAAAAAGACGTGGTCGGATTGGTTAGTAAAAGTTAAAAATTTTTGTAAATCATCTAAGGTTTTCAAATTTTTATAAAGTAAAAGATGATACAAGACCTTATATTAATATCGAGATATTTAAGGAAACTTATACCGCACTGTTGGATTCCGGCGCGAATACCTCTATTTTAGGCAGACATGGTTTGTGTTTATTGGATAAATATAAGTTAGAATTAATTAAAATGTAAAACGTCTATATTAACAACCGCGGATGGCACTGCACAATCAATTTTAGGTTCAATTAATTTGCCCTTGACTATAAACGGGGTTACTCGGTCTTTAAATGTTTTAGTTTCCGACTCAATAGAGTGTACCCTAACGTTAGGGATTGATTTTGTCAATTATTTGAATTGAAAGTAGATTTTCAAAAAATGAATTTTATGCTCATTCTGCGGAAACGAATTTCATTAAAGTCATGGCCGATTTAAATGAAGACCAGAAATTTGAATTAAACAAGGTTATTTCTTTATTTCAATCCCTGGATCGTCCTACCTTAGGCCGAACCACTAAAATTTCACATCATATTACAACGGAAGACGTTGAACCAATTAAACAAAGGTATTACCCATTATCACCGGCGATGCTGGAACATGCTAATAAAGAAATTGATGCAATGCTTGAACAAGGCATTATTAGCCCAAGCAATAGTCCGTGGAACTCCCCCATGCTATTAGTAAAGAAAAAAGCAAAAGGTGAATTTCGTGTATGTTTTGACGCTAAACGATTAAATTCAATTACAAAAAAAGACGCGTATCCCATTCCGTTTGTAAATGACATTCTTGATAGATTACGCAATGCGAAATATCTAAGTTCAATCGATTTAAAAAAAGCTTTCTGGCAATTGCCCCTGAGTGATGAAAGCAAGGAAAAAACAGCCTTTACTGTTCCAAGGCGCGGATTATTTCAATATAATGTAATGCCGATGGGTTTGGCCAATGCTCCAGGCACATTACAGAGGCTCATGGACTCTATTTTTGATTTTCATTATCCCAATCAGTATTTGTTTATTTAGATGATATAATTATTATTTCAAGCACATTTAAGGAGCATATTAGAATTTTGAACGAAGTGTATGAAAAGTTGAAAGGCGCTAATTTAACAATTAACAGTTCAAAATGTGAGTTTTGTAAACCAGAGTTACAATATCTGGGATATATTGTGAATAAAGATGGTCTCCGAACTGACCCAGCAAAAATTGACGCAATTGTAAATTTTCCTCAACCCAAGACAGCCACTGAAATAAAACGTTTCACCGGTATGTGTTCTTGGTATAGGCGTTTTGTTTTGGATTTTGCCACAATTATAGCACCTATTAATGATTTACTAAAGGGAAAGAGAAAATCGCAAGCGATTAAATGGACGGACGAGGCTCTTATTTCGTTTGAAAAATTAAAGATGTTCTTACAAAGGCTCCTATTTTAAGGAGTCCTGACTTTTCGAAAGTTTTTTCTTTACAATGTGACGCCTCAAATTACGGCGTTGGTTGTGTTTTAACTCAGGGAGAAGGAGACGAAGAACATGTAATTGCTTATGCTTCTCGCAGTTTAAATTCAGCAGAAAAATTATTCAGTCACAGAACGGGAACTTTTGGCGGTGTGTTTTGCTATTCAAAATTCCGACCATATATTGAAGGAACTCATTTTAAGGTCATTACGGACCATCATTCTTTAATTTGGCTCCACAACTTAAAAGATCCTGCGGGACGTTTAGCTAGATGGAGTGTGAAACTCCAACAATTTGATTTCGAAGTTATCCACAGGAAGGGTAAATTTAATGTGGTACCAGATACATTATCCCGAGCTCCTAGTGGAGCCTATGCTATTAATTCTTTAAATTTTTCTTTAGACGAGGTCGAGGATTGGTACAAAAACATGTTAAATAATATTAAGGAAAAGCCAGATCTATATCCCGATTGGAGAGTAGAAGATGATAAAATGTATAAGTTTATTCCGAATAATTTGAATATCAAAGCCAATTTAATTGAGTGGAAGTTAGTAGTGCCGAAATCATGCCGTGCACAAATTTTAAAAGAATGCCATGATGATCCAGTTTCGGCCCATTTGGGTGTATTTAAAACATATACAAAAATCAAAGAGCTCTATTACTGGCCTAAAATGCGGTCATATATTTCTAAATACATTAGTAAATGTGTTACGTGCTGCCAAAGCAAATCCAGCACGTTCAACCATTATGGTTTTATGGGCAAAGAGAAAAAAGTTTCATTTCCGTTTCAATGTTTGTCGATTGATTTAATGGGGCCCTTTCCGCGCTCGAAATTGGGGAATACTTACCTTTTAGTTGTTACTGACTGGTTTACAAAATTCACTTTATTGCATCCCATGCGCAGCGCTTCAACAAAACAAATTTGTAATTACCTGGAAAATTTTGTATTTTTGGTATATGGGGTACCTCAAATTTGTATGATAGATAATGGCCCCAATTTAAAAGTAATTTATTTTCCAATCTCATGACAAATTATAAAATACCTTCGGTTTGGTTTAACGCCAGCTACCATCCTCAAGTTAATTATGTAGAACGCGTTAACAAGGTAATTGGAGCTGCCATTCGCAGTTACATTCAAGATTCTCATAAGAATTGGGACGATAATATTCACAAAATTGCCCATGCGCTTCGTAATGCTGTTCATGAATCCACAAAATATTCCCCAACATTTTTAGCTTTTGGACGCACGGTTCCTCTGTCCGGGGAATTCTATAATAAATTAAAGGATTTAAATCCAGAGGATCTAGCAATTGATACTCGAGAACAATTGGTTCAAGACCTTAATGAATTATCGCCCATCTTTAAAGAAGTTCAGAAGAACATACATTTGGCGTATGAACGTAATACGCACTCGTACAATTTAAGGCGCAGACCATTAAATTTCAAAGTAGGGGATTTAGTGTGGAAGCGCAATTTTATATTATCAGATGCTTCTAAACATTTCAATAAAAAATTAGCCCCGAAGTTCCTAGAAGCAAAGGTGATGGAAGTTTTAGGTTCTACCACTTATAGACTATCTTCCATGGACGGAAAACCGCTAGGGGTGTTCCACGTCCAAGACCTAAAACCTCACTAATATTTTATTTTTTCCAATTTTTTATTTTTTCCTTCCGCCAATTTTCTGAAAAGACTCAGTTGTCTTAAACATAATTGCGGTTGGATGTGTTAATTTCTACATTTATTTTTTTCAATTTTCTTGAAATTCCTAAGAGCAATTTCAATTTTCGAGGGGCTGTGTAACATACTGTTTTAATAAGCTCCAATAGTTCTAGTATTCCTAAAAATAGTTAGTTTCTAGTTTAATTTTAGCATGCTAATTATTAGAATTGTAGCGGCTGCAGGATCACCCAAGTAGCTTCTCAGCGAAGTTCCCAGAAAGATCTAATCCAAGAGTTAATCAATTTTCTAAAGGCACTTACTTTAAGGGCACTAAACATGTCAGATTAGCCCATATCTATGATTAGATGTCAATCATGCTTTAGGATCCTATTTATGTCAGGGTGGTCTAAGCAATTTTTCAATTAGCTGAGCACTCAACTAAAATCAATTCTGAGAGCTACGTGTGGGGTTATCTTAAGCATTGACAGTTTTAATTAATTTTAAAGATTTACGACCGGCGCATCCTAAGCCGGGTAAGAGCGCCAAGAAAGGGGTATTTTTCAATTAACTGAAATGTATATAAGGATGCCAGCCGGTGGGAATCGGGGTTGTTTATTTCCAGACGCGTTAGAGGTTAAAGCTAACGGTTACTAGTGATGTGTTTATTTCTCTGCAGTCAAGTGCGGGCCGTTATGTTTTAAGTTATTTATTTCTCAGAGTAAGTAATTAGTATATGTGATATTACTATGAACTCAAGGCTGTGTTATGCAGCATAAGTCAGTTATTTGTTTAAAAACAGTATTTGTCGACTTCCATAAAATACAATTCCGGGTGAATGCCCCGTTCAAGTAAATTGATCCGTTTTATTATTGCTTTGGAGACCGCATCGTTTTAGAAGGGTCTTCTATTATATTGTGTTTCGACGGTGTCAGAGGTCGTTAATCACTAATCCACGAGACTACCTGAGAATGCAAAGCTCAGGTCCGAAGTCAAGTTACGGTACTATTTGACCCTTGAGAAGGTCGTATTCTTCATGGTGTAGATGACCCCGTGGTTAAAAAGGGTCGTCGCACTATGCAAGTTAGTTAGATTAGGGTAGCATTAATAAATCTTTGTTATTGGGGTGTGTACACCTAGAACTGTATCTATTCAAAATATGTTTGTTAGTTAAGTTTAGTTAAGTTGTGTTTGTGCTAGCCGGAGACTATAAGTGACTTATTTTCTGTTCTGCCATTTTGGTTCATCGCCCACGAACAAAGTGCGACGAGAGCTATTACCGCGATTGGTCCATGGGCCGTTTAATTCCCATGGTGGCGCCCTTTTGTACATAAGGTTATTTACTTTATATTTTGTTATGCATATGTAATTAGTCAAAGTTTTAGTTAGTAGCTCGTTCAATAAAACAATCGAATTTTCGTCTCAGTGTGTTTGTTTAATGAACCCCCCCTTCACCGACTGCTGCAGCTTGCGAGGCAACGTCCCGAAACGTGAGGGTACGATAGTGTTAGAGGTCCTGTTATTTATTATTTATTGTTAATTGGATACCCTCACGCGGTAGGTAAATATTAAAATTACATATCAATTAGACTTGACGAGGTTTCTGTTACATGTGTTGGCTCATTCACATACTGTACTAAGTCAAACATGTCAAGTAGAGAACTTAATCTTTTGCAGTTTGAATCGCGGCTAATAAAGTCGAGATTTACATCACCGACCAGAAAGATATTTTCATAATCAGTACAAATGTGTGACAGGACTAGCTCAAGTTCATCTAAACAAACTATATTTGTGCTTGGTGATCTGTAAATAATGCCTGCGATTAGATCTTGTTTGGCTGCCTTAATATTAATCCATAGTTGTTCTAGTGATGAATTGTTGATATAATCAATTGCAATTAATTTAGCAGATAGATGGTTTCTGATATACCAACAGACTCTACCTCCCCTGGTAGGACGATCTGCTCTAATTAAATAATAATCAGAGATATTAATAAGGTTAGACGGAAAATCACTTTTCAACTAGGTCTCGGTGACACCATACAGTTCACAATCCATAATTGAGGTAAATGACACAGTCATCAAAACAGGAATTTAGAGATCTGATACTAATTAAACATACACGTAGAGGTAGCATAGTTCGTTGATTTTTTTTTATTCTGCCTGCAGATGTTGAAGTCTATGATGTTTCTTTAATTGCTATCTAAATAAGTTGTATTCAATTTTAGCAGTTTCTCTTTTTAGTGCTTGTATGTAGCAGGGGGCACTTTTTATCTACTGTTGTGTGGTTTTCATCTATATCCATGTTTAATTTGGATTTGGCCTGCAAGCAGTTTGAACATTTGTTGCTTTTAGCTGTACAGTTTTTCTAGATGTGATTTCCTCAACATAATGAGCAGATTACATCAGAGTTGCAGTTTTGAGCATAGTTATTAAATTTCAAGCATTTATAACACTGAATCACGTTAAGATTGTTGTAGACGTTCTCCATGGACCAGCCTACTGCAACCTTCCTTGCATTTAATAGAGCACTGGTTTCTGGGTCTTCTTCTACAATTATTACTCAGTTTCTTTATTTTTATGTTTCAAATGTTTTTAAAACTTTAGGTGAAATTTACTTGTTGCAGAATTTAGATTATTTTGCTTAATTATTTTTTCAGTATTTTTGTCATTATGTGAATCTACGTTATCTGGATTAATATTAACTATCCTCACTTTTGGCCTTTAAGGCTAGGTGTCTCAACATTATACTTATTGCCTAGTACCTCATTGATTTTATTGCCAAGTAACTTTCGAACTGAGTGGCTTCCGCAGCCAATAATTACTTTCCCATGTGATGCTTCACGGACTTTGGAGATGTTTACTTCCATTTCCACCGAATTGACAGTCTCTTTTATTTCAGCTTTGGTTTGTTTACTTTGCTGAGAGTTAATAGGTTTTATGACGAGCACTGGTTCAGATTTGCTGCATTTGCATGACTTTACAGGTTCAGTATTAGGATTCCTTAGTTGATTAGAAATGCTGTTTTGGTCACAATCTCCAAAAGTTTATTTTTAAAGATGTTAAACAGTGCTGTAACAATTTTTTTTGACGACTGCAAATCACTTAAAATTTATTAGTTAAATACGTCTTTTTGTCTGTTTGATTAAACAAGTAAATATCCTCATTTAAATAAATATCCATATTGGGATCATGTAGTCCAACCATAATACAGAGATGCTAGTTTGGTTGCCAACAACAGGCGTTAACTATTTGATTAAACATTTCAATGTCAAACAACTTTGATATAATATGCGCAGCGTGCCGACCACTCATTCTGGCTGGGGCACCTGATACGACGACATCATGGAAAACATTAGACTAGCCAGCAATTTGCGTGTGGCTTTACGCCTATGTGTTTAGTACAAGTGTAATAAGCACTTGAAGAAGTGTTTTTAATAATGGTAAGCAAATAGATATAATCTCTTAAACAAACTAAATAATTTTGCGATAGCGCTCTTATCTTATCTTATCTTATCCTGTTTAGTTTTGTCTTGTATAATAATATTTTATCCTATCTTTTCTTTTCGTCTCAGATCTTCAATTTTACCATTTATTGTGAACGTTTTTCAATTTGATTGTAATATTCGAAATTTAACAAGAACGTACTTCAATGTGGCGATAATAATTTTTGGTCGAATATGAACGTCTTTCAACTTGACCGTAATATTTGAGATTTAACCGGAAGGTTCTTCAATTTAATAGCAGTTCTTTTATTTTAATTTAAACGTTCCATAATTAATATTTACGATAATCCTTTAATTGCTATGATGAATTTACAAGTAATAATGTGGATAATTACACTCAAGATAATTGTTTGGATAACGAACTAAATGCAGTAATAGAAGGACGCTTCGCATTTTTTTATAACTGTTTGAATTGATTTTGGTTTGTTTCGTTATTGCGTAGAAGAAATACGTTTTGAGCTTGTATAATTGGGTGCAAGAAGCATACAGTTGCTTGGCTTTACTACGACATGAAAACTGCGACGTCATTTGTTTGTCCAGGAACGGTATGTATGCACCTCTGGTTTAATACAATGTAACACTGTCACACAAACAAGAAACCTGGCGAAACAAGGTAAGCGTTCTTTATTATTTTCACATGACGTCCGCATTTGGCCAACATTGATACAAGGCAACATCTGAAAAATAACTTTGTGATGACCTATATATTATAATCTATGAGCAAATTTGCATGCACCAAATTCTCCTATAATTTCCTTTCTAGCCCTGTTTTGCGCGTACGCTTAATATATATGAAATTTTATAATGAATAGCAAGTATGTATGAAATTTTTCTTTAATTAATAAACTACTAACTTCTCTATTGGGTTTTTTAACTAATTTGCGCCTCTACCAATGAAACTCTTATCTCAGGTTAATTTTGTAAATAAATCAATATGTGCATACAGCGTGAGTTCTGAACTGTATACAGATGTACGTGACACTGCCAGTCAAATGACCTCTAGTTAATTCTGCATAAGCTATTTCTAAATGTGACAGTGTAAACAATTACTTGAAAAATACGCACAGTAAACAGTTTATATTGGTTAATAAATTAAGATTTCAATTGAGTATAACAGGTTAAGTGTTAAAATATGACACTGATAAAACTATTACCTGAATTCCAATGAAACGTCTTGCTGCTGAACAATGAAGCTTCACTGTCTACAGCGACGACTCGAACCAGATGCGGGTTCTTAATACCTGTAGATAAATACGTTTTAAAATTGTGTATTACAGAATTTACGCCTTTTATTTTTAGGGTTTAGGGTACGCCAAAAATCTTTAGATACACTTATACTTATCGCCGTTGATCTTATCAGGAATCTTAGCTCCGTGAAATCAACGCCGTGCTCGACACCTAAGGTTCAGCCATCCAAGCGTTTCTTATAGCACCACTTCGACACTCGTGTGTACAACTTTGGTTAATCCTTTTCTTACGATGCACTTTATATCGATCCACCTTTTTGTAAGTTCCTCGTTACAATTGTCGTTGAAGGTAACTATCTTTCTTTATTGTATACTTGCTTACTTTCACCACTACTAAATAAAACTTCTGGATTCAATTAATTCACATCTATTTTCTTTCAATATCAAAACTCCAATTTCAAACTTTGTAGTTCACGACAAAACTAATTTTTTCTACTTTAAGAACAAATCTATCTTTTCAATTCAAAACCTCAAAATTTTCACCCTTTTTCAATTATAAAAAATCAGCATCCTCCCCCAAAAATCTTTTTTTCTTGATCCCTCTTTCAATAATTCATCTTCCTGGTGATCTCTATCAAAACATTAAAACAGCCTACTCTTTACAATTCCCTTCCCACTAACATTCTATGATCCATCTTTTTATTAACAGATCTTATTGCTCTTGTCAAATTTTAATTTGGAGTAAACTAATACACAAATGTCATTGGCCGTAAATTTATAAATTTTGATTGATATTTTAATATTTTAATCCTAACAACACGTGCTAAATAATTTTTTTTAGATGAGTTGGATGTCTACAAAGTTGCAAGAAGTGAATTTCAATGATATAATGGACTTACAACTATATACTGAAAAGTAAATAAAATTTCTACATCTTATAACTAACTTAAATCTAATAAAACCGTACTAAGTGACTTCAAATTTTAGCTTTACATACATATTCACATGGCAGTGAAGTTTCCTTTTAAATATTTAAACAAAATTTTATGATGAACATCAAGCAAGCAACAGCAGTTCACTTCATTGGAACATACTTTTCAAATTTACGTTACGAAATCACCAACACCCAATTTGAAATCTTAAAACTTTATTTTCTCTGAAATATCATTTTACATATCTTTAACAAGTAACTGCCCTCACCATCTCCTTCATCAATCATTTTACGAACTAGAAGTCTATATCTGAGTGGTACTTCAGCGCGTCAAGGTTCAAATATCATATATATCATAATATATTATTTTGCTTAACAAACTATAAAGAACTTTTGATATTTTTAATTGTCAATATTTAAATCCAGGGTAATAACCGTTATTATTATTATTAGCAAACTTAAACACCTTATTTGAGTTCTGATTAAAGTTTTATTTATGTGTAATTATAGTTAAAGCTTTTAAACGTTAAATTATTAGACTTTTGATATTCTCATATAAACTTGTAAGTCTAATAACAGATCTGATATTTTGGGTATTGATTTGAGTTAATCTTGTAGCAAAAAGAAATGCTTAATGTATTTGATATTTTCTTTGAATTTGTCATTCTATATCTGTGTAGGAGAAATTATAGTACAATTTTTGATATGTTTATTTAGTACATACTACCTTTTATCATGAAGTAACATTTAATTAAAGAAACGCCATTTAATTCAATTAATTAATTGTTTTATTTTGAACAAGTGAGTTCAAAAATAGGGTAAATAGATCTAGGAATAAAAGGCATAAATACCTTGAATATAATGATATTTGTAGCTTCCATTTGACGAAGAAACTCTGATAGCTCTTTCAGAATTTGATGCCTAATATTTGTGTATGTAAAGATGTGTGCATAATTAATATTTACCGCTTTTCTTATTATGAGGTAGCAAGAGTAGACCTCTTGTGTCCTCCCTTTGTTAATTTAATTTAATTTTGTTTACAGCTCCTACGTAAGCAGCTAATACTATATTCCTCTCTAAGGACTCCCAAGTCCCCCTTAGGGAAACTCTGTGTTTAAACTTAATGACTTGGTGGCGCCCTTCCCTACCCCCATTTTGGTAAATTATGGTAAATAATGTTTTGTAAAAAGAATCACGACCAATCCTCATAAGCTCTACCCGAGGAATTGACCCCTAGCATAGTCGGAAGATATTTGCGTTCCATCATTTTAAGGAAATCCTTCCTTAAAGTTTACTGGTTTCTTCACAGAATATTAATGAACCCACGGGTTACTTTAATCATTCAACTAACCAATTAAACCAGAAACGACAATTGGGTAAGAATGCATTCATGTTGTTTAATGCTTCTTTCATTTTAGATTGTAATACTTCCTCCAATGTGTCTCTAGCAATATCTATGTCTGATATGCATAACATGCCATGAAATCGAAGTGTTCTTTTCTGCTATAGCTCCAAACAGCGGTCTTCAGATATTGTGAGCCCAGCACAGTCATCACAAATAAGCTTCTTACATTTATCACAACTAACAACTTTACTGCTCCCTTTGCATTGCAAACAGAACGACATATTTGTCACCCTGTATATAATGCATTCACATTAGTATATTATTAATTTGAATGTTCTTGAAATTTCTCGAAACT
This sequence comes from Platerodrilus igneus, assembly GCA_036346225.1. Taxonomy (NCBI): domain Eukaryota; kingdom Metazoa; phylum Arthropoda; class Insecta; order Coleoptera; family Lycidae; genus Platerodrilus; species Platerodrilus igneus. The sequence continues at coordinate 9,168,006 of JARFIW010000266.1, read as the reverse complement.
AACAACAAATTAATTATAACCAATCAACACACTGTCGTGTGAACATGTTGCAATAATAATGGATTCTGGTTATGAATAATGGAATGGGTATTGGGTTATTGGGCAGGTTTTAAACTAAAAATAAAATGTCTCGGTTACAAAAAAAATGAAGTAAAAGGCGCATGCTTTTCCATAATGGGATGGATAGGTTTATATTTCTAAAGGAGTCAAAAACCAATTTTTCCAACATTTGTACAATGTCTTCACCGCTGTTTTTGCAGGTATTTGTTTACAGGAAAGGGCTTGACTCGCGAGTTTGTAAGCAAGAGAAGCCGTGACGCATTTACTCTGAATTCAAAGCAAACCCGAAAACTTGGTAAGCCAAGCTTTTTTGAATAAAGCTGAGTGACCACGATTACAGTAAAGTACTTAAAAGTGTCCAGACTAGTTTTCATTGATGACAAATTATACAAATCAAGTTGTTAATTAAAAATAATGATTAATTAACTTTAGAACTTTTAACGTTACTATTATGGTGATGGAAAATGTTTACATGTCATTAAGGGTATGTATGATTGAAATTTATTTAACCGTAACAATATAAATGATGAACGACCATTTTGTTAATGACCCAAAGGTACTTTACTGACAGTAGGGCGCTTGAAAATTTCTTTATAAAATCTATTTATGTTCACCATCAATAATTGCAGTAATTAATTCTTTCAGTTAAATGCATTTAATAACAAAATTATTTTTTTTCAGGTAAGTTAAAAATCTCGCAACTCCTACCTCACTTTAGATGAAATCATTTAAGCGAATTTATGTCAAGACTGCCACATCTGGTAAGATACTTTTATTTAATATTATTTTAAAGAATAAAACTGGTAAACTAAGTAGTACTAGTATTCAAATATAGCCTCACATATGTAGGAATGCTCATACTTACATTTATAGCTTGTTTAAAGGCTTGCACGAGGTTAAAAGTCACGTATACCTTTAATATGTGAATATTATGAGCTTTTATCTTGTTTCAAAATGGTGTTGTACAGTTATACCTCGCGATCCTTCGATTGTTGTGTTTGCCATTTTATGATGCAGTATTCTTGCACTGGCCGAAGATGATAATATCAAGAACTTTATTATTGTTCGATCTACAGATACTATAGTTTGTACACGAATGGGAAAGGTTTTGTAGTTTCCAAATTGTAATTAAATTTTCCGGGTCTTTAAAAATGCCCAATATACAAGGTTACTACTAATTTAATGCTCACCATGCGGATCTTGAATAGAAGATACATAATCGGTTAGATTAGACAAAAGTTGCGCTATTTAGTCGCCTTTTAGAATCTGCAAAGAAAGTATGAACATTTTAAGTGGTTTCCAAAATACAGGGTGAAAACTAAAATACTGCATTTCTTTATGTATAATAACTTCTTTAATTTCCAACGGAACTTAATAAAATTGGGTGTGGATGCATAAGTCGATATGGCCTTTCTACCGAAGTTCTTAAAAAATTTCTAGGCCTATGTTGCGCACGCCAGAAGTCAACTTTTATTTTTCTTACGACCAACATATTGGATTTTTATACCGTTAGCTAGCTCGATAAATTACGACTTCAATGATATCACACACTTTTTATTTTTTTTAAACTAAAAGTACGGTTTATTAAAAAAAAGTTACATTTCGCTTTTTTGGTCGGTTTGCTATTTAGTACAAAATCAAGTTGCCATGGTTTGGTTCTTTTCTTTTTAAATAACGCTAGTCTGACAGATTGGCTTCAAATTATGTATTTATTTTTGAAATCTTTTAAGTAAATCACAGAATTTGTTAAATGAAAATGCTAATTTATTATAGTTTTAAAAAATAAACACAATTAAAACCTAAACTAAAAATATTAATAATTCACTGTTCAGAAAAGTTTGTGTTTAAAAATGTTCAAAATGAAATCCATTATTAGTAGTGCATTTTAATATGTTATGTTCCTTTTTTCAACGTAAATTAATTCTAATACTTTTCAACTAAAATCCACTTTGCTTCTAAAACGAAACTTTAGCCGATAAATTAAATATCCCGTATATCTTACTTTATAAATTTTTCTGCTAATTAATAATCAATACCATTTCTAAGAATTCTTTAGCGTAAAGTTTACGCTATATTCAGATAGTCGATAACGTGTTCCAAGTATCAGATAATTGCTTATTATGTGTTTTCCATTGAAAGAATTCGTTGTATTAAAGCCGCGTGCTATCCGATATAAACTCGGGTTTTCCAAGTTAATTCTGAATAAAAATACTACGTTAAGCTTTGGTCGCTAGTTAAACAAAATTAATTTTCACTCTTTTTTCGAACAGCAACACGAAAGCATTTAATATATTTTTGGTTGTTTTCGTTCCGTTTTGCTTTATGAAGATTTTGTGCACGCAATGTGGCGTGGTGAGTATTTAGGGTTTTTAGAAAATTGTATTTTTCGTCAAAACTAAATTAATTATTAATGTAATTGCTCTAGCTTCTTCTGGCGACCGCAAAGCCCCGATGAACGGTCGTCCCTTGTTATGATCGGAAAACCACCTCAAGACGGGATCACGCACACCTCTCCTCTGCCTCGTTAGTAAAGACGACAACAATTACGATGGTGAGTGGTTGTTCCATATTTTATTTCTATGGGCTCACGAAACTGGTCGAACCAATACCTTTCCGCTTTATTTGTGGACTAAATTTAACCATGGTAGAAAGATGATCGTTATGCGTGTGATGGGGTGATTATTAGTTAGATTGGGATAGTAGTTATTAATTTGGTTTTTGGGGAATTTGTATGTAATCGTAATTTATAACTGTTGGTTTACCGTGAATTTTTTTGTGTTCTAAATTTTTATTAGATTAAGACATTGTACTGCTAATGTGGCATAACTGATTTTATAGTTATAACCATTTAGCGCTGTGGTTTTTAGGGTTGCGTTGGGTTTTTTGTTGCTAAATAATTTAGGGGGAGATACCTAAAAACGACAGCTCGCTATTTCAAAACTGTTCTCTGTTCATTGTGTATATATCGGTAACTTTTACGTATGGATTGCTAATTTTTGTTTGGGTACTCATGTGCCATTGTACAATTTTTTTAAATTATAGGTTTCTTCTTTGTGGTATATTTTGTGTTGAGTATGAATGCGGGAGTGTATAATTTTTCTTTCTCTATTTTATTTCAGGCTTTCCTTGTCGAGTTTATCTGTACAATACCCCGCCCACTTCGCCGATTGAGCCCGATAATACTGTTTCTTTTTGATGTTTGGTTGTAGGCTCCGTCAATGTACGTAACAAATATTCATACAGAAATATCGTGAGTTGCCCTAGCTATCATGTCTAGTACAACATGAACAATTCTTTTTGTAACTACGAATATAAACTTGATCTTTAACGTATCCTTAAAAAAGTATTCAAATGGATTTAGATCAGGTGACGTTACAGGCCAGTGAATAGGGACCTTTATTTCCAATCTACTGCTCACCAAATCGCCTATTTAAATATTCCGATACAGCTGCAGTTGTGTAATGGCGCACCGTCCTGCTGTAACATAAAGTTTAGGAAGGTCATCTATCATGTTTTCTAAATTTTTTTATAGAAATCGCACATAAAGTTCACATTAAACGTTCTGTTTAAAAATATGGTCCTAAAATTTTGATTTTTAGTAAACCACACCTCACATTTTCCCTAAATCGTGTTTGGTTTCGTGAGTAAGATAAGAATTTTCATCACTCCTATAATGAAAATTCCTGTGGTTAAACAATCCATTATTTGAAAACCTACATTCGTCCGTAAACAGTACATTTTGATCAAACTCAGGATTTTCTTTCAGTTTCGTAGAAACCCAATGGCAGAAATTCAACCTATGTAGAGCATCTTCTTGCCTTAATTTTTAAACGACCTGGTATTTGTAAGAGTGAAACTTGTTTTTTCTTAATATCTTGGAAGTACTTTGTTGACCAATTCCACTGGATATTTGATTAGTCTATGAATTAGGATTAGAGTGAACTTGGGTCAAGACATTTATGGTATTGTTTCTTCCACGTTGTACATTGTAGATATTTACCTCGTTTTTCCAAAAATCAACCATTATTTATAAGACTTCTTTCCAATCTTTTAAAAATTGTTCTGTGCGATTGACGCCTTTCCAGATACAATAGTTGATATTGTTCAAAGGCAAGAACCGAGTTCCAGTGATTACGGATGTATACATCGTATAAATTCTTTTTTTCAAATAATAAGAATTTTGCCTTTCAAAAAACTATTATTTAAAACAACTAAACTAAAAATCTCATAACGACAACTAAAGTTTAAACTTAGTCAATTTGTTAAAACTGACTTTCCATGATGAAAAGAGCGGAATTTAAGTTTTTGAATGAATTGTACTTTTTGTCAAAATAAAATATCAAGTGTGTGTGGTTGTAACAAATACCATTTCGCCCCTCATCAATATACACCTTTGTTATAATTATTTAATTCACAAGGATCCTTTACAGTATTGGAAGCTTCTATTTCTACTTTATTAAAATAATATTTATTTGTCACATAGAACTCCATCTGTGTTCATGGTTTTAAAATAGCATTTCAGTTATTTTGACATCCGTGTTGATGCGAGTATTTGGTTCATTGCGCCTGCCCCCGTAGTAAAGCACGAGAATGCTTGATTCCATTTTTAACAGCAGGATGTAATTAAGACAGACAAGTTTTTGACGCGTGGTCGAAAGGTTGTTTCAAAGACGTTGTCAAATCAGCATGTGGCTTGGACCCGGAGGATTGCTTGGTCTTTTCGAAATAGAAAACATCACCAGGTCAGTCGGCTTCTAAAATGATACAAATATAGTGGGTTAGAAGAACATCATCAACGTGCAAGTTTTATTATGTGTTACGAAGTATCGAAAATTTTTTAGTTATGGGATATTGGAAGTTTTAATTATTGATAATGGAGTATTGCAAAGCTTTTGATTATTAATAATTCTGAGTAAAAATGTTTTAAAAGTATCCTTACCGTGAACAATAAATGCACGCTCTTTGTAAGTGGAAATTCAGTTTGTAATCTCAAGAACAGGCGAAGGTCGCACATCTGTCGTTATAATTGTACACGAAGTTTAATGGACAAAGGTACAAAGTTCAAGTTCATATGAATGGGTAACTATTTCTTACTGAAAGTAATTATATATTTGACGAAATCTAATGGTGAATGTTTTCTGTATTTAACTCCACACCATAATGAAAATGTAGTAACTTTTTTGTAAATTTTATATAGTAGTTATATTTTACTATAAAAAAAGGAAGTGTAACAATATGGCGCCCAACGTGGGTTTATATTTTTGAATTGTTATTTGTATTGAAATTTAGTTTGTGATAAATTGACTAGGCTCTAGTAAAGCCTTAGTTCTAAGAAATTTTGAGAAGGTTATATTTTCAGACAGTACGAGGCCATCGTTCCAATCCAAGCTTGTAGTGTCACAAGTAAGTAAGTATTATTTTTATACGTTTTGGTTGTTCAGGATTTTTTTTTTCGAAGATTTCCGTATCTTATCTTCGGATTGTTAAACATTATAGCTATTATTAAGATACGGTGGCTTCCAATAAAAATTTTCTTTTTTTATCGTATACCATTCTACGACCCTAGCTCATAGCTCTGCCCTAAGTTGAAGAAACTTAGCTGACTGGAAGAACTCTTTAGAGGGCCCTTAGTACTCAAAGCCGCTTTCCATACATTTTACCATGGGCTTGAATATTAGACAGGAACCCCCTTATTTTCTAAATGCTCTGCCGCCTATCAGGTGGAGTAGTTATACTTTACTATAAAAAAAGGAAGTGTAACATTATGACGACACCATCATTGGAAATCGCTATTTTTCAAGCTAATCAACGATATAAAAATCCAATATATTGGTCGTAAGAAAGATAAAAGTTGAGTTCGGGCGCGCGCAACATAGTAGACCTAGAAATTTTTTAAGAACTTTGGTAGAAAGGCCATATCGACTTATGTATCCATACCCAATTTTATTAAGTTCCGTTATAAATTAAAAAAGTTATTAAACATAAAGGAATATGCAGTATATTAGTTTTCACCCTGTATTCTGAAAACCACTTAAAATATTCATACCTTTTTGGCAGATTCTAAAAGGCCTCTAAATAGTGCAGCTTTTGTTTAATCTAGCCGAACATGTATCTTCTATGGTTTTCAAGATCTCCATGGTGAGCATTGAATTAGTAGTAACTCTGTATACAGGGGGTGCCAACAAAAACCTAACCCTTTGAAACTCGGAACAGTTTTTCAGAATTTAAAAAACTTTTATTTTCAAGAGGGCGAATTTTGATATAAAGTGCACACTCAGGAATCCAACCTCTGGGAATCCAGAAGCTACCCCCAATTTTTTTAATAACAGTAACACATCATTTGCATGGTAATTGTTTCATCCTATAGATTTCTTTGAAATTTTTTGATTAACCTCAAGTTTTTTAGACTGACATTTTGTTGGAAATTGTAAATAATAGTGTAACAGACTTAAAATTAACGAATATACTGTTAAAAATTACCTTCAACAAACTCCATGCAATGATCCAGACTCCACATCAAAGCAATAGATTTAAAATCAATTTTTTCTGGTAGTACAAATATAAATTTTTATTATGATTTTATTTTTGAGACTTCCTTAAAGGAAATGTATTTTTATTATTTTTGAAATCCCAATATCAAATTACTTTTAATTTAAGAATTATCAAAGTGTGCGAAAAGGTTATGTTTTATTGACAATAGATCATAAAATTGTTAAAATCACAAAGATAAGTGTGCTAAGGCTGCATAAATATTTTTTTCTTATCTCATCATCTGAGGAAAAAATCACAAATACGTTAAGTCGGAAAGCACAGACTCCGACCACAATATGAAATACAACATTCAGATTTTAAACGAGGCAATTGAAGTGGCAGTTTTGGGTCATTTGCAACTGGATAATCCGCAACCTACCAGGCAAGTAACTCAATCTTCTGGTATATCATCAGCATCTAGTGTTCATCGATTTGTGAAAATCTATATATTCCACTCTTACAAGATTAGATTTCTTCAAGAATTAAACGAAGTTGATTCTGATCGACGGCTTAGTTTTGCGAAGAGTTTAATGAACTATTAAGCAACAACCCAAATCTTCTGTACAATACGCGTTCTACATGTTTAAAGGTGAACTGAATAGTTATATTTGTCGTTATTCAAGCGAGAATAAACCTCGTTTATTCAGAGAAATACGACAAAAATTCGCCAAATTTTAAATGTTTGAATTGGATTTTAGGGAATCATATCGTTCCCCTTATCACGTACTGGCGAATCTAACACGAAAAATGTGATATATATATATATATATATATATATATATATATATATAATAAATTGCTGTTAAATGCCCCACGTTTGGAAGTCGTATTAATTTTGCTGTAATCTCTGTCCACGATTATTTCGTTATACAACCTTGCTATGTCACAGCCCCTAACGTTTCCGTCGCCTTTTAAAACTTTACTGTTATGTTCGTACTCGGCCTCTTTCCTCTGCGTCTCTAAATCTTATAATTCTTTGAATTTGTGTGCCTCGACTAGCTCAATCTATTAAACACAGAGTGCCCTACGTCGCAACAATAAAGATTGTTTAACCTCTTTTCTTTCTATTACCTACACCGAGAAAAGGATTTTGTTGCTTCAACTGAAAATTAGTTGATTCAATTAGAATTTTGCTTTGTATATAAGCAATGATCTACATGCATTAAATAGAACATAATAAAATGTTGCAAAACCTAAATTTGTACCACAATAATTATGGCATTTACTCAAATGGCCATTAATGTAACTTGAATGTTAGGTAACGTTCCTTCAATTGCTTGTGGGTTTGAATTGAATTATTTAATACTTTTATCAAATACACTGTTATGTTAAATCAACACGTTGAATATCCTACTTACATATATAAATCATTGAAGCAAATACACGAGTTTAGTACTTGAAAGGGTTTGCAGCATTAAAAAAACTATTCAAATTTTTCCACTAACCAAAAGACGTCATTGGTTTAACTAACCTATATGTTGAGCACAGTTAATAATTATTAAGCTAAATGGCTAATAGGGTTGAAATAATAACATTTTTGATTTAATCAAACTTTTATTGTGTTCAATTGAAACATTTCAAATCAATTACATAGTGATCTTGATCCGATCGACTCCTCGAAGTGATTTCGACAAAGTCTACTAGGGCGAAGTAATCTTGATCCGATCGACTCCCCGAAGTGATTTCGACAATGTCCACTAGGGCGAAGTGATCTTGATCCGATCGACTTCCCGAAGTGATTTCGACGGTCTACTGGGGTGAAGTGATTTTGATTCGATCGACTCCCCGAAGTGGTTTCGACAAAGTCTATTGGGGCGAAGTGATCTTAATCCGATCGACTCCCTGAAGTGATTTCGACAGTCTACTAGGGCGCAGTGATCTTGATCCGATCGACTCCTCGAAGTGATTTCGACAAAGTCTATTGGGGCGAAGTGATCTTCGTCCGATCGACTCCCCGAAGTGATTTCGACAAAGTTTAATGGGGCAAAGTGGCCTTGATCACATCGACTCCCAGTTATCGTTTCGACAAAGTCTACTATGGCGAAGTGGTCTTGATCCGATCATCTGCAGTAGTCGGTTTGGCAAAGTCTACTAGGGCGAAGTGGTCTTGATCCAATCAACTCCCAGTTGTCGGTTCGGCAAAGTCTACTAGGGCGAGGTGGTCTTGCTCCGATCAACTCCTAGTTGTTGGTTTGGCAAAGTGTACTAGGGGACGAAATGGTCTTGATCCGATCAACTCCTCAAAGTGTTTTCATCAATGTCAACTGGGGCGAATTTGTATTGATCTGATCAACTCTTCCAAGTCGTTTTTATGTCTCCAGTCACTCAACTCACTCAACCCACTCAACTCACTCAAATTACTCAACTCACTCAGCTTACTCAACCCACCCAACTCACTCAACTCACTCAACTCACTCAACTCACTCAACTCACTCAACTCACTCAACTCGCTCAACTCGCTCAACTCGCTCAACTCGCTCAACTCACTCAACTCACTCAACTCACTCAACTCACTCAATTCACTCAATTCACTCAACTCACTCAATTCACCCAACTCACTCAATCCACTCGACTTACTCGACTCACTCAACTCACTCAACTCACTCAACTCACTCGACTCACTCAACTCACTTAACCCACTCATCTCACTCAAACCATTAAACTCACTCGACTCACTCAACTCACTCAACCCACTCAACTAACTCAACTCGTTCAACTGGCCTATTCAAGAAATCTTCGGCGTAATGCGTAAATGGCGCCCAACGTTGTCCCGAAGGGGCTACAACCCGCTTCTAGTACCTTTATCTTAAGTAACAGGTTGATTGCCGTTACAAATCTCCAAGTAAATGATGTTGAGATATTTTTTGCTTTATTTATGAAATACAACTAAAGCCCAGTAGGCCTTTAAAATTATAATATGTGGCTCTAAAACTGTTAGAGGCTAGTTTGATATTAGTATCACTTTAAATATAGAAAAAATGTAGGTGTGAATTACGTATTGCATACTACAGGGGAGTTTTTTTTTGCAAAAGTTGATGCGTGTTTCTTTTTTATTTTTCTTTCTAGTATGCACTTTTTAACTATCTGTTTATGTTTTGTCTTTTTTTGCAAGCAGTGCTGTTATACAAGACTTTTTCCGTGCCAAATTATTTTGTTTAACTTTCATACTACTTCTTTATATCCTCTTAAGCTGCATATATACCGACATCGGTTTTTTCTTCCCTGCAGATCTTGATGCGTGTCATTTTGACGCATAGCAAATCCCTTTTAGTATATAGTTTTTATATATAATATCATCATAGCTTTATAAATAAAACGCTTTTTCTGAACATTTACGTGCCTTCCTGTTGCGAATTCTGTGATTGGTTTTCAGCAAAGGCGTGACCGTCTAGAGCTAATGAGAATTGACTCTTGGCCGCTGGTGGTGATACACTAGTTTTTCCGGGAGCGAAGTCACACTTTTGCAGACCTTAATTGCAGCGGAAGCCGTCTTTTTATTTTTTAGCTCTTCCTAGATCTCTTCTACAGAAGGCGTGCAACAAATTGCTGATAGACCTGAAGATTTTCTTGAAAAAGCTCCTGGTTTTAGAATTGTAAGTATATATTTCATTGTGTTGCATGTCGACATTATACGCCTTTAGTTACACTAATTAGTAGAATATGATGCTAATTAGTCATTTGATTTTTGTTTGATTGCGCAATGTGACGTAATTTACAACCGTTAAATTGCACGTGTTTGCAACAGTTAACATTCACCATATAACAACCTTGACACCATTAATTTGCAAATTCTACCTCCATCTACATTATTTTTAATTGCCGACCTAGTATAAGTTGTGTTTCATCGTTTTTTGACCATTCGCCTAATATTTGACAATGTTTAGTTACCTCCTATGCCCAGTTCCATCTGGTTCTACAAATTAGAGGTAGTATAATTAGTTCTTGTTCGATGCTTACTTACATCACCTTAATGGAACAAGAACATTACAATTCTTCCTTTCTGCTCTTATTGCTTCCGATTGGTTTTTCCTTTGCAACCCCTTCTTCCTTTCATCTCAAACACATACGCGCGCGCACGCACCCATTCACCTTCCCGTTCCGCATGTATACCATATACAACCGTCGTTCAAAAGCAATAATTATTCTTCCATCTAAGTAAATTAGTAAAGTAGTAGTGTCACTGAATTAGTGTTATAAATACCTCAGATCTAATTAGCATCTAAAAGTAATAAAATACGTAAATCTGATTACATTTTTGATTCTATGTGTAAAAAAAGTAATAAGAAAAGATTTTCCGTTAGTTTTAAATAACTAGGTGTGGGCGCTCTTGCTTCAGTCGAAGAAAAAACATTATCGATATAATTTACAAGTGTACGTCCACCTGAACACAAAAATAATTTATAATTAATTACACTTAAGTTTGGATGCACTTTCCGCCTTCGAGCATTAACATAATATTCATATTAAATGAAACGGAGTTTATCTTTGACATAATCAAAAAACCATAAATTTTAACTATGGTGATACATATGAGACGCTTTCAAGGCCGTTTCAAGCCCAATGGTTGACCAAGGAAAGGTAAAATAGTATAGTTTCCACTTGAGCAATACCTAATAAAAATCGAAATTAATGCATCCTTTTTCCTATAACCATATATCGTTCGGTATAAAGTGTTTGGAAATTCGGTAAAATATCAATGCACAATCAAAAATTTAACGAATGTGCAACAGATTGATACCAGGGCGGAGTGGTGGTATCTTGCAGGACACACTACTGCAACATATAAGTCAATATATACAAAGGCAAAGAAACATATTTACAATACTGGCAATTAATATACGATACTATAACTAATTATTTACAAGATTAACACGTGTGCGTGTTAATAAGCACAAACAGGAACAAATACATGTATATAAAAGTACATTAAGTCGATTAATGAAAAAACATTACAAGAATCTTTACTAGATTAACACGAGTGCGTGTTAATAAGCACAAACAAGAACACCTTTTATATATCCCTATATACCCCAGTAAGGATAGCAGCTTCTATAGGGGTAACCTAGAACAAATTAGAGACAAGCTACTTTTTTTTAGAATGTGCAGGTTAAAGCGAACTCATTAACATACTAAAAGTCCCGTCCAAACTAACTGTTGCAAATATTAAAAAAATGGTCGCCATCTTGATTCTTTTTTGGTTTTTTTTTTAAATATTTTTTTTATTTATGAACTTTGCAAAAATTATCTACATGCCGAGTTTTTAGAGCTTAACGAGACGCATATTTTGGTAAAAAATCTTTTTTATACAGTAACAAATAAAACAGTTACAGCTTTTTAAACTAAATTACATATTTGTTCTGATCTTTTAATGTTCGACAAATAAGTTTAGTATACTTTTTTATATTCTTTAGGAACCTATGAACTCACAGATTCAAATGTTTGTCATTTGTCCTCATTTCGAAGTATATGTAGATAAAATTACATGTTTATAGAGTAAACGACCACCTACGAATTCGTAGTTGGTCGTTTACTCTATAAACATGTAATTTTATTAATTAAATTTAAATAATCCCCTTTTGGGTACTCCAATATTTGTATTTTAATCAGTTGTGACTAACAACAACCCTGATGTGTGGGGTTGTGTTTATAATTTTAATATTTATGCATTATCAATTAAAATCTTGATAAAGGCAACAACCCTTGCCGAAACGTCGATTTATAATTAAATATATGCAAAATATTATTTCGTTTTAATTTTTTTGGACTAAAATATCCCAATTGTACAGTAACATTTTGTCGAAAAAACAATATTATACTAAACTAGTCCATTGACTATAAGTGGAGTTTATATATATATATATATATATATATATATATATATATATATTGCTGTGAATCCACCAAAATCCGGGAACTACGGTTTTCGAATCGAGCCCCACAGATTGGGTGTCAAAGAATGCTATGAATCCTCTCATATCTGCAGGAACTGGCCCTTTCAAAAAAAAAACATTCGAGCCCCACAGATTGGGCGTCAAAGAATGCTGTGAAACCTTTTTAATTAGAATCGAGCCTCAGGAATTGGGCGTCAAGAATGCTGTGAAACCTCCTAAATTAACTGGTCCGTCGACTTTCTTCTGTTACTCGCCTCTTTACTCTTTTCCGCCTCGGCTGCTCACCTAGTTAAACCTTCATCCTCAATCATAAAAAAAAAAAACACATTCCTATCACAAACACCAACATTAACTCTATTTACATCAATATTCACAATACATTAAAATTTCAAAATTAAAATTCAGCATAAATTTCAGTATCATAAAATTTCAAAATCAAATTTGTCATCATTTTAAATGTGCATCCAGAATTAAAGTCCTTATAGGATGCCTACTAATTAATATAACAATATATGCAGACCTGAGTCTGAGTACAAAGGGAGCATCTACCACCCCTTTACGTTAATTAACCAGGTTCGTCTAATTGAGCTCAAAGACATACCCAAATTTTCATCATAATCCAGAACATAAATACTAAATACCCCTTTCTACTTAAACAAGAAAATTTTACCTTAAAATTAAAATTTTGTTGTTAGTACAATTTCACTACTGTCCATTTTAAGTAAATCAATTATAAAGTTATTCAACACACACCAAAATATCAAAATCCAACAACAAAGCATAAGTTACCTGAAGGTTAATGCACTCGTGGCCCCAATGTATATCGTCCTCTGTTAATCACACCAATCCAACTGGGTTATGTTTAGGTCCTCGTATTGCTGGTCGCCTTTAAAATTTTCTACATCACCATTCATCTAAAGTAGTTTCAGTGCTTTTCCGGAACTCATTTGTGTATATCTGAAGCTTGTTTTGTGGATCCAGACACGTTTACGAATCATTTAATTATTAATACCCCGAAAATAACAAAGAAATTCATACTTCTTTCACCAATATACGCCAAAACTGCCTACTTTTGTGTATTCATTTGTCGTTGCAAATTAGACTAATTGGTACAGTGATACTAGACTTTATTACCTTGTATCTTCTTTTCTAAGTGCACTAAAGTACATTCATTGTAGCACGTAAAGAACAAACTGTTTTAAATCACCAAAATATACGAGCAAACTTTAAATTATTCTATCAAACTCGGAAAACTAAAAGCACTGTTTAACGCATTGAATCAAGTCGCAGATCTAAGAGAGCTTGTTCATATTAACCTGGGTATATATAGAGGTTAGCCTGTCTGTCGGTCTTGTCCCCAAAACGGACAATTTTTCAGAATTTCGCATGCTAGGTTTCCATTCCGCAGCCCGGCATGCGATTTTTACGAAATTTGCACTCGCACCAGTTAAATCTCAGAAATTTCGACACGGCTCGCAACGTCTGGAAATAACTAATTAAATTTTATACAGAAATGTTATTTTACCTTTCAATTTTGCCTTTTATTTTCACCCAATCGCAACCCAGTGACGTTGCTCCACTCACGCCTTTTACTATATGTGTCTCGGTCTTGCGCATATTATCTGTCTCTATCTACCCTGTTCTTATTGGTGCAAATTGATATTCTTTATTATCGATTATTTCGGTCCATGTGGACTGTGAAATAACCCACCTTTAGCATTTCCCGTAACTATTAAGCTACGGTTTCTCCAAGATTCTCTGTAACCATTTGTTATCTGAAAAATTTACGCATAACGAGCTTTTTAAATAAACCCTGTTTTGTATTTCGTGCTAAAGCATCCGACCGTTTCCAATATCCGTAGAATCGACATGTTTATCTAAACAAATTAAACTGAAATTGCCTTTTAAAAATACGCAGGTGTGTTCAAACATAATACTTCTAAATAACACTTCTACGATTTGCATTTTATTGGGTTTTTACAAGTTTTTATAGATATTATATGTTACTAACGGTTCAATTAACTGCAATTAAAATAATACCCTTTAATTTTTAGTGAATCCTAATTAAATATTCAATTATTATCAGTACATTTTGTTTAATACCGGTTACTTAAAATAGAGTTAATTAATATAAATTTTGCACGTAATTTCTCTTTGTTTCTTTGTTAGGAATAATTAAATTACACGTAGAGCTTTTTAATACTGCTTCCCTTTTTTTTTATAGCAAGCGTCTTGTACATAATTTAACTCCCTTATTTTTAATGAAACGAATGAATTTTTATGCTTCACGGTTTTTTAATAACGCGTACCTTTTCCCAAAGCTTCTACACGGTGATTAAAATTATTTGATGTGATTATTTAATTTTCTACCCTGGTCTAAATATGAATATATATATATATATATATATATATACACGCACAGTAATTACAGCTAATTAGAACATATATATATATATATATATATATATATATATATATATACAGTGATTACAAGCTAAACAAGAACATACATATATACAGTGACTACAAGCTAAACTAGAACATATATATATATATATATATATATATATATATATATACAGGCGTGAGGTATATAAGAAGTTGCGTCGGCCCGCGGCGTCTCAGTACGCTTTCCTTACAGCGTTTTGGTGAACGAGGGTGGATTCTGCGCCGAGACGTCGCCCATGTAGCGTCGGCGTTAGCATCGATGTGGGCGTCGACGTGCTGCCTTGGGCTCAGACCAGAACCGAGGTTTTCTTCGACGGTGCCCCGGGCTAGGAGCAGCACCAGGGCGTCGGAGTCGGTGGTACCTCAGGCTAGGTGAAGCGCTGAAGGTTCGACTGTTTCTCTCTAGGCTAAGAGAAGCGCTAGATAACTGAGTCCAGTGACGGTCTGGTCGTAATGCGGCTGGTTTTATACTTTTCCTTGAGGCTGGTGGGGTAACGCGCAGCCAATCAGCGTGCGCGGTTGTGGTCATCGTAAAAGAGGCGAGCCGCGTTAAGCTATATATACGGGTGTTGTTGTCGCGCGCCTTTCCTATACGATGTGGATTGTCACGAGACAAGGTCTGTGACATGCAAATCCTCAGTCTGTTCAGTGTTCTGCGTGTGGTGATATAGTCAACATGTCTGTAGAGTTCTCGGTCATTTGTTCTTCAGCTCTGGTAGTAGTAACAGCTATTGGGTTAACACGGTAGACGGCGCCGCACGATTGTACAAACGTTTTGGCGAGTGCGTTTCTTTGATTACATTGTTTCTCATATTGTCGTTAGTTTTATATTAATTACTATTGAACAAATAGGCGCGTCTATTATTTATTGTAGTGTTATTTTGTATTCGTTTTTGTTATTAGAATGGAAGTAACCAAATGTGCTATATGTAGTGAAGAAGGTACTTTTAAAACTTTAGTGACGGTAGACAGAGGTTTGCAAACTCTTGTAAACTCTAGTAAACTTCGAAATGACAACAAATGACAAACATTTGAATCTGTGAGTTCTTTAACAGTTCATAAAGAATGTAGAAAAAAATATACTCATCCATCGAACATTAAAAGATCACACAAATATGTAACCAAGAAACTGACGCTTCACAATGCGGAAAATCAGTGCTGCGAAGCACTTTAAAGCAGTCGTTTGATTTTAAAACACACTGTTTCTTTTGTTCCGAGATTTTAAATGTTAAGCAAGACAGTTATTCTCGTGTAGTTTCTACAATTACTTTAAAAACTTCTATAACAGAGCAAGCTAGGAAGAGAAATGACGAACGGGGAAGAGCAGTTTATAAGCGAATTTGCACAGAAATTGATCTTGTTGCAGCTGAAGCACGGTACCAAGTGTCTTTTTACTGGAGATTTAAAAAACCGCCATCCAACCAAAAACCCGGAAGGCCAAATAATGATATCATACAGATGGCATTTTTAAACGTTTGTTTGGATATTGAAAACGATTTTGAAAACTGCCCATTCTCTATTAAAGAAATTTACGAAAAGTTAAATCATGTCCTACCTCCAGAAATAGAGCCTTGGTCTGAGAAATATTTGAAGACTAGATTAGCTGAAAAATACGGAAGTAATGTAGTTATTTCAGAATTACCCGGTAAGCACAGCGTTTTTTGTTTATCGCGACAATTGCGAAAAATTGCTTAATATTGAATGGTTCAAACAGAAGGAAGCTTCACCCCAAAAAGCGAGTAAGAATTTTTAAAACTGCGGCACAAATTCTAAAAAATCTACACATTCTAAAAAAATTAAGCTTGTCTCTATTTTGTTCTACCCTAAACTCCAGATTGACTTGCCAAATATAAAAGCTCTAACAAATGCTTAAATTAGTTAATGACAAGTACAGTTGAATATTTACAGGATTAACACGAGTGCGTGTTAATGAGCACAAACAAGAACAAATGTTCAAATATTCCTTATATCTACGTGGGCTGTTTTTTTCATGCTACGTTGGCCAATAAATAATATACAAATTGAAACAACATGATGGTTTTAATTGCAAAAAAATATATAATATGTTACTTATTTTCCTACGTAGTCACCGTGAAGGTTGAGGCATCTGTCAAAACGAGAGACTAGCTTTCCTATACCCTCTTCAAAGAAGTTTGCCAACCAGTGAGCTCAGGTAGGTCTTTACCGCATCTTAATGCTCTTGGTTGTTAGCAAAACATTGTCCATCTAACCATGCCTTCATTTCTCGGAAGAGATGATAGTCACTGGGTGCTAAATCAGGGCTATAAGGTGAGTGGTAGAAAACTTCCTGTTTGGACTGTTGGAGAAGTTATTTAGACACATTGGCACTATGCGGTTGTACGTTGTCGTGGAACAAGACCACACCAGATGAGAGCATGCCTCCTCGTTTGTTTTGTATCGCTATCCGGAGGCACCGTAGAGGCTCACAGTAAGCTTCATTTGTTATTATTGTTCTCTGTTCCATGAAATCAACCTTTTTGGTTCCGAAAAAATGTAACCATAGGAACATTGAACTAGATAGGTATTTGGTCCTTCGACCAGGTTGATCGGCCATTCGCTGTTTTGGATTCTAGTCATTATTATTTTGCGAACGCGGAATTGAGAGGCATTTGGAACCTTGATTGGCGCAGTGATTGCAAAAGTTCTATTCGCGTTGGTGTACTCCTCGGATACGGTCTTCCCTAGCTGGTCCGTGCTTCGGCATCGGCCTCTGGTTTATGTCCCTAGGACTTCGTCGTTTGTACCTTTAGATGGTTTCGCTAGAAGTTTGCCGGTAGTTGCGTTCGTCTGAACCGTCGCGATGGCGAGCTGTAGTTTGAGGTGCCGGGTGTGATTGTGCAGTCTTGGGGCATTGTCTCGACCTCTTCGGTGATGATCTTTTTCTGCGGAGAATATCGGTAGGGCGTTAGTTGGGACGGCGTATGCGTGGTCGTCCTGATGATGCGTCCAGTGTTGGCTGTGGTTATCGGATCTGCCACCTTTTCCACTATGGACGAACTGTAGCTTGAGGTGCGAGGCTCAATTATGCCGTTTTGGGGCATTTTTAAGACCTTTGCGGCGATGAGCTCTTTTCCCTGAAGAGAACGTCGGTTGGGCGGCAGTCGGAACGGCGTGTGTGATGTCATCCTGATGACGGGCCAAGTGCTGGCTGTTATTGTCGGCTTGGGAGCGCTCATTGCTATTCTCGCCAGGTTCTCGAGTGTGGGCATCAGTTGGCTCGGAAACCGGTGTTTTATCTGGTCCCAGCGGACATCAACCTTAGGTGCTGGTTTCATTGGCCAGTTCCAATGTAACGTACGGCTTTGGTCGGTTTCAAAGAGGAGGGAACCTCCTCTGTAGTCCATGATTGCATTGTGGCGGCCCGGCCAAGATTGCCCAAGAATTATGTCTTCTGTTAGGCAGGAACGTTTATCGACCTTTGATGTTCCCAATGTTGAAGTCAATGACGGCTTCGTCTGCAATGTTGACCTAAATTTTGTCAGTCATTTGAACGAGAGTGTCCTTTAGTCGGATTGTCGCCCTGACGGGAAACAAATTTTGTTTTTGCGGCAGCAGGAAGCTCATGTATCCAACAGAGCTGTATATGCTCTTTCAATTACGTTTACCTTGATGGGAGGTAAATGTAGATCTCCATAGATGATGTTTAGTTGCAGTGTTGGTAGTTTCCTAAAGACCAAACTAAATTCTGGCGTGTTCCAGGCGGTTGCTCATTTCTCTGGTTGCGTGCATCGGGACAGTCGCGGTGAAAATGCCTCTTGGCGCAAAAGTGGCACTTCGGCGGGTCTGTAGCCCTTGTTTATCTTCTCTCGGCTTTGGAGTGTAGAGTTGTCTCCTTAGCGGCCTTTCGCAAGTCTTGTTCGACTTCGAATGCTTTCACCATGAGCTCCATCACTTTGCTAGATCCGTATGTCCTCATGTGCACTCTTATTGTAGGTGATAGCATGCTGATAATTAACCGAAGATCAGCCGCCATGGATAGTTTTAACCGAACAGCCTGCTGTATTTTCTATACAATGTAGTACTTTCGTGTGGAGCATTGCGGACGTGGTCGCAAGTATAGCGACCCTTATTCAAATTATAATGTATTTTCTATTGTAGAAAGTTAGTAACTGTTTCCCCTGCCGATTATTTCTTGCCAGGTACTGCGATTGTATTTGTGCTAGCGTCGTTAGGTTATAGTATCGCTTCGGCAGTTGGGTCTTGAAAACGGCTTTATCTAGTTTTAAGGCGGCGAAGAATTGCCACCAGGTTGCTGCTTCCCCACGAGTTGCTTCTCGATTTATGGCAAGCTTAGCGTAGATATAGCGGAGAGAAAGTCCTTCGGATCCTCCATCGGTTTCCCTGAGAATGTAGGCAGCTCGGGTTCCTTGTAGTGGATGCGGTTCCACAAGTAGGTGGTTATGGTTATTGTTTTTATTGGGCGCCATCTGGTTCTGACTTCAGTCTAGAAACTGCAATATTTGAAGGTTGTTCGACAGACTCGATGGGAGATGACTGCCTCTTTCTCCTCGGCGTGGCATGTTCGTGTCAACAGATTTATTTCCTAGAAAATTCTGGCTTAAGCACATGCATTAGTTCCTCGAAAAAGGTGTAAAGAGCAAAAATCTACCAGTTGCCTCGATCATCTTCTAATATCATTTTAGCAGTTACTCTATCGTATCAGAACTGTACTTCCTGGTTATGTTTGACTGCTGACCGTAAGAATTTTTTAAATTTCACAGGCTCCTGTTGATCCTTTCTAGCTCACTGTCTTTATTTTGAAAGATATAGAGGCTAATACCTTTAACATCACCATTGTTGGGTGTAATTGAGGATGATTTACTTTTATTCTCCCTCCCCCAATCTGCATTTTTATCTGTATATATAAAAATGGATCTCGCCAGTTATTATAAGGACTAGCTCTGATTAGCTGCTAAAAAGAATGGCATTCTGCAGACGCTGCTGGGAATCTAGGGATCGTAAAGCTTCGATATTCAGATCTTGTATGAAAACTTTTTAAATCCAATTGTGTTCCTATATTATGGCGATATCTGTTTGAGCAGAATTACAACATACAGATGAACCTGAATCCTCAAGAACCGCACAGTTTCACCTGCTGCGTCAGTGGGCGCAGTGCACTTAGGATCCTTTTTTGAAAGGTTACCTACTGATTAAATTATTTCAAACCGGGTAATTAGTTTCAGGATCACGTTACCACTAGGGGATGATTTTCGCTAGAGTAGAAAGACTCGACAAGTTACGCTTCTTGGTGGCATTATATGTAGCTATGCTAATTTCCATGGAATGTAACCTACGACAAAAAGGAAAATTAAAAACATTATGATTTTTTCACACCCTTCTGTTCTTAGTGGCCACCTGGATGTGTTCCTAGATTTTTCTACGTATTCATCTTTATTGATATTACTATGGTTTTCTCTGCATATGCTTTAGTTACTATGAAGTTGTGAGGTATGTTATATTTTAAGCCAATTGTTATATCTTAAACATCAATTGCTATACTTGAAGGATGCAATTTGACGGGGATAAATTACGCAGCATGGTGCAACATTTAAGGTAAATTCAGACAAAAATAAAATCAGTAGTTAGCATCATATCTTGCTAAATAACGTAACTAAAAGCGTATACTACCTCCATGCAGTACAATGAATGTACTTACAGTTATTAAAGCAAAAGCTTCTTCTCGCGTGTCTATCGGTAAATTTCACTTCACGCTATTACGCCTCAATTGGCTTCGCACCAATTTTATTTAATAACTAATCATAGGGAGTTTCTAATCGCTAATTTAAAGTATATTACACATAGTTGTTTAAAATAGTTTTAGCATCTAGGAGTATTACACATTGTAATTTAGCTAGAAAGTAAGAGGTGCAATTATCTCGGATTTTTTAAAATTACTTTTTATTATTAAGTATTATGCGGTCTTGAGTTCCCAGCAATGTGTCGAATGAATTAATTATTATTATGTATTTTGCGGCGTAGCCGTTTTGCCACGCTTTGAAATAGAAATACGTTGTTGCGTAAACCAATGAGAACGCGTATAAAAAAAGGGTGGAAGTTTTGACAAGGAAAAATCCAGGCGCCATGAGGCATTCTAGACGTAATTACCTAAGTGCCTTAGTGTGTGGAGTTCACCCGTCCATTCCTACCTGATCAATTGCCGTTTTATCTTTGTCGTGTTTATTTGAATGTTGTAGGTGCATATGAGTGCTGTCAACTAAATTTGTATATAGAAAAGGATTTAAACGTACAACCCGGGTTATGTAGACGAATAACATCATTAGCGAAATCTGTAATTAAAGATTCATTAATTGGCTTTACCGTAACTTAATTATTTAGAATGACTAAAGAATTCTAGTTTACTTAATTTGCTTACTCATTTTGTAAATTATTTATATAATATTGATTGTAAATTCATGTGAAACCGATTAGACGGGCGCACGTTGAACTATACCTTTACCTGTCTAAGTAAAGAAAGGAAAAGGGATAAGGTAGGTCTTCTTCTGCACAGCTCACCACTTCAAGATGCCGATAAAAGTGTCTCTTCATTACCTGGAAAGCTATTGTATTCTCTACTCACGCTAAAGAGTCATTTCTCATTGGCTTATGACAGTCACTCGATCGCTGAAAACCATACACACATTTTAATTTAAATAAAGTTAAGGTGAAATTAAATATTAAAAGAGATTTGATATGCATAAAAATAGCATGTAACAAGTTTTTAATTTTTTCGATATTCGTCTGACAACTCTTGGTTTCTGTAAAATATGTTCAAGATTTGCATCTCATTTTTTAATAATTTTCTCCAGTTCGCGCTTTAACTGCTCTTGTGTAAAACCACCTGCATAACTTTTTTGTTGTTGCCAATGGTTAGATTTTTGTTGACAAGTTTGAAAGTTTGTAGTTGTTTTGTAAAAATGTGTCTTCTTCCAGGTTAAATCGAATATTTCTTCTAATTTTCATTTTCTGTCGATAAAATTTGAAAGAATGGCTGTGACGTTTCTGTAGGTTTATGTGATTGTTCCAGTTTCATTATTAATTGATGTGTTTTTATTTTTCGTTTTTTTATGCGCCAACATTATTTTTAATGTATGTTTTGGTTGGTATTTTAATGTTATCTGAAGGTGTTTCTTGCTGATTTATGTTTTGGTTTTGTACTTTTTCCTTATTCATCTTAGAAGTGAATTCATGTCAAAGGGAAATTTTGTGTAATGAAACAAAATATGTATCATAAGAATGCCCATTTTATTGATGTTGGCTTGCTTTAATGTGGTCTAGATCTGTATAAAAAAGATCAAATAAACGAATTTCAATCACAACTCTTAGTTTCAAAGGAATTTTTACCGACCCTAAATCACCCTGCGCTAAACATTACAAGCTCTTACAGTGAGATTTACGAGTCTCACATAAAATCACAAAAGCCACAACAGGCACATAAAATTTGCCATAGGTACATAATTTACATACTTGTTTTATAACGGCGGCTACCACGGTCTTGAAGATTAAAAATCTCCCGTTGTGCTATACATGTGAAGACCCGTAGTAATATAAATAAAATCAAATAATGACAAAGTTAGGAATTTTCTCGTTCGCACCTAATTAACGAATCGCATTATTTCGGCTACCATATTTTTGGTCCATGTATGGTGGAGTATTGCAAACAGTTGTTCTGCAAAGTACCGTTGAAAAATGAGAATTTCTTGATGGGGATATAACGTCTTTGTGAAGTCACAGCACGATCGAAACTCCTTCGCATCACGTTGCTATAAGGAAGTGATGCAACAATGAGAAACTAAAATTAATTAAGTAAATCTTAAAAAGGAAAATAGTATAATTAAAATGCAGTTGTGTGCTTGAAAAGATCAAATGCATAAATCCCTATTAAAGAACAGTCACGACGGCACGACTGAGGTTTTATAAAATTCATCATGAACTCTGCACAGAATGGGATTTGAAAAAAACGCCGCCGTGCTTACCTTGCCAGGAGACACAAGTAAATTTACTTCGCAGTGGTGGTAATGAACTTCTTAAATATGTTTGCACATAGATGTTAAATTTATGAGGCAATCTTATTCATGGCGTGTGGTATTTCTCAACGGTGTCCATAGAAAAAAAGCGCGTAGAATTTGCAGGCTACCGTTTCGAGCATGCATAAATTCCACACGTGTCATGTCGTGGCTGCAATATTCTTCTTTTATTTTCAGCAAATATTTCGTATTCGCCTAAAATATAAACAGGATGTTCATTATCATCAGTTTTACAGTGAATTTAATCCTTAGGTTCTCCAGACGTTGTATGTCTCTAATTTCTCGAATAGTTGGCCATTTGGGTTCACATTTCCTCAATGGCGGCTTACGGGTTAGAAAATAGGTGAAGAGCTATATATAAATTACAAAAAAAACTTACTTAATTGTTAATGCGGCGGTTTACTTCGATAACCACAGATGGTAGATAAAAGCGGATATGTAACGAAAAATAAAATAAGAATAGCGGAAACTTTCAAGTACTTACTAGAGTTATTAGATTTAGCGGTGTTCGAAGAACAAGTTGTAAAAAAGGTCGACTTTTGATAGGAGGTCGTATCTGTCTAACAAAAAACCATTGCGACGCACGGCACAATTTTAATTAAGTTTTAGCGGTACCTCAATAACACAGCGTAACTTGAAGGCTGAATCGCGACAAATCTAATGACATTTAATGTCCATAAGGCGAATGCGAGTTTACCTGCAAACTAACATTGTACTGTAAATTGGAATTATTGAAACACGTAACAAAATCAATTATCATAGGTTAGATAAGGTCATTGCAAAGCACATTGTGCATTTTTATCAATTATTCATATGCTAATGATGTTATTTAAAATGTCCAATTTTAATAAATTAATTTAACTATAAACGCAAACGGAACATACCGCCCATCATAATGCAAGGCATTTTTAAAAGAAAAATAATTAAAAGGAAGGAGGCGGAATGAAAAAGCGAAAAGAAAAGATTTAGAAAGAAAAAGGATTTACAAAAAACAACAAAAAGCAAAAAAAAATATTTTTACAATGCGACGAGAAAATGAACCATCTGAGCGCCCGCGTGGAAGTATTTTAAATGAACGTAAGTAAGACAAAGATCAGTAAATCGACTTTTGCTAGGTAACAAAGTGGGAAATTTACGGTCAGAGGACAAAGGCGCGTGAGTCAGGCGACCCCCGACCCGCAAGATTCCAACCCGAATAGAAGGGGACAACGTGCGAAAACTCTTTTAAAATGGATCCGAACTGAATGGCCTCAAGCTCGATAGCAAAATAAGATTGTTGAGTATACGCAATCAAAGGGATCAAAATATTATGCAACTCAGAAGAGGACAAAGGTCCGGAGTACCTTTCGAGTGGGTGACGTAGATTATGGCGAAAACGGACAATTGAAGCAAAATGCGTGTAATAAAGGGAAAGGAAGAGTGATTTTCTAGAATTGATTGAATCCAACAGGAGGTTACGACAGTGGATAAAACGATAGAGCGTTGTTCAGTGAGAACTTCAGGAGTATCTGAAGGCGGAATATATGGAGTGTAAGTTTCGAAGGACTGGAACAAGATTGGTGAAGCCGCCCACCATAAAGAACATTGACACAAGTCGGTAGGGAGTAAACCACGTAACCCGACATCGGCAGGATTCTCGGTGGTGGGGATGTGATGTCAAGAGGCGCGAGACGTGTTTTCCTGAATGTAAGCAACACGATTGGCGACGAAAGTTTTCCAACGTTGCGGCGGGGAACGAATCCACGAAAGTACTATCATGTAGTCAAACCAACAGTAAACTTTATTAAAGGTAAGGTTAGAATCAAAGATTTTGATGATAAAGATTAATAATTTGGATGTCAATGCTGCGACCAACAATTCGAGCCGGGGAAAAGAGATTGTTCGAAGAGGAGCACCTTAGACTTGGCGCACACTAAGCGAACCTCAACAGTGGAAGGGGAAACAAAGCGAAAATAAACAACAGCACAGTAGCCACGTTCGGAAGCGTCAGCAAAGTAGTGAACTTCGCATGTAGTAAACTGTGGCTGTATTAGCAAGCGGGGTAAAGCGAAATCCAAAAGAAGCGGTAACTCATGCAAGTATCTTTCCCAGAAACGGGGGAAGCGGGGGGGCATCCCATTCTAATTTTAACGACCATAAACGTTGAATTAAATGTTTTACCAGGAGAGTAAGAGGGGAGGGATAAAAATCCCATGGGGTCGAAAATGTGGGCTAAGTTAGAAAGTAGGTTGCGCTTGGTACAGGAGGTACTTAGTGTCTGAACTAGAAAACAAAAATTATCTGAGGTGGGGTTCAATTGAAGAGCTAGAACTTTTAGGGGTTGAGTGTCAGGATCCTCAAAGGAGCGGGGTTGCGCGAATTGTTGCGTAGCGGAAAGATTTTGTAATATTTCGGGATAGTTACTTGACCATTTATGAAGTTCCAAACCACCAAGTTTTAAGAGAGCAATTAGTTGATTACGTAGATCGAAGGTTGATTCAATAGAATCTACACCAGTAGCGATGTCATCAATGTAAGTATGGTGGTGAAGAGCGAAAGCAGTTAACGGATAAGAATTCCCTTCGTCTACGGCCAACTGCAGAAGCGTGCGTATGGCAAGAAAGGGAACACAATTGATTCCATACGTAACTGTATTTAATTGAAAATCCTGAATGGGCTCCTCGGGGGAGAAGCGTCAAACAATTCGTTGATAGTCACACTGAGCGGGATTTACAAGAATTTGTCCGTACATCTGATGAATATCGGCAGTGACAACATAAGGATGTAAACGAAATTGTAACAAAATTGGGGCAATATCTGGTTAGAACTTCGGCCCAACAAACAAGTGTTCGTTTAAGGATGATTGAGACAGAGTTTTAGTGGAAGGCTTTTATGTTCCACACATATGCTTTCAAGAATCTTTTTCTTGATTCTATGTTTATTGGCTTCGAACATAGCCGCTGCTCTTGCTTGTTAGATACAGCACGGCACCACTTCTGTTGTTTTCTAAATATATACCCTGTTTCACCGATATTCATAGGTATGCAACCTGACGGCTGCCAAAATCTCCCAACACTTAGACATTTGCCGAATATTGTAATTGTTATTATCATTAATTGTTCCGCCTTTATTAATGATTATTACGCGCTGAATCTGCATCCAATCCCCACGAATATATCTATTGACAATGGTGAGAAGTGAATTTGAAACTTTTTTAGTGATCTCCTCAATAGATTTAGTCCAATTCCGTAGCACTTTGTAGTTATTTACCTTTGTTGTTATAATTGTTATTATTATTATTATTATAGTTATTATTTATTAATCCTTTCGCACATTCAGCATTTGTTGAGAATATTGCAAAACCAACACGTGTATTTGTATACAATAATCATCAGGTATAAGTACAATTACTGTTTCATAATTTGGGTTTTTTTTTTGTCTACCGGTGGAACGCATACCTCCATTGTTTTCTGTTCTAAACCCATTATGCCATCACGAAAGTGCGATTCTTCAAGCTCTCCAAAATAGTCATCGACAGCTGCTTTTACTTCTTCGTTCGTGGAAAATTGTTTTCCCCCAAGGAAAACGTTTAGTCGTGGAAATAAGTGGAAGTCAGAAGGAGCCAAATCAGGCGAATAAGGTGGATGTTGCAACACAGGGGGCTCCGTGGCGTAGTGGTATGTGTGTGACTACTACGCCCAAGGTCCAGGGTTCGAATCCCGACACGGTCCGCTTGAAAAATGTTAGGCGAGCATTTTTCACAAAAATACACCCTCGTTCGGATGAGAGGTAAAATAGAGGTCCCGTGTGTGAGTGTTGTCACGCACGTTAAAGATCCCTACTTTGCTTGGAACAGCAAGGGTTCGGCAAAATTCCAAATTTTCCAGGTAAAAAAAACTCGCTTCCTGGCCAATGTAGTACCTTCGGGTGGAGTATATTGGAAAATTACATGTAAGGATGTTGCAACAGATCGTACTTCAGATCATTTAACTTTTGCATTGCTACTGCACTTGTGTGTGGAAGTGCATTATCATGTTGGAAAATGATCTCCTTACGCAATGCAGGTTTTTTTTCACGAATATTTTTATCCAGTTGACCTAGAAGTTTAGCGTAATATTTACCGTTTATTGTTTGGCCCTTGGGAAGATAGTCAATTAGTAGGACACCTTTACCATCCAAAAAGACTGATGCCATAACTTTTTCAGCCGACTTCACGGACATTGCTTTCTTTGGTGGTGGAGAACCTCTTTGTTCTCCATTGTTTAGATTGTAGCTTGTTTTCAGGAGTATAATAGTGAACCCAAGTTTCATCTGTCGTAACAAATCGTCGGACGAAATCGGTTTTATTGGAGTCAAAGCGGTCTAAACTCTTTTGGTAAATTCTCTTCATCTGAAGGTTTTGATCAATTGTCAATATGCACGGCACCCATCTTGTCGAAAACTTTTTTATACCTAATTCCGCAGTTAAGATATGAAATGCTCTTTCATCTGAGATACCTCAATCCTTAGCAATTTCGGAGACCGTTAATCGACGATCCTGTGTAACCGTATCATTAACTTTTTGGACGATTTCAGGCGTGGTGGCAGTTTTTGGTCGACCGCTGCGCGGGTCATCTTCTAGGCTCTCACGATCACGTTTAAATTCCGTCACTCACTTGTGCACAGTTGTAGATGATGGAGCGGAGTCTCCTAATGTATCCTGCATATCTTTATGTATTTCTGTTGCTTTCCAACCCTTTTTTACAAAATATTTGATAACAGCGCGCGTTTCAGTTTTATCCATTTTGAAAAACACACAAAACTAACTTTACTTCATACAGCACCAAAGTACTACTACTTGACAGAATAATGTCAAATTTAATATCTGCGCACTAGATAGTTAGATCCATCAATTGCATATATTTTAATCGAACTGATGCTGCCATCTCCATTTCGCGAACTTTTCAAACCACACTCGTATTCCGCACTATACTCTCATGCCTTAGGTTGTGACCTATCTTCTTATCTCTTCTATTTTTACCGTTTTTCACAAATTTCTTTCTTCCCCTACCATTTCTAGCACCTCTTCGTTCTTAACTTTGTCTGCCCATGATATCTTCATCATACGTCTGTAGCACCACATTTCATAGGCTTCTATCTTTATCCTGTCCACTTCTCCTACTGTCCAAGTTTCACAGTCGTACAGTGCTGTGCTCCGCGCATATGCTTTCAGCAATCTTTTCTTTGTTTCTATGTTAGTCGTCTTTGAACATAGTAATTCCTTTTTCTTTGTTTTATATCTTTTACGTTTTTCCTATCTTGGCAGTATTTGACTTCCTAGATAGCAGATATCTCTAACCTTTTGTAAGTTCTCGTTCCCCATTTATATTCTGCTTTTTGATTTATTTCCCTCTCCTTTATATACTAGTACCTTAGTTTTATTTTTGTTTATTTTCATACCATATCTCTGTTAGTATTGTTTCCATTTCATTAGGACCTGCTTCTTACTCTTTCTTGTTATATGCTAATACCGTAATATTATCTGTAAACCAAAGCATATTAATCTTTTGCCTCTGTATAACAATTCCAAATGTCTTTCTGCATTTGACAGTATTCATTGCCTTTTCGGTGTTCAAGTTAAAAATTAGCAGCGAAAGGGTACATCCCTGTCTCACCCCTTTCCTAATATTTACTTCTCTACGTTCCTGCTACAATTCTGTTACAGCTGTTTGCTGCTTATATAAGCTATGTGCTATCCGTCTAGCCCTATAAGTCATTCCATTTTTTTTTTGTATTTCGAATATTTTTTCCATTTTGCACTGTCGAACACTTTTTCCAGATCTACAAACCCTATATATACACTTTCTTCTTTTTTTTAATTGTTTTCCCCATTATCACCCTTAAAACTAAGATGGCCTCCCGTGTTCCCCTATTTCACCTAAACCCAAATTGATCTTCTCCTAGTATTTCTTCAGCTTATTTTTCCATCCGTTTTTGTACAATTCTAGTTAATACTATTTTTTCACGTATGCTATCAAACTTGTTGATCGAAAATTTTTACATGTCACGGTCATTTTATGTTGAATAGCGATTTATTTTAGAGCATTAGAAGGTTTACTAAATACAACAACCCTGAAAGATGCTTTTTCTCTTTATTATAATTAAGGAATGCCAAACCGTCTGCCTCAGCAATCCCTCCGATATTATCTTTACACTGAAGACGGTTATTCCCTATAGGTCTCCTGTTTTTTTTCTTTTTCTCCTATATTTATCATCACTTTACCTTTATTTGAAATATTTTTAAAATACTCATTAAATTTTGTCATAATTATGTAAATTTTCAAAATAAAATGCCTCTTCCGAATATGACTTCATCACTGGATATCCTGTCACAAATTTATCTACCTTGACCTATGTTATATACAATTTCAAATAAAGATCCACTTAAATTTAAATTCTAATAGCAATAAATTATTGAAATATAATTACACATTCACTTATCTTAAAGAAAAATAAATCTAAGGTAACATTCAACTGCCCATGTATTATTAACCAAAAATATTAAAAAGAAATAATGAATACCTTTACTATCATACCAGTGTTCTAGTTTCCAATGTTTATTAAAAAGACTAACCTTTTTACTCCTTTCCCAACAATAATTTCATTAGTATACGCTAATTGCTTACTACTTAGGTCCATCAAAATAATTACTATCATTTTAATTAATTTCCTATTACTTAAATACAAATCATTGACATTTCCGTCCACAAGTGCAAAATTAATAAATCTAAACGTAAAAGTTCATTTTACTTACTGTTTAAGTTTAAGATGTCTAACAACGCTAGTTTTTCTTATTGTTGTCTCTGTTTTCCAACAAACAGCAGCGTCCTTAACTTAACATAACACAAAATTCCAAATTAATGGAGGATCCTAACCTCTGTACTGGTTGTATCGACATTAATTCCACAACACTTGAATTGAAACGTACTTAGTACCTGTACAAGCGTAAGTTAAAAAAAATAAGTAGCACGCAGAGTTTATTTTGCTGCGGGAACATCTATATATTTTTCTGAAGCTGTATTTTGTTCACATTCAACTTCCCGCTTCCCTTACTACGCGCTCGTATTACTACATTTTAACGTTTTCTAATTTCTTGCTCGCGAATAATTAATTAGTTCTTTTTCGTTGGGTGTCTAACTACTTTCATTTTCTCCCACTGTAAAAATTAATTGCGGTCGGCATCCGGTAATACAATGTAACCATTTTAATCTATGTTTAATAAAGGTTATTGTCACGTTAACTATATAAAAGTTATACTTTGTATGTAATTTGTATTATGTTGTAGGTATTATTTTCATGTCCTTGGTGGTCGGGACGGACGACATCTGTGTATTATACTTATCTTGTTTATTGGAAATACATGCGCAGTGTCTTGTCACATATGTTTTCAGTTGCAGATTTAAATTAAATCAGCGTCCCTGGACCACCACGTATAAAATATATTTAAAAAAATAATGTTACATCTTTTGAAGTTAAATTTTGTTAGCTGAATGACCTTTATAGAAATAAAATTGAAATATCATACTTAATCAAAGTTAATTATTCGTTAAATCTATCATACAAGGAGGGTTTATATTAAGTTTGTCCATTCAAATTTGCTAAATTTTCTTTCCCAACTAATTTATAACAAGCGTAACGCAACGCGTTACAACTTCTTGCCTAAGAGTTTGCCAGTTGTCTTCTGCATTTCCTTTGGCACTCTGGTTCAAAATAGGAAGGTTTGAAGAGCTGCATCAACCAGCAAATTAACAAGATGAACGGATGACAAAAGAACTAAGAAAAACCGTTTTCAATATGGTTCTGGAAATTTTCCTCTAGCTGTTTCTCTAAGTTTCACTTGATTGATCTAGTTCTTTTTGCCAAGTTTTTAAAACTTTCTTGGTGTTTCATTGTAAGCAAGTTGTGCTCATTTTCTGTGCCTGCCCCAGGACAAGCGTTTAGGTCTTTTATTGTAATTTTTATAAATTTGCTTCACCTTAAAATAAGTAATCTGGTATATATTTCTGTCTTGTGGTTGCCTCTGTGTAAATCGCTTTTTGTTGAGACTTCTTGAAATGCTTGTTTGAAATTAGCAGTTTGTACATTATACAAAACTCCACGAATCGTTCCTCGCTTTTATTTCTTGTTCCAAATCCATTTGCCATATAACTTGAGCCCCTTTTCTTCGATTTCTTTAATAACAAACGCTACTTTTCGTCATCATAGAGTTAGTTTTTGACGCGTAGACACATTCCATTATAGTTGAAGTGGACTTTAATTTAGTTATTAATGCATCGTGTATATCCCTATGTTGTTTATAAAAATTTAGTTGTTGCCTTTCTTTTTGATTCATTACATTTCCTATTCATCCACGTCCTTTACAACCAAAAGTTTTTCTTCCATTGAACCTCACTACCACATTATCTATCTCTACCCTATTTGTTGTTAATTTTTTGTTATTATAATTTTACGGTTATGATTAAGCAGCGTAATATTTAAACTTGATTCAGATAAATATAAAACGATAACTAGGCTAACAGTGAGTTATTTACAGTCGTAATCACTTTTTTTTAAAGATTACTTCTGTTTACGATAACCTCATTACTGTTCTTTTGAGATAATTGCTGATTTACAATCTTTAGTAGGACTCCAATCAGCTTTTGGATTTCGCTGTAACACCTGTGGGAGAGGCTTTGGAGAGTTAAAAGCAAGGGGAAGGAAAATGTACTACGATATAGATTGCAGCAGTTCACTGCTTCAAGTCACCAGCTACAATTGTCATTTCATGTCGTAAAAGGCACACTATTCCCCACTTGCGGTAAAAAGTCAATTTTCGTGGGCTTATACAGTCACGCGGTCGCCGAAAGTCTGTCACAACCTTCTTAACAGAAAGTTACGCAGAAGTTCAGGAAGGTGCTTGGTTTAAACATTAAATTATGAGGAAATTATATATAAAAGTTATGAACTAAAAGAGTCCTCAAAATGACTCTTATTTTAAATCTTTCAATCTACCAATTTATTTAGACTACTAACACTATATGCTCTGGCTTATCAAGAATAATAGCGAAAATAGAGAACCAACAGTACTAGATTTGCTACAAGATTATTAAGTATCTACCGCCAATTAAAGTATACTTTTGCGTAAACCATTTTGATATTAGATCAAGTAATAATCTGTTGTGCAAAGAACTTAAAATATTGTACCTTCTTCCGGTTGGGTTTGTTCTAAAGTTACGTTTTCTTACAACAGCATTTTAAAATAGAGCCGTTTCCTGCACTTCTTCAATATTATAACGTTTCTAAATTAGTATTAATGTTTCATACTTTCAAGATGGATAAAGATAAGGATGGTGTCAAATCTGAAAGTAACAACAAATTGATCTCATGGGGCGCCTATCTATAATCCTAGGAAACTAATTGGGTGGTCCATTTTAGGACAGCTTCCGTTTACTAATAATAAAATGTTAAATGGTACAAGAACATCGTTTACACAAGACTAATTATAATTTTTTAGTACGCGTTGCTGTTTATAAATAATAATACCAGAAACCACTCGTTTGCAATCAATCTTTAACAGACATTTACTTCGCGGCGCATAAAATTAGAATTCCAGTGTAATTATACGTTAGAAAATTTAAGAAATTCAACGCTAATAATTTTATTACTTTTGAAATTACCAACGGATGTAAAGTGCACGTGTAGATATGATGTTAAAGGGTAGAATTTACACTAAGCTTTGAAGCATTTCCTACTTCAATTAAATCTTAGACTCCTAGTCTAACTTAAGGCAGTAATCAATACTTCCTCAAGTGTTCTGAAGCATTCTGCATGCGCTAATTATCACCGAAACGTTCATGTCCTTGCTTTACACACGCGTCACCTAATCGCAAATTAGAGTACGTAGTATTTTATGGTTGACAAAGCAGTTGAAAAGTCACGTCGCCAAGTCTGAGACTCAGCTTCCGGACTAGATGAGTTCGAGGTGGAATCCAGGAACGGCGAGGGTAAAACAGCATGTCAGGGATGCAAACATTGATAGTAAATAATAAACGAAACAATAAAAATTGTAGGCTGACTGTACGAGTAAACGAACACCGTGAAGGCAAAGTGTACAACTCTTCTTCAGTTCTGACTATATGTGGTACACGTTCAAGAGACCCACTACCAGCTGACCTCAGTGTCACAGCGCAATCTATTGTCTTAACTTCAGTCTCCAATTGATACTAACACCATCTAATTGCTATTGCTTGACAAATTTTCTTTGTTCTTAACTGCGCCGTTTGCTTCGCTACCATACTGCATCGGAGATTAGTGTTAAGTTTGTGTTTGCCAGTGTTTCTTCAATATTTTTTGAACCTCTTTTTCTTAACTTTGTCTGTCCGTGATATCTTTATTATAGTCTATAGCACCACACTTCAAGGCTTTTATCTTTTACCTGTTAGCTTCTCACGTTTCATAGCAGTACAGTGTTCCACACATACGTTTTCAGCAATCTTTTTCTTGTTTTTATGTTTGTTATCTTCGAACATAGCAGTTGCTTTTTCTTGTTAAATGCATTACAACCTTGTGTTAATTTTTTTATCTTTTGCACTTTTTCTCTTTAGCGCTACTTGGCTTCCTATGTAGCATAAATGTGTGTTTAAATTTAAAATTTTGACGTTTTTAATAGTTTTTATTTTGTTTTATAGATATTTAATAGGTCACCATTTTGTAAAACAATTGACAACTTTAATTATTTCTAATGGCAGTAGCCATCGGGCAGATAATAAATTCAAAATGTCAACGCTCCACTTTGATTTGTTGCTACTCACTGCATTTTTCAAAATGGGTCTATGATACTACAGGTGCTTTTTTATGCTGAGTCCAAATCGGTAAGAAAATGCGGGGTGTCCCATTTAAAAATACATAAGTTTGGTAAAGTACTCGTTCCTGGAATAGCCCGTATAATTGCAAATATTTTCTTGTTATAGAGATCATCCCTGTCTGCGACTTTTGTTAATAAGTTTTTTGGTAACTTCACTAATAACGCTGCTATCGAAGAATCTCGGAGGTCTTGGACATATATATATATATATATATATATATATATATATATATATTGCTATGACAACAGCCGCACGTTGGAGCACCAATAAAACATTGGTGTGACACCCGCTCTTTGGAGTGGGAGCTAAAAGTGTGCTGTGACAACGGTACAGCGATGGAAAATTTGAAATTATTATCTTGCCATTCTTTCCTTTACTTTGCTTTTCCTGGATAGCTCAACGGAAATCTTTACTATGGAATTTACCAAATGAAATAAAACGCAGGAATCTCAAGAAAACATCTATACATTCAAAATCATTTTTCTTTCATACAAAACCGTTTATAAAACAATTCCAGTTCCAGTTCATACAGAAAATTATTCCTAAATTATTACCAAATAATTTTACATAATCTTTCTTAACTAGTACACAATCCTTTTTAATTAATAGGTGGGTAATTTGCTGATCCTTTATTACCACGTTCGTGAATGTGATTGGCCAATAACTGTCACGACTAATTTATTAAAGGTCAAGATGCTGCGAACTCTGATCTCAGAAATTTGATTTAAATACCCCTTCACAAATAATGAGAACTTATTCTAAATTTAAATTACAAAATATTCAATTATTTTTATCAATTAACAAACAAAGAACCAAAGTTTTATACTTGCGAAAAATAACGCTTATCAAAATTTTATTTCCATTGTAATTAATAGTATTAAATACATCCTGATCCCATTATTAAATTTACGTTAAAATCCCAGTGTAGAAGATTATCCATATTAGCTTAAGTCTCTATTTGAATATTAATTTTCAAAGTGAATCTTCTATTATTTAATTAATTAACTCAACGTATTTTTTTGCATCAGGATTATTTATGTCGAAGATTGTTCAATTCTCGTAGTGTTTTACAAAATAATTATATTCGATATTTATGCAGTTTCATTCTAAAAATTAATTCTTTACTCAAAGTTGCATCGTAAATGTCAAAAACTGTATGCCTGCCGCATTTTTAATGAATAACATTACTCAAAGTAACATGTTCGACGGCTTTAAATAAATCGCGAATTTATGAAATTTTACATGGTCGATCTCGTAAGTCGAAATCAATCAATGAATGTAGATTACTTCCGCTTATATGCAAAATTATCTAACTACGTTATTGTTCCCCAGATCCTTCCGGATCCGCTTAGAACATATACACCCTAGTGATGTCATATTTCCGAGAATACTCGCATTTAACGATCCAATTAGTGTCAAACCACCGCGGCCGATATGATTTATGAGCATAGCAAGGTGTTGTCGATACTTGTCTAATGCACGGAGTACATGTACTGTTTCCCTGTTTCTTATTGTGACACGGAAACCTATAAATAATTCATATCGATTTTATTACATTTTTATTTTCTTACGAGTTCTTCGAACTGGCGTTTTATTCATAATTGGTTTATATAATATTTCTTAGTATTTGATGACGAATTTGGCTTTATGAGATACGAAGGTTCTAAAATTTATGTTTCAAATGCGTTCCCTATGTTTTGCAGACGCAATAAATATATTATTTGATAAATAAAGCGAATATTTTATGCACAGAAGGTGTATTTTTATGAAAAATGAGTAGCTTTATATCTTAAAGATTGAAACTCTTTTTACTAAGAATGCTTTATTTACACACACGGAATAATAATTAAAGCTCCCGATTGTTTTCTTTTTGGTTTTGCAAACTGCAAATGAAACGTGTCGTAACGCATATTTTTCACACACAAAATTTATTACATAAATACTTCAAGCTTGCAATTGCTTTGCATGCTAATAAAAATACAGATTTCAGTATAATTGATTAATTAAAGCTTCAGCTTGCTAAATGCAATAAGATTTATATGTTTTTTCGCGGATATTTTCCATATAGGAGAGAGTAGAGTGACCCAAGATTTAGTGACTTAAGTTTTGGCCGTAATTGCGCGTAATTCCTTTTTAGGCGGCTCCGTGGCGTAGTGGTATGTGTGTGACTACTACGTCTAAGGTCCCGGGTTTGAATCCCGACACGGTCCGCGTTAAAAATGTTAGGCGAGCATTTTTCACAAAAATACATTCTCGTTCGGATGAGAGTTAAAATGGAGGTCCCGTGTGTGTGTTGTCACGCACCTTGCTTGGAACAGCAAGGGTTCGGCAAAATTCCAAATTTTCCAGGTAAAAAACTCGCTTCCTGGTCAATGTAGTACCTTCTGGTGGAGCATTGGAAAATCACATGTAAGGAATTCTTTTTCGAAGGAAATAGATTGTACATGTTTAATGATAATTTTAAGTGCATTTTGTACTTTTATATCTGTAACGAAGAAATCTGTGTTAAAAGGTTATGAATAAAGTTTTCATCGAGTTGGACTGCAAAGACTAATTTTCTTTTTTTCTGAATCGACAACTGATTCAACAGATTCCTGGACATGTTCTACCGACCAGTGTTCCGGCGGTAAGCCAAGCCAATGAGAGCCCTCCCACCAAAGCGTGCATGACAATAACTCGCCAAGCAATAAACCACGGGATCTCGTATCTGCTGCATAGTCCTTAGACCTGACATGACGCCAAGCGCCAGGAGAAATTGTCTCTTGGATTTGATTGACTCGATTGGCTATGAAAAATTTACAATTATACGGATGTGATCGAACTCACGAAAGGGCGATCAGCGAATCACTCCACGCAAAATGTCAGTTATTGTAAAATAATTGTTGTAGGTTTCGAAAACAGATCTTAAGAAATTCGATAATAACACGGCAGCGCACAATTCGAGTCTTAGTACAGAAGGCCGTTTTATAGGGTCAACCTTAGTTTTGGACGCCACCAATTGACAAAATATTTCACCACTGAGAGATAAAGCTGAGATATATCACGCAGGCATAACCTGTCTCGCTAGCATCACAAAAAGCGTGCAGCTGACAAGGAGTTGAAATGTCGTTGAATACCCTCCTGGACACGGTAATACCTTCCCGAAGACTAACGCAACTACATTTGGATGAAACACTAACACCGCTGACTCGGACTCTGACTTTGATATCAACCCTCCTGGATTCCCTCGTCTCCAAATTAAACTTTCGCAAAGTACTAGAGACCAGACCTTGTCACAAACCTTTTTCTAAACAAATCCTGACTCATAAGAGAATCTACTCACCTATTATTCCAGAAATGTCTAACCTTAGTAACATTTTGAAATCCATTTAAGAACACGTCAGTGAAGCTAGCGGCTAGAAGTAGCAGCCAATTGTCCGCTTTGTTAAATAGCCACGCCTATTCTACCAATCCGCGATAAAAGCCACGCCTATTTTAGTCCAACATCGTTTAACTCGCCATCATTCTTTCTTATAATACAACTTTCTGTAAGTAAGAACTTTCTTGTACAATAACCATCTTTTCCTAGGAAACTAAAACAGCGAATTGTAAATATCTATGACAAGCTGTGCCGTTTTATCAAATATCCAGAAGGACAAATTGTGTTATTGAATACCCAATGTTCTGCAGGTTATAAACTTATTAATTTTTCTGTGATACATAAATCAACTGGCCGCCGCTGGTATTACTTTAACTTTTTTTCTAGGTTAATGCCAAAAATACACTTTTACTAAGAAATCAACATTTACGTATACGAGATCTCAGTACATACACGTTAGATTTTTAAATTCTATACAAGAAAGTTATTAATTTTTTTCAAAAATGTATCAAGCGGCCGCCTGCACTACTTTAATTTTTTCTCAGTTAATACAAAAGCTGCGAACTTGTAAAAAAATTTACATGGTTTTGAGGTCCTCAGTTTTTAGGCGGCAAATTTTTAAGTTCCATGCCCAAATGAAAAAGTTTTCCTGAACTGCCGCCAGCACTATTTTAACTTTCTTTGAGTTAATACAAAAACAGTGGATTTGTAAAGAAATCTATATTTAGGTATTAATCCCTCAGTACATACTCAGCAGGTATTTAAATTCCATGCTCAAATAAAGTCATTCATCTTTTCAAGTGACCGCCTGCACTACTTTAATTTTTCTTTGGGGTTAATACAAGGCAACAAATTTGTAAAGCCCTCGATACATACGCAGTAGATTTCTGAATTTTATATTCAAATAAGAAAGTTATTAATCTTTCTTGAACTGTATCAGTAGCCGACAGCATTGATTTAATTTAGGTATTAAGGTCCTCAGTACATACGCGGCAGAAATAATGTCATTTATGTTTAAAATTAATAATGTAAATTAATTATTCTCGCATACCTTCTAAATTACTCCACATTAGTAAGCTAGGTAACAAATAATTAATTATTCTTTCATCTCAGGGCGCATGGGTGCAGATTGTCTTTTCTAGACCATATGTCCGGTGATGAGTTTGTTGTTTACTTAAAACATAAACAGAAGCACAACTTAGAGGTACTATAAAGGAAATTAAGTTAGGGAAGCAACGAGTTCACATCATTACCGGTTTATAATGCACTGTCTACTTCGATAGTTGAAGACGAGAGAATCACATCAATAGTGAATGTCATGGCGCGCTTCCAACTACTTGGAAACGACCACTTCTTTTGCGTTCGCAGTCCTGATTGGTCGGGAAGGAGATATATGTATTACAAACCGTGAGAACCGTTTTACCATATAGTTGAACAATAATATAATAAGGCTATTCCCTCTAAAACATTGCCAAGGAATACCAAAATCACATTTATACGCCTACTTTCTTAATTTCTAGAACTATGTTCTACAATTATGTGCAACATGCTTGAATTAATTATACAAAAAATCCTTCCAATAATTATTTACTAAAATCTTTTGTGAAGTGTTTTTGGCGCGTAACAACAGGAGTCGAAATTTGATCATTAAGGTGCGCTAAGAGTTAGAAAATAAGTAATACAGTTTGATTGTGAATATCAAGCAATTCAAACTTCTGAGCTAAAATTTAAACTAATTTTTATATTTTTGATGTATGTGAGCAATAAGTTAATGAAAGAGATCAATAGTTGTCAAGTCACATAGATATTTTTAATGTTTTATGGAATGCATCAAGCTTTTCTAATAAATGCGAACAAGTACAATTAAAAGTATGTTCAGAATTTGAAAATTTGTCGACAGACAAGTAAGTTAATGCACGAGATAGAATTTTTGACATCACATGCATTACTGTACTACAGTATGTTATTGAAAATAATCTAAATTATTCATTTTCTAATACATACATCGATTTAGTGTGATCAACTATACCTGGGCATTCCGCTCTTCCTAATTATACATTTTTAGGTATTTATTACATTTTCAAAATGCATGCACAATATGAGTAAAAAAAAGAATATTCATTTCGAGTTGGGCCGCCTGTGTCCTTATTCTTGTAAGTCCTCCTGGTCTGTTAAATTTTGTAATATGTACTAAGTGATTATGGTAAAATGGATGTGTGGGAAATTAATGTATATGTTATGGAGCGGTGCAGCTGGTTAAGGGATTGATGGTTTGGCGAGGAGGATTTCATTTAGGAATTTGTTAACTTTTAGTGAATAATTTTAAATAGGAAATTTATGCTTGAGAGTGGGGAAAAATGTTCTAGGTATATGGTAATCTTAAGGTCAATGGACATGAATATGTAAGGTGGGTTGAGGTTTCTAGGTGTAGTTGTTCTGAGCAAGGACAAAGTGGGGAGGGAGTTAGGTTAAAGCGGTACAGGTTGTTTCGGTATCTACCGTTTGCAGTTAGGAATTAGATTGTTGGTCTGCTGGAGAAAGGTACTCGAGAGGGGACATTTGTAATATCAGGGAAGATATCATATGTATATCAATCAGAGATTAATGAGGACCAGTGTTGTTGCTAGGAGTGTGTAATGGCATTTTGGATTCTGGATTTAATCGCGGTTTGGATTTCGTTAGGATTTAAGGTTCTGTCATGAAGGGTTATTAGACGTTGTTATTTTAGGTTACAGATTTGAATTGTAGAGTTTAGGAGCATTTTGATTGGTGGTATTTGAGCCCAAAAATGTGTAGTACGGCTGTGGAGGTGTTTCAGTATGCTCATGAGGAGTATAAAATGAAAGGTCTAATGATGTATTTAAGGAGTATGTTAAGGGGAGCCAAGAGTCAACCGCGTAGCGTACGATTGAAATTATAATTTGATAAAAGATCAGTCTCCGTGTGGATTTGGTTAGGTATTTGAATTTGGGTAAGGTGCGACGAATATTATGAAGGATAAGGTTTGTTTTTGTTCGAAGTTTAGAGAGGTAGGTGTTAGTCATTAGTCTTGTGTCTATGTGTAGTCCGACGTATGAAGCTGTTAATGAGAAAGTAATAGGGATATTTAGGATGCGTACTATAGGACTTCTTCGAGACGAGAAACTTTTCGAATTAGCATTTTGGTTTTGGATGGTGAAATCGGTTGCTTACTGAGGAAGGACCAGGACTAGATTTTGTTAATTAGAAAGGCAACTATGGATTCTAAGGATGCTCTGAAGTTACCGTAATTTAGGAGGATAAGGTCGTCTGCATAGGCGAATGTGATGTATTAGGGATGTTCAGGTCAAGGAGTGGATTTATGGCCAGTTTCCAAAGAATGGGAACCCTAGGAGTATTCTTGAGTAATTGGTTTAGTAATGGAATGTAATTTTGATGAAAGTGTTGCTGTGCGCAGGGAGAGATAAGATTGTATTATGAAGAATAAATTGGAGTGGAAGCAGGACTATTTGAGTTGATTTAGAAGGTTTGGCTACCAAAGAAGGTCAATGGCTGAGAGGAAATCGGTGAAGAGAGCCATAACGTATTTTCTAGAAGAGGATTGAACTGTTGTGATTAAGGATCGGGCTGATGTTTCTGCGCTGTGGCCAGACCGAAAGTTGTGTTGATCCGGGGATAGAATTGAGTTGAGTTTAATGTGTGAATTAAATTTAAAGGAGGATAATCTGTTCAAGGGTCGGAAGAAAGGCTATGGGTCTGTACGAGCCTGGGTCGTCAGGCGGTTTATATGTTTTTAGGATTATTGAAATGGTGGCAGTTTTAAATGGATTTAGGAAGGTTCCTGAGGTTACACATTTCTGGAATAATGGTGAATAGATTCTTTTATAAAGGACTAGGACTTTTTTAGAATTAGGTTTGTGATCAGTGGTTCAGGAGCTTTGCGAAGGTTTAATTTAATGACGAGAGAATCCGGGAGGGTGATGTCGACGTCAAATTCTGAGTCGGCGATGTTAGTGTTTCATCCAAAAGTAGTTGTTTTGTTAAATTCGGTACGTCCAATTTTCGGGACGGGATTACCGTGTCCAGGAGGGTAATCAATGTGTTTGTAATCAATGTATTTATGATGGAAGGGGAAGTTAGGATGTGAGATTGCGGTGGTTTTTATCAGTTTTCGGTATGCTGTGCAGGGGTCAGAGTGATGTTTTTGGGTAAGTTTGTGATAATGCTGTTATTTGTTGGTGTATGTTCGAGACAAATTGTTATTACGTTTGGATTGGCGTTCTAATACTAAAATTGCGTTAGATTAGTCAGTTTATGTAGCTGCGGTTGTTATAATATAAGTAAATGTACAGTCGTTACTCACTTACCCGCCTCGAAGGCGTAATAAGTTTCACAAAAATTACAAACCAAATATTTAATTCACTTTGTAAAAGGAACATGTCAATTAATTACAACTTGGCTTACTCTATGGCCATCTTTTGAATTACTGCATCTTGGCAAGCTGGACAACTAATGATTATTGTGTATCCACGCATTACGGAGCGTGGGTGCTCAGATCAGATTCTTGTGGCGGAGACTTCCCTACAACATTGAACAGAACAAAAGAAACGTAAAGATACGATAAATAGATTTAGGTAGGAATGGTAGGTATACACTTCAACTACATTCTTTTATAAAGCACTCACACCAGGACTTGAAAGTAAGGTAGGCACGTTCAGAATGAATAGTGTGGCGCGCTTTCATCACTCGTTTACCATTACCGTTCCTATGAAGCGCCTTCTGATTGGCCGGAAAAACAACATGTCTGTGTCACGACCGTGTTAAACGTTTATATCACAGAATTACATAATAATAAAAACTATTCCGTTTAAACGTTGCCGGGTTACAACTAGACCACATTTATATAATGCGTACTACTAAAATTAGATTACACAAATATATGTATTACTACTAAATTAGTTGCACAAAAATTACCGAAATAGAATTATTTACTAGAATTTTTGTGAAGCGTTTTTTAAACGCGAGTTACGTCTCGGGCCTTGGGAGCTGCCTTTTAAAAGTCTTCTTCCAAAACTTCTTGTAACAAATTTATTTATTAAACAGTAATTACATGTGGAATTTTGACAAAGGATATTGAATTATTCTAAGTCGAAATTAATAATAACTGAATTTAAATGAGGGCGAGTAACCTAAGCAAACAACAATGTAAAAGCTGAAATACTCAAGACTGACTGATTTGATTTGGGGCTCCCGGGGTATTTATGTTGTTCCTGCTCCTCACATTTCTGTGGGAATCGCAGAGCTCATGTCTGCTTATTTCTTATTCTATTTATTATACAATGTAACAATCTTAATTTTTAATAATTGCGGTTTCTTAACCGTCTATGACCTGCATCTGCAGTATCACTTACGTCTCGAATACAATGTATTCACATCCGTTCTCACAACTGGCTTGTGAACTTTCAATAACCTTTTCTTATTTATCCTTGAATTTACAATGTTGCATCTAACTTAAGTTTCTTTATAATTTCCTAATAATTTCTATTTGATTGTACATATATGGATTGGGGGATACGTAATTCGCGTAGCACGGTGGAGTTATTATTTTCAAAATTAAAATTATTAAAAAACGTTTTACGCTCTAGTGTGGATCAAGAAAGGCTTGAGAATTTAGTTATTATTTCTGTAGAGTCAGGACTAAGAAAAAGATATGTATTTCGCAGAATCTCAACATAATTTTCTTAAAATAAAATACTTAAAGTAAAATTTTTTAATTTAAATATAACTTATAAATAAGTACAAATTTAGTTTGTTAGCATCTTTAATCTGTAGGCTTACAGTTGATTTAGAAGAAGATATGTTAAGTTTATATTTTATTTATTATGTTCATGTTTTATACTTACAATTGTTTTCATCATCATCATTTTGTTTTCGACCTTACTTAAGGTCGGTTTGACGCAGCTCTAACTTCTTTTCTATTCTGTGCTAATCTAAAAGCTCTACATACCCTTCACAACCTAAATTTCTAATAATTTGACTAATATAGTTTGGTCTAGGTCTTCCTATATCCTTCTATCTTTTCCTATCCAGCTTGCTCTACATAGATATTAGCAACCTGATGGTTGTTAAAGAACTCTAACATGTTTACATGATTACCATTTATAGGAAATGAAATATAACCTGGTTATCCGCTTCAAAAGGAAAAGTGTTAAATTATATGTTATGGTAAGGCTTAAGCAACGAATCGCTGTCAACATGCCAGACCGCTACCTAATTGTGAGTTATGTTATGGTGACGTTTATTAAATTATATGTTATGGTAAGGCTTAAGCAACGAAACGCTACCAACATGCCAGACCGCTACCTAATTGTGAGTTATGTCATGGTGACGTTTATTAAATTATATGTTATGGTAAGGCTTAAGCAACGAAACGCTACCAACATGCCAGACCGCTACCTAATTGTGAGTTATGTCATGGTGACGTTTATTAAATTATCTCTTATGGTAAGGCTTAAGCAACGAAACGCTACCAACATGCCAGACCGCTACCTAATTGTGAGTTATGTCATGATGACGTTTATTAAATTATCTGTTATGGTAAGGCTTAAGCAACGAAACGCTACCAACATGCCAGACCGATACCTAATTGTGAGTTATGTCATGATGACGTTTATTAAATTATCTGTTATGGTAAGGCTTAAGCAACGAAACGCTACCAACATGCCAGACCGCTACCTAATTGTGAGTTATGTCATGATGACGTTTATTAAATTATCTCTTATGGTAAGGCTTAAGCAACGAAACGC
This sequence comes from Platerodrilus igneus, assembly GCA_036346225.1. Classification (NCBI taxonomy): domain Eukaryota; kingdom Metazoa; phylum Arthropoda; class Insecta; order Coleoptera; family Lycidae; genus Platerodrilus; species Platerodrilus igneus. The sequence goes on along the minus strand of JARFIW010000266.1, from coordinate 9,124,026 downwards.
TACCAACATGCCAGACCGCTACCTAATTGTGAGTTATGTCATGATGACGTTTATTAAATTATCTGTTATGGTAAGGCTTAAGCAACGAAACGCTACCAACATGCCAGACCGCTACCTAATTGTGAGTTATGTCAAGGTGACGTTTATTAAATTATATGTTATGGTAAGGCTTAAGCAACAAATCGCTACCAACATGCCAGACCGCTACCTAATTGTGAGCTATATCATGGTGACGTTTATTAAATTATATGTTATGGTAAGGCTTAAGCAACGAAACGCTACCAACATGCCAGACCTCTAACTAATTGTGAGTTATGTCCTGGTGACATTTAGTTAACTGATTTTTATTTTTTTTGTTTTGTTTTCGAACTTACTTAAAGTCGGTTTGACGCAGCTCTAAATTCTTTTCTATTCTGAGCTAATCTAAAAGGTCCACATACCCTTCACAACCTAAATCTCTAATTATTTGACTAATATAGCTTTGTCTAGGCCTTCCTACTCTATTTTTATTTGGTAGTCTATAATCTAAGACTTTACTAAATAGTCCCTCATGTCTTAACTGGTGCCCTATCATTCTATCTCTCCTGACCTTCAATTGTTTCCACATACAGGGTTCCTCACCTATCCTTCTATAAACTTCCTCGTTTGTTACTCTATCTGTCCAGCTAATCTTTAACATTCTCCTATAGCACCAAGTTTCAAACGCTTCTATCCTTTTCTTATCTACTTCTTTAATTGTCCAAGTCTCACTACCGTATAGTAGAACGCTCCATACGTACGACTTTAAAAACTTTTCTATTATCTAAACTAATACTATTAGCTATTAGTAAGTTTTTCTTTTTAAAACATTTTTCTAGCTTGAGCTATTCTAGCTACTATATCCCTTCTGCTACGTCCATCCTTTGTAATTATACTACCTAAATAGCAAAATTCATCTACCTCCTCTAACTCGGTATTACCTATTTTTAATTTTGGTTTATAACTAGGCTGTAACTCACTTGTCATTATCTTTGTCTTTACCGAGTTAATTCTCATACTATAGTTACTCCGTAGTATCTCATCTAAAATATTTAAAACTCTCCTAACTCTTTTCTAGACTCTGCTATAATGGCTATATCATCTGCAAAACGTAACATGTCTATTTTCTGTCCCTGTACACTAATACCTATCTCTTTTCTCTCTCTAGCTAAGTTTAAAGCTTCCTCAATATAAACATTAAAAATCAAGGAGACAGTATACAACCCTGTCTAACACCATTTCTAATCTTAGCTTCCTTTTCTATTTCATCAAATCTAATTACTACACTTTGGTTTTATATAGACTGTAAATAATTTTTCTATCCCTATGAGAGATTCCTATTTTTGCAAAACCCTGAACATAACAATCCAATTAACCCTATCAAATGCTTTTTCTAAATCTACAAATGCGAAATGAGTCTTTTATTTTTTGTAACCTTTTTCGATAATTACCCTAATCATTAGTATCGGTTCTCTAGTCCCTCTGTCTTTACGAAAACCATATTGGTCTTCGCCTAAATAATTCTCAGTCAAAGCTTCTACTCTATTTTTAATTATTATTGTTAGTATTTTGGAAGCATGAGAAGTTAAACTAACCGTTCTAAAATTCTCACACCTATCAGCTCCTGACTTTTTTGGGATTGCGATAATAATATTTTTTTCGAAATCTATTGGAACCTCACCTGTATCATATATTAATTTCACTAGTTCATATAATCTATCTAAAGTTTTCTGACTTGCATATTTTATTAATTCTGCGGGAATATCGTCTATCCCTGGCGCTTTATTTAGTTTAGGATTCCGAACAGCTCTATCAAATTCCTCTCTTAATATTGAGAACCCTATTTCTACATCCTCTTCTTGGTCGTTCTCTAACTCATCCATATCGTCTCCCTTATATAAATCTTCTAAATATCTTTTCCATCTATCTGCTACCTCAACTTTATTTATTAGAAGCTCATTATTCTCGTCTCTAATACCATTATATTTTTCCTATCTTCCCAAAAACTTTTTAACTGCCCTGTATGCCCTGTCTGTCTTACCTACTATCAAATCATCTTGTATTCCTTACAGTTCTCTTCCATCCATTTATTTCTAGCTTTTTACACTCATGTACTATCTTATTTCTAACTGTATTGTATTTTGCTTACTTTCACTATCCACTTCTCTGAAAGGTTTAAGCTTTCTTCTATTCTCTATTAAATCTAATATCTCCTTTGTTACCCACGGTTTTCTCGCTTCTATTTTTCTTCCCTATAGTCTGTGTTGCTGTATCATGTACAGTCAGTTTTATTTCTTTCCATCTATTTTCTACGTTCCTTCCTACAGCTATCTCTTTGCTCTTATTATCTAATACTTGTTTATATTCCTCTTTTACCCTACTATCATTAAGCTTACCTAGATCCCATCCTTCTCTTTTACCCTTTCTCAATTTTTTGAATTTTAGTTTACACTTCATTTTAACTAAGTTATGATCGCTATCTATGTCAGCCCCTGGATAACTACGACAGTTTTTAACTTGGTTCCTAAATCTTTGTTTAACTAAAATATAATCTATTTGGTATCTAGCCCTATCACCTGGGGCTTTCCAGGTATATCTTCTCCTAACATGTTGTTCGAATAGGGTGTTTACAGTTACTAATCTATGTTCCTGGCAAAACTCAACTAATCTTTCTCCTCTATCATTTCGTCTGCCATACCCAAATTTTCCTACCATTTTCCCTCACTACCTTCTCCCACTGACGCATTAAAATCGCCCATAACTATTAAATTCTCATCTCCTTTTACTTTTCTCACTATACTATTTATATCCTCGTATACCTTTTCTACTTCCTCATCCTCGTACTGAGTTGTTGGCATGTAAACCTGTACTAAAACAGTGTCTGTGGGTTTTGTACTCAATCTAACCATAATTATTCTATCACTAAATTGTAAGTACTCTTTAACTTTATGCCCTAATCTTTACCTAACACTATTCCTACCCCTGCCTGTCCATTAGTTGAAGAAGTTGTAATTATTCTATAATTATCTTTCCAAAGTCATTGCTATCTGGCCATCTCACCTCACTAATACCTAAAATGTCCAGCTTTTCCTTTCTCATTTCGACTAATAAATTCGTTAACTTATCTACTCTAAGTAATGACCTTACATTCCAAGTCCCTATCACTAAATCGAACTGTTGTTTTATATTCTTACGATGACGAGCCCCAAGTACCCCTCCCGGAGATCCGAATGAGGGAGTATTTTACCTCCGGACAAGAATTTTACTTGTGAGCTCTCCATCATATATATTTCGTGTTTTAGGCCACGCACACCTGGGAAATATTGTGGTAGGCTCCCATATCTTTCCACAACGCAGTTTTAAAGATTTTAGCAAAAAGCCGTATCCGTCACGGCCAACCCCAACAAGCTTGTAAATTATTGAGGATCGCCTTGAGACCAACCGACCCTCCTCCAATATCTTTTAGCCAGCAAGGCTGCTGCCCCTTGCTGCGCCTTTTAATCGCCTTTTACGATAAGCAGGCTTACTATAGTAGTATTCTTTATCCCCTACTATAGGACAATTGTTTTAATACTTTTTAATGTAATACACGTATTTGTATTCGTAATTACTATCATGTATGATTTTCATACTGATGTTCATCGTATTAATTCTTATAAACATTAATACTTGCATAGTGTAAGTTTATAATTATTTTAAATTGCTGATCGAAGATAGAACGAAATCGATAGATGATGGTTAGCTCCAAATTTTAGATAAAAACAGCCAGTTCAATTTCTGCATAGAATCAAATTCAACTTTTAAACTAGATAGTAATTTGATAATTTTTACATGCCCAGCACGCCATTCCCTAGAAGAGATAGGTGAATATTGCGAAATTTTTTTAATATTAATTTTCATTTTGTAGAACCTTCAAACTTTGTTAACAATCACCTTCCATACTTTCATTCTCTCGCCTCGTCGACATCTATGCAACACTTCTTTCAAGTCAATTTATCCTTAAAGACATTCACTTCCTTTTTATACTTTCATCTGCAGCCTTCAGCCACGACGCACCCACCTATCGTTTGTATTTTACCTTCACTAAATGTTTGTCACTCATTTTTTGTGCATGAAACTATCGCACATGCTTTTTTCATATTCTTCTGTTGATTTGATTTTCAAACTGCAAGCATTTGTTGCTAACCATGTTTTTCCTAGTTGTATCACCTACCCTTTCAAAATCTCATACTGACTCAGTATTCAGCTTTTCTGTCTGTTATGACGCACCCAAGTTTGACTTTCATACAACAACGTGGGGACTCTAGAATCTTCGCAACAGATCACTTTCGACTATTTTGCGTGAAGTATTCGCCCTTCTTCAAATCTTTCTATCCGAATTTCCATCCATTCTACTCATCTTTCTAAATACCCAAAATCACTTACTTGCTTCACCCTAAATACAGCAAATTAAATGCTACTAGATAACTTGCTCTGCCGATTCTACTATGCCAACAGAATCCTATACAATGGCCCGTTTTAAAAATACAAATTTTAACCTTATCAAAATACAAATCGAAGAAAATAATAAAACACATGCTGGTTGCTTATTACGAGTTACGAGTTTACGTATACCCACGACTGCGTTTTAATTAATTTAATAATATACATTTATCCATTCAACAGGTGTAGATCTATATCAGTCAGGATCTGGCAACTTGTTTTATTAATCAAGGTGCTCAAAGGGTGCATCGTCTATTTGAATGCAGACAGCAGACTTATATTTAATAACTTGACTATAATACTTTCTATACGGAGATGATTTATTTGGTAATAAAAGTAATCGTTTTGCATAATGGGGGTTCTGCATTGACGCTTTATTTTAAATTTTTTCAATTATAGAAATAAAAAAAGTATATGTTACAACCTGCTAAGAGCTTTCATGAGTCGTTTTGGAGTATAACGGATATGAAGATAATAATAAGTCCCTATATTCTGGGTGTTAATACACACGTAGTTAAATTGATCTTTTATAGCTGAGAATCAAGATTAGTGTAAGGGAAATTACTTATTGAGCGCATTTGGTAATCTGGAAAATAATACGAAAGTAACAATTTAATACAGTTTATAATTTTGAAGAGTATAGATTTTTCTTGAAATGATGTTAAAATGTTCACGTCGGTGAAGGTAGTGGTCAATTTCTACCGTCACTAAATATGGATACGCCTACTTGTCAAGACCACGCCCATTGAACTGAACACTGATTTTTGTTGAACTATTACGTTTTTCATATCTTCCCTATTGTTTTCGCATTTCAAAGTTCTAAGGGCCAACTGCACCGTACCTCATTTTAAGTGATACATACGTAAGTTCCACTTTAGATGGTTAAGGGCAACTTTCTAAGGTATGCTGTACCGTTAAGTGAAAAGAGCCACTTACCTAACCGTCAATTTTCTAGGAAATTACATAACCTCATTTGAGCTTTGTGGTGACTTAGAAGGTGTTGTAGAGGTAAAATGAACACAAATCGTAGTATGTTATGTGTTCAGGAGAAAGGAAAAAAAGTAAACTTCAGCAATGAAGAGAAAATGCATTTTGAAATATAAAAATATTATCGAATGCAAGAAGACGGATGCGACGACATGGACTGAAAAGTAATTGAATAATCGGTAGCACACTATTATTCCTACAATAAATATTTTAACACATTCCTTTGCTATAAATTAAGAAACTGATTACATATCCAAGGGAAATTCAAGTTGATCTTCTACTTGTGGCAATACAGACATTAGGGTTTCTTTGGTTAACCTAAATTTCTTAAAAATTTATAATCTGGCAAGCTGTTGTAGTAGTCTTGCCTGACAATCATATTTCTAGGAATACCGAATTCTATTAGCTCCAATTCATCTATTTCATCAAACAGTTCTACACCAAAAATAAAATCCATAATAATCTTTCACAACAAAGCTTGAAAATCAGACCGGCAAATTGTAAACAAGAACTGAACATAACCTCAACCTGTAGAGTAAGGGCACGGTAAGGGTTACTTAAATCACACCTTAGCTAAAGTTACACTTAAGGTGACAAATTGATGCGGAGCAGTTGCACTTACGTTGTAAGTGAACCTTAGTTGTGTAAGTGTAAGCGGTGCAGTTGGCCCTAAGTGGCACAATCTAAATAAGTTATATATTGTTATTCCTGTAATTATAAACTAGTGATGTTGTGAAAAATCTACATAATAATATTTATCTACATAATAAAATTTTTACATCTAATCATGGTTCGCTCTTCTGAATTAATGCACAACTCAATTTATATATGGGTCCGCAATATTTTTTATTTCTACCCTGGTAGATTTGTTGCTAGCTGAATTTAGGAACGTAATTTCTTTATAACTACTATTGAATCGGTTCTCTTGAAATTTATTAAGCAGCTGGGATAGATGTTTTTAAAAAATATTGTTACGTAGACACGTTAGGTGTTCTAAAGCCTCACATATTCATCCAAAAATTTATTTACCCATATTCGCATTTTATATAAATTATTGTTTTTATGCACCCAGATTTTTTTGAGGCGGGAAACCATTTCCCATACTGTTGTTGGCATGTGGCACTGAATTGGATTACTCGGTGTCGGTAGGAGGAGATCCGTGAACCTGGTTGATATCTAGCTTTAGGCGGTGGGCGTGCTTCACCTTAGTGCCGAGGAAGGCGACTACTGATTGAGACGCCATCTGCTTCTGTCCATAGTACTCGGAAGTTATTTTGGCTCTGTTGGTTGGACTGTCGTACTTGTCCAGAAAGAACTTTTGAATTCGCTGTAGGTGGATTGGAACATCGCGTGTGCTTCCCACCATGTGGCTGATTGGCCTCGGAATTGAGCGGTTGTGGTAGGTACATCCGCGTCCATCGCTTCCATCTGTTAAAGGAATTCTGCGGGATCCTCCAGAAGGATGCCAGAAAATGTAGGTTTTTCTGTTTCGGAAGTGGCTGTGGTGACGTGGTACATGTCTTCCAGTAGCTCTTTGATTGTGACCATTTTGTTGGTTGGTTGTGTTTTTTGAGCGCCGCTGTGTTGTTGCAGTCCCAAAACTGTTGGTGGTTGTGTGACTACTTGGGTTGGAGGCGGCTGGTTGTTGTCCGGTTGGACGTGTGATGTTGTTTGACTCCTCGTCTGGGGCATGTTGATGGTTCTTGCAAGCGCGCTGTTCGCAAAATCTTCTGTGAAGACGGCCCAATCACGTTGGACGCCGCTTGTTATCGTTCGAGTGGGTGGCGTCTGAAAGCATGTAATTGGCTTGATTATTTGTTTAATAAGTATAAGCAGAAATTATTAGAAGTTTTAAAAGATATAAAAATAAAAGTGAAATAGTTAAAATTGAATGATTTTAATAGTTTGAAGCAGTTCGGAAGTCTTCGGTAATCTTCGAAACTCTCCGGAAGACTTTATTGTTACTTGTGGAACCAAAATAAACTTAAAGACTTATTGAATGAATGTATATATAGTTTAACGGAGTGTAAAAGTATTCGGTAGTCTTCGGAGCTCTTCGGAGGACTTCGGAATTTGCTTATGGGGCCCAGTGAGAACTTGAACAACGATAGTTAAAAAATATTTACAGTTTGAAGAGGTGCAGACGTCTACGGCGGTCTTCGGAACTCTTCGGAAGACCTCGGGTTTTACTTGTGGGACAACATTAAGTTACAAAGAATAATGATACGAAATTAAAACTACTAACTGAACATATATACAAGTATAGAGGGGTCAGATGTCTCGGTTGTCTTTGAAACTCTTCGGACGGCTTCGTGGTAGTGGTGCCTTAAGCCTCGTCGAGTGCCCCGCCGTTGAACGCTACGGTGGTGTTGCTTCGGAGGTAAAGTTGACGGACGCAATCACGATAACGGCTTGTAGGTGAAGTATGGAACGGAGCTTAACGTCCATACGCAGTTTGTTAACTATTGAATGATGAATTGTAGTGATGTGCCCTAGGTACGGCGGCGGAGAGCGTCACCGTCGGAGAATACGCAGCTATGGAGAGCACTGCGCGCTGAAGGTTTTGCAGGCTATGGGGAGCACTGCAAGGTGATTCCTTAGGTTATGATGAGCAATAACGAATGTCTTTCGAAGAATTTGTAATTATATTTATACACTTCCATTTCCTATGCTTCCTGTGTTGAAAAACGTTAATGCTGTCTTTAACCAATGAAAATTGTGTGCATCAATTTTCTAATGTAAATTAATGTCCAAATTTAATTGACCAATGAGCGTGCTGATTTTTGGGTACCACAAAAATGAGTTGGAATTTCTCGCGATTCTTAGTTTGTTCTGTGTTCAAAAAGCTCACCCGGTAGATCTAGCGGGAAGTGATAACTACCTTTTGCGAAGTCAATAATCGCAACACTCGTAAGTAGTAAACACGAAGCTAAACGCAAGTATAATTGGCTTCCAAATAACTAAATACGCTGTTTCTGGTTTAACTTTAGTATGCATAAAGGACAATTCAATTTATATGGCACTGTCTAACATGTTGCTACCGTTTGCTAAATTATATTAGAATATTTATCTGAAGATACACTGATTCTACCAATCAGAATTAAGAACCTGGAAACTTCTAAACTATCAACCAGTAAAAGCATGGATTGTTCAAAAACTATATGAAATGAACGAAAATTTATAGTATTGGTTCGAACATACAATAAACTAATGTAAGGGACTAGTCGACTAGTGCATTCGAAATACATTGGTCGTAGGCATTCAATAAAATGAAAAACTTTTGTACACGTCGATTAAAGATTTGAATGTTGTATCAATGTGTTCTAATCTTAAAATAACCTCTAAGAAAACATGAAAACTATTTAAATGTTATTAAATTTTTTATGTTAAGCTTGATTATACCATAACTTTTGTCTTGGTAAAACGATTATTTAAATTTTAAACGCACTCTATTATGCTTGTTGAACATATACCCATCCATTATTTATAAAACCCCCGCTATATTTTATACCTGAATGTATTATTTGATATACTCCTTGTTAGAAACCACTCCTTTGTGTATTAAATATTCTATTTTAAAATCCAGTCTTATAAAAAAGGATAAGATAAACTAGCACATTGTCAAACTGGTGCCTATAATTAAAAAAGGATTTTGCTATATAATATTATATGACACACCGCATTTTTCTATTTTTAATAAAGTAATTAATTGCTAATTAAATCTGTGCTTAAACAACCCACACTTGAGTACTACATACGTAAAGAATATTTTAATATAAATATGATAGTTTTGTATTAATTACTTGTCACGTAATATAAATTAAGGTGGTTCCACTACAAACTATGGGAAGGAAAGGCTTAATAGCTGAAGTAAACATTTCAATAACCTATGCTAATTGACAAAACTGTTTTTATAGTAAACATTTAAGGCGTCTTCAAGTATAACGAGACAATCGCTCGAAAATGAAAGTTGTTGATAATATGCTATTATAATTCCTATTATTACCGTGTGGTATATTAAGCGTATTCAACCATAGATTATGAAAAAATTTTAATAGAATTTGTTTATTTTGTCGTTTTATCAATTAAAAGACTTACAAAAATTTGTATGTGGCGTTTTAAGTCGAAATTACCTTGAAACGAAATTTTTACTAGGGGTTATTAATGGTGGAACCGAAAACCCTTTATCTATCTTTTGTGCTTGTAAGTCAAAAGCGTATTACCTACTACAAAAGACGGCCTAGGTGATAGATATTAAATAGCTTTAGAAGAAGGTAAAAGCGTTACCACGGCATAGCTCGAGCATGAACCGTGCAAAAGCTACAAGGTTTGTTGTTTACTTGGTTTAATCACAGATGGTAAATGGGTGAGGCGAGGGCGCCATTACCTCTAATACACATACAAAGAGATGGAACAATGCACAAAGAAGAGGTAGAAACCCATATTATCAGCACACTGAAAGAGACACCATAAGGACACTCGAAAGCGGTTCTCACTAAAAGGGACTACACGTGAAAAAGGAAAATTACAGTTAGTAAAAAAAAAAAAAAAAAAAAAAAAAAAAAAAAAAAAAAAAAAAAAAAAAAAAAAAAAAAAAAAAAAAAAAAAAAAAAAAAAAAAAAAAAAAAAAAAAAAAAAAAAAAAAAAAAAAAAAAAAAAAAAAAAAAAAAAAAAAAAAAAAAAAAAAAAAAAAAAAAAAAAAAAAAAAAAAAAAAAAAAAAAAAAAAAAAAAAAAAAAAAAAAAAAAAAAAAAAAAAAAAAAAAAAAAAAAAAAAAAAAAAAAAAAAAAAAAAAAAAAAAAAAAAAAAAAAAAAAAAAAAAAAAAAAAAAAAAAAAAAAAAAAAAAAAAAAAAAAAAAAAAAAAAAAAAAAAAAAAAAAAAAAAAAAAAAAAAAAAAAAAAAAAAAAAAAAAAAAAAAAAAAAAAAAAAAAAAAAAAAAAAAAAAAAAAAAAAAAAAAAAAAAAAAAAAAAAAAAAAAAAAAAAAAAAAAAAAAAAAAAAAAAAAAAAAAAAAAAAAAAAAAAAAAAAAAAAAAAAAAAAAAAAAAAAAAAAAAAAAAAAAAAAAAAAAAAAAAAAAAAAAAAAAAAAAAAAAAAAAAAAAAAAAAAAAAAAAAAAAAAAAAAAAAAAAAAAAAAAAAAAAAAAAAAAAAAAAAAAAAAAAAAAAAAAAAAAAAAAAAAAAAAAAAAAAAAAAAAAAAAAAAAAAAAAAAAAAAAAAAAAAAAAAAAAAAAAAAAAAAAAAAAAAAAAAAAAAAAAAAAAAAAACCCCCCCCCCCCCCCCCCCCCCCCCCCCCCCCCCCCCCCCCCCCCCCCCCCCCCCCCCCCCCCCCCCCCCCCCCCCCCCCCCCCCCCCCCCCCCCCCCCCCCCCCCCCCCCCCCCCCCCCCCCCCCCCCCCCCCCCCCCCCCCCCCCCCCCCCCCCCCCCCCCCCCCCCCCCCCCCCCCCCCCCCCCCCCCCCCCCCCCCCCCCCCCCCCCCCCCCCCCCCCCCCCCCCCCCCCCCCCCCCCCCCCCCCCCCCCCCCCCCCCCCCCCCCCCCCCCCCCCCCCCCCCCCCCCCCCCCCCCCCCCCCCCCCCCCCCCCCCCCCCCCCCCCCCCCCCCCCCCCCCCCCCCCCCCCCCCCCCCCCCCCCCCCCCCCCCCCCCCCCCCCCCCCCCCCCCCCCCCCCCCCCCCCCCCCCCCCCCCCCCCCCCCCCCCCCCCCCCCCCCCCCCCCCCCCCCCCCCCCCCCCCCCCCCCCCCCCCCCCCCCCCCCCCCCCCCCCCCCCCCCCATTTCCAAGAGTTTATTCAATTTTTAATAATTTAGTTCATGAAAATAATCAATTGCTACCGATCGAAAAGTTCTATTTTTAATTGATGCATTGGATTTTAAGTCTAGAGAACTCATTAGACATTTGCAAATTTCGAATAATAATTATATGCTAGCTTATTCAATTATTGTGGAGAGGTTTAATTCAAAACGTTTAATTGCAAACACGCATTGGAATGCTTTAGAATCGTCACCAAAAGCAAAATTTAATTCACATACAGATTTAAGAGAATTGCTTAATTGCTTTACGGAAAATATATCAAGCTTACGTCAAACTAAGATTGATTTGCTCGACTTCGTATTGTTTAATTTGTTATCAAAAAAGGTAGATACAAATCTTTTGAAAACATTTGAGTTAGAAAATACATCAGACATTCCATCTTATGATCAATTAAAATTATTTCTAGAAAAACATTGCAAGGCATTAGAAATTAGCAATATGGTTGTTTCCGATACACCGTCCAAATTTAATACGTCCATTAAACAAACCATATCATCTAGTGTACCTTCTAAACGTTCCTTTGAATATTCAAAACCCCAAGTTCGAAAGTCATTCGTAACAACTTCATTCGCTCAGAAATGCAGTCTTTGCAGTGGTACTCATAACTTATACCAATGTGAAATGTTTCTGAATAAATCGCCACAAGACCGTTATAACTTTGTTAAAGACAAACACTTATGCATTAATTGTCTTCGCAACTCTCATATGGTTACACGCTGCTCTTCCAAACTTGTTTGTAAAAGTGTGCAAGGGGTCATCATACTTTATTGCACTTTGAAAACCCTACAGTTGCACAGAAACCTGCAATCACTCAGGCAACAGATCAACTTCCCGAACCCACCTGCAACACTACTACAAGTACGTTGTTATCATCTAGATCGTCCAACACAATGACGTTATTAGGCACCGCAAGAATTTCAATTACAGATGGGTTTGGTAAAGTTCAGACAGTAAGAGCACTTGTAGATAGTGCATCAATGGAAAATTTCATGACTGATAAGTGTTGTCGACGCTTAGGTTTAAGAAAATCGAATATTTCAATGAAGGTTGAAGGCTTAGGTCTATCTGCTTCTCATGCGTATGGACAAGTATCGTGTAAAATTAGTCCTCAAGGTAAAACTGTTCCAGAGTACAGTATTGATTGTTTTGTTTTACCAGACATTTGTGGAACCCTTCCTTCATCAAGGATCTCACCAAATAGTTGGCCTCACATAGTTGGATTAGATTTAGCAGATTCGGACTTCGACAAACCTAGCCATATCGATTTATTGTTAGGTGCAGATTTGTTCGCGCGTGTTTTATTAAACGCAACTCGCATTGGGTCACTAGAAGAACCCGTGGCAATTCACACTACCTTTGGGTGGATATTAACAGGGAAGGTTCTTTCTTCTGTTACATCTCGTATATCATTAGCTGCACTTGTAGAAGATGCTAACATTACTCGATTTTGGGAACTGGAAAATATTCCAGATTCTAACAAATTATCTCCTCATGCGGAAATTTGTGAAAGGCATTTTGTGGACACTCACAAGCAGGATGACACCGGTCGTTTTATTGTTTTGTTACCTTTCAATGGTCCTGAACCGCTATTTGCTGGCTCTCGAAATAGCACTTGAAGATTTCTTTCACTAGAACGCCGTTTGAAATAAATCCTCAACTGTATAATTCGTACAGAGAATTTATGCAGAATTATATCGATAGTGGTCACATGTCTCGTATTGTATCGGATTCAACTCGATCGTCTACATTATCGCCGGTATATTACATACCACATCACGCCGTGTTCAAACCAGACAGTACAACTACAAAACTTCGTGTCGTATTTGATGCTTCAGCCAGCGCTCAAAGTGGAGGGTCTTTAAATGATCATTTACTCGCAGGCCCCTCTTCAAAAAGATATCATGGAGTTGTTATTACACTTTCGTTTACATTCTGTAGTTTTAACTGCGGACATTAAGCAAATGTATAGACAGATTCTTATTTCTACTAGCCATCGAGACTATCAACGTATAGTTTGGAGATTTAAGTCCTCGGAGTCTGTTATCGATTATCAGCTAAACACTGTTACATACGGCATCACATCATCACCATTTTAGCCATGCGTGTAATTCAAGAACTTGCAAAAGTCAATCGTTACGTTTTCCTATTGCTTCCAAGATTTTAGCATCGGATACGTACGTGGATGATTTGATTACAGGGTGTGATTCGATAGAGGATGGCAAACGACTCGTGTATGAATTAAACCAAATTTGCCAATCAGGTGGTTTTATGTTGCGAAAGTGGAATAGCAACGTGCCAAGTGTCATTGGCCATTTACCTGATTCCGTTCGGTATCAGCAAGCATTTTTGTTTGAAGAGGTAAACAATACTTCTCAAAAAATTTTAGGACTGCAATGGCAACCATTGAGTGATGTGTTGTTTTACAATCTTAATATCGTTGATCGGCCTTGTACCAAAAGGAATATGGTTTCGGAAATTGCAAGGATCTTTGACCCTCTGGGGTTATTATCACCATTGGTCTTCTTCGCAAAACATTTGATTCAATCTGTATGGATATTAGGAATTGGCTGGGATGAACTTCCTCCCCAACAAATTGTTTTAAAATGGAATCTGTATCTTCAACAATTACCCGAGTTATTGAAAATTGAAATTCCTCGACGGATTCTTTGCGATAACTATCAAACTGTACAAATTCATGCATTTTGTGATGCATCGGAAGCTGGATATGCAGCAGCAGTTTATCTCCGCTGTGTCGATGAGAAAGGGAACATCCAAGTATCATTGGTCTGTGCCAAATCTAAGGTCGCACCAACCAATCGTATATCATTACCTCGATTAGAATTGTGTGGTGCAGTGTTGTTGTCGAACTTGGTCGAGTATGTGCAAAATACGTATAGAGATAATTTAGTATTGGACGATACATTTGCGTGGTCAGATTCCACAGTAGCATTAGCATGGATTCGATCTTCGTCGTATAATTGGAAGACCTTTATTAGCAATCGTGTCTCGCATATCCAAGAACGAGTGGCTCCATCATCGTGGCATCATATTAAATCACAGGATAATCCTGCTGACTGTGCATCAAGAGGATTATTAGCTGCTGAGCTTGTTAATCATCCTTTGTGGTGGACGGCTCCACCATGGTTACTATTACCTAAAGAGAATTGGCCTGCTCATATGGAACCAACTCTTACAGATCACACTCAGATGCACATTGAAAAAGAACTTTATCCCTTAATATACACGTTGCAGATCATTTCGTAGACTCGATGGTAAATCAATTTTCAGATTTGCGAAAAATATGCAGGATTCTGGTATATATTTGTCAGTTCATTCGTAACTTGAAAGTTCGTGCAAATTTGGATATTCGAAACTTAGAACAATTATTGGTCTCCCCGAACAGTATGCACTTCATTTATTAATAAAACGGGTTCAAGAACAAGTTTTCAGTCAGGACATTGATATCATTCGAAAGGAAAACTTAGTAATAAACAACTTCGACCTCTCAGTCCTTTCCTTGACAGTGATGGGTTGTTAAGGGTGGGCGGCCGGTTGCGAAATGCAGACGTATCTTATGATACAAAATTTCCATTGCTACTTCCTCGGTCACACCGGGTGACAGAGCTCATTATTCGAGATTGCCATACGAAATATTTACACCCTGGACTTAGAACTACTCATTTTTGTTAGTACAAAATTTTTGGATTCTGTCTGCAAAAGGGCTATTCAACAGTGCCTAAACTCTTGTATTCGATGTTTTCGTCAAAACCTATTTCGCTATGCCCTCCTATGGGCGACTTGCCCCGCTAGACTTACTGCCGGTAAAGCGTTTCTACATACTGGGGTAGACTACGGTGGACCCTTTTCTATCACCATGAATCGTATTAGAGGTGCCAAATCATTGAAAGCCTATGTTTGTTTATTTGTTTGTCTTAGTACAAAAGCGATACATCTGGAGTTGGCATCAAACCTATCTAAAGAGGCCTTTATTGCAGCTTTACGGCGGTTTGTAGCACGTAGAGGTAAATGCTTGCAAATTTATAGTGACTGTGGAACAAATTTTATCGGAGCATCTCGGGAACTAATCGAAAATATGAAGCAGTCATCCGAAACGGAAGGTATTCACTTTGTTTTAATCCTCCGTCGGCTCCTCACTTTGGGGAATGTGGGAAGCTGGGATAAAATCTGTAAAGTCCCATCTCAAGAAGGTGGTAGGCGAACAAATTCTCTCGTACGAAGAATTTAACACCATTCTGCTCAAATTGAAGCCATATTAAACTCCAGACCTTTATGTCCAATGAGTAACGATCCCACTGATTTTTCATTCTTAAGTCCTGGTCATTTTCTGAACGTAGAACCAGTGTCTGTCATTCCCGACCCTAATGTCTTAGATCTGAAACTATCTTCCTTAAATCGTTGGCAACTGGTTCAACGTATTCAGCAATCATTTTGGAAACGGTGGCATTTGGAGTACCTACACACACTTCAACAGAAAACCAAATGGTTTTCTGCTAATTATTCGTTAATGGTGGGAACGTTGGTGTTGATTAAAGATACTCAAGTGTCTCCATTACAGTGGAAAATGGGACGTATACATACGTTGCATTATGGAAAGGACAATGTTTGTCGTGTGGCTACCGTGGCAACATCCCAGGGACTATTTAAAAGGCCCGTGGTAAAATTGTGCCCTCTCCCCATTCCAGAGGCAACTTAGTATTATAGTTAGTATATTAGGGTAAGTTAACTTTTAAATTTACGGTTATATATATATATATATATATTTTTTTTTTTTTTGCTCGTTTAGACACACTTAGAAAATAAGTTCCTAATACTTATTTTGGTGGGCGGTATGTTAAGGCTTTATAAGTATTTTGGTTGTAGTGTAGTATGCCAATCACAATTAATTTAAGTCCTTAAACTATTCCCACCTAGAAACCCTCCATTATCCCTACCTTTAGTGCAACGACATAAAAGGGTTGGTAATGTACGAGTGGACGACTATTCATCTTCGTTCTCGCTTGGCTTTGGTTCGTGATTTAGTTCGGTGCATCGAGCATCAGTAATTAGCAACAATTAGTGAACATTATACATACAGTCCATAATTATCTGATAGCAGTGCAAGTACAATCAACCACTACAACCAGTGAAAGGTAGGTGATATATTCCTTTAAATTATCATTTCCTTTGTGTGATTGTAAATGCAAATTAACATTTTGATTAACACCGGGTGCATGCAAAACCTGCTGTATCTAGGTGGATACTAAACGTAGGACTAGTTGAATAGGTTTGCTTTACACATATTATAAACTTGCGTCCACGGAACAAATTACAAAAGGGGTAAATTACCTTGAAAAGCGGATGAGAGGTAAAATGGAGATCCGTGAGTGAGTGTTGTCACGCACTTTAAGAATCCCTACCTTGCTTGGAACAGCAAGAGTTCGGCAAAATTCCAAATTTTCCAGGTAAAAAAAACTCGCTTCCTGGCCAATGTAGTATCTTCGGGTGGAGCATTGAAAGATTACATGTAAGGTATGGGGGATTAGGTGACTCCGTGATGTAGTTGGTGTGCGTTTGACTGCTATGCCCAAAGTCCCGGGCTCAAATCCCGACACGGTTCGCTTGAAAAATGTTTGGCTAGCATTTTTCACAAAAATACGCCCTCGTTCGGATTAGAGGTAAAATGGAGGTCCCGTGTGTGAGTGTTGTCACGCACGTTAAAGATCCATATCTTGCTTGCAACAGCAAGGGTTCGGGAAAATTCAAAATTTTCAGGTAAAAAAAACTCGCTTCCTGACCAATGTAGTACCTTCGGGTGGAGCATTGGAAAATTAAATATAGGATATATAAAGGGGGCTAAGCAGCTTGCGGCTACCAAGATCTCCCAACACAGACATTTGTCAAAATTAATAGTTTTCTAGTAAATTCCTTCACATAATTAGCATTAGTTGATAATCAAAACCAACACCCGTAGTTGCTTATAATAATAATCATCAGGTTTAAGTACAATTATATTTTTCGTAATAACGTTTTCCTTCTTGGAACTGGTTGTACGCGTACCTCCATCGATTTCTATTCTGAACTAGACTATACACTTCCTTGAAATTCCCACATCCTATATCTTTGACTATCTGTGTGCAATAGTCTAACCTATATCTACCTCTCCTTTTTCCTACCTCTGCTTCTAATATATATCGCACAATTTCTCCATGCCTTAGTATGTGACCTATCATCCTATCTCTCCTATGTTTTACTGTTTCCCACATATTTCTTTCTTCCCCTACCATTTTTAGTACCTCTTTGTTCTTAACTTTTTCTGTCCATGATATCTTCATCATACGTTTCTAGCACCACATTTCAAAGGCTTCTATCTTTTTCCTGTCCACTTCTCCTACTGTTCAAGTTTCTCAGTCTTACAGTACTATGCTCCACACATATGCTTTCAGCAATCTTTTCCTTATTTCTACGTTTGTTGTCTTTGAACACAGTAATTGTTTTTTCTTGTTAAATGACGCACGATTTTGCGCTATGTTTTATATCTTTTGCACTTTACCATCTTGCGTTATTTGGCTTCCTAGGTAGCAGAACTCCTTAACCACTTGTAAGTTCTCGTTTCCTATTTGTATTTTGGTTTTTGACTTATTTTCCCTTCCTTTACATACTTGTGATTTAATTTTATTTTTGTTAATTTTCATGCAGTAGTTCTCTGTTAGAACGGTTTCCATTGCATTAAAAAATGCTTCTAATTCTTCCTTACTAGATGCTAATACCGCTATATCATCTGCATCTAAGCATATCAATCTTTTATTGCTGCATAGTAATTTCAAATGTCTTTCTGCATTTGACAGTATTCTTTGATGTACAAATTAAAAATTAACGGAGATGGGGCACATCCTTATCTCACCCCTTTCCTCATATTAATTCTCTACGTTCCTGCTCTCATGGTAGTACCGCTGTTTGCTCTTTGTATAAGCTATGAACTATCCGTCTATCCCTAAAGCTCATTTCAATCTTTTTGAGTATTTATTTTTATTTATTTATTTGTTCCAACGTTTCAGTAGTTTGCTACCTGAAATTTAAGCAGACCTGGCTTTTTCCCAGAAAGTAAACGTCAGTAGTGTGTGTGTGTGCGCGCGCGCGTATGTGTGTGTGTGTTTGTGTGTGTGTGTGTGTGGGTGTGTGTGGGTGTGGGTGTGTGTGGGTGTGTGTGTAGGTGTGGGGGTGGGTGTGGGTGGGTGGGGGTGGGTTGGTGGATGGGTCGGTGGGTTGGTGGATGGGTGGGTGGGTGGGTGAGGGTTGTGTGTATGTGTATGTGATGTTGGTATCCGTGTTACAGCAGCCGGATATCCCAGTCGTCAAGAAAGGACGCTCATTGGATATTGCCTTATCTGTTCGGACTATCGGCAGCCGGAAATCCAGATGTTGAAAAGGCAATGTAAGTGGATGAATGGTGTTTTGTGTTTGTACGGTGTTTAAAAGGTGTTTTGTGTATTTATGTTTTTGTGTGTGAAGTGTGTTTGAAATGTTAATTTGTGTTTATGTTTGCTCAGGTTAACAAAAGGTTGGATTGAATTGGTCCAATTTTGTACATGTTTAAACTTATACTATTACATAAAAAACTAGGTTCTTTCAGAGGAAAGGATTTGTTAGTTGTATTATTTGCCTCAGATATGTGTAAGTTTGCTTCTTAAAATTTAGCGTTAGTAAAAAGAAGAGAAATTCTCTATTCTACTACAAACCCTGTATACACGCTTTCCCCTTTTTCTATTGTCTTCCCCATTATCATCCTCAGAGCTAAAATTGCCTCCCGTGTTCCCCTGTTTCGTCTAAACCCAAATTGATCTTCTCCTAGTATTTATTCAGCTCGTTTTTCCATCCGTCTTTTTACAATTCTATTTAATATTTTTGATACATACGTGTGCTGTCAAACATATTGTTCGTAAATTTTCACATCTATTTGCGCCTCTATTTTTTGGTATAGTGACTATGATGTTATGTTTGAAATCTTTGGGTATCTCGCCACTCTCATACATATAGCTTACAAGTTGGAAGAAACGTTCTGTTACTGCATGTCCAGCAGCTTTTAGAGTTTCTGCTTGCACCTTACCTATACCCGGTGTTTTACCATTTTTCAAATCATTTAATGCTAACTCAAACTCATCTCTAAGTATAGGATATTCCAAGTCGTTTTTTTCAATATCTGATTCATGTGCTGGTGCGGCTAGTTTCGGTCCTGCATATAAATGCCCTATATGTTTTGCCATCTAATCACTTTCTCTACATTTTCTATGATGTTTCCTTCCACGCCCCTTATATTTTTGCTATACTGTTTTATATTCCTAAAATTCCTTCTAATTAGTTTTTATGCGGTCTGTCTTTCCTATTTCCATCTTAGTTTGTACCTCGTTGCACTGTTCCTCAATCCATGGTTCTTTAGCTTTCCAGCATTTGCGAATAGTTTCTCATTTTATGACTTATACGCACCGTTTGGAACCCCCGCACTCCTCTTCCGCGACGACCTTTCACGTTATCGCCCTCGTAGTGAGTGCAGAGCAAGCGAGAGTTCTGTACGGACCAAGGGATAATAAACCCATCCTTATTATCACGCTCTCGTCTATTAAAATAAATCAAACAGGTCAAATTCCACTTTCTATCCACCTACCATAGACCTAGATAACAATCAGTAAGTGAGTGTTGTGCTACCAGAAGCCAAGTTTGGGGTAAGTGATTTGAAACCATTTCTTTCTGTGTTCTCACTATATGACAATCCTCTACACCCCTATTTTAGAGTCCATTACAACCCCTCTCAGTTGTCCTCATAAATTCGGTAAGGCGGCAACATGGCTTTGTATCTCTGTTTTCCTGTTTCATCTGATCTATTTTTGTATTTTCGTCTTTCTTCTATTAAATTTAGGATATCCTTTGTTATCCATGGTTTGTTATTTTCTTTTTGTGTATACCCCAGAATGTCTCTGGCCGCCATTAATCACGTATATATCGATAAAATTGAACAAAATAGAATGACAAAAATATTTTGAAACGATTTTACTTACCAAATGTTATTAATTTTTAATTGCAGTATTAAGCCAAGGTCAACGCAATAGTTACACTACACAATGAATTATATCTTACAATAGAGCTTTCTAATTGCCCAATTTGATAATTCCGGGTAATTCTTATGTTATTCAACGCCAAAACAAAATCATGTTCTAAAAATCCACTTTATACAATCTTCAATAGAGAGCTTAAGTAATTTTGTCTTACTCATTTGCATAATAAATTAAAAGAAGTACAATAATACTTTCTAGCAGTACTTGCATCACATCTAGACACAACACAATTTTATAACTAATTATTCATTTAATACAGATACAATGCAAGTTCAAACAAAGCCATCAACATTTCCACCTACATGCCAGCCACTTACAATAAATTTCCGGGCTTTATTGTTGGTCTAACGAGAACAATTCGAAGTATATTGCAAAATACGTCAAGTGTTACATTGTTATTGGCTAAATTTATAGTTACTAGAAATACAGAATCTTATTTTACATTTTGAAACTTATCTATACCTGGTGATCACAAGTGATCTTGAGAAATATTTACCATATAGCGAGTAAAAAGTTATGCAAATAGATAATAAAAATGTCAGAATAGTGGGATTGTATAATACTAAAATCGATATTTTGCAATTTGTGGAATATGGAAGCTTTCATAGCTGGAGCTACAATTAATAAATAACGTAGGTTTCGTATTTGGACCGTGTTATATTAAACACTAATGGAACCGATTTTTTGCCCACTTTTGTAAACTAAATACAAGAGATGGTTTACTACTCTATTACGTTCCAATTTTGCTTTAAAATTTCCCTGGTTAACTCAAATCCCTTTTGCTTTTAAAACGAAAATTTATTCCATAAATTAAATAGTCTATGCCTTGTTTTAGGTATACGATAATCTATTAAATCATTCAACATAATTAATAAATACGCTTTCTACAAATTTTCATTTTGAACTTATTTATTTCGAAACGACAAGTTTATGCTACAATTATAGTATATTATGAAGGCACTTATAAACGAGTATCATACGTTATTTTTTAATATACCTGCATTTTAACTTGATATATCGATTACATATTACTGAATTTATCCATATTGAAGTGCAGTACCACAGATTTAGACTATCTGTCGTTTTAATTTATAGTAGTTGCCGTGGAAACAATTGTGGTTTTCAATTACTTTGACAGTTCATTTAATTTATGTTTTGAGCGTAATTAAAAATATGAAGTGAAATTGAAATTCCGATGTACAGACTTGTTGAAATAAGGTCGCGCACTATCCGATAAAACCCGAGTTTTCCAGTTTCCATCGCGCTTCGATAAGCCAGGGTTTGCAGTTCGAATTTGTGTTAGTTGAACCATTGTTGAATTTGATTCTACAGCTTGTACGTCGAAATATTTTCTGCAGTATTCGTCACCGTATTTCAAAAGCAATGCACGTTTGTATTTTTCTGTTCGACAACTAGGAGGTGTCTAGCGTGGATTGATGAGTTTCCCCGCGCGTACCCATTCTAGTCAGATTCTCTTTTTAGCTTTTTTTAGCTGGAGGCCAAATGATTTCTTTCTTTGTGTAGGTAGGCCCACCTGTTCGTTGCCGTAGACCAGCTGCTCACTGCTGTAGGTGCGATGGCAGGGTGAATGGATCCTGAATACCGCGGCGTTTCTATGTTGACTCACTCCCGACGGCTTGTAAGCTAAGTATCTAGACACATGCAGGTATGCAACTTGTTTTCTTTTGTGTGCGTCAATGGCATATTCCGTATCAACGTTTGGCGCAGTTACGTGATAAAAAAAAGTGACACTGTAGGACTATTGTTTGTTGCTGCGCTTCGATATTTTCGCTCTACAGGTGTGATGTACCATTGTTAAAAATGTTGGACAAAAGTTCCCACACGCTTATTCTTTCCTACTAATTAGTTGATGTTACAAAAAGTATTAGGTGAAATTTTAAAAACGCTTGACAAAAGCTCTCGCATGTTTATTTTTATTATTGATTAATTTTATTTTGTGTAAATACGAGATACGCACTTCGTATCTAAATTTCTAAATTGTTCGTACAATATAATTGTTTGCTGTGAAATAATAACCCCTAATTTATTTTCTTTTTGCTTGTTTGTACAGAATCCTTTATTTATTTTTATGTGTTAATAGATAATCGTGGGCGATGTGTTTTTTTGTTTGTTTTTGGTATGTAGGCGAATCCCTCCACTCTCCGTGTCTGGTAGTTAGCCTGGTATCTACTTTTCCTCCGGCTACGTCTAGGTACGTAGCATAATTGGAACGTAACAACTCCTGAACCCGCCCTATTGAACCAAACGGTGCCTCGGACAAAGTAGTAATTGCAAGGAACGTTTCTTAAGGTGTCGTCGCTAAACCTGAAAAACATGGCGCTGTTTATATAAGCATAAGCACTCACAGCAAGCGTAAACAATGCAAGCTTCGGTACACTCTAGTGTTGGTAACCTCCATCTCTATTGATGCTATTCGAATTCTCTGATTTTCGCTATTTCTTAGATTTTTCTACTTTAGAAAAATAATATTTTCGGTATCAATTTTGTTCGGTGGTAAATACTAGCATGCCCTATTTTATATTGGCCTTCGGCCACTGTAGAACGACTGTGATAACCGATTCTGAGGCATCAGATGTTACCATAACACAACTAACTGCAAGGGCTTGTGTGGAGTTGGTACTTAATTTTGTAGCACTGCAGGTTTTAACGATGGTTCTATTTGCGCCAACAATAAACAATAGCTCTATATATAGTTCCTGATAGGTAATATCAATAGTTTCGGCAAATTAGTAAAAAAAAGGGCAAATTGAAAGTATGACATGCTAACATCACATAGAACCGCAACTTCTCAAAAAACCTTTTCAAGTACAATATCACATAGTTCCGGAACAGTTCTACAGTTTCTGAAACATTTTAGCAAAAGTTCTGATTTAACTACTTTTTAAAAAAAAATTTGAAACTTTACAACAACACCGCAACCATACTACAAGAGTAATGCACTAGTTTGCAAGATTTTCCAACCTACTTTTTTGTATATTCTTTTAGTTCTACTGTGGTTTTAATGATATGGCTGAATTTCATCGATAGTTCCGCCTTTTCTCTTTCAAAATGGTACTGTTAGCCTTTATCAAAGTACACGTGCTGAACATAGAACAAAGGCTTAGAAAATCGGGATCTCCATCACATTTTTTTGTGCTACCCTAGAAGTAGCAAATCTATTGGCTGCCCATTCCACTAACCTTTTTTTCAAATACCTTGCATAGGGGAAGAAAGCATATAAATACGATCGCGAACCCAGCAGAATTCAGTACACTTAGTGCTCACCATAGCCTAAGAACTCAACTACAGTGCTCACCATAACCTGTAAACCACTTCAGCAAGCAGTGCTCTCCATAGCCTGCTTAATTTCGACCAGTTACGCTGCCCACCGCCCCATCTGGGGTACGTCGCCATAGTTCAGCACAGTAAACTACGTATAGCAGTGTTCTCCATAGCTTGCTTGAATTTCTGACCAGTTACGTTGCCCGCACCGCGGGCAAAAAATTAATGCTAATTAAAAATTATTGCGATACCTCCTCTGTTGGAAGAGGACACAATTTAACCAACCATCTCTTTAACATACCATGCATAGTTTTAACGTTTGCTACGCGAACTATTTTATCAGATCTAGTGTATAAAGAGTCCACTCTACCTAAACGTCATGATAAAGGAGGAATGTTATTCTCTTTTATTAAAACCAAAGTTCCAATTTTATTTTCACATGGTGTGGATAACCACTTCGTTTTCTGCTGCAACGTATTCAAATAATCTATACGCCAATGATGACAAAAGAATCGTTATATCCTTTGTACTAGTTGCCAACAATTCAACATTGACAATTTCAAGTCTATGACGCGTGGATCAGAAATGACACAGGCTCCAAACCAAGACAATGACTAGGAGTCGTATAAGAAAAATCATCTGGATTATTAGTTAAAGGACACAAACGCCTCGAATCGAGAATTGCCTCAATTTGTACCAATACAATATTCAGTTCCTCGTAAGAAAGAATTTGATCACCAATAGCCCTTTTCAAATGCGATTTAACTGATTTTATACCTGCCTCCCACAAACCTCCGAAGTGAGGTGAGGCAGGGGGATTGAAAACAAATTAACTTCCTTCAGAGACTGTTGATACTTCCATAAGTTTTGCCAATTGTGCCAAAGCACCAGTAAAATTAGTACCACAGTCGTTGTATAACTTGACGCATTTTTCACGACGAGCGATAAATCTGCACAAGGCACCAATAAATGCATCTTTTGAAAGAAGGTGGATTGTCTTTGTGCTGAAACACACAAACAAGCATATATATGCCTTTAAAGACCTTGAACCACGTACCCAATTCATTGTGATCGAAAGGGGGCCACCAAAATCCATACCCACATGAAGAACGGGTTTCTCAGGAATTACTCTAGTTGAGGGCAAATCACCCATGGGAGAACAATAAGCAATAGGGTTAACTCGAAAACAGCGTATGCACCTCTGTAAATATTGCCGTATTGCTCTTTTTGCACTTAAAATCCAAAAATTTTGTGTTACCAAAAATTGCGTGGTCTTTAAACCAGGATGTAGATGTGTCTGATGACAGTCCAATATAACCAATTCTGTTAGGCGATGAGAACGGAGTAGTAATAAAGGAAGTTTTTCATTAAATGACACCCTGAGCAAACCACGACTATCCCCAAACGAACTTAACGAACTAAGCTGTTTAAGGATATGCTTGTCAGATTCAAGACCTTTTATATCCTGACCAAATACTTCGTTTTGAACCTCTTAACCACAAAATGTAAAGCATCCCTTTGTTGATGCATTAATACACCAGTAGAATTTCCACCATGTTTCGAAGAAGTTTTTAACGCCAAAATAAATTTATGAACATATGCGATAATACGACATATTTTCTGTAAATTAGAGTACTTATTTAGCAAGTCGTCTAAGAGTTCTCTACCACCACAATTTTTAACGATAATATTCTTTTTTCCAATTCGACATGTGATACATTCATATGATCACTATCAAATAGTGGTCTAGACGCTCATTTGTCAATCGGTAATTGTAACCAACGAGTACCAGTCCACCATAACGGATGATTCACCAAGTTCAAACCAATATGCCACGTGATGGACAATCTGCTGGATTGTCAATTGATTTAACATGGTACCAGCATTAAGGTGCAACCAAAGATTGAATACGAGATATACGATTTCCCACAAAAGTTTTCCACAAAGGAGATAATGAACGAATCCACGATAATGTTACTGTAGAGTTTGATCAAGCGAAAAGTACTACTGAATGATAAACGAGTTATGTATGTTCGTTGAACAAAATCCAGTAACTGCCAAAAGTACCGCTGCGCACGGTTCCAGGCAAGTAATCGAAATGCGCTCCAATGGTGCAACTCTCGATTTACCACAAACCAAATTGTTTTAATGTTTCCAAATTGGTCTACCATCCGAAAATAGTCCACTTATGCAAACCCTCACTCGAAGACATTACAAAAGCCTTGAAGTTGCAAATTGACATAATTGTTACATAAAATCCAACTAAGAATTTTCAATCGTGACAATTCTGATAATTGTTTAAGTAATCTAACCATTTTCATGCGACATCCAGAGTAGGATGTTCATCCCAACCAATCCAAGAACCCAAAGATGTGTATGAGACGTTTCGCAAAGAAAACCAAGAGAGTTAATAAATCTTAAGGATCAAAAATCTTTGCTACGACCATGTTTCTTTTTGTACATTCTCTGTCCAAGCGATTTACTTCATAAATGAAAGCATCCACCAAAGGTTTGCCATTGTAATCCCAAAACTTTCTGAGAAGTCACTGTTGTGTCAGTAAACGAAAATGTCCAAAATACCGTGAAAAGCAGAAGAATCCTAACGACATTAACAAGGATGAGGGTGAACAACTCCCTTTTGTATTAAAAGTGGCACTGAATGTAGCGTGGCTTGTCCACATCTAATGGGCTATTATATTTGTTTAACAAAGGTGAACATACTGCAATTAATCATGTGCTTGTATAGAAGGCGTATACAGTATACCTTGCTATCGTGATGTGGTATACTTTGAGGAAACAGGACAAACGGTGCAAACTAAGTTAAATAAACATAAACGATTCATCGAGATTAGTCAGTTCGGTCATTCAGCAGCGGTCGTACACTAACCCAAAATAGACATACCATCCATTTCGACCAACAAAATTGATAACCAAAATACCGTGAAAAGCAGAAAACTCCTAACGACATTAACAAGGATGAGGGTGAACAACTTCCTTTTGTATAAAAAGTGGCGCTGAATGAAACGTGGCTTGTCCACATCTAATGGGCTATTATATTTGTTTAACAAAGGTGAACATACTGCAATTAATCATGTGCTTGTATAGAAGGCGTATACAGTATACCTTGCTATTGTGATGTGGTATACTTTGAGGAAACAGGACAAACGGTGCAAACTAAGTTAAATAAATATAAACGATTCATCGAGATTAGTCAGTTCGGTCATTCAGCAGCGGTCGTACACTAACCCAAAATAGACATACCATCCATTTCGACCAACAAAATTGATAACCAAAATACCGTGAAAAGCAGAAAACTCCTAACGACATTAACAAGGATGAGGGTGAACAACTTCCTTTTGTATAAAAAGTGGCGCTGAATGAAACGTGGCTTGTCCACATCTAATGGGCTATTATATTTGTTTAACAAAGGTGAACATACTGTAGTTAATCATGTGCTTGCATAGAGGGCGTACTATATTACCAGAATTTACTAACAAAGGAAAATAATTTACTTTTCAAATTTCAATGTAAATTCATTGTAAAGTCCCGATATTTATTACTGTTTGTATTTAAGAAACTAGCTGCTTTAGTATTTTTTCTTTGATCCTAATTTAATATCAGATTAGAATAGCAACGTTATTAAATGTAAACTGCCAAACCTTTCGTGCTATAGGCTTCTTTAACTAACTGAAATCAACAAACACATTTCTACTACCTAATGCTTGCCTAAGTAACACGCTGGCTTTACGGTTTTTAAACATCGAATGACGCATTGCTTTTTGAAATTAAAATCTAATTTGCGAATCAAAATGTTTAGTAGAATTGAATCTCTGTATTTTACCCAACATTTTAATTGTGTTAAAAAATCTAAGTGCTTTTTGTACATTTATTTTAAGATGCAATAGTGTTTGCGCAGTACATTTTGATATGCATTTAAATGAAAACTTTAACGGCCAATTGGAAATTTTCATCGGCACGTTTCATTGTATCTATTAATGGTAACGATTCTTCACGTAAATACGATTTTAAGTGGAGTAATTTTTGGCTATCAGTTTAAAAGAGAGCTAAAGAATCCTAGCAAATTGTTTGTTTAATGTATTTTAATAAAATTGTTTCTTAAGCTGAACTGTTATTTATAGCACTACGGCAGCCGCGTGAGTTTGTTACGCCTCTTTGGCTGCACACAGTGGAAAGCTTTATTTTCACAGTGTTATTATCAATGAAAATGTTTGATGGCTGATGTGAACAACAAGTTCATGAGAAGGTGCTTTTAGCAAGGACTTTATCGTAAACTATCGTATCGTATCGACGTTTATGTATAGTACGTGTTAAGTGGAGTGAGGTGTACCCGTGAATCCTTGCCTTCCTTTTAATTACCTTAATATCGCCCTGTTTGCTAAAGTTGTAGGTTTCAACAACATTTGACTGTGGAGGAATTTAAAAACAACATATGGACGTTCACCACGACCTTGTTCTACATTTAGACGTCAGCGTCGGTTTTCCTAGAAGTAAAGAATCAAAAGCCTATCTTAAACTACCTCCATAAACAAAGGCAAGCTATTTCAGATAGTTAAAATTTGTTCTTTACCATTATTAAAGACAACAAACATAGAAACAAGGAAAAGATTGCTGAAAACATGTGTGGTGCACAGCACTGTATGGCTGTAGAAAGTTAAGAACAAAGAGGTGTTAGAAATGGTACGGGGAGAAAGAAATATGTGGAAAACAGAAAACAATAGGAGAGATGCGATGATAGGACACATACTAAAGCACGAAGGAATAGCGCGGCATATGTTAGAGGCCGAGAAGGAAAAAATAGAGGTAGAGGTAGACCTAAATTGGACTATTGCACACAGATAGTGAAAGATGTAGGCTATGGGAATTTCAGCGAAATAGGTTAGCTCAGAATAGAAATAACTGGAGGTACCCGTCCAACCAGTTCTAGGAATGAAGACCATTGATGATTATGGAAAACTTGTGTAATGACACGCCATCTGTATAACCACAATTCATACTAAAGTACGCAAATCTGTAACTGTCCTTAAACAAGTAATAATTTTTGGCGCCCGACGTGGAAACTTTAGGGAACAGCGATATTAAAATAATTAAGATAATTAAAAGGAAAGTAAGGATTTACGGATACTCCTCACTGCGCTTAACACGCACTAAACGTACATGTCCATATGGTACGATAGTTGACGATTATGTCTGCGAAAGCGCGCCTTTCTCATGAACTCGTCGTTGTCTACATTAATCGTAAACGTTTTTATTGGTCAGCGCGATAACCACACATTCTTTTGGACATGAGAATTTGGTGTAATACGTACAATAAAAAAGTCGGTTATTCACCTACAATATGTGAGAACTTAAAACCGCAATTTTTATGTGTAGTAACCTAATTTATGCGTACAATAATAATGATGGGAAAATAAAGTTTTGCCTTTTGAATTAAAACATCCCTATACTTAATAATTAAAGCAAACCTTTGTGCAGCCAAGGAGATGCAACAAGGCAGAGCAGTGAGTTGCTATGCAACTTTATTAAATTTTATTAAAAGGGCTACAGTTGGTGTTTGATATGGTGCAATGATATATGACGTAATGGACTGAACTTAGAACATACGTGATGTTGTAACGATGTGGCATCACTTGTAGTCCTATAACTTCTGGTGGGGCAGAACCTGCCTTGTATTCCTACTAAGCGTTGATAACCGTTATTATTTATTGCTTACCATTTACAACTAAACATAATAAAGTAATATAATATGTCGCATTGAGGCTACGTTAAAGGTGGGTATAGTCACCCAGTGCGTGGACTAACACTTGATTTATATAAAATAAATTATAAATGGATTTTGTAATTTTCTCTAACACTAATGTAGTTAAAATATGCTCTTGTTTTGTATATTAATTCGCCATTAACTATAAACAATCCATATCGTTACAACAAACATCAACCTCCTCTCGTTCTTGAAGACTTATAATGGTTAAATAATAAGTAGTTTAAGTTAATACGCAACGTTAAATAATAGAGAAGGCGATACCAATTCCAACAACAATAAAATGATATAAGTGCGAATAGCGGCTTTTAATCCTATACCTCTAGCGACTTTAATTTACTCGAACCACTTGAGCGTAGTGTCTTAAGTAACAAAACGTTGAATACCAGTAGTAAGTAATAAGTAGGCATTAAATCTCGTGGTTAATAGTGTTATGGGTGTTAGTTTTATTGGTGTGCCTTAATAATTAGCTGTAGTAAGACTAGCTATATTTTTATAAACTCACTCAATTTAAATTCTTCCTGGTTAGGTCGTCGTTGTATATACTCCATTATTCATAATACAGGGTGTTCATAAAGTAACTATGCAGTGATTCATAACTTTCTGTAAAAGTAGCTATACAGTGGTTAATAAAGTAACTACGATTATATATAGCAGTGGTTAAATATTAAGTGATTTGTGAAGTGCTTCCCCTGTACACTTGAAGACACAGGTTCACATGTTTCTGCAAGTTGTTGAAGACGTTGTGAAGAACATCTGGAGTGATGTCCTGCATGTGATGGGTTAATGCATCTTGCAGTTCCTGTATGGTGTGTGAATTGTCTCCATAGGCCTTTGCCTTCAACGTATTCCACAGAAAGTAATCTGGTGGAGTCAAGTCGAGTGATTGAGGAGTCCAGAGTCCCCGAGAGATGATGCGGTCACCAAAGATGTCCTTCAAAAAGTTCATCGACGTGCGAGCAGTATGTGCGGTCGCCCCATCCTGTTGGAACCAGGCATCCTCAATTCCGTCTTCATTCAGTTCTCCGAGGAAGGACTTCAGAATGCTAGTGCGGTACTGTTCTACATTGATGGGGTCCTGAAAGAAGATTGGCCCAATGATTCGTGTACGATTCACCGCGCAGCAAACACCAACATTCTTATCGTGCAGTGGTATCTCTAAATTCATGCGAATTCTCCGTAGTCTATATACGACTGTTCTGGCTAATCACGTAGCCAAAGAGATGAAACCGGGTCTCGTCCGCGAAAAATTTTTTCTCAAGATTCCTCCATACGATTGTCCTGCAGGAAGGACAGAAACTAGTTGCAAAAGTTCACTCGCACCGGGTAATCTGTGTCTTTCAGTTGATGCACTAGCGAAATTTTGTACGGATGTTTTTGCATCTGAATTTTGTGAGCAGAACCAACGGACACGTGGGCTTCTTGAGCTATTCGTCGAATCATTTTTTTGGACTTTGCAGCATCATGTCCTGCACTTCCAACACCTTTTCTTCGGATGTGGAGGTTGATGACCTGTCTGATTTTGTAGCAATATAAACGCTTCCGGTCTTGCGAAACGAACTTTGCTGCAAATGCAGTTTCAACGGCTGTGGTAAACTTGTCTCGATTGGGGAACACATGCTCCACAAGAAATACTCTTTGTTCAATCGCTTGCATAGGAACTAGATCACGTAATGTCACACACGATGTCGTTTTACTCTACTGGTCTGCAATATAACCGGACCTGCGGACAAATACACTGTTAATTAGTATTTAGCACAACATACGATATAATTGAATGCTGTAAAGACCACATTAGCGGCAAAAGAAATGATTAGCAAAATTTCATTGTTGCAAAAAATGTTCAGCATACATTTATTTTTTCGCACATTGTTGAATACGGAAAAAACGTTAATTTGGCCAAAGTTCATCGGTTTAATTTATTGTAACATTGCTATTCTACCGTCGAAAAATGAAAGGTCTGACCATTAACAATGATGTATTTAAATAACCGATAGAAAACGGACAAAAAGAAGACAGGAGTATATTCTGCACATTCGTGAGTGGAATCCAAGGCATGATAACTCAACATATAAACCATGCGATGCGTCGGAAGTTTATTATGTTTCTTAATCCACCAGTGATATGATTTGTAAATACGTTTAGTGCCTATATGAATTATGATATAAGTTGATTAGTGGTTGTGTCAATAAATTAATAATATATTACTCCAATACAACGTACACAGTTATATTAGTAGTAAATAGTGTAGTAATTACTGTTTGTAGTTATTATCAGTGTAGCCACATTTCAGTAGATTAGAGATTCTTTGAAAATATTTATGAATAACTAGACTTATTAGTGGACTGAATAAAGAAGTGTAAATTGAAGTACGTTACACTAGTGTTGAGAACGTAACATTTTATTCCCTTACAGTTGATACATGTTAAGTCTTGGCTTTTTAAATCATTATTGTTTGAGGTTTTCTGTTAAATTGTAGTTTCTTCTGAAACGTTTCACGGATCTTGTCTTCATCATCGAGTAGCCGGCGATTGAATACTGATGCGGGACTAAGGCTTTGCGATTGCTTTTTATCTGTCATCATCATCATTAGGTCTTCAGTCCTGGAACTGGTTAGACGCGTACCCTCATTGTTTCCTATTCCTAACTAACCTACACATTTCCCTGAAGTCTGCACAGTCTGCATCTATCACTATCTGATCTTGGTCTACATCTACCTCTTTTTTCCTATCTCTGCTTGTAATATATCCCATACTATTCCCCAAAAATGCCTTAGAACGTATTCTACCATTTTATTTCTTCTATTTTTCCCCCAGATATCCTTGTTCCCCTACTATTTCTATAACCTATTTGTTATTAACTTTGTATGTCCATGCTGTTATCCTCATACATCTGAAACACAACATTTTAAAGGCTGCCATCATTTTTCTGTCTGCTCGTATTTCACAAGCATACTGTGCTTTCAACAATTTTCCTCTTGCTCTATGTTTGTTGTCTTTCATCATAGGCGCTGTTCTTTCTTGTTAGATGCAGTTCGGTCCCCTTCTATTCTTTTACAATTATATACCCTTCTCCGACATTCAGTTGTTGTGGAGGGGGTAAGCAGCCTGTGGCTACCAAGTCAACATTAGTTGCAGATATTTCACAACCAACAACTAGTTGTTTATAATAATCATCATTTATCTGCGCTTATTTTTTCGTCATTAGGTTTTCCGTCTCAAAACTGGTTGGACACGTACCTGCACTTATGTATATTCTGAGCTAGCCTACACAGTTCCCTGAAATTCTCACACAGCATATATACAGCTCGCTTCCTCTTCTATTGTTTTCTATTTTTATGCTCTATTTCATCGAGATTCAGTGAAGGGGGTTAAGCAGCCTGTGGCTGCCAAGATCCTCCAACACTTAGACATTTGCCGAAATAATAGTTTTCCAGTAAATCCTTTCACACACTTAACATTCTTTGAGAATATTGCGCAACCAATTCTTGTAATTGCTTATAATAATCATCATGTTTAATTACAGTTACTTTCTTCGTCATTAGTTTATCCATCTTGGGACTGGTTGGATGCGTACCTCTATTGATTTTTATTCTGAGCTAGCATACACATCTCCCTGAAACTCCTACAGCCTACATCTTTCACTATCTGTGTCCAGTAGTCTAACTTAGGTCTACCTCTTCTTCTCTTTTTCCTATATTTGCTTTTAATATATTCCGCACTATTCCCTCATGCCGTAGTATGTGGCCTATCATCCTATCTCTTACAGTTTTCCACATATTTTTTTCTTCCCCTACCACTTTTAGTACCTCTTCGTTCTTAATTTTGTCTGTCCATAATATCTCCATCATACGTCTGTAGCACCACATTTTAAAGGCTTTTACCTTTTTCTTGTCCGCTTCTCCTACTGTCCAGGCTTCACAGTGCTGTGCTCCACACATATGTTTTAAGCAATCTTTTCCTTGTTTCTATGTTTGTTGTCTTTGAACACAGTAGTTGCTTTTTCTTGTCAAATGTAGCACGGCCTTGTGCTAATGTTTGTTTTATATCTTTTGTGCTAATCCCATCCTGCGTTATTTGGCTTCCTAGGTAGCAGTAATCCTTAACCTCTTGTAAGTTCGTGTTATATATTTGTATTCTTGTTTTTTATTTATTTTCCCTTCCTTTGCATACTAGTACTTTAGTTTTAGTTTTGTTAATTTTCATACCGTATCTTTCTGTTAGAACCGTTTCTATTTCATTAAGAGCAGCTTCTAACTCTTCCTTGCTAGACGCTAAAACCGCTATATCATCTGCAAATCTAAGCATATCAATTTTTTGTCTTTGCATAGTAATTCCAAATGTCTTTCTGCATTTGACAGTATTCATTGCCTCAACAATGTATAAGTTAAAAATTAATGGGGATAGGGCACATCCCTGTCTCACCCCTTTCCTAATGTTTACTTCTCTACGTTCCTGCTCTAATTCTATTACTGCTGTTTGCTCTTTTTATAAGCTATGTACTATTCGTCTATCCTTATAACTCATTCCAATCTTTTTGAGTATTTTGAACATTTTTTTTCCATTTTACATTGTCGAATGCTTTTTCCAGATCTACAAACCCTATATACACGCTCTCCCTTTTTTTATTGTTTTCTCTATTATCACTCTCAGAGCTAAAATAGCCTTACGTGTTCCCCTGTTCTGCCTAAACCCATTGGTCTTCTCCTAGTATTTCTTCAGCCCGTTTTTCCATTCGTCTTTGTACAATTCTAGTTATTATTTTTGACACGTGTGCTGTCAAACTTATTGATCGAAAATTTTCACATCTATCCGCGCCTTTCTTTTTTGGTATAGTTACTATGATGTTAGGTTTGAAATCTTTGGGTATCTCGCCTGTCTCATACATATGGCTTACAAGTTGGAAGAGACGTTTTGTTAATGCTTGTCCAGCGGCTTTTAGAGTTGCTGCTTGCACCTTATCTGTACCCGGCGCCTTACCATTTTTCAGACCCTTTAATGCTAATTTAAACTCATCACTAAGTATAGGATATCCCAAGTTATCATTTTCAATGTCTGATTCCTGTTCTAATGCAGTTAGTTCCTCTCCTGCATATAAATTCCCTATATTGCCATCTATTCACTTTCTCTACATTTTCTATAATGACGTTTCCTCCCACGTTCCTTATATTTTTGCTATACAGTTTCATATCCCTAAAATTGATTCTAATTAGTTCGTATCTCTTTGCACTTTTCATCAATCCAGTGTTCTTTAGCTTTCCTGCATTTGCAAATAATTTCCCATTTTATGGCTTTGTATCTCTGTTTCGACTGTTTTATTTTTGTATTTTCGTCTTTCTTCTATTAAATTCAGGATATCCTTTGTTATCCATGGTTTCTTATTTTCTTTTTGTGTATACCCCAGAATATCTCTGGCCGCCATGTCTAGGCTGGGATTAAAGTTATTCCATTCTGTTTCTGCTTCCCTAGTATCAGATATTTTCACGATATCTTTGAGCAATCCATTTGACTTTTTTCGAATCTTTCTTGAATATCTTTACCTTTTAGTTTTTCTAAGTCATAGTGCCTTTTTCCGTTTCTTTTTTCAAATTTTTAAATTTAAGTGCGGCCTTTATAAGTACGATGTTGTGGTCAGTGTTTATATCTGCTTCTGGGTAGCTTCTACAGTCTTATACTTGATTCCTAAACCGTTGTCTAACAAGTATGTAATCTATTTCATATCTTCCTATATCTCTTGGCATCTTCCACGTATATCGTCTACTACCATGATGTTGAAATAATGTGTTTGTGATGATTAAATTGTTCTTGTCGCAAAATTCTACCAGTCTATTTCCCCTGTCGTTTCTCGTGCCTAAACCAAATAAATCTAATACCACTTCTTCACTACCTTCACCTACCACTGCTTTAAAATCCCCCGTAATTATTAAATTTTTCTGTCCTTTTACGTATCTTAATATGTCTTCGATATCTTTGTAGATCGCTTCTACCTCTTCGTCACTGATGTTAGAGGTGGGCATGTATACTTGTATTATTACTGTGTTTACCGGTATAGATTCTAATCTAACCATGAGTGCTCTTTCGTTCTTTTGTAAGTAATTTTCTACACAGTATCCTATCTTTTTCCGTATAACTATCCCCACGCCCAAATTTCCTTCCTCTGCTCCTGTATGAATTATCCTGAAGTCTCCACTCCAAAAATCCCTCGCCTCTGGCCCACAAACTTCGCTGATCCCTACTACGTCTAGTGATAACCTATTCATTTCGATTTTTAGGTTCTCTAGCTTACCTACTTGCTTCATACTTCTAACATTCCATGCTCCGACTCGCAAAATGTTCCCGACTCTTATTTTAACTTTCAGATCGCATCCTCCGAAGTAGTCCCCTTCTTGAAATCCGAATGGGGGACTATTTTAACTCCGGAATATTTTACCCCAGAGAATTTCTTGCCTTTAAAGACTCCGATTTGTAAAGCGCTCCTCTTCCTTTTCTCTCTTCGCTAATAGCTTCTTGGCCCTCTCCAGAATCCAAACAGGTACGACCTTGGGAATGTGAGACTATGTTTCCACCCACTTTGGATATTTTAAAAATTACCTTCATGTTTGTTTATTTGTTGTTCTTTTAAGAAATGCGCTTCCTGGGAAAATAAGTGGGTAATAGTTTTACGTTGGCGTTCACCGAGACGACTAAATGAGTCTTTCAAGGAATATCGGTGATAAGAAATGGACAGTCACCGATTAGTATAGGCAGGTAAATCCTTAGGACTATTTTACATTGATCCCCAGTCCCATAGTGGTGCAGTATATATCTATCTACCCATCACAAATTAAAAAAATTCAAATAACAAAGCTGGTCCTACCAGTCATGTCTTTGTACTGACCTGTTATTTTATCGTTATTTGAAATCAGACATCATGGTTAAGTGTTGCATAAACTCGATTAATTATTGAAGCTTGTAACGAAAATATTCAAAATTAATTAACATAAATGGATTTAATCAATTACAGGAATTTATTACGGACCTGAGTAGAAAAGTGAAACAGTACTGCAGGTCTATAGTGCGCGTCCAACTTGATGAACAAACGTCACCAATGAAATTAGCAGTGATCGGTGAAATTAATCTAGAATAAATACATAATAAGTACATTTTTTCTTCTAAAATATACTTAATCAATGTAACTGGGCCATTTTTTACGAGCCCCATTGAAAGAATATGTAAATAAAATATGTGGTAATCCAGCGATATTAGAACAAACCACAAGGTTATTAAATTAATAGAAATTTACGTTTCCCCAGCTCTACATAAAATAAAACAATTCTCAAACTATACGCGTTCCATAAAATTTGCAAGGCAAGGTAATTGTTGAACATTTTTGTTTTTAAAAACTCAGAACAGACATACTCCTAAAAACCAACATAATAATTAAAATATTCACATAGTAAGATATTGTTTGTTTGTACTTAGCAATAAGTGAACTTTGGAAAATAAAATAAAATAGCTGTTAAAAACTTGATAATGAATCAACTCTAAGATATTGTACATAAACCTTTTCATCAATCATATTTTGTGTACAAATGCCTCGTTTACATTCTGATGTATTATTCTAGTTAAGGGTAGACAAAACGACGCTACACTGCCCCCTCTTAAAGATGTTCTGTCCCAAAACACTCTGTGACCTGAACGTTGGAAGTTCTTGTGGTGGTAAGGACAGCCGGAACCATTTCTGCATTCCCATATTGATAGAAGTAGCAGTCAACACTCTTTACCGCAGACGCCCTATCATTTGGATTGTAACCGCACACCTAGATTTAGACCACGGTTTTTTTGGCACAATACCTCTAGCATATTTCGTACCATCCTCCAGTCTATGTGTGTGACTACTACGCCCAAGGTCTCGGGTTCGAATCCCGACACGGTCCGCTTGAAAAATGTTAGGCGAGCATTTTTCACAAAAATACACCCTCGTTCGGATGAGGTAAAATGGAGGTCCCGTGTGTGTGTGTTGTCACGCACGTTAAAGATCCCTACCTTGCTTGGAACAGCAAGGGTTCGGCAAAATTACAAATTTTCCAAGTAAAAAAAACTCGCTTCCTGGTCAATGTAGTACCTTCGGGTGGAGCATTGGAAAATCGCATGTAAGGACCTAATGGACGGGAGTTCAAAAGTGCTTCAATTTGCACGATAACGGTATTCAATTCTTCGTAAGTCAATTTTTGTTCACCAACTACCCGAGATAGGTGAGTTTTGACAGATTTAATTCCCGCCACCCATAGCCCACCGTAGAACGGAGCAGAAGGGGGGTTGAACGACCACTCAATGTTTTCTGCGTGTGCAGATTGTTCTAACAGTTCGCGTATTTTGGCTTCAGCACCTACAAAGTTGGTACCACAGTCGTTGTACATGTGGATACATTTTCCGCGTCTAGAAATGAATCGAGGGAAAGCGGCTAAAAATGCTTCTGACGACAAATCTGAAACATTCTAAATGCACTGCCTTAGTGCTGAAACAAACAAAGAGACAAATATATGCCTTTAACGTTTTGGCTCCTCGAACCCGACCCATTGTTATGGAAAAAGGGTCCCCGAAATCTACGCCAGGTTGACGAAATGCTTTTCCAGGAGTCACTCGCGGAGTAGGTAAATCTCCCATAGAAGGCACAATAGAAGTAGAATTAACCTTAAAACAAGAAATACATGCACTTAGACACTGTCTTATGGCTCTCATAGCAGACAAAATCCAAAAATGCTGTTGCAATAATGACTGGGTGGTACGATTACCGCAATGTAAATTTTTAATGTGGCAATCCTGTATAATAAGAGTTGTTAAACGATGGAGTCGAGGGAGAAGTAAAGGATATTTTGCATCATGTGAGATGTCTGAATGTTTTAACTGACCGCCGTCCCCGGCAATCTACGAATGGAGTAAGAGAACGGAGTTGTTTGCTAACTAAATGTCTCTTGTTCAAGTTTTCTAAAGCTTCCGCAACTGCACCGTTTTGAACATGTTTAACTAATATTTCTAACGCTGATGTTCTTTCTCGAAGTATAATCGCACCAGTTAATTTTCCATTAGGTGATTTGAGGTTGAACACAAAACGACGGCAGCGAACAATTATTTTCAAAATCTTTTGCAAATCGGAGAATGTATCTCACAAAGAAGTCAAAACGTGATCTGAGGATTCGATGGCTACCAAATTCCGATGCTGAATTATCAAAAAATGGTTGTTTAGGCCTATCTGCCAAAGGTAACTTTAATCACACGGGACCCGCCCACCACGGGTGATCGATAAGTTCAGTTGCAGAAAGGCCTCTAGAAGCACAATCGGCAGGGTTGTCTCGTGATTTGACATGATTCCAATTAGAAGGTGCAACTAGTGATTGAACTTGTGCAATTCTCTTCGCAACAAGGGTTTTCCATTTATTAGATGGCGATTTTAACCATGAAAGTGTTATTGTAGAATCCGACCAAGCAAAGATGCTAGTAAATTCTAACTTGAAATATGTTTTCTTCACATACTCTACAAGATTTGCGAGTAGAATTGCTGCGCACAACTCTAACCGTGGCAACGAAACTTTGTTTATGTGCGCAACTTTACTTTTTGCACGAACAAAATACACGAAAACATTATCATTTTTGTAAAAAAAAAAAACGAAAATAAACAACAGATGCATGACCTGCTTCTGAGGTATCGCAAAAGGCGTGTAACTCGATGCTCTTTAAGTCTTTACAAATCGACTAACGAGAAATTTTCAACTCGGATAAGAATGGAAGTTGCAACAAATACTTGTCCCATTGACTAATAAGTTTTTCGGGAGGCTGGACATCCCAATTGATTCCCAAAGTCCATAAACGCCGAACGAAATGTTTAATAAAAAATGTAGCAAGAGTTAAGAAACCTAGGGGATCGAAAATTCTAGCAAAATGTCGAGAGAACGTTCCTTTTTGTACAAAGACGGTCACTAATTTGTATATCGTATAAAAAAACATCTGAATCGGAACACCATTTGAGTCCTAACACCTTTACTAGCGGAATTTGTTCTTGACTAAACGTCAGCGGTGGTTGTTCGATTTGTGACTGGTGGAATTATTATTCCATTTTCTAAGTTTAAAACCACCAAGCTTACATAATTCAGTCAGTTCTTGAACTAGCCAGTTGGCTTCTTCAACAGTTTCACAACCATTGATGATGTCATTTACATATGAGTTGGACGATCAAACAAGTGAAGTGCGGTGGTACCGAACCGCTTCCAATCTTGCTAATTCTTGGATCGTACGAAGAGCAAGAAAAGGAGAAGATTTTATCCCATAAGTAACGGTGTTCAATCATAATCAACAAGAGGATCAGATGAATCATATCTCCACAAAATACGTTGGAAATCTCGATGTTCTGGTATAATCTCGATCTGACGATACATTTGTTCGATATCCGCAGTGAAAGTAATGTTGTGATTCCGAAACTGCAATAGAAGTTTAAAAATATCTTTTTGTAGTGACTTTCCATGTAACAACGTGCCATTTAGTGAAATACCGTCTGACGTTTTTGCACTTGCATCGAACACAACTCTTAATTTAGTTGTTGTGCTCTCTGGCATTATTACCGCTTGATGCGGAATGTAATAAACAGGACTACTATCCAACGAAAGAAGAGGAACAGGACTCATCTGCCCTGTGTTTATGTAATCTTGCATGAAAAGATTGTACGACGCTCGTACATCCAAGTCATTCTGCAAACATCTTTCCAATCACAAAAAGCGACCTAAAGCGATTGCACGAGAAGCAGTAAAAATTGGTTCTGGTCTTTTAAAAGGCAATGAAACTATAAACCCACCTGCATCGTTTCTAGAATAAGTTTCAACAAACGTCTTTTTATGCAATACGTTTTCTGCATTTTCCTGTAGGTGAGCAGGAACACTTTCCAGCTCCCAAAAACGAATTAGGGTTTCTTCTATTGGTTTCACATAAGCACACAACAAAGTAGAAATAGTTTCTGAACAACCTGCTTTTCCAGTCACAATCCAATTAAATTTGGTGCGAATGGCCACCGGTTCATTTTGTTGGCCGATCCGAGATTCTTTCAACAAAATTTGTGCGAAAATGTCTGTTCCTAACAACAAATCAATTTTCGCATGTTCAAAAAACTTTTGATCAGCTAATTGTAATCCATCGATATGATTCCAAAAGCGTTTCGATAAAGGTGTGGCCGGCAGTTGACCACATATTTCCTGTAAAACAAAAAATTCTAAATTGAAATTGGATTGAGTTTCAACCTGATTACAAGAATGAATACGACACGATAAGCCACCACTGATAGTAGACGCATTCAATCCCAAACCTTGAACTTTTGCGAAGCTTTTATGCTTCTGCAAAAAAAAACCTTTGACGACACTTTTTTGTTATGAAATTTGACATACTCCCATTAGCTAAGAGTGCCCTAACAGTTTGTAGTTTTCCAAAACCATCGATAATCGCTACCTGAGCAGTAGCTAACAAAGTTGTATTAGAAACTGAACGAGAAAAGAATGAACTAACTTCAGGCCTCTGCATCGAAAACGGAGAAGCTTCACTTGTTTCATTACCTTTAACCATTTTTTTTGCATGATCCGCTGATATAGTAGGAGAGGTATTTACATTCTCAAAATGCAACAATGTGTGGTGTGGTTTATGACATTTTTTACAAACAACCTTTGATTGGCAAATTTTGACACGATGCGAACTACACAAACAATTTAAACAGAGATTATTCTTTTTAACGAAATTAAATCGTTCCTGACTGGATTTACCAAGGAACTTTTTGCAAACATAAATCAAGTACGTGTCATTACACACTATGCATTTGTTAGGTGACGTCGTAGACACAAACGTCCCACGAAATAAACTTTGTTTATTCCAAGTTGAAGGCTCGTTTTTACTTTTAGTTGCATAGTTGAAGGTTTTCGGTGCTTTTTGAGACATCAAATCGTTTATCTCTAAAGCCTTACACGATTGATCTAAGAACGCTCTTAATTTTTTAAAACGTGGTTTTTCACTTGTATTTTGCTTTTCGAAACGTTTGGCGGTGTCTGAATCTAACCTTTGTAATAGCCAATTGAAAGAACAAAATCAAACAGATCGACATTTTCAAAAGTTTTTAAAGCGCCAAAGCTTTCAACGAATACGTTTAATAAGGACCTTAAACTATCCGACGTAGCAGAGTTCAATTTGGTAGCATTTTCCATGCAATTTAAATAATTTGTAACAAATAATCTTTTATTTTCAAAGCGATCTATAATAATTTTTAGGGCAATACCGTAATTTGCGTCACAGACCGATAAATGTTTAACGAGTTGTTTAGATTTGTCATCTAAACTGTTTAACAACAAATAGAACTTTTCAATAGGAGAAAGTTTCTGATTTGAATCGATCAAAGTACGAAACGAATTGTAATATGATTTAAAATCTTCAATTTTCCCATTAAAATTTATTAATGAAATTGTCGGCAAGCGTATGTTGTTTGTGGCTGACTGTGAATTATCCACCAATGATGCTAGAGGCACTTTATTTTCAAACTGCTTTTGACATTGAGTGAACCGTGTTCTAATCTGCAGAAGTGTTTATCTAAATTAATTCGAATACCCAAAATTTGTTCGATACAATCATCGTCTAAGATGCATTCTGTATACAATTTGTCAAAATCTGATATAATCTGCGAAGTTAGTTGCATAGTAGCCTCAATTTCAGCATACGTATCACCGGTCACATCTAAATTAGACAATGTATTTTGTAACGCTATCAATCTATTTAACGCAGCTTTACCTTTACCTTTCTGTGGTAACTACCATGGTGAAGGGGTTTAATACCACCTAAAGCAACAAAGCGGCAACTACAAGTTTTAAAATTCTATAGGAAAAGGTCGTTATTCTGATCACGCAAAGAAGTGATATCTGAGCAATAAACGACAAGTACCGTTTCTACAGACAATACAATGCCACTATAAAATGCATGTGCATGAAATTGAAATTGAAAAAATGCTTAAATCTTCTAATAGGAATAACAACAACAAGACTCGTAAAAACACCGCGCAGGCTAGGATAACAATGAATAATGACGGCGCAACCATAAACCATGTGTCTTCAATCCTAAACGTTTAACATTTCGCTACCCCGACCGTACACCTGTTCCACAAGCTCACACAAAATGCTATTCAGTATTGTTACTATTTATCTTAATTAAATTCCCGAATAGAACTTCAACATAAAATAAATAGTATTCAAAACGAAAATTTACTTAGATTGCAAAACAAATCAAACAAATTGTTCTAAGAACTTCTAAGCAAATATCTATACAGTTTAAAACAATAATGAATTTATAGCACCCTCCCAATCAAAAACAAATAAAATCAAGGAATTGGGACGTGAAATTCAATTTAACAAAAGGAATTTAATCCGGCTCGAAGGACCAAAATGTTGGTTCAAAGGATGTATCATGCATTACTTAACATAAACACTTACTTTGAATTCCTCTAATGATGATGTGGACTGTAATTAGGTTAACTGTATAGTGAGCTTAACGGCACTATTTTATGGTCAGTCAGCACTCACGATACGAAACTAATTTGTCACTTCTGGTGGTTCAAACAATACAACCCACAACCCTCGTCGGCTGCTGGTTTTAAGTTCTTTCATGATTTTTAAAAGGAGGGGTTAACAAGGATCAAGAAAAGAGGGACAGGAGCCCGAACAAAATATGATTATAAACGTTTCAAAGGAATGTCACAATTTATTTCCATTTTTGGGACAAAGTATCTGTGTGAGCGAGTTTTTTCGATGAAATATATCTAATCCAAATACAGAGCAAATTTATCTAACAGTTGTATAAAGTTGTAGCGTATAATTAGCGAATTAATTTCCAGTTTTTAAAAATTTGTGTTGTCGAAATTTACTGCTAATGCCTGTTGTCTTTAATGAATTTTTAGTCAGTTACTTTATAATTAATTTCAATAAAATATGTGTGTGTGTGCGCGTGCACGTATGCGTGTGAGTGTGCTTGCGCGCGCATGAGCTGTGGCTTGTTTTTCAAAAACTCAGATACCCTAAATGTAATAGTTACAGTGCTATTATGTATAAGTAAATGTTAGCTTAATTAATAGGAGCTAAGTTAACGAATACAAAATTATTTGTGAAGTTCGTCAGTAACTAGCACTAAATCACACGGTCCAATAGTTAAGAAAACTTGACCCACCGTAGATCTTCGAGCGTTACTAATTTTAAAAAACTTTATGCATTCTAATATGAAAAATGTTTTTTTTCTAATATCTTGTCAACTTTAATAAACGTATGCTGCTCGAATATTTATTTTTGTACATCTTAGCTTAAGAAACCAATTATCAGCGACAACCGCAGCTTTCCCATTAAATAAATAACAATGTTAAACGGAAGTTGTTTAAGAAACGACGCAAGAAAAGAAAAATGATCACGCCCGATTAAACTTCATATATATGGTCAATCTTCAGGCTTGACTGCCATCATCGTCTCGTCATTCATTTCATTCTTGGTGGAGCACATGCATATCTTAGTACGTGTAAGTGCTTTGTGGATCATTTCTCTCGTTAAACTATTGAAGTTTAATAGCAGGTGTTGTATCGATAGATATTTGTAAGATGGTTAGTAAACAGGGTCGTTGGTAGACACAAGGCCGTTCTGCTCTTCAGTTCCGTTCCATTCTTTATATTATAGCGAACCATTATTCTTCCTTGCAATGTTGAGGGTATTGGTTAAGTTAGGGCCAAACAGCTGCCGCGCATTTCGCTCTCGTTCATTTCTGATCCGGTTTTTACACTACCTGATGTTTTATTATTCATGGTCTTGTAAAATAAAACTAATCGGATAATTATATAATAGCCTGAAAAATAATTATTCATGTTTGGCAAAAACTTGTATAAATGAAATACCACCACTTCAGTAATATATTTTATTTAGGATATGGCTATTTATATATTCTGTTTATGTTGTAACGAACTTCAATTTACTGTTTTTATTAGATCCTATACACGTTTGATGTTCATAAATATTTACAGAGAAACCTTAAAGCTCTGAGATACCGCTACAGACATCACTGATGATAATTATTACAATGTTTACTTAACACTAAATTCCTTCTTCACACGACGATTACATTATTTATTACTAAATTTGACCGAATGCTTCATTTATACAAGCACAAAGTTTATATCGACATTAAGCGTTATTTATTTTAACAATTTATTTCATAATATTTGCGGATTAAATACTTCTACTCAAAGTGAAACCAAACTGGTACGGTTAAAATACTTAATTGTGTCAGACGGAAAACAAGGAAAAGGGAAAGGAGACTTTCAACCAAGATAAATTTTATCAAAAAGTATAAAAGGAATATGAAGTGTAAACTGAGTGACAAAGGGTGGCTGATGTGGTGTACCGTTTGGGCATATATATATATTGTTATATATACTGTGATCCTACCTTATTAGTGATAGGCGTAATATATCTATCTGTCACT
Source organism: Platerodrilus igneus (assembly GCA_036346225.1). Lineage (NCBI taxonomy): Eukaryota > Metazoa > Arthropoda > Insecta > Coleoptera > Lycidae > Platerodrilus > Platerodrilus igneus. The sequence continues at coordinate 9,079,055 of JARFIW010000266.1, read as the reverse complement.
CCTTGTCTTATTTTAGAGCCTTGTTGAGTTATGCCACACAATTTATCTTTAAATATTTTACACGGCTGCTGCACTTAAATATTTTACAGGGCCGTCAAACACGTAGCGGAATCTACCTAGGGTGGGTCCGTCCTAAGCAAACACCTCTCAACTAGACACCCAAACAAATATCCAAGGAGTTTTCAAAATAATTTTAAAACCAAAAGTATTCCCAAACACTAGTTCCACTTTTATAAATTTGATTAAAGCACTGCGTAGATATTAAATACTAATACCTGGAATCCAGATACAAGCGCCGCCTTCCAGCCGTCCTGAAGCCAAGTGACCAGCTGCAGGCACCTCCTGTAAATAATAAGTAACTCGAGCAACTGGTAATCTCCAGACTATAAAACTACTAATATTTCTACAAATTTTATGTTATACAAATACTCAGATAACTCCAATTCCACTATGCTTTCGTCTTCAAACAATAACGGTACAGACCAGCACTCCCTCTTTTAATTAACTTTTATTCGCCGTAAAACTGCTACTATTTGCTATCTCCAGGTACAACTTGACTTTCAAAACTTTCTCGTAACTTTTTAAATGTAATAAAACTCATAACAGTACAAAAACACGTCTATTTTTCAGTAATATAAATTTGAAGGAGTCCCTTATAAATAAAAATCCGTCTTCTTTTGTTTCCGTTGCCATGACAACTATCTCTACGCACACTATGTAATTTATAATTATTAATAATTGATTAATAATACAGTTGTTTTCTCTAGATACATTCATTTTCTAGATGGTTTGTAATCCAGTGATTTATGTATATTGAACTTTTACAATATTGAAAATAGCTAACAAACTTTGATGGTTCAGCTTTTAAATTGTACGCAACAGACATTTATGTCTTATTCGGTAAACGTCCTGTCATTACATAACCAATCTTTAATTGTTAAAACATATTCAAACTGAAATTGATTTACAAATTTTACGGGAGTATCACTTAACTCCTTAAAATTTTAAAAGCGTGCAGTATACCAAGCAATTTTGATATTTGTTTTTACATTCAAATGGTTCTGAAAACGCTAACTCCAAATTAAATTGCATATACGTGCAACCATAACAATTAAAATACGTATACAATGCAAACTTATAACTAGCTTAGCCTGGTCTATGGCCGGTATATGTTGTTGAATGCAATGCAGTTTCAAAAGCTTTATAAATTTATAAACGTGGAATAGTTGTTGTTAATTTATAAACCAAAAATACCTGAAAGAAAATACTCAAACAAAACCAAATATACCCCCATTCTAGCAAAGTCGTTTCGAAGCCCTATTTAAACATTTTATAAGCCCACCCCTTTCTTGACAGTATAATATATATATATATATATATATATATATATATTGTAGTGGATTTAAATGGTTAAATTTGGGGTAAGCAATGCAATTTCAATCTACCCTGTATAGAGAAAGGAACCATTTGTGTACGCGCAAAATTTATTTCAATTATTTAATTTAAATTATCAAGCATTGACGTATTGTTATAATTAGGGATTAAAAGGTAATAAGTTCATAAAGAAAATCAGTTTTATAAGCCAATAGAGATTATTAATTAATTTAATTTATTTTAATTCAACGTGTAATAACGTCAGAAAATGCATCAGAGCATGTAAAATCAATAATCTCAAGGCTTCCGCTTATTTGTGAACATAATAAGGCGATCTTCAAGGAAATGTTGTTCAACCGAGCAGAAGGGATGCACAATTAATAATATGCTACAGAATGAGACGGGGATAAAAGCATTCAATTGAGTACGCACGTATTCGCTCCACGTGGAGTCCATAAGACGCGGGCAGCAATATCGATTTTCTACAACGCAAGTAAAGGTTAGCATTCGACATCAAGTATGCATAAGACAGGAAGAAAGATATTACAGGCGGAGTTTTATGTCGTCATAGGACTATGTCATTGGTCGAAACAGTTAGTTTTACAACGGATCAACACGCGACAGGTGGATGCGATAGTTTTGTATGATATAGCGTGTTGACGAGGGAATATTTCTGCAAGTCTAAGACGGTTATACAAAATTTGCGGAAATATTATTTTCAGATTAAGTATTTCGCGTAAAGATTGGCCAAAGGGGGGCATGGTTTATTGTATAAATACGGGAAGAAAATTAATAGTGCTCTCTTTAATTTTACATCGCTTAACCGACGAGGCTTGTGAGTATTAAAAGTTTGTAAAATTCAGTAAATAGTATTAGATTATTTGGGACCTTATAGTTAGTAGCGCGTGTAGTGGCGAGTGATTAAATTTAACTAAAGTCCAACGCATACCTTAACAAGCTCGTACGTTAATAAAGCGATAATAAACAAGTGTAATATACATGGATTTGGATGTTGGAATTGATGTTAATTGGTAGCACGAAGCTCAGCTTAGACTGAGATTTCATCTATAAATATCTGGTGGAGCAGCGCCCATAATCACGAAGCCGAGGGGTTCAGGAATATAAAGCATCATCTACGGAGATGGAGTCTGGACACATTTTTCTAGGTAACTCATTTGAATTTGCTGTTTTTTTTTGTTGATAAACTGTTGAAATTATTTGTGATGTGTGAGTGAACTTTGATGGTTATTTTTGGTATTTTGAATATAAAACAAAGGTGTTCGTAAAGCTTATTAAATTTCTTGATGAATTTAAATTTAATTGTTAAGAGTAGAAGGGTTTATTAAGTTTGTAGTCATAATATGCAAAGTGAGAAGCATACATTAATAAACTGGGTTATCATGAGCTCACCATACTCCAGTGTGTAGTAATAAATAAAGATAAGGTATTATTTGGAGCCCATTTCCTCCCGTTGCATTAAATGTCTTTGAAAATACAATTTTAAAAACAAGGACTTTACAAAGATAGCATTTTTTTGAGGTGTAACTAGAGCACTGAATTGTACATAACTATGAATTATTATTTGTAAATAGCGGTAAGTAAATATTGTATGATTGTTGTATTATTTTGTGATTTCATTGAATGGTGTGCGAATGGTAAAGAGAATGATAGTAAATTTAGGTGTCCGAGAGGAGGCACAGCTGAGCTAGCCAGGGAAGTTGCTGAAGAAATTAATTTGATGAAGCAGAATCCGGGTAAGATAATTTTGTGAAAGTTTTATATTTTTGGAAATTAATGTTCTTGAAAACTGGCGAGGTCCAGAGCTAAGCGAAGTTTCACGGCAATTTATGACGCCCAATCCGTGGGGCTCGAATGTTTTTTTAGTAAAATCCACGGCATTTTATGACGCCCAATCCGTGGGGCTCGAATGTTTTTTAGTAAAATCCACGGCATTTTATGACGCCCAATTCGTGGGGCTCGAATGTTCACATTTAAATCTTGGACCAATATTATTAGTACATTTCTGCAATGAAAAAACAATATTTGACCAATGTTTAATGCTACCTGTGAAACGGACAACTTATTATTGAAGTACTCTGTATAATTTTGATTTCAGTATAATAGTGCTCAAAACCATTTCGGATGAACCTGCACCTTGCCGAAGTTCTAGATTACTAGAACAGGTAAAATGGGCAGTGGCTCTTTTGGTACTTAGATTGGCAGAGACTATAGGTGTCGGTATGGCAGTTTAAGACACACTACCGCTACGTGGAAGGCAACGGGAAACCACCACATTACCTCCCAAGTACACAGCGTACTTAAATTGTAATAAACGTGATGGCATTCTCGATAGAAAAAGGGGAGAGCATGTATATAGGGTTTGTAGATCTGGAAAATTATTCGACAATGTCGAATGGAAAAAAATGTTCGAAATACTCAAAAAGATTGGAATGAGTTATAAGGTTAAACGAATAGTACATAGCTTATACAAAGAACAAACAGCAGTACTAGAATTAGAGCAGGAACGTAGAGAAGCAAACAGTAGGAAAGGGGTGAGACAGGGATGTGCCCTATCCCCATTGATTTTTAACTTGTACATAGAAGAGGCAATGAATACTGTCAAATGCAGGAAGACATTTGGAATTACTATGCAGGGACCAAAAATTGATATGCTTAGTTTTGCAGATGATATAGCGGTATTAGCGTCTAGCAAGGAAGAGTTAGAAGCTGCTCTTAATGAAATGGAAACGGTTCTGACAGAGAGATACGGTATGAAAATTAACAAAACTAAAACTAAAGTACTAGTATGCAAGGGAGGGGAAAATAAATCAAAAACAAGAATACAAATATGTAACACGAACTTACAAGAGGTTAAGGATTACTGCTACCTAGGAAGTCAAATCACGCAAGATGGGAAAAGCGCAAAAGATATAAAACAAAGATTAGCACAAGGTCATGCTACATTTAACAAGAAAACGCAACTAATGTGTTCAAAGACAACAAACATAGAAACGAGGAAAAGATTGCTTAAAACATACGTGTGGAGCACAGCACTGTACGGCTGTGAAGCCTGGACAGTAGGAGAAGCGAACAGGAAAAAGTTAGATGCCTTTGAAATGTGGTGCTACAGACGTATGATGAAGATATCATGGACAGGCAAAGTTAAGAACGAAAAGGTACTCAAAATGGTAGGGGAAGAAAGAAATATGTGTAAAACGGCAACAAATAGTAGAGATAGGTCACATACTACGACGTGAGGGAATAGTGCGGAACATATTAGAAGCAGAGATAGGAAAAAAGAGAAGTAGAGGTAGACCTAGGCTAGACTACTGCACACAGTAGTGAAAGATGTAGGCTGTGGGAATTTCAAGGAAATGTGTAGGCTAGCTCAGAATAGAAATCAATGGAGATACGCATCCAACCAGTCGCAAGATGGATAAACTAATGACGATAAAAGTAACTGTACTTAAACATGATGATTACAACTATTGGTTGGACAATATTCTCGAATAATGTTAATTGTGTGAAAATATTTACTGGAAAACTATTAATTTGGCAAATGTCTAAGTGTTGGAGGATCTTGGCAGCCACAGGCTGCTTCACCTCCTTTACATTCCACTGAATCTCGGTGAAATAGGGCATATAATTAGAAAACAATAGAAGGGGATTCGAGCTGTATATAGGCTGTGTGGGAATTTCAGGGAACTGTGTAGGTTAGCTCAGACTATAAATAAATGCAGGTAGGTGCCCCACCAGTTTTGAGATGGAAAACCTAATACGAAAAAATAAGTGCAGATAAATCTGATGATTATTATAAACATCTACAGGTGCAACCAATGTTGACTGTGCGAAAAGATATATTGGAAAAAATATTAAATCGGCAAATGTTCAAGTGCTGGAAGATCTTGGCAGCCACAGGCTGCTTACCCCCTTTCACAACCCATACATATGATTTTCCAATGCTCTACCCGTAGGTAATACATTGGTCAGGAAGCGAGTTTTTTTTACCTCGAAAATTTGGAATTTTGCCAAACCCTTGCTGTTTCAAACATGGTAGGGATCTTTAACGTGCGTGACAACACTCACACGCGGGACCTCCATTTTACCTCTGATCCGAACGAGGGTGTATTTTTGTGAAAAATGCTCGCTTAACATTTTTCAAGCGGGCCGTGTCGGAATTCGAACCCGGGATCTTGGGCGTAGTAGTCACACCCCCTTTCACAACCCCTGAATGTCGGAGAAATAGGATATATAATTATAAAACCATAGAAGGGGACCAAACTGCATCTAACAAGCATCTAACAGCGCTTATAACAAACATAGAAACAAGAAAAAAATTGTTGAAGGCATATGTGGGGCACAGCACAGTATGCCTATGAAATACTGGCAGAAGGAAAAGTAGACAGAAAAACGGTAGTAGCCTTTTGCAATGTTGTGCTTCAGATGTATGAGGATGATTCCATGGACAGACAAAGTTAGTAACAAATAGGTTATAGAAATAGTAGGGGAACAAGGATATCTGTGGGAAAAAAATAGGTGAAATAGAAAGGTAGAATACGTTCTAAGGCATTTTTGATGAATAGTATGTGATATATTACAAGCAGAGAAAGGTAGATGTAGACCTAGATCAGTTCAGAATAGGAAACAATGAGGGTACGCGTCTAACCAGTTCCAGGACTGAAGACCTAATGATGATGAAGTGCTCAAAAACTATTGCAATAAACAGGAGTTCTATAAAAATCACAAATATTTAACTCGAAAGGTTAAGAATGAACTGATAATGAATTTTAGCATTTTTTTTATTGTACGTATTAGGTTATTGGAATATCTCAAGATCACTAACACAACTGTTAATAAAAGCACTTTTAAAATTGTTTTATGGCTATTTGTTCACAGAAATGATTAGTTAATGTTATTTTAGAATAGATTTAAGCAATGTAAGTTGCGAGTTGTTTTATTTGTTCAGACAGGTGACCGTTTATGAGGAAATCCATTTCATCAAGAGAATACCCCGCAATTAACAATCCGCTGGTTTACACGTCGGTCAGAGGAAATCTTATTAACCTAGACGTAGTTGACGCCCCTTAAACTTGACGGATTGAAAACCTATCAGGATAGGTGTTAGTAATAACGTAGCTTGAAATCGCACCTAGGTAAAATTTTGATCTTTATTCAATTTTGTTATTTTTTCTGCATTTATTGCTATAGGAATCCACTCTCGCGCCACTGTAGATGGCCAGTGCATCCTTATTTTGTTACGATATTTCCACCCCTCTGGGCAGTTTCAAATTTAAAACTTAATGCTTCTAACACCAGTAACAGTGGCCTTAACTACTTCTATCTGCGGTTTGAAAACGAGCATTTAGAATCCTATAGGTTCAAAAACATGATAATTTCATGTTAAAACTATTAAAATGTGCATAAACAACTAATTTCTGTACAGAAAAGCGAATTCATGTAAACAAACGGATAAAATACGCTAGGTGCAATGGGCCCAAAGGGATTTAACGCGCTATGCGTTCCGCTCCAGTTACCAGGCCCGACGCATGGGGATACAAGGGATGCTCGATATATATCGGGAACTGACAACACTAGTATTGCTAGGTGCGATCTGACGTTTCTAACCTAAAGTTTGACATTTTTGACAATATACATACTTATAACATTTTGCCATATGAACACTGTTTGTTTTGATTTGATTGAATGGAAAATTTCGTCTTGGCCAAAAAATGAAGTTAACTCGTGAATATTTTCGTGCGTGTGTTCTTCAAAATATTTATCAATAAATAACATGTTTGCTTTTAAGCTCCAAAAATAATATATACCCAGGGTACTTGTTGACATTAGACAGAAATAATCATTTGCTTAATGAGAACCAAGAAATTTCATCTTAAATTTTTGATAATAAAAGGATCAAGCAAAAAATGAAATTGTATTCGCTTAAATTTGTTTATCTTGTTTCAATGGAAATTTTACAATCATAATAAAAAATTTACTGAAAGGAAACTAATAGTGTTCTTTCTTCAATAACATAAACTTCATAAATGTCAAACTTGAAGTTTTTATTATTTTGACAACGATCCTAGAACATGGATCGAAACGTAAATAAAATAGATTTTAAAAACTATGAGTGGTTTCATTCCCAAAGAAGATTAAGAAGTTCATTAAACTTTCAGTATCTCAACATATCATACTCTAACATATTCGTTAACTTAATAATTTTACACTTTGAAATTAAAGTAGCCTTGAATAATACTACGATAGACTTTACAATTAAGAATCAAAAATATTTCTCTTAAGTGTTACTAAGTTGTACCATTCAGACAAAGAATAAACTTTAACATTTTGTCCTTCAAGAATTTATCAAGTCTTAGTAATAGACAAAAATAGACAAAAATAGACAAAAATACTTTTAATGTAATTTAAAAATACTATGTGGTAATAGTACTTAAAAATTGTAGATATTTTGACTTGAAGATTCAATAACACTTTTTAGTGCAGCTAAAAATTGTTTCCTTAAAGAATAAATATTCAAGGCAACAATACTGCCATCTTTAAAATTTTTTGTAAAGTTACTAAAACAAAAATGGGATGTGTTTACAAAACAAGTATCAACCGTTCATCTACCTTGAGATATTTAAATAAATGTAATATACTTAAGGTTAAGATCACTCACGTGCATGAAGTACAGCTGAACCAAAAAAACTTGAATGTTCTTACCAGAACACCATATGTCGACCAATCTACTCACATCTGCGATGCACGCAAAAGATGATCATATTATAACGTTGAATTTAAGTTGGAGCTCACAAGAACCTTTTTAATAAAATATTCTCAAATTGAATAAAATCTTCACTTTATGTGTCCAACAATTTTCATTATTCTAAAATTAATCCAAAGTTTTACCTCTCTGGTATTGCATGTATTAATGATGATCACTAAAATTTTATCGTATCGGCAGGAATCAAACTGACTTCACAAATAGTGGAATACAAATCGTTCAACACTCAAAGCTATCAGGAACCAGACTATGACACGATGATTTTATTCGCCTAAAACCCTTTTTTTCGAACACGTCACCAAGCATACACGCTTAGGGCCATCTTGACTCTCCTTAAACCAGTCGAGTTGCCTTCTCGTTCAACCTCCAATCGAAAAGTGTTCGCTAAATGACCGATAACAACTTAGTTATCTGAGGGAAATGAGCCCATTATACATTTTACACATAAAAAGCTATCTTTTGTCACCAGACAATTACAAATTATGCTTTTATTTTATTAAAGCATGATATTAAATTTATAGAGAATACGTAAATAAATTACAAAGAAAATACATTACAGCCTATAGCAAAAAGTGCATACATTTATAAGATACCTATTTTTCAACCAAACTTACGAAGTAAGTTAGGTTAATAGGATCGCTACGTCGCCGTCGTCGCCGCCGTCGTCCGTTGCACGTTTTTTTCGTTTTACAAACATTTGATATATGGATCTTGTTCAGTTTTTTACGCTGATTAAGAATATGCTATCCATTTTTCGATATCTCATTTAGTTTTCGAGTTATTCGACTTTAAAGTCGAAATTTTGACTATGATAAACTTCACTCCAGCAAAAAATAAATAAAGTTTTAGGTTAATATCGACCTCTTGAGCATATTTTCTCATAGCTCCATACCTCCTGAACATATTTTCTCAAAGCACCAATGCTCTAAGTCGAAAGGTTTTCGAGTTATTCGACATCTTGTTTTTAATGTATATGTAATATTTATATATTTTTGATAACAACATATCTGTAAGTTTGGTTAGAAGTTCTGCACATGAGAACTTAGTTTTTTTTTTTAATTTTGTATTCTAATTCTTTTTTTCATAAGTAGTATGTGTAAATTTTTCCTTCGCACATCCTTTCGATTTAATTTGTCAAGAATTAAATTTTTACATAAGTTATTCGATTTAACCGTGGTTTGTTGTATGGCATTTCTTCAAATTATATACTCATTACTTTCAGGTTCGGTTACTCTAATCCGACTACTTTCAGGTTCAGTTGTTCTAACTTGCCTAGTTTCAGGTTCAATTATACAGTTTTACACTAGAAATAGAGAACTAAAACAAAATAAATTTTCTCGACATAACATACAATAATTTAAAAAATTAGGAAATAATAAGTGTGTAGCATTCGAAACCAACTTGGTCGGGAATGTATTTAAATTATTTTTTACAGCATCTCATATCGCAAAGAGAGTCGGTAATAATTGGCCTTGTAAACAGGACTATAAAATTATGCGATCTGGAGTGAGGAAAACGGAATTATAATAGCTAAAAGTGGATTTTTGAACGATAATTACGTGCGTGCGTGTGTGCGTGGGCGTGTGTGGGTGTGCGTGTGCGCGCGCGTGCGTGCGAACGTGCGTGTGTGTATGCGTGCGTGCGCGCGCGTGTGGATTTATTATTTTAACTCTACAATTAAATGTGTGTTAATGTGTTCGTTATGTACTGGGTGATTCACAACTTTATAGAAATATTTTAACTGATGCTTAAGAAAGGGACATAGATTGATATTTACGCATAAAAAAATATTATTTAAAAAATAACGACTTAAAATTTAAACGGATGTTTTTAGAAATGTCCGTACGTATGCGTGTAAAGTAAAGAGGCGGCATACCACAGAAAGTGATGTGCAAGGAACCGACTTTATTTTTTCTAATCAGGAGGTCACTTTATCCAATGAAGTTGTTATTCATCTGCTCTAACTGATGATTAAAAATTAGAATGAAGTAATGTTTATGCAAAAAACGCGATTTCTTAAAAATTAAAACTTTACACAAATGTTTATGAAATGTGTTTGCTCACATACTTAAATTAAAGTAACTACTAATCAATTGTGCTTTTAAAAAGTGTTCAACATGCTCGCCATTTTATTGAATACACAAACGTGCTCTTCAGTGCCAATTTGGTAGAATACCAATATTTTGATGTAACTGCCTTGCAATAAATGTTCATATTAACGTCATACGTCTTTTAAGATACTCCACAAAATAAAGAAACTAAACTCTTACCCTATGGAACAATTTCAAATGAGGAAGTAAAATATTCCAGCACTGCACTTACGAACGGTTTGTTGATTTAAACATCTGTAAAAATTGCGGTTAAGGGTAATAAAATTAGGCTAATGACACGCTTTAATAAATACATCATGTTGGTCAGCAATAAAATTGCATTTATTTTTGTAGACATTTGTCGAAGATTTTTAACTTTTAAGAAAACATATCTTTTGCATAAATATTAATCTACTGCCCTTTTTTAAACTTATGTTAAAGTGGCCATTTCCACAAAGTTGAGAATCTCATGCATGATTTACACTTGATTGAGTACTGCGATCTGCTGATTAGAAAAAATAAAGTCGATTCCCTACTTTCTGTGGTATATCGCCTTTGCAGTCATACAGGTATTTTGAAAAACATTAGTTTAAATTTTAAGTCGTCATTTTTGAGAAACGATTTTTATTATGCAAAACACTAATCTACGTCCATTTCTTAAGCATCAATTAAAATATTTATATGAAGTTCTGAATCGCCCTGTATAGCGGTAAACTAGTGTTCAGAAATTTTAGAATTCAAAGAAATCGAGCCCCTAAGTTGGATCGCCAAATTTTTAAATATACTATGAACTCTTACTAGCTATGGCATATAATAGATATAAAATAAACTTACAGTTTAAATGCTCTTGTGCTTAATTTCTACCGCTAGATTTGAAACACATAACTCTTCTGCTGGTTTTTTTGGAATCCCCAGGTTGTTTGTTCTCTAAGTGAAATGTAAATGTGAATGTTCAAATTTTTAATGAGCGGGAAATATGTACATGACAATGAAATCTGCAGTTCGTCAAATAAGTTATTAATAATTAATATTTTTGTTGAGCGCCAAATATATACAAATGAAAAAATATAATATTGTTAAATAAGTTATCGCACAGTTTAATGATCAGGTTTCATAAATTTGTAGTGATACAACTGATTTCGTTTACATCGTGATTTATAATTTTCTTCACTTGAAAATTTTGGTCAAAGTACTGAAATTGTTTGTTCACATAAAATCTGACTAAAAAATATTAAAAGTTGAATCAATTCGGTGTAAAATTTACCTTACGTAAAGCAATTAATATTCAAAATTCATCACGGTTTACGAGTACCTTACATTTGATTTCTCAGTACTCCGTCTGAAAGTACTATATTGGCTAGGACACGAGTTTTTTACCTGTAAATGTTGAATTTTGCCGAACCATTGCATTCCAAGCAAGCAGGAGTCTTTAACGTGCGTGACAGCACCCACACGCGGGGCCTACATTTTACCTCTCATCCGAACGATGACGTATGTTTGTGAAAAATGTTTGCCTAATATTTTTCAAGCGGTCCATGACGGGAATCGAACCCAGGACCTTGGGATTATTATCATACTCGAACCAACTAAGTCACGAAGTCGCTGGTTTACGAGTACCACAATAAAATATTAAAATTCTTTAAATATAAAGTAGAATAAATCCCTGGCCTTTGCTTGTTGTGTGTTTTGCAATCAGCTGTTGTCCTTGAAACCTGAATCAGCAAAGTGAAGCGTTTGTGTGGATTATGTACTGCCCAGCGCTAGTATCTTGTCATCAATGGGCGTAGTATTAATAATGTAGAATATAAAATATTTCGTAAATTTTCAATATGTAGAATTGAAATCATATTGACCAAAGTTATTACGTGGAACCAAAATTTAAGTACTTATTTTCAACACTAATAATTAGAAACGGTAATAAACTATGATATTTATAGGAAAGACACTAATGTGAATCGTTTTATTTTATGCTCCTCCAATCACAGTTTACAACATATGCTAGCAGCGGCTTTCAATTTTTTAGTGAACAGATTAATTAATTTTCCTTTAAATAGCGACAGGTTTAATAAGGGGCATGCTCTTATTAAACAAATAGCAATTCGCAATGGTTTCTTTACGGTTATTGTAGATAATATTCTAGGAAAATGTAAGAATTGAAATAACATCCGTAAATCGACGAAGCACCACTAATGAATTTGTCCAATTTTCTTTTTACGGCACCACCAAGGGTTTTAATAAAATACTTAGAGAATTTAATTTTAAGATTGCTTATAATAATACTAATAAAAATAGAGATCTGTTAGGTAACCCAAAAGACAAAGTGGACAAGTTACAAAAGTCGGGGATTTACGAGATTAGCTGTTCGGGATCAGTAAGTTCTCAAAAATATATTGGTTAGACAAAGAGAAATGATACAACTAGATTTAAAGAGCACATTGCTTATTTCAAATATAGTAAATATGAAAGATCTTAGGTCGCCAAACATATTTTTGAAACCAGTCACCCGGTTAAACTAGAGGATATCAAACTGTTGAAGGCGATGCCAACATATTCCTCCCTGAATGCGTATGAAGCAATCAAAATAGTTAAACACAAAGGAACCTTCTTAAATACTGGAAAGGGTCAAATAGCGTCATCTGAATTGCTTTCTCTATCGACTTAACCAATGGGAACGCATGATTAACTTTGGTTTCGCTCAAGCAGTTATAATTTTGGTATAAATTAGGTCGTTTTGTTTATTAAGGCAACAATTCACTTTGTTTTGTAGAGATCACCATCCTACTGGGCGAGGAGAATTTTAGTTGTTTGTTTGTTGGAAAGGATCACTTCAGCCTATGTTGTGAGGAGAATATCCTCAGAAAGTTTTCCTGACCGACTTTTAATTTTTAATGCTTTTTATTTTTTAGTTTACTACTAATGATGACCACATAGTGGTCGAAATACATATTTAGTCTTTAAAAATAATTTGGTAAAGGGGTATTAATTATTTTAATAAATATCTCTATTTGTTTGATGCACATGTTTCTTATATTGATGAATCCCCTTCCCCCATCTTTTCTATTGAGCGTGAATCTTTCTACGGCTGAGTGAATGTGGAGTTTTCTGTATTTGTGACATTGTGATCGTGTGAATGTGTTGAGTACGTCTCGGTCGGTATTGCTCAATCCTATTATGCCGAAAGAGTAGGTTAGTATGGGTATTGCATATATGTTTATTATTGATACTGTTCTGTTTCTTACTGTAGGTTCTGTTTTGCGTATTTTAGTGAGTTTTTGTTTGTATTTCTGTTTCAGTTCTTGTTTCGTTTATGAGTGTTCTATTTCTAGTTTTTGTTTGTATCCTAGGTATGTGTCTACTGCTTGTATGTGATCGTTGTTGTTGTTTAGCACGTAGTTGCCTTGTTTTGCTAGTTTACCTTTTATTATACTGTCATTCTTACATTTGTCTGTTCCAAAGTCATGTTTATGTTATTGATGTACGTTTCTGTTATTTTAAGTAGATGATTGAGTTGTGAGTTTGTTGATGCCATTAGTTTGAGGTCATCCTATATAGAAGGTGAGTTATTTTGTGTGGGTGTGTACCTGTGATGCAATATCCTAATTTTGTGTTGTTTGGTGTGCTCAATAATGGGTTTAGCGCTAGGTAGAACCAAAAAGTACTTAGGGAATCCCACTGGTAAATGCCTCTTCTGATCTCTATTGGTTTCGTTTTTAAAGTTAGCTGTGTTTGTTTTTATGATTAGTGTCGTGTTCCTGTATGTTATTATTGTATTTAGGAATTTTATTAGTGTTGTGATTGCTTTATATATTTGTAGTATGTGTGTGGTATGCTGTCGTATGCCTTCTGATAGTCTGTGTATGCGAAGTGTAATGCTCTTTTTTAATTTTAACTTGGTGTGTTATTTTCTGCGTCTACTATCAGTTGCTCTTTACATCCTCGTGTTTCTGTGGTGCATCCTTTTTGTTCTTCGTGTATTATGTTGTTTTGTGTCGCATGTGTGACTAGTTTTTGTGTTATTATAGATGTTAATAGTTTTATAGGCGGCTCCGTAGCGTAGTGGTATGTGTGTGACTACTACGCCTTAGGTCCTGGGTTCGAATCCAGACACGGTCCGCTTGAAAAATGTTAAGCAAGCATTTTTCGCAAAAATACACCCTCGTTCGGATGAGAGGTAAAATGGAGGTCCCGTGTGTGAGTGTTGTCACGCACGTTAAAGATCCCTACCTTGCTTGGAACAGCAAGGATTCGGCAAAATTCAAAATTTTCCAGGTAAAAAAAACTCGCTTCCTGCCCAATGTAGTACCTTCGGGTGGAGCATTGGAAAATGACATGTAATGTTAATAGTTTGTATATTGTTGATAGACATGTTATTGGTCGATATTTTCATGGGGTTTCCGTGTCGTTTACATTCTTTCGTTTTAGATGCGTTATTTCTTCTGTTAATGTGTGTGGTGTTGTGTGATATATTTGTTGAATAATTTTGTTAGGCGTGCGTGTGTTGTTTTATATTTTTTTAGCCAGAAGTTTGCTATTTTATCGTTGCCATGTACTTTCCCGTTGTGTGATTTGTTAATGGTTTTTCTAATTTCTTGGTGTGTGATGGTTATTTCTTGCATTTCTTTTATTGTATTGTATTTATTTGTTTCTGTTTGAATCTATTGTGCGTGCAGGTTGAGTTGTGTTCGATTGGACCAATAGATTGACCCAAAAGTGTTCGGTGTCTGTTATGTTTGGTGGGTTGTTTATTGTGCTTTCGTTTTTGTATATAGTTTGGTGGAATTTTCTTTAGTTTTGGATGAATGTTTTGTTTTGTTCTCTTTTGTTATTGCTTTTTTGGTATCTTCCTAGTCTTTTGCCTAGTGCTTATAGTTTTTGCTTTTTTCGTTTAGTTATTATTGTACAATGGAATATTTTATAGTTTCGATAAGATCTATTCTAATGCTCTTGGTGTCAGCAATAAGCAGGATGTGGTAAATAGAACACCAAATAATTTCAAAAAAGAATGGATGACAAATACCTTGATAAAATATATTGTAAATAGGGACAAACTATACAAGAAATGAAGAAGCACAAAGTTAGCGGAACATCGGGACGAATATAAAAAATACAGGAATTGGCTAACAATAAAATTGCGTAGAGAGAAACAAAATTACTATAAAAACAAATTTTTTCTAACCAATATTAATTATAATAGTAATAAAGCAAAGCAAACATGGGATGTGATAAATGAAATCGTCCAACACAAAAAGAAAAAGGGTGTGGATGTCACAATAAAGCAGGCTTTCCCAGATATTAGTGATGTTTCTATAGCAAACAATTTTGCAGCGTTCTTTTTTAACAGTATCGAATCGATTAAGCATGGATGCCCTGTACGGTTAGTTGAAGGTAATGAAGTAATCGATTCAGTAAATTGTAGTCTCCTTTTAAAACGAATAACTACTGACTTTGTGAAAAATGAATTGTTGAAAATGAACGTAACGAAATCTCCAGGGTACGATAGAATTAGGTTGCAGGATATTATCTTCTTAGGAGATGAAATGTGTTTAACTATAGCCAATCTTATAAATTTGATAATGAACACCACAAAAATACCCTTAAAATTAAAAATGGCAGTAATTCGACCCATTCATAAAGGAGGTAATTACAATGAAATTAGTAACTATCGGCCTATTTCCATTTTACCCGTAATTGAAAAAACTTTCGAAAAACATTTGATAGGATTAGCGTATGACTTTGTCGAAAATAATAATGTTTTAAGAAAAGAACAATTTGGGTTTGTAAAAGGATTAGGGACAAGCAAGGCACTAGCAAAATTTTCTGATTTAGTTTATCAATAATTGAAAGATAGCATAAATGTTCTGTGTTTGACTACAGCAAGGCTTTTGATACAATTGATCATGGCATATTACTACAAAAATTAGAGAAATATGGATTTAGAGACCCTGCATTGCAACTCTTGTCTAGCTACCTTAGACATAGAAAGTTTGTGGTAAAAATAAATAACTCATTCAGCGACGAACACTGTATATCGATGGGTGTGCCACAGGGGTCAATACTAGGCCTACTTCTTTTTATCATGTATATAAATGATTTACCACAAATCATTCAAAAATGTCAAATTTTAATGTTTGCAGATGATGTTGTGTTAATTGCTGCACATAAAAGTCTTAAAACGGCAGAACAGTTCTTACAGTTGGACGCTAACAACTTGACAAAATGGTCACATGACAATAAATTAATGCTAAGCAAAGATAAGACCAAAGTCATGCATATAGCTACACCTTATATGATAAGAGGAAAGACTGAAATAACATTACACTCCTGCAAATGTTTTCAATTGCAACAAAGAGGAGTCTTTTCATGTTTTGCGGAGTGCGGTGTTGTCTCTGGCTGCCCTACATATCAGTACTTAGGTATTACCGTCGATAATTATTTCCGTTGGGACCATCAGATCAATAACGTGTGCAATAAATTAAAGCTAGTCTTAGTCAGAATATACTATGTTAGGCATTTACTTCCAGAAAAAATAATGAAGATTATGTATATTTGAAGAAAATAGATGTAGTTCAAAGACAGCTACTTAAAATAGTATGCAATGCGAAGTCGGGGTCAACCTTGAGAAACTTATTGTGTAGTTGTGAACTATTAAGTACAAAGGGATTATTTCATAATAAAATAATCCTAGAAAGCCTTTTAAAGGAAAACTTTTTAGAAAAAAGAGACGATGGCCACGGATTGAGAAGTCAAAGATATATTGTCCTGCGGACATTCAATAAATATGGTGAAAACAACCTTTCCTATCCGGTGCCTAAACTTTTAAATGAACTACCGAACGAAATTAAAACTGTTGCCAATATGCGTAAGCTAAAGCAAGACCTAAAAATTTTTTTAAACAATAAATACACATAGATTGATAGGTTAAATTAATCCACTCATCCAATGAAAATATTAGTTATAATTATTCAAGGCGGGGCAAATGCTGGTGTATACTTACAGAGGGTTGAGCAATATTAATGTTGATGTATGTAAATAAATAAATAAATAGGGGTTACAATATGTTTTTAGTTTTAGTTCTTAGATTTAGTTTTCTAGTTACTGGCCATTAGTTGTACTTTTTGTAGTTTTTAAGTTAATATCTTATTTTTAATTTTTCAGTCTTTAGCTTTGAGTTTTTATATCTTGGCTTCTATTTCATAGTTTTTATAAAAATTATTGTTACAGAAAACTAAAAAATTGTAAATATGGCTAAAACATATGTATAACTTATATATATATATATATATATATATATATATATATATATATATTGTTATATATTTTGGTATATATTGAGTTATAGAGAACCCTTTTATAATCAATTACCACCTATTTTGTATTGTTTATTCATGATTACAGGATTGATCTTCTTTTTTTTTTTTATCTTAGGACAATTATGACAATTGCAACCGAATACACAAGCATTCTTCAAATAATTGTAAATGCCAAAAGTATTCCCAAACACTAGTTCCACTTTTATAAATTTGATTAAAGCACTGCGTAGATATTAAATACTAATACCTGGAATCCAGATACAAGCGCCGCCTTCCAGCCGTCCTGAAGCCAAGTGACCAACTGCAGGCACCTCCTGTAAATAATAAGTAACTCGAGCAACTGGTAATCTCCAGACTATAAAACTACTAATATTTCTACAAATTTTATGTTATACAAATACTCAGATAACTCCAATTCCACTATGCTTTCGTCTTCAAACAATAACGGTACAGACCAGCACTCCCTCTTTTAATTAACTTTTATTCGCCGTAAAACTGCTACTATTTGCTATCTCCAGGTACAACTTGACTTTCAAAACTTTCTCGTAACTTTTTAAATGTAATAAAACTCATAACAGTACAAAAAACACGTCTATTTTTCAGTAATATAAATTTGAAGTTCATTATAAATAAAATCCGTCTTCTTTTGTTTCCGTTGCCATAACAACTATCTCTACGCACACTATGTAATTTATAATTATTAATAATTGATTAATAATACAGTTGTTTTCTCTAGATACATTCATTTTCTAGATGGTTTGTAATCCAGTGATTTATGTAAATTGAACTTTTTACAATATTGAAAATAGCTAACAAACTTTGATGGTTCAGCTTTTAAATTGTACGCAACAGACATTTATGTCTTATTCGGTAAACGTCCTGTCATTACATAACCAATCTTTAATTGTTAAAACATATTCAAACTGAAATTGATTTACAAATTTTACGGGAGTATCACTTAACTCCTTAAAATTTTAAAAGCGTGCAGTATACCAAGCAATTTTGATATTTGTTTTACATTCAAATGGTTCTGAAAACGCTAACTCCAAATTAAATTTCATATACGTGCAACCATAACAATTAAAATACGTATACAATGCAAACTTATAACTAGCTTAGCCTGGTCTATGGCCGGTATATGTTGTTGAATGCAATGCAGTTTCAAAAGCTTTATAAATTTATAAACGTGGAATAGTTGTTGTTAATTTATAAACCAAAAATACCTGAAAGAAAATACTCAAACAAAACCAAATATACCCCCATTCTAGCAAAGTCGTTTCGAAGCCCTATTTAAACATTTTATACGCCCACCCCCTTCTTGACAGTATAATATATATATATATATATATATATATATATATATATATATATATATTAAAATGTATATAACACCTTGACAAGCGACCTAGGTTGCTTAAGGTGAATTAGATGTATTAATGGAAAAATAAAGATTTATTATTTATTTATTTATTAATATTATTCCTATTATTATTATTACTATTATTATTATTATTATTATTATTTATTAAAACAGGCTGGTTACAATTCATAAAAACAATAGAAATAGTTTTATATGCTATTACATACTAAAGTTAATATGAACATTTATGAACACATATGAACATTTATTTTACGTTTATAAAATTGATTGAAAAATGAAGTATATACAGTATGTCTGAAAAAGTTGGCAACATATGGGAAACTTTTGTATTTGTAATGTCACGAAAAAAAAGTTATTCTTTATAAAAAGTTCTGCATGGCCCATGATAAACTTTGACTTTATCTGTTAAGAATTATCTCAAATATGTAGGTAAATACGTAATTAGAATTATTTATTTCGAAAACGTAAGATCAAACTTTATGTGCATGAACAAGAAAAATCCGTTTTAACTTTTTCATCACTAAATAAGCATCTCAACTTGTCCACAATTCCTTTCTAAGCATTTAATTGTTCTTTTAGAAAATGATTTTATCACATTTCTAATACCAGTCGGAGTAATATTGTCACATGCTTCCTGAATTGTTCTTTCCAAATGATCAATATTGTCGAATGGTCTTTTTAGGTACAGTTTTTGCTTTAGGTATCCCCACAAAAAGAAGTCTAGTACGTTCAGGTCTGGAGATCTTGCAGGCCAAGCAAATTCCATAAATCTTCCTAATACTCGTCCATTAAAAGTTTGCAGTAGATATTCTCCAACATTTCTGGTACTATAACATGGTGCCCTATCATGTTGGTACCATATGCGTTGTCTTTCTATTATTGGTAGGTTATCAATAAAATCGGAAATTTTATCATTCAAAAATTCTAAGTAACGTTGAGAATTCATAGTATTCCTGAAAAAAAAAGGGTCGAACTATTCTATACATACATATTCTACACCATACAATTGTTTTAAAACTATATTGGTCGCGACATTCGACAGTAAAATACGGATTAGTGTCGTTCCACCAGCGGCAATGTTGTGAGCTAACTGTCCCATTAGAAGTAAACGTTGCTTCGTCCGAAAAAAGTACGCACCGTTCCATGTAATGATTATCTTCTAACTCCCCTTGGAACCAAGCACAAAATTTAAACCTTTTATTAAAATCTTCGGGTTTTAGGGTTTGAATGAACTGGGATTTGTAGGGTTGAAATTTGTTAGATTTTAATATCTTCGCAACTACATCTTTACTTACACCAAATGTGACCGATTTTTTCTTTATCGAATCTTTAGGATTTTCTACTGCTGGGAGCATTATTTGGTTTTGAATATCTTCAGTCGCGATCCATGACTGATGTTTTTTTCTGAATTTATTATTGACATTTACATCTTTCTTGAATTTTTTCATTATTTTACTAATTGTTGCAAAATGTACAGTTTTATCGGGATGTCTGTATTGAATATTACTGCAGCTTCTTCCAACTATTAGTACAATTTCAATTTTTTCGTCAACAGTCAGTTTCAACGGCATTTGTGCTACTTCTTGAAGTACAATTATTACACACTGACGTTTTCAATTTTGTTTACATTAGTTACAATTACATTTCAATTTCAATGCACTCTAACTAGATAGAATGTATTATGTATTTCTCGAAAGCTTTTACTAGACTGACTTTCGGTAAGAGAAATGTCATTGTCAGAACCACCTAGATATTAAATTATTTCGTTTATTGTTGAGTATTACAGTAGAAAATTACATTATTCTGTTGGGTATTACTTATTTATTACTGATTTAAGTACGAGGAGGAGGAAGTGGAAGAGGTATACGAGGATATAAATAGTATAGTGAGAAAAGTAAAGGGAAATGAGAATTTAATAGTTATGGACGATTTTAATGCGTCAGTGAGGAAAAAATGGTAGGAAAATTTGGGTATGGCAGACGAAATGATAGAGGAGAAAGATTAGTTGAGTTTTGCCAGGAACATAGATTAGTAACTGTAAACACCCTATTCGAACAACATGTTAGGAGAAGATATACCTGGAAAGCGCCAGGCGATAGCGCTAGATACCAAATAGATTATATTTTAGTTAAACGAAGATTTAGAAACCAAGTTAAAAACTGTCGTAGTTATCCAGGGGCTGACTTAGATAGCGATCATAACTTAGTTAAAATGAAGTGTAAGCTAAAATTCAAAAAATTGAGAAAGGTTAAAAGAGAGGGATGGGATCTAGGTAAGCTTAATGATAGCGAGGTAAAAGAGAAATATAAATAAGTATTACATAATAAGATCAAAGAGATAGCTATAGGAGTGAACGTAGAAAATAGATGGACAGAAATAAAAAGGGCTGTACATGATACAGCAGAAAAAAGTAGAAGCCAGAAAACTATGGGTGAGAAAGGAGATATTAGATTTTATAGAGAATAGAAGAAAGCTTAAGCCTTTCAAAGAATTGGATAGTGAAAGTAAGCAAAAATATAATAGAGTTAAAAATAAGTATATAAGTGTAGAAAAGCTAGAAATAAATGGATGGAGGAGAATTGTAAGGGAATACAAGATGATTTGAGAGTAGGTAAGACAGACAGGGCTTACAGGGCAGTTAAAAAGTTTTTCGGGGAAGATAGGAAAAATATAATGGTATTAAAGATGAGAATAATGAGCTTCTAATAAATAAAGTTGAGGTAGCAGATAGATGGAAAAGATATTTAGAAGATTTATATAAGGGAGACAATATTGATGAGTTAGAGAACGACCAAGAGAAGAATGTAGAAATAGGATTCTCAATACTAAGAGAGGAATTTGATAGAGCTGTTAGGGATCTTAAACTAAATAAAGCGCCGGGGATAGATGATATTCCCGCAGAATTAATGAAATATGCAAGTCAGAAAACTTGAGACATATTATATGAACTAGTAAAAGTAATAAATGACACAGGTGAGATCCCGATAGATTTCGAAAAAAATATTATTATCACATTCCCAAAAAAGTCAGGAGCCAATAGGTGTGAGAATTTTAGAACGGTTAGTTTAACTTCCCACGCTTCCAAAATACTAACAATAATAATTAAAAATAAAGTAGAAGCTTTTACTGAGAATTATTTAGGCGAAGACCAATATGGTTTTCGTAAAGACAGAGGGACTAGAGAACCGATACTAATGATTAGGGTAATTATCTAAAAAAGGTTACAAAAAATAAAAAGACTCATTTCACGTTTGTAGATTTAGAAAAAGCATTTGATAAGGTTCATTGGATTGTTATGTTCAGGGTTTTGGGAATAATAGGAATCTTTCATAGGGATAGAAAAATTATTTACAGTCTATATAAAAACCAAAGCGTAGTAATTAGATTTGATGAAATAGAAAAGGAAGCTAAGATTAGAAATGGTGTTAGACAGGGTTGTATACTGTCTCCCTTGTTTTTTAATGTTTATATTGAGGAAGCTTTAAACTTAGCTAGAGAGAGAAAAAAGATAGGTATTAGTGTACAGGGACAGAAAATGGACATGTTACGTTTTGCAGATGATATAGCCATTATAGCAGAGTCTAGAAAAGAGTTAGGAGAGTTGTTAAATATTTTAGATGAGATACTACAGAGTAACTATAGTATGAGAATTAACTTCTCCAATACAGTATATCATATTAATTAATTCTTGACGTGTGAAATTCATTGTGACATCGACAAATGAAACGGAAAATTTTTAAGAACATTAATATTGACAAGATATGTCAGTTTTGATGCTAATAGCCTACTTAGTTTTCTCTAGTCCCAAAACTGCATAAAAAACATGTTTTCTCAATTTTTCAGAATTTTTTCTCATGTAACCTATAAAACATTATATGTTAATAGAAAGCTCCACAAAAACGCTATTCAATGGCAAAATCCAATATGGCGGGTGCCATTTAAAAAAATTGACTTTTTGTTCATTTTGCGTTTTGCTTCACCTTGTACAATAAAAAGAAAAAACAAGCACATCGCGCTATCGATAATAATACAACAGGATATGGAAAATTATGTCGTGAAAGAATCAACTCTCCAAGTTCAATAAGAAAACTTCTGCAATTTTTCAAAGTTGACATGATTTTGACATAAAATGACTCATAAAAAGCAAACCGTCCATTGTAGACCTATAGTACCTCTATATAATTTTGATGAGCATCAAAAGAGCTTTTAGAATATGGTATCAAATCTAGGGTATTTTATTTAAAAAAACATAACTTTGGGTTGGAAACCATATTGGCACACCCTGTATATAGGTGAAAATATTTTTAAATTGTGCAGCTTAGCCGTGGCTATCGTTTAAAAAAAACCGGAAGTTGATATCTTGAATAACATAAAAGTTATGGAACTTTCACGGAGGACGTGGACACCCTGTATATTACACCATGGACATAACGGAGTTGCGACATATGTTGCTTTGTGTGTGAGTCTGTGGGTGTAGGTGCAACGTGTTTGTAGAGTAGGTGTGTGTATTTGCGTGTGTGTATGCGCGTGTGTGCCTGCGTGCGTGCGTGCGCACGCGCGTATGGGTGTTAATAGTTTATGGTAGTGACAAAGGACTTTGGTTACACAACAACGAAGAGTCTGACCCTAGGTCGTCAAGATGTCAATAACATTAACAATCTCTCAATACCGACGTTTAAATATAAATATTCATTAAGTAAAGATATTTTGTACTTACGCTTACGTCATGGATTTTTCATGGCTTTAAATTGACTGGTTTACAATATAATTGATTGCAGTTGTAATAATTATCACAATTTAATGCCTTCTGAACATTTTTAAGTATTATACTTGTAAGTTTTAATTAATAGAGCGAACATATTACTGTATCATATCGGTTTTAAAATAGAATAGATTTGTTACCCCAGAAATCACCAACTTCTAAGCTTTAGCACTTATTAGACGAAGTTTAAAATTAAACAAACTTAGAAAAACTCCCACTACTATACAAGTCTGTGAATGAGCCTGGTACTTCAACCATTCGTGGTACATGCATTACGTTGTTTTAAAACATTTTAAGTAAAAAACTGCTTTAAAAACGGCACTTAAGACCTTGGTAATTTCCTCTTTTCAGCTATACTTTACAGTACATGAATTATGGTCTAATGTTTCTGAAACGAAATATCCATATGAAATAGTTATTCAATACTTGCTCAAACAATATCTTCTTTTAGACGTTTCCGATTATACGTTTTACTTGAAACAAAGGCGAACTTGTTCATCTAGTAATGAACAGTAAGGCATTTCCTTGAGATACGTGGTATAATAAGCCTTGTTGTTAATAAACGATCATTATTTATAAAAGATGAAAACTACACCGACAAAATGTCAAAGAAGAATGCAGCCGCTACGACCTCCCCACAAATCATTTAGACAGATCGAATAAATTAAAATTGGATTCACAAGCTTGAAAAGAAAGAAAGATCTCTTCCACAGATTGAATTACAGCAACAGAAGAAGAATCACGATTCACGACTTGCCTCGGTCGTAACTTCGTTTTTGGAAAATTTAATTAACTCCTTCTCGTTCCAATTAATACGTGGCGGCTAACTTAATGTGCACCCCATAAGATGGATTACTATTTCCTTGATTTATATACGTTATATACGTTGAAATAAACATAAAACAGTCTCTTTTGAAATGTAATTTCATTTCATTAATTAATTTAACACAGAGTAAGTACATCGCTTGTTCTTGAGAGTGCGCTCCTACGTTCTTTGCAAATAAACGCCTCATTACCTTAATGTGATGTGGTGTGTACATATAAATCGTGCAAGACTGTCTGAAAGAAGGGAACTAGAGGAATTCTAAGAGATGTTTTTTTCTATTTAATGACAATTTTAAATTATAAGGATTTTATCGCGTGCGGCTTGTATATTATATGCAGAGTGATTTTTGAGTGGTTGACAAAGGCAGCTTGGAGAGCGAAGGGGGCTGGGCGACTGTCTAGAACCCCGTGCACAAAAGTACCCCGCGCTTGGCATAGAATAGCTTCAAAATTTAAGATAATACTTTATTTAAAAAAAGTGTAAATCTATTTTACAGTAGCCTTGTGCCTCCTAAATCTATACAATACGTAGTACACATTTTGGGTGTTGGCAGTTATAATCTTCTGTCATTTTGTTTGAGATGATGTGAGTCGCTATGAGAAACGCAGGGGCTTATAATAACATGCAACTCTCGCTCTTTAAATTTAATTGTAAATGATGCTGGTAAATGCTGTTTTGGTGCTACGGTCTCCTTCTGTTAAGGACATTTCTCCGCATCTACGCAACGTTCGGAAATACTTCTGCGCCACTTCCCATCTCTAACGCTCTAGCTACTCGGTGATACAAGATGGGAGAGCAGGTCTATGCTTTGCTGCTCCTTCGCTATCAGTTAAGTAAAGTATATTGTTGAAAGTACCTACTTTACAGAAAATTATGAAAATGTTTCGTGAGTTTAAGCTCCGGGACTTGCCAAACAAATTCAAATATTTTCATTTGTGGCATCGCTTGTAGAGTGGTACAACATTTTGTATGCAATTAATTTAACCAGCATGTTCCTTCAGGCAAAGCAATTTGATTGAACTGCTGCTACAAAGGACGTTTACAAAACAGGAATTCCTTGAAACTTTTAGAAGTGATGTAGGTTTTGAGAAGATTTTGGTAGATGCCAGAGATATTGCAGAAGAGTTTGATATTCCAGTCTCGTTTGAATCAGACTCAACGGCAAAGCTCTTGAAAAAAGGACAAGACAGTTTACATTTGAAGCGTAGGATGATCCGATACAAGATGCAAAACAGAAGTTTAAAACAATCTCTTATTTTGCAATCCTTGATTAATGAGCGATTCAATCAAATGGTGGAGATGAACTCAAAATTTCCGGCGGGCCGGCGGGTTGGCGAGCGGGCGGGCGGGCGGTCTTAAAACAAAACAAACAAGTTCGGTTAAATTGCTGCAATTTGTTCTTGGTATACCTGTCACGGTGGGTGTTTGTTTTTTAATTAATCACAATTTAGTTTGTTTTATGACTTGCATGTATTAGATGATCTTAAGTTCACTATTGGGGTAGGGGAAACATGGCGGCTCCGTGGCGTAGTGGTATGTGTGTGACTACTACGCCCAAGGTCCCGGGTTCGAATCCCGACACGGTCCGCTTGAAAAATGTTAGGCGTGCATTTTTCACAAAAATACACCCTCGTTCGATTGAGAGGTAAAATGGAGGTCCCGTGTGTGAGTGTTGTCACGCACGTTAAAGATCCCTACCTTGCTTGGGACAGCAAGGGTTTGGCAAAATTCCAAATTCTCCAGGTAAAAAAAAACTCGCTTCCTGGCCAATGTAGTACCTTCCGGGTGGAGCATTGGAAAATCACATGTAAGGTAGGGGGAAACAGTATAAATACTGAAGCGTGTGCTAACATCAGTCATTCTGTTACAGAAAGTTGAACGAGTAAAATGTCTCTCTTTGGTGATTTAGTGCAGTATATAGCTGCTCTGTTTGCTGTAGTTAAATCTTCAAGTGACGAAAAAGTGATAATAGATGGCTTACATGAGTGTAATATTGGAATTCGTTGTATAAATAGGGCGATGAAACAAGCAAACTTGGTTGGTGAAAAGCAAAAGCAATTGGCTTTGTTGGCGAACATTAAATCTATGCGTTCACAAGTCAAAGTAGCTCAGAAAAAAAGGGGCAGCACTTAAAACTAAAAAAACTGCTAAAAGTAGAGTACATTGGGAAGACCTTTAAAGGACGTATTAGTACTGGATTAATAAGCAATCTAGAGCATAAGGATATGGGAAATTTTCTAATAGACTGTAAAAGTCTTTTCAAAAGAGGAATTCAGAATGCATTGAAGATAGATGAAGCTATAAAAGTTAACACGACATTCTGTGGGCAGTTTGAAATTGCAACTGGTGCCAAGCTTATGCAAGAATATAAATATTTTACTACATCTAATGTGGACATCTTCAGGGACATCGATCTAGACCGATGGTTCAAGGCATAAGTTATGGAACCATTAGTGACACGGTTGGAGGAGTTCTAAGACCGAGGTAGCGGCTGGTGTTTGAAAAATAGAATTAATTTGGGGATTAACTTAACAAATATAATCCTATGTGTGGATCTTCATATATTGAATTGCCGCCCGAGATCAAACGGAAGCAGGCATGTGTCAACAGGAAGAATGACGACCTGGCATGCTTTGCCTTGTCTATTATGGCTGCTTTATATCTTGCTGATCAAAACCACGCGATTGTCCAATTATCCACATCTAAAAGGAATTCGGTTTCCAATGACTCTTAATCAGATCAAGAACTTTGAATCGCAAAATGATATCTCCGTTAATATCTACACTTTGAAGCTAAAGAAGCATAAGTTTATTATTATTCCGCTGTCAATATCGGAAAACAGAAAAAATAGATATGTGAATCTGCTAATGATTCATAACCAATATTATGATGAAAATATGGAATGCTTTATACATATCGATGGATCTGAAAGATTCAACAACCATTATGTATGGATAAAAGATTTGAGTCGGCTGGTTTCATTGCAGCTCAGTGCTAAAACAACCAAAAATCACTTTTGTAATCGAGTCTACATTACTTTAGTACAGAAGAAAAATTGTGTGAACATATTAATGACTGCAAAATGAAACAGTAAGTTTACTTCGACTGCCTACAGAAGAAGACAATAATCTTCGTTTCAAGAATTTTAAGAATAAAATTAAAGGTTCGTCCATTATATATGCAGATCTTGAATGTATACTGAAGGCTACTGGAAACAAGGAAAAGCATCAAGAACATGTGCCGTATAGTGTTGGATATTGTGTGAAGTGTGACTATGGTGATTCATTATCGTTTTACCGATCATATCGAGGTGAAGAATGTATAAAATGGTTTACAATGGAGCTTCCGCAGTTTGCGAATGATGTTGAAACGATATTTTTATGTCCAAATCATATGGATACATTGATACAAGAACAGGAAGCTGCTTTCAAAGCCGCAACACATTGTTATATTTGCGAGGAGCCATTCAGTCCAGAAGGCAAAAAAGTTCGTGATCATTTATTGCCTATCAACAATTACAGAGGACTAGCGCACGAGGGTTGTAATATCGAGTATCAAGATTCTCATACAATTCCGATTGTTTTCCACAACTTGAGTGGTTACGATAGCCATTTTATAATTAAAAAATATTGCTGTAAATTTGGATGGCCGTGTGGAAGTGCTACCAGTGCCCAAGGAAAAATACATCTCCTTCACAAAATATATACCCCAGAACTTAATCAAATATAGATTCATTGATAGTTTCCGCTTTATGAGTTCTTCCTTAGAAACATTGGCTTCCTATCTAAATGAATATCCGCTATTCAAGAGCGAATTTCCTGATTTGAGTAATGCGAATTTTGAATTACTAACTAAAAAAGGTATATATCCATACGATTATGTTGATTCGTTTGAAAAACTGGATTGCACTTCACTACCTAGTCAGCAAGAGTTTTACAACATGCTGGAAGGTAGAGGAATTAGCAAGAAGCAGTACGCACATGCTAGAACAGTATGGGAAGCATTTAATTTTCAAAATCTGGGGCAGTATTCTGACTTATACCTTAAGATCTGTGATGCTATTGGTTGAAGTTTTGAACAATTCCTTGTGAGTTGTCATTTAACTTACGGGCTTAACCCCGCCCACTACTACACCCTTCCAGGATTCACTTGGGACGGAATGTAAAAGCATAAACGCCAGAAACTTGAGTTATTGACTGATATTGATCAGCTAATGTTCATTGAAAAGGGTATACGAGGAGGACTTAGTCAAGTTTGTTCGGAACGACGTGCTTCCGCAAACAATAAATATTTACCAACGTACGATCCTTCTAAACCAGATGTGTATCTTATGTACTATGACGTTAATAATCAATATGGATGGGCGATGCGTCAATCTCTGTCTCATGGAGGATTTGAATAGGTGGATACCAACATCTATGTTCCATCAGTTCCTGACAACGCCGCAGAAGGTTATATCTTGGAGGTTGATTTGAAGTATCCGGAATCTCTCCACGATTTACATAAGGACATGCAATTCTGTCCTGAGCACATCGATCCGAAGACTGGAATACCACTTGTATCGAAAGCTCAAAGTATCAGTTAATGGCTACACTAAATTCCAAAAGCAGATATGTGATTTATTATAGAAATCTGAAGCAGGCTTTGGCGAATGGTATTAAATTATCTGCAATTCATGGAGTCCTAAAATTCAAACAAAACTGCTGGTTAAAATCCTATATTGACTTAAATACCGAACTTCGAAAACGAACAAGAAATTAATTTGAGAAGAACTTGTTCAACTTAATGAATAATGCTGTATTTGGAAAAACTATGGAAAACATACGAAAACATTGTAATATGAAACTTGTACAAAACTGGGATGGTAGATGTGGGGCCGAAGCTGGAATATTCGACTCACTATTCGAAAATGTCACAATCTTTGATGAAAACCTTTTGGCGGTGAAACTTCTAAAAACAGAAATATATTTTAACAAACCCATATATGTCGGTATGTGTATTCTTGACATAGCCAACTTGGCAATCTATTATTTCCACCATGGATATATGAACTCTGCCTTTGGAGATGGGTGCCAAGTTCTCTACACG
Organism: Platerodrilus igneus; assembly: GCA_036346225.1. Lineage (NCBI taxonomy): Eukaryota > Metazoa > Arthropoda > Insecta > Coleoptera > Lycidae > Platerodrilus > Platerodrilus igneus. Next base: position 9,049,443 of record JARFIW010000266.1, on the reverse strand, counting down.
GATACTGACAGCTTAATCTACAAAATAGTAAATCAGGATCCTTATTAAACTATGAAGCGGGACTGTCAACAACGTTTCGATACTTCGGATTATGCTTCTAACAACATTTATGGAATTCCGCTAATTAACAAAGAAGTACTGGGAATGATGAAGGATGAAAATAATGTACAGCCTATGACAGACTTTATTGGATTGCGATCAAAGATATATGCTACAAGAATTCTTAAGACAATCGAGGAAGAGGAGGCTGAACTCTCGCGGTTAGTAGAAGAAGATGAAACTCATGGCATCCGAGACTTTGGTGTTACTAGGAAGATAAAAGGGATTAAAAGATCTGTAATAAAAAATAGAATTACGTTTCAATATTATGTGGAGTGCATAGAAGATTATAAGGAAGTATTTGTAAAGCGCGAACCTAATCCAGTCATCCAAGCATCAGGTTCACACCATTGTTCAGGAGAAGATTGCCATTAGTCTGCACGATGATAAACGCCACTTGCTTCCTAGTTCATATGCAACAATACCTGTTGGACATTATTCAGTTATGGAGCAAGAAGAAGTATCATACTTATTGCGAATGTAGAATATTTATTGTAAATATATTATCCTTAATAAAATTTTAAGATTTATTTTTTATTTATCAATTTCTCAAAAATAACTGGAACAGAAAACGTTAGAAAATGTTTATAAAAATGATAGAATTTGAGGTTTGGGGTTTGAGAGATGTAGGGGCTAGTCCTTGGGTAAAAACTCCGGTGGAAAGGGTAAAGATACCGACTCGTCTAGATAATGTTATGCGGTTCTTGATTGGATACAAAAATGACTGGGTGGAGCTTTCGCCTCCTTATGAGGAATTCAATGTATGGTACAAAAATGACCAGAACGAACGTTAAGCCTCCTTATGGGAATTTACATGGGAAAATGGTGGATTTTGTTCTCGTACAAACCCAGCTTATCTACTATCACTCTACAGGTTCTACTGACGCTACCGATCTCAGTAGCCTCAGGAGAAAGCTCATTTAAACTTACTGCAAGTCATGTATAACACGAGAGAGATTGATAGCACTGGCAACCATTTGAATCGGACAGGAGTTCGCACAAAACACTGATCTAAATGAGTTGGTTGTAACAGTTGCTAATCTCAAGGCCAAAAGCAAAAAATGTAAACTTTATTGGGGGATTTACAATAATTTCACTTAGGGCACCAAAACCTCTCTCGCAAACCCTGGTTATTTTGAATGAAATAAATGAGTTGTGCCAAAAATAAGTATTGGTTCTCATTTTGAAAAAGTCTTATTTAATTTTAAATCACCTTGTATATACTACAAAATCGTGTTCGTGTGTACCACGCGCGCGTTTGTTCTTAGTGGGAAATCTGCTAAGTGTTTTCATTTAATTTGCATTGTGTGTTATAATTCATTTTGAATTACAGGCATAATTATAAATGTCATATGTCAGGAATGTCAACAATGTCACAAACGTTAGGAATTTCAGAGACGTTAGCACTAAAGGGTTAAAAGTTTTTTTTTTAACTATAATTCGATTTTATTTACATGTAGAAAATTGTTTTAGGTTACTAATTAACAGTTTCCTTTAACGTTGGACAGTTAAAAATCGGTCATCCGAAACGGCGACGGTTAACATGGAATTCTTGGTACGGAACTCTAGAACTGTTGAACAAGGTTTGGAAGTCGAGATTGCATCATAAGCATATAGTTCATCTAAACGTTAAGCTTTCAGTGCGAAAGTTTAGTTAAAAGGTTAATTGAAGCGCGAGATAGGTTTTGGGTCTCTTGGAGCGGCTTTTAAAAAAAAGCTTCTTCAAAAAACTCTTCTATCAATTTATTTGAAACAGAAATTACAATGTCAATTTTTATTTACAAGTGCGTTATATGCAGTAACGTGTGGAGATCGAAATAATTGTAAGTTGACTTTCACTATTTTAAATAAACTAAAATTACGGTGAGTAGCTGAACTACCAACAATGTTAAAGTTTTGAAGTTCTAGACTGACTGGCCATCTTGAGTTCCTGAGGGTATTTATGCTATCCCTGCCCCTCACGTTGCTTATGGGACTGCAGAGCTCATGTCTGCTTATTTCTTTATACAATACAAAGTATTACTTTTTAATTATCTTAATTCTAATAATTGCTATCTTATAACCTACTGTGATCTGCACCTGCAGTGTCATGTCACGTGTGGAATACAAAGTATTCATATCCGTTCTCATGTCTGGTTCATGAACTTTTATTAACCTTTTGTAATTTGTCCTTCAATTTATACATTGTATCAATCTAACTTGTGATTTAATAATTCTATTTGATTTCATATATATCCTAATTTGGGAATATGTAACTCCTCCCGACGTAGATGAAAATTGAGGGTTTTTATTTAATTTTTAAAACTTTATTGTCCCTAAGGGTTAATTTATTATTTCTTTATTTCATTTTGTTTCTTTGTTCTTATGACTAAAATTTGTTTCTTTGCTTCTACACTAAAATACATTTTGTACAATGAATTCATAGTTAATAAAATGATTACAATAATTAATAAAATGTGAAATTCGATAAATAGAGCGAGTGCTAAGGGGAAATGAGCGAAAAAGGAGAATCAAGCGAAAAGGAGACATGTGCGAAAAGAGGGCAAGGGCGAAAAAAGGATATGAGCGGAAAGGGGCAATGGCGGAAAGGGAATTAGGCGAAAGGGGCCATCGGCGGTTAGGAGCCATATACGAAAACGGGCCATGGGCGAAAACAGTTCCAGGACGAGAGCAACTCACTCCCGTAGGTAGCAAAAACCACTTCTAGTCAAATTTGACGGTCGGCTTTCGTTCATACTTACCCTCCGGAGTTGAGAGGGAAAGGTGGGACTAATCGTTTTATAAATTAAAGACTCTAATCGAATGACGTTGAAAATATCCTGGGATTGTACAAAACCCACTCAGATTAACTACCATATTTGGAGATAAAAATCATATACCAGTTTTATGCGATAAATCGTTTTGAGTTATTAGAATGATTTATAAGTACTGCATATCGTCTTCAGATACTTTTATCTGTCAGAAAGACAATCATAAATAAATAATTAATTTGGTGTAGTTTTACTGAGACTATAATTATTGACGCTCTGTTTCCGGGCATGCTTGTAACATATATTCATATATTATTCTACATTACATAGGTACGTGTATTCTCATGCCTTGAGTGAATTAAAAGAACTATCTATATAAAGTGTTGTTACATATACCTGCTTATTTAATAATCGTAAATCTTGTTTATACAGTTTACTTAGATTATAGGCGGATAACATGTTAGCGAAGCTGAAGTAATTATAACCTGTTATATGACACTACTTTATTAGAACATCTTCGTATTATGTTCCTCAAGTTTATCTTGGTGTATTTCACATTAAAGATACTCTGCATCTAATTACACACTATGGGGTAACGTAAGAGATAAACACATAACTTTTACCCATTAAGACAGACGTATATTGAATTTAAATTTTAAAACATATTTTCCTGAAATCTATAGCCTCAAGGCAGCTCCAGCTGAGCGATTATAACGTCCTTGTGCAAATTTACCTCTGACACTTCAAATTTTTATTACATAATACGCAACGGTACATAATAAGTAAAAAAATAATACACACATTTCTTTATGTTTATTTAAGGCATTTTATAAAATTTGTACCGTTACAGAAGAAAGATTGATATTGTAACGAAAACTCTATTTGCTTTAACAACAGTGTTTTATTTTCAAACTGATTATACAAGTCTTTTCAGCAACTCGTAGTTTCAATGGAATTTGCTAAAAGTTCTCTCCAACGTTTTATTTTCAGCTAGTTGTTAACTGTACAAGTATTATCTTCTTATCACTACGATACTATCTACTAAATTACTTAATAATGAAGCCCTATAAATAACTACCCATGCACTAATTATTAATTTATATCATCACTACAGTAATTTATATCACATAGAGTAATTTGTATGAACAGTCTTTTATATCACATTTTTCTAAAAACTAGAACATATTGTAATGGAAGCTTCAATCAGAACCGACTCCAATATCCACGACGGCAATTTATATACGAATTAAAAAACCTCCAGACTATTTTGAAACATAAGAAGTTATGCAAATAATATTCTTAACTCTTAAATGCAAAACCTTTGTACTTATCAATCACGTTCATCTGAAAAGTGTATTGCCGCAGGGACCATCAATCGTCTTTTGTGTACAAACGCTTCGTTTGTATTCTAATGTAATTATTTTGGTCACAGGTAGACCAATCGGCGCTACAATATGCAAACAAGATCATTTTTGTGAATGGGCTTGGTGTGTCCGGGTGCAGGGGCGCATAAGTTTGAGCGCATTAAAAAACACATCAAAATACTTAAAATAATCAAAATTGTTCTTCGAATTATGATGAACAGCACATTTATGAAAAGTACTTAGATACTTTGTAATAAGGAACAGCTTGCCACTATTGAGTGTCCGTGACGTCACGACGGTTCAGATCAGTTGTAGGATGGAACTAATCTCTGAGATTATTCTGGTCTCGGCATACTTTCCGATTGAGTCAGACCCCTTTTCTTTGGAGTTGATGACGGTCATCGACTATTGCGAAAGTCAAAGAAAGCATTTTATTGTAGAATACGATTCTAACGCACACCACACAGAATAGAGTTGCGCTGACACTTACCCGCGTGGAAGGGCACTAATGGAATACATTCTGTGTAAAAACTTGGACATTTTAAACTGGGACTGCGAGCCCACGTTTGTGATATCTCACTGTCAAACAGAAGTCAATATCACGCTGGTCCCAACAAGCATCTCCAAACAAATTTCGAACTGGTAGGTGTCGCCTAAGGCAACCCTGTCTGATCAAAGATGGTTGAATTTTAAAATAAAGGAAGCGGAAGTTGTCTGTAAAGAATACAGGAATTCTAAAGCCACCAACAGATTGGTGTTCGTTGACTGACTGAGCGGCTTTTGATACAGCAAGGTCTAAGTAACCCTGCCACTATAGAGAAGCTGCAAAGGAACTCTGATTTTCTACAGATCCCTATTATAGAATCTTTTGAGCAGCATTGCCCGTTAAGAACAGGCTGTACTCGATCTATCACCCTAAGGTGGTACGACGAACTTCAGAGACGAAGAAAACTATTGAAAAATTTTTCAGTAAGGCTAAAAACACCAGGAGTGTGGCTGTGTGGGAGGCTTACAAAAGCCCCCGAGACTGCAAAGTGGAAATTAGAAAACGACAGAGACCATGGAAGACCTTTTCTAACTCAGTAGATTCTGCCAAGGAAGTACCCTCTCTTTGGAGTTGATGGTGGTCATCGACTATTACAAAAACCAAAGGAAGTGTCTCATTAGAATGCAGTTCTAACGCACACCACACAGTATGGGGAAACGCTGACACTAATCCTTGTGCCAGGGCACTATGGAATACATTCTGTGTAACAACGTACAGATTTTAAACTGGTGCAGCGAGCCCGCGTTTGTAGCATCTCGCTGCCAAACAGTAATGGACATCACGCTGGTCTCGGCAAGCACCTCCATACACATCTCGAACTGGCAGGTGTCTTCCCGAATAAACAGAATTCTGTCTAAAGATCTTCGCCACCTACCATGCTGTTTGAAACGTCCTAACGGCAGGTACGCTGTTGACGAAAAAGAAACTGCGGAACTACTCGCAGAAACGAACTTCCCTGGAAATGTATCTTGCGTTCCCACACCCGGCGTGGACCTACCCATCTCTGCCCCGGATAAAGTCGTCTGGGTGGTATCTAACCAGGTGATGGATGAAGGGAAAGTAAAATGAACCATCTCAACCCTCTAACCTTTTAAGTCCGCCGTTCTGGATGACATTTTTCCTGCCTTACTACAGTGGGGTTTGGATATAGTTCCGTTCCTGGTGGCGCTCTATAGGGGTTGCGTCGTCTTTAGATACGTCCCTAGAGACTGGAGACAAATTAGGGTGCTTTTATTTTTAAGCCTGGGCAGAATGACTATTCTCAAGCAAAATCTTATTGTGCGATCAGTCTAACGTGTTTTCTGTTAAAGAGATTGGAAGGATTTTGCGATATTAATATGAGGGAAGGGATAATAAAGGCTTCTCCACTCCATCCAAATCAGCATGCTACACACCGGGGAGATCCACGGAATCTGCCCTTCATGAAGTTGTAGAGCAGATTGAGAAATCCTTCAGTAACAAGATGTCAGCCTTAGGCGTATTTATTGATATCGAAGGCGCGTTCATCAGTGAAACGACCTTTGCCAGCAGAGCCCTACTGAAATATGGGCCAGAGGACACTCTTCAGTAGCTAATCTTATAGATTTTACCATGTGTAGAGTAGATGTCAGTGCAGGCGACACCTCAATCGTTTGGACGGTGGGAAAGGCTATCCTTAGAAGACATCCTCTTACCCTTACTCTATTAGATCTGCACGTAAACGAGGTGGCTCTGAGTGCTGCACTAAGGCTACGGGACAAAGGATTATGAATCGACAAGGGCGGCGGAGGTAGCCACCACAGCATCCTAAAAGAGGCGGCGCGGCGCGCACGATACCACTCTTGGACGGAGTGGCGGTTTCGATTGCGCCCCAAATGATATTCATAAAACACTTCAGGGTTTTTGTTGACCTGAGGACACGTCCCCACTAAACATCACCATCTTCACGTGCATCTACTCAGATGACCTCTACCCTCACGAAAGCGTGGCACTGTGCGCCTTAGCAACTATCTTTCAAGCAAAAGAATTGCCATTATGCACGGTGCAAATGTCATCTTGGAACGTAGAATTCAAAATAAAAATCATACACATCTCGCGTGACAGCATAGCGGCCTTAATGGCTCTAAACAAGCAGATGCTTTCAGGGGTGGCACTACACAGTGACCACACGTTAGAACTCATTTTTAGTACTAGTTCCCTCGAGTTAGTCTGGATCAAAGGACTCTCGGGGACACATGGCAACGAGCAAGCGGGAGATTTGACGAAACGGGGCTTAGCTAGGTGCTTCATCGGTTCCCATATCATCTTCAGTAGTAGTTTCCATGTTAAAACTAACATCTCTTCCCCGTCATACGGACAGGTGGGCTAACATGACAAGCTGCCGACAGGCAAAATTGTGTATCACGTCCCCTGTGACCAAAAACGGTAAAATTTGCATCAACCTGCCAAAACAGAAACAACGGTTGCTCGTGGGCGTTCTAACTGGACATAGCAACTTTAGGAAGCATTTGCACAGGTTGGGTCTACCTGACGACCGAACTTGTCGCGAGTGACTCAATTCTAGGTGATTTCTGGTCTGACACATCCAGAATCAGCAACACGCCATGGTCTAATATTCTTAAGTTCATCTGTAAGGTCGGGTGGCTAATGAGTGAAGACCAGACTAGTGTAAGGAAGGTAGCACAACAGGCGCACCTTGTGACTTAAGTACGTGTGGCGCTAGCCCCCCTTCCAAACCGTAATAGATGTAATAACGAAGAGGCTTCAACCATTTTGTTATACCTACAGATGATATAAGCGCTTCTATGTACTTTCACCCTATACTTGATCCGCACTCGATCTTGATTAGTAAACTGCATAAACGTTAAACAGGCAAAGCTATACGAAGTGTTACTTGTACGGAGGCAGGCGGTACCTGCAGATGCGGACCGCTATTCCCACTCCTTTTTGGTAAAATGTAACTTTTCTGACGATTCAGTATTAGCTCGACACGTGTATCGTAATTAGTCAAACGTATTACAGATATCCTAATTAGCAATTTTTTTGCAGTATGTTTCGCTTGATTATGCGTATGCTTAAGATCAGATCGGTTAATTAAACTTTCACCTGAAAATCTGTATCAAGGAAAAAAGTCCGATAAAGGAAATGTCTGCAAGCAAATTAACTTTGCCGAAAGCTTTTAACCGAGAAAAGATGGTCAGCAAGAACCGACGCTGCGCAATCTTTATCTACAGGTTACATGTTTTGGAACTTTGGCAATCGATGCTTCTCAAACTCCTAAAACGAAAATAGCAACCCAGGGAATTTGCAAATAGTTAGCTCAATTCGACACAGCTTTCTTCCTCATGTTGCTATGGAACGAAGCACCTTCACGTCATCAATTTCAACAGTGGAATTGTTGGTATGATGCTTCACGTGAACCCAAATCAGTTTGATTGAATTTAAATTGCAGTGGTGTGAGGGTAGCCTTGATACAATTCTTCTAGAGCATTTCATAATTTCATCAACAACATAAGGTGCCGGGTGAGCCAGAAAATGCTGCTTTACTACGACCAATAATTCAACTTTTAATAGCTGTTTATTATCTTCAATGTGTTTTGCATTCGACCAATCATAAATTTGTTCTTTCCGCAAGTTTTGATTTGGAACGTTATCGGCTTTGATGGCATTCTTATCGCTATACAGATATGATTATATTACGATACCTATCAACCATCCTTTTATATCGCTAAACAGATATGAGGCCGTTTGAGCCAAAACAGAATTAGCGTAATTTCCAGACTAATCTATATACTTCCTAATTACTGTTCCCCCTCATAAAACTGTTCTGCTCCAGAACATTTTGCGAACCGGAAGCTGGATGTCACTGTGGCGATGAGAACAACCAGAGCCATTTGTATATTTCAAATATCGATGGAAGTAGCAATCGATACTCTTAAATAGCATGTGCCGTCGCATGTGGATTAAAGCCGCATACCAAGATTTGGACCCCGGTCTTCTGAAATAGTACCGTCAACATGTTCAATCTATTGAACCCACAACCAATTTTAGGTATGGCTAACTTCTTGTCCCCATTTGGTCTGTGAGATCCACTAATGCCCTCCACTGGTCCTGTTAACTGGGTGTACCAGACGACAATTGTTTTGTCACTAGATAAGTATTGTGACGCCATCCATTTCTAAGGTGTATGATTTACCCACCTCCGGTTGTTGTTGGCGAAGCTGGTCTAGACCATCAAACTTACTTTTGAACACCGTAGCAATCCCTCGGGTCATTTTGAGATACGCCGCCACGCAATGTGTAAGAAAGTATTTCGACGGCACCTCAAACAGATTCCTGTTCGCCTCTTCGGTAATTCCAAACCTTGCCTTATCGATACTGCTGTACATTCACAATTTGGACCAGTTCTTGGTTCGTTTTCGTGGCTCCCTACTCACCTCACTTCATGTCCTTCGACATTGTCGTAGTCGTCACTGTCGTAAAGTGCCAGTCTGTTAATAGGCACTACTGTTGTCCTGCTTTTTGGGAGCTTAAAAATTCAATCTACTACATCGTTGATTCGTTTCAGTACTTTGTAGAAGCCCTCTCAATTTCTATGTTATTTTAGTGACCATCCACGCTTCCGCCTGAGATTGTACAATCATGCATGGTCCCGTGTGTGAAAAACAGACTCTTGTGTCTTGATGCCATACCTGGTCTTCATCAGATCGCTTAGAATCTGAATATTCTTTCTCACGTCTGCGTGGATATCGTGCTCGAGTCTCTCAACATAACTATCTCATACAACGTTTTTTCCAGGTTTCATACCGAACTCAATGTCACATGGTGAACGTACCCAGCGTCCCAGTATAGCACATGGTGTCTGCCCAGTACTCTTGTGAACCGCAGATCGGTAGGTTAATAAAAATAGGGATATGTATTAGTTCCAGTTTCTTTGATGTTCAGAGACCTTGGAGGGATACTTTACTAAGGTGCGGTTTATACGTTCTACCATATCCTCCCATTGACGGTGCAATGGTGTTGTTCTAGTCTTTCTCGTCTCTCGCATTCGGCAAACTTCTTGAAATAGCGGCGACTCAAAATTTTTGCCCTGGCCAGCGTACAGCTCCAAAAATATTCCAAAGCGGCGACGGTTACTGGTTCCTGGTTGAATATGGCAGACGCCTCGGTCCATTTTGTAAAGCAGTCCATGACCCATGGCCACCAAGTTGTATTTATTTCCACAGTCGGTTTCCGTGTAAGAACCTGTGATGTCCTTCCGGGTTCTTGAACTGTAGTAGTCACTTCAGCTCTGTGTAATCTGCTCTCAGGTGAAACTTACTACTATAGAGGTTCTTATAAAAGTGCTTTAGCGATTTCACTATAGCTAATAGTTCTTTCCTCGTAACGCAGTAGTTTCTTTACGGTTTCGAGAGCACCTTGCTGAAATAACTAATCACTTTTTCTTGTCTGCCCTGTATCTGGGACAACACATTTCCGCTGGCAACATTACTTGTGTCCGCGTCTTATATGAATTTGCCTTCCGAAAAAGGGTAACTTAAGATCGTAGCTGCCTTTAAAAATGTCTTAGCTGCTGGAACGCGTTTTGGAAAGCGTCGTCCTATACTTAATCACGTCCTTCTTCAGTTAATTTGGTTTAGGACTTCGCAATGTTCGCAAATCCACAAACAAATCGTTTAATATGTGCATAATCCGAGAAAACGGCGTAGTTGGTGTTTATCTTTGGGCGTCAGCCACTTTTGCACAGCCTTAACTTTTTCCGGGTCTAGCCTATCTTCGTTTCATAAGACTACATGTCCCAGGTATTTTACTTCTTCGTCGAGCAAGCTGTACTTCTTAGAACTTAACTTTAGATTGGCTCCCCTCAATCTTAGAAACATTTTCTCCAAATCGCTCAAGTGTTCTTTAAATGTCTTCCCAACGTTTACGTCATCCAAATACACGAAGCATGTTTTTCATGACAGTCCGCGTAAGTTGCTATCCATTCAACGCTCAAATGTAAGACGAACGTTGCAAAGTCCAAATGCCATTACTGTAAACTGCCATATGCCAGTGACTATAGTAAATGCCTTTTTCTCTCGATCTTTAGAATTCATATCCGCTTGCCAGCACCCGCTTTTCAAGTCCAAGGTCTAGAACTAACATTACTCTGAGAGTGTATCTATGGTGTCGTCAAACCTCGGTAATGTGTAAATGTCTTTTCTCGTTACGTCATTCAGCCGGCGATAATCAACACAAAATCTTGCCGATCGGTCTATTTTCTTCACAAGCACAATATGCGATCTGTCGCAGTATTCGATTTTCCCAGGCATCTTTCATTTATTCAACCATGCTCTCGACCTCTTTGCGCTTGACCAATTGTAATCGTCTAAGCTGTTGTCTTATTGTTCGGACATCCCTGGTATCGATTTTGAGCTTGCCTACTCTTTATTTTTCCAACTAACTGCTGTCAATTGCAAACACATCTAAGGTACGTCGAAACAGGTTTTTAAGTTCAGCTAGTTGTTGTTGTTCGAGATTCTAACATGGTTTTATTAATTGGTTCAATAACTTTGAGAGGCACTCATTGGCGGGCGGCTCCTTAATGATGCTGATACTCCCTGTCACGTGAACTATCGAAGAGCACCACCCCACTGTGACATCCTTTGCCAATGCGATGTCATAATTTTTGAGATTTAGGATCCTAACAGGTACATTGTCTAATACTTTCGTCAACGTGTTTCCTACGAGTACACCCTTCTCAAGAGATCCATCACTTAAAAGATACCTTTGAGCCAAAAACTTGTGTAAATTGCTCTTCGTTATTATTTCCAAAATAGATATTCCCACAACTACAAAATATTACCCTAAAATTATTCAATGCACAATATACACTTCCGATTGTCCTTTACGGAAAACATAAAGCTTATAAACTAATCTGACTTTGATTACAGCAGCCTTGAATTATATCCAGATGTACAGTTTCCGAATATAGATGTATTTCTCAAGAATTGAGATACAAACAAAGTTACAAAAATCAACATCCAGTTTAAATCGAAATTGACCTACATCTTATTTCAGCAGCTCCAAGCCAATTAGATTAAAACAATTACTTTCAGTTAACGCATTAATTCTCGAAGAAGTGTAGTATTATTTAAAATTTTCTACTAGAGAGATTAATACCATTTAGGGCGATACTTATAAAATTTATTTAGAAATTTCGGGTAATATTTAGAAAGCTTATAGAGCAGCTTAGGATTACTTTGGGTGGTATTTAGAATTACTTCGGATGGTACTTATAATTCCTTCGGGTGGTACTTAAAAGTTGATTTTAATCGGCTAAGTCGAATCGACTTAATTACGCTCTTCAAAATTTAATTATTTTTAATGCTTTGAATATCGTCAGTTTGACGTTATTCTCATAGGTAACATCTCCAAATGTAAATAATAGCTTTGTTTTGATAGCGTCTTTATCACCTGCAAGTGTAGGTTTGTACGACGAAAATTTGCTAGGCTACATGATTGATGTAATGTAATAAGAATTCGGAGTTCCCAATTTAACAATTGCACGATTATTAATATTTGCATGATTTTTTAAAATAAATGCAGTTGTTCAGTTGAAATTAATGCCTTTATTTTATTAATAACTTTCGATGTTATTGAGTGAAATTATGTATATAATGTTTCTTAATTTTCTAAAATAAAATTCGTTGTTATAAAGGTTTTGCTCTATCATAGTTGCTAATAGTTTTCATGTTGAATGAATGAATTGATGTATAAAATCTTCCCCAATTTCGCTCATATAAAACGCTTTTTCAAAATCAAGCTTTTTGATAAAAGTTAGTTTTTTAATATTTATTCAATAGGAGTTGGTATTTAACCCTTATGAACTAAAATGGGGTTCTTTTTTCAGCAATATATAAGCCATGGGATAACGCAGAGAGTTCAGTTTCAGTCGAAGTACGAATTCGCGAGTATTATGATATAAATTATTTAATAAATCGTAAAATAAATACGTTTAATGTGTACAAAAATTAAGTGCTTGTAAAGATAAATTACATAGTCTAACTTGTAATAAATATAGTTATTTGTCGTTTTAAGAGGGAATTTAGTGTTAGTAAACATTGTAATAATTACCATTAATGATATCCGTAACGACATCTCTGTACATTAAGGATTCTCTGCATTGGTGGATAATCATGCTTAAAAAAGTCGTTCGTTACAAGTGCATTTTCAAATCTTTTTTTAAAAATCAACATCCGGGCTCATTAGGTACATTATGACTACATCACGAATTTCAAACCGACTATTAAGTGTTAAGTGAACCTCTTTTTTTATTATTCATTAAACAGGTTTTTTTTAAAATGTAAAATTTTCAAATAATAGCCATTCTATATTTATCGTAGAAAAAGCATTTTAAGTTTATTGTAACAATTAACGAGCTATTATTATTTAGTGCGTGTGTGTGCGTGCTTCCTGCTTGGACTACCTAAACAAATTGCATTCTGGTTCTACTTAATTAGGAACTGTTGACTACGACTATATAGGTTTGGTGGTTATTATTCTGAATGGTTGAGTAAACACGACGCGGAAACTCACCCACTGCGTTAATTATTTATAATGTGCTGTTTTATACAATAAATTGAACCAGGAAGTTGGAGAAGGCAGCTTTCTGTGTAAAAAGCTGTTTTAAGTTTGTTATGTACAAAGTGTTCCACACAGGGGTTCACACTGTTTGCACTTTAATAACTCCAACAAAAATATAATTTTTAAGCCACAAAGTACTTGAAAACATAACTGATAATGTTCTAATATTGACAATATTTAAAATATCCTCCATTGACAGAAATATATGTCGTCTGGAACGCTGTGGAAAAAATCGACAAACGCAAGGTTTCCATAGGCATGGATACACAGGCTCTCTCTTTCCTTCCCTCTTACATATCTCCGTCCTCCTCCCTCTACCCTCTTCTTTCTTTTCCTCCCTTCCTCCACCCTCTCTCTTGGCATCCAGCGTACGTACTTTTTGACGTAGACACTCCTTTTCAGAGTTCTTCACACAAAAACGACTAACGGTTTTCCATCAGAAGGTCTGGGTGGATACTCAACATTTCCTCGTCATCCTAGCCATCTCTCAAAGAATATTTTATTCAGGAATTACTGCATGCGTCGATGATAATGTGACAGTACGCCGTCTTGTTAAAAAGTAATCTTCAACTCGGCAGAGTTGGATAACAGCTAGCACAATTGCTTCCCTCAGCATGTTAAAGCATAAATTACCTCTCACTGATCCTTCAAAAAGTAGTTGTTCTACAAGTAGTCTGATAGGCATACCACACCGCACTGATAACTCAGGATTTTAACAGCTCGTTCTTCCGTAACATTGGGATTTCTCATGCATAAAGTTGTGGCGATTGATGGTGCCATTGGATCAAACAATCAAATCAGTCGACTGTTCATCATCGCAAATCAGTTCATAAAATTGAAGGCGCCTATCGGATAGTTCTCGTTTGTTGCGAGAAGCAACCTAGAAATGCAGGGTTTCCACTTTTCTTTAAAATGCGATGGACGTTTACCGTATGGACTTCTTGGGGGATCTTACGAAAGTTTGTACCAGTGCTTCCGTCCCTCTTTCATCCGATGCCGATTTCTTTTCGACACACTGTCCTTTCTTTGGATCACTCACCTTTCCCTCTTAAACTTATCAGTAATTTCTTAATTATTACACATTAACGGTGGAGTATCAAATTTTGCCCGCCATCATATCTGCACTTTTTGCATGTTCTCACATTTTCAAAAACACTTTGAATTTCACTTTCATTACTCAAAGAAACGGTTTCCAACCATCTTATCTTGTCACTGTTAGAAACTGAACTACTTAAAAATAAAAGAACAACAAGTGATTCGCAGCAAGCACTAATCACGGCAAATCTACATACAAATAGTTCCATCAGATTGTTTGTAATATTTCTGTGTAGAGTAAAACCTTATTGTGGGACACATACGCATCAAAAACTGAAGAACTCTTATTGTAGCAAAAATTGGGAATTTGTATGTATGCCTGAGATAATTTGTTTGAAAAAGAAACATCCAATAGACGAACCAGCTCCGTAAAGTATTTGGTCGACCTTTATCGCATACACTATAATTCACTTAACTTGACAACCCGAACTTCTCACCAATTATCGGAAAAACTCATCATAAAATCGGTTCAAACAAACAACTTAAAAATATTTTTAAGTTGGTTGAAACATAGATGTTGGCGAAACAAAACTTTTATTTCTATGCCTCTTTAACAAAAACAGGTTCCTTAAGAAGACACGAAGGGAAACAACAGATCGTTTAGTTTGAACAACCATATTCCTATTCATAAAAAAATAAGCTGAAGGTAGGGTAAGGTGTTAAACGACTAAAAGAGAAGAAAGTCTCTAAGATGATTCTTAAGCTAGTTGGGATTATCACCGCAGTGATATAGACAAGGGGTGAATTAAGTGTATAAAGGAGAACGGACGCCACCAAATTTTAACACAGAATCAACCTAAGTCGCGTAATGGGGAACTACGTACGTTTTTGTTATAGTTTAATAAACCGGAAGAAAATTTGACAACCTACTTACGTGTATTTCAATATCGTAATGAAGTCCAAGAATATTTTGAAGGGGCTTTGAAACAACAGACGACCATTACAGACACAACTTGTGTCTATTATATAGTCGTATTGTAACAACGGCTCTCAAGTGTCTAGAATCAAAGGGACAAAACTATTAAACCAACAATAGATTGATTGACAGCTACAAGTGTGCACTTAAAGAACTGATAATAAGCATATAAAAACGAAGAGTCTAGAAAAATTCAAAAGGTCTCTGATGTTTTATATACTATATTTGATGACTTATGTAAAATTGTAGGATTCGGCATATAAATCAGTTTCAATCGAAGTATGAAGTGGGTAGTATGACAAATTATGGAATCAATCGTTAAAATAAATACTTTTAATGTGAATATAAATAAGTACTTGTCTAGATTAAGTACATAGTCGAACATAATGGTAAGGTACTTAACCGTCATGTAAAGAAGAATTTGGTGTAAGTATACTTGCAATGATTATTTTTAGTGATTTAAGATATTTTTGTATTTACGAGTAAACAGGTTTATATTCCACCAATAAAGGCCAGTAAAAACAAGTTTTTACCATATTAAATCGCCCTTAAATCAAGAAGAGTATCTTAGGAGAGCACGTGCTTTAAGACATTGAACTTAGGGTGGCATCTGGTGATAAGAATAATAAATTGTTGTGTATGATGATTTTCTTTTAGATGATCTAGGTAGTTACCTGTAACATGAGCTTCATAATGCTGCCTCCAAAGCTGTTAAAAAAATTTACTATACATCTCTTATGATAGGAGTAGGTTTTTACGAATATTACGACGTTTGTAAAATCTAAAGTAAGTACTTGAAAATTATTTTGTAGTTGTTGTCACTTAATGCATATTTTTTTCTTAATCTTCTTTGAGAATTAAACCACTCATATTTTTTAAAATGATCTTTATTTACGTTTCGATCCATGACCTTGCACCTTATCCGTACCCGGCGCCTTACCATTTTGACAACGATCCTAGGTCATGGATCGAAACGTAAATAAAGATCATTTTAAAAAATATGAGTGGTTTAATTCCCAAAGAAGATTAAGAAGAATGCTAAACAAACCACAACAAACATACAGGGAGCATTAATGCATGTTGGCAGCATATGAGCAAAGTGTAAAATAACCCAAAAATTTTATTGAAAATTTGTTACTTTCCCGTTTTGTTCTGAACCTCGAAATAATATAAAGTCCTGTACTATGAGACGTCCCTAGGTTCAAGATTTGTATTCTTGGCTAAAAGGATTATTTAACTAATTTATTTCGTTTATTATTTTTAAATGCCAAGAAGTACAGAACGAGTTAAAAAATTGCTTCGACGCACGTGATGAAGCTGCCCATCTAATATTAAGCTATGGCTGGTTCAAAATTTATATTAGTACGTTGTTACGTTTTGTTTTGTATTTGTAAATTTACCGCCTCCTTTATTTCAAAACTATTTCAGTTTCGACTTATATGAATATATGGGTTCGCTATATTTTTAACATTTCAAGTCAGCTCAGTTTGAGAACCAACGTTACTCGTCCTTTATTTAATTCAAAGTCCACTTGTTTATATTCTTTATGGTTCTTTATTTGGGCTTGTGTTTTTGATAATCCTGAATGGTGCTAATTTAATTGTGATTAGGTACAGCGGCTGTGTTATCTTTGAAAGATAGACACATGATCATACTTATGTCTATTGTCTATGGAATTTCCTTGCTTACTTCAGAAAACAATTTTATAAATACATTGGTTGAACGAGTTCACTATGTTTTTAGCGCTAGTTCGTGTTGTTTTTTCTAGACTAAATATATAAACCCAATCAGGCAATTACAACTTCCGTATAATGAAAAAAAGTACTTTCTCTCCTTATATGACTGCTAACGAATTGAAGGGCAATGTCTTTTTAATAGAAATTTTAATATTTTTCAACCCGGTTTGTAACCAATATTCTCGAATTTTGCACTCCATTTTTAGTTTCCTTGAACGCACGGTTGCCTGGCTATGACACAGAAAATCTCGCTTTGTCATTGCAGCACATTTTGTCTGGCTGCTATTTTGTATGCAGATCAAATTATGATGAGATGGCCACCCATTGCAGTTGCTCATACCTTTCACAGCCTGCGTGAAGGAATATTATATTATGATGACTGACAGCTGTTTGCTTTAGGGTATGCATATTGTCTACATTCTAGAAATGTTAAGAGAAATACTTTAAGCTATAAAATTTGTCCAATAATTTGGTGATTTGTATCTAAATGTCCTATTGAAAATATGTATTTTTGTGTACCTTTATGTTTCAATAGCTTCTATTTAGATTGAATTAGGTCTACATGAAGAGTTAGTAATTAAGTAATTATTATTTATACGTCTATGCCGCCATCATCATGAGTCTTCAGTCTTCGAACTGGTTAGACGTGTATCTCCATTGTTTCCTATTCTGAGCTAACCTACACATTTACCTGAAATACCCACAGCCTACATATTTCAATATCTGCGTGCAATAGTCTAATAGTGGTCTACCTCTACCTCTTTTTTTTTCTTGTCTCTGCTTGTAATATATCCTGCACTATTCCCCAATGTCTTAGAACGTGTCCTATCTTTCTATTCTTTTTTGTTTTTTACAGATATTTTTCTTCCCCTACTATTTTTAAAACCTCTTTGTTATTAACTATGTCTGTCCATGCTATCATCATCATACATCTAAAGTACCACATTCCAAACGCTCCTACCTTTTTCCTGTCTGCTTTTTCTAATGTCCCCAATTCATAGCCTCTGCTCGACACATATGCTTACGACAATTTTTTCCTTGTTTCTGTTTGTTGTCTTCAAACATATCACCTGCTCTTTCATGATAGATGCAACACGGCTCCTCTTCTATTGTTTTCTAAATATATACCCTCATCATTGTTAGTTCTTCAGTCCTGGAACTGGTTAGACGCGTACGTACCCTTATTGTTTCTTATTCTGAGCCAACCTATACATTTTCCTGAAATTTCCACAGTCTGCAGCTTTCACTATCTGCCTGCAATAGTCTGATCTAGATCTACCTCTACCTCTTTTTTTCCTATCTTTTCTTGTAATATATCCCGCACTATTCCAAAAAAATGCCTTAAAACGTATCCTGTCCTTCTATTTCTCCTATTTTTTTTTTGTTTTCCACAGACATCTTTATTCCCTTACCATTTTTATAATCCCTTTGTTATTAACTTTGTCTGCCCATGCTATCATCCTCATACAACTGAAGCACCAACATTCCAAAAGGCTTCTACCATTTTTCTGTCTGCTTCTTTTACTGCCCTTATTTCATATGTACTATGTTGTGCTCCAGACATATGCTTTCAACAATTTTCTCTGTGTTTATAGGTTTGTTGTCTTCGAACATAGCTGCTACTCTTTCTTGTTAGATGCAGTTCGGTTCTCCTGTGGCTACCAAGGATCCTCCAACACTTATACATTTCCGGAATAAATAGTTTTCCTGTAAATCCTTTCGCACAATTAGCATTAGTTGAGAATACCTGTAGTTGCTTATAATAATCATCAGGTTTATGTACAGTTATATTTTTCGGCATTAGGTTTTCCATACCTCCGTTGATTTTTATTCTGAGCTAGCCTGCACATTTCCCTGAATTTCCCACAGCCTACATTTTTCACCATCTGCGTGCAGTAGTCTAACCTAAGTCTACCTCTAGCTCTCATTTTTCCTATCTCTGCTTCTAATATAATCCGCACTATTCCCTCATGTCTTAGTATGTGGCCTATTATCCTATCTCTCCTATTTTTTACTGTTTTCCACAATTTCTTTCTTCTCCTACTATTTCTAGTACCTCTTTGTTCTTAACTTGGTCTGTCCATGATATCTTCATCATACGTCTAGCACCACATTTTGAAGGCTTCTATCTTTTTCCTGTCCGCTTCTCCTACTGTCCAGGTTTCACAGCGTGCAGTGCTGTGCTCCACACATATGTTTTAAACAATATTTTCCTTGTTTCTATGTTTGTTGTCTTTGAACACAGTAGTTGCTTTTTCTTGTTAAATGTAGCACGACTTTGTGCTAATCTTTGTTTTATATCTTTTGCGCTCTTCCCATTTCGCATTATGTGTCTTCCTAGCAGAAATCCTTAACCTCTTGTAAGTTCTCGTTACCTGTTTGTATTCTTGTTTTTGATTTATTTGCCCCTTCTTTGCATACTAGTACCTTAGTTTTATTTTTGTTAATTTTCATACCATATCTCTTTGTTGGAACTGTTTCCATTTCATTAAGAGCTGCTTCTAACCTCTCCTTTCTAGATGCTAATACCGCTGCAAATCTAAACATATCAATCTTTTGTCCCTGAATAATAATTCGAAATGTCTTTCTGCATTTGACAATATTTATTGCTTCTTCTATGTACAAGTTAAAAATTGATATGAATAGGGCACAACCCCTTTTCTAATATTTACTTCTCTACGTTTCTGCTCTAATTCTATTACCGCTGTTTGCTTTTTGTATAAGCTATGTACTATCCGTCTATCCCTACAATTCATTCCAATCTTTTTGAGTATTTTAAACATTTTTTTCCATTTTACATTGTCGAATACTTTTTCCAGATCTACAAACTCTATATACACGCTTTTCCCTTTTTCTATTGTTTTTTTCATCATCCCCGGTTTTGCATAAACCTAAATTGATCTTCTCTTAGTATTTCTTCAGCTAGTTTTTCCATTCGTTTTTGTATAATTCTAGTTAATATTTTTGACACGTGTGCTGTCAAATTTATTGTTCGAAAATTTTCATATCTATTCGAGCTTTTCTTTTTTGGTATAGTGTCCATGATATTACGTTTTGAAATCTTTGGCTAATCTCGTTGGAAGAGACGTTCTGTTACTACTTGTCCAGCGGCTTTTAGAGTTTCAGCTGGCACCTTATCTGTACCCGGCGCCTTACCATTTTTAGACCCTTTAGTGCTAATTTAAACTTGTCTCTAATTATAGGATATCCCAAATTATCCTTTTCAATGTCTGATTCTTTCCTCTCCTGCATATAAATTCCCTATATTGCCATCTAACCTTTTCTCTACATTTTCTATAATGACGTTTTCTCCCGCGTCCCCTATATTTTTGCTATATGATTTTATATCCCTAAAATTCATTCTAATTAGTTTGTATGCTTCGTCTGTCTTTCCTATTTCCATCTTAGTTTTTACCTCTTTGCACTTTTCATCAATCTATTTTTCTTTAGCTTTCCTGCATTTGCGAATAATTTCCCATTTTATGGCTTGGTATCTCTGTTTTCCTGTTTCGTCTGATCTATTTTTGTATTTTCGTCTCTCTTCTATCAAATTCATGATATCCTTTGTTTTCTTATTTTCTTTTTGTGTATACCTGGGAATATTTCTGGCCGCCTTGTCTAAGTTGGATTTATTCCATTCTGTTTGTTCTTCCTTTTTTCAAATCTTTCGTGGATAGCTTTATCTTTTAGTTTCTCAACGACAAAGTGCCTTTTTCCGTTCCCTTTTATCAAATTTTTAAATTTAAGAGTGGCTTTCATAATTACGATGTAGTGTTCAGTGTCTATATCTGCTTCTGGGTTGCGTCTGCAGTCTTGTACTTGATTCCTAAACCGTTGTCTCTAACAAGAATGTAATTTATTTGATATTTTCCTATTCCTGGTATCTTCCACGTGTATCGTCTTCTAGCAAGATGTTAGAGTAATGTGTTTATGATGATTAAATTGTTCTTGTTGCAAAATTCTACTAGCCTATTTCCCCTATGGTTTAAACCTACTACCTTTCATTCCCTGCCCTCACCTGCCACTGCATTAAAATCCCCCGTAAATATTAAATTTTCATGTCTTTTTATGTATCTTAGCATGTCTTCGATATCTTTGTAGATCGCTTCTATATCTTCGTCACTGTAGCTAAAGAATGGCATGTATACTTGTATTGTTACTGTATTTACCGGTTTAGATTCTAATCTAACCATGGGTACTCTTTCGTTCTTTTGTAAGTAATTTTCTACACTGTGTCCGATCTTTTTCGCATAACTATCTCCACACCAAAATTTCCTTTCTCTGATCCTTTATGAATTACCCTAAATTTTCCACTCCAAAAGTCCCCCGCCTGTGGCCATCGAACTTCGCCGATTCCTACTATATCTAGTGCTAACCTATCCATTTCAGTTTTCAAGTTCTCTAACTTACCTACTTGTTTCATACTTCTGACATTCCACGCTGCGACTCGCAAAATGTTCCCTGCTCTTCCTTACAACTTTCTGATGACATCCTCCGAAGTAGTCCCCTCTCGGAGATCCAAATAGAGGACTATTTTAACTCCGGAATATTTTATCCCAGAGGATGCCATCATGTTCATTACAATGTAAGTACGCTGTGTACTTGGGAGGTAATGTAGTGATTTCCCGTTACCTTCCACATGGCAGTAGTGTGTCTTAGAATGCCATACCGACACCTATGGTCTCTGACAATTAAAGTACCGAGAGAGCTGCTGCCCTCTTTTGGGTACCTGTCTTAGTCTGGTTCCTCACCAAAGACTCCCACCAATTTGGTTAAACCTTTGGTTCAGCTCTTTAGCTCATTGGAACACTCAAGCCCTTCCACCCGTTGTAGTAATCTAGAACTTCTTCAAGATGCAGGTCCATTCGGAACGGATGTCTATGCCGCTGTGTAAATATATTTAATTAGTTGTTTACTGTGCCAATACCGACTGTTATTAATTGCAGTGGTTAAAATGCCACTAAGCTTTCTCATCCTAAATTATGTGGCAGTGATTAAGGGGTGGATAATGGCGTAGGTCTTTTGTTTAGAAAACGCCTTTCAATTTGATCTTCACTAGGTATAATTAACATTTAATGTTAGTATGTGAGGAGTGGAGGATACTGATGTTTGTCTTTAAACCAGCAATTTAATATTGTTTTTTATCTAAATTCGTAGAAATTATATATTAGAGTTATATTTTACACATATTTTGTGTTTAATTATTCTTTCAGGTTCAGATGTTCGCAGAAAAAGGCGAATTGCTTCGTGTGTGCTGTCGTTTCGTCTTTTACACTCTCCAGTCTCGGACTGTGTTTAACGCGGATTCGTTTTCTTTCCCTTTCTATCTTTTCCTTTGTTACCCCGTAATTCGGGCGAGCATTCTGGTACTAACTTCGTTTTTTCTTACTGGACCGAGTTACATATCCTTCATATTAAAATGTATATAAAATAAATGTAATTATTATGTCTTAGTAATAACATGTTACATTGTATTAAATGAAAGTTATAAATTAGGTGTTATCAGAGTTCATATCAGAAATAAGAAAGGAAACGACTACTTTGTATTTCAAACGCAATCTGATATCACATGTGAAGAAACAATGAACTGCAATCAAGCAGACTCATTTAAAATTACTTAGAATAAGACCATGTATGATTATCAAGAAATAGCAGACAGCAACATCTGTACTTTCCCACAAGATGATGTGAGACCAGGGGCTTCATATAAACTGTGAGAAGCCCCTGATCGCCAGTCAGTCTTCGAACTTCATAATTTTAACATTGTTGGTGGTTCAAGCTACTCATTCGTAATTATTAACTATTGATTTATTAACATAGAATATTTTTGTTTTTCAACTTCAATTAATGAACATAAACTTTCAAGTGGTTGCAAAAGAAATAAACAATTTTTGTAATTATAGAGTTAAAATAAATTTGATAGAAGTGTTTTTGGAAATAAACTTTTCTAAAATAAGCTCCCAACGACTCAAAATCTATCTCCCGCTGGGTTTACGGGTAGCAACGTCACAAGGTTATCTGTCTTTGGGAAGTGACGTCTTTCATCATTCCCTACACGATTATGTTTTTTGAATTTTTCAGATTAGGAAAAAAGTGTCCTTAAAAGTTATTTGACGAAAACATCATTCATTGATTACGACCTTCAGGGTCTTAGCTCTTGACTTTGCACAAATAAACAAGTAAATGGCAAATGTTATTTTTAACTTTAGGAACTAGATGGAAAGGCAGAAAAAAAATTATTACGAATTTATGTGTCGCCATAAGGATGTCCGCTCACTGCGCAAACCTTTGACAACAATTTTGGCGTGTTCTACTAGCTAAATTAAAGGAAGTGCAAGAAAGTGAAAGGTTTAAATATGCCTATATCTGCAATGTAGATGAAACAAGTATAACTGAACATAGTCCTATTATTACGCTCGTTATAAAAGGTATTAGACAAGTTGGACATAATGTCTGATGAGAGAGGAGTTAATGCAATATTGATTTCCAGTGCAAATGCTATAGGAAACTGTTTCTCCAACTTTTGTATTCCCCACTGTTTACTCTAAAGACAACATGCTTAAAGGAGCACTTTCTAGGAATATCCGCTTTTCACGCCCTAGCGGTTAGTTGAAATTTTGAAATTTTTGCTAATCATCCTAGGCATTGTATTAAACATTCCAAACATTCCTTAGAGGATAAAGCGCTATTGATTTTAGATAATCATAAAGGCTGTGCATTGAATGAATGTTTAAAGCTTGCTAAAAATTTAGAAGTTGTTCATTTAATGTTCCCGCCACATGCTTAAGCTTCAGACACTCGATAGAAGAGAATTTGGATCTTCAAAGAAATACAACACCATAATGTAATGAAAACTGTTTTGCAAAAACAACAGTTTTTTTTACCAGCGCGCAGCTATAGGGAAAATTCTAAAGCACTCGGGACAATTTATTTCCAGCTAATCGCTAACAGCACAAACACTAACTTCTTAAAAGCTACAATGCTATCTTCTTAAGTACTATTGAAGTACTGTAATTAATTTATATCCAAGCACTAATTATTAATTTATATCAACCACTATAATAATTTATATCACACAGGGGCAATTTATTTTAAACAGTGTGCTTGCTACCACTAATTTATTTCATATCACGACTTTACAGCTAGTATTATAATCAAAGTATGAATTAGAACTGAACTTAAAAACTCGTAACGGCAATTTTTATTGTATCCAATTGTTTTAGATTATTTCGAGAATGTACCAGAATTATGCAATAACATCTAGAGGGTTCCTATTATAAGGTTAATAAGGTACCTAAATGCAAACGTATTAATCAAGTTTATCTGAAGATGTCACGCTACAGGAAGTCTATTATCTTTTCTGTAAAGATACCTCCTTTACGTTCTGCTGTATTATTCTGGTCAACGGTAGACAGCATGCAATATTACACCGCCCCCCCCAAGCGTTCTGTCTCAGAACACCTTGTGACCTGGATCATCCTGTGGCGGTAAGGACAGTCGTAATCATTTTTACAGTTCTCATGTTGATAGAAGTAGCAATCAACACTTTATTATGGGCGCCGTACCATTTGGATTATAACCACATAGAAAGATATAGACGCCGGTTTTCTGAAACAGTACCTCTAGCATATTTCGTACCACCCTCCAATCCAACCCATCGAGCCCACAACCGATCTTGGGTATGATCAAGTTCTTGTCTCCAAATTTGGTCATCTAGCCCTTGAGGTCTACTAACACCTTCCACAAATCCTGATTACTCTATTTATAACTATAGTTTAAATAAAATTATGCCATAAGATGTAGCTAGCAGGTAAATTCCCTCTATTATGTATAGTATAATTTATGGTTTTACCGCGATTAACCTTGAAGTGCTTGTGTGTTATGGTGTGTCGTAACAGTTGTTTTACGAAGTTGTAATCAAGCTGGTGTGATGATAGCTATGGTGCTGTAAACATATTAACGCTTGAGTTCCGCCCAAAGGCGACAGTTACTTGTATCACCGCCGTCGCTTAACTTTAAAGTTTGGTAAGTACTAGAAGGTTCATCTTTTATAAACTTTGCTTATAATTTACACATCCATTATTCTCCACTATCTGTGGTTACCGAAGTCGACTCACTTAAAACACTGGTAATTTGATTTACCAGAAGGGATTTGTTTAGTTACCAGATAATAGATACCACGATGTCAGTCATTTAGCCGTATGGTCTTTCCAACCTCTGGTTGATCCGGACTACCAAATTTATTTTCAAACATCCGAGCAAGTCCTTAGGATATATCAATATCCGCCGCTATGAAATGTGCTAGGGAGTATTGCGATGACACATCGAA
Source organism: Platerodrilus igneus (assembly GCA_036346225.1). NCBI lineage: Eukaryota > Metazoa > Arthropoda > Insecta > Coleoptera > Lycidae > Platerodrilus > Platerodrilus igneus. The sequence goes on along the minus strand of JARFIW010000266.1, from coordinate 9,024,003 downwards.
TATATCATCTTGAGTCTCTTCCGTGACCCCAAATCTCGCTTTGCCTGTGCCAATGTACAGAGACATGAACCAATCATTGCTCGGTCCAGACGTTTGTTCATCCTCACGAGCATAACTGTTTGTGCGTCTCACCGTTTGCCGTTTTTTGACATCATCGGCGTCATCACTACCGCTAAACGATCAACGTGGAGTACTATTATCTTCCCTTTGGGTGTTTACGAATCCGATATGCCACGTCGCTTATTCTCTTTATAACTTCGAACGCCCTCCCTCCCCCATTGTCTTTGTAACTTTGACGACAGTACACGCCTCCGACTGTAATTGTATAGCCAGACGCGGTCGCCTTCTTGAAAATCAAAATCCTGCGTCTTGGTCATCCGATCGGTTGCGATCTGGATATTTTTTCTAACGTCACCATGCATGTCACGCATCTTACGCTTGAGCTTCTCGATGTAGCTCCTGCCCACGATATCAATTCCGGACTTACATTCAAACTCTAGGTCACATGATAGACGTATCTCGAGTCCCAGCGCAGCACATGCAGATGTCAGTCCACTATTTTCATGAACCGAAGACCGATGTGCCAATAAAAATCGATCTAAATATTAGCCCCGGTCTCCCTGATGTTGGGAGACCACCTTGGAAAGATACTTGCTTAGGGAGTTGTTCGGGGCTTTCTCACACGAGCAACTGGTAAACTTCTTGAAATAACGTTAATAAAGGTTAATAAAGTTTTTACATGCAAACTTTTGTTACCTATCGAGCAAGTCCATCTGAAGATGTCATGCCATAGGGTGCCTACCAATTAAATTTTGTGTAAAGATTCCTCGTTTACGTTCTGTTGTATTATTATGATTAAGAGTAGACTAAGCGACTCGATGTTACTATAACTTGTGGTGAGTAGTTGCCGTCTAGTGGTGGCAAGTTAATGACAACACAAGATGTTTCTGAGTGTGTAGGAGGTGGTTTTCCACTTGCATTTACGCTGAATTTAAGACAACTAGGGTATACCTTTTTAATGAAAAAATGTTTACTGATGATCAAATTTAGTTGTTTGATCACGGAACATCTTCAACTGAATACAAAATCATTGACACGACCAACGGAGTCATCAGCATCATCATAGAGTGGCCGCTAAATCTACTTCAATTTATTCTAAGTGATAAAATATGCAGCATTTGTTACACTCTGGCAACCGTTATACCGCTCAAAAGTTATACTCGCGATATAATTCTTGCCTATTGTAACTTAAACAGCACACGTTTTAAAAGTGATGCAACCGCTTTTTAAGTCAATTTGCAAGCACAGTTTAAAACAAAACAAAGTACTTACATTCTCAGGGTCACACGATGCTTTGCAGGATGGGTTCAATTCACACCTCGTTAAATCAGATCACATCCGTTCTTCCTATGTCTTCTATGCTCGTAGGGGATGAAGGAACGCCAGGTAATAGGTACAATAGAAGGTCAAGATAAAAAAGAAAAGACACACGACACAGATAGATGTGCTTCGTTCAGGACTCGCAACTTAATCGCGTCTTATAACACCACGTACGCACTCTGCATTCTTTTGCGCAGACACGGCTGTCAGGGATAACGGAAATTGATATATTCATTTAAAAATATACGCGGGAATTTATTTACAAATTAAATCTAACGTGATGCATGCCAGTTGGCATGTAAGGCATTATTATTGAATCTACACGTAGGTGTAGGTGGTATAAATGCCCACGCGCTTATCTACTAAGGGTCGATAACAGACTTAATGTTCTTAATTTTTATGCGATTTATTAAGAAAATTATGTGAAATATTTGTTTTCTTTTTTATGTGCGGGAATATTCACTTTTATTTGTACTGGTATATGACATCCAAATTTTAATTTAATTAAAAACTCTTTTATTGTAGTACATTTAAACAGCCGATAAGAGATTATATATTCCTCCAGCTTATGCTGAACAACTAACCACACAATTAGAAATAAAACCAATAAGCATTCGGGAAGTTAGTAAGTTACAGCGAAAATTCGATTATGATTTTAAAGATATTGTCCTGTATTTCTGCTTCAATATAACTCTTAAACTACATTTTGAAAGATTGTTTTTAATAGAAGAATAAGATTTATAACAGTACACAGATATTTCAGCAGCATTTATTAATGCCAATCTACAATCAAAACATAATTTGATATGAATCAGTAAAAACGAACAAATTTATGCACCCTCTTTCCCGTTATATCGGATATGAAGTAATAGAGTTTATGGATTTTGTCAAGGATTCTTTAACAGCCAATGGAAATATCTGTTTAATTGTAGAAGAAAACAAAGAATTCAAATGAGATTTAGTCTAAAACGTAATTTTTTGAGGGATAAAGAAAATATTCTATTATGTAATGAATCGTTCAAAATGAACAAACAATTCAGATAAACATGCGTCTAATTATCATTGCTTAGTCCGATTCAGCGATTTTTATAAAGAGTGCACTACAGAACAGTTATATCTGATCTAATATTTATTATTTTTTACGTGCTATTTCAGTAGCTTTCGTATTAATCTTTGGAATGATGTGCCTAAACAATTCCTGAAGTTGGCTGTGCGAGTCCACATACATTACTATATGAAAAAAAAAGGTAATGGTTGCGATATGGAAGATAATGCCGCTTTTGAACAGAATTAATCGTTACGTATACTGTTTGAACCTGCGGTTGAGGTTTGTCTATCGAGCGAAAGCTTTGCCAGCCGTTCTTTGTGTTGAGTGGAATAGGAATAGGGCTAACATCAGCAAAATTTCAACTTTTGGAGAATTACTGTTGCTAATGGTCGCGGCCTAATATTTATTGTAGATTAGACTGCCCAAAGTTCAGGCGCATAATGTTTAATTTAGAATAGAAAAAAAAAGAAACTAATTTAAAATTTTTAATTTTGAAATATAGTTCATTATTTATAGATTCTAAGTTAATAAATACCTTTGAAAGCAATTAATTATTTATCCTTGTAACATCTAGAAAGAAATACCTTATCTCTAGAAGAACATAAAATCGTGTCAAATGCTCTTCATTCATGCACTAGGGCAAAGGCTATCCACCAATGAAATGATCTGACTGCCACGCGCCCTCCAATGGTGAAGATGATACACATGGAAAAAGTAAGTAAACTGTTCATTATGTCAAAAGTAATCGCCATAACTTTTAATACATTTATCCCACGATGAGTCAAGACGGTCAATACCTTCATAGAAAAATGTTTGCGGTTGCCTATGGAATCACGATTGTACCCAAGTTTGCAACACTTTGTCCAAAGCAAATCGACGGCCACGAATGTTTTTCTTCGGGGCTCCAAAAATGGTCATTTCTGACCGCAGCATCAACCTTTGCAATGACAGAAGGGATAATGACGCGATGAGCCTGTTCTGGTCCACTACTGTCTTTCAATGACACCCTACCTTCTTGATGTCGTTTATATCACTCAAACACATGCACGCGCGACCTGCTTTATTCGCCATATACAGTAGATATTAGGGAATAAATGTCACTTCTTGGCATTCCTTTTGCAACCAAAAAACGCACTACAGCACGCTGTTCCTCTTTCCCGGCCTCTATAGTGATGTCGCGCGCCACAAGTCACGCTGACCTCACTTCAAGCACGTCTACATTCGCGTTGTTCCTCTCTGATTTCCAACAAAGGGCGCTTCTATACATAAAACAGCCTGCATTACCAACTTCCGCGCAATGCTCGTTATATAGTCTGTCTCGCTTTTATTTAACTGCCCCTTATATAAAACCTTATCCTTTAATATGTCTGCATAACAGATAAAATCTTCCTTCACTAATGAAATTTCTGTACCACTATCTACAAAAGTCCAATATATCCTTTCCTCTAACTTCAAATAAAGAAATGATACCTTTCTTTTATTTCTAATAGTACTATATAATAAATTAATACCTGAACTATTATTTACTAATATTTTCAATATAACATCTTTCTAATTTAAAAATTGGGGGTTTTCATCTCAACAAATGCTTCACCGTTCACCTGTACTGTCTCTAGCTGGTCTTCTTCCTCTTACTGTACATGCACCTCAGCTCTTGGTTTTTCTCTAAACTATGTTCCCTATTCTATTAATATCTCTGTTGAACTCCTTCCCTTTGCTGTCCCTGTTCATGTGGGCGTCCCGATATCCACCTCTCCAATCATTCCTATGTCTATCCTTTTTGTAATTCTTTATCCAAGATCCCAGATTGTCTATCCTTGCTCGATTATTGTAGCAATTGAGAATAATGATGGCTTATAAATACTCTTCTCAAACTGTGACGTGTTCATTTCGTGGAAGTCTGTCGTTGTCTTCCTTTCTATCATTATACTTTTATGGTATCATTCACCTTTCCATATTCTTATTACTTCTTCGCACTGTATTCATGTTTTCTTCCCCTGCTATTGCCGTGTCGTAGTTCCTTAATAATTTCAAAAAATTCCGTCAGTGTTTTTATGTTCTGAACTGCAACTATCCGATTAATTTTATTTTCGCAGTATCTTGCTAAAAACTGGGTAGTGTCCTGCTCCGGCATCTTCAGTGTAAGATGTTGTGCTTGACTATATTTATTAATAATATATTTCTCCAAAAGCAGACTCATCTGCTGTAAATTTCCCCTATATTGTTCTCAATAATTTCTTTTGATTATACTGTGCTATTTTTCTGCGTTCCCAATCAATACTGCATTTATTATTTGTACTTTGATTTACTCTGGTTCTATTCTCACTGCTTCGTCCAGTTTGTCTAAAAGTACCATCGGTTGTTCCCACGGTTTTCCTTTTAACTTGGGAAGTGCATCTTTTCCCATTCTAAAACTATGTATTCCTGCACATGTGCTAATTCTTTATTGTTCTAATAGGTTCCATTTCTCTTGTACTAGACTAAAGATTTTCTGTACCATGCCAAAATTGTAATTTATTTTTGAATTATTTCTGGTCAACTTTCTATCAATTTTTCTACACGCATTGTTCCTCATTTTCTTCATGGTTTCAAATAAGTTCCTCCTGTAAAGTTCGTTTCATCTTCCTCGATTTCCTTAATTACATTCATGATTTTCTCGTGCTTTTCATCTCTTTTTTTACTTTCAATACCCCATTTATGATCAGTTTATTGCATCCTTTAATTTTCTCACCTATCCATTTTTTGTCTTCCTATGGAATTCTTGCAAATTTTGTTGTGATTCGGTTTTAATAGATTTAACCTTTGTTTGCTTCCATTTTTTCTTAAAATTCATTTTATTTCCATCGAATGTCCTCTATTCTTTCTCCTAGTCCTTTGATCCCTTGATCTTCTCAATCTTTTCCCCAAATTATCTTTGTATCTTCCCTTACTCTATCTTATCTATATGATTTTCTCGTAACAGCTCCAATATTGTTTCCATGTCATTCCCATGACTACTTGTGTCATTGATTCCACTTGTATTCCCCTTTCTATTCGCTCCGTAGACTGATCTGCCTCTCTTCCGTATATTGTGCCATATCTAGTACAAAACCGTTCCTCCTGTCTCATCCTTGTTCCTCCTAAATTTCCAATATAAACACAGAGCTTCAGGCCCTTCATATACCTATTTTTAAATCTAAATAAAACAAAGTTCTTTCTTTATATGCAATGTTATAACTAAACAATTTTTTCAACACTATTTTGTGCAATCTCTTTTGATATCTTCGAATCTACTTCTCTCGAAGCTCCATTTTACCTTTGAGTTTTAATCTTCTAACTTTTATCTTCGTGTTTCATGTTGGATCCCACCTCAGTTTTATAACGAGCCCCACGTTTTAGACGATAACGGCACAATCTCTACTATAAACGTTAATCAAATTCCAAATGCAAACTAATTCACCACCAACAAAATATGTTTTAACTGATAACGACGTATTATTAATTTTTTCAAAAAATGCAAAGGTTATCGCTCTCCCCGTCGAGCTTCTGTATTAATTATACCCATTACAACTCGTTATCTTATCTGGTTTTTCTCGGGGTTTTGCGATCCGCAAGATAATTAGTTTGTTAACTTAAATATAACGGATTCTCGAAAAATCTGGAACTATTTTTCTGTTCAAACACTGCATTACGTTTATTAAATGATATTCTATATAAGATAACTTGACATCGAAGTTATTTAGTACTCTTGAAGTGGACGAATGCAATAAAACTGATTTTTTTCGGGAGAATAAATATTTACACGCGGATTAATGAATGCTTCAGTATTTTTAAGATTGAGGTTTGTTCTTAAATGCTATGTTACAACACTATATGTACTTAAAGCGTGTTATTTTATGTCAATCTTACGAGAATATTATACAGGGTAAAAGTTAAATTTTGAAAAATCTTATTTTTCTGAGCATTGAGTCCGTTTTCGCACAGAATGTGGTGCTCAATGACCTCCTTATCACATCAGTATGTATATATACAGGCTGAATTAAATTTGAGGACCACTATGGCGATCTCGCTTATTAATGGAGATAGAGGGTATGTTTAAATTCGACAAAGTTGTTAAATTTTGCACTAATTAACAACCTGCAAAGCAATTTGACATATTTTATTTGGCGTCCGAAATATTTCCAAAAATGTAAACAACTGAATTTGTTTTATTTTTAGTGCCGTTATTTCAAATAGTATTCAAAAATTTAAAAGCACTTTCTCATGGCCACCTTTTAACCCCTATCGCATAGCCTGATTCAATTTGTAAAAAAAACGTTTTGTCGTTACCTGACCATCATCAACTTTCTTATTTCCATTGGACACCGTTTTGGTTTTTTATACATTCGGATTCGTCAATTCTTTCTGATTATAGTAGTGTATGACAGGTAGCAAAGAGATTTTTAAGGGAAAGTCTCTTTAGGTGTAAAGTATGGCACTAAAATGTTAGAAATAAATTATTGAAAGCCTTTGTTTAGGCCGCAGTATTATAAATACTGCAAGACGTAAAACTTTAGGTCCTTCCAAATTTCTAAATTTGTCCTCCATTGATCGCAATCTATGTGTTGTAAGCAAAACTGGGTTTCTGTTGATTTACTCTCGATACTGAGTACGAAGAATTTTATAAACTCACTCAAATCACTCTTACATTGCAGCACGACCTTCAGAAACTAGTTATAAGTGCAAAATTTCTCTAAAATTTCATTACTTTATGTCCAACTTATTACCGTTCTCTCCCTCTCTGAATTTTAACCAATCGCCACGACGTAACAAATTTAAACTTATCTCAGTGGTTTACATGAGATAATACCTACATTCCTTACTTCAGGAGGGTTGGGGCACTTGCCCTTTAATCGTACAACCTGTCCGCGGCATTTATAATAGAAGCTAATAAATTAATGGTTTTATTTGAGATAACACAATATGAATTGCTAAACGATGTAATATTATGTTATAAGTAACCTCCATAAATTAACGAGTTGAGTGGAATATTAGTGAACGATAGGCACTTTTCCAAACCATTATTGTTTTTGCTGCATACGCATACGTAACTAGGCCACTAGACGGAAGCCTACCCGAGCAGTTGCAGATATAGCTGTCTGAACATGTGATATCAAGATAACACAAATAAATAATGTTATCTCGGATTCCTTAATAATGATCACGACAAATGTAACTATCCGAGGGTTACATATTATTGACCTCACAACATGAAGATAATAATCTTTAGTTTATTAGGTTACCTTTCACGTGCACAACACTGGACGACCTCGCCAATATATATATACGTGCTTAGTTACGAATACATTTTAGTATAACCTTATAAATTCAAAAATTATCTTATAGAAATTTCTTTGTGTTAATAAGAGCATTTATGAAGTATCCAACTATTAAATTCTGAACAAAATATTATGTGTCTAATTTAAATGACCATATAAATTTTACAAAAATTTCGGGTACCAATTTAAATAAACATATAGAATTTACAAAAATTATTTGTACATTTTCAGTAATGGTTCTATGGAATGAAAATTGAACTAAAATTGGAGATGACTCACCACAAACAATTTGCTAGGCATCCGAGTTCGTCAACGATCTTGAGTACTTACAAAAGCAGGTGCGCGCTGCTGGCACGTGCACGGGCTTGACTTCTATACGAAACATCTGCAGAAACTTCCACCAACCTGCATAGCAACATTTGAGACTTTGTACTTTCAATACAACTAACAACCAATTGTGTTCCTGTGTTCTATAACAATTATATACAAAAGATTTATCGCTCCACAATTTGATACATTACGTGCTTACATAAAATTTGCATGCCAATACTATAAAATTTGCGTTTCAAAATTGGACTTGAAATTTGTTTCGATATTATTTGTTAACTTTTACTTGCGCTGAAAAGAATCGAGGAAATGATTTGGATGCAAACTTGAAAATTATTCACCTACCGTAGATATGTATGTCTTGGTCACACTAGGTCGATACAACAACTAATCGAGGCTATGGTATCCGTCGACACCATTGCACCTCTCTTTGGGACGGCATGTTTTATCAAACCTGCTAGCCCACGATTCAACACTTGCTTCGCTGATTAATTCAAATGGTAAATGATGAACCTTGGCCACGAGGCAATTTTATTATTCAAGCACGCGCAGAATGGGAATATTGTATCAATTCACATACAGATAGAAGAAATCCTAAATTTTACTTCGAGTCTTTAAATATAGGTGGAGCTCTATGTATGAATTGGTAATATATTGTTACTATTGGAATTTAATATTTTCTGTCTAATAATGGATATTTGTTAAATAGATATTTAGAACAAAAACGTATATTTATGAAGCAGGTAATTGTATTTGTTACAAGCTTTTTCATATATCTTCACTATAATTTGTTTTCAAATATTATATAACACCACTTTTCACAAATTTTAATAATTTAATTTGAAATTTATTTCGATGCGTAAATTTTTGAGTAACAGTGATGCAGCTTTGACGTGGTTCAAATTGAGACTGAACTTCTTATCAATCTCTGGGCGTTATATAGCTTATCCCTGTCTAAATTTCATTGGTTTATCTGAACTCTCGTCAAAGTCTTGTAGCCAACCATAGGTTGTTTTGGATGTTCCTAGGAGTTTTACAAGTTTAATTCTGATGAAACTATTCCGTGGTTACGTATTCTGCTCGTATTTCTATTATTTCACGATCTTTGACCGTTTGTTTTGTTATTATTACTGGAAATTTTAATTTACCTTGGTCTTTAATTTAGCTTATGGTTTCTGTTTGTGTAGATAAAGCTTTTGGGGAATTGAACTAATAAACTGATGTAACATGAATGATGTAAATCAACATGTTTCTGTTTATATCTTGTATTTAAAACTTATTTTGAAATGTGCGTTTCTTATCAAAGCGCTTTACTATATTCTTTCATTATCGCATATGCTTAATTGCGTGATGACTTACTAGGTTTTATCTTATTCCATGCGTATCTATTTGTTTATAAATGATGAACGCTTCTTGAAGTAGTTTAATTGCATGTATAATTATCTCTCTGCTGAATATGTGTTTTATTATTGAAAGACATGCTTACTGGCATTGATTAAAGTTAATTGCGGTCCTTATACAGGGTGTTAAATGTTTGTTCTTTGCATAATATGCGCATTATTTATTTTTTATGATAAATAAATGCAGTTTTTTAATTGCTATTGCTATTTACATTTAGTACGCGACCCTTACGACTCAATACACCCCTAAATAACCACCTTATCATAGCAATATATAATAATTCCTTGTTTCTTCTTGTCGGTAACGCAGTTAGTTTTATTGGGTTACAAGCGCAGTTCTGGCTTACGTTAGAAAAGGACGATATCAGTATTAAATGTAGCACTGTTTTAAATTAAAGGCATCATGCGATTGTTGTAGACGTACCATAACAAACTCCCTGGAGACACCTTTTGTCTCTGTGAAATCGATATTTTTTGTTTATCTGCGTTATGAAGAAAAAACTCACTTTTCATCACTGGTTACAATTTTTTCTCCACAAGGGATTTTGAAGCAGGTTTTGACAATTCTTCGTTTAAGTTAGTTTGTACCTCAAAACATGAAGTTTCATTCGAGGCCATTTGTTTACTAAAATAGCATTATTTTAGTATACGTGTGAACAAATAGGCACATAACAATTTTAAATTTACTTACATTAATATTCAGGTTAGTGACCTAGAGATTTATGTTATGGTATTCTGTGCAGACACAGAAGAAAACAATAAAGTAAGTAAGTAAAGAAAATCGCCCACACCGAATACCGCAACATAACAGGGAGAAGGGTAGAATAGAAATTCAAAAGAATTTGATTCCGGACTAGCTCAAAGCGGTGTAGAGTTGGGCGGATCATACGGAGAGAAAAATTGGAAATCTCAGTAAGCAGAGTTATTACAAACTTTATTTAACAAAATTAAGTATACAGAACTTGGATGCAGCATATGCGATGATTTAAAAGTCATAACGCTTTTTCTAGAAATGCAATTGCTGTTTTCTCTGCGGATGGAACAGCGAAGCATAGGATAGACACTACTTTGTAAAAGACTGGAAAATACGAGAAAACCTTGTTACTGGAGAAAAAAATGTTACAAAACTTTTTTTCGTTGATACAAAAGAAGGTTTTGCTACTACCTCTGCACATAAAACCTGGACTGATGAAAAATTTTGTCAAAGCTTTAAATAAAGATGGCGAAGACTTCCAATATCTAAGAGAGAAGTGAGGCAAAAATAAGAGGAGTAATTTTTAGTGTGTCGCAAATTTATCACATCATAAAACAAAGTGTATTCGATTCAAAACCGATCGAGATTAAGGCTGCTGCATGGGTTTTATTTAAAGAGGTACTTGAAAAATACAAAGGCAAAACCTTTTCCACATAAAGCGATATGGGTTACAACACGTTTTTGAAGATTTATTTTCTCTATTCACATTTAGACGTTTTATTCGCAAATCTAGAATCTGTGAGTGACGAACGTGTTGGAAGGTTTACGAAGACCTTATGTATTGTGAAAACCGATGCTGCTATATTTGATTTTCCAATGCTCCACTCGGAGGTACTGCAATGGCTAGGAAGCGATTTTTTTTTACGTAGAAATCTTGAAATTTGCCGAACCCTTGCTATTCCAAGCAAGGTAGGGACCTTTAACATGTGTCGCAACCCTCGCATACCTGACGTACACTTTACTTCTCATCCGAACGAGAGCCCTATTTTTATGAAAAATGCTCGCCTAACATTTTTCATGCGGTTCGTGTCGGGAATAGAATCCTGGACCTTGGGATCAGCAGCTATATGCGAACCTGTCTGATTCACGAAGCCGCCTGTCTCACAATGCCCGCATATTATTGTTGGAACGTATTCGGGGATGCTGTAGAGGTACCCTACAAACGAGAATAACATGCAAAAAGTTTTGCGACCGTAGTGACGTAGTGTTTATGCATAATTTGTACTATAACAAATGTAAACATTACATTAAAGAAACGTTCCACTTTAAAAACTTTTGACTAGAGGGTGAGTAGGGTAAAATCAAGGATCCCACAACCTCATTCCACCAGAATCCCTCATTTCCACACACATCTGGACCAAAAAGTTTTCTTCGACTAACCATTTCTCATCTTTCGAGATAAATATATCTTAAATTTTTCATCTTTCGAGATAAATGAGCATCCTCATTTCCACACACGAGATAAACCTATTTTTAAGATTTTTTACCGCTAACATTCTGGACCAAATAGTTTTCTTCGACTAACCATTTTTTTTTATCTTTCATCTGAACCGAATAGTTTTCTTCGACTAGCCATTTTTTATCTTTCGAGATAAACCTACCTTGTTTGGTATTAATTAAGATTAGATTTGTCTCAGCTACCCGAATCTTTAGGAATTTTTAGATTGCGCCATCCCCAGAGAGCTACCCCATTTTAAGATTTTTTACCAAGATCACCTCTCCTTTTTAATATCTACAGTCCTTTAACCAACAATAATAAGAACACAAAAGTTTAATAATTTATTTTATCCGATTTACAGTTTAATAAACTAATTACAATTTTTACAAAGTATTTTGTTTGTGTAGCCGAATCCAAGCAGGTTAACCTGTAACAAAAAAGAGATTAATGGGTTGTTTAAATAGCCCTGTAATAAAAGAGATTAAAGTAAAGAGAGGAAACATGTTTTCAGTCAATAAGACATATTATCGTTAATCTAACAATATGTTTTACCGTCCAGCGACACCACGTGGAGGTAAACACATTCCAATGTAATGGGTTTTAAATATGAGAATGGGGAGGTCAACTTTCACGTAATCATCGCGTGGTTAATAATTAAGAAAGCTGTATATAATTTTATTTTAAACGTGTATATCTTCTCCAAACAAATGCGGTTATTATAATAGGAAAGTAGGCTAAATACAAGTCAATTAACAGCAATTAAATATTGCTTACTGACCTACCTTAATTAGGTTGCTGTGCTATTAGGAATGATGTTTAAGACTTCGTACGTATTTTCCGGATTATATGTTGTATTCTTTTTATTAAGTAATCGAATAAATCGTTCCTTCTGCTTCCAAAGAAACTCGGACACTCCATTGTCGACGCTGGCGTTATTTATGCGATAGCTAGCCATGCAGTTGTTAAACGCTGTGCTAATCATTTCTACGCCATCTTCGTTAGTAGCGGTAACTGATGCATTTTTATGTTTGTTGCTCCTTAAGTGTGCGGCATATGTATTCTTTTCCATTTCGAAATCGCATACTGTACACATAATTCGTGGTTGTTTCGTACAAGACCCTTTAACAGCTGGTGGCGTTGAACGTTTACTGCTTAATGACATACCGTGCTGTTTTTTCTTGTGTCGCTGTGAGCTATTCTCGTAAAAGCGATACCGCAAGACCCAGAGTTTAAGTACTTTGCTGCGGACGGCTTAACCCTGGGCGATGTTACACTACGACATTTGTTCTGGTGCCGTTTGAGAGCATTTTTCCAGGTATAGGAAGCACCGCAAGGGTTGCACTTATAAACGTTTGCAGATACCATTTTAGTACAAAACAAAACCCGCACTATAGCACTTTGGTTAAACTTGTAATCGAACTAACTAAAAAGCTTACTCGAGCGTACCTGCTTTATGTACCCTATAGAATGCATACCGAAGGTTTCCGAAGACACCCGAACGATGTTGAGGATTCGGCGGGGAACTAAATGACGTCATAATCCTTGCTGCTCGTCCAATACATTTAGCGCCAATGCAAGCACCTGGTTCGCTTTGTCCATGCTGCGAATGCCTTTGGTAAAACATGGAAATTTTTCCATTTCGAAACGAAACGAGTGGTTGGAACCGTTTAAACATAACCGTCTTTTTTCGGTGGTCTTTAAAACCGATACCGCACAATTTGTGCGCGGACGGCTTAACCCCTTTCCATTTAAATACCAACTTTTGTTCGGTCCTTTAATTTTTCCAGGTATTTTGGAAAGGGCCGAAATTTTCCAAATAAACCGTTTGCAATTTATTACAAACCAAAACCCCCATTTTACCTTTTTGGTTAAATTTGAATTCGAAACCAACTTTGAAACCTACCTTGCCCTTTATTTGTACCCTTGAAACATAATGTTGACGGCGGGAAAATACTTTCATAACCTTTCTCGTCCATAATTTAAATTGAAGGCACCGGTTCGCGTCCATGTCGAACCGGTTAGTAAAAAAATTAAACGTCCTTCCAATTGTTAAAACACGTCGGCAATTAAATCCACCCGCCGCTAACCCTATTAAATAACCCCAAATTTTAAACCCACTTTAAGTGCCAATCACATTATTTATTTTACAATTTTTTTTAAACAAAAGTTTCTTTTACCAATTTTCCTAAAACCCAATATTTTTTTGATAAGCCAATTTTGCATTTAAACCACCTTTTTTTAAAAATTAATTTGTTTTAACCACAATTCCAACCTTTTTTTGACCAACGATCTTAACGCCCAACACCATTTTCCAAAAGTCCCCTTTTTAAGGTAAACGATTCCAAAACCAAACCATCCGTTTAAGCCACGAAAATTTAATTTTAAACCAAATTTAACTTTCCATTTCCCAGGCTAACACAATTGGAAACTTTTTTACATTCCCGCCACCCTTAATGTTTTTTTGGTAGCCAATTTCCCCCATTAACCTTAGAGACCCTTTAATGGGCCGCTTCAAAGTAAGATTTAACCCCAAAACATTTTGCCCCTTTTGTTAATTTATATTTTTTGCACACTTTGGATAAAATTTTTCCGGTTTTAAATTAACAAATTGAACAATTAAACGAACCAACCCCATTAATTTTTCCCATCTTTATTTAAACGCCATTTTCCCTTTAACCGAATTCAGTCTTCAACCAATTCCCAGAATTATCCCCAATTTAAACGCCTGCAAATTAGAAAGATTTGGGCGGGAGGAACTTAAAGAATTTTTTGGATTTAAACATTATTCTTTTTATTAATTTAATTGAAATTTACCTTTGCCACCCTGAAAGTTCTATTGTAGCGTATTTTATCATACCAGCAAGTTCCAAATCCAAACGTTTTCCCATTCCCCTTAACCCACACGTTATGCGGCAACCCTCGGGAATGCCCATTTTTGGCCCCGCCGACCGCATATGCGCACCCTCTGGAAACTGTTTTTCCCGGGTAACCAAACCCTTTTAAACGCAATGTTTAACTTTATTAAAAATTGTTTTTATTGGAATTTCATAACAAATCAACTTTAAAATTTTCAAACCGCTTTAATTTTCCGGTCTCAAATGAACCCCATTTTCCAGGGTAAAAGAAAAGGTTTGGAAAAAGTTTTGATGAAAACAAAATTTAAATTGGAAATAATGAAAATAAAACACTCCATTAAACCTTCAAGGCAACCCAAATGGAAGCTTCAATTAACCCAAGGTTGGGATCAACACCCGGAAAGAAATGGGAACTAAAAATTTTTCAAAACTTTTTCAGGCCATTGAAAACCAGGTTTTTGTCAACCAAATCCGGTTAGAAAAATGGAACACCCCAAAGTTAAATGGGGTAAATATTTAACATAAAAATTGAAAAGGAAAATTGGGAAAGTTCTGATTTCAATTTGAAATAAACCAAAAAACCGGGAAAGAATTATACAGAATTTTAAAAATTGTTCAAAAGATAAACTTTACAAACAATTTAACCAGCCAAAGAATTACTTGAACTTGGAAATTTTCAAAAAAAGAAATTTGGACAAAGCCGATCCAAGTCCAAGTTTCAAAAAGAAAGAAAATTAAATTAATTCAAAGAATTTAAACCCCTTGGAAATTAAAAAGGATGGAACTTTAAGTCCGTTCAAACCCTTCACTCAACAAACCAACAGAAATTTGTGCAAAATTTGGATAATACCCACCCCTTTAGCGAGGGAAAAATACTTTTGTTAAGGAAAGAATTTTATATTTCTATGGTAATGACCTTTAAGTTTTGAATTAAATTAAATTTGTTTCAAACGGGGTTTATTTTAAAAAAGGTTATTTTGGTCAAAAAAAGGTGCCGAGGGATTCCATTTCAAAATGCGCCGCAATAACCTTTAAACCAGTTTTTCACTTTAAAACAGAACAATTGAAAATTTAAAATTCCAACCTTTTCGACAACCATTCACTCAAACAACACCAATTTCAGCCCAACCAATTAAAATGCAATTTCCGACATTATTAGAATTTTGTTTGAAACAGTCGATGCAATTTGGTAAACACCAGGAACCTTCGCCCAAACCAAAAAAGCAACACAGCCAGTAAAAAATCAAACAACAATTTCGCAAAACCATTCCAATTATTTTGAATTTTATACCCACCTTATTTTTTAAAACACCATACACCGGAAAACACCTAATTGGGCCGCAAACCGCACATTGAAACCAAAACAATTACCGGTATCGGCCATTATAAACATTTTGAAATAAACAGGGGCCCAAACCATTTTCTTTAACCCAGTTCCAAAAACTATTTTACCACATGAGCAAACCACCATAAACATTTTAATAAGTCAAACATTACAACCATTCAACTACGACAGGCTTTAAAACCATTGGAACAAATTCCACAAACGCCCTGCATTCCGCCATCTTAAACTTTATTTGAACCCGGATCAAACGCCTGGGTTTAATCTTTTAACACTTGGTCAACCAGTTAGCGGAAATTATTAAAATAATCCAAAACCCGTCTTTCACCAAAACACCAAATAACCACCGTCACCATTAAGATAAATTAACCCTATTATCACTATTAAATTTTCAAACCAACAAATTTCAGCCAACCCAACATTTCCTTTTAAACATTTTTATTCCCGTTCCACTCGCCCGCTCCAAACGGTCCCAAATAACCATAAGGGAAATCTAAACCACATTGCGGCAGACACTTTGGGAACACAAACCTTTTCCAACAGCAGGCCATCGAGCAGAAAGAAAATAAACCATGCCCAAATACAAAATTAACGATTTGTATATATGAACAAAAATTTCCCACATCCGGTACTTTAACATTAAATGGAATTTTGCCGTTTGAACATAACCGGTTTTAAAAAACGTTTCTAAAATATTGTTGGATTAAAACAGGACCCAAGATAAACAGGTTTTAGGGTCAGGCCCGCAGCGCGACCCAATTTTTTTCCCTTTTCAACCCAGGTCCCCCACTTTTTAAATTTTCCCCATGGGGAATTTTATTTTTTTGCAAAACCCCGAACATAACAATCCAATTATAAATCTATTAACAATTTCCAAACGGATTATATTCAAACATAGAGCCATGTATAATACTATTGATAACTGCTTAAATGAGGAAAAGGATTAATTAATATCACCCATTTACCTAATGCGGGAAAGCTTAGTTTAGTTCATAATATATAATAACTAATTTACGCTGTAATTATCTAGGAATATTTCGGGTTAGTAATAATTAAATAGGTTTATGATTTTTCATTCTCATCTATTTTCTTCTTTTCTGCTGCAAAGGGTTCATTATACCAGTATAAAATATAGATTTAGTAGTAGTTATGAATACCGAGCTAAATAATCGACTTATTGCGCTATTTAAATGCCCTATCTGTTATGACATTGCATTGCCACCCATTATGCAGTGTATAATTATAACATTTAATAAGTGTATAAAAAAATAGTTTCATGCGCTGTATGTAGAGTACCGTTGGGTAAGGTGAAAAGAAAATGATTTTTATAATATATGTATTTTAGGAAATGCTCGAAACTTAGCAGTCGAGGAGTTAGGAAGATATTTAATATTTAATTGTGAAAATACAGAATTTGGATGTCAGTTTGTTGGTGAGCTTCAAGATAAAAAAGGAGCATGAAGCCGTTTGTACGTTAAAACGTTATAAATGTCCTCTATTGGATGAGGCGTGGTTAGAGGTATTGTATAGGTGTAATATTATATATGGTGTTTACTAATTATGATAAATGAATAGGGTAGTTTGGAAGATATATATAATCATTTCCAGTCTAACCATACTGATTGGCTGTTCGTCATATAAATATGACTGATATAATTGTAAGGTTTCAAGTACCGGTTATCGGTTTGGACCGTTCTGATGCGGTGTTTCAATAAATATTTTATAGCATCAATTTTAAAAACAGTTAACAATGATCAGAACGAATTTGATGTATATTTTATAATACGAATGCTTGGTGTAGGAGGTAGTTTTAATTATAGGTATGTATGCATCGATAGATTATTTAATATTTTTATATATTTATTTTATTTTAGTGTTTCCTTAGGACCCGCTCGATTATTAATATATAATGGAGATGTGTTGTCAACTGAGGATTCTATAGATGATATAATTGATAGTCCTCCTGGCTAAATTAACTTCAGGTGTATTAGGAAATGTTGGTATACCGGGTGGGTATAATAGAATCTTTTAGTTATAAGCGAGAATTTACATGGGTGTGAATAAGAATAAATATGTTAGAGCACATACATCTTGTTTAACATAATTAAAATTCAGATTTTTTTTTTTTTTTTTATAATATTCGATGATGTATTTTATTAGATGATAATACAGAAACAATTAATTGTATTCTGGAATATCATCATTATTTCGGTATGTAACGCAATTGTTAAACCCTCCCCAATATATAGAATGATGAGTGTTTTGTATAGGTTCTGCTATCTTGATTTGTTTGCAAGTTAGCATAAAAAGACTATTTTTAGGGTGTAATGTGCTCAAACGGTTAATAATAATACAATTATCTTGAAAAGTAGCTGGAATTTGTGAAATAACGTTGAAAATGTTGAAATATTTGGTGCCCCCAAGTTTTTTTAAAATTTGTTGTTGCGTTAATAACTTTGTGATATTGTAATAATATTAAACTATTTCTTTATTTGCATAATCGGATTTAGGTCTGGTTGTGGGGCGTATTAATGGTAAAGTTCCTCGAATTTATCTCCATCAGAATAGGGTGAAATTGCGGATTTAATCCGAGCTAGATCGGATAACAAAACTATTCCTAATCAAGAGGATTGCGAATGAGGGTGTCCAACATATGCCCTGTCATCATAACTGCATTTAATGTAGTATGCGAAGCTATTAGGGTATGGTTATGCATATTATTAGTGAATGAAGTTGAGGTGTCTGGAGCAACAGAGCGAATACATTCGGCATTTTTGTAACTACTTTAGATTTCGAATATTTTGGGGTTTGGTGAAATTTTTAGTAGTTCTGAAAAAATTTTAACATAAAACTGGAAATTTTATACCAAGACCTCTATCTCGTAATGTGCCCCTACGCACCCCTGACCATGGCATCCCTCAGGCGCGCGCACCCCTGTATTTTTATTGCATCCCAACAATACCAATTATATTTAAATAAAACCCAAAACGTTTGAAACAATATTTATATTTCAATTCAAATACTTAACAGGTACACTTCACATAGAAATATATTTTTTTATTCATTAAAACTAATAACAAAAAGTCACTTTTTCCTCCTTTTAATTGGTAAATGTGTAGTATACATATCCAAATTTTGCACACGATTTTCTTTTGATCTGAGTTTCGTATAAGGAGTTTGGAACATTGTAGATTTGGATGCTTCTGAACCAGTAATCCATCCTTTGTTTATTTCGTTCCTTTTTATTTAAATTCTTTAGTATACGATTTAAGTTGTCTTTTCTTTTTCTGTCAGAAACGTCTGACTTGGAGTCTATGTTCTGATCTTTCGCATCAACATTATCATGTGTAGGTTTATCTTGCACTATTTTTTATTTTACCAGAGATTCATTAGACATACCATTCAAATGTTGGCTAGTTGAATTGTTTGATAAACTTGTTTTCATCTCCTTGACAATTTCTTTCTAAAATTTTTATAGCATCTTATAATTCTTTTCCCGCTCATCTTATTACGAATGTTTACTTATCAAAATGCAAATGCAGACTATTCCAATTTTACAATTTTAAATATTTTATGTATAAAATTTCCCCCATCTAACTTTGTTGTCGTTCTATTTTATAATCCCTTTTTGTCGAAGTTTAGATATTATAGAGATAATTTCATTTAGGTTATGCATATCTCGATGGTTGTGATAATCAACAGTAACTAGCAACTGCAGTCTTTCAATCAGCCCATGCACATTAAAGTGAATATACGTCGGTATTTTAGTGTCCCGACTAATTGCTTTCCTGTGTTGAATCCTCATCTTCAGAATTTGGAGGTAATCCATAGAACTTGTTTCATTTTTATTTGCTCTGATAGTTTATGACGAGCATGTTCATTATTTTTGCAGAGTTCATTTCCTCAATATTAAACTTTTGTTTTTGCATCCTAAAACTTCTTTACAAACTTCTTTATCATCTTTACCATCTGAGTAGATAGGTGTTGCTGTACATCTTAGAGTACTTCCTGTGCACATTTCCGCAGTTTGTAAATTAGTTGTTTTTTAAATTTGTTATGTATAATGTCAGAATAAACATTTTATAATAGTATATAACATTGTTCTTTATTTATAAAAGGCTGTGACGTTACCACGAAATAGCAGTCGCACAGAGAGGGGTGCGCATGGGCAGCGCGCATGGGCAGGGTGCGCACGCGCAGTGGGGCGCGCATGGGCAGGGGTGTGCACGCGCAGGTGCGCATGGGCACAGGCGTGCTTAGGCGTACACGAGGGATGCGGAAGTTAACAGTTACCAAGCATCCAATTCTTTATTTGGTGTGGAGTACTTGTCTGCGTATGTATCCGGAGTAAAAAATACGATTTGCATACGCAGCTTATTAATAAAATTAGTTTATCGAGGGAAGATGACAAAAGGTACATCATTCCTAATAGTACAACAATCTACGCATGGGGCATAAAGATATAAGATAGTTGTATAGATTTTGTAAATCTATTGTATATATTAGTTTTTAAATTCCATAATTTTTAAGTTCCTCGCCCACCTTCCAAATCCTTCCTCTGCTTCTATCCTGGTTGACAGAGTATACGTGTTATCTCCACGCGGTATTCGCGGGGCACATCGGTTTTAGATTTTAGGGAATGGTTAGTTAAAGCATATGTCTTGGTTAGCGAAAAAGGGTTTTAAAGATGGCGTTAAATAAAGATGGGCAAAAATTAGTCTTTAAAAGGTATAACTTTGTATGGGTTGGTTCTATTTATAATTTATTTACAGATTTGGGGTTCCTAGAAAATTTAATATTAGTTGATACCTAGCAAAATATATTTATCTTAAAAGAGTGACTACCCCGTATAATTAAATACAATATAACACTTGTCAACAAAAAGTTGTAGGAAAATTAAAGACGTATTTAATGGGGGTCCAGTATTAGAATTTGTTGGTAGTAATGTTAAGTCCTACTGTATTGTAGGCGAGAAAGATACGATTAAAAAGATTAAAGGGTCTCACGAATTGTAGTTAATAAAACCGAGGGTCTTACAACCTATAACGAGCATATACCTCAAAAGGAATGGACATGAACTACGCAGCAGTGCGCGGGAGAATAAGAATTTCTCCAATAAGAAATTAAAGTTTCCATGTACGTAGCACCAGCCATTGGGTAATGGTCGAAATGTGGAACCTATAAAGACGATTATTAATTTGGTTTAGAAAATAGTTTTTCGTGGACCAAATAAAATAGCTTAGACTGGTTAATGTATAGGTTACATATTCTCGTACACATCCACAAACATCTGTTTACGTCCACAATGGCGATACCGGTAGTTTTTGTTTAACAAATAGTAAGAAAATACGTCAGGTGTTAGTGCGTGAAGCCCATAGGATCGTTGGATTCAAAAAGAACGGTGCGGTATGGTGGTCTCCGTTAGAATAATCGAAAGTGGTTAATCAATCGTATTAGATGTTTAAATAAGCGAAAGTGTAAATGCCTACATAAACAAAAATTTAATTAACTGACAAAAAAGTGTGCGATGTGCTACACTTATAAATAAAGTATGGAATGGTGCTTTTAGCAACCCTAGCAGTAAAAGGGCGACTGACTTTTCCAAGCAACTACAAGAATAGCAGTAGCGCAGAGAAGGGTATGCATGTATTATACAGTTGCTGCAAAATATGTTAGTTTACGCGTAGCTCGGATGTGTAATTGATCACGACTTAAAGATCCTCGGAGGTTTAAAATTCTCAGCCCATTGTCGTTCGAAAATGTTTGGAAATTATCAGAACAGGAGCGGGTCGAAGTTTAATGGATTATTGACCGAGTTTTTCTACCTTTACGAGGGAATTGGAAGTTGACAGACATCGAGCATCTAATTCTCTATTTGGACGATATCGAGTACTTACCGGTTCTAGAAATCATTACATGCGGCCGACCGCTATGCGAAAGTGTAAAAGCCTACAGAAGCAAAATTTAATTATCAGACGAAAAGTGTGCGATGTGCTATAGAAAGTATAAAAATGGTGCTTTGCATCGTCCTAACAGTAAAAAGGAGAGCGACTTTTTCAAGCAACTACAAGAATAGCAGTAGCGCGGCGAAGGGGTATGCATGTATTATACAGCGCATTGTTGCTATAAAATATGTTAGTTTACGAGAAGCTCGAACGTGCACAAATTAAATTTCAATCTATAATTAACCACAGTCGTAAAAATGGGAAATTAATGGTTAATTTAATACTGCTAACATATACTTTCGCTTGGTGATTCATTTGGAAAAATATTCAAGCCCCCCCCATTTCCTAAAATATGACGTAGAAGTTATTTAAAATTAAATTGTTGTAAGTATCCTGTAGACAACAAGTTGGTATTTTCTTAGTAATGGTTTAAAGTGTTTTTGGTTATAGTAGCACTGCATCTTATACAGCACGACTTGCACACAATTTGTGTGCGTGTGATACCGCTTTTGATTTTTAATATGCACACGATCCGTATAACATGGAAGACGTTTCCGATGTTTTTACTAACGGCATTCGCAGCATGGACAAAGCGAACCAGGTGCTTGCATTGGCGCTAAATGTATTGGACGAGCAGCAAGGATTATGACGTCATTTAGTTCCCCGCCGAATCCTCAACATCGTTCGGTGTCTTCGGAAACCTTCGGTATGCATTCTATAGGGTACATAAAGCAGGTACGCTCGAGTAAGCTTTTTAGTTAGTTCGATTACAAGTTTAACCAAAGTGCTATAGTGCGGGTTTTGTTTTGTACCAAAATGGTATCTGCAAACGTTTATAAGTGCAACCCTTGCGGTGCTTCCTATACCTGGAAAAATGCCTCAAACGGCACCAGAACAAATGTCGTAGTGTAACATCGCCCAGGGTTGCCGTCCGCAGCAAAGTACTTAAACTCTGGGTCTTGCGGTATCGCTTTTACGAGAATAGCTCACAGCGACACAAGGAAAAACAGCACGGTATGTCATTAAGCAGTAAACGTTCAACGCCACCAGCTGTTAAAGGGTCTTGTACGAAACAACCACGAATTATGTGTAAAGTATGCGATTTCGAAATGGAAAAGAATACATATGCCGCACACTTAAGGAGCAACAAACATAAAAATGCATCAGTTACCGCTACTAACGAAGATGGCGTAGAAATGGTTAGCACTGCGTTTAACAACTGCATGGCTAGCTATCGCATAAATAACGCCAGCGTCGACAATGGAGTGTCCGAGTTTCTTTGGAAGCAGAAG
Source organism: Platerodrilus igneus (assembly GCA_036346225.1). Lineage (NCBI taxonomy): Eukaryota > Metazoa > Arthropoda > Insecta > Coleoptera > Lycidae > Platerodrilus > Platerodrilus igneus. Next base: position 9,000,925 of record JARFIW010000266.1, on the reverse strand, counting down.
GAACGATTTATTCGATTACTTAATAAAAAAAGAATACAACATATAATCCGGAAAATACGTACGAAGTCTTAAACATCATTCCTAATAGCACAGCAACCTAATTAAGGTAGGTCAGTAAGCAATATTTAATTGCTGTTAATTGACTTGTATTTAGCCTACTTTCCTATTATAATAACCGCATTTGTTTGGAGAAGATATACACGTTTAAAATAAAATTATATACAGCTTTCTTAATTATTAACCACGCGATGATTACGTGAAAGTTGACCTCCCCATTCTCATATTTAAAACCCATTACATTGGAATGTGTTTACCTCCACGTGGTGTCGCTGGACGGTAAAACATATTGTTAGATTAACGATAATATGTCTTATTGACTGAAAACATGTTTCCTCTCTTTTACTTTAATCTCTTTTTATTACAGGGCTATTTAAACAACCCATTAATCTCTTTTTTGTTACAGGTTAACCTGCTTGGATTCGGCTACACAAACAAAATACTTTGTAAAAATTGTAATTAGTTTATTAAACTGTAAATCGGATAAAATAAATTATTAAACTTTTGTGTTCTTATTATTGTTGGTTAAAGGACTGTAGATATTAAAAAGGAGAGGTGATCTTGGTAAAAAATCTTAAAATGGGGGTAGCTCTCTGGGGGATGGCGCAATCTAAAAAATTCCTAAAGATTCGGGTAGCTGAGACAAATCTAATCTTAATTAATACCAAACAAGGTAGGTTTATCTCGAAAGATAAAAAATGGCTAGTCGAAGAAAACTATTCGGTTCAGATGAAAGATAAAAAAAAATGGTTAGTCGAAGAAAACTATTTGGTCCAGAATGTTAGCGGTAAAAAATCTTAAAAATAGGTTTATCTCGTGTGTGGAAATGAGGATGCTCATTTATCTCAAAAGATGAAAAATTTAAGATATATTTATCTCGAAAGATGAAAAATGGTTAGTCGAAGAAAACTATTTGGTCCAGAATGTTAGCGGTAAAAAAAATCTTAAAAATAGGTTTATCTCGTGTGTGGAAATGTGGATGCTCATTTATCTCGAAAGATGAAAAATGGTTAGTCGAAGAAAACTTTTTGGTCCAGATGTGTGTGGAAATGTGGATGCTGGTGGAAATGTGGCGGTGGGTTTCTTGATTTTACCCTACTAGGGTGATAGAAAAATTCTCTTAATACTTTTATTATCAACGGGGAAAATCCTATAAGAAACACCCACTGCACATTAGAAAGAAATTACAATTTGTTTTTCAGGTTATTTAGTACTTTTAACAAATGAATGCTGGAGAAGTTGCTGCTCAAAATTTATGTAGGCTCTGGATCTGGTACATGGACATTATCTTTCTAAACTATCAGAAATCAAGCTCACTATTACCATAATCACTTTTACCTTACGTTTGTTAGAGTCAACGCTATATTGTATTAATAATAATTTATTTTTTCCTGTTCCAACTCGTTTCGTATCTCACATCTCACATCGTAATGTGCTTATATATATTCAGTTACAAGCCTATAACCGTTAGGTATATTGCAGTAAAAATAGTTGTCCATAATAAATTATCTAACATTACATTAACCACACAAGATTATGTGAATTGAAATTACATGTCCAAATCTTGCGCAAATTAAGATACTGGCAGAAATAATTATATGTTGTATCAGTTGTTGAACTCATAATAGTTTATTCAATTTCAAATACCATTCTTATTCTTCCCTCGGGTAATTTTCAAATAGTTATTAGGTGACTACATCAAATAACAGCGACAACTGGCTTAACTTATATAGGTGTCGATGAAGCTATCGACTATCTTGTTTCATTCTAAAACTCGTCAGTAAATTAAGCTCTTTACGAATAAACCTGTTCCAAATTAGGAAAAAATAAACATTGGTATAAATTAACATAAAACTATGGGTAATATATTGTGCATTAACGATAGCGATATGAAGATTTTACGACTAGGAATAGCAAAAGCATGTCGAATTTCACTTCCATAAAGTAGGATTAGGTTACCTGCAGGATTATTAAAATATTTTGGCAGATTTATGAAAAACTTTTATTTGTAGATCTGAGCTGAAATTATGTGAATTTTTTAAATGTCATTATTAACAACTCCACAATTTAATAATAGCAAACTGATTTTAAGTTAAAAGAAAAAAAAACTATGAACAAACATATAGAAAAACTAAACGACATCAAAATCTGGGAGGAATATAGAAATAAGCTAGATAATAAAATGACGCAAGCTGAAAAAGACATAGAAGCAGGAATAAAATATCGGCTCGCATTATATCGAATTTACCTACATTCAAGTATGCTTCATTATTTTTCCTAAAGGATGTCAAGTTATTTGCATATGTTCGTACGAGCATAAAAAACCGGTTTTCCCCATGTTAAATATAAATTTTGTTATGTATGTCAGAATAAAAATTTTAGAATAGTATTACATTACTCTTTATTTACAAAAGGCTGTGACGTTACCACGAAATAGCAGTCGCACAGAGAGGGGTGCGCATGACCAGTGCACATGGGCTGGGGTGCGCATGGGCAGGGGTGCGCACGGGCAGGGGTGCTCATGGTCAGGGGTACGCATGGGCTGGGATGTGTCTGGACGTACACGGGGAAGCGGATGTTAACAGTCACCAAGCATCTAATTCTTTATTTGATATGGAGTATTTGCCGACGCATGTATCCGGAGTAAAAAATACGACTTGTACACGCAGCTTATTAATAAAATTAGTTTATCGAGCGAAGATGACTAGCGTAACGTCATCCTGGAAGCATATCAATCTACGCATGGGGGCATACACGGGAAAAAAAGTGTAGTGAAAAATAGCACAAATGTGAGAACTATTACTACAATTTGTCTCGAAAATACGACTAGGAACAATAAATGCGAAAATTCCACACAAGATTGTCCTGAGAATGTTTTGCTAAATTTTAGTACACTATTTCTAACTTTATTAAAATTAATTGTAGTTCATTGCGCTACAGTTCTGTGCAATCTGTTCACATAAATTGTATAAAACGACACTATAATGTGTTAGGTTTACTTACAAAGTTGTAGGCGTACTTATCAAGCATTATATTAGATTTTATTACAAACTTATAGGAATATTTACCACAGATTGTGTTAGATTTTACTAAAAGATATAAGAATATGTGCGATAGATTGTGCTAGATATTACTACAAATTTAATGGAATATTTACTATAGTTTGTGTAAGATTGTACTACAAAGATATAAAAATATTTATAATAGGTTATGTTAGATTTCACTACAAACTTATACGAATATTTATGATAGGTTGTGCTAAATTTTATTACAAACTTGTCGAAATATTTACGATGGGTTGTTAGATTTTATTACAAACTTATAGGAATATTTACCATAGACTGTGTTAAATGTTACTACAGACATATGAATATGTGCGATAGATTGTCTTAAATTTTACTACAAATTTATTTGAGTATTTAGCATAGGTAGTGTAAAATTGTACTACAAAATTATAGGAATAATTAAAATATAGGTTCGGTTGCATTTTATTACAAATTTATATGAATATTTACGATAGATTGTAATATTTTACTACAAACAATTAGAAGTATTGACCATATAGATCGCGTTACATTGTACTACACACATAGGAATATTAAAACCCTGCATTAAAGCATCTTATAAAGTTGTTTTCATAATTTACTTTTACTTTAATAGAGAAGATAGTTAAGGAATAAATTAATTATCTTTTCTAGTTGTTTTCTCTATCCGACCAAAGGCAAATGTAAATTATGAAAACTTTGTAATAGGCTTTAATGCAGTGTTATAAATATTCCTATCAGTGTGTAGTTACACAATCTATGGTAAATATTCCTATTAAGTTTGTAGTAAAATCTTACAATATATCTTTAATATTCATATACATTTGTAATAAAATGCAACACGACCTATTATAAAATGAGATGTTGGACTATTTCGCACTAATGGGCTACCCTGTTATATATATATATATATATATATATATATATATATATATATACTAGGTTATCATAAAGTAAGGGATATATTTTAAATCATTACAACTTTTTAATAAATTAAGTTAGTAACATAAAATAAACGAAATCTAGTTGCTTAATGAATGGGATTTTACCGTATCTATGAGAAACAAAAGCGTTGTCATAACAATTGTTGACACTAGTGTCAAAACGAAATTATTCAATTTGAAGTTTTATTTTGAAATTAAAACTCAAGTAAACGTTGAGTTCAAACGACTCAACTGTAATAACATGGATTTACAAACAAGAATTGGTTTAGTTCAGTGCTATTATGAATCCGGCAGAAATTACACCGCTGGATTACGAAGATTTCGCACGAGATGAAAGCGTACCGCAATTTGATACAAAAATTTGAAAGAACAGGGTCTGTAACTGACTTACCAAGATCAGGAAGACCAATAATTAGTGATGTCCAAGTTGCAGAGGTTCTTCATGAAAATCAAGACATAGCCAGAAGCAATTCACTCGCAATCAGCAGTGCCGTATACCACGGTTTGCAAAATTTTACGCAAAATTCTAAACATGTATCCATATAAACTGAAAATGCTGTTTGAATTAAAGGACGCAGATTTGGCTACTAGGTACGATTTTTCTTTGGGAGTAATGGCTCAGATGGAAATTGAACCCGAATGGTTATCCCGTATTTTATGGACAGATGAGGCACATTTTACTCTGAATAGTGGAGTCAATACTCAAAACTGTAGAATCTGGTCTGCAGAAAATCCGCAACAAATCGTTCAAAAAGGTCTTCATGACAAGAAAGTCACCGTTTGGTGTGGTTTTACAGCTGATTTTATTATTGGTCCGTATTTCTACGAGGAAATGCAGAATGGACAAGCCGTATCTGTAACTGTAAATGGTGAACGATACTTGCAAATGTTACAAAATTATGTTATTCCACAGCTGCAAAACGAGCACTACGGAATTGAAAACATCATTTTATGCAGGATGGAGCACCCCGCACATTTTCGACCAGTCAAAGAATTGTTAACCAACGTTTTTCAAGATCGCGTGTTAAGCAGACATTTCGTAAATTCATGGCCACCAAGATCACCTGATCTAAACCCAGCGGATTACTGGCTGTGGGGTTATTTAAAAGTTTAGTGTTTAGAAGACGACCAACTACGCTACAAGAATTAAAAGACAGTATTACGGAGCAAATTGGTACAATTCAACCAGAAATGTTACGAAATGCTGTGTACAATTTGGAGGTAAGGATGGTGATCTTACAACAACAAAATGGAGGTCATATTGAGCAATTGCCGTAACCTGTTTTGGGCATAATAAATCCCATTTCATAAGCAATTAGATTTCATTTATCTCTTGTTATTAACTTAATTTGTTAAAAAGTTATCATAATTTAAAATATATCCCTTACTTTATGATAACCTGATATATTTGTGTTGGTTTCTTGGGATGCACTCGTTCGTAAAGTAACAACTATCGTGTCAAATTGTAATTTCTATTTTGACGTTTCGGCATGACATTTATGCCTTATTCTTAGACTAAAATATGATGATTTTTGTAATTACAAAGTTCTAAAACAGTAAATGCTAATCTACTTACATCATATTTTAGTCTAAGAATAAGGCATAAATGTCATGCCGAAACGTCAGAATAGAAATTACAATTTGACACGATAGGTGATACTTTACGAACGAGTGCATCCCAAGAAACCAACACAATTTTATATACTACCGAAACGTCAAGAAAAAGTATAAATTAAATTTTATTTCTTATATGGATTTAAAAGACAACTCCACGTCAAACTAACTTTGCCATCAACATTTTTGATTTGTCAATACGCCACAGTGTTCCATCAATATTGGTCTTCAACATTCTACAAAATGGCACACAAATAAGAAACACAATTTTTTCGAAAAAACTTTAATTATGAATACACTAAGACCAAACGACAAAATTTATACATTACTATAGTGTGGACAGATAAAAACAAAACAACCTATCAAGTATAGTGCCAACATTTTACATAAAAATTGTGTTGTATGCTTATCCGCTGATGATGAAGCCCCTACACTCCCCGGAGTAGATACTGGTACTGTGCTTGCAGGACTTAATATGGGTTCGTACTGAACTGCCTACAATAAAAATTAGATTATCAAAATTTATCTTATTTGTTGACAAATTTTAGTGATTTTTATTCAGAGTAGATATCCCATGTGTTCAGAGATGATACAAGACATCAGTAATGCAACTTATGGTCAATAAAAAAAAGATTTTGTACAAAACATGCAATTTTCAATGAAAATACAATTTTTTTACTCAAGTTGTAGCAGTTATTTGTATTTTGATAAAAATAAATAAGTAATGTGCGATTTAGTGCAGTATCTCCAGTGATTAAAATAAAATCGTTTGTTTCTGATTCATAGTCAAAAAAAGATTTCGTGCAAAACTTGTAATTTTCAATTAAAATACAATTTTTTTACTTATGTTATAGCAGTTATTTGTATTTTGATAAAAATAAATAAGTAATGCGCGATTTAGTGCAGTATCTCCAGCGATTAAAATAAAATCGTTTGTTTCTGTTTCATGGTCAAAAAAAGATTTCGTGCAAAACTTGTAATTTTCAATTAAAATACAATTTTTTACTTATGTTGTGGCATTTATCTGTATTTTGACAAAAATAAATAAGTAATGTGCGATTTAGTGCAGTATCTCCAGTGATTAAAATAAAATCGTTTGTTTCTGTTTCATGGCCAAAAGATTTCGTGCAAAACTTGTTAATTTTCAATTGAAAATAAACAATTTTTAAAACTTATGATTAGTCGAGCAAATTTATCTGTATTTTGACAAAAATAAATAAGTAATGTGCGATTTAGTGCAGTATCTCCAGTGATTAAAATAAAATCGTTTGTTTCTGATTCATGAAGCCAAACCCGATAGATTGTCGTGCAAAGACTTGTAATGGTTTCAATCTAAAATACAATTTTACTTATGTTGTAGCATTTATCTGTATTTTGACAAAAATAAATAAGTAATTGCGATTTAGTGCAGTATATCCAGTGATTAAAATAAAATCTTTTGTTTCTGTTTCATGGTCAAAAAAAGATTTCGTGCAAAACTTGTAATTTTCAATTAAAATACAATTTTTTTACTCAAGTTGTAGCAGTTATTTGTATTTTGATAAAAATAAATAAGTAATGTGCGATTTAGTGCAGTATCTCCAGTGATTAAAATAAAATCGTTTGTTTCTGTTTCATGGTCAAAAAAAGATTTCGTGCAAAACTTGTAATTTTCAATTAAAATACAATTTTTTACTTATGTTATAGCATTTATCTTGTATTTTGATAAAAATAAATAAGTAATGTGCGATTTAGTGCAGTATCTCCAGTGATAAAATAAAATCGTTTGTTTCTGTTTCATGGCCAAAAGATTTCGTGCAAAACTTGTAATTTTCAATTAAAATACAATTTTTACTTATGATTAGTCGAGCAAATTTATCTGTATTTTGACAAAAATAAATAAGTAATGTGCGATTTAGTGCAGTATCTCCAGTGATTAAAATAAAATCGTTTGTTTCTGTTTCATGAGCCAACCCGAAGATTGTCGTGCAAAGACTTGTAATGGTTTCAATCTAAAATACAATTTTTTAGTTATGTTGTGGCATTTATCTGTATTTTGACAAAAATAAATAAGTAATGTGCGATTTAGTGCAGTATCTCCAGTGATTAAAATAAAATCGTTTGTTTCTGTTTCATGGCCAAAAAAAGATTTCGTGCAAAACTTGTAATTTTCAATTAAAATACAATTTTTTTACTTATGTTGTAGCATTTACTTGTATTTTGATAAAAATAAATAAGTAATGTGCAATTTAGTGCAGTTTATCCAGTGATTAAAATAAAATCTTTTGTTTCTGTTTCATGGTCAAAAAAAGATTTCGTGCAAAACTTGTAATTTTCAATTAAAATACAATTTTTACTTATGTTGTAGCATTTATCTTGTATTTTGATAAAAATAAATAAGTAATATGCGATTTAGTGCAGTATATCCAGTGATTAAAATAAAATCTTTTGTTTCTGTTTCATGGTCAAAAAAAGATTTCGTGCAAAACTTGTAATTTTCAATTAAAATACAATTTTTTTACTTATGTTATAGCAGTTATTTGTATTTTGATAAAAATAAATAAGTAATGCGCGATTTAGTGCAGTATCTCCAGTGATTAAAATAAAATCGTTTGTTTCTGTTTCATGGTCAAAAAAAGATTTCGTGCAAAACTTGTAATTTTCAATTAAAATACAATTTTTTAGTTATGTTGTGGCATTTATCTGTATTTTGACAAAAATAAATAAGTAATGTGCGATTTAGTGCAGTATCTCCAGTGATTAAAATAAAATCGTTTGTTTCTGTTTCATGGCCAAAAAAAGATTTCGTGCAAAACTTGTAATTTTCAATTAAAATACAATTTTTTACTTATGTTGTGGCATTTATCTGTATTTTGACAAAATAAATAAGTAATGTGCGATTTAGTGCAGTATCTCCAGTGATTAAAATAAAATCGTTTGTTTCTGTTTCATGGCCAAAAAAAGATTTCGTGCAAAACTTGTAATTTTCAATTAAAATACAATTTTTTTACTTATGTTGTAGCATTTACTTGTATTTTGATAAAAATAAATAAGTAATGTGCGATTTAGTGCAGTATATCCAGTGATTAAAATAAAATCTTTTGTTTCTGTTTCATGGTCAAAAAAAGATTTCGTGCAAAACTTGTAATTTTCAATTAAAATACAATTTTTTTACTTATGTTGTAGCAGTTATTTGTATTTTGATAAAAATAAATAAGTAATGTGCGATTTAGTGCAGTTTATCCAGTGATTAAAATAAAATCTTTTGTTTCTGTTTCATGGTCAAAAAAAGATTTCGTGCAAAACTTGTAATTTTCAATTAAAATACAATTTTTTTACTTATGTTATAGCAGTTATTTGTATTTTGATAAAAATAAATAAGTAATGCGCGATTTAGTGCAGTATCTCCAGTGATTAAAATAAAATCGTTTGTTTCTGTTTCATGGTCAAAAAAAGATTTCGTGCAAAACTTGTAATTTTCAATTAAAATACAATTTTTTACTTATGTTGTGGCATTTATCTGTATTTTGACAAAAATAAATAAGTAATGTGCGATTTAGTGCAGTATCTCCAGTGATTAAAATAAAATCGTTTGTTTCTGTTTCATGGCCAAAAAAAGATTTCGTGCAAAACTTGTAATTTTCAATTAAAATACAATTTTTTACTTATGTTGTGGCATTTATCTGTATTTTGACAAAAATAAATAAGTAATGTGCGATTTAGTGCAGTATCTCCAGTGATTAAAATAAAATCGTTTGTTTCTGATTCATAGTCAAAAATAGATTTCGTGCAAAACTTGTAATTTTCAATTAAAATACAATTTTTTTACTTATGTTGTAGCATTTACTTGTATTTTGATAAAAATAAATAAGTAATGTGCGATTTAGTGCAGTATATCCAGTGATTAAAATAAAATCTTTTGTTTCTGTTTCATGGTCAAAAAAAGATTTCGTGCAAAACTTGTAATTTTCAATTAAAATACAATTTTTTTACTTATGTTGTAGCAGTTATTTGTATTTTGATAAAAATAAATAAGTAATGCGCGATTTAGTGCAGTATCTCCAGTGATTAAAATAAAATCGTTTGTTTCTGTTTCATGGCCAAAAAAAGATTTCGTTCAAAACTTGTAATTTTCAATTAAAATACAATTTTTTACTTATGTTGTGGCATTTATCTGTATTTTGACAAAAATAAATAAGTAATGTGCGATTTAGTGCAGTATCTCCAGTGATTAAAATAAAATCGTTTGTTTCTGTTTCATGCCCAAAAAAGATTTCGTGCAAAACTTGTAATTTTCAATTAAAATACAATTTTTTACTTATGTTGTGGCATTTATCTGTATTTTGACAAAAATAAATAAGTAATGTGCGATTTAGTGCAGTATCTCCAGTGATTAAAATAAAATCTTTTGTTTCTACAAAAGATTTTATTTTAATCACTGGAGATCTTTTTGTTTCTACAAAGGATTTTATTTTAATCACTGGAGATACTGCACTAAATCGCACATTACTTATTTATTTTTGTCAAAATACAGATAAATGCTACAACATAAGTAAAAAAGATAAGAAGATTCATGACCAAAAAAAACTTCGTGCAAAACTTGTAATTTTCAATTAAAATACAACTTTTTTCTTATTTCGTAGCTTTTATTTTGATAAAAATAAATAAGAAATGTGCGATTTAGTGCAATAGTTGTCATTATTGATTAAAATAACACCTTTTCTTGCTGATTCGTAGTTTACAAAAAAGAATTTAGTGCTATACTTTTCTGGCAAGTCTAAACATTTTATTTTATGCCTGAACGTATAGATGTTTGATTACGCAGTAGCGTTTCAATTTTAAAATTATAATAAATTATTCTACTTGGTTGCATATTCTATCCAACAATCACCAAAATTTTATTATAAATGTACAAAGATTATTTAAGATACAAAAACTGGCTATAGTTTGTTTATGCTAACACTAGCAATTGTGCTGGCCAAATTTTTCTCTGCACTTTGTACCTACTTATGAAAAGGGTAATGGTAATGATTCCCTTTGTTATAAAATTCCAAGCAATATTCGCAGTTATAAAACTAAAAATAATTATTATTTTCATCAATTTTTTGTTTTGTTATGGTAATTTAAAAATTTTTGTTCAAAATTACAAACTTTGGTGAGGGAGCTTCCTCACCCATTTCACCATAGCATAAATTAAAATTTGTACCTACCTTGTTAAGTGTGCTGTAGTCGTTATATTTTGCCTGAAATTTCTTACGAACTCCTAGCACCGGAATGAGTTCCTTAATATCGTCGTCCTTTAAACTATTGAACGCGTCCTCGTCTATTTCATTATCTGAAATATAAAAAGTATGTTTTTTGCATTTAAAGCTAAGCAAAATGGTGGGCTAATTATATATGAGAATATAATTGATGTCCTAGTCTAGTTTATATGATATTCACGCGTCACAAACAAAATTATTAAGCAAATTATTTCAGGCGGGACATTATATTAGGATATTTTTAAAACATGAATTAATGCAACGTGACTATACAATATTTAGAATTTACTGTGGCATTAGTAAACCCATCCACTACCCATAAGAAAAACTACATTTAAGGAAAATATTTTAATTATAATTTTAAACAAATACCTAGCTGATCTATTCCTTAACATAACCGTTACCAAAAAATCCTTGCTCTAGCCGACTCTCCCATCATATTTCGTTATTCCCTATTCTAAAAATAGAAATAATCGCCCGTCAGGTACATCTAAAGATTAGATTGAGAAATATATTACTGTTTCATTTTCGCATTAATTACATGAAGAACGAAAGATCAGATTCGTTCACAGGGTTCATAAGAACAAGCGAATATAAACGTAATACATTACCACCAAATAAATAAAATTAAAAATTAAATTCATCCCAATACATGCGCCTATTACTGATTTAGAAACGATTTATAGCGTTATCAAACATATTTGTACTTACCGTCAAATGCCTTTTCGATTTTAGGCAAAAAGCCCCAAGAACCTAAAATATTTTTAACAAATTCGTCCATTTTGTAGGTACCTTTAGAAACACAACACTGGAATGTCTAGTTAGGTCAAGTTACTCACTTTCCTGCCTAACAAGAGACGAATATTATGAGCAAGAATAAGAAACTAATATCACGGCGACAAAGTTTAGGGTCCCTTGGCGTCAGCGTAGCAAAACAAGCCATGAACGTACTTTTCGTAAAATAATCAAAATTTTTAGCACAATGTTGTAAAGAAAGTAACTACAATATCTTTCGGTTATTAACACAAAGATATATTAATAATTTATAATGTATGTTTATAGTAGTTTTCAACAGTTGTTTGATACTCCCCGATAAATGTATAGTAATGCATAGTACAAAATGATTTTAAAATTTTGTTCAATAAATGTAGGAGTTTCCAATATAATTGTGCTATTATTTTCTACAGAAATATTAGCATATTTGCGTTGTAATATTTAAAAAATATTGTATTTGATATTAACACATTTTTGGTATAATTTTAGACATTTTTTCACCGCACAATAAATTGTTAAAATTTCAAAAAACTTTTTTCTCCGGGTAAAGATATAGGTCTAAAATAGTTGTATAGATTTTGTAAATCTATTGTATATATTAGTTTTAAGATTCCATAATTTTTAAGTTCTTCCCCCATCTTTCCTTCTTCCAAATCCTTCCTGCTTCTATCCTGGTTGACAGAGTATACGTGTTATCTCCACGTGGTGTTCGCGAAACACAGCGGTTTTAGATTTCTCGGGAAATGGATGGTTAAAGCATATGTCTTGGGTAGCGAAAAAAAGGGGTTTTAAAGATGGAGTTAAATAAAGATGGGTAAAAATTAGAGGTTTGGGTCTTTAAAAGGCGTGACTTTGTAAGGGGTGGTTCTATTTAAATCTATTTGCAGATTTGAGCTTCCTAGAAAAATTTAATATTAGTTGATACAAAAAAAAAAGATATATTTATCTTAAAAGGGTGACCACCCCGCGGATAATAAATAAAATATACCGCTTGTCAACAAAAAAAGTTGTAGGGAAATTCAAAGACGAATTTAATGGGGATCTAGTATTAGAATTCGTTGGTACAAAAGCCAAGTCCTATTGTATTGTAAGCGAGAAAGACACGATTAAAAAGATTAAAGGGGTCTCACAAAGTGTAGTTAAGTAAAACCGAGCGTCCTACAACCTATAACGAGCATATATCCCCAAAAGGGGCGGGCGTGCAACTACGCAACAGTGCGTGGGAGAATAAAGATTCTCTCCAATAAGAAATTAAAGTTTCCATGTACGTAACACCAGTCATTGGGAAATGGTAGAAATGTTAAACCTATAAAGGCAATTATTAATTGTGGTTTAGAAAAATAGTAGTTTTCGTGGACTAAATAAAATAGCTTAGACTGATTAATGTATATGGTTACATATTCTTGTACACATCCACAAACATTTGCTTACGTCCACATACGGACATGGCAATGCTGGTAGTTTTTGTTTAACAAATAGTAGGAAAGATACGTTAGGTGTTAGTGTGTGGAAGCCCATCGTATCGTTGGATTCAAAAAGAACGGTGCGGCGGAATGTATGGTGGTTCCCGTTAGAATAATCGAAAGTGGTTAATCGATCGTATTAGATGTTTAAACATGCGAAAATGTAACAGTCTACATAAGCAAAATTTAATTATCAGACAAAAAATTGCGCGATGTGCTATACTTTTAAAGAAAGTATAGAATGGTGCTTTGCAGCGGTCCTAGCAGTAAAAAAAGGCGACTGATTTTTTCAAGCAAGTATAAGAATAGCAGTAGCGCAGAGAAGGGGTATGCATGTATTATACAGCGCACTGATACTATAAAATATGTTAGGTTAAGGGTAGCTCGAACGTGTAATTGATCACGACTTATAGATTCCTCGGAGGTTTAAAAATTCTGAGACCATTGTCGTTTGAAAAATGTTCGGAAATTATCAAAACGGGGGCGGATCGAAGTATAAGTTAGATGAATGATTGACCGAGTTGTTTTCTACCTATTACGAGGTATTCGGAAGTTGACAGACATCGATCATCTAATTCTCTATTTGGGCGATATCGAGTACTTACCTATTCTAGAAATCATTACGTGCTATCGACCGCTATGCGGAAGATTTGGTTCTACGAATTGAGCAACCTACGAAAGCACAGAATACTCGGTGTTAATGCTAATTGATTTAGTGAGCGCGTTTGTGCATTCTTCGAGTGTCTTCGGCAATCTTTGATTGTTTCCAAAGAAAATATTCAAGCCTGCCATTTCCGAAAATATGACGTAAAAGTTATTTAAAATTAAATTGCTTTATTAGTAAGTATCCTGTAGACAACAAGTTTGGTATTCCCTTAGTAAAGGTTTAAAGTGTTTTATTAAGTTTTTGTTTATAGTAGCACTGCATCTTCCACCGCAAGACTTACAACCAATTTGTGTGCGTGTGCTACCACCTTTTTGGATTTTTTATATGCACGCGATGCCATTGTTGATCCGTATAACATGGAAGACGTTTCCGGTGTTTCTACAACTGCATTTCGCAGCATGGACTATGCGAACCGGGTGCATGCATTGGTGCTAAATGTACTGGACGAGTAGCAAGGATTGGTAAAAGATGTCGTCATTTAGTTCCCCGCTGAATCCTTAATATCGTTCGGCTGTCTTCGGAAACCATCGGTTTGCATTCTATAGGGTACATAAAGCAGGCACGCTAGAGTAACTTTTTAGTTATAAGTTAGTTCGCTTACAAGTTTCACCAAAGTCCTATAGTGCGGATTTTGTTTTGCACTAAAATGGTACCTGCAAACATTTTTAAATGCAAGCCCTGTCACGTCTACTTTACCAGGAGTGATGCTCTCAAACGGCACCAGAACAAATGTCGTGGTATAACATCGTCCAGGGTTAAGCTTATACATCCGTCGGCAGCAAAGTACTTAAACTGTATGTCTTGCGGTATCGCTTTTACGAGAATGGACAACTTACAGCGACACAAGGAAAAACAGCACGGTATGTCATTAAGCCGTAAACGTTCAGCTCCGCCAGCTGTTAAAGGGTCTTGTGCGAAACAACCACGAATTATGTGTAAAGTATGCGATTTCGAAATGGAAAAGACTACGTATGCGGCACACTTGAGAAGCAACAGACATAAAAATGCATCAGTTATCGCTACTAGCGACGATGGCGTAGAAATGGTTAGCACAGCGTTTAACATTCGTATGGCTAGCTATCGCATAAAGAACGCCAGTGGCGACGATGGAGTGTCCGAGTTTCTTGGGAAACAGAAACAGCGGTTTATTTGATTACTTTATGAAAAAAGAAGATAACATATAGCAATAAAAGTCTATTGCAAACTCTACGGCGTTGACACCAAAATGAGAGAAGAGGCTACCGATGTGAAATCGTTTAACACAAAAAATATGGTTATAACATCTTCTAGTAATCTGGAAAATATGTACGAGGTCTTAAGCGAAACCTATGGGAACAAAATCAGAGGAATTTGAAACACGTGGGTCCGGTTGGTTGGTCTTTGGAAAAGGTACTCTATTTAGAAATAAATATTAATAAGTATAAGCCGATGTGAGGAGTTCTAGGTTAAGAATAAAAATTGTCAATATGTATTTAGAAATGTGGTTTGCAAAATTTAAACTGTATTAGTAAAAATTGTCTGTAATAGAAAGTTTTAAGATTTTCTTTTAGGTATGAGCTGCAGAAAAGTTATAGTTTAGAGGGTATATGTGTAACTTTGTAAGGTGTAGTCGGATTTCAAATCTGTTTTCAGATTCGAATTCTGCGTAAAATTCTAGACTAATTTGATGTGTCGCATGGCTAAAAAATTTATAAGGACAGTCAGAAATCGTTACCAGCAAAAAATCTTAAAATGATGGCAGCTCCCTGGGGGATGATGCTATCTAAAAAATTCTTAGAGATTCGGGTAGCTGAGAAAAATCTAATATTAATTGATACCAAACAATGTACATTTATCTCGAAAGATGCAATGGCTAGTCGAAGAAAACTATTTAGTTCAGAATGTTAGCGGTAAAAAAAACTCTTAAAGTGAGGGTAACTCCCTGGGGGATGATGCTATTTGAAAAATTTAAAGAGATTTGGGTAGCTGAGAAAAATCTAATATTAATCGATACCAAACAAGGCACATTTATCTCGTGGGCGGAAATGTGGAGAAAGATTTATCCCGCAGAGGGTATATGTGTAACTTTGTAAGGAGCGGTCCTATATCAAATCTGTTTGCAGATTCGGATTCTGCGTAAAATTCTAGATTAATTTGATGTATCGCTTGGTTAAGAAAATTTATAAGAACGGTCGGAAATTGCTACCAGCAAAAAATCTTAAAGAGTGAGGGTAGCTCCCTGGGGGGTGATGCTATCTGAAAAATTTCTAGAAATTAGGGTAGCTGAGAAAAATCTAATATTAATTGATACCAAACAAGATAGATTTATCTCGAAAGATGCAATGGCTAGTCGAAGAAAGCTAGTCTAGATGGTCTAGATGTGTGAGGAAATGTGGATGCTGGAGGAAATGTGGCGGCAGTCGTCCCAATAACCATCTACTATGTAATGCTGTTCTAAAATTTTGGTATGACATTACCACGATCTTGGAAAAGTAGCCGAAAGCTAGCGTTGTGGTGATTTTACCTATCTACTTTTGCATCTACTAAAAATTGTTTTTTTGGACCTTGAGCCTCCTTATGAGATTTAACATGGGGAAAACCGGTTTTTTGTGCTCGTACGAACATAGCTTACCTACTTTGAGAATATGCCGTATTGCTGTAATTTCTGTTGCTGGTATTCAGCATAATTCAGCAGTTTTAAGTTGTTTGAATCTTGCATAAGTTTTGATGGTAACGCGTGCGTTTTGGTTGTCCTTCTTCGTTGAGGTAATGTTCCGGCCATTCTCGTATGGCCGTCGAAATTATCAAGATATTGAAGTTTTTCTAACCAATAACCTAAAGTACTTATCGATGCGCATATAAATAACAGCCATTTTAGGTTGAAGGTTTGACCATAATGGCGTCGTCGAAAAATTAATTTGAAGTAACAGAAAAAGGTCGCTTTGACTTAAGAATTTATCAAGATTGTAAATACGGCCGTACATATAGTTGTGTTTGGTTTGTTGAGTGCAGTTCCTGCATTTGAATATTTATTAACGCTTTCGACTGTCTTTTCAGTTTAAATGGTTGCTATTTAATTATTTCAAATTATAGTTTAAAATACTTAAAATACTTAAGATACTTAAGATACTTAAAACACTTAAAACACTTCAAATACTTAAAATACTTAAAGTACTTAAAGTACTTAAAGTACTTAAATGCTTAAATTGCTTAAATTGCTTAAAATGCTTAAAATACTTAAAATACTTAAAATACTTAAAATACTTAAAATACTTAAAATTAAATACTTAAAATTAAAATTAAATTCTTAAAATTCTTAAAATACTTAAAATTAATTAAACTAAAATACTTAAAATAATCTTAAAATCTTAGAGAATGGGACATGGGAACATGGGACACTTAGAACTTGGGACATGGGACATGGGACATGGGACATGGGACATGGGACATGGGACATGGGACATGGGACATGGGACATGGGACATGGGACATGGGACATGGGACATGGGACATGGGACATGGACATGAGACACTAGATAGAACACTAGAAGACATTAGAACACTTAGCAGGACATAACACTTAAAACACTTAAACACTTAAACACTTAACACTTAAACACTTAAACACTTAAACACTTAAACACTTAAACACTTAAACACTTAAAACACTTAAAACACTTAAAACACTTAAAACACTTAAAACACTTAAAACACTTAACACTAAAACACTTAAACACTTCAAACACTTAAACACTTAAACACTTAACACTAAACACTCAAAACACTCAAAACACTCAAAACACTCAAAACACTCAAAACACTCAAAACACTCAAAACACTCAAAACACTCAAAACACTCAAAACACTCAAAACACTCAAAACACTCAAAAACTTCAAAAATTTAAAACACTTAAAACACTCAATATTACATAAATATCTTATAACACTCCTTCTAAAACACTCATGTACTTGTTTCATCAAGGTTGGTTTCAATTACTAATTCTAAATGCCTGGTTCGCTTATCTCTACATCTTATTTTATATAAATTATTAAATCAATTTATGGTACGTTACTATAATTTCAATACGAAAAGTTAGACGCAACTCATCTTACGTGTCTTTATAATTCCACAAGGTAGGTTGTGTATATTTCTTATATCGTATCCTAGATACGTGATAGTGTAGACGCTAGAATCGGTTGCCACTGTTAGTCGCAGTGCCGCTTATTAATATGGAATAATATATTGATATATGAGGTTACCGAAAGTATTACCACAAACACGTTTTATTCAATTGGTTTTTTGGTTATTTAATAAACAGATGACTGTTTTGAGAAAAATATTATTTATGTAATTGATTATCTACACATGGGTGTTGTCTATGGAGTTTAAGATTTGAATGTATTATTATTATTGTACCGGCTTTCTGTGATTGAATGAAAAATAGAATTGCTTTAGAATTGATATAGTGAGTTCGCTCTGAGTGTCCCAATGTCACGAGTAAATTTATTGTTCTCTGACTATTATTTTCAGTGATACAAGTAATACAACTCACACCATTTCAAATATTAAAAAGTTATGTTATGCTTTTTGAAGTGAAGTTTCATCCTATGATTTGTTACGGTAAGAATTGCGAAATATTATTAATGAAATTCACATATATACTTTAAATGCACTTCGTATCGGTTTGTATACATACAAATACGGTATTTAACTTCTGCAATTTTTACAAGCAATTATTTTGGCATATTCTCATACCGGTTTAAATATAGTTAAGGCGATGGTGAGTGAACGTGAATATCGCTATATACAAATTATCAAACAGTATGATTATCACAGACTATTTGATTTTTATTAATCACTTAGAGACACGAGGTTTTTGCTTGCAGCCACAAATGTTAAATCTGTTCTTGTACACATTGTCGAACATTGTTTCGAAACATGGTAGAAGCGGCGTTGTTTGTTTTGCTGGATTTCTTTGATGATGGTTCCGGTGTCGCAGTGTCTTCAAAGGAGAAGACAGGACATCGGAAAGTGCAACCTTTGAAGGCATCAATCGCAACAGTGTATGCATATTTGATTGTCTCTCTGTGTATTAATATTTTGGTTTTCTCTAAGTTAGCTGTATCTATTTAGGTCACCTTAGAAATTTGAGGACAAAAATATTTAATCTTTTTTTGGATAAAAATTAATTTAGGACCATGCAATCATTCTACAGTTTTCAAGAAAATTAAGTAAAAATATGTTGTTTACATTTGGTTTAATTGTGTGTGTTTACGCACGGGGGGGGGGTCTTATAAATTTATATATGGACTTACCTCCGCGGTTTTTTGTTGTTCTAAGCTGCAGTTCCTATTCCTTCAACTAAGCGCACTGTATGCGAGATTTAGCCCGTGTTACGTTGCACTTGCACTGTGTTTTTAGGGGTTTAAAAAATAAATTCACATTCCGCGGCACTATGATTAACTTACGTTACCGAACGAAAACCGACTGTTCTGCTTCGATATCCATAAGAGAGTGTTTGTTCACTGCTACCCTTAGTCCCACTTATTTACACATGCACAAGAAATTTCTACGACAGGATATAAGGGAACAAGGGATGACAGTTTTACTATTACTACACATTTACGACTTACAATTAAACACGACAACGTGCGACAAAGAGACCGAACATCCCGCCCACCAAAATAAGTATAAACTAACTTATTTTATATTTAAAACTAATTAGAGCTATTAACTAAGAAACCTAACCGACAAACTTATATAAGTGAATATATGTGTACATACCATTAAATATCAAGTAACTGGTAGTAAACATAGTTTCACTAGGGGGCGTTTAACTAACCCTTGGAATGTCTTGACTGTAGCTACCCGAACGATACCGTCTCTACCAGGGTGAACATGTACTACTCTTCCTAAACGCCACTGTAGAGGGGGGTTATTTTCTTCCTTTAAGAGGACAAGCGAATCAATAGGTAGGGTAGCGGAATTCCTCAACCACTTACCTTTCTGCTGCAACGTGTGCAGGTATTCAGCACTCCATTTCTTCCAAAACCCTTGTTGCATTTGCTGCAACAGTTGCCAGCGATTCAAACGAGAGGGGTTTATGGACAACAAATCTGGATCTGGTAACACCGAGACTGGTTCAACATTAAGAAAATGACCCGGGGTCAAATACGAAAAATCATGCGGTTCGCAATTCAGTGCGCATAGTGGACGTGAGTTGAGAATCGTTTCGATTTGAATCAATACCGTCGAGAATTCTTCAAACGACAAAATTTGTTCAGCGATAATTCTCTTTAAATGGGATTTTACCGATTTAATCCCGGCCTCCCACAACCCACCAAAATGAGGAGCAGCAGGAGGATTAAACACAAATTCGATTTCCTCAACGCCTGCCGAATGGCGCATCAATTGAGAGATTTCACGAGAGGCCCCAACGAAATTAGTACCATTATCACAATGGATTTGAATACATTTGCCTCTTCGAGCAATGAATCGACGTAAAGCACCCAAGAAAGCGTCTGTCGACAAGTTAGACACTAGTTCCAAATGGATGGCTTTAGTGCTGAAACAAATAAATAAGCAAATGTACGCTTTCAATGATTTTGCGACACGACATCGATTCATCGTGACAGAGAAAGGTCCACCAAAGTCGACTCGCGTATGTAAAAACGTCTTACCTGGAGTTAACCGCGAAGCTGGTAAATCCCCCATAGGGGGGCATAAAGCCACAGGGTTTACACGAAAACAACGAATGCAGGATTTCAAACATTGCCGAATAGCCCTCTTGGCGGACAAGATCCAATAATTTTGAGTTAGTAAAAATTGAGTTGTTCGATTTCCAGGATGTAAATGTCTTTCATGACAATCTAATATAATAATTTCAGTCAACCGATGCGACCGAGGAAGCAAAATTGGAAATTTTGCATCATGCGATAACTCTGAGTTACGTAGGCGACCGCCCACCCTCAACAAATCACGACTATCTAGAAACGGACTAAGGCTACGAAGTTGTTTACTAACAAGTTTTCCAGTTTTAATATTAGCAATGTCTTGGGCAAAAACATTTGTTTGAACTCTTTTAATCAATAAACGTATAGCCTTTTGCTGTTGAGCTAGAGACAAACTATCAGAATATTTTGAACGCAAATCTGGACATTGAACATTACGAATGAAATGACGAATACATGTAATAATCCTTCAAATTTTCTGCAGTTTTGAAAATTTATCCAATAACAAATCTAAGAAATAGTCAGACATAACGACTGTTAACGACAGAGTACGATATTCGACGTCCATCTGAGATGAGTCGATAAGTTTTGGTAGCGACGTTACTGGCCATTCTTCGCTACGACGCACTAACCAGGAAGGCCCTGTCCACCATAATGGATGATGAACCAACTCTGAAGCCAAAAGTCCACGTGAGGCACAATCCGCAGGGTTATCCTGGGACTTAACATGAAACCATGAAGATGGAGGAATACGTTCTTGAATATGCGAAATACGATTGCTAACGAATGTCTTCCACTTATGCGAGGAAGACCGAATCCAAGACAAAACAACAGTAGAATCTGACCACGCGAAAATATTACTAAAGGACTAAATATCTGTATAAATATTTTTGACGAAATCTACTAAATCTGCCAAGAGTACGGCAGCACACAATTCGAGACGGGGCAATGAAACGCGATTAGTAGGAGCAACCTTCGATTTCGCGCATACTAATGACATGGTAATATTACCTTCTAAATCGAACGAACGAAAATAGATGACAGCTGCATACCCAGCTTCAGAAGCATCACAGAACCCATGCAACTCCACCTTTTTAAAATTATGACATACGATGCGATGCGAAATCTCAATATTCGAAACCGCTGGCAATTCACCCAAAAAATGTTTCCATTTTTGTATGACTTCCAATGGAGGCTCTTGGTCCCACCCGAGACATAAAAGCCAAAGATCTTGAACTAAACGTTTAGCGAACAGTACTACAGGTGCTATCAAACCGGGAGGATCAAAATTTTTTGCGATAGCCGACAAAATATTACGCTTAGTGCAAGTGCGCTCTTCAACGTCTAAGTTGTATAAAAATGCATCTGTAAGAGCACGCCACGAAAGGCCCAAAATTTTTATTGAACCAATATCTTTATCTTGAAACGTAATTGCGTCCGAACTGGACAGGGACTCCCTCAAGTTGGACATCACTTCCGGGCAATTTCTACTCAATTTTCTTAATTGAAAACCACCACTAGTGCAAATACTATTCAATTCACCAATTAATTGATTAGCAGCTTCAATCGAATTGCATCCAGTGACTAAGTCATCAACATAGGTATCGCTCTCCAATACCGATGACGCGAAAGGGAAATTAATCGACTCTAACCTTGCCAATTCTTGAACAGTACGCAAGGCCAAAAAGGCGACGACGATACTCCATAAGTTACAGTATTTAATTTAAAGTCCATAATAGGATCTGACGGATAAAATCTCCAGACGATACGTTGATAATGACGATGAGTATCTTTAACCAAAATCTGCCGATACATTTGTTTAATGTCAGCTGTAATCACGATAGGATGTACACGAAAATGCAATAACAAAACTACAATGTACTTTTGCAAAGCAGGGCCAATAGCCAAGCTATCATTTAACGAATTTCCAGATTGATCCGGACACGAAGCATTGAAAACCACACGCAATTTGGTGGTAGTGCTATCACGCTTATGTACAGCATGATGGGGAATGTAATACATTTTCTCATGAACCGACGAATTTTCAGGCGATTTCACTTGAACCATGTGACCGCTTTCCAAATAATCCTCCATAAATTTTTTAGAATCCGAATACAATTCACGATTTTTTAGCAAACGACGTTCTAACGACAAAAGCCTTTAATACAAATTGATCTCATACCCACGAATGAGGGTTCCGAAATTTTAAAGGGCAAGGACACTACAAAACGACCGTCCTTGTTACGTCTATAATTTTCCACAAATTGATTTTCACACCTTTCTTCTTCAGGAGAAATGTGTTTTTTGAAGGGAATATTTTCTAATTCCCAAAATCGACGAATGTCGCTGTCTAAGGGTTCAACGAAAGCACACAACGACGTAATAGAATTATTCGGGAAACGACCTGTCCCGTTAAAACGCAACCAAAGGTTGTTTTAATAGCAACTGGCTCGTTAGCGACACCCCAACGAGATTCGTTCAACAAAACCTGAGCAAAGATTTCCGCTCCGAGCAGCATGTCAATTTTACCAGAAATATTAAAATTAGGGTCAGCTAAGGCCAAACCTCGAGTATGCGACCATTGCTTGACCCCTATCGACGACGAAGGTAATTGATTACAAATGTTAGATAAAATATAACAATCAATTTCATATGCTGGAGACCGTGCTCCCGAAGGGCTGACTACACACGATAGTGCACCAGACACCAACGACGAATTCAAGCCAAGTCCTTGAACAGTGACATTGGCTCTCCGTTTCCTTAAACCTAACTTCTGACGGCATCTTTCAGTCATAAAACTTTCCATGGATCCGTTATCTAATATTACACGAACAGGTTGCAATTTTCCTGTATAGTCGAGAACCGACACCATTGCCGTAGCTAACAGCGTGGTTGTGTATTCTAATGACGTCAAAATCAACGAGCTAGTGACAGGTTGTTCATGCACAACCGACGACAGATTGTCTTCACTAGGTCTACTAGTAGAAGTAAGTCTAGGCGCCGCTCTCCGAGAAGACGCTGACCTTTGACGATGGGTTTGTCTGCCTGGAAACACCGATTTTTCTCGTTTATCGAAGTGAAGCAACGAATTGTGTGACTGATGACATTTTCTACACGACCAATCTAACGTACAATTTTTCATCGAATGTGAAGGATTTAAACATTTAATACAAAGATTTTTAAGCTTTACTACCTCAAATCTTTCCTGAGGGGTTTTATCGAGAAACTGCTTACATCTATAAATAGGATGCACAGCTTGACATAAACTACAATTTTTACCATCATTGGTAGCACCAACTAAAGAGGTTTTAGCCGAAGTGCTAACAAACCTTCCTTTTTCCCTTTCTTTCACGGAATCTCGAGATTTTAAGCGTGTTCCTGAAGCAATGTCATTTATTTCCAACACTTTACATTGTTTTTCAATGTCCGACCTTAAATCTTTGAACGAGGGAATCTCGTCACTATTTCCTAATTCAAAACGCTTTAAAATATTTGTATCTAATTTTTTTTGATAACAGATTAAACAACATGAAATCTAATAAATCTATTTCCATCTGCCTTAACGCGAATATATTTTCATCAAAACAACTAATTAATTGCCGGAGTTCCGCATGCGAGTCTGAGGAACTGACCTTAGGGCATTTTTCGAGAGCATTGAAATATGTTGAAAGTAATAACCTCTCGGACTGAAAACGATTAGTAATAATTTTATAGGCTTCCTCGTATGCATAATCATTTAATGGCAAGTGTTTTATTAACATACGCGACGACTCATCTAGTGTATCAACGCGATGGCAAAATTTTTCCACAGGGGACAAACCGACATTATCATGAATCAATCGCTTATAGTCAGATTTCAAGAGTACGAAAATTTATTCTGGTTTTGAAGATAACCACACATTTTGAGAGAGGGACAAAAAAGAAAACTATCCTAAATGACAGATTCATGTATACACCAGTTGTGTATTTATGGACATTATTTAAAGTTTTACCGATTAGAAAATTACATCTGATTATAATTATTTATATTATTTATACAAAAGAAAGAATATTAAATTAAAACTAAGGATCGACGTATATAGTGTATTATTTTATAATACTAAAGGGAAATGTTACACAAATCAAAACTAACTTGTGATTGTAAACGGTATTAATATAAAATTAAGATGAAGAAATACTTGTATAAGGAAGGAAGTGGGACCTCAACGTAACATGGCGAGGGAACGGTGAATTGACATGTTACAGTACAGCACCCCATTTGTACATACCATATAAGTTTTGTGCAAATTGGCCCAATAATTCCTAAAATATAACCGACGCAACTACATCTACATCTACATACAGACATTATCTAACACCGGGAGGGGGGGGGGACTATAGTCCCCAAACCCCCAGTTATGCCATTGTTTCTTCCTATATGCTCTTAGAGATAAACCTACTATACAAATTATTTTTTATTTACAATTTTATTTTGATGTGATGTAATTAATGTTAGTTTCAGTAGGGAAATATTGATATAGTGATGTAATATTTTAACTAGAAATTCATTCTAGTTTAAAATCAGTCTCAGTATAATGCGTATCTTTCTAACATAATATACGGGCCAGAGCAGTCAATTACACGTGATTGGTACGTAAAGAATTGCTTTGACACAGCATAACCCATAACTAAATTTTATATTCCCAAGTTTATTGAATCCTAAACACGATAAAATATCGTCGTTATAAAAATCTGCGTCCATTATCCTAATGAAAACTGCACTCATCTATGTTATCTTTCATGCAGTAGAACCCAGGGAAAGCAAAAGACGAATTGCTGACTGTCATGACTGTCGGTACCCATTTTTGGCATCATATCCTATCTAGTTCAAATAATTGAACTGCAGTACTATAAAACACAAAAGTCGGTACGTCTTTTTTTTCTCAATGCAATTTATACTACGACAGAATACTAGACGAACCTTTCGATTTTAATTATAGACATATAGCAACAAAGACGAAGAGGAAGAGGTTATGTTATGACAACAATGCATTATTGATGATTCTACGAATATACTGTTGGGAGTTCAATCACGTTCACTACTTATTAAGCGGGGTTATTGTTCCGATAGGTACTTTTTTGTATGAAACATTCCATTGTCGGTGATTCAGAATATTTGTTACTTGAAAGCTCTTTTGTATACACAAATAATTAACAATGACTTTTTTTTCAAAGGAACGTCATGGTTGATACACGATATATAGCCGCTTCTACAAAAGGCGCGCGCCGTAATAAACCATAATAAATTCATTATTTCACTGTCAAAATTTTAATTCCCTAAGAACGACTTACAGTTGCTCGTTCAATAGATGAAGGGACGTCTTTATACCTAATTTGGCGGTATGACTTTTACACATTAAAATCAGAACTCGGTTCTTTTAATGCAATGTATTTTTATTGCGTGTAATAGGTCATTATTAATCATTGTAGATTATGTAATATGACTTCATACAAAATCTTTTTGTGGTTAATTTAAATTGAATTATGTATGGGAAAAGTAAAAATCAAAGCCACGAACAGGAATCGAATCTGCAATCTTCTAAACTGTATGCGAAAGCTTAAATTATGGCAGGAACTTAACTGTAGAAAATTTAAATTGCCATTGCTACTTATCTTAGATTAAGATTGATTAAGTTTAAAAAGAATTTGAATTTCCTAACGAAGGAACGTGTTTTAATTAAAAAGATTGTATTTTTAGAAACGTGTTTTATTGACATTCTAGGACCATCAAATACTAAAATAAAACATAAAGGAAACGACATCGTCCAATTATAAGATAAAATAAGGCTACTCAGCAATAAATAAACTACCTCAATTATATCATAGCTCTAGGCTGTTAGAACGAAAAATCTTGGAATGTTGAATCACACGCGAAAAACAACCAAATAGAAGATTCAGAGACAAGAACCAGAACTTAACGCGATTTTTCTATATGCTTATGTCACGAGGGTTCGTTCTTATAAACCCAGTGGAAAGCGAAAAGCAGGGCAGTTACTATTCAAACATCACCATGATAATTTGATAACACACTATGTAGTATGTAGTAGTGGAAGTATTATAAATGGCAGACAATTTATTTAAATAGATGACGTTAGAAGTTCTTTGTTACTCTGTGGAGGAAGTTATTATTTGCAGTAATTACAATGATATTATAAATGGAAATAAAGAATTAAAAATTAATTGAGATGAAGCATTTAGAATGGGAGTGGTTTGTTACATGTAATATGAAGCAATTTGCATGGAAATGTGTAGTTTGTTTGAGCGATTTTGAAGCTTTAATTGACAATTACGGTCTGGAGAAAACAACAAGCAGATTTCAAGGTAAAATAAAATTATATTGTTTAAAATTTTAAAAAAAGACATGTGTTAATTATTTAAGTTATATGATGAGATGCTTTTGCTTTGCGTGCAAGTCTTTATGTGAGATACGTACAAGTCGATAATTTGATTTGGAGTGTGGCAGCCTACGGTAAGGTCTATGCCAGTATACAAAGAAATGATTAAACCTAACTGATGAGATATGTTCAAATCAGATTTTATAGGTGCAGATATTGAAATATCCGACTTTTCTTGATAGATTTTGTACACAATAAGATTTAATTAGGGAGTTATTTGAGAAATGAAAATTAACAGATTCAGATTTACGAGTGCTCGTTCTAATTATAGAAGAGAGAATTTTTGGATTCTACTTTTAGCATAAGTGAGTAATTATCTAGAAGTTATATTTGTTAGATTTAAGATTTTGTTCGTAAAACAAGGCCGTTGTGGCAGTTTTGGACCCTACCTTTAATATTTAAAGTTTGTTGGCAGAAAGTTGTTTCTCCTCGATGTTATATGTTAGATATTGTTTGTTAGAGAAAAGCTCTTCTGGATATAGTAATTAGTATTTGAAAGATTGTTTGTAAAAGAATATTTCGTATCATTATAAATCTGTCTGATTCTAGTGATTTTATTTTTGAAGAGAACTGGTCAAAAATAATTAGACAACAGGCAAAATTTATAACATTCATGTTTTAACGAGGCTCAATTAGAGTCACTTCAACCACAGCATCGTTGATTGACGCATATATGTACAGTGTGACTCACTTAGAAGCGGAGCACCTTCATAAAATCTTTATTTGCAGTTTGATTTGGCAAACTTTTTTTTTTTTTGGATTGTAGATCGACAAAAATGTACTTTAAGACATTGTCATATTTTTGTTACAGA
Source organism: Platerodrilus igneus (assembly GCA_036346225.1). NCBI lineage: Eukaryota > Metazoa > Arthropoda > Insecta > Coleoptera > Lycidae > Platerodrilus > Platerodrilus igneus. Next base: position 8,973,165 of record JARFIW010000266.1, on the reverse strand, counting down.
AACCAATGCCCACTGAGTAATTTATTAGGTACGAAAATTGAAAAAAAAGTATTAGCACTTTTCCAAAAATATAAATGCACCATTGTGCGAAAGGATGTATTGGAAAAACTGTCAATTCGGAAAATGGTAAAGTGCTGCCGGAACTTGACAGTCACAGGCTGATTACCCCCCTTCACATACTACTGAATATCAGGGACCGAACTAAATCTAACAAGAAAGAACAGCGACTATGTTCAAAGACAACAAACAGAAACAAGAAGAAAATTGTTGAGAGCATATGTGTGGAACACAGCACAGTACGTCTATGAATTAGGGGCAGTAGGAGAAACAGACAGAAACAGATAGAAGTTTTCTGGAAAGTTGTGCTTCAAATGTATGAGGATGAAAACATGGACAGACAAAGTTAATTACAAATAGGTTTTAGAAATATTAGAGGAAAAAAGATATCCGTGCAAAACAAAAAAATAATAGGAGAAATAGAAGGGCAGGATACATTTTTCGGGAATAGTACGAGATGTATTACAAGCAGAGATAGGAAAAATGAGGTAGAGATCAGATTATCGCATGCAGATAGTGATAGATTTTTATATCCTGATCACTTGCTATACTATGCGGGCAATTCTTATACTATTGCGCAACTGGTATAGCCTTACGCGGCAAATTCCCGCGTCATATTGTAACTTGTACCGACCACCTTTTCGAGTGAAGCAAGCGCTTATTTAAGTCAATTTGCAAACCCGATTTAAATAAAACTAACTACTTACATGGCGGCATCTCATGAATTCGTCTCAGGGTCCCTCGGCTTTTGAGGTTGGGTTGCGTCAGGCCATGTTGAATTCAACTTCCATCCGTCTTAAAACACTTTTCCACTCGTAGAGGTTTGGTAGGAACACCAGGTATAGGAACGACAAGGCAAGATACAGGAACCTACATATTTCTGAAAAGAAAAGACACACCACTACCGAAGATAGTTGTTACTTTGTCGAGGGCTCGTAACTTAATGGCGTCTTTTAGCACCACGCGCGTACTCCGCATCCTCTTGCGCAGACGCGACTGTCAGGGACAATGGAAGTCGACATTTTCATTTAAAAATATACGCGGAAATTTATTTACAAATTAAATCTAAATCTAAAAATGTACATTGCCAATTTTAGCATGTAACAAGATTCAGACTTTGCAAGTTTTAGGGAAATGGGTAGATTAGTTCAGAATAGGAAACAATGACGGTACGCGTCTAACCAGTTTTAGAACTGAAGACCTAATGATGATGATGGCGATGCACCATTGAATTAAGTCCCCTCTGAAATGGACTTGTACCACATTTCATTAAAAAATATTGCACATTAACAATTTTGTAACAAAAGTAAAAATCATATTTTTGGTACGTTTGATGAAGCAAGCCATGGAATAAAACGTTATAAATAATTGACAATGTCGAAATGTACTTCAATCATTTGTTCTATCAGATTAGAGAGTTGTCAAGTATAAGAGACAAAATGGAACTTGTGCGCCTTGCTGGCAATAATATTCTTTCGGTGAGAGGTGCAGTCAGGGAATTTAATAACAGACATCCCGCTAGACCTGCAGTGAACAGCAGCACTGTCCACCGCATAAGTCAAGTTTTCCACGAAAAGGTCAGTATATCAATGCATTCCCAAAACCAGAAATAATTCAGGTCACGAGATGAGATAATACAGCGAATATTGGAACATTTTCACAATTCACTAATTCGAGCTGGCAAACGGCTAGTCTAGACTTAAATATCCTTAGTGAAATTTAACAATGCATAGCTTTTTATTTTGAGAAAATTATAAAATACAATATCTTGATATTTTTAATTAGTGCCAATATTTGCAAGTAGTAGTAGTATTTTTATTATTATTACAAAAACAATATATCACAAACCCTAGCGATATTTAGGCTGTAAAGTTCACCTTTATACCTAACATTGTTATACGGATATAAAACCATACATATACACTCATTCACGCATTGGACTTTAAATCTCCACCAATATGTTGTGACTCGAGCAGCAGAGTATATGGAATTGTTGTTGGATGTTGTAACTGCGATAACCCTTTTATAAACTGTAAATATAGGAATAACTTGTATAGTATAAAAGAAACGATAAATAATCCTCCCCCCCCCTTTTTAATCTCCAATATCCAAAATTTAAAATTACAATATTTGTATACAAATATACGAGGGATGTCTTTTATGATTTGCATACTGGGACATAGATGGCACCACTAATCAAATTACTGTACTAAAAATCAACATCTATCTTTAGTCAACCTAAATCTAAAGTTTCAGTGAGATACGCGAGTTAAGGTTCGTGGCTTGGAAGCTGCCTTTTTAAAAACCAGTTCCAAACTTCTTAACAAATTTATTTTATTGTACAGAAATTAAATATGGAATTTTGACAAGTTACAATTGAACATTAATTTAATTCGAAATTGATTATTAATTGTACTATTTTGAGTAGTAAGTAAACTGCAGTGTAAAAGCTGTCGTCGACTGGGGCTCCCGGGCTTTTTATAATATCCCTACCCCCTCACATGGTTGTGGGAACTTGCAGATCTCATGTCTGCTTATTCTTAACTTTATTCATAATTACATTGTTGTAATCTTAATTTCTAAGTAATCACCGGTACCTGACCGTCTGTGACCTGACATCTGCAGTGTCACTATCGTCTGCGATACAAAGTAACGCATCCGTTTTCATGAACGTTAATAAACTCTACAAATTGTCCTTGTGTTACAATGTTGCACTTCACTTGGCGTATTCTTAACACTTTCTATTAATTTCCTAATTATTCTATTTCTTTATACATATATCAATTGGGGGATACATAACTCGCTTTGTGTTGTAGCTACAACGAACTGTCAAAGTTAACAAGTTAATCGAAAAATGGAGTTAAACCGTGAACATTTTCACGCAATAACTTTTTATTATTTTTGAAGACGATTATCTCAACAAGAATGCCTCGTCTAGTTGGTTTCTGTTTTCGGCAATGAAGCACCACATCAGTCAACAAGCTCTTGTAGGTATGATGAATTCAAACGTGGACAGATTAATCTTAGCGACGTTCCAAGAGCAGGTGCAGCAAAAACGGCAGTCACTCAGGAAAACCTCGATGCTGTGCGCAAGCTCATCGACGAAGATCATGTGACATATCGCGAAATTGAGACATTATTGAAGATTTCAAAAAATTCTACATGATGAATTGTGTGCAAAAAAAATAGTTTCCTCTTGGATACCGCATCTGCTGATCGAAAGATAGAAAGCAGCTAGGGTGAATTGGTGTCAAAAAACAATAGACCGCTTTAACGCAGGAAACTCTAAAAACGTATACAGTATCGTGAGTGGTGATGAATGTTGAATTTACTCATACGGGCCAGAAAATAAACGCCAGTCGTTTGTTTGGGTGTTCCAAGGTGAAGTATAGCCAACAAAAGTCATCCATTCTCGCAATGTTCCAAAAAGATGGTCACAACATTTGTCTCAAAAGCAAGTCATGCAGTAACAATTCATCTACAAGATCAAAGAACTATTGCTGCCGGTTGGTACACAACCATTTATTTGTCACAAGTCATCGCGGAGCTTCGAAAAGCCAACCCCAAACGACCAGTCATTCCCTACCAAGTTAGCACACATATTGCAAGACAATTGAATTTTTAATGCAACGAAACGTCGAAGTGTTAGACCATCTCCTCCATACAGACCCGACCTAAGTCCTAACGATTTTTATATCTCTCCGAAAATCAAGGATGGACTGCGTGGACAAGGGTTCCAGTCGTCATCAGAAGCAGTCGATGCCTTCAAAAATGCAATTTTGACTGTAGCAATAAACGAGTGGAATAACTGCTTCCCGAGTTAGTTCGAGCGTATGCAAAGGTGCATTATCTTCGGCGAGAATACCTCGATAATTAATAAATTCTTTGATAGCTATGTACTGTTTTATTTCAGTTCTATATGTAAAACTTAATAGACAACCCTCGTATTATTAAACAGCTCATTCAACTTATACATCTACCTCCAAGATAAGTTGTTAAGAACGGGCCACTAGCTATACAATTCGGGCAATTGTTATACTATTGCGCAATTGTTAAAGCCGCGTAATTCCTATAACACGTATCACCACGTTTTAAGTATGACGCAATAGTCAAATTTTTATGCACATTTAAAGTCAAATTACCTACACAATATAAGTAAAACAGGTTACTCACTTGGATGGTATTTCGCAGCTAGATCTCAGGGTCCATGTTTTTGGGTTAGGTTACGCCATTGCTGAGTTTCAAATTGCCAATCCGTTCTTCCTGAAACTCTATTCCCTCGTAGGTGGAACGATAAGCATCCAAGTATAAGGAACGATAGAAGGTAAGATACAGGAACCTACATCCCTAAATAGAGAAAAGACACATACTACAGGTAGATGTTCTTGGCTTCAGGTCTCGTCGCTTAATGGCGTCTTATAACACCGCGCACACTCCGCCATTCTCTCTGCGCAGGCGCGACTCGGGGACGACGGAAATTGACATTTTTTAATTAAAAAATATCCGTGGGAATTTATTTACAAATTAAAGCTAACTCTAAAAATGTACATTGCCAAATTCTGGCATGTAACAAAATTAGTTTCTATTTAGTCTGTGACCGTTTAAGTATACTCCAACAAATGCGTATAATATGATAAAATTGTCTAGGACTTACAATTTACGCAAATCTTTACCACAAACATGTAAGGCTAATCTTCTGGTACTATATAGATGTATGCAAATTCCAATAGTCTTACATTATTGTGGATTTAAATAAAAAACAATTTTTTTCTAGACATTTATATGTTTCCTAATTAGAAAAATAAGTAGCACACAACACAGCAGATGAAATCTGCAGAAAATCAGTAAAAAACACAGAATATTTCTTCGTGTGGTAAAATAAAAGCCGATTTTAAATTCCCTAAAATTTTTGTTTGTATCCCGAAGCCTAGAACTTTCATAGTTTTAAACACCAAGCAACCTTGTTTTTGGCAATATAAATTTTTTATTTGCAAGATTTAGGTACAATAACCCGATTAAATACGTGGCGCTACAATAAAGTAATAAAGATCTATTGCCATAACCTATAATTACCCGTATATAAATTACCTGTGATTGTGATACAGTACTTAAACTAATGTCGTTTTATAGAATCCAATTATCTTAAAATAAACTTGTTACATCGTTAGTGTATTATATATCAATTTAGCGTAGATTATCTTCGAAATCAGAGACTGAAATAAAATCTGTTCAACTTAATAGTCTTGTTTTATACAACAAAATCATAAAGAGCAATAAGAATACTTAACACGCATCATAAACAAATTGAGTTATTTTGAAAGCCTACAACAGTAAGACTATTAAAGATGCTATAAAATGCATGCAACCACGATATGGTTTGCAGTTTGTATCGACATGTTGCCTTACATCTGAATCGTATAAACCAGTCGAAGATGATTCAATTATTTAAGGTGTCTATTAATTTCAAAAATTCGAGAATACTTGATATGAATCGATTAATACGCATTAATTGTCCGGATAAAGACCTCGCAGGAAAAAATATTAGGAAACAGTAAAATTTAATCCTGTTAGCGTCAATTATTCCATTTAAGTTATTATAAAATGATAGTATAACTAGGGTTGCCATAATTTTTCACGGGTCAACCGGGACAGTCCTGCTTGAACGGGGGGGTTTCTTGTTGTTGTTAATAATTAAATAATAAAAAATTTAATATATATAATAATGTATTTTATTCTTAATGGTATAAAACATGATTTTTTTACAAATGAAAACAGTTTTTCCTACTTGTTATGCCACTCGTATTTTTCACTTGAGTGAACCTTTTTCAATAGGTTTTTTTTGTCTTTAATTTTTTCATAAAATTCATTGCAGCTAAGTCCAAAGTTAACTTTGTACACCATCAAACTATGGACTCGTGCATCAAACCCCGTTCATCACTCCAGGCACTGTTCATCATCGAAAAAACCCGCTCAACTGGGGTGAACGTTCCAGGAAGACAGAACACATACTCAACAACCATTCTAAGATTAGACATTGAAATGTTTTGTTGCTTAAAGGAACAGAGTAGCTCCATCCATTTTTCTTCGCTTGATTTTTTCCGATCGTTTTCTTCTTTTTTCCAATCCCCCATTTTAAAAACCCAAAATTTCTTGGCAAAAACAACCTCATTAAGAAGCTCATCAGTGTTAACCTTAGGTTTTCCGATATTTTTATTGATCAACTCTGCTGTTCTTTCAGCGTTTTCTAATGAAATGATGTTTTCATTGACCCAGACGAAGTCTCGTGCTTTTCTGAAACTGTCTTCTCACGGGTCAATACAAGAGATACACCGACTGTAAAATTCGTTGAAGTCACTGGCAATGTGGTTGCAGTCTACATTGTCTTTTCCTTGAAATGATTGGAAGAAACATTTAGTCCTATGTGGAGTGAAGTTGGACTCTTTTTCTCGCTTGTAAATTCTCCTTCAACATCTGTAAAGAGTGAGCAGCATTGGTAACACTGGACTTACTTTTCTCCAGGGCTAAAATCGTTTTATTAAACAATGTTAGCTGACCATGTACAAACCAAAGAAACATTTCACCACATTCATTATCAAAAAAGTTTTTTATCAGAGCTGGACACATTTCCTGAGATAAGAAGTACTCCTTCAAACTAGAAAATATTTGTAAAATTCGTTCAATTGCGGGCATGAGGGGGGCGGAATCTAGTGTTACCGTGTTTTAATAATTTACAGTATTCAATATCTGCAAACTCACAGAACTCTTTGAGCTGAGTGACCCTTTCCGTATATATATATATATATATATATATATATATATATTAAAGAATGAAATTTATTGGCAAGTGACTCAATATTAGCCACAAGGGCATCCTGTCGACGCGTTTCGCCCTAATTGGGGCTCATCAGGACAGGAGTAGCAAAGATGTAATATTTAACACGAACACATTATGGGAAGTACAGCATCACCTAGCCCACAATTTGTGCCTTCGTGCTGTGTCACCTGACTTTGCAGGTTTTATCAACAGTCGGCACGGAGGGATCCGGTTCAACTGCCTTTTCCATAGCCAAAGATTATAATTATAAAGAATATGTAAATTTAATGAGTCTTAAAATAATATTAAAGAATGAAATTTATTGGCAAGTGACTCAATATTAGCCACAAGGGCATCCTGTCGACGCGTTTCGCCCTAATTGGGGCTGATCAGGACAGGAGTAGCAAAGATGTAATATTTAACACGAACACATTATGGGAAGTACAGCATCCGGATCCCCTCCGTGCCGACTGTTGATAAAACCTGCAAAGTCAGGTGACACAGCACGAAGGCACAAATTGTGGCTAGGTGATGCTGTACTTCCCATAATGTTCGTGTCACATATTACATCTTTGCTACTCCTGTCCTGATGAGCCCCTAGGGCGAAACGCGTCGACAGGATGCCTGTAATATTGAGTCACTTGCCAATAAATTCATTCTTAATATTATTTAAGACTCATTAAATTTACATATTCTTATATATATATATATATATATATATATATATATATATATATATGAAAATACTTGTAAGATCTTTACTACAAGGGCTTCGACTTCGATGTGAAGAACATCTACTGCAGTCTGGACTGCGTTGTGGACAATATGAGCGCCACAACCAATACCTTTTATTGTTCTTCCAAGTTTATTCTTTACGAGAGTAAAAACATTGTTTTCTCCTCTTCTCTTCACTCCACCAAAGTTTTTATTGCAATTGTCACCACAAAATCCCACTACTTTCTCTTCAAGTTTATTTTCCTTGATGACTGTCATCAGATGACTTGATAATATGTCTGCAGTGTCACCAGATACAGATTTAAATTCTAGTAGTTTGACTTGCATCCCAGATTTCTGCATAAAATAACGCACAACTATAGAGGCAAGTTTAATCTCTTTTTTGTTGGAAGCATCAAAAGCACAACAAAATTTGCTTTTGTTAAATCATCACTTAATTCTTCAAGTGCCAAAGATGATATTACATTTAATATTATAGCCTCGCATTTGGTTTTTCCCAAGGAAAATTTCTGTTCAAAAAATTTTGAAATCAATATTGAGGAACGTGTGTTGGAATTGAAGCTTATGTTGTGATTTGACGTATGATTTGCGAATGTCGCTTCTTTTGCAGCTATTTCATTCTCAGAATCAATAGGATTTGTATTTTTGAAAAATGTTGAAATTTTTGACGATCCAGCAAGGCTTAATAAATTATTTTTGTGTTTCTTTGAGCTTAAATAATCGTTAATATCAGATTGTTCTCCACGAGCAACTGAAAATTCAGAACCACATTGTTCACATATGACTCTATCATCATGCAAACGTACCTTTTTTAAGAAAGGAAATTACTAAATTCACTAAATTTGCAGACTCTTTTCGGCATGACGCTGAGGCTAACTTACTCGATGAAATATACAAGGAAAACTGCACAAATAGTTATTAAATTAATTAAAGTTAATAAATTAATTAAAGTTGATAGATTTAACACCTATAAATACACACTTAAATGACAAGGTATAGCTTCTAACGTCTTGTCTCAACACCGTGTAGTAAGCGATTGCTGTTTGCTGTTGAAGATCGCGAGATGCTTGGTACAAGTCGGGCATTTTCGTGAGTGGTCAGTACCATGCTCAGAGTCGAGACGGGGCGAGTGTTTGAGTTTGCGTGAGTAATAAATACTATGACTACGAGGATCACTACGCACTAACTTATATAAAAGACTAAATTTGTATTACTGTTACCGAACAGTTACTGATCGCCCGTGAACAAATTAATCATTTTCTGATCTGATCTGCTCGCTCACTTATTTCCAAGAAACTTTGCACTGGATCTCAACCGGAACAATTTTAGCAATCGGGCGAGACACCGGGGCAACCCTGTATATCCGGGACTGTCCCGATGAAACCGGGACGTATATCAAGTCTATGTATAACCACCAAGTTTGTATTGTATACAGAAAATTGGTTTTTATCGATCAAGTTTCATTCAATTTAAAAGTTGTTGAACCATAGTAATAAACATACATTTTTAAGTTTTGCAGCTTCTTTCCTATGTGTTTAGATGATTTGTTAATTACGAGGGTCAGGTGAAAAGTTCTCAGCCTACAATGAAAGACTGCAATTTTCAGTAAAAAAAATTATTTTATTTTTCGACATAATCCCCCTTAACTTCAACACACTTGGTCCAGCGTTTCTCCAACATCAGTATTCCTTCCCCGAAGTTAGAGAGTCTGTAAGGCTGTGAAAATATTCGTCTACGGCCCTCTCAACTTCTTCATTGGACATGAAGCGCTTCCCAGACACAAATTTCTTCAAGTTTGGGAACAGATAGAAATCTGAGGGCGCCAAATCAGGGGAATAGGGGGGATGGCCGAGCAAGTCGTACCCCAAATCCGTCAATTTTCCTATCGCCAACGCACCCTTGTGTGCAGGTGCGTTGTCTTGGTGAAAGATGATTTTTTTCATCTTCAAGCCAGGCCTCTTCTCGCGAATTTTGGCATCCGGCTGGTCAAGAATGGTGGAGTAATATTCGCTTGTAACTGTTACTTTTTTCAAGCTATTCTATTAACAGGATCCCTTTCGCATCCCAAAACGCGCTGGCCATCATCTTTCCGGCAGATGCGATCGACCTCGCTTTCTTTGGCGTTGAACAACCGGCTTCCACCCACTGCTTCAACTGCTGTTTCGTTTTTGGCGTATAATGGTGGACCCATGTCTCATCCATAGTGACAAATCGCTGCACAAAATCGCTCGGATCCTTATTGAACCGGGCCAAACATTGCTGCGAAACTCGTTTTCGCATTTGCTTTTGATTGGCATTCAGCAAATGCGGCACCCATCTTGCACAGAGCTTTCGCATCCCTAACTCTTTGTGTAAGATGTTTCGCACCCTTTCGTCCGATATCCCTACAGCCTCAGCTATTTCCGTCACTTTTACTCGCCTATTGTCCAACACGATATCATGCACTTTTTCGATCGTTTCCGATGTTGTGTTGCGGTTTTTGATCGTCCTTCACGTGGGTCATCTTCGAGGGACGTGCGACCACGTTTAAATTCAGCTGTTCACTTTTTAACGGTTGACAGGGAAGGGGCAGAATCTCCGTAAACTTTTGTCAACTTCGGATGAATTTCCTGAGGGATTGATCCGTCCAAAACGAAGAATTTTATGACCGCACGATATTCAAGTTTATCCATCTTAAAGAAACACGCATAAGACGTCTGCTTGAAAAAATTCGTGTAAACAAACTACTTGAGATAGCAAGTTGAAACTTGTCATACGAACTAATGACATGCGCACGCAGGCGAGAAGCACAAATTTTTTGCTGATTGGAACGCCATCTCTGTGTCAGACCGAGAACTTTTCACCTTATCTTTGTATATTTAATTATAGCCGAGCCTAACCGGTAGTTTAATTGTAATAACAATCCGTAGTAACATAATATATCCAATATCCAAAGCACTCCTAATTTTCCTTTGTTCTATATATTAGTATGTGTTTGCTCTGCAACGATTGGTAAGTCTCTGTTACATATTTGTAGTATAATAAGTGTTATTGTTATGCAATTATTACGCAAATGGTCTTGCTTTCGAAGGTTTTATTACAATTTTGAGTATTGCATTCACGAAGTCAATATAGCACATTTGCTCGGTCCGCAACATCTGGTCCATATGACCCGGGATTGTTGGGGAGCTTGGTAGCCGCAGGTTGCCTATCCCTCTTCACACACCACTAAATATCGGTGAAATAGGGTATATATTTACGATACAATAGAAGGGGAACCGAGCTGTATTTAGGCTCTAGGAATTTCAGGGAAATGTGTAGGTTAGCTCAGAATAGGAAACAACCAGTTCCAGAACTGAAGACCTAATGATGATGATAATGGTCTGCGATCAAACGCTTATCATCATATTTTTCAATAAGCGTTTGCCAAATTAATTCATAATTTTTTGCAATAGGAGGTGGCAGGGTAGAACAAATTGTTAAAGCTTTTCCAGACAAACGACCCAACAAATAAAGTAATTTATTAAGTGGATCTAAATTCGCGTTATCATGTATTAAACTTTTGAAGGTCTGAAAAAATATAGGCCATTCCGCTATTTGACCTCCGAAAAATGGTGGTTACTCCAGCTTTGGCAGTATTACTCCGGTGTTTTTAACTGGTTCGGTAACCTAAGTGGATTGCTTTTCTTGGGGAAGCTGACTGGAGGGTAGTATGCATATATTAGAACTCGCTTCCTGGCTAATGTAGTACCTTCGGGTGGAGCATTAGAAAATCACATGTAAAGTATGCATATATTCTTGTTAGACAACGGTTTAGTAATCAAGTAGAAGACTGTAGAAGCTACCCAGAAGCAGATATACACACTGACCACAACACCGTAACTATGAAGGCCGCGCTTATATTTAAAAAAGGGAACAGAAAAAGGCACTTTAACTTTGAGAAACTAAAAGATAAAAATATCTACAAAAGATTTGAAAAAAGTCAAATGAATTACTGAAAGATATCGGGAAAATTACTGATGCTAAAGGAAGTAGAAACAGAATGGAATAACATTAAATCCAGTTTCGACATGGCGGCCAGAGATATTCTGGGATATATACAAAAAGAAAATAAGAAACAATAGATAACAAAGGATATCCTGAATTTAATAGAAGAAAGACGAAAATACAAAAACAGACCAGACGAAGCAGGAAATCAATAAATAAATAAAATGAGAAATTATTCGCAAACGCAGGAAAGCTAAAGAACAATGGATTGATGAAAAATGCAAAGAGGTACAAACTAAGATGGAAATAGGAAAGACAGACGAAGCATACAAACTAATTAGAATGCATTTTAGGGATATAAAAACGTATAGCAAACGTATAAAGGGTGCGAAATGAGACATCATTATAGCAAATGTAGAGAAAGTGATTAGATGGCAAGAATATATAGGGAATTTATATGCAGGAGACGAAGTAACCACTAGAACAGGAATCGGACATTGAACAGGATGACGGGATATCCTATACTTAGAGATGAGTTTGAATTAGCATTAAAGGGTCTAAAAAATTGTAAGGCGCCGGGTACAGATAAGGTGCAAGCCGAAACTCTAAAAGCCGCTGGGCAAGCAGTAACAGAAGGTCTCTTCCAACTTGTAAGCTATATGTATGAGACAGGCGAGATACCCAAAGATTTGAAAAGTAAAATCATAGTCACTATATCAAAAAAGAGAGGCACGGATAGATGTGAAAATTTTCGAACAATAAGTTTGAGCGAACACGTGTTAAAAATATTAACTAGAATTGTACAAAGACGGATGGAAAAACGGGCTAAAGATATACTGGGAGAAGATCAATTTAGGTTTAGACGAAACAGGGGAACACGGGAGGCTGTTTTAGCTCTGAGGGTGATAATGAATGAAGATAATTGAAAAAAGAGAAAGCGTGTATATAGGGTTTATAGATCTGGAAAAAGCATTCGACAATGTAAAATGGAAAAAAAAAGTTTGAAATACTCAAAAAGATTGGAAGGAGTTTTAGGAATAAACGTATAAACGTATAAACGCAGCTTATAGAAAGAGCAAACTGTAATAGACCTAGAGCAGGAACGTAGAGAAGTAGATATTTGCACAATGCGCTACATTTTACAAGAAAAAGCCATTACTGTGTTTAAAGACAACAAACATCGAAACAAGGGAAAGAGTGCTGAAAGCATATGTGTGAAGCACATCACTGTACGGCTGTAAAACTTGAACAGTAGGAGAAGCTTTTAAAATGCGGTGTTACAGACTTATGATGAGATATCATAGACAGACAAAGTCAACAACAAAGAGATTTTAAAAATGGTAGGATAAGAAAGAAATATTTGAAAAACAGTAAAATATAGGAGAGATAGCAGATAGGTCACGTACTTAGGCATGAGGGAATAGTGCGGAATATATTAGAAGCAGAGATGGAAAAAAGATAGGTAGAGGTAGACCTAGACTATTGCACACCGATAGTCAAAGATGTCGACTGCGGGAATTTCAGAGAAATGTGTAGGCTAGCTCAGAATAGAATTCAATGGAGGTACGCGTCTAACCAGTTCCAAGGCAGAAAACCTAACGACGAAAAAAATAATTGTACTTAAACCTGATGATTATTATAAGCAACTGCAGGTGTTGGTTGTGCAATATTCTCAACTAATGTTAATGTGTGAAAATATTTACTGGAATACTATTAATTCGGCAAATGTCTGTTTGGGGGATCTTGCTAGCCACATGCTGCTTAACCCCCTTCACATACCCCTGAATATTGCTGAAATAGGGTATATGTTTACAAAACAATAGAAGGGGAACCGAGCTGTATCTAACAAGAAAGAGCAGCGACTATTGTCGAAGACCACAAACATAGAAACAAAAAAAAAATTGTTGAAAGCACATGTGGAGCACAGCTCTGTACGTCTATGAAATAGGGACAGTAGGAGAAGCAGACGGGAAAAGGAAGAAGCCTTTTGGAATATTATGCTTCAGATGTATGAGGATGATAACATGGACAGACAAAGTTAATAACAAAAAGGTTATAGAAATAGTAGAGGCATAAAGATATCTGTGAAAAACAATAAAAATATAGGAGAAATAGAAGGGCAGGAACAGGTTCTAAGGCATTTTTGGGGAATAGTGTGGGCTATATTACAAGTAGATATTGGAAAAAAGAGAGGAAATGTAGACCTAGATCAGAGTATTACACACAAGTGAAAGAGGCAGACTGTGAATTTCAGGGAAATATGTAGATTAGCTTAGAATAGGAAACAATGTAGGTACGCGTCTAACCAGTTCCAGGACTGAATATTTAATGATGTTGAAACGTTTATTAAGATTGAGTGCAAACTAAAAGTAAACTGTCGAATCCGTATTTAAACTTGTATACGATAACCCTTTATTCCGGAGAAAAAGAGAGAAATCTAGAATGTGCGTCATCAAACCATTCCAGAACGATCCTGTGGTATTGCGATATCTTTCAATCACCCTTTTTTATAGCAGGACATGTATGAGGCCATATATTTCGTAATTACTGTTAACTGCCCCCTCTTAAAACTTTTCTGTCTTAGAACATTTTGCGGATCGGAAGCTGGATGTCCTTGTGTCGGTAAAACAATTATAGTCATTCCTACATTTTCCATATTGACACTCTTAATAGCGGATGTCGTCCCATTTAGGTTAAAACCACATTCCAAGATTTGAACCCCAGTCTTCTGGAATAGTACCCCCAACATGTTTCGTATTACCCTCTAGTCCAATCTATAGAGCCCACAATCAATCGTAGTATGGTCAGCTTATTGTCCCCAAATTCCATGACTTTAAAATAAGATACATAAAACATAAAAACAGTAATATGGCGAACACTTTCAACCAAATAAGATGTACTATAACAGAGATTGCGATAATTGGGTTGCAATCAATGACTTACTACAGATGAGCCGTTTTATTCTCATGGGGGAATTTTGCAAATGAAAGTTCTTTTAATCAAAAGATAAACAGAAGTTGGAAGATGCTTCATATTTTATGAACTTTGAAGTTGTTTAATGGGCCTTTAATATAACATGTAGATGAGGATGATTTATATTTGTTGGATGTTGCGTATGGCAGGTTAATTATTTTTCATTTACATGTCAAATCAGAACATATCGTTGTTAAAAGTAATCAACGTCTTTCAACGCCGTTGATATATACCTCATCTTCCCAACTAAGTATATTATTCTCAGCATTTAACTTCAATCCTACCTTACTTATAAAATCTATCTCCTTGTAGGACTATGCAACCAACCTAACTCTAACTAACTGACCAATAAACGCGTAGCATGCAAATAAATAGCATGCACGTATAAAACATCTCTCGATCAATAACAGACTCGTCCAACACCCCTCGAAATACAAATAGAATCTTCCGAACATACAATACAAACAAACCTCTGTAAAAAATAAGTTTCAAACGCTTGAACAAATCGCTTAAAAATAGTATAAGACGGAAGTCACCAAGTTCTTCGTGCGCTAAGGGTTTTTCTTAGATTATCTCATTGTGTCCACGATATGATAGGATAAAATGAAGCGAACTCACATAACAGTACAAGAGCCCGCCATAGTTTGGACCCGCTCCACTTTCAAAGCCACAACCATCAGGACCATCTCCTAGAGCACGTGACGCTAAAAAACGCCAGGATTGTGAACTATTCGCCCTTAGCGCGCTCCAATTTCCACAACCAACAAGTCGTCGTACGCCAGGGTCAGTCCAGCAGCTGCTAGGTATCGAAGCTGTGGAAATCCTATTACAATCAATCACAATATGTGCCGCATTCCATTCAGCGTAACCCGAGCTAGGGTTACTTACAACCATGGACATCATCATCTACACCACACCAGACCCAGGTGTTCGTCGTTAAGGCGTAACATCCAATTCTTCAACATAGAAACGCGTTCTGCAACGTTCATTTTCGGCAATAATTGGTTATTTTATTTACAATAATTTTCAACTAAAATCCACTTTGCTTCTAAAACGAAACATTATTCGATAAATTAACTATCCTGTATATTTTACTTGGTAAATACTTCCGCTAATTAAGAATAAATTCTACTTACCAGAATTCCCTAACGTATAGTTTATGCTATACTCAGATAGTCGATAACGTGTTCTAAGTATCCGATAATTGCTTCTTATGTGTTTTCCGTCGGAAAAATTCGTCGAATTAAAGCTGCGTATTATCCCAATATAAACTGTGTTTTTCCAGGTTAATTCTGAATAGAAATATTACTTTGAACTCTGGTTACTGGCTGAACGAAATTGATTTTATTTGCTTTCCAATCTACACAACGAAGACACGTGTAGAAATGTTTGGTTGTTTCTGTTTTTGGTTATGAAAATTTTGCGTACGCAATACGGCGTGGTAAGTATTTAGGGTTTTTAGAAAATTGTATTTTTCGTCGAAATTAAATTAATTTTTACTGGTAATTGCCCTAGCTTCTTCCGGTGGCCTTAAAGCCACGATGAATGGTCGTCCCCTGCTGTAATTGGAGACTAAGTTTGTTCTTTCTGGGTGTAGGCCCACCTACCCGTTGCCGTGGACCAGTTAGTGACTCAACCCCGACGTGAGTAACTTCGAGTGTGAGTGTTTTATTTTTCTATCATTTACGATTGGGACCATATCAATTGGGATTTTCAGTTTAAGCTCATGCATTCCTAAATTTAATCCATTTAGACGACAATTAGTGAATTAATTTGAGATTTATTGACACTATATGAATGCATTACTATTTGCTTTAA
The DNA here is from genome assembly GCA_036346225.1 of Platerodrilus igneus. Classification (NCBI taxonomy): domain Eukaryota; kingdom Metazoa; phylum Arthropoda; class Insecta; order Coleoptera; family Lycidae; genus Platerodrilus; species Platerodrilus igneus. Next base: position 8,956,802 of record JARFIW010000266.1, on the reverse strand, counting down.
ATAACTAAGAGTGTACAACTTACTAAAGTGAAAATGATTTGAAGGCTTGCTGGTACGTTTGAAAATGTTGTTGCCGTTAGATGTATATACTTAGTTTTAGATTTACCATGCTGATTTAAAGCTGTTGGTTTTAGCGGGGTAATTTCGCTTGATTTCTTTTTTTTGTTGAAACTCAATCTAGGTAGTAACCTAAAACCGGCAGCTTACCTGTTACGTCATCATCGAACAATTCGGTATTTGTGACAATAAATACCATCAGTGCATTCACCCTGCGGTTTGAGTGAAACATTATATACCGACAGTGGAAGTGCGTTGAAGAACACAGTCGCATCCGAACCCTTGCAGAAGCCGGTTGTATGAGAGCTTTTGAAAGCGACACCGACATCACCCGGTCGAGCGTGTTACTGGTGGTCCGTAAAAAGCTTTTGTGTGTGAACGTTATTGCCCACAGCGGCACAGGATAAAAGGTATTTATACCCTTTATTAAGTAGTTTGGTGTAGTTGTTTTTAATTATTACATAACCGCTCCACCGCTATTGTTATTGCTACAAAAAGCAATTGGTCCTTCCCTATAATAGCATATTTATATCATTTCCTTAATCCCATTAATCATTGGTCCTAAAGTCGATCCGAATTCACCAGTCTTATGGTATACGCATGTCCTAAATTAAATATTATTTTGCATTTCAGCGATCGTTTTTAATTAATTAATGATTTAGCTTTAAATTTGTGTTCAAGCTCCATAGTTAGCGGGTAAAATATGTACAATATTAGCTATATACTTTCGTTAAATTAAATAAGCGATTTCGCCGTTTAGTTAAATACAAATACTTTAGTATCAAATTTGTTAGTTTTCAGTTTTAAATTTATTTTAGCGGTATAAAGCACACAGCAACCTGAAAATTATAGTCGCTTTATACTTCTTAAATAAGAAAGGAAAGGGATTTGCTTTGTATTTAAAAGCTATTGCACATTTTGTATCACAACCCTTTCAGTCGGTTTGCAGTAAATATTCGATACATCTGCAAAGGGTAATAGAATGTAAAAGCTGCATCTTGCAAATATGATAACCACATGTTTTTAAATGTTGGTGGATCCTGTGAGCTTTGATGTAAAGGCCGACCGTAACCGTAAGCTGTACATCTTATCTTTACGCTTTGTTTGACGAACCGTTAGTCATAAAACGTGATTTATTGGTTTATACGCTGTCTTACCTTTTCGTGCTTTGAACAAATCATAATATTTTAATATTTCTCAGCCCACATTTGAACTTTGCGGTTTTACAACATTTTATTGTAGATCTTTCAAAATAACAATCACTATGGCTCCGAAGAAGGCACATGTAGTAGAACTAGAATTACTGAAAACACGTATTATAGAAATGTTTGAGCTTAGTAACGCTATACAAAGTGACCCAACTTTAAAAACGTTGTTCCTTATTCAAACAAGGGGCGTACATGACCTTTATACAAATTTCAATAAAACTTTAGTTGACGTCTTACCTTCATGTGACGATGTAGAATCATTAAATTACAACGCCTTACGGAAGGAAGTAGATTCCGCTTATTTTTGCATACTGCTGCATCTCGAAACGATGCAAGAAATGAAAGCACCACAAATCATCGAAAATGCTCCAAGCAGCACGGTATCAAAATTGGTACCGTTAAAGCTCCCAAGTTTTAATAATGAGGTAACTGAGTTTTCGTCTTTCATCGATTTATTTGACAGTCTGGTCTATAATAACGCGTCGCTGTCCAATATCGAAAAATTAAATTATCTTATCAGTTGCTGTACCGGGGAGTCTTTAAAAATCGTTAAATCTGTACCCATTTCGGGGGATAACTTTATTATTTCCTATAACGCCTTGCGTGAGCGATTTAGCAACCCGCGTTTATTGGCAACTTTGCATTGGAAAGCAATGAAAGACTTTCCACCTTTAAAATCAGAAGACCCTAAGAAACTTAGGGCACTTATTGATTGTTTTTCAGAGAACCTTGCTGTTCTAACTAACTTAAAGTTTCCCACTGAACATTGGAACTTTATTCTGGTCGATTGCCTTTAGAAAAACTCGATCCGTTCACTAGAAAACGCTTCGAACTCCAATCGGATCCGAAGCAAATACCTAATTTCGAGGATTTGAGATATTTTTTAACCCAACAATGTGCAGCGTTGGAAACCTTTTCTTCAACCGCACCTGTTTCTTATTCGACGACTGTCCATACATCTCACACATCAGTGCCTAAGAAATCCTCAGCGTTTCAATTTAAACCAAGAGTTTCTTCTAACGTAGTTTCACTGGATACACCAAGTAGCTCCAGTGACACAAATAATTCATTTTCGCACCATTGTCCTTCTTGCAAAGGCAATCACTTAATTTACAGATGTCAATCGTTTCTAAAGAAAACTCCGACGGAACGTTTCGACATTGTCAAACGCTTACGCCTTTGTTTAAATTGCTTACGAACTTACCATGCGTCCATGCAATGCAAATCTTATAATTCCTGTCGAACTTGCGCCAAGCCGCATCATACCTTGCTACATTTTGAACCGCAACCTGCTTCTAGCCGTTCAGCTGAACCGACCGCTACACCTATGCATAAAAATGCCAATAGGACGCAGTCAGCCTCTCCTATTCCGGCAAATGTTTTGTCTTCACAGACGAATTCAAATCTTGGGGTTACTGTCTTACTCTCCACTGCTGTTGTGGAAGTTCAAGATCGGTCTGGTAGATACAAACCGATCAGGGTACTCTTAGACCCTGGCTCTCTAGCTAGCTTTATTCGAGACGATTGCGTGAGCAAACTTTGGCTTCCACGCATACGTTCGCAAGTTCCGATTTATGGACTTGGGCAGACAACTTCAGCAGTCAATAGGGTGCCGTCAGCTGCACCATTCGCTCTATGTTAGACTCTGAAAATCTCTAGAAGTCACAACTTTTGTGCTTTCGTCAATATCTGGCAAATTACCTAGCGTTGAAGTTCCTAATAATTGGGAACACTTATGCGGCCTGCACTTTGCAGACCCGACCTGGAACTCTCCAGGAACTATTGACATGCTCCTTGGAGCAGATGTTTATCCGTTCATCATCAATGGCGGTGTTATACATGGCAAGTTTCTCCAGCCTGCCGCCATAAATACAATTTTTGGTTGGACTATCATTGGTCCCACAAAAAGCTTGCAGTCTGATACTGTCCAAGCATTTTTTACTTCTGTAGAAGATCCTATCGACCAGACCCTAAGGCGGTTTTGGGAGATAGAAGAGTTGCCATCCAAGCCTTATACTTCTCCAGAAGAAGAAAAGGTAGATTTGATTTTTGAAAACCCGTTTTCTCGTGACCCTAGCGGTCGTTTTATTGTTGCGTTACCGTTCAACGATACTTTGCCCATTTTTGATAATTCCTTTGACATGGCTAAAAAAAGACTATTTTCGTTGGAGCGCAAATTGCATGCTCAACCGGAGCTACGCGCCCAATACAACAATTTCATGCAGGACTATCTTGATGCGGGTCATATGGCATTACTCGATTCTCCGCCCGTTGGGAACGATAATTATTTTTTACCCCATCACCCTGTGTTTAAAGAGGAAGGTCATACTTCTAAAATTCGTGTGGTTTTTTCGCCTCTGCAAAGGCTAAAAACAACGTGTCACTTAATGACACTCAATTGGCTGGACCTAGTCTCCAAAACGACATTTCGTCAATCTTACTTAAATTTCGCTCTCATCTTTTCGTTTTTACTTGTGATGTTCGCCAAATGTATCGACAAATTTTGGTTACCGAAAAACATCGAAAGTTTCAATTAATTATTTGGCGTTTCTCCGCAGAAGAACCCATTCAGACTTATCAGCTTAATACAGTGACCTATGGTATTAAGTCATCGCCTTATCTAGCATTAAAAACTCTTCAGCAATTAGCCATTGACGAAGGCAAAAGGTTTCCGTTAGCCGCTGAGGCTATACGGTCAAATCTATACAAGGTGTCCCAAATTGAGTAGGATAGCATGGGTATCTTTCTTATTATTAATGATAGAGATCTGCTTAAATGGGCAAAGTTGTGTCATTTGGATAGCTTATTTAAATTCCTCATAGATACATTCTAAATTCCAAACAGTTTAGAAATTATTTAAAAAAAACTGAAAACTGCCAATTTCTTCGAAGTCGAATATTTTTGCTATAATAAAATATACGAAAAAATGTTTCTTATAAAAGTTACTTAGTTCAATTGTGTGCACTTAAAAGAGATATTAAAATTAAATTCAAGATGGCGGTTATCGAGATATTAGCATCAACTTTCATATTTTAAATGGACGCCATATTGGATTTTTAGATGGTTAGATAGCATATTTTTTTCTCTTTTCAACGATGTAGCACAACATATGTTTAAATGAAAAAATTTACTGAAAATAAAAATTTAAATTTTCTATCAAGTAGGCATCATCAGATTTCTCTTAAACAAATGAAATTATAACAAACTGTCATGTTGAATTAGTGTATCTGTTGTACTAATAATTGGCATTTGTGTATTCTCTTTCCCAGTTATAAGTTGTGATATACTTATTCTATAAAATATTCAAATGGCAAATTTTTCAACAAGCGAACAATATCATATGCTTTGTACATACATAAAATGTAATAAGAACAGTCGCATTGCTGCCGAAACATACTTAACAAACTTTCCCGAAAAAAGACAGCCAAACATTAAAATCTTCCAAAGATTGGACACAAATATGCAGCAGTATGGATGTTTAAAAAAACCTACTCGAAACATAAATGGAGACATTGCAGATGAGGTGTTGACACTGGCCTGTGTGGAAGCTAATCCAAACATTTCAACACGGGAAATAGAACCCAAGTAAACGTATCCAAGTCTCAAGCATCAAGAATTTTAAAAAAGCATAAATATCACCCTTACAGATTTTACATTGCTCAAAACTTACAACCAAACGACTATCTCCGCAGATCAACATTTTGCAGATGGTTTATCAATCAAGTTAGGGAGAATGATGATTTTATCAATCACGTTTTGTGGACCGATGAGTCTTATTTTTCTAACTGTGGAATATTTAATCGTCATAATGAACACTATTGGACACAGGAAAACCCATGCATAACAGTTCCACGCCGCAATCAAATTCGATTTGGATGTAATGTTTTTGTGGTATATTGGGAAACCGTTTACTTGGTCCTATAATATTTGATGGAACCTTAACCTCTCAACGTTATTTGGAAATGCTTTAAACATCTTTAGAAGATTTATTGGACGACCTACCTTTGGCACAAAATAATCAAATTTGGTATCAACAAGATGGCGCACCTCCACACAACGCTAAATATGTTATCACCTACTTAAGTAACCGTTTTGATGGCAGAGTAATCACGACCCACACACCTGTAAAATGGCCGCCTAGTTCAGCAGACTTAACACTCCTGGATTTTTATTTATGGGGCACTTTAAAAGATAATCTATATGGAAGTAATTTCCAGTATAATAATGTAGATGAACTACGGGAAGCGGTTATGCAGGCAATAAACGGTCTTAATGGGAATACATTACGGCGCGTAACAAAAAGTGTTCTAAAACGTTGCTGATTGTGTTTAAATAATAACGGTCAACATTTTGAACAATTGCTATGATTTATTAGTTGGTGTTTAATGTTATTCTAATGTTTTTTTCGTTTAATTTGTTTTAAAACTGATTTGTGTTGATGCCTACTTGATAGAAAATTTAAATTTTTATTTTCAGTAAATTTTTATTTAAACATATGTTGTGATACATCGTTGAAAAGAGAAAAATATGCTATCTAACCATCTAAAATCCAATATGGCGTTCATTTAAAATATGAAAGATGATGCTAATATCTCGATAACCGCCATCTTGAATTTAATTTTAATATCACTTTTAAGTGCACACAATTGAACTAAGTAACTTTTATAAGAAACATTTTTTCGTATCTTTTATTATAACAAAAATATTCGACTTCGAAGAAATTGGCAGTTTTCAGTTTTTTTTAAATAATTTCTAAACCGTTTGGAATTTCGAATGTATCTATGCGGAATTTAAATAAGCTATCCAAATGACACAACTTTGCTCATTTAAGCAGATCTCTATCATTAATAATAAGAAAGATACCCATGCTATCCTACTCAATTTGGGACATCCTGTATATTGATGATTTCGTCGCCGGTGGAGATTCTATACAATCGGCCCGAGAAATTAAAGATCAACATATCCGACTTTTACATTTGGCTGGTTTTGAACTTCGAAAATGGAGTTCTAATTCAGTTTCTATTTTGGAAGGCATTCCGTCAGATTTTTGCCAATATACTTCTCTCGATTTCGATTCTGACGAATCAATAAAAATATTAGGTCTTCAATGGTCACCTACAGAAGATATTTTCTCATTTCGGGTTAAACCATTAAACCCAATATGTACAAAGCGCAACATACTTTCACAAGTTGCCAGAATATATGATCCATTAGGGTTTTAGCCCCACTAACACTTTTGCAAAACGCCTAATCCAGCATCTGTGGATGTTAGGTTTAAATTGGGATGACATCCCACCAGCAGACATTTCATCTCAATGGCAGCAGTATCAAGAAGAGTTGCCGTTATTAGCGTCATTAAAGTTACCACGTTGTTTACCCCCTTCGGATCCTTTTACTTGTCATTTGCATGGGTTTTGCGATGCTAGCGAGGTAGGGTATGCAGCGGTAGTGTATTTCAGTTCATAAATCAAACTACTGGAGAAATAACTGTACAATTTGTAACCGCTAAAACAAAAGTAGCTCCAATTAAGCGCATTTCAATTCCACGTTTGGAATTATGTGCCGCCGTTTTATTAACCGATTTACTTTCTTTTACCATTCGTTCTTATCAAGGCTTGATTGACATCTCCGATGTTTCAGCGTGGAGTGATTCTACGGTCGCTCTCACTTGGATACGTTCTCCACCTTTTCGTTGGAAAACTTTTGTGGCAAACCGTGTTAGCCACATTCAAGAAATCATTGCACCTAGCCGATGGTTTTATATTAAATCTTCGCATAATCCGGCTGATCCTGCATCTCGGGATTAATGCCAAGCGCGGTTATTTCATGTTCGCTATGGTGGGCGGGGCCTGAATGGCTTCACTACCCTAGTGACTCGTGGCCGCCTCAACCAACATTGTCAACCTCAATTGCTGAGGTAACTACGGAAAAGAAGATCCTAACATTTGTCGCTCAAACAGATCCAAACGTCATTGACATTTTACTAAGCCGCTTTTCATCGTTATATAAAATCCAAGGCATCGGGGCTTACATTTATAGATTTTCTAAACCCATGGCTCAACGTCATACGGGTCCCTTAACAGACATTGAATTACACAATGCTCTCATGATTATCGTTCGGCATGTACAAAATGTTACATTTTCAAAGGAAATAGCTTCGATCAAGACAAACCGTAAATTACCTAAAGGCTTGCGAAAACTCTCTCCATTTGTTGATCCACAAAATATCTTAAGAGTAGGTGGGCGCTTGACACATTCTTCGTTTTCCTATTTTGGAAAAGTTTCCTGCGTTATTGCCTCAGCGGCACCGATTAACCGAACTTATCATTCGGTCAACTCATGAAAGGTATTGCCATCCCGGGGTTAATACCACAGCGTATCTTATCCAACAGAATTTCTGGATCCTTTCTATTAAAAATTCAATCAGAAATTACTTATCATCATGTCATAGATGTTTTCGTACCAAACCGGTCCTGGTAACTCCTCCTATGGGAGACCTACCGGCAGCACGTATTACCCAGATGAAAACTGCACATGGCACATTAAAACGACCTTTGGTCAAACTAGCGCCGCTACCGGTATTTTAATTTTATTTTATGTTTAGATGTATATACACATTTCGTACATGTATAGTAGTATATTATTTTTACATATTTGCTTATTTACATATATATTTTTATTTTTGCATAGTTGGTAATATCGCTCGCTGTAGTGTACCACCCTATCTTTCGTTACCTGTTTTCCTAGCAAGGTCAAATCCCATGTGATTTCCTTCACCCAACCTACTTCCCTCCTTTTCAAAATTCTATGAATTTGGTGGGCGGTATGTTAAGTCATCATCGAACAATTCGGTATTTGTGACAATAAATACCATCAGTGCATTCACCCTGCGGTTTGAGTGAAACATTATATACCGACAGTGGAAGTGCGTTGAAGAACACAGTCGCATCCGAACCCTTGCAGAAGCCGGTTGTATGAGAGCTTTTGAAAGCGACACCGACATCACCCGGTCGAGCGTGTTACTGGTGGTCCGTAAAAAGCTTTTGTGTGTGAACGTTATTGCCCACAGCGGCACAGGATAAAAGGTATTTATACCCTTTATTAAGTAGTTTGGTGTAGTTGTTTTTAATTATTACATAACCGCTCCACCGCTATTGTTATTGCTACAAAAAGCAATTGGTCCTTCCCTATAATAGCATATTTATATCATCTCCTTAACCCCCCCATTAACCATTATCATTTAAAAAAAAAAGATTTGTTCTTTTGGTTGATATTTGTTTTTTAGATTTAATGTGTAATTATTTATGGTGTGTACATATTGTATTTAATTATAGGTTTCTTTTGTTGATATGTTGTGTTTTGAGTATGAATGAGTGTGTGTAATTTTCCTTCTTTATTTCAGGCCTCCCTTAATTTTTGTTGTAGGTATAATACCCCGCCCACTCGCCGATTGAGCTCGGTCCATTTCTTTTTTTGTTGGATTTTTTTTCCATGCCAAGTCATTGTACATAGCAAACTTTACAGACTCAAGTGCTCAACACTTACAGTTCTAGTGTTAAAGACATTTTTAATTTAATTACGCACACATACATTTGTAAATATTGCCTGTTCGTGTCAATGCCTGTAATGTTTATGTATAAGTCCATATCAGTGTTTTATCTTGTAAATGAATGTCATCTCTGTTACTACGAAACATAGACAATGTGACTCAAGACAACCAGAACACCACATACTTAATACACTTAAACCTCGTCACAATATAAAATTCATGCAATAACACAGCATCTCCTGTCAGCATTATCATACTACTAATTATTGCTAACTTTTTATTAATCGTAGGAACCAAATTACTTCTATTCTCAGGTATTAGCCAATAAGTGAATTTTCCTTTACAAATTGTTGTGGAATTAAGCTAACTTCAGTTTCTGTATCAACCAACATTTGCTCAACTTCATTGTAGTTTGTCGACGTCAATTTCGTTGTCGAACAGGTAGCTTCAAACCGAAATGAAACAGTTAAATTATATTAACCATTTCCTTAAATAATTAATTTTTGTATCAGGCTTAAAAGATTTTATTATAGAAGTTGGAGTCCTAACTCTACTGTGCCATCATAGTAAGACTCATTCAAGAAATGTATCCTAATCGGTGCACGAAGTACGAGACAATTAGGCCAATTTTTCACAATTAGATTGCGTTTTGGTAATTTTTAGAGTTTTGCTTAAGATCTCATCACAGCTGGTTACCTACCATCTGCTGTAAAAGCGCGGGTTGGGGTGAGGTAGCGTAGGGCGGGACAAAAATTGAGATGCAGATATTCATTAGAAAAGGATATGAAGTATAGTACTCCGCCTACTTGGTTTATGAAGGTCCAGGGAGCACATATAGACGCCAGTGCTGTGGAACTTATTAGTCCAGTTGTAAACCTCACAGATATTTTAATTATACATATTCTCTAACATTTATAATCAGTGAAAACCTTTGAAATTCCGATATTTAATGTAAAAAAAAAATTATTAGGGAACAAGAAATTATAAGATTTAACATTCCTACATTTGCATCGCACACTTATTTTACAATTTCTAATACGCAATTAACAAAGCTGTTACATTAATTAGTTGGCCAATAAATGGAAAAAACAGAATAATAGTTTAAACGTATCTCTAATAAAAAATGATTAGATAAAGTGTCAAGTGGGTTTTGATTACAGTTTGTGAAAAGCTACAAATGTTGGTTTGGTTTCTTTTCTTAGCACACGTTCGTTTCCTTTATCATTTTCTAACGACGAAATAATAAACAAAGTGGCCGCAACGGCCAAGTATGTTTTATTTCAGTGAATTTTTTACAATTAAAAATAGATATAAATATAAAATACAAATTTTCAATATGTTTATATTGCTATTACATATTTAAAATTGTACTGAATCGGACACAGTAAATATTCCTCTAGTAGAATAAAAATGCATGTCTTGCATTTTTAAGTAGTCCAAAGTTTGTTTTGCTTTTATTTATTTACGTTTTCATTGCAGTTTGTCAAATTTTGTTCTATCACAATTGCGTATGGGAGTTTGTGAATAGTGAATTTGTACCATAATGAACAAAAGTACATTTTACGTGTATTAGAGAAGTTTGAGGGAAAAAAGTTTAAATAAACATGGTTTGTAAATTCTAATTAACCGTAAGAATTTTTATCACATTATTCCTTCTTACCATACAAGCCTAAATATGAGCGAAATATTACTGGTGGCTTTTTAAATTTATCCCAAAACAATAATTGAACTTGAGCATAAAAATTAAACAATTCTGTGTTTATTCTTTTTTACAAGTCTTACACTACTCTCATACTTTTACCATATTACATGCCAGTTTTTCATCAATATATAGTATATTATTTCAAATTTTTTTTTAAAAATATAGAACATTATCATTTACTTCAAAACTGGAGGAATATCAATTACCTACTCCACTAAATAGGAAACCCAACAAAAATTGATATAATTTCAAGGTTTATGAAGGACAACTCGTTTCTATAATTGCTGAGACGCTAAATAATATCCATAATGAAAGTTATAAATGGATTTGCCAGCAATTAGGACTATAGTCGAAAACTCTCATAAGGATAGTATGATCTCTATAGATGTTTGTTGTGTTTCGTTTTATATAGCATGTATTCGAACCATTTCTGTTCTACAATAGTGTGTGACATGGAAGTTCTGAATTTTTCCACAGCAGCACATTGCAGGTGCATTTTTCTAAAAAAATACTAATATTTGATTTATTCGATAAATAAACTGAATTGTAGTGTGCAATTTTGATGAAAATTCATAAAAATTATTCACACATTTGGAAAAATTACTGTTTGTGTTTAACCAGCTCTATCATCAGCAAAAAAAAATTTTTTCAGTTAAAAAAACTTAAATGACTTTCCCACATAGACAATTATTTTATAAGTAACTTTTATTAAAACTGTTTTTAATTTGGGTGCCTAAGAGGAAAGAAATTTGGATCTTTAGAAATTTGAAAATGGCCGCTACTGTGATGAGCTCTTAATGTTGAGAACAATTTGCTGCAATAGTTCCTTATTGCGGTAAACATCAAAACGTTATTAAAATCTCCTTGATTATACGGAGAATCTGCTAATAATATAAACAAAGAAGTCAAGAGAAACTCCTTTATTTTTATCGTGTAGCTCGCTCTCCAATTATTATTTTTCCCAATTACTAGTTCTTGGAAAGTCAAAAATGTCGATAGTTACTTATATTGTACGTCTTCCAAACACATGCTATAAACTGATTGTTATAATCGTACAGTATATAGATTTTTCAACTAGACAGTGCGAACTACAAGAAGCACTAGAACGTGCTTTATTACGAATAATAGGAGCACAATGTCATAATAAACCGAACTTTAATAAGATATCCATCAAAATCTTAATGCGCATTTCATGTAATTTAATTGAGCAAAAATCCCATCACTTTGGCTAGATGAAGAGGAAGCAGACAGGGGAAATAAATCGCGACCCCTTGATTACAAATAAATAGAATTTTCTACCAAATGTTGGGGAAATCTGCTTGTCTTAAAATGACCTAAAATGGAAACTTCATATGCTAAAGTTGAAGAAGTTCAGATGCGACCACTTTTTAAAATGTTAAATATTGCTCAATTATTCCATGGATATAAAAGTGTTTTACAAAAAAGGGGAGAGGCAATGATATATACTTGACTATGTCGCAATAGTAGTCTGCTATAGAGTCAATTTAAAACGAGAAAAACCATGGGTTATCCCAGTACAAATAATTGGAAATCTGAAATGTTATTTACTTGATCTCTCAATAGGAAATTGTGTTTCAAATTCAATCAGAAGCCAAAGAATACGTTTATAACGTTTATTAGTTGAATACAAACAAGAAAAACCAAGACTAAAGAGATTGTTCTATCAAACGTTTTTGAAAAGAAATTGTTCTTGGTGAATAATCTAAACTAAATAATATCACAAACTTTTATGATTTGGGGTTTAATTAACTAAGCCTCGTGGACGCCTAATAACAGAAAGTAATCCAGTGATTGTAGAATGTCCATTTGTAGGGTTTAAATATTTGAAAAGAACTCTTTACCAAGATATTATGTGTTCGGTCTCTTTGTCGCACCTTCGCGTGATTAATTTTAATTTTAAATTTGTAGTTGTAATCAAATAGTAAAACTGTCATCGCTTGTCCCGTTATATCCTGTCGTAAAACCTCCTTTGTGCATGTGTAAATAAGTTGAAAAAGGGGTAGTGACAGAAACACTCTCTCTTGAACATCGAAGCGGAACGGTCGTTGGTTCGGTTCGGTAAAGTGAGTTAGTCAATAGTGCCGCCGAATTTATCGATAAACCCCTAAAAAACAATGTGAAAGTGCAAAAGTAACACGTACTATAATTCGCATACAGGCCACTTAGTTAAAGAACAATAAAACAACGCGGAGGTAAGTCGATATATAAATTTATAAGACCCCGCGCATTAAACATGGATTTCGTAACCGGATTATTTAATTAATTAATTAGTTCTTAGTCCTTTCGCTCCTCATTTATACTTTAATTTAATAATTGTCGTCGTAGTTTTGATTGTGTTTCAGCGTGTTACAAAGAGACTAACATCGTACTTTCACATTTAATGGTAGAAACATTTGGTTGTAACGGTAGATTTTACAATATACCCCTTGTCCTTTGTCGCAAAGATTAGTGGTCGGACAGTTTACTTTAGGTAAACTAAATTTATGATTAGTGTATTGTAAATCCTTACCTTATTTTTCGTCACCAAGTTCGAGGAACCACTCGGGTTCATCCAACTTAGTATAACAAAGGGGTTGGAATTTATGGGAAACGTCAAACATTTTTGTCGAGCGAGCACTGTAATTAGTTGCATTTGTCTATTAATAATTTAATTTTGTAGATTAATTAGTTGTTGATTGTCGTGGCGTATTTGAGGTACGCATTGTTTTTACATTAATTTTTATTGTCGTTTGTTAAAAGGTTGGATCATATATACAGTAAGATTAATCAACCGGAAAATGTATCGATTGCTTTAATTAGAGCATCGATTAAAAGTGTTGAGCAAATTGAAACTCATTTCAAGTTTTTTTGCAAGTATATTTTCTTTGATGAGGAGAGTGAACAATCGGACGAATTTTCGGCTCCTAGGGTGAAAATTGATGATTATCTATTAGATATTCGTATTATCGCTGAACAATGTGAATTAGATCGCGTAGAAAATAAGCCGAAGGTGGAAAATATGAATAATTCTTTGTCGGTAAATAGTGGTATTCGCTTGAAACATCTTTCTGTCCCGCGATTCTCGGCACGCATTTCGGATTTTGAGAGTTATGCAATTTATAAGCGATTGATTCATGATAATGTCAGTTTGTCACCCGTTGAACAATTTGTGCATACGATGAAGCATGAAACATTAACGAGATTCCCTCGTTCTAAGATTTAAGGTAGTACATTGAAAAACAATGTAAAGTGTTGGAAATAAATTTCATTGCTTTAGGAACATGCTTAAAATCTCGAGATTCCGTAAAAGAAAGAGAAAAAGGAAAGTTTGTTAACACTTCGGCTAAAACTTGTTTAGTTAGTACCACCAATGATGGTAAAAATTGTAGTTTATGTCAAGCTGTGCATCCTATTTATAGATGTAAGCAGTTTCTCGATAAAACCCCTTAAGAAAGATTTGAGGTGGTAAAGCTTAAAAGCCTTTGTATCAAATGTTTAAATACTTCACATTCGGTGAAAAATTGTAAGTTAGATTGGTCGTGTAGAAAATGTCATCAGTTACACAATTCGTTACTTCACTTTGATAAACGAGAGAAATCGGTGTCTCCACGCAGACAAACTCATCGTCAAAGTCAGGGTCTCCTCGGAGAGCGGCGCCTAGAGTTGCTTCTACTAGTAGACCTAGTGAAGACAATCTATCGTCGGCGGTTGTGCATGAACAACCTGCAACCAGCTCGTTAATTTCGACGTCATTAGAATATACAATCACGCTGTTAGCTACGGCAATGATGTCGGTGCTTGTTTATACGGGAAAATTGCAACCTGTTCGTGTAATTTTAGATAACGGATCCATGGAAAGTTTTATGACTGAAAGGTGCCGTCAGCCCCTCAGGAGCACGGTCTCCAGCATATGAAATTGAGTGTTATATTTTACCTAACATTTGTAATCACTTACCTTCGTTGTCTATAGGGATCAAGGAATGGTCGCATACTCTAGGTTTGACCTTAGCAGATTCTAATATTAATATTCCTGGTAAGATTGACATGCTACTCGGAGCGGAAATCTTTGCTCATGTTTTGTTGAATGAATGTCGTTGGGGTGTCGCTAACGAGCCAGTTGCTATTAAAACAACTTTTGGTTAGGTTTTAACGGGAAAGGTCGTTTTCCCGAATAATTCTATTACGTCGTTGTGTGCTTTCGTTGAGCCCTTAGATAGCGACATTCGTTGATTTTGGGAATTAGAAAATATTTCCTTCAAGAAGAAGAAGAAAAGTATGAAAAGGAATTTGTGGAAAATTATAGACGTAACAAGGACGGTCGTTTTGTAGTGTCCTTGCCTTTTAAAATTTCTGAACCCTCATTTGTGGGTACGAGATCGATTTGTATTAAAAGATTTTTGTCATTAGAACGTCGTTTGCTAAAAAATCCTGAATTGTATTCGGATTATAAAAAATTTATGGAGGATTATTTGAAAAGCGGTCACATGATTCAAGTGAAATCGCCTGAAAATTCGTCGGTTTATGAGAAAATGTATTACATTCCCCATCATGCTGTACATAAGCGTGATAGCACTACCTCCAAACTGAGTGTAGTTTTCGATGCGTCGTGTCCGGATCAATCTGGAAATTCGTTAAATGATAGCTTGGCTATTGGCCCTGCTCTGCAAAAAGACATTGCAGTTTTGTTAATGCACTTTCGTGTACATCCTATCGTAATTACAGCTGATATTAAACAAATGCATCGGCAGATTTTGGTTAAAGATACTCATCGTGATTATCAACGTATCGTCTGGAGATTTTCTCCGACGGATCCTTTAAATACTGTGACTTACGGAGTTTCGTCGTCGCTTTTTTTGGCCTTTCGTACTGTTCAAGAATTGGAAAGGTTAGAGTCGATTAATTTTCCTTTCGCGTCATCGGTATTGGCGAGCGATACCTATGTTGATGAGTTAGTCACTGGATGCAATTCGATTGAAGCTGCTAATCAATTAATTGGTGAGTTGAATAGTATTTGCACTAGTGGTGGTTTTCAATTAAGGAAATGGAATAGTAATTGCCCGGTAGTGATGTCCAACTTGAAGGAGTCTCTGTCCAGTTCGGAAGCAATTACATTTCAAGATAAGGATAGTGGTTGAATAAAAATTTTGGGCCTTTCGTGGCACGCTCTTACAGATGTATTTTTATACAACTTAGACGTTGAAGAGCGCACTTGCCTAAGCGTAATATTTTGTCGGCTATCACAAAAATTTTTGATCTTCTCAGTTTTATAGCGCCTTTAGTACTTTTCGCTACACGTTTAGTTCAAGATCTTTGGCTTTTAGGCCTCGGTTGGAACCAAGAGCCGCCATTGGAAGTCGTACAAAAATGGAAAAATTTTTTGGGCGAATTGCCAGCGGTTTCGAATATTGAGATTTCGCGTCGCATCGTATGTAATAATTTTAAAAGGGTGGAATTGCATGGGTTCTGCGGTGCTTCTGAAGCTGGGTATGCAGCTGTCATCTATTTTCGTTCGTTCGATTTAGAAGGTGATATTACCATGTCATTAGTATGCGCAAAATCGAAGGTTGCTCATACTAATCGCGTTTCATTGCCCCGTCTCGAATTGTGTGCTGCCGTACTCTTGACAGATTCAGTAGATTTCGTCAAAAATACTTACACAGATAGTTTATCATTTAGTAACATTTTCGCGTGGTCAGATTCTACTGTTGTTTTGTCTTGGATTCAGTCTTCCTCGCATAAGTGGAAGACATTCGTTAGCAATCGCATTTCACATATTCAAGAACGTATTCCTCTATCTTCATGGTTTCATGTTAAGTCCCTGGATAACCCTGCGGATTGTGCCTTACGTGGACTTTTGGCTTCAGAGTTGGTTCATCATCCATTATGGTGGATAGGGCCTTCCTGTTTAGTGCGTCTTAGCGAAGAATGACCAGTAATGTCGTTGCCAAAACTTATCGACTCATCTCAGATGGACGTCGAATATCGTACTCTGTCGTTAACCGTCGTTATGTCTGAGAATTTCTTAGATTTGTTGTTGGATAAATTTTCAAAACTGCAGAAAATTTGTAGGATTATTACATGTGTTTGTCATTTCATTCGTAAGGTTCAATGTCCGACAGATTTGCGTTCAAAATATTCTGATGGTTTGTCTCTAGCTCAGCAGCAAGAGGCTATACATTTATTGATTAAAAGAGTTCAAACAAATGTTTTTACCCAAGACATTGCAAATATTAAAACTGGAATACTTCTTAGTAAACAACTTCGTAGCCTTAGTCCATTTCTAGATAGCCTTTTTTTGTTGAGGGTGGGCGGTCGCCTGCGTAATTCAGAGTTATCGCATGATGCAAACTTTCCAATTTTGCTTCCTCGGTCGCATCGGTTGACTGGAATTATTATATTAGATTGTCATGAAAGATATTTACATGTTGGAAATCGAACAACTGAATTTTTATTAACTCAAAATTATTGGATCTTGTCCGCAAAGAGGTGGAAGTTCATTCTGGTAGAGATGGTATCGTTCGGGTAGCTACAGTCAAGACATCCCAAGGGTTAGTTAAACGTCCTCTAGTGAAACTATGTTTACTGCCAATTACTTAATATTTAATGGTATGTATACATATATTTACTTATATAAGTTTGTCGGTTTAGATTTTTTAGTTAATAGCTATAATTATTTTTAAATATAAAATAAGTTAGTTCACACTTATTTTGGTGGGCGGGATGTTCGGTCTTTTTGTCGCACGTTCGCGTGGTTAATTTTAAGTTATTTTAAATTTGTAGTTGTAAATCAAATAGTAAGACTGCCATCCCTTGTCCCGTTATATCCTGTCGCAAAACCTCCTTTGTGCATGTGTAAATAAGTTGAAAAAAGGGTAGTGACAGAAACACTCTCTCATGAACATCGAAGCAGAACGGTCGTTGGTTCGGTTCAGTAAAGTGAGTTAGTTAACTCCTGAAAAACACAGTGAAAGTGCAAAAGTAACACGTACTATAATTCGTATACAGTCCACTTAGTTGAAGAACAATAAAACAACGCGGAGGTAAGTCGATATACAAATTTATGACTCCCCGCGCATTAAACATTATGGCTTGGAGACAATTACTCACTATTGTTTTGTGCACAAGATAAAGCGGATAGACGAGTTTTCTTTACTACACGAAAATCTCGTTTAATATTTAAAATTCCATTTTCACATTTCGTCAATGTGTAACGCGTTCGCGTTACGTTAGATAGAAATTAAATAGGAAAGCAGAAAATGTATCTTAAACGAGCAGAATAAATTCGGATGACCCTGTACATTATGGTTTATAAAGGGAATTCAGGCAATAAATTTAAACTACAAAAGCATAGCTATATTTTTGTATAATATACTGGGTGTCTCACAGCGAGCTGTTAATTATTCAATAAATGATTTGAAATCCGATTTGCAGCTGACCCTATTCATGTACGCTCAAACTCAAATGCATACCAATTTATTTATAAAAGGCGCTCAAATACAGTTTTTCACTCAATCAACATATAGTCGTAAATTAATAATAATCAACTTCAAATTCAAAAACCAACAACTGTCACCAAAAAATCTGTCCCTTGTTTTTCCATTTGACACACTGGTACTGCTATTTAATAGTTTTTAGTTCAGTATTAACAATTATTTACACCCCCGTGTCCAGAACAGCCTGCTTGCATTCTGGCTCACTACCTAATATATCGACTTTAGCAAGCTTTGCAGCAGGGCGCATTAAAATTGAAGTCGACGTTCTGACCTGGCACTACGAACTTGCCCATCTTTCCCTTTACTGACTTCAGTTATAACACCGTTTTGGTAATGATCCTTGCATCGATCGGTGTTAAATACTACCATAAAGTCACCAACCTTCAATAGATCTACGGGGGCAAACCATTTACGTCGCCTAGTTAATTCAGGTAAATACACTAAAATCCATTTTTTCCAGACTGTATAGTTGTGTCATTATCCAATTGGAACGCCAAAACACGGCATCATCAGTAAAGCTTCCAATTGGTTTCATACCACTGGAACTTCCGAGCAGAAAATGGTTTGGTGTTAATATTTCATCAAATCCACTCGTTACAGATATATAAGTCAGAGGACGCGAGTTTATTATATTTTCCACTTCAGCAAGATATGATTTCAACATTAAATCATTCAACGTTCTTGAAGGCAGTGTTGTATAAAAGGCTCTCTCAACTGACCTAACCAGTCTTTCCCATGCTCCACCCATATGGGGCGCTTCAGGGGGGTTGAAATGCCAGCTGGGATTAGGTGTTGTTAGTTCTTTAGAAATCCTTTCAATATTTAAATTATTCTTTAATTGTTCTCTTAGTACCCGTTCCGCTTTTACGAAATTAGATCCATTGTCTGAAAACATTTCCCTGGGTTGCCCCCTTCGAGCTACAAAGCATCTTAAGGCCAAGATAAATGCGTCGTGGTCCAATTTATGTAGCAACTCCAAGTGCATTGCTCTTATAGTTAGGCACGTGAATCAAACAACCCACCGTTTTTCACGTCTCCGAACAACGACAACGTCTAGTGGGCCTAAACAATCAACACCGGTGTAGGTAAAGGGTAACGTGTACGGTGCTAAACGCCCTTTCAGAAGATTTCTCATTACTAGAGGAGTTGGTTTAACTCGCAATAATTTGCACTTAGGACACTGACTTTGAATTTTCTTTATCAGCTGCCGGACTTTGGGTATGTGGTACAATTGACGGATCTCATTAAAGACCGTTTCATTGTAAAGATGTTTAAACTGAACGTGGTAAGTCTTCACTAACAGCTTAGTCACATAGTGATCAACCGGAAGAATCATTAGGTTGACAGTCTCCTTAGTCAAGATCATGTCATTAACCTGAACGTATGGTGACTTCCAATACAGCTGCAGTTCTACTACGGACTCTTAGTAAACCATCCACTAGCATTGGTGACAGTTGATAAATGCTACTTTCTTTATCAACCATAGGAATGGAATTTTCCGGTCTGGATTTTAATGCAGAAATTTCAAGCGGGCACTTCTCTGATTGTACTTGTTTAAATATAAACTTTTCGGCATCTGCAAGCTCTTTAGACGTAAATGCTCTTAGGGTGTATTTATCCGTAACTTTGTGCCTAATTTTGAGCTTCAGCTTCTTTATATAACGGCCAAATTTAACCACTGCACGTACCAGACGATTCCAATCTGAGAAGTATGCATAGTTGAGAAATGATTTTCCACTGTTTTGTACAGAAACGATATGAACATTTACTTGCGTTTCTTGCTGCTCATTAATTTCATTTGGGTTATCATCTTCGGGCCATTCATTTTCAGGGCGATACAAAAAGGCAGGCCCTCTTAGCCAGCGATCTTTAGAATCTAGCTTGAAAGTTTTACCCCATTTTGTGACATCACCGCTACATTGTGCCGACTTGGCACATACCGTGCATTTACATTTCCAATGCTCCACCCGAAGGTACTACATTGGCCAGGAGGCGAGTTTTTGTTGCCTGGAAATTTAGAATTTTGCCGAACCCTTGCCGTTCCAGGCAAGGTAGGGATCTTTAACGTGCGTAACAACACTCACACACTGGACCTCCATTTAACCTCTCATTCGAACGAGGGCGTAATTTTTGTGAAAAATGCTCCCCTGCCATTTTTCAAGCAGTCGACCGTGTCGGGATTCGAACCCAGGACTTTGGGATCCGTAGTCTTACGCTTACTACATTGATCCACGGCGACGCCCGACTTGGCACATACCGCCAGTTTGACACTATGGTTGTGTCTTGTATTTCTGCCACTCTAAATTGTACAAATTGACCTTTCAACCTTCGCGCATCAGTATGGAGCCAATATAGAACCGTCCTTGAATCAGTCTAATAAACCACTCGCGATAGATCAATAGACTTCTTTTATTACAGTTGTACCAATACGTGCACCTAACACTGCGGCAACAAGTTCTAACCTCGGAATTGATGTACGTTTCAAAGAGGATACTCTACTTTTTTTGCCATTAGAATTGAACATTCAATTGTAGTACCCTGCTGTAAGCGGATGTAGGCGACAGCCGCACTGCAGTCCTTGCTTGCGTCGACAAATTCATGTAGTTGTGCAATAACATCTTTCTAGGTTGGAAATGATTTTAAATAGCAACGTGGTATGGTTAATACTTCAATGTCGTTCAAAGCTTCAAGTCAAGTTATCCAGCGATCACAGTAGTCTTCACCAATAGTTTCATTCCATGATACTTTGAAACGTATTTTCTTTTTTATCAACTGCACGCCCCACGTTGGGTGGCAGTGAAACGAATTTAACTGGGCCCTAACCGTTGCCGGTGCCATTGAAACATATTTTTTTTATATGTGCGGCGTCAGTGTTACAAATTTTCTAAATGGGCGCCAGTGAACAAAGTCTTCCGATACAACTAGGGGTCTATTCCTTGGGTAGAGCTATGAGAAGTGGGGGGGGGGGAGTCGAAATCTGTTTGCAGATCAAACCTAAGTTAAACCAAATAGGCGCCACCAAGTCCTGATGTAATTATGGTTATTGCATAGCGTATTTCTAAGGGCGGACGTGGAGACCCAAAGAAAAAGGATTGCCTTCGCTGACAAAAACCTGTCTTAATAAAATAAGACGCAGCTCCTGTAAGAAATTGTAATAGTTAAATAAATAAAAAAGTGGAACACCATTTGTGTCCAGCAAAAATACATAAAGAAGTAGTAAAAAGGTATTTCCAATATAAAATTGGCATCAATTTCTTACTCATAAGGGTTTTAGCTTTATGTTATTAGATTTGATCATACTTGATCAAAATAAAAAAACTTTAATCTTGAACCAATTGTTTACTAAAAAGAATCTCCTTTAAAATAATATGACTTGTAACAAAAATTTAATCATTAACTGTATCAATCTAAAACTTTCATCTTTAATGTGTGTCTTAATTATTTTCAATCAAATATTTTACTTCAAGACATGAACTTGTTGTACAAAAAAAAGGGTTCTAACCTGTGCAGATCTGTTCAGGAAGATAACAAATTAATAGTTTCTAACTATGTTAGCATTTGAGTTTTTTTAAATTACATATACAAATTTTAATTTAGATAAAGCTGATCACAAAAATAGACATGTTTACATGTATTGTACTAAAGCTATTCTAAGCATTTGCTTTCAAAATAACATCTGTCAGCAGTACAAAGCAGAAAAATATATGACGTCAGTAACACCTGTTGACGTTACCGACGATTCATATTGAGCAAAGCGGGTTGTTTTTAAAACATTAAATCAGTAAACTTTAGTTTTACTACTGGTAAATCCAGCTCAGCAATTAGTTGAAACTTTTATAACGTACTTGTACTACGCATCAAAGCAAGTTAACGTGTTCCTAGTTTTGAAACACATAAAAAGAACTTATAGCTATCTACGAACCAAAACTGCATGTGCCGCCTTGTAACAAAGAAAGACGGGAACCACGTTATTTCAAGCAACAATAACAGCGTTTGTAATTTGAAACAAATTCATCCAAAACAACTTCTATAATGACTTCGTTCCACATGTCAAATCAAATCCTGTTGCAATACATTCTGCAGCAGTTGTAATCTCGAAGTTGAATTACGCCGCCTTCCAAAGGTAGCATCTTACATGTGTATACTTTACTGTGTCCTTGTGTGTCTTAAAAGTTGCTTCCTACTTGTCGTTGTGTATCTTAAAAAGGTTGCATCCTTCTTGTCGTCTTCTAAAGTTTGCATTCTAAGTGTCGCGCGTTATTCGAAGATGTGTTCACTAATTGAAGTGGATTCGCAAATTGTCGGCCTGCAATCTAGGGTACATGTTGTTACTTCTACCACGTGTGGCCGACCATCTACCAACTAGCTTGGGCGGTCGAGCCGTCCGGAGGGGAATAATCAAACAGAGATGTGCTTGTAAATAGCTGTATATGACACAGATATTTAACTATAAGTAGATTATTAAAGGACGATGCAGGCTTAACGTATTACTTTTGAAGTTGAATGCAAATTATTGTTGTTATTAATAAAATTGTTACTTTATTCTTAAAATTATATGGAGGGATTTATTATCGAAAATAAAATTGTTACAACTTTAGAACGCCATACATCCTGCAACAATACCTTCAGGTAAGTAATAAAGTGAGCAACAAGTCCCAGAGGGTCATATACAAACATAAGTATTTTTTGCATTTCCCTCTTTGTAGGCATTTGTGTTGCATTTAATACGGGCCGATTGCTTTTGTTGAATATCAATGAAAACGTAAAGTTGTCAGAACCCAGTTGCCACCACATTCCAAGCACCTTTTCGGTCAAAACGTTTGAATCAAGATCCACATTTGCATCGTTTTCGACGCATTCTTCTCCAAGAGCTCGCATCATGTCTACAGAATTGGATTTCCAACCACGTATCTCAAAGCCAGCCTGAGCATGTATCATCTTGACTTGCAAGACGAGGTCAATTACGTCACTAGCTGTATCCATGCTTTCCAATAAATCGTCCACGTAGTGATTCTTAACAATGGCTTCTACGGCACGTGGATGAGTTTCTTTGAACCGGTGTGCATTTGAATTCTTTACAAACTGAGCACATGCCGGTGAACATGATGCACCAAAGGTCATCATCTTGAACTCATATGTTTTAGGCTCGCTGGTGTTGTTTTCTCGATATAAAAACAACTGACTGTATTGGTCTTCCTGCTTTATTAGCACTTGCATAAACACTTTCCTAATGTTGCCGTTAATTGCAAATTTCTCTCGCCTGAATCTGAGTAAAACACCAACTATCGATGAAACTTGATCTGGACCTTTTAGCAAAACGGAATTCAAAGACGTGTTTCCTACGCGCGCTGCTGCATCGAACACCTTTCTGATCTTTCCAGGTTTGTTTGGGTTCAGTACAGAAAACACAGGTAGATACCACTTTCTGTTGACTCCAGTTTCTTATCCACACTACCAAATACCTAATCTGTGGTATGTTTGAACGACCGACGTTGTGGGTGCAGTTGGTTACTATTTTAATGCTTTCAGCTTCACTTCTTTGGAAACTACAGTTGTAGGTCTTTCGTAGTGCATCAAAGGGTGATGGCCTTCACGACAGTAATCGATATTGCACCTCATGCCTGCCCTACATTTATACGGCGGCTTACCATAGTGCTTATTTAAGCAGCTTTTGCATACGCCATTTGTTTTTATAACATTCCATCTGCCGAAGTTATCCATCTTTTGAAATGTTAAACATTCAGACTGTTATTCACACGTTCCCTTGCAGGCATGATGTTTTATCACCGGTCGTTTCATGAATGGTTACACGGGCATCTTTTGTTAGAAGCTTCATTTTTTGTGCTTTTATTGTTTTCTGTTTTTATGTTTAGTTGATAGGCTAACCATATTCATCATAGAATTCACTAAACAAATTTTGTCCATTAGCTGATCTAACCAGTTCACAAACGTTGTTAAATCATATGCGGAATCTTCGATGTAGTCTGTCCATTTAAACTTGGTAGAATGTGGTAGTTTCTCTACCAGTTCTTGTTGAATCATGGGATTATTCAAATGATCTGCCATGCATGTGGAGTTCATTACAGCACATAAATTTTGAACCGAAGCAAGGTTTTGGGCTTGTCGTCCCGTGGCGAGGGGTCCTGTCTGACTTTATCTAGGTACGCTTTCAACAATTGACCAGGTTGTACAAACATGCGCTTTAAGGACAAAATTATGCGTGGAACGCATTCGGGTGAATACATTAAGCTCTGCACACTTCTGCAATCTTGTCAAATTTTCCTGGTCATTAAATGCACACACTTTGGTTGTATGATCGCAAGCAGCGAAGAAAGCCGGCCATTCTTCTGGTCTACCACTGAAAATGGGTAATTCACGACCAATATATTGTCTTGCAGACCATTGGTCCATGTTAAGTGAGTCATTTGGCGAGTGCATTTCAACTGGTTTTCGCTTCGTTGGCACTATAGGCGACTTACTTAACCTCGACTTAACTTTGTGTATGTCTGATACTAGCGCATCGTTGTCTAATAAGTCCTGACTTAACTCATCATCAGCCACTTGTAGGGCTTCATCGAGTAGGGTCTGTTCTTGTAGAAGTAGTTTCTTTCGTTGCCTAGTTAGATCTAATTTTTGTAAAATTAAGGAAGTTTTCGAACTGTTCTTAGACGAATGAGACTTCTCAGACACAACAGCTCGAGCCTTGCTCGCTCCATCGTTAGAGCCTTGTGGTGGTTTCATCATCATCGTAGTTTTTGGGGAACGCAGGAACCATTAGGAGTTACGTGCTTGTGTTTCTGTAAGTCCCACAAGGCGGCTCCGTGGCGTAGTGGTATGTGTGTGACTACTACGCCCAAGGTCCCGGGTTCAAATCCCGACACGGTCCGCTTGAAAAATGTTAGGCGAGCATTTTTCACAAAAATACACCCTCGTACGGATGAGAGGTAAAATGGAGGTCCCGTGTGTGAGTGTTGTCACGCACGTTAAAGATCCCTACCTTGCTTGAAACAGCAAGGATTCGGCAAAATTCAAAATTTTCCAGGTAAAAAAAAACTCGCTTCCTGGCCAATGTAGTATCTTCGGGTGGAGCATTGGAAAATCACATGTAATGTAAGTCCCACACATTTTAGATGACACCAATTTCCACACTTCACTGTCGCACTGGACCATTTTCATATTATTCGGACTTTCACAGAGCACGCAGCTACATTTGACCATTTTCTTTAACTTTAAACTGTGTTGTGCGCTCATTTTGTATTACAAATGCGCCTGTATTTGAGGATGGTAATTAGTCAATAAATGAATTGAAATCCGATTTGTAGCTGAACCTAATAATGTACGCTCAGACTCAAATGCATAACAATTTATTTATAAAAGGCGCTCAAATACAGTTTTTCACTCAATTAACATGTAATCATAAATTAATAATATCATCATCATTCATCATTTTGTTTTCGACCTTACTTAAGGTCGGTTTGACGCAGCTCTAACTTCTTTTCTAATCTGTGCTAATCTAAAAAAGCTCTACATACCCTTCACAACCTAAATTTCTAATAATTTGACTAATATAGTTTGGTCTAGATCTTCCTAAATCCTTCTATCTTTTTCCTATCCAGCTGACTCTACATAGATATTAGCAACCTGATGGTTGTTAAAGAACTCTAACATGTTTACATGATTACCATTTATAAGGAAATGAAATATAACCTGGTTATCCGCTTCAAAATGAAAAGTGTTAAATAATATGTTATGGTAAGACTTAAGCAACGAATCGCTGCCAACATGCCAGACCGCTACCTAATTGTGAGTTATGTCATGGTGACGTTTATTAAATTATATCTTATGGTAAGGCTTAAGCAACGAAACGCTACCAACATGCCAGACCGCTACCTAATTGTGAGTTGTGTCCTGGTGACGTTTATTAAATTATATGTTATGGTAAGGCTTAAGCAACGAAACGTTACCCACATGCCAGACCGCTACCTAATTGTGAGTTATGTCATGGTGACGTTTATTAAATTATATGTTATGGTAAGGCTTAAGCAACGAAACGCTACCAACATGCCAGACCGCTACCTAATTGTGAGTTGTGTCCTGGTGACGTTTATTAAATTATATGTTATGGTAAGGCTTAAGCAACGAAACGCTACCCACATGCCAGACCGCTACCTAATTGTGAGTTATGTCATGGTGACGTTTATTAAATTATATGTTATGGTAATGCTTAAGCAACGAAACGCTACCAACATGCCAGACCGCTAACTAATTGTGAGTTATGTCCTGGTGACATTTAGTTAACTGATTTTTATTTTTTTTTGTTTTGTTTTCGAACTTACTTAAAGGCGGTTTGACGCAGCTCTAAATTCTTTTCTATTCTGAGCTAGTCTAAAAAGGTCTACATACCCTTCACAACCTAAATCTCTAATAATTTGACTAATATAGCTTTGTCTAGGCCTTCCTACTCTATTTTATTTGGTAGTCTATAATCTAAGACTTTACTAAATAGTCCCTCATGTCTTAACTGGTGCCCTATCATTCTATCTCTCCTGACCTTCAATTGTTTCCACATACAGGGATCCTCACCTATCCTTCTATAAACTTCCTCGTTTGTTACTCTATCTGTCCAACTAATCTTTAACATTCTCCTATAACACCAAGTTTCAAAAGCTTCTATCTTTTCTTATCTACTTCTTTAATTGTCCAAGTCTCACTACCGTATAGTAGAACGCTCCATACGTACGACTTTAAGAAACTTTTTCTATTATCTAAACTAATACTATTAGCTATTAGTAAGTTTTTCTTTTTTAAAAACATTTTTCTAGCTTGAGCTATTCTAGCTACTATATCCCTTCTGCTACGTCCATCTTTTGTAATTATACTACCTAAATAGCAAAATTCATCTACCTCCTCTAACTCGATATTACCTATTTTTAATTTTGGTTTAGAACTAGGCTGTAACTCACTTGTCATTATCTTTGTCTTTACCGAGTTAATTCTCATACTATAGTTACTCCGTAGTATCTCATCTAAAATATTTAAAACTCTCCTAACTCTTTTCTAGACTCTGCTATAATGGCTATATCATCTGCAAAACGTAACATGTCTATTTTCTGTCCCTGTACACTAATACCTATCTCTTTTCTCTCTCTGGCTAAGTTTAAAGCTTCCTCAATATAAACATTAAAAATCAAGGGAGACAGTATACAACCCTGTCTAACACCATTTCTAATCTTAGCTTCCTTTTCTATTTCATCAAATCTAATTACTACGCTTTGGTTTTATATAGACTGTAAATAATTTTTCTATCTTTATGAGAGATTCCTATTTTTGCAAAACCCTGAACATAACAATCCAATTAACCCTATCAAATGCTTTTTCTAAATCTACAAACGCGAAATGAGTCTTTTATTTTTTGTAACCTTTTTTCGATAATTACCCTAATCATTAGTATCGGTTCTCTAGTCCCTCTGTCTTTACGAAAACCATATTGGTCTTCGCCTAAATAATTCTCAGTCAAAGCTTCTACTCTATTTTTAATTATTATTGTTAGTATTTTGGAAGCATGAGAAGTTAAACTAACCGTTCTAAAATTCTCACACCTATCAGCTCCTGACTTTTTTGGGATTGGGATAATAATATTTTTTTCGAAATCTATTGGAACCTCACCTGTGTCATATATTACATTTATTAGTTCATATAATCTGTCCAAAGTTTTCTGACTTGCATATTTTATTAATTCTGCGGGAATATCGTCTATCCCTGGCGCTTTATTTAATTTAAGATTCCGAATAGCTCTATCAAATTCCTCTCTTAATATTAAGAACCCTATTTCTACATCCTCTTCTTGGTCGTTCTCTAACTCATCCATATCGTCTCCCTTATATAAATCTTCTAAATATCTTTTCCATCTATCAGCTACCTCAACTTTATTTATTAGAAGCTCATTATTCTCGTCTCTAATACCATTATATTTTTTCCTATCTTCACCAAAAACTTTTAACTGCCCTGTAAGCCCTGTCTGTCTTACCTACTATCAAATCATCTTGTATTCCTTACAATTCTCCTCCATCCATTTATTTCTAGCTTTTCTACACTCATGTACTATCTTATTTCTAACTGTATTATATTTTGCTTCCTTTCACTATCCACTTCTCTGAAAGGTTTAAGCTTTCTTCTATTCTCTATTAAATCTAATATCTCCTTTGTTACCCACGGTTTTCTAGCTTCTATTTTTTCTTACCTATAGTCTGTGTTGCTGTATCATGTACCGTCAGTTTTATTTCTTTCCATCTATTTTCTACGTTCCTCCTACAGCTATCTCTTTGCTCTTATTATCTAATACTTGTTTATATTCCTCTTTTACCCTACTATCATTAAGCTTACCTAGATCCCATCCTCTCTTTTCACCTTTCTCAATTTTTTGAATTTTAGTTTACACTTCATTTTAACTAAGTTATGATCGCTATCTATGTCAGCCCCTGGATAACTACGACAGTTTTAACTTGGTTTCTAAATCTTTGTTTAACTAAAATATAATCTATTTGGTATCTAGCTCTATCACCTGGGGCTTTCCAGGTATATCTTCTCCTAACATGTTGTTCGAATAGGGTGTTTACAGTTACTAATCTATGTTCCTGGCAAAACTCAACTAATCTTTCTCCTCTATCATTTCGTCTGCCATACCCAAATTTTCCTACCATTTTTCCCTCACTACCTTCTCCCACTGATGCATTAAAATCGCCCATAACTATTAAATTATCATCTCCTTTTACTTTTCTCACTATACTATTTATATCCTCGTATACCTTTTCTACTTCCTCATCCTCGTACTGAGTTGTTGGCATGTAAACCTGTACTAAAACAGTGTCTGTGGGTTTTGTACTCAATCTAACCATAATTATTCTATCACTAAATTGTAAGTACTCTTTAACTTTATGCCCTAATCTTTTATCTAACACTATTCCTACGCCTGCCTGTGCATTAGTTGAAGAAGTTGTAATTATTCTATAATTATCCTTCCAAAAGTCATTACTATCTGGCCATCTCACCTCACTAATACCTAAAATGTCCAGCTTTTGCTTTCTCATTTCGACTAATAAATTCGTTAACTTATCTACTCTGAGTAATGACCTTACATTCCAAGTCCCTATCACTAAATCAAACTGTTGTTTTATATTCTTACGATGACGAGCCCCAAGTACCCCTCCCGGAGATCCGAATGAGGGAGTATTTTACCTCGGACAAGAATTTTACTTGTGAGTTCTCCATCATATCTATTTCGTGTTTTAGGCCACGCACACCTGGGAAATATTGTGGTAGGCTCCCATATCTTTCCACAACGCAGTTTTAAAGATTTTAGCAAAAGCCGTACCCGTCACGGCCAACCCCCAACAAGCTTGTAAATTATTGAGGATCGCCCGAGACCAACCGACCCTCCTCCAATATCTTTTAGCCAGCAAGGCTGCTGCCCCTTGCTGCGCCTTTTAATCGCCTTTTACGATAAGCAGGCTTACTATAGTAGTATTCTTTATCCCCTACTATAGGGATGAAATTAATAATAATCTACTTCAAATTCAAAAACCAACAACTGTCACCAAAAAATCTGTTCCTTGTTTTTCCATTTAACACACTGGCACTGCTATTTAATAGTTTTTAGTTCAGTATTAACAATTATTTACACGAGCTTTCGCTAAAGGTATCTTAAAAACTACAAAAAATAGACAAAATTTTGCATGCAGAGGTTGTCGAACAAAGCAAGCCCAGTTAAATTACTTCCAAGTATGTGCAACTTCCGGTTATACCGGAAATAGGGCTCAACGTCGTTATTTTAAATAGCATGCACTATATATTATTACATATTTGAATAGTGGTTGAGCAAAGAATTAATTTGATATAACTTTCTTGAATTCTTTTGCCTGTAGGATATTTTTGTCTTCAAAAAGGGTGCACTTTGGAAGATCATAAAACCGGAACAATTTCAAAACTCTTTGTACGTTTTGTTTCTATAATGTTAAAACTGTTTCGCGTTGTCGTCAATGTTCCAGTGTAAGAAACTATCTACGCAGATTAACTCAACACAATGCCAATATCCTCTTTTACAATGGAAAAGCAAAAGCATGAACTGACTGACAAATATCAAACTTGACAACTTTTTTACTATCAGATACTAAACCTACTCTCATTTTCCTTAAAAATAGACAATTTGAATAAGTGTTTCTAACATTACTCCCCACAAAGTTCTCATGTCAAAATAGTGACTTGTAAATTAAAACACGATTCAGGAATAATATTTTTCATGCCTTTTTGACTCTCTTCTCTTCCTCGTAAAAACTTTTTCTCCTTAAACAGCATCTACCTTTCCTGGGCTACCTTTCTTTCAGAATTTTCCTTGCTGAGCGTTCCTTTGTTCCGGTATCTTTGAAAAATTGTTCGTTTTCCATGGTGTAGTTTCCTCATTACATATGCGTTGAATTAGTCTTAACATTGTTACGTTCCAATTTTGCTTTTAGAATTTCTAGGGTTAATTCAATACCCGCTCGAATAAATTCCGTTTGTACTGTTAAATCCTTCAACATAATTAATAATAAATACGCTCTCTAATAATTCCTCAACTTAAATCTAGTTGCTTTGAAACGAGAAGTTTATGCTACTATTAAATAGTTTATATCCTGTTTTAGGCATCCGTTAGTTTGTTAAACCTTCCGATAACGTATAATTGCTTCTCTTGTGTTTCCCATTTAAAGACTTGTCGAGATGATAGATCCTACTATTATTTGATAGAGTGTTTTCTAGTTTTAATCGCGCTTCGATAAGCGAGAATTTGCAGTTCGAATTCGTGTCATTTGAACCAATGTTGAATTTGATTTTGCAGCTTGTGCGTCGAAATATTTTCTACATTATTCGTCACCGTATTTCAAAAGCAATGCACGTTTGTTTTTTTTTTTTTGTTCGACAACTAAGAGGTGTCTTGCGTGTATTGGCGAGTTTCCCCGCGCGTACCCATTCTACTCAGATGCTCTTTTTAGCTTTTTTAGCTGGAGGCCAAATGGGTTCCTTCTTTGTGTAGGCCCACCTGTTCGTTGCCGTGGACCAGCTGCTTTTGTCTGTGGATCGCTGACGATGGCAGGGTCAATGGATACTGACGACCATGGCGTTGCTGTGTTGACTCACCCCTGACGGATGCAAGCGAAGTATCCGGACACCTACAGGTATGCAACTCGTTTTCTTTTGTGTGTGTCATTAGCATATTCCGTATCAGCGTTTGGTGTAGTTACGTGATAAGAAACCTGACAATGTGGAACTTTTGTTTGTTGCTGCGAATCGATATTATCGCTCTACAGGTGTGATGTACCAATGTTAAAAATGTTTGACAGACACACACGTTAATTCTTTCCTACTGATTAGTTTATTTTACAAAAGTATTAGGTGCAATTTTAAAAACGCTTGACAAAAGCTCTCACATGTTTATTTTCTACTGATTAGTTTTATTTTCTGTAAAATACGAGATGCGCACTTCGTATCTAAAGTACTAAATTGTTCATTGTTTGCTTTGAAATAGTAACGCTTAATTTATTGCTTTTGCTTGTTTGTACAGAATCCTTTATTTAT
The DNA here is from genome assembly GCA_036346225.1 of Platerodrilus igneus. Taxonomy (NCBI): domain Eukaryota; kingdom Metazoa; phylum Arthropoda; class Insecta; order Coleoptera; family Lycidae; genus Platerodrilus; species Platerodrilus igneus. The sequence goes on along the minus strand of JARFIW010000266.1, from coordinate 8,925,185 downwards.
TTTTATTTGTTAATAGATAATCGTGGGCGACGTGCTTTTTTTTGTTTTTTTTTTGGTATTTAGGTGAATCCCCCACTCTCCGCGTTTGATAGTTAGCCTGGTATTTACTTTTCTTCCGGCTACGTCTAGGTTCCAGACGTCGTTTTTATTGCGACAATCTAATCTCACCATCTTTCCCAACTATTAACTCCTGTACTACCGCAAACGGCCAATCAAGCTATTTTTATTATCACTCGCGAGCAGCACTAGATCACCCACTTTTATTTCCTTTGTTGTTTTATGTCTTTTGTTATGTTGCTGTAACTGTTTTAGGTTTTCGTTCCGAAATCGCCTCCTTAGCGCTAAACTAATAGTTTATCGATTTCGAACCAATCTTTATTAATGTTTGGGTATCTACAGCATCACAATCAGGAACATTGCTATTCCTGATGTCTTGTAAAAAACAAGCCGGTGTGATAGGTATCATGTCATCATTATCTGATGGGTAAGTACAAGGTCTCGAGTTTATTACAACCTCACAATCACACAAAACCGTCTGAAGTTCTTCATACGTCAACGACGATTTCCTCAAGTTTTTTCTAAGAAGTTGTTTCATTATTCTAATGAGTCGTTCCTACCATCCTCCCCACCAGGGAGCAGATACTGGGTTGAACTTCCACTCTATACTCCAAGAGAAACATTTAGCTAAAACTTTTTCCAATCCAATTTTTCGAAAGTGTTCTCGGTACCTGTAAAGTTGGCTCCATTGTCACTATAAACGACAGAAAGTCTACCTATTCTAGAAATAAAACGTCTTAGCGACGTTATCAATTCTAAATGTACGGCACCGAAAACAGCACACATGAAAGACATCCATGCCCTACGCCCTTCACGAAGAACAACGGGACCGGCCATATCCAATCCAGTAATCTCGAAGACTGCAGCATCACGTACTCTATTTTCAGGTAGCGAAACCAGCATTGTTTTCAAGCGTTTTGACTGGTGTCTGGAACATACTATGAATTCCTTTAAGACCTCTCTAACCGACTTTCTTGTTTTGATTAACCAGTACTCTTATCGCAAAATGCTTAAGATCATTTGCACTCGTGCATGACAAAATGTTCTGTGTTGTCCAAAATTATTCTTCTCACAACAGTATGGTTACCAGGTAATAGTATAGGACATTAAATTTAGGGCAATAGTTTCTCTCAGAAAGTCTGATCTTTACTCGCAAAATACCTAAATCGTCAGCGAAAGGTCTTAAGGAGACTATGGTATTATCTCTCACACCTTGAAACGATTCTTTTTGTATAAATTTTGTTACAAATTCAAAAGCCTCTTGCATTTCTTTGTACATTAGTTCTCCTCGTTCCTTACTATTATGTCGACAATTATAAATGAATCTTCGGATCCACCCTATCAATCGACACAGCTGGTTAAATTTCGAAAAATATCTATAATACCAATCATCTACTTTTTCATTTTGAACTAACTACGAACTAACATTTTTCATTTTTTCTTGGTTGATTTCCCTCTCATCACCAGTAAATGTTGCATTGGGCCATTCAGTATCGGGTCTTCGAAGCCATTGTGGACCCTCGCAAAATCTGGACCTCAGTATGAGGTTTGGTAAACACCCTCTACTAAGCAAATCAGCAGGATTCATAACCCCAGGAATATATTACCAAGAATCAGGCGAACTCAACGTTCGTATTTCCTCTACTCTGTTTCTAACGAACACATTCCATTGTTCATTCCTTTGAATCCAAGAAATCGTTGTTGATGAATCACTCTAATAGAAGGTCGCAGTGTCTGAACCTTGACATTCAGTTACTGTTTTTGTCAATCTAGCACCGATCAGCGCTGCTAAGAACTCAAATCTGGGTTCCGTATTTTGTTTGTTAGGCGACACTTTAGACTTTGCTTGTATCAACTGTACATCTACTTCACCTTCGTGTTCGACTCTCAGAAAAATTGCTGTTGCGTAAGCAGCTTTGCTAGCTTCGCAAAAGGTTTGTAACCTCCACCCTTCTCTATTTGCAGTACTTTCAGATGCCCATCTTGGTATTCTTATTGCAATACATCTTAAGATGAAAAGCGGAATCAAAGTGGGTCCAGTTTTCAAAACAATCTGACAATCGAATGAAATATTAGAATACCACATGTCAAAGAACACATCCAAGGTCTTTGTAATGCATAAATAGATAAAGAAAACCGGCAAACTTGAATACAATTGCTTTTGTTAATCACACCTGTAGAAAATTTGTGCTATTCCAACTTATACTACCACATTCATAAATAAAGCCAACATCTTCTTTTATAAAGCACGGATTGTAGATAACCGAGTACATTTGCGTCTTTATATCAAAGGCGGCTCCGTGGCGTAGTGGTATGTGTGTGACTACTACGCCCAAGGTCCCGGGTTCGAATCCCGACACTGTCCGCTTGAAAAATGTTAGGCGAGCATTTTTCACAAAAATACGCCCTCGTTCGGATGAGAGGTAAAATGGAGGTCCCGTGTGTGAGTGTTGTCACGCACGTTAAAATTCCCTACCTTGCTTGGAACAGCAAGGGTTCGGCAAAATTCCAAATTTTCCAGGTAAAAAAAACTCGCTTTCTGGCCAATGTAGTACCTTCGGGTGGAGCATTGGAAAATCACGTGTAAGGCTTTATATCAAACAATAAAGATAAATTGAGGTACTTCGACTTAGACTTAATGCACTAATAACACTAATAACAGAGTGTTGAACAAGTACTTGTTTCAATTGTCTTAGGAGGAGTTTCATGTCAACAAATCGATTCACTAAACCATAAAGCGCGATCAGGAGCGTCTCCCATAACATGCAGTTACACATAATATTGAAGCGACAGCGTAGGGATATTTAAAAAGAATCTTAAATAAAATGAAAATATTCATTAGGATAAAATTGAACGTAACACCATAACTAATTTTAATAATCTGTAAATAGTGTGACATGCATAAGAAAATTTGAGGGAGATTAAATGCTAATCACTAGTAGTTGCGAAATGTTATAATTTTTCAGACTTCGGTTGTAAAATTGCATCGGTAGCTTTAAGATTGATATGTAAGTAATCTTTTTGTAATGTGTGTGTTAAAGAATGATGTTTGTGAATGTAGCGACTGTTATAATTTGAACGAATGATTTTAAATATTTTTGTCATTAGAAATTTTTGTTGATGTTTGTTGTTTCGTTACATTTAACACGGACAATATCCTCACAAGAAATACTTATATACAAACATTAAAATATACAAATAGTCCAATGTCCTCAGCATATCTTAAGCCTAAAAAAAGGATTTTTAGAACTACTAGATACTCGCTCAAATTAAAATAGAGCCCATAAAAATCTCTCTTTTTACTTAGTATTTCACAAATCTTTCCGTATGTAAATCACAATATTTACAAATTTTTAGAAATAAAAATGAATAATTTTTTTATACCCCCTCCCCCCCCCTCTTAAATCGAAATCAAACGTAGCTGATCAGTTACATTCAATAAACCCCTTTATAATGCCCAAACTTAACCGAAAATTTGACTTCATTCAAATATTAAATTATCCACTTACAAAAAAACTTTATACGCCAATTTCTTAAATAATATAGCATACTTAAGTAAATAAAACTAGCAAAAATGTTGTTCAAAAGTCTTATATTCTTGTTTTTAGCGTTAAATTGTGGTGGTTATCGTCAACTTGTGCATATCCATTATTTGAAAAGTAAGTTACCAATAAATGCATTAGAAAAATTCACATATCTTTTTTTTCCATTAGCAGGAATTTATTGTCGTACATTCAAAAACTAATTCGCTTATCACTTTAAAATCTTAGTACTTTCTAATCTCAAGTTAAACCAACTTTCAACGTCGATTGTTATACGTTTATAATTTTAAAATTAATTACTATTTATTGACTGTTGTTTTTAAACGTGTAGTAAGACACGAACGTGAACTGAACTCAATTAACTCCGATTGCATTCTTCAACCGGTTTATATAATATAAGTTTTTCTACGTCATAAAAATCTAGAATTATGTCTGGTTTCATTCATTTGGATGATGTAATTTTCCACAAAATTGAGATTCTATGGCTCGGGATGTTAATTAGGATGTTTTACATGCTTATCTTATCTAAGTTGTGGTCATCCGTTCGTTATCTTTGATATATTCCATTGTTAAATGTCTTATCGCATGTTATAGTTCCCTAATTGGAATGTCCATTCATCTTTAATGATTGAACGTTAAAAATGATTATCTGTTATTATGATCAATAGCCGTCACTTGATTTATAGGTTATTTTCCTACTTGATGGATGGTTTGAAATTTCTTGAACAATCTGGAAAGCGAATTAATTTTCGAAGGGGAAATGAAAAAATTTGCTTTTAAAGTATAGTTTATTTTTCAACATAATCTCCGTCAAGTTGAATACACTTCATCCAGAGATGTTCCAAACCCATTATGCCATCAAGAAAGTGCGATTTTTCAAGGCCTCCAAAATAGTCGTCGACTGCTGCTTTTATTTCTTCGTCCGTGAAAAATCGTTTTTCCCAAAGGAAAACTTTTAGTCGTGGAAATAGGTGGAAGTCAGAAGGAGCCAAATGAGACAAATAAGGTGGATGTTGCAAGAGATCGTACTTCAGATCATTCAATTTTTGCATTGCTTGTGTGTGGACGTGCATTATCCTGATGGAAAATAATCTTCTTCTTACGCAATGTAGGTCTTTTTTCACGAATATTTTTATCCAGTTGGCCTAGAAGTTTAGCGTAATATTCACTGTGTTTATTGTTTGACCTTTGGGAAGATAGTCAATTAGTAGGACACCTTTAGCATCCCAAAAAACTGATGCCATAACTTTTCCAGCCGACTTTACGGACATTGCTTTCTTTGGTGGTGGAGAACCCTTATGTCTCCATTGTTTAGATTGTTGCTTGGTTTCAGGAGTATAATAGTGAACCCAACTTTCATCTGTCGTAACAAATCGTTGGACGAAATCGGTTTTATTGGAGTTAAGGCTGTCTAAACTCTATTGGAAAATTTTCTTCCTCTGAAGATTTTGATCAATTGTCAATATGCGCGGCACCCATCTTGCCGAAAGCTTTTTTCATACCTAATTCCGCAGTTGAGATATGAAACGCTCTTTCATCCGAGATACCTGCATCCTTAGCAATTTCGGAGACTTTTAAACGACGATCCTGCGTAACCATATCATTAACTTTTTGGACGATTTCAGGCGTGGTGGCAGTTTTTGGTCGTCCGCTGCGCGGGTCATCTTCTAGGCTCTCACGACCACGTTTTAAATTCGTCATCCACTTGTGCACAGTTGTAATTGATGGAGCTGAGTCTCCTAATGTATCCTGCATATCTTTATGTATTTCTGTTGCTTTTCAACTTTTTTTTACAAAATATTTGATAACAGCTCGCGTTTCAGTTTTATTCATTTTGAAAAACTCACAAAACTAACTTTACTTCATATAGCATCAAATTAATACTACTTGACAGAATAATGTCAAATTAAACATCTGCGCACCAGATGGTTGGATCCATCAATTGCATATATTTTATTCGAACCGATGCTGCCATCTGTGCTCCATTTCGCGAACTTTTCAAACCACCCTTGTATTTTTAATCTTGTTATGCAATGAACTGAACGCGTTTTAAATGGTATCGAGTATCTTTTTAATTAGGAGGATGTTTTCGAATTTTTAACTCGCGCACTACACTTTATTTAGAGATTACGTTATGCAACATGAATGTAACTTGAACTTGATATATCACGTGGTTTTCGAGTTTAAAGTTCATACCGAGTGTTTCTTTCTAAAACATTTCTACAATTACCGTAATTTTTACAAAAGTTCTATATTTTTCTCTGGTTTGGCATGTTGTATCTATCCGGAATGGTGCTCAACGACCTTTAGTTGATCCCTTATCACATCATTATACATGGCATTAATCATTTGCTTGCGCTTTTTCTTATATTTTTATTAAAATGTTGAAACATTTTTCGGTGTGAAAATAATCATTATGTATTTGTTAAATACATATGTTAACTCTATCATCAGCGCCAGTAACTATTCATCGTATGAGAAGTGAGAACAGAGGAATGTTAATTCTACTTGCAATATTCGAATACATGGGTAATGTACGAAATGATTAATTTTACCATACGATTTACTTTGCCAGTTTAACGTTACTGCACCAAAGTGAGCTAGATTGTTTTTAATTATGTACCAACCAGTTAGGGTCGTTATGTATAATTACATCTAATGGGTAAAATTCATCTTCTTCTTACATAAAGCAATTCATTTGCTGATACACCGTTACTGCAGCGATTTATTAATTATAGCATTTAAGTCTTTACGATCCCAATAAATTAATACAAAACCTTAATGACAATTCTTTTCGATTTACAAATTTTTAATCTGTCAACAAATACTTCTTTTATATGTTTAATGATACGTTATACTTAAAGCAACATCCTTTGAGATGATTATAAAAAATTACCAAGTTAAGTAGACTACCTGTTGAGAATAACAAGACAATGCTTTTATGTGTACGTAATTTAAACAATACGATAGAAATGAATACGTACGGTGGCCAGATCAGGTTTGAGAAAAATAATTACAATATTTAATCTCCATAAAATTTCTTATTTTATACAGCAAACTTGGTATTAACTGTAATACATAATGGTAGCGCAATTACTTTTGTATGTTCGCCCAATAATTACATGCTATTGCTGCTACAATTACCATTTATAAACAGAACTTGTTTCTTATACGAATATATATCACTAGCGATTCTAGATCAATCAGGTCTATCAGAGTTTAATAGAATCAACAGTAACTGCAGGAAGTAATATAAAATATATATACAGTAGAATTTATGTAGCTTGACACATGAGGTCGAGCTTGTCAGATTATCGCAGTGTTTCTCAATCTATGGTTATTTGGAACCCATTGTTCCAAATCAATTGTTTCCATGTACCCCTTTCCAAGCATTTTATTGCAGTTACTTGAGGTACTCATAGATAAACTAATATTAATACATGACAATCTCAATGCTTTTTATGCAATTATTGTTTACATAAAAGCGCCATGTGAATGGTGTCCTAACTAACGTAAATAGCGCCAAATTCAAATATAACGGACAGGAGTAAAAGGTGCCTAATTTAAATTTTAATGAATCGCATTTTTGATATTCCAGTGTTTGAATTACTTCTTAACAAGTTTTCACTGTTATTTAATTCAGTTAGTAAACTGGAAAAGTTTGAAAATTGTTCATCATCATTAGGTTACTACGTACATCGACGTAACTGGACGGACAATACACGAATGACCGGGCTCAATCGGCGAGTAGGCGGGATTGTACTAATACAACAGAAAAATAAGGAAATACCTGGAATAAAAACAAACATACTAATTCTTAATAAAAGCACCATTTAAAAAGAACTTTTAATTAGCAACTTTTGTCACAAAATAGACGGAAATCTACCTTTCAAGAAAACATTAATTTTTTTTCCAAAATATCCCGAAGGGATTTTCATTAAAGTTTTTTCACAAAATCAATAAATACAATGTACATATACAGGGTGTAACAAAATAAGTGTAAAACATTTCAGGGGTGATTTCTCATCGTAAACGAGATAGGGTATTTCATATAAAGAAACTTCATTGGAGCATTCCTTCTTCAGATACAGCCCCTTAAAGGGGGTACATAAAATTTGTTTTTCATTTTTTTTACATACACTAAAAAAGTTACAAAATTGAAATTAAGGTGACATTTTTTACTATCAAAAATACACTTACTCAGTAATTTATTTGGTTTACCACATGGTTGTAAGGGGTGGAAAACGCAACTCCTAAAATTTATTTCCAATGTAACTTTTTGTCTTATTATTTGTTTGCCATTTAAAAATTTATTTCCAATAGCTTATTTCATTCTAAACAAAAAATCTCTTTTGAATTTTTTGCCCAAAATTAACCAGTTTGCAGAAAAAAAATATTTTACAAACAACTACAGAGATACATCGTCATAAGACGAAAATGCGAAACTAATTTATCTAGTAGACCGCTAGTAGTGAAAGTGACAACTAAATTGTTATCACGCTGTCAGTTTGTAAATTGTTGAAATTGAATTAATAATTGTATGTCGTTGTTCTGTTCTTAATTTGTTACTTTAATAATTCACTTGTTATTAAAATGGCACACACAAATGCGGAAATGGCTGATATGCATTACGTTTATGGTCTGTCGCAGGGTAATGGGTTAGAAGCTTGTAGAAAGTATGCTGAAATGTATCCTCAACGTCTGCTTTCTTCGCATAGAATATTTGCTCAACTTCATACACGACTACGAGAATATGGTTCATTCAAAAAAAGAACGCAGGATTGTGGTCGCCATCGAGAAGTTAGAACATCACAGCTTGAAGAAGCAGTACTTAATTTGTTTGAAGAACAACCCACTAGCAGTACTAGAAAGATTGCTTTCGAGTTAAATGTTGATCATATGACGGTATTTCGAATTTTAAAGGAACAACTCTTATACCTCTACCATCTACAACGAGTACAGGCACTGTTAACGCGAGATTTTCCGAACCGTCTTGAATTTTCCAATTGGATTGGAAATGATTACAAGAAATCCTGACTTTCTGAAGACGATCGAATTCACAGACGAATGTACTTTTTCTCGGGACAAGATTATTAATTTTCATAATAACCACATATGGGCTGATGAAAACCCTCATGCTATTGTCTAAGCTAACCATCAAGAACATTTTTGTCTTAACGTGTGGGTCGAAGTTATTGGGGATTATTTAATTGGCCCTCATTTTCTACCTCCTCGATTAAATGGTGAGGCATACACTCAATTTTTAAGACAAGTGCATCCAGTACTGCTGGATGAAGTTTCTTGTGGTATCAGAAGGGTTATGTTTTTTATGCATGATGGGGCTCCGCCCATTTTAGTCAAGCAGCACGTCAGCATTTAACTCAAACATATCTAAATCATTGGATAGGTCGAGGAGGACCACAGAATTGGCCCGCTCGATCCCCGGATTTGAATCCTCTCGATTTCTCTACTTGGGGCCATTTACAGAGTCTGGTTTATCCTTCTCCTGTTCGCGATGTAGAGGACTTAAGAAACCGCATCATCGATGCGTGCAGGGTAATTAGAGAGACTCCAGGAGTATTTGAGCGAATACGTGGCTCGATGCGCCGACGGCTAGACGCATGTGTAATGACTGAAGGTGGACATATTGAACATTTACTATGATTTCTACATGTTGCATGTTTTGTTATTAATAAATTAGTTTTGTTTATTCATCTTTAATCATACTTTAATGCAGGTAGTAACTACAAAATAAAAATAATAATCCAGTTCGCATTTATGACGATGTATCTCTGTAGTTGTTTGTAAAATAATTGTTTTCTGCGAACTGGTTAATTTTGGGCAAAAATTCAAGAGACATTTTTTGTTTAGAATGAAATAAGCTATTGGAAATAAATTTTTAAATGGCAAACAAATAATAAGACAAAAAGTTACATTGGAAATAAATTTTAGGGATTGCGTTTTTTACCCCTTACAACAATGTGGTAAACCAAATAAATTACTGAGTAAGTGTATTTTTGATAGTAAAAAATGTCACCTTAATTTCAATTTTGTAACTTTTTTAATGTTTGTAAAAAAAATAAAGAACCAATTTTATGTAACCCCTTTAAGGGGCTGTATCTTAACTAGGGATGCTCCAATGAAGTTTCTTTATATGAAAGACCCTATCTCTTTTACGATGAGGAATCACCCCCTGAAATGTTTTACACTTATTTTGTTACACCCTGTATTAAAAAAAACAAAAAAAAATCACGTTTTTAAAATGGCGAGCTGCAGATTTTAGGTCGCTACTTGTCTGAATTAACAACCAAAAAAAATAACACTCTAAAAACCACAGCTCCAAATCATCATCGTACGCACAAAGATTAATTACATAAAATTATCACTACAATATCGTAATTAACACAAATTTACAACCTCAGAAACAACAGTTCTAAATTACCATCGTAAGCACAATTAAATATATAAAATTGCCACGAAAAAGGAAATCATTGAAGAATACAATATTAGTAGCACATGTCCCCTCACCTAAAATAATTATTTTCGTACATACGAATTAATGCAAGGCATGTATGAACCCAAATAGCAAAGTCTTAATAAACAGGGTCGCAACACAAGCAGGAAATAAAACACTCACCCGTATGCCTACGGTGTTGGATCTATCACACCCTCCTTAGGGCCGGAGCAGGACAGATGGACCTGAGACCACGTAACTGGTGCAGCCTTCCATATCACAAGGAGCGGCACTTTAAGGGACTGTCGTGTCCACCGGAGGAAGCTATAATAATTACAGTCAAAGATTAGACTCTTTACGAAAGAAAAGTATATTTCGTAAAACTGTTAGTACTTACCGCACAGCGTGTGCACGAAAATCAAACATACACATGTGATTAGAAACTTGAAACAAAACTTAACAAATAAGTACGATTCATTATTTCAACGAGTCTTTAAGATTGGGTATTATAAGAAATAATTATGCGCTATAGTATTGTGTATTAAGTCAACGGATACCTCAAACAAGGTACGGACGATTGAGATTATGGAAGAGCTTTTCGTTTCGAAGTAAATAGGTTTAAAATGAAAATTATTAGGAAGCGTACTTATTGTAAGAAGGTCTAATATACCGGGTGTTGTTTGAATATTGAAGCAGAATCTACATGCATGAATAATGTAAGACAAAGAAGGGTGTGTTTTAACTTACCGTCGAAAGCGAACGTAACAAATCCCCCCCCAGCAAAATTAACAGGTCAGGGTAGGAAAACTAAAGTAATGCAGCGAACAGGACAGTACTCAGAAATAAAAATAAATCGAAAATTCGCTTACTAAATTAAAAAGAAAAACAAAAAAAAATCAACTGATAGACCAACATACAATAGTAGATAGAACTAAAAATAATCGCTTAACGAGAAAGAAGAAAGAAAAACAAAAAAAAAACACTCCAAAATCAAAAGAAAGAATTCTCATCTGGCTTGAAGTACAAGTATACCGGACTAAATCAAGAAGTTTAGAGGACATAGCAAAAGGAAAAGTAGAAGGTAGCAATCACCAAGGACAAAGATGGAATGGCCTAACACTGAAGAAAAGTCGTCGGAGGACGGATATCTCTAGTAAAGAAACATTAAAGTCGTCAATCTCAATAAAAGTAATTGGTTTCTCGCAAAAAACTCTAAGGTAAGAAAAGGAATGCGAAAGAAAACCAACAGTACAAGCCAAAACGAGACAATAACTGTCAAGCCTCAAAGTAAGCCAGGGAACAACAAGAATGCTGGATAGAGAAAACAAATCAAAATACTTCAAGCTGTGGTACCCAAGAATCGCAACAGAGGAGGAAGCAAAGAAAAGAATTGCTAACTAGGCCTAAAGTCGAGGTTTCCGAAGAAAAGAAAAATGGACTATAAAACACCTACCACAGGACTGGATCGAAAACTAATGTCATCAAGTCAACACGAAGACCGACAGAAAGTAAAACCATCCACAGGAAAAAGGAGAGGAATGTGGAACGAAAGGAACGAGGAAAAAAAGAAAAAACCTAAAAGAATAACACCAAGCAACAAGTACGAGAACCACAAAAACCCTAAGAATCGCACAAAAGAAAATAAAACAGAATCCCAGTGTAGTTATGAATGAGTATGTGTGTGCGTGTGTGTGTGTTGATGTATGAGTATGTGTGTGTAAGAAGTGTGTGTGTTTATGTGTTGGACCGCTTTAGTTGCCTCTACGACAAGAAGAGAACGGAAGAAAAGAAAACCAAGCAGAAAGGTGTGTGTTTATAAAGTGAGTGTGTGTATGAGTTGGGCCGCTTTAGTCGCCTCTTACGACAGGCAGGTCGTACCATGGGGCTATTCTTTTCTCGGGGCCACGTTGGGCGCCAAAATTTATGCTACATACATCGACGTAATTGGACGAACAATACACGAATGACCGGGCTCAATCGGCGAGTAGGCGGGGTTGTACTAATACAACAGAAAAACAAGAAATATCTGAAAATAAAGCAAACATACTAATTATAGCAAAAGCACCATATAAAAAAGAACTTTTAATTAGCAACTTTTGTCACAAAATAGATGGAAAACTACCTTGCGAGAAAACATTAATTTTTTCTCCAAAATATCCTCAAGGGATTTTCATTATAAATCTTTTTCACAAAATCAATAGATACAATATACATATATAAAAAAAAAACAAAAAATATCACGTTTTTAAAATGGCAAGCTACAGTTTTTAGGCCACTACTAGTCTGAATTAACAATCAAAAATAAATTACTACTCTAAAAACTACAGCTCCAAATCATCATCGTACTCACAAAGATTAATTACATACAATTATCACTACAATATCTTAATTAACACAAATTTACAACCTCAAAACCATCGTAAGCACAATTAAATATATAAAATTGCCACGAAAAAGGAAAGCATTGAAGAATACAAAATTAGTAGCACATGATATATAAAATTGTCACAAAAAAGGAAATCATTGAAGAATACAATATTAGTAGCACATGTCCCCTCACCTAAAATAATTATTTTCGTACATACGAATTAATGTGAGGCATGTATGAGCCCAAATAGCAAAGTCTTAGCAAACAGGGTCGCAACACAAGCAGGGAATAAAACACTCACCCGTGCGCCTACGATGTTGGATCTATCACACCCTCCTTAGGACCGGAGCGGGACAGATGGACCTGAAACGACGTAACTGGTGCAGCCTTTCAAATCACAAGGAGCGGCGATTTAAGGGACTGTTGTGTCCACCGGAGGAAGCTATAATAATTACAGTCAAAGATTAGGCTCATTACGAAAGAAAAGTATATTTCGTAAAACTGTTAGTACTTACCGTACAGCGTGTGCACGAAAATCAAACATATACATGTGATTAGAAACTTGAAACAAAACTTAACAAATAAGTACGATCTATTATTTCAACGAGTGTTTATGATTGGGTATAATACGAAGTAATTATGCGCTATAGTATTGTGTATCAAGTCAACGGATACCGCAAACAAGGTACGGACGATTGAGATTATGGAAGAGCTTTTCGTTTCGAAGTAAATAGGTTTAAAATGAAAATTATTAGGAAGCGTACTTATTGTAAGAAGGTCTAATATACCAGGTGTTGTTTGAATATTGAAGCAGAATCTACGTGCATGAATAATGTAAGACAAAGAAGGGTGTGTTTTAACTTACCGTCGAAAGCGAACGTAACAAATCCCCCACAGCAAAATTAACAGGTCAGGGTAGAAAAACTAAAGTAATGCAGCGAACAGGACAGTACTCAGAAATAAAAACAAATTGAAAATTCGCTTACTAAATTAAAAAGAAAAACAAAAAAAAACAACTGATAGACCAACATACAATAGTAGATAGAACTAAAAATAATCGCTTAACGAGAAAGAAGAAAGAAAAACAAAAGAAAACACTCCAAAATCAAAAGAAAGAATTCTCATACGGCTCGAAGTACAAGTATACCGGACTAAATCAAGAAGTTTAGAGGACATAGGAAAAGGAAAAGTAGAAGGTCGCAATCACCAAGGACAAAGATGGAATGGCCTAACACTGAAGAAAAGTCGTCGGAGGACGGATATCTTTAGTAAAGAAACATTAAAGTCGTCAATCTTAATAAAAGTAATTGGTTTCTCGCAAAAAAAACCCTAAGGTAAGAAAAGGAATGCGGAAGAAAACCAACAGTACAAGCCAAAACGAGACAATAACTGTCAAGCCTCAAAGTAAGCCAGGGAACAACAAGAATGTTGGATAGAGAAAACAAATCAAAATGCTTCAAGCTGTGGTACCCAAGAATCGCAACAGAGGAGGAACCAAAGAAAAGAATTGGTAACAAAGCCTAAAGTCGAGGTTTCCGAAGAAAAGAAAAATGGACTAGAAAGCACCTACCACAGGACTGGATCGAAAAAAAATTTCATCAAGTCAACACGAAGACCGACAGAAAGTAAAACCAACCACAAGAAAAAGGAGAGGAATGTGGAACGAAAGGAACGAGGAAAAAAAGAAAAACCTAAAAGAATAACACCAAGCAACAAGTACAAGAACCACAAAAAACCCTAAGAATCGCACAAAAGAAAATAAAACAGAATCCCAGTGTATTATGAATGAGTGTGTGTGTGTAGATGTATGAGTATGTGTGTGTAAGAAGTGTGTGTGTTTATGTGTTGGACCGCTTTAGTCGCCTCTACGACAGGCAGGTCGTATCATGGGGCTATTCTATTTCCGGACCCACATGGGTGTTGGGGTACAAGAAGAGAACGGAAGAAAAGAAAACCAAGCAGAAAGGTGTGTGTTTATAAAGTGAGTGTGTGTATGAGTTGGGTCGCTTTAGTCGCCTCTTACGACAGACAGGTCGTACCATGGGGCTATTCTTTTCTCGGTGCCACGTTGGGCGCCAAAATTTATGCTACATACATCGACGTAATTGGACGAACAATACACGAATGACCGGGCTCAATCGGCGAGTAGGCGGGGTTGTACTAATACAACAGAAAAACAAGAAATATCTGAAATTAAAGCAAACATACTAATTATAGCAAAAGCACCATATAAAAAAGAACTTTTAATTAGCAACTTTTGTCACAAAATAGATGGAAAACTACCTTGCGAGAAAACATTAATTTTTTTCTCCAAAATATCCTCAAGGGATTTTCATTACAAATCTTTTTCACAAAATCAATAGATACAATATACATATATAAAAAAAAAACAAAAAATATCACGTTTTTAAAATGGCAAGCTACAGTTTTTAGGCCACTACTAGTCTGAATTAACAATCAAAAATAAATTACTACTCTAAAAACTACAGCTCCAAATCATCATCGTACTCACAAAGATTAATTACATACAATTATCACTACAATATCTTAATTAACACAAATTTACAACCTCAAAAACAACAGTTCTAGATTACCATCGTAAGCACAATTAAATATATAAAATTGCCACGAAAAAGGAAAGCATTGAAGAATACAAAATTAGTAGCACATGATATATAAAATTGTCACAAAAAAGGAAATCATTGAAGAATACAATATTAGTAGCACATGTCCCCTCACCTAAAATAATTATTTTCGTACATACGAATTAATGTGAGGCATGTATGAGCCCAAATAGCAAAGTCTTAGCAAACAGGGTCGCAACACAAGCAGGGAATAAAACACTCACCCGTGTGCCTACGATGTTGGATCTATCACACCCTCCTTAGGGTCAGAGCGGGACAGATGGGCCTGAGACGACGTAACTGGTGCAGCCTTCCAAATCACAAGGAGCGGCGATTTAAGGGACTGTCGTGTCAACCGGAGGAAGCTACAATAATTATAGTCAAAGATTAGGCTCTATACGAAAGAAAAGTATATTTCGTAAAACTGTTAGTACTTACCACACAGCGTGTGCACGAAAATCAAACACACATGTGATTAGAAACTTGAAACAAAACTTAACAAATAAGTACGATCTATTATTTCAACGAGTCTTTATGATTGGGTATAATACGAAGTAATTATGCGCTATAGTATTGTGTATCAAGTCAACGGATACCGCAAACAAGGTACGGACGATTGAGATTATGGAAGAGCTTTTCGTTTCGAAGTAAATAGGTTTAAAATGAAAATTCTTAAGAAGCGTACTTATTGTAAGAAGGTCTAATATACCGGGTGTTGTTTGAATATTGAAGCAGAATCTACGTGCATGAATAATGTAAGACAAAGAAGGGTGTGTTTTAACTTACCGTCGAAAGCGAACGTAACAAATCCCCCCCAGCAAAATTAACAGGTTAGGGTAGGAAAACTAAAGTAATGCAGCGAACAGGACAGTACTCAGAAATAAAAACAAATTGAAAATTCGCTTACTAAATTAAAAAGAAAAACAAAAAAAAATCAACTGATAGACCAACATACAATAGTAGATAGAACTAAAAATAATTGCTTAACGAGAAAGAAGAAAGAAAAACAAAAAAAAACACTCCAAAATCAAAAGAAAGAATTCTCATCCGGCTTGAAGTACAAGTATACCGGACTAAATCAAGAAGTTTAGAGGGCATAGGAAAAGGAAAAGTAGAAGGTAGCGATCACCAAGGACAAAGATGGAATGGCCTAACACTGAAGAAAAGTTGTCGGAGGACGGATATCTCTAGTAAAAAAACATTAAAGTCGTCAATCTCAATAAAAGTAATTGGTTTCTCGCAAAAAAAACCCTAAGGTAAGAAAAGGAATGCGGAAGAAAACCAACAGTACAAGCCAAAACGAGACAATAACTGTCAAGCCTCGAAGTAAGCCAGGGAACAACAAGAATGCTGGATAGAGAAAACAAATCAAAATACTTCAAGCTGTGGTACCCAAGAATCGCAACAGAGGAGGAACCAAAGAAAAGAATTGCTAACTAGGCCTAAAGTCGAGGTTTCCGAAGAAAAGAAAAATGGACTAGAAAGCACCTACCACAGGACTGGATCGAAAAAAAATTTCATCAAGTCAACACGAAGACCGACAGAAAGTAAATCCAACCACACAAAGATTAATTACATAAAATTATTACTACAATATCTTAATTAACACAAATTTACAACCTCAAAACCATCGTAAGCACAATTAAATATATAAAATTGCCACGAAAAAGGAAAGCATTAAAGAATACAAAATTAGTAGCACATGATATATAAAATTGTTACAAAAAAGGAAATCACTGAAGAATACAATATTAGTAACACATGTCCCCTCACCTAAAATAATTATTTTCTTACATACGAATTAATGCAAGGCATGTATGAACCCAAATAGCAAAGTCTTAGTAAACAGGGTCGCAACACAAGCAGGGAATAAAACACTCACCCGTGTGCCTACGATGTTGGATCTATCACACCCTCCTTAGGGCCAGAGCAGGACAGATGGATCTGAGACGACGTAACTGGTGCAGCCTTCCTTATCACAGGGAGCGGCGATTTAAGGGACTGTCGTGTCCACCGGAGGAAGCTATAATAATTACAGTCAAAGATTAGACTCTTTACGAAAGAAAAGTATATTTTGTGAAACTGTCAGTACTTACCACACAGCGTGTGCACAAAGATTTTATACAGAACGGGAACGACAATTATATTTGGATCGTATGCGGAAAAGAAAATGAATATTAATTTGTTTGCTAACACGAATTAACATCCATGCCGGCGTTATCAAACATACACTTGTGATTAGAAACTTGAAACAAAACTTAACAAATAAGTACGATCTATTATTTCAACGTGTCTTTATGATTGGGTATTATAAGAAATAATTATGCGCTATAGTATTGTGTATTAAGTCGACGGATACTTCAAACAAGGTATAGACGATTGAGATTATAGAAGAGCTTTTCGTTTCGAAGTAAATAGGTTTAAAATGAAAATTATTAGGAAGCGTACTTATTGTAAGAAGGTCTAATATACCGGGTGTTGTTTGAATATTGAAGCAGAATCTACGTGCATGAATAATGTAAGACAAAGAAGGGTGTGTTTTTAACTTGCCGTCGAAAGTGAACGTAACAAGGTCTTCAGTCCTGAAACTGGTTAGACGCGTACCCTGATTTTTTCCTATTCTGAGAGCTTACATACACATTTCCCTGAAATTCTCAGAGCGTAAATCTTTCACTATCTGCGTGCAATAGTCTGAGCTAGGTCTACCTCTACCTCTTTTTATTCCAATCTGTGCTTGTAATGTATCCCGCACTATTTCTCAAAAATGCCTTAGAACGTATCCCGCCCTTCTATTTCTCCTATTTTTTTGTTTTCCACTACTATTCCCCTACTATTTCTATAACCTCTGTTATTAACTTTGTCTAACCATGGTATCATCATCATATATCTGAAGCATAACATTTCAAAAGGTTTCTACCGTTTTTTTGTCTGCTTTTTTTACTGTTTCTAATTCAAAGACGTACTGTGCGGTGCTCCACACATATGCTGTCAACAATTTTTCCCCTGTTTCTATGTTTGTTGTCTTCGAACATAGCCGTTGTTCTTTCTTGTTAGATGCAGTTTGGTTTCTTTTCTATTGTTTTACTAACATATACCCTATTTCCCCGGTATTAAGTGGTATGTGAAGGGGGTTAAGCAGTCTGCGGCTACCAAGATCCCTCAACACTTGAACATTTGCCAAATTAATAGTTTTCCAATATATCCTTTTGCACAATCACATTAGTTAAAATTATTTCAAAACCAGCACCTGTGGTTGTTTATAATAATGATCAGATTTAAGTGGAATTATTTTTTGTCATTAGGTTTTCCGTCAAACTGGTTGGACGCGTACCTCCACTTATTTCTATTCTGAACTAAACCTATACAGTTCCCTGAAATTCCCACAGCCTACATACAGATCGGTTCCTTTTCTGTTGTTTCCTAATTATATGCCCTATTTTATCGAGATTTAGTGGTATGTGAAGGGGTTAAGCAGCCTGCGACTACCAAGAACCCCCAACACTTAGACGTGTGCCGAATTAATAGTTTTCCAGTAAATCCTTTCGCACACTAACATTAGTAGAGAATATTGCAAACCTATTACCTGTAGTTGCTTATAATAATCCTAAGGCTTAAATACAGTTATTTTTTTCGTCATTAGGTTTTCCATCTTGAAACTGGTTGGACACGTACCTCCATTGATTTCTATTCTGAGCTAACTTACACATTTCCCTGCAGTTCCCACATCATTTGCGTATTACATAACAGAAATGTACATATAAACTTATAAACAAATACAAAATCTTAGCATTTAGATACTTACTTAAGTCTTCAATCTCTAAATATATACAACAGAAAATTAAACAGAAACTTTACAGTAATTCTAAGAAAAGATATATACATAATTTATACATTCTGCATTGTGAAGTACACCTCTTCAAGAAATAGCGTGGCATTAAACTTACACACCCTAACTTAAATTAATCAAGGGTTAACTACTTTTAAATTGATGCACAAGTTGGTGACGTTGATATCCATGCAAAAAACAAAGCAAACAGTAAACTAACACAAACTTTGATTGTCTAGTTTTTGACTTGAAGAACGATTACATAGTGGCTCGTGCATTGTGAACGTGAGTTTTGTAACGTGGCGTTGGCAATTTACTGGATAATTATGAGTAATAACATTATGAACAGTAAGTGAAATGTCTATTTTTCACAGCAGCATAAAAAAAATAAGGAAAACAAAAACTGTACATGAGCTATAGCCATCTTGCCAGTATCATGTTAGGATGAAGGAATGCGCCTGCATCTTTCTATGGGCTGGAACCATCAATTTAACTCATACCTAGCACAGAAAGCATTGTAAAAGCGCGACTTTACAACATGTCTTATCGCTAAGAGGATGTTGTATCAATGTACCGCTATTTATAATAAAAGAACCATGTATGGGGTAGATATTTGGCTTTCAAAGATATCGCCGAAGAATCAAATGTGCAGCTTGCCACCAAGAAAATGACATGTTCACAAAGAATTTTAAAACTAAGGAAAACAATCTTATTACTTTGAAACATCTGCACAGCTGCATGATAACAGTATAAATTTATAGATGACAAACCAATTACAGGTGTTCATTTACTAGGCAGATGGTTAGGTGACCTTATCTTTTAAAAGAAAGCCGTGCATTTATGTGCAGCTGTAATTGAAATGTGTCCACTGCAGATGTTGAATTTATTTGTAGCGATTTTTTAATCTGAAGTTTGCTAAGCAGCTGTTTGATTTTATAAAGCAAAATATTATAGAGATTATGCTTGAGAAATTTTTTTAAATAGCACTAATTCAAGTGACAGGAAATCGAGCTTGTTGAACGTGAGTTATATGATTTGTCTATAAATTTTCAGGAATTTTAAATAAAGTAGAATGAATAAATATTCATGCAGAAAAAAATACTTGCACGTTTTTGAAGGTAACATGCTCTCCGATGTGGATAATTTAATATTTGGATATCCTAATTCCCCAGCTGTCTCTTGCAACTGCAGTAGAGGTTCCTCGAGTAGAAAACTGCCCTTAATGAAATGAATGATCTACTCTGCTTTACATCTTCCTTTCTTATCCAAACGTATACTTATATAGTTTGGTGCTACCTTAAAACTTACCCACGGTATGCTGATTAACGCTGCGTCGTTATATTTTAATTCAAAAACCTTTACTTTATCCGAAATCACTTCTCTAACTTTCTCCTCACTGTTTGTTTCTCTATTTACATTATTTGGATTGTCTTGATGTCACAACCATAACTTTTTCTGATAACTTCGGCTGGTCTTTGCCAATATATTTTAAATTTTTTGTGGTTAATACGCAGCAGACAGTCACCTATAACATTTTTGTACCTGGAATATGTTCTATCTTGACATCATATTTCAATAAATTCAGCTTTATACGTACATACATACTCGTATCCCTTTCGGTGGTGCTGGATTAAGTTGCTTGATTACCCTACAAAACGAGCATCGGATGGTTATAAAGCGCATAGAAAGTTAGTTTTGAAATCAAAATCAGGAAAATATTCTGAAGAATATTTAAATTTTGGATTCACGTGAATTTGAACGAAGAACGAAAAACGGACTTTTATGTGTTGTCTGTTCAAAAATTTTAGCGGCGGACGCATCAAATCCAACAAGTTTAAACAACATTTGAAAACAGTTCACAGGAAGTACACTAAAAAACCTTGCACATTTTTTATTGATAATCTAACAACATATGAAAAAGAAGTTTTTGGAAAGGTTTTATTTCGGCTTCTTACAAACTTCCGTAGCAAATAGGCGCACCAGAGAGAAAGAAGTTATTCTACAGACTACAATTCAAATTGTAGAAATGATTTTTCCAAGCAACTTCAACATATTCTTTTATCAAATTGTCACGGAAAACAAGAGTTTATCGCAGATATTGGGAGAGTTCCTTAAGCTGATAATGTGGTACTGTGCTCCGGCAGCTCAGTCAGCACGAGATTTTCAAGATGGGATTTTAATATCTTGGCTTGGACTAAAGGAACTCATAGGCCCAGCGGGAATTCAACTACAACAAAGAATATTTAACGGGCTGTTGGCGGAGAACAAAGTTTTTCATATTCTGAGGATGAGCCTTGCAAACCCTGGTCGCAATACCATATTAAAAAAATAAAGTGAACTAATTAGTCTAGTAGTAAACGTATAATTCTCATAAAACATAACTATATGAGAAAACCCAGAATAATAAAAATGGTATGATACACCGAAATAAAGAGATGCCCTTTTAATAAGCGACCCTTACAAGGTTAAAGCGACATAATTACATTACAGCAGTTTGTCCTAAAAAAAAGCTATAACTTGTAATTCGTTGGCGTTACGTTAAATAGAAACCAGATGGAAAAGGAGAAAATTTATCTAAAACAGACGATATGAGTACGAATGCACCCTGTATATTATAATTCAATGAATAGTAGTGTTAATATTTCTATAATTTTTAGTTTTATTAAGAGCAATAAACTCAAACTACGAAATCAAAAAATTATTTATTGCGAAATACATAGTTGAACGCAACTCAAGTCAAATTATCTCCAAAACAACAAAAACTAAAACAGATTTCAATATTACCTAGTATGACGTCGAATACAAAGATGTAAGCATGAGTAATTATTCAAGCTGGTGGGTAAACAGACTACAACAGTAAATTTTCATAGTGCGGTCATGTTATTTTAAGAAAGCTTTTAGAATAATTAAAGAAGTAGGTAACAGTGAAATTATTAATACACATGTTCCATGCCATAATTATTCCAAATATAGGGAAGCTTTTTACAATTTGTTGTAGAATTGAGAAAAATTAACGCTACATGGAAAACACGTGTAGTTATAATACAAAGTAAACCCCGGACAAGATAAGAATAATATCCATACAATGTAGATAATACTTAAACGCAGACTTTATTTAGTAAAACTCGCAAATATCAGGTTACACATAATCTTGACATATATAAAATATGCAGTATAAAATGTTTTCAGTGTATTCACTTGCAGAGTAGCTGAATACAAACGATAACATTATTTACTCATTTTTCACGTGATTCCACATAAGCTCAATATTAGAACCGTAATACAATCCCCCTTCCCCTCCCGAAGGCTTGCTTAGTGGGAGAAATGACAGGAGTTAGACATACGACGGAAAACAATTAATTAATTATTCGCGAGCAATAGACGATAACGTGTCCACTTTGACTATGAATTACCAAACGGGAGTTAAACAAGTGATTGTGAAAGTTGTAAGAGGTTCCGTATTTCGAACGTTCGCACTGTGTACGGATTAAATCTTACCACTCAGTAGTTGATATATAATCCACGTAAAACCCCATACTACCATTTAAGAAATCTTCCAATTATTACCTGTAAGGATGCAAGATCGGGCATACTGATTGGGGTTGAGCACCGGCAGCTGGAATTGCCTATGAAAATCAAAGAAGGTCAGTGGAGAGAACCAATCGTCATCAAAACAAGGTTAGGGCGGACAATCCTAGGAAATTACGCAGATCGAGCAAATGACGATCTAACTCATCACTACCATGTCTATGAGTGTGGACTTGCTTGCGAATTGCACGATCAGGTAAAACAGTTTTTTGCTTTGGACTCGCTCACTACTAGGAATCTCTTGTTTCATTTATAATCTGGTGACGATCATCGAGCAATAGATATCCTAGCAAAAACAACTTGCAAGGTTGTAGTAGAATATGAGGCGAGCCTACTCTGGAAATACAATTGAATTCAATTACCTTCTAGTCGATACATGGCTTTAAAGAGACTAATATACTTGGAAAGAAAATTGTTAAAGGATCCAGTTTTAGCAGAATATCAAAGGACAGATTCAATGTTATTTAGATAAGAGTTATGCAAAAAGGCTCACGGACCAGGAAGCTGCTATAGTTCCAACAAACCTGGTATCTGTCAATATTTCCGGTGTTCAACCCGAATAATCGTAACAAAGTCTGGACTGTGAGGTATGCTGCGGCAGTAGCTAATGGAATCTCCTTAAATGGAATATTATTGAAGGATTCCGATATGTTGTGCTCGATAGGAATATTGCTAGTCTTTTAGGCTCAGTTCGTATTATTTCAGTGATTAATCGACATACTCTTTCGTTTTAGAGTGAAGCGTTTTGCCTTAGCAGATGATATCAAAGAGATGCACCAGCATTCACGGCTGTATGCTGTTCATTAGTAACAAGGCGACTCTGTGATTTAGTTGGTATGCGTGTGACTACTGAGCCCAAAGTCCGAAGTTCGAATCCCGACACGGTCCGGTTGAAAAATGTTCGAGCATTTTTCAGACGTACGTTAAAAACCCTACGTTATTTGGAACAGCAAGGATTCGGCAAAATTTACAATTTCTAGGTAAAAGAAAAACTCGCTGCCTGGCCAATGTAGTATCTTAGGGTGAAAAGTCAAATGTAGTGTTCATTAGTAACAGCGAAGTTAAAGGTAGCTCCTCTTCGTACAGTGTCGATTCCTAAACTTGAGCTACAAGCTACTGCTCTTGGAGTTAGATTAGCAAACACCATTATATCAGTTCATAATATTGTACCTAATGAGATTTTGTTTTTAGACAGACTCCTTAAATGTTCTTGCATGACTACAGTCAGATGTCAGGAAATATAAACAGTTTGTGGTTTTTTTGCATAGCAGAGATCCTCGAAACCACAAGCCAATTGGCGGTGTGTTCCATCCGCGCACAACGTAGCCGACTCATGCAAATGGAAATCACAACCGCAAACATCCTCTAATAGCAGATGGTTTGCCGGGCCCCAGTTTTTACATCTTTCAGCGAGCAAATAGTTCAGAACGAACAAGGAAGAATATATGAAACTTGAAAAAGATTTAAAGCTACAACTATCTCGTACTGACGTTAAGCCAGATCTATTGGAGAAGTTTATAAACAAGCGTTCTCAGTGGAGAAAGGCATACCGCACCATGCGTTGGATAATGAGAATATTATACAACTTTAAAAATAAATCTAAAAAGTTTAAGTTTAGTGTACTTTTGTCGACTGAAATAAGACAAGCAAAAGTTGGTGTTGACTGACAAGCACCGCTGAGCAGTTATCGGGAAGAGCTATATCAGTTATAAAACCACCCTGACATACCTTTAGATAAAAATAGCCTTCTGTACCAAGTACTCTTCATTTTTAGATGAGACAGATATTCTTCGCATGAGAAAACGCGCAGCAAGAGCATTGAAATTTATTTAATGTAGAAATCTCACAATATTACCTAGGTCCCATAAAATAACTGAGTTGATCGTTACGCATTACCATGAGAAGTATTTATTTACATGCAAATAAAGAAACGGTGATAAATGAGCTCAGACAATTGTAAATAATTTCACTTTTAGGTGTAGTTTTGAACTATACGGACCCGCTGTCAGTTTTGCAAAATCTACGTGCCAAGTCGAATCCACTCCAGATGTTTGACCACCTACAGGCCAGGTTAGGCACATATTCAAGACCGTTCTTTTATACGGGAATAAATTCCTTCGGCCCACTGGAAATGGTGATAGGGCGTTGTGTAGAGAAGAGATGGATGTGTATGTGTACTTGTCTCACAGTACAAGTCGTACATTTGAAATTGCGCCCTTTCTAAGCAAGGATTCATTTCTCGACGCAGCATGCCCATAGAGTGTCATACTGAGTATGAAATGAATTTTGTAGGGGTAAGGAATGAGTCGCGAAAACTAATTCATCAAATTCCACTGGACAAAATTAAAGTGCACTTTGAGAATATAACATGGAAGTTATACTAACCCACGGGGTTGGTTGCCCATTGGGCGCGGATAGGCGAAATCCCAGGATATATGACCAAAGGATTGGCTATCCACTGTGGGAAGGATCTTGATAAGCTTATCTCTTTCAGTGACTCAGTGCCCGAGTGGTATAAGACCTACAACATGGTAGAGAGCAAGAGACTCTACTAAAGCGGGATAAAATTCTCCCCCTAGCCAAGTGACAACGATCCCACAGACCAAACCCCTCAGCCCAAGCTGTAGTTTCGTGACTAATGGACCTGCACTGAGGTAAACGAAGCCGGTGGGGCAATTCTGCAATACCGGCACACCGCGCCTTCCCTGCTGTGGTGGTCGTGTCTCACGGGCAAGAGGGTGTGGGAGTCTTGGCTTAACCGCCCGGACCAAGAGGAGACATCCTCGTTAAAAATCCTAAATCCTGTGGCGAAGGACTGAGCCCAAGGTATGCGTGACTGGGTAGTTGACCAGTATTAATCAGTCCAGAACTCGGGGAACAGGGCGACACCCCGTTTTATTCACGCCTTCCATGCCAACAGGGGGCACCTGGCATGGTGACCATTTACACCTCCCTTACTCATCGGAACACTCATGAATAATATTGGTACCATAAGTAAGACAGAACCTGAAGAGGTGGAACCAGCAATGGGGGACCCCTCAGGTAACCAAAACATATCCATGGAGGTGGAGCAGACCCGGGATGCAAGTCCGCTTGCAAGACCAGTGTCTGATACACCAGACACGGAGAAAACAATAAAGAAACTTACCGGCACTAGACTGCAAGCAAAGAGGCTTTCGGGTGCTCAGCGTAGGAAGCTGAGGCAAGCCAAGAAAGTCGAAGCTGGGACTTAGACGGAGTCATACTCGTCCACAAAGAAGGTGTCGGTGCAGAAGGAGAGCGGGGGCAGTAAAAGACCTCGTTCAGAGACTTCCACACCGACACCATCTAGAGGCGTTGGGTAGAACGGAACAGCGCCTATTCGGGCGACCAAAGTTAGACCCGAAGGAAGTCGATACCCCTCATCAAGGGACCTGTACTCTGTAATTCGGGGTGCAGGCTTTGTAGATTGGATATAATACTTAACCAGGGTCAGCACAATAAGCTTTTTAGGCTGCAGTGCGGCGGAGCCGTTTAGCAGACGCACCCCCCAGGGGGAGTGGTTTTAGTGGGTATGCCGTCAGGAGAGTCCCACACTTTGGCTATAAAAGCTTTCCACTCCCCCTGCTTCGGATAACTATCAAAAAAAACCCACGGACCTACATATGGGAAGGAATTGGGAGAGATTAGTACTATCTATGTGGTGTCTTGAGCGTATGATGCCCACTAGGCGACCTGACGAGGCGAATTTACGTTGCTATTTACTAGTAGTGAGAGTAATATAAACTCTAGACCGTTTATATACCTACCTATTAGTACTGATGAACCAGAAGTGTTTGCACCTTGACATAATCACTTCTTTTTGGGATCGTCAGGATGAACGATGTCCTATCAGAAGGTACAACATTCTGACGTAATTACGATGCGCTGAAATTACAAATTGTCGAAGCAAATAGCGCTTTATTTTTGAAAATACTGGTTACACGAATATAGGCCACTACTAGCGCGAAGGATGAAGTGGTTTCAGAAGGTAAATCCCATTGAAGTAGGGGACGTTGTGGTTATTGTTGAAGGAACAAAACTCTTGGACAAATGGAATTGTAGTAGAAGTGTACAAAGGGATACACTCGGATCAAGTCTGATAAGTAGTGGTTAAGACTTTGAAAGAGACATAATGTGTCCTGCTACTAAGGTCGCGATTCTTGATGTAGTGTAACAATGTGCGGCTAAAAAGAACCACTTGGGTTTGTTTTATAATAGTTTTTACTTACTAGGGGGGAGAAAGTTGGGAATTCGACTAGTTTTTAGTTATTTGGCTTATTCCATTTGAATAGTTTCCCAAAAATAGGACATGTGTAGTTGGCGGATGAAAAAGTAAGAGTTTTTTTGACATTTGAAATGTAAAAGTAAACTCTGGCAACATATACAGTTTGTGCCATAAAATCGATGAGCTTGAAAAGTACGATTGAACACGATTTAGTTGTAAGTTGTTTTAATTACTATTAAAAATTCTGTAATGTTCTTACAGTATTAGCATTATTATTGACAAAAATATATGCTTTAAAAAGGTTTTGCATTTCTAATCATTCCCTTGGTTAACACTACTTTTCTAGTTTTACTTAATTATAATACTAATCTTATCGGTCATTGACCAACGCTCCTAACCACAATCTAAATTAGTAACTCCAAAATAATATCAAGATATAAAATTTTTCAATCCTCACGACCACCAATTAGATTGTTTAACAACTTACAATATCTAATTCTCGTTAATTAAATCCAACTACAATAAAAATCGGAATGTTCGGCTTAATATTGTTACAGGATGAGGAAGAGCGTCTCCAACTCCCCTTGAATTTATCATATTCCACCACATGCATAGTGAAAAGTGTGCCGACCTTTTTATTTGTATAGTCCGAAATGTCGCTTATAAGGTCTGCTGTTTCAAACTGTTACGTGCTAAGAGTGCTGAACAAAATAGTTTAATGAATAACTAAATGTAGAGGATTTTTTGTGTAATTAATTTTGGAATATTACACAGTTGTGTAATATAGTTTTAAAATTAGGAGATTAACCATATTATATGTGATCTTGGTGTTCCACGGCAATGTTGGGGGGAGGGGGTCATGTAGTGTTGTGGTAAAACGGTTCTCATGGTTCGGAATAGATATATGACGTTTTCCGACTAATCAGGGTGCGCACGAAGGAGTGATGGTTTTTCTAGTGGTTGGAATCGCATCATGAGAGGCAGTCTTGTTTTGACTACCTTATCGTTAACTACTTGTGCGTGGAGTGCATCATAGACTATGTAGTGAAGTGTTTACCGGTTGGTTTCTACCAAAATCCCTATATTGCACCTTGCCTGGTTTTTCTGTATATTGTAGGAAAGAAAAGAATCTGCGAGTCTATTACGAGATAATAGCTAAAAAGGCAACCCTCATCGACGAAGCAGAACTCGTGAGATTAAGAGTAATACCTAGCTTGCTCCTATGCAGTAATTTAGAAAGATAAGTGAGTATTATATTAACGTACTTGGTAAATTTGTAACGTAAATTATTTTATCTTATTTGTAAATTCTGTGTAATCTTGTATGCGATTAACTACCGTACTTTTACTTTTGTTTAGCGCTTATAATAAAACGTTTGGAACCAAAAAAATTTTTTACGAACAATATGAACCTAGTTATTCAAGCTTGCATGCAAAAGTTTCAGCATGTGTTACAATAAAAAATATTAAATTGAATAAAATTGTTCATGGTCACTACAGTGGTTCAATCTACAGTTAGCAATGGTGTCGAAGAGTCGAGAATTAAACAAGATAAACTCATTAGACAAGCAGTGGTGTGATTGACAGCTACAAGAGTGTATTTAATGAACCAATTTAAAGCATAAAAAAACGAAGTCTAGAAGGATCTCATAATTTCTGGCAATATGTGGAAGCTTTACAATTAGGTATATAAACTGTACAACCTGACAGGATGTTCACTCGCAATATTAATACTCAAATAATAAAACTAAATTAAGGCAGAAAAGTTAGTGCAATAGGTAAATAAATAAACGGGATAAATTACGCAATCGAATTTAATAATATAGTGTAGTCGTGTTTGGAAATGAGTTTTAGGTGTACAAGGTTCCTATACGTTCATTACTGTGGCGCCTTACTGTTTAATATTTCTAGTTTTAGTAATAGTTTTTTGATTATAGATATTACATTAATGTAGTACTGTAGTATTTAGCATCGTTAAATCTGTTAGGTAAGTAGATAATGATAATTCTGTTTTGAATGTTGCTTGTAATAAGACGCATAGTGATTTTATTTACATTCGTTAATTGGGAATTTGAAGTTTGTGCCGCGCATGAACAATCTCAATCGAGCAGTTCAAATTGATAAGTTGACGTATTGAGAGGAAAAAATAGTAGTAACTGGTTTAAGCGACATGTTCCGTAAGGTATATGATGTCTGGCTTTTGAGAGTAGGGCAAATTATTGGAATATCTACGACGAATGTGATGTTCCTAATATAGTTAAAACTCAAAATTGTTGGGTCAGCCGGTTGAAGCCAAAGATGGTTTAATGTTTTAAGAATTCATCAATTTGTGGGCAAAGAAACTCCATTTTAAATTTAGTTATCTACTTTTATTTGTACGTAACAATTATGGATTAGTTATGATGTTTGAAGATAATTACTACTTCATATGGAGACAAAATTAAGAATAAAGAGGTTTTAAGAATACTAAATTCCTCAAAAGGTAAATAGTGTGTGTACTCTACTTTATAGGCGGCAGAGCCTCGATAGATTATGAGGGATTCCTGATTAACGTTTAAGCCCAGGGTAAAAAGGATGTTACATGGCTTTGAGAGAAAAAGGTCCCTCTAATGAGATCTTCTAGCCAGCTAAGCTTCTTTAACTTAGGGCAGAGCTATGAGCTAGGGTCGTAGGATGGTATACGAAAAAAAGAGATTTTATTGGACGCCACCGTATCTTGATGAATGTTATAAAGAGAGACTATCCGAAGATCAGATACGGAAATCTTCGAATAAAAACAATCCTTAAGACGAGCAACATATAAAAAAATAACACTTACTTTTGACTATGCAATCAGGAATGGGAACGACTTCCTCGTACAACCTGAAAATTTAATCGCTTCTAAATAATTTTAGACTAGGGCTACGTTAGTGTAAACCCGTCTTAGGGTCACCTCAGATCTATATACAATCTTCATTGAACAATATTGGTATCTGACAAGTGTAAACCCGCCATAGGGTCGCCTCAGAACCATGTTAAAATCTACCAAAGAGGTAGCTTAAATCATAATGATTTTTTCCCCTCAAAATAAATATAAAAAAAACGACTACTTAAGCCTTACGGTAGCACAATTGCACACTTCTTTAATAACCATCCTCTCGATTGTATAAATAGAAACATGTTAAAAAATGTTTTCCAATTTTAAGTTATTGAATTTATATAAAATTCACCAATAAAAATTAATCAGCTGATTTCACGTTAAGCGTATTGGCTACCTAAAAAAAGTCGGTCCCAGGCCGTAACACAAATTGAAGGCAATCATTCTTTTAAACTTTAAAAATTTTTGCTTAGTGTACTCAAACCAAATATATCGAACATCAATAAATCAAAGTCACCTTCAATTTATGTCATAAATGTCAAACTTGAAGTTTTTATTATTTTGACAACGATTCTAGGTCATGGATCGAAACGTAAATAAAGTTGATTTTAAAAATATAACTGTACTTCAGGTGTACTGTCAAAATATGTTATACACTATAATGTGGCAAACAAATATCAACCTATCACATGTTTAGTTATGCGAACATTTTAGTATAACCTTGTAACTACAAACTTATCTTATAGAAATGCCTTGTAAATAATACGAACATTTATGCACTATTCGATTATTAAATTTTGAATAAGATTATAGGTGTATTAATTTAAATGACCATAAAACTTTCACAAAAATTCCGTGTATCAAATTTAAGTAAACATATATAGAATTTTCAAAAATTATTTGTACATCGTAAATGATTGTTCTTTGAAATGGATATAGCTATAAAATGGAGGATGACTCACTGCTAAATATCTGCTAGACAACCAAATTCCTTAAACATTTACGTACTTACAATGGTAGGTGCGCGCAGCTGATACATGTGTCCGAGCTTGACCTCTATACTAACTAAGTATATGTGGAAATTTCCACCCTCTCGCATAGCAACATTAAAAACTGCATTTACAGCACCACCAATATCCAAAAGAATTTATTACGTGTTTGCGTATCCATATGTTTTTACTTAATTTCAATATAAATTCATACGTGAGTACTTCGTTGCGTTACTTTACTTCGATATAAATTCGTATTTATTCATACTTTCATACTTGTTCTTACTTTCGTACTTGCGCTGAAAAGAAATGGGGAAAAATGATTTTAAAGGTAAGTTTGAGAATTATCCACCTACCGTAGATATGTATTCTTGACTATCTTAGGTCGATACTACAACTAAAAATGAAACAATGGTACTTGTCGACTCCACTTCACTACTTTCTGGGACGGCATGTTTTATTGAAAACCTGCAGTCCCACGTTAATACTTGTTTTCTGATTACATCCCGATATCAAAATGAAACTTGACCACGAGGCTACGTTGCTTATCTTATCACGCGCAGGAATGGGGATATAGTATCAAGATACATATAAATAGAAGAGTTCTTAAATTGTACTTTGAATATTTAGATATAGATGGGGCTCTATGTATGAATTCGTAATATATTGTTTCTATTGAAATTTAATATTTATTGAATAGGTAAATGGAACAAAAGCGTATATTTAAGAAGCAGATAATCATATTCGCTACAACGGAAAGATAGAAATTTGTGGAAAATAGTAAAAAAATTATAGGAATAGGATGATAGGGTACATTCTAAGGCATGAAGGAACAGTGCGGTATATATTAGAAGCAGAAAAAAGGAGAAAAGGCAGGTAGAGGTAGGCGTAGATTAAACGGGTAGTGAACGATGTAGGCTGTGAGAATTTCAGAGAAAGGTGTAGGTTAACTCAGAATAGGAAACAATGGAGGTACGTGTGCAACCAGTTCCGGGACTGAAGATATAATGACGATGATGGATTCATAATAGTATTTGAAATTTACAGTTTGCGATAAATGGAGTGAAGATTTTTATTAATGGAAGGCTGTGCTTTTTGGTTTGTACGAATGTCATAGTCGCGCCCTTAAGCCTGTTGTTTAGAAAACATCTGTAGCTAAGTATGTCACATATTGGGGTGAGTGACACGTTGACACTGATGCAGTATTTATTTGATAACAAATTGTTAGTTCTTTTTCCTATGCGATCTGGGTCTCAGCCAGCCATTGGAGATCGAGATTTGGTTAAATAGTGATAGAATATGGATTGCCTATTTGTGAAAAGAATAAGAAAAAAAATTGCTGATACTTTATGTCAGGCGGCTCCGTGGCGTAGTGGTATGTGTGTGACTACTACGCCCAAGGTCCCGGGTTGGAATCCCGACACGGTCCGCTTGAAAAATGTTAGGCGAGCATTTTTCACAAAAATACACTCTCGTTCGGATGAGAGGTAAAATGGAGGTCCCGTGTGTGAGTGTTGTCACGCACGTTAAAGATCCCTACCTTGCTTGCAACAGCAAGGGTTCGGCAAAATTCCAAATTTTCCAGGTAAAAAAAAACTCGCCTCCTGGCCAATGTAGTACCTTCGGGTGGAGCATTGGAAAATCACATGTAATGATACTTTATGTCGTCGTTCTCAAACCGGAACGCACAATAAAAATTTTTAATTTTTTTGCTTGTAGCGTTTGCATCTTTAAAATTAAAAAGAAAACGCAAAGAAAACCTTTTATTTCAAATTTTAAAACGAACTGAGATCCAATTATTAAAAGTATGATTACATATTTCATTTCTACAAGGTCACTTCACCTTCAAATTTTTAAATACGAACCTGGAAATCTGTTATAGATTTTGGAAGTACTTTTAATTTCTTACCGCCATATTCATTCTGGAGTGACCCCCTTGTGCGGAGAGTGAATTATAGACAACGTAGTTTTACCCGGTGATTCCCTTACTTAAGTCCTTTATAGTATCTATCTTGTGTTCCTGTTTATGTTTTAGAGGAAGCAATAAACTTCGCCGCTAACATCTGAGCTAGAAGCGACATCTGCACCCACGCGGTAACCTCAGATAAACGATAAACATTCGATTTTAGAAGATAAGCAGAGTTATAATTAATTCACATTGTTAACTTGGAACATAAATCTCTTTGTAAATTCAGTGTAACCTAACATACCTTCTGTATAGACACGCGAGTAACTAATTGTATCTTTGTAACTAGTAACAAATGGCGCCAATTTTGTGGTTCTAACATTTATAGTGTAGTAATTATGTATTTAATTAATTTTTTTAGTGTATATGGTGTAGCTTTTTTTAAAATTGAAATATTTTTTTAATTATTTTGGTTTGAAAACTAAAATTTAACAACATCACATACGATTTACGAAGTGGTTCTTATGCACATTAATTCCAAAATGGAGCTCGGGTGGGTATTGGTTTCAATGAACATTATTAATTTATAACTTTCTACCTATCAAAGTGGATTGTGTATTAACTCAACTAGAAAAGTCTACTATTTAGTGTATTTAATCGTAAGCTTTTTTACTTTCTCTGTAAAATTACTTAAAAGTGAAATATTTTAGACGGTAAATTTGTTATATGTTACGTATCGAAACCAATTGGTAAGTATTTCTTATGACTCTTACTATAAGCCTCTTATCTACAAATATCGAAAAATAATACCTTAATCTTAAAAAATTAATCAAAATTTTTTAAATTTCTTAAAACTTTTTAACTTGAAAAAGCTTTTATCTAATTAACATTCAGTAATGCAATTGTTTTTGTAAATTTGTCCAATGCTTTCTTTTAAACGGATGTTTGATATTGACTTTTTTATGAAAAAAAAACGCCTCTACCGATATTTTGGAGCGTAATTAATTATACCTAAAATTCTGTATTAATTGCTAGTTCTTTTTCTATGTTTGGTCTTATCTTGCATAATATATTAACTCTCATAAATTTTATCTACCTCAAAAGCAACGAGAATATTTTGCAACTTTGTCACTAGGAATAATGTCTTCAGGAACTCAAAATGATAGACATTTACAATTAAAAGCTATCTTCGCTAACGTAAAAGCATCTGAACCGTTTGCTCGCACAATGCCTTTCAATTTAACAGAAAATGCCGAACACATAAATAATATCTTAGATGATATTAAAGATATAGTTCATAATACTGATGTTTTACCTACTCAATTAGATTTAAAAAGAGGTCAGTCGTGCTTGTTACACCTTAAGCAACGTCTTGATCTTTTCGACTTAATAACAAATGAGAATTGCCAGCAAACAAATTCAGATTTCCTTTCCCACAACTTATTATTAGAAAGAGTTGTGTTAGAAAAATCACAACCAGATACAAATCTATCTTCACTTGCCTTTGAAGTAACTACTATAAATATCTCACAACCTGTATCTACACACACAAAACCACTACCTATTTATAAATGGTGGTTTTCTCTGGTTATAACTCAAAAATTAGTTTAATCTTCTTTATTGAACATATCGGCTACCTAAAAATTGCTAGGAATGTTACCAATGAACAATTGGTTCTTGCTGCCCCAGATCTGTTGAGTGATACTGCTTTAGATTTATGACGAAGTATTAAAAGTGACATTTATACCTGGGAAGAACTAGCCGCTCATTTAACGAAAGACTTCCTTGCATATGACTATCCTTCGGAGATTTTAAATGACATTCGAAATCGAATTCAAGAACTTATTGAAACGCGATAGCGTACATTATCTCTGTCGGGCATTATATAACCTTTTAGATACCCCATGGAAAAGAAATTAGCTAACAAATTGTGAAGAATTTGCATTCATATTTTTCTGAACATTAGCTTTACAAACTATCTTATCTCAATTAAAGGTGATTGATTGGGGTTTGAGGAGTTGATATAAATTGATAAAGATATGCTATTATAGGGAAGGACCAATTGCTTTTTGCAAGCAATAACGATAGCAGTGGAGCGGTTATGTAATAACTACAACTACACCAAACTACTTAACAAAAGGGTATAAATACCTTTTATCCTGTGCCGCTGTGGGCAAATAAAACGTTCACGCACAAAAGCTTTTTACGGAGAACCAGTAACACGCACGAATGGTGTCGGTCTCGCTTTCAAAGCTCTCACACGACCGTCTTCTGCAAGGGTTCGGAAGCGACTTGCTTCTGTAAAGGCTCGAGTACGACTGTCACTTCACGCACTCACTGCCGGTATAAAATGTTTCACTAAACTGTAGGATGCACGCACTGACGGTATTTATTGTCACAAAATACCGAATTGTTCGATGATGACGTAACATACCGCCCACCAAATTCATAGAATTTTGAAAAGGAGGGAAGTAGGTTGGGTGAAGGAAATCACATGGGATTTGACCTTGCTAGGAAAACAGGTAACGAAAGATAGGGTGGTACACTACAGCGAGCGATATTACCAACTATGCAAAAATAAAAATATATATGTAAATAAGCAAATATGTAAAAATAATATACTACTATACATGTAAAAAATGTGTATATACATCTAAACATAAAAATAAAATTAAAATACCGGTAGCGGTGCTAGTTTGACCAAAGGTCGTTTTAATGTGCCATGTGCAGTTTTGACTTCAGCGACACGTATAATACCGTCCGCACCGGGAAAGGTATTAATAATACGACCAAACTTCCATTGAAGTGGAGAAAGCTGGTCGTCCTTGATGAGGACAATAGTGTCCTTTTCGACTTGTCGGACACCTACCTTAGAGTGCCATTTAACCTTTTGGTTCAGAGTATGTAAGTACTCATGGCTCCAGCGAGCCCAAAAATCTTGGTGGAGTTTTTGCAGGAGTTTCCACCTGCTCTTTAATGGTAAAACGTTGGTTGAATGGTCCTCATCTGGTGGTGCAGAGAGAGGCTCCATAGTTAAGAAATGACCTGGTGTTAAGCAACGCAAGTCATTTGGATCCAAACTCAAAGCGCAGAGTGGCCTTGAATTTAGAACAGATTCAATTTGCGTAAGAACTGTGTAAAGTTCCTCAAACGTAAGTTTTTGTTCGCCGATTACGCGAGCTAGGTGTGTCTTTACCGACTTAACACCGCTTTCCCACAAGCCACCGAAGTGAGGGGCGCTAGGTGGATTAAACGACCACTTTATCCTTTCTGAGGTTACTGCACTATGCAGATAACTCGTAAGCTGACGATAGGCACCTACAAAATTAGTACCGCAATCGCTAAAAATTTGAGAACAGCGTCCTCGACGTGCTATAAATCGTCGCAAAGCGGCAAGAAACGCGTCTGCCGACAAATCCGAAACAAGTTCAATATGTGCTGCCTTAGTGGCAATTAAAATTTTGCTGAAATTTGTATAAAGGTCAGTTATTCCCCTTGTTTGAATAAGGAACAACGTTTTTAAACTTGGGTCACTTTGTATAGTGTTACAAAGCTCAAACATTTCTATAATACGTGTTTTCAGTAATTCTAGTTCTACCACATGTGCCTTCTTCGGAGCCATAGTGACTGTTATTGTGAAAGGCCTACAATAAAATGTTGTAAAACGGTACCGCTCAAGATGTACACTGAGAAATATTAAAATATTATGAGTTTGTTCAAAGCACGAAAAGGTAAGACAGCGTATAAACCAATAAATCACGTTTTATGACTAACGGTTCGTCAAACAAAGTGTTTAGATAAGATGTACCGCTTAACAACCCGAGCGGCTTTTACCATCAAAAGATCACAGGAAAGTTTAAAACATGTGGCTTAACATATTGCAAGAAAGATGCAGCTTAACGTGTTTGCAAGAAGCGTTCAGCTTTTACATTCTATTACCCTTTGCAGATGTTCAATATTTTACCGTAAACCGACTGAAAAGGTTGCATGTGATAGAAAACGTACAATAGCTTTTAAATACAAAGCAAATCCCTTTACCTTTCTTGTTTAAGAAGTATAAGGCGACTATAATTTTCAGGTTGCTGTGCTTTATACCGCTAAAATAAATTTAAAACTGAAAACTGACAAATTTTATATTATGGATTTGTTTGTAATTAAAACGCTTGCTGGTTTCAATTACGGCGAAATCGCTTAATTTAATCTAAAGACAGTATAAATAATATTTACACATTTTAACCCGCTACATATGGAGCTTGAACACAAATTTAAAGCTAAATCATTAATTAATTAAAAAGCTCGCTGGAATAATATTTAATTTAGGACATGCGTATACCATAGACTGGTGAATTCGGATCGACTTTAGGACCAATGATTGATTGGGGTTTGAGGAGTTGATATAAATTGATAAAGATATGCTATTATAGGGAAGGACCAATTGCTTTTTGCAAGCAATAACGATAGCAGTGGAGCGGTTATGTAATAACTACAACTACACCAAACTACTTAACAAAAGGGTATAAATACCTTTTATCCTGTGCCGCTGTGGGAAAATAAAACGTTCACGCACAAAAGCTTTTTACGGAGAACCAGTAACACGCACGAATGGTGTCGGTCTCGCTTTCAAAGCTCTCACACGACCGTCTTCTGCAAGGGTTCGGAAGCGACTTGCTTCTGTAAAGGCTCGAGTACGACTGTCACTTCACGCACTCACTGCCGGTATAAAATGTTTCACTAAACTGTAGGATGCACGCACTGACGGTATTTATTGTCACAAAATACCGAATTGTTCGATGATGACGTAACAAAAGGATTTATGTCGTTCTCTTCAAGAAGTCAAATTATGTTCTGAGAAATATCGTCCATTACCTCATAAAAAAGTTGGAACTATAGATTCAATTCTATGTTACCGTCATGAACTTCTTCCCAATAGGTTTGCATTTTCGTCTGTAAATAACGAACCTCAAACTAATAATGTTGTTTTTTTTTAATTGTCAGCAAGACGGTCATATCTGTAATACCTGTCCAAAACCTAAAAGAGTATCTTATAATGGATGTTGCATGAGAGGTGTGTATCATTCGGAAAACTTCCACAGAAGCGTTTCACATGGCGTAAACGTTTGTACCAACAAAAATCGTCAAGCACAAAATCGATCCAAATTTAATAATTATTTAAAATTTTTGTAAAATTGATTTAAGTATATTACAGATACTTCGGTAATATAGTTAGAAATCAGGTTAGTATTGTAGCGGGCTACTACTAACGCGTTTCACTAATTTAGAACAAGTAGTAATAAAGTCTTTATTACACACTATTCATAAGTCCAATTAACAGTGTATGCCTTATTTATAGATGTTTTCAGCCAATTAACAATGAAGCACTATCACACTAATGCTATTTACAAGCACTAATATCTTCTTAAACTAAATTCTTAACCATAGGTCTATTAACAACACTAACACTACTATAATTTATTTATTACGCTTTCGTCTATTTATGTACAGCTGTCGGTACAATATACACTTTCACATAATACAAATTAATGTTTACTCTTGGACTTCCAAAAGCTTCCTATTTAACTTTACACGATATAATTTATATTCGACTTTCTGATATAGACTAAACTCTGTACTTCCACATCGGTCTTATTTATTCACTAAATTAAAAGGATGATTCATAATCTAGTAATTGCTAGAAAATTCTCGGTCCCTGGAGAATATACAGTGCTTACGGCGCTTGTGTGTTTGACGGGTTGCCTAATAGTAGCTTGTAACACTGCCCCCTCTTTAAAACCGTTACGTCTCGTAACTGTAAATACATTTTGACGCCAATTCGATGACTGATGACGCTATCGGCAGCTATCTCCTCTGGTGCATCTACCGCGTCCTTAGAAATAACAGTCAACACTCTTTTCCTGGTCTTGATAGGCAACCGGTTGATAACAACAAACAAGGACCTGGACGTTGTTTCCCTGGAAAACAACTTCTAGCATATTTCGGACTATCCTCCAATCTAAGCGATCTAGTCCACAGCCGAGCTTGGGCACCGCTAGTTTCGTTACTCCATTTTCCATCATCTGAGTCTTAAGATTTAACAAAGCCTCCCATAGATGTCCATAACTAGATCTCTGTCATAAAGAATTTTTGGTGACCAGATAGTAAACATAACGATTTTTATCCTGAAGAATCAAAGCTGTTCCTACTGTTGGCTGCTGTTTTACTAATTCATCCACACATCTAAACTTTTTCTTGAAAACAATAGCTATCTCTCTTGACATTTGCAGGTCCTGAGCTACGCAATGTGCAAGGGAATACTCTTCTGGTACTCTAAACAGATCTTGTTGTTTTCCAACAACAACGCCAAATCTCGCCTTAGCGGAACCACCATACGCCGCCATGAAACTCTCAAAATTTACATTTGACTCACGATTAATAACTCTTCACACACCATTCTCATTACTCAAGTCCCCCTGGTTGTTGCCAGCATAAGATGTTAAACGGTCAAAGTGTACCACTTTTGGTTTACCGCGGGGAGATCTTCTGATCCGGTACACTACATCATTAATTCTTGTTAACACTTCGTACGGGCATTCTCATTATCTTTGTAATTTTGACGACAACCTACGCTGTCTTTGTGGATTATACAACCACACTAAATCTCGAGGTTAATAACCACCTTCTTGAGCTCTCGTGTCATATTGTGATTTCATTCGATCGCTTGCTACCTGGATATTCTGTCGGACGTTTTCGTGAACGCTATTTGATCTTTTACGAAGCTTACTAACGTAATCTTCACCTGCGATCTGTTCTCCAGGTTTAAATTCAAACTGAAGATCACATGGTAGCCGCTTCAGTTGTTAAAATGCACTGTGGCAGTCGTCATTCCAATCATATTCTTGACCATCTTCAGTTAATTTCGTTAACGGTTTGGCAATGTTCGCAAACCCAAGTATAAAACGTCGGTAATATGTGCACAATCCTAGAAAACTGCGTAGTTGGTGTATATCTGCTGGTGTAGGCCACTCTTGTACTGTTTTTATTTTGTCAGGGTCAGCTCTTATTCCGGTCTCCGAAACAACATGTCCTAGGTATTTCACCTCTTTTCCAAATAGGTGACATTTTTTGGGGCTCAATGTAAGGTTTGCCCCGCGTAATTTTTGGAATATCTCCTCTAGGTTC
This sequence comes from Platerodrilus igneus, assembly GCA_036346225.1. Lineage (NCBI taxonomy): Eukaryota > Metazoa > Arthropoda > Insecta > Coleoptera > Lycidae > Platerodrilus > Platerodrilus igneus. The sequence goes on along the minus strand of JARFIW010000266.1, from coordinate 8,885,553 downwards.
TTAAGGTGTTCTTCAAAAGACCCGCCTAACACTATCACGTCGTCTAGAACACCAGACATGTCTTCCAGGACAGTCCACGCAGTATCGACTCCATCAGTCGTTCAAAAGTAGCAGGGGCATTGCATAATTTAAATGGCATGACCTTGAACTGCCATAATCCAGTTCCAATTGTAAACGCAGTTTTCTCTTTATCGTTCGGCTCTAAGCCTACCTGCCAGTATCCGCTTTTCAAGTCCAAGGTCGAAAACCATTTAGATCCGGATAGAGTATCCAAGGTGTCATCAATTCTGGGCAAAGGATAGCTATCTTTCTTTGTCACATTGTTTAACCGCCGGTAGTCTACACAAAACCTTGTCGACCATCCTTTTTCTTGACAAGCACTACCGGGGATGCCCATGGACTATTCGAGGGTTCAATCACTCCTTGTCCTTCCATGTCGGTGATAATTTACTCGGCTTCCTTACGTTTTGCCAAAGGAAGCCGCCTGGGGTGTTGTCTTATCGGTTGCGCATCTCCAGTATTGATCTTATGTTGCACAACAAACGTCCTTCCTTTCTCACTATTATCCAGTGCAAACACACCTCGATATCGCCGCAGTTGATCGCCGTTTAATCCTTGACATGAAGGCATCAACATATCCAGCAATTTCTGCGAACAACCATTGGCTGGTTTATCTTTCGTGTCGTCCACACAACGTTTAATATGGCATACTGGAATGCAATTTCCCACAATCATGTCTTTCTTCAGGGTCACCGTATGCGGATTAATGTTTAGCACCCTTACTGGTATCATATTTCGAAACTTTACCAGCGTTCTTCCAATCAGAAATCCCTCCTGGCCCATTCCCGATTCAGTTGCTTCCATCATGCATACTTGTCCTTCCCGGAACGTATCATCCGGGCGTCCCATTACTATCATTTCCGCCTTCTCAGGTATTTTCATATCACAAATCATTCGAACTTGCTTTGTCTGGTTACTCGTCCCTTGAAATGGAATCTCATCATTATCTATCCGTAGCACATTTTCTTTCATGCTCACATGAAACCCATATTCTCTCATGAGATCCATTCCCAAGATCACTTCTTCTGTAATTTTAGCTACCAACACCCGATGATTAATTAGTTTGTCTCGAATTCCCAACATTACGGCAGTCTCTCCGTGAGTAGAAATTTTCTCACCACTTGCCGTTTGAAGACATACCGATACAGGTAGCACTTTTCCACGACCAACCAAATCTGGTCTCACAATAGTCCTTGTCGCTCCTGTATCCACGAGTAATCGGACAACCCTACCATTAATTCTACCATCAATATAAATGTTGTCCAGACTTCCCATCGACGATGCAGCACGGATGATAATCTCCGGGGTACTACGTTGTGCTGTCGATGTTCGCCCCCTTACATTGACCTGCTTTAGCTCAACCGATTGTTTCTTTGGTTGAGTACAGCGTCTCTGTATATGACCAACTTCACCGCAGCTCCAGCATCGCAGACGCCATCTCCGCGGTCGTCGTCTTTATAGCCTTTCCGCCTTTTGCTTTTCAAACACACGGTTGATTATTTCATCTATGCTGTTCTGCGCTTGATCAGGTTCTTCTAAGGCAGACCGAGCTTTGTGACTCATCCTGTGTGATGTCTGCTTAGCTGCTTCAAATTCAAGCGCATGAGCCAGTGCGTCATCTAACATTTTTGGCCGTACTAATCTTAGCGTTTGCTGTATTTCGCCATCTTTAACGCCATGCACAAATGTTTGAACAGCCAGTTGTTCGAGGAAGCTAGATAGCTCTGGCGCCGTTGGGTATGCCAATCACTAATTTGGCAATGTCAGCTTCGAATTCTTGCAGGCTTTCATTTGTCTTTTGCGAGCGGTTCTTAACTTGTTCATGGTAAACCTGTTGAAGGTGAGTGTCTCCATGTCTCATCTCAAGCTTCGATGTCAATAGGCCGTAATCATTTTGCTGGTGATCGGGAATCGTTTGCAAGATGTTAAGAGCTTCCCCCCCCCTTAGAGCTACTATTAAGGAGATAGCCTTCTCTTTGTTGCACTATCCGTTGACTATTGCAGCGGCTTTAAATTGTTTCAAATATGTGGGTCAAGGTGTTTTACCATCGAATGTGGGTGGTTTCACTCTAAATTTTGACGGTATTGACTCGCTTTCTTCCATGCTTCTTATTTCTGGGATGTTCTGATTTACAACTTGGTTTACTAATTCAAGTGGCCGCGTTGTTAGTGAAATCACTTGTTCTTGAAGCCTCATCACATCTTCCATTTTTACCAATTTACTGTCCAACTCTTGCTCAACTGTTTTTACTTGTTCAGTGAAATCTTCTTTCAATGCAATGGAGCTTTCCATTAAGCTTTGTTCTAACGTGGCTGGCTTTTCATTCAACTTTTATTCCAATTTTGCAGCATTTTCACTAAACTTTTCTTCCATTTTCTTAGCATTTTCACTTAACCTTTCGATAAGATTTGATTCCAGTTCAACTGACCTCACTACGTTTTCATTTAGTGTCACTTCCAGTTTAATCGACCTCTCCTCCATTTTCTCAGAATTTTCACTAAACCTTTCTTCCATACTGGATTTAAAATCCTTAAAGGAAATTCATTAAAGTTTCTGCGTCCATTTTACTTTGGCTTCTTGTAGCTGGCATATACAAACTTCTCAAATGTCTTTAGACTTAATTAATCACCCAACACAGCCTGACACCAGTGTAGCGGGCTACTACTAACGCGTTTCACTAATTTAGAACAAGTAGTAATAAAAGTCTTTATTACTCACTATTCATAAGTCCAATTAACAGTATATGTTTGGTAAGGTTGATCTAGAAATGTTAATGATAGAGAAGGACCAATTGCTATTATGTAGCAATACCGATGGCAGTGTAGCGGTTATGTAATAAACAGAGCGAATACGACAAACTACTTAATAAAAATAATACATACCTTTACGCCTGTGCCGCACTGGGCAATAGAGGTCACACACAAAAGGTAGCGAACACCAAAGACCACGCGCACTCGGTTTGGTGTTGCTTTAAGGGCTCTCGTTCAACTGTCTTCTGTTACCGTACGCGTACGAGTGACGTTACATCACGCACTCGCACTGCGGCATAATGTTTGACTAAACTGTAGGGTACCCGCACTAATGGTATTTATTGTCACCACTATTAAATTGTTCAATGATGACGTAGCAGTATATGCCTTATTTATAGATGTTTTCAGTTCAATTAACAATGAAGCACTATCACAGTAATGCAATTTACAAGCACTAATATCTTGTTAAACTAAATTCTTAACCATAGGTCTATTAACAACAGACAGGACCATTTGGCCCTAATCTCGCTTATCGCTTGCATTCAAATAATTGATTTTGAAATAATAAAGTCGATAACAACACTGCTATAATTTATTTATTACGCTTTCGTCTATTTATGTACAGCTGTCGGTACAATATACAGTTTCACATAATACAAATTAATGTTTACTCTTGGACTTCCAAAAGCTTCCTATTTAACTTTACACGATATAATTTATATTTGACATTCTGATATAGACTAAACTCTGTACTTCCGCATCGGTCTTATTTATACACTGAATTAAAAGGATGATTCATTCTCCAGTAATTGCTAGAAAATTATCGGTCCCTGGAGAATATACAGTGCTTACGGCGCTTGTGTGTTTGACGGCATTCCTAATAGTAGCTCGTAACAGTACGAATTACCTTTTGTGTTTCGGTAGCAACAGTTTTTTATGCAGTGGGAAAGAAATGTAAAATACAATTTTCCAGGGTTTGTAATGGCCATGTCGTTTTCCCAACCAATGAGGTCGACAAACGAGGAAGGGTGATGGTTTGACAAGTTGGATCGGTAGAAGTTATATTCATTGTTGACGTGGCCCGCTTATCTTTAACTTGTGCGGATAGTGCATTATAGACAATGTAGTGAAGTTTGTCTTTGCGATTTCCTTGCTAAGTTCTTTATAGTACCTCTGTTTTGTATTCCTGTTTGTGTTTTAGAGGAAACAACAAACTTGGCTACGGACATTTGAGCTAGAAGCGACAATATGCTCCCATTCGGTAACCTGAGAACGATAAATATTCGATACCCAACTTGCTAATATGCATTAATGTAGACGGTAGGCAGAACTATAATTAAATTACGTTGTTAATTTGAATCGTAAATTATGCTATTTCATATCTAAATTCTGTGTAACCTAACACGCCCTCTATGCAAGCACGCGAGTAACTAAGTGTGCCTTTGTAACTAGTAAGAATTCATGGTTCTTAAACATGATCTATGGAGGAAATATAAAGGAAATGGGTGTAATATTATAGGAAAATGCTAGATAGACAGAACAATAAATGAGAAGATCCTGAAACAAAATGAAGAACGGTTTTTTGCGGAAGTGTAGTAAAGAGAATGAAGCGACCGATAGGAGAAACCTTACAACATTAGGCATTAGCATCTCTGATGATGAAAGAATATGTAGACGAAAAAAATTGTGTAACCAAACAAGGGTTTGATTATTTTACGCAAGTTATAAGCAATGTGGATTATGTCAGATATGTTGATATGAAACAACTGGTACGGAATAGTAAGTATGAAGGATTACATCAAATCAACCAAATGACTGCTATTAAAAAATAGAGGATGCTGTAGATGATAAATATTTTAAGGCGTAGTAAAAGGAAGCCAATTTAAAATTCATTAGAGCTCGGAGTAGATGCTTCGTGGCAACGTTCACGTGATTTTCAAAGGCCTTGTAGTGTGCAATACCACTGCTGTTCACTGAGGCATCGTTCTACGTGACGTTGTCTCGACCCTAAGGAACCCCGATGCCAGATGGAATGTTGAAAAAATGACCTCGCCCGCTAGGTACAAGGCCAGTTTCTGAACCCCATCTGAATGCATCGACGACTGTTTAGGCACGACAGCCAAGACGACGAAGACAAGGACCCACCCGTAACCAAAAGCGACACGCTTCAACGAGACGGACAGAAGGCATGGAACAGCGACTAATAGAACACAGCCAATGATTGCAAGAGATGATTGTACCTTGTTGCGTGCTAAATTGACTTTACGCTTCTGAATTAATTTTACATAGGAGTGGAGTGACGTAATAGTAAACTAGTGCACCGGCTAGGTTTCAGTGGTGCATGGTCGGTTCTATGAAAACAAATATACTACTTTTAGGGGTATACAAATTGTGAAACTTCTACTAAATACTTTTATGCTTATCTTGAAAGATCTTTAAACTCTATTTGTCTGTGTAAAGGCTTTGAGCGCCAACCCACTTGACGAAAACCTACCCGGAAGTGGGTGTTCCGAGAGACGGTTTGCAGTGATCATTCAAGTTAAAGGTGGGTGGAGTCTCGTTTACACTCTTATCACTTCCTCTACGAGTCTACTATAGAAAAACACGTTTTGTGCACCTAACTTATATTATCAAACAGGATTATCACAGTAAATAACTACAGAGAAAAGAAACTAAAATCTACCCCTAATTGACCAAATATGCATGTTGCGTAAAAAACAACTTAATATTACCAATGATAGACATTAACCAATATAATCGTGACTATTTTGTTCAATAATGAACTTTTCGTATGAAAATTGATGATAAGCGTGCACTAACGTAATAGTCCTTATTAATAATAAGTTTTACGTATTCTTATTATTACCACCAATCATAATTACTAAATACCAGACAGCTTATAATGTTTATACGATGGAAAGCAAAAATTCAATAAACTTAGTTTTTTGTTTATCTTCGGCAAAACTTTGTCGACCATTCTGTGCAGGAATGGTTGCAGGTAAATTAATTGCTCAAACTTGGCGTTGAAGAAAAGCTTCCAGCACCAGCCACTATTACGCTTAACAGTATTTTCATATCTGCGCTTTTACTCGCGCCCGGAACCCGTTTACTAACAGTTCCGGGATTTAATAACGTCACATGAACTACCTGATCCTCATCATTGTCCGGCGCGGCGATGGTTGCGTGTCAATCGAATTCGAAGGTCTTTTCTGATGTGTAGAATAGCTTAAGATGTGCCTTCTTTTATTATCCGTAGGTTTTGTGTTTTTTGTCCCAGAGTCATTGTACACTATTTTTCGTTCTCACGTAGTGGTGCGTGCGTCTAATCTGCTCGATTTTCGAGTTCAATGTCGTTCTATCCATGTGAACAGTCATCTTGTTCCCGTGCTTTTACATTTGATACCGAAAGCGGCTTCATTTGTTTTCATTTCCACATTTTTGTAGCTGTAATTTATGAGCATATGGTTATTGTGGTGTATCGGTCCAATTCCATGATTAATGGTTTTTTGAATCCGTATGAATTTGTACAAAGATTTTAATTATTCCAGTTATTTCCCGAGATCTATCTGTAATTTTTCTGATTTTATTACGAATGGGTGTAAGGTCTCGATATTTATTACTGTTTGTATTTAATAAACTAGGTGTTTCCCTATTTTAATTCTTCATTATAATTTAATATAAACAATATTAAAAGTTAACTACCAATGCTTCTAAATTTTACAGGCTGCTTTTGTGTTAAAAGCTCTTTTAACTATCTAAAATTAGTAAACTCATTTCGACTGCTTAAGTAACGCGCCAACGTTAACAAGATTTCTTCAAAAATCTTTTACCTTAAACCACTAAACATTTTGTCTAATTCGTTCGAGTGCTACGTTTTCAATCATACCTTAACTAACAAAATAAAAAAAGTCCAAGGACTTTATTCAACTCTGTAAATTCAGCTAAAGGCGAAAGGTCATGACACGGCTTTTTCTATTCTTCACGGGAATAGAATATTTACAGGTATTATGACACTTCATCATCGATGCTGAATTGGTAGGATATTATCATCTGAGAAATGAAGCAAGCTACATCCCTAAGTCAAATAATAACCCAACTCTCTGGGCATAATTTACAATGAACAGTTGTGAAGAAAGTTTATTTGCAAAACGACCTCAGCCACCATTCTCTTTTCAAATTAACCCCACTTCCACACAATAAAATCACCCCCCCCCCCACTTAAATCCCCTCTGGAAGGTCTAACATTAAAACCTCCAGGACTTTTAACAAGCGGAACCACAATTTGTTTAGTGTTTTATAATTTGATAATTTTATTATAAGAAGTAATAAACTTCTAGGTTTAATCAATTAGAAATCTCACGATTTAGGGTAACTTACACGTATTGGAGAGAAGAGGTATACCTTTTAAAGAATAATCTTTATATATATATTTTTTTTTAATGGATCAATGGAGGAAGTGCATTCCTAAGGTTAGGTTTGAGACTCTGAATCTGTTGTCACAGCTATATATATATATATATATATATATATATATATATATATTGTAGTGGTTTTAAAGGGCTAAATTTAAGTATAAACAAGGCAATTTCAAACACCCTGTATAGAGGCAACAACCAAAATTTACGTGCGAAATTTATTTCATTTAGTTAATTTAAAGGAACAAGTATTACCATAATTTTACAATTAGTGATTAAAATTTAGTTAGGTTTGTAAAGATAATAAATTATAGAAGCCAATGCAAATTGTTAATTAATTTAATTGAGTTTAGTTGAAAGGGTTATTACGTCTAATACGCATAAGAGCTTGAAAAATTGATAATACCAAGGTGAAAAGCTGCACTAACAAATAAACAACCGTTGAATATAAAATACCTTGAAACGTAAACTCCGAGAAATGTTATTTAAAACGTTCGTTAACTGAACACCTGCAGGTTTTGGAAAGGTCATGTTCCCCTAATTTGTGTAGATAAAACACGAAATTCGAGGTATATTGTGCAACGGTAGAATGTTTCGCATAAATTCTAACTAAAAGTTTCCTTAAAGTGCAGGAGGGATGGACAATCGATGATATGCTTCGGAATGAGACAGGCATAATAGCAGTTCACTTCAGAACGCACGTATTTAGTCCACATGGGTTAGATAAAACGCGGACAGTAATATTGATTTTCTATCACTCATACAAGGTTAGAAGGAAACATAGAATATGCATAAGAGGAGAATAGAGTTAATATAGGCGGGGTTTCAAGACGTCACGAAATATATCATTGGTCTATATAGTTAGTTGTAGAACAGACAAACACAGGAAAATTTGAATGCGGGCTTTTCGGAAAATATCGTAACGACGCGCTAAATTTCGGAGATTTCGAAAACGGTTGAACCAAAATTTGAGGAAGTATTATTTTTAAATGAGGTATTTCACGGGAAGAGTGGCCGAAAGGTGGAATTCGAATTGTATAAATACTCTAAAAGAATTAGCATCGCTCTCTTTTAACTTCGATCTCTTAGTATTTTGATTGCTTCAGACTACGTACAGAAATTTACCACGAGCTTGTAAGTATAAAAATTTTAATTTAAATAGTACTGTGTTGGCCTCATAATTTGATACGCGGATAGTGTCGAGTCTAAATTTATTTGAGGTGCAACATATATCTTAACAAGCTCGTGAAGTGACGTAAAGTAACGTAAATTAAATTAAGCAATTATGAAAGAAGTGTAATATATTTGGATTTGGATTTGGATGTACCTTGTATGGGTAGCATGCAGCACAACTGAGATGGGGTTCATCTACAAATAGCTGGAGGCGGCGAGCAGAGCAGAATCACGAAATCGAGAGCGAGACAACTTAAATGCATTGTCAACGGAGTAGAGATCTTTAAGAAATTGCAGGTAACGCTTTAGAATTTGTTGTTTTTATAAACTATGAAAATTGTTGTGACGTGTGAGAATGAACAATGAAGGTATTTTGCATTATTTTGCGTATTGAAAATAATACGTATAACTAACTTTTATTGTGGTATTTAAATATAAATCTAAAGGTGTATATAAAGCTTATTAACGTTCCTCAGGAATTTATATTTTTTTATTGTTAAGAGTACATGAGTTTTTTTATTTGTGTTTGTAGTAAGCGTATGCAAAGTAAAAAGCATACATTATTCATAATTAACTGGGTTATCATGAGCTCACCATACTCCAGAGTGTCCTAATTAAAATTAATTATAAATAAAGAAAGAAAAATAAGGTATTATTCAGGGCCCATTTACTCCTGTTACATTCAATGCGTTTGATATTTCAAGTTAAAATCCTGGACATTACAAAAATAGAATTTATTGAGGTGTAACTTGAACAACGAAATATAAATAATCTTGAATTTTTATTTTGTAAATAGTGGTAAATAAATATTGTATGATTGTTATATTATTTTGTGGTTTTATTGAGAGTGTGCATGAACGATAAAGAGTATGATAGTGAATCTAGGTATCCAAGAGGAGACCCAACTGAGCTAGCCAGGGAGCTGTTGAAGTAATTAAATGATGGAAGCAGAATCTGGGTAAGAAATTATATTATTTTGAAATTTAACTATTGTGTGCAATTTTCGATTTGTTTCAAAATTGATAATTCGTATGGGCACGATATTTATAGGGTAACACAGTAATTTTATGAGGCCCAACTATTGGAAATTACAAGACGTTCCCGAGGTAGGACATACACACTTTTTATAATAAAGAGTCGAAGTTTCAGCAACCTTTGTCGTTTATTATAAGAGTTCCTACAACGAAACATTTAATAAATAATATAAACAATTTGTCTAGGTCTTACAATGTGTTCTCACACGGGTTTTTTGGCCTCTTAATCGGAACTCTTAATCGATACCAATATTTTTATAAGTCAAAGTTCTGGTAACTAACAACAAATTTGGCATATATCGTACATTTACCTACTTTACCTAAAATAATGGCAGCGGAGACGCGTGCACGATCAAGATTACAAATTTATATAACACACGCAAGACAATGCAATAAGTCTTTCTAACACCAACGTTGGGGCTTGAATGATTTTTAGGGAGTTCCAGAGATTGATCCCAGTTACACAGCAATATATATGTACATAGTTCGCTTTACAAGTTTATTTAATAATTTTCAGGATTATTTAGGTCAAAAATAAAACATTAAATCTCAAAATTGTATAATATACTTGACGTTTCGGCATGTGCTTTGTACCTTAATCATAAGTCTATAAATAAAAAATACAAAATTAGTCAATAATTTCAATAATGAGCAAGACTTACAATTAACATGACGTGTAAAAATACTGCTACTTCTTAACAGTCAAACAAATTTAAATATTTATTTATTACTCCATGTTGTTTGTTCTGAGTCGATGGTATAAATGATTTCCGATAAACACTAAATTACAATAATTTTTTTTTTTAAATAAATTAATCTAAATTGTTTGATCATGTCCTTATAACTGACATGAACTGGTGCGTTCGGATTGTTGTTACACAAGACAGTGTTACTCCAAATGATTTCACTATCTGGAGCTGTAACAGGTAGACTAGTGACGTCAAACTTCTATTTAATGTCCGTATAATCGTCAGTACACTATACTTAAATTGTCTAAATCTTAAGATAAATACTAACGTATTATTTTACATAAAAGTCTGTTATTTTTATATATATATATATATATATATATATATATATTACTCATATTTAGACCAGGGTAGAAAATTAAATAATCACATCAAATAATTTTAATCACCGTGTATAAGGAATTTCATTAAATAATACGCGTTATTAAAACCATGAAGCATAAATAAACTCGGTTGTTTCAGTAAAAATAAGAAATTTAAATTATTTATAAGACGCTTTATATCAAAAGAAGCAGTACTGAAAAGCTCTGCGGGTAATGTAATTATTCCTAAACAAATGGAAATTACGTGCAAAGTTTATATTAATTAACCCTATTTTAAGTAACCGGTATTAAACAAAGTGTACACATAATAATTAATATTTAAGTTGTATTCGCTAAAAATGAAAGGATAGAAATCAATTTAATTGGAGTTAATTAAACCGTTAGTAACATATAATACCTATAAAAACTTGTGAAAATCCAAGATTAAAATACCACGGAATAAGGCTCTGAGAATTAATATTATTTTGAACACCTGCGTAGTTTAAATGTCACATTCGGCGTAAAGTTTGCAGATAATTAATGTTTCAAAGAATCTTGGGGAAAACGTCGCATAATAGTTACGAGAATTGCTAAAGCTGGGTTATTTCACACTCCATGTGGACTAAAATAATCGATAATAAAGAATATCAATTTGCACCAATACGAACAGGTTAGAGAAGGAAAGAGAAAATGCGTCAAGCAAAGACACATATTGTAAAAGGCGGGATTTAAGCAACGTCATGGGGTTGCGATTGGTTAAAAATAGGATGCATATATGAGAGGTAGAAACAACAATTTCTGTACAAAATTAATTAGTTTTTCTCGGACATGCTTGCGTGCCGTGTGGAAATTTTCTGAGATTTAAATGGGGCGAGTGAAAATTCGTAAAATCGACGTGCGAGCGACAGACTGGGAACATGGCATGAGAAATTCTTTAGAATTACCCGTTTTGGGGAACAGACCGACAGACAGGCTTTTTGCTATATATACCGAGATGGATATAAACAAGCCCTCTGAGACTTTTGACGATTCGATGCGTTAAAAGCTCGTACATACGCGACTTGATTGAAGATGTTAAACCGTGCATTTTAGTTTGATTAAATAATTTAAAGTTTGCTAGTATATTTTAGTGATTCAAAATAGCTTGTTATTTACGTGCTAACATGAATGTACTTCAGTGCACTTAGATACAAGGTAATAAAATTTAGTTTCACTGTACCAATTAGCAAAATTTACAACGACGAATGTATACACAAAAGTAGGCAGTTTTGGCGTATATTGGTGACAGACGCATGAATTTCTTTGCTATTTTTCGGGGGTGTTAATAATTAAATGGTTCAAATACGTGTCTGGATCCATGAAACAAGGGTCAGATAAACACAGATGAGTTCCGGAAAGGCCCAGAAACGACTTTGAATGGATGGGGATGGAGAAAATTTTAAAAGCGTAGAGAATCAGAAGCCGTAAATATAATCCTGTTGAATGGTGTGATTAACTAAAGAAACGATACTTTGAAGCTACGAGGACAGTAACCTTCAGGTAAATTATGCTATTTTGTTTGACATTTTTATGTGTATTGAATGACTTTATAATTGATTTACTTTAAATGGACATTAGTGAAATTATACTAACCATAAAAGTTTAATTTTAAGAGGAAATTTGCTTGTTTAAGTAAAAAGGGGTATTTTGTTTTGATGTTCGGGAATATGATGAAAATTTGGGTATGTCTTTGAGCTCAATTAGACGAACCTGGTTAATTAACGTAAAGGGGTGGTAGATGCTCCCTTTATACTCAGACTCCGGTCTGCTTATATTGTTATATTAATTAGTAGGCATCCAACAAGGACTTTAATTCTGGATGCACATTAAAATGATAATAAAATTAATCTTGAAATTTTTTTTGAAAACTGAATTTTATGCTGAAATTTAATTTGAAAATTTAATGTATCCTGAATATTGATGTAAATAGAGTTAACGTTGATGTTTGTGGTAGGAATGTGTTGCCTAATTTTATGAATGAGGAGGTTTATAAAATTAGGTGAGCAGCCGAGGCGAAACAGGATCACAGCAGTTTATGACGTGCAATCGGTGGGACTAGAATTTTTTTGTTGAAAGGACCCAGTTCCCGCATTCAAAGGAGAATATCACAACATTCTTTGGCGCCCAATTCGTGAGGCTCGATTTTATACAGGATATCACAGCAGATTATGGCGACCACAACGTGAGGGCTCGAGTTCCAAATAAAATTTTTGTTATTTTATTCCAGGAAACTGGCGATCTGAGAAAGAGAGTTTCTGTGTGTGTATAAATTTAAGAGTATTTTTAGAGTGTGTGTGAGTGATTAGAACGTATGCAGAGAAAAGAGTGGTTAAGGAGTCAAGGAGTGGAAATTGGAAGTGACGATAGTGCATTGTGTGAGAAAATTTCGAAAATGGAAGAAGCTGGAGGCAGTAGAGATCAGTCGAGGACGGAATCAGGGGATTAAGGAAACGAGATTATGATGAGAATGCTAGAGGAAATGAGATCGAGTAGGGAAGAAGCTAATAGAAAGTTTGAGGAGATTAGAGAAATGAGTGCTGAATCGAATAGAGCGAGAGAGGACTCAAATCGAAAATTTGAGCAAATGAGTGAAGAATCGAACAGGAAGTTAGAAGAGATTAGTCAGAAAATAGATAAGACGAATCAAGAAGTTGTAGAATTTAAAAATAGTCTTACCGTAAAGATGGGGGAAGTTGAAAATAGGGTTGAAAAAAATGAGCGTGATATTACAGGTCTTCGACAGGAAATGGGACATTTAAGGTCCGAAGTACGCATTTTCTGTGAAGAAGAAATAAACGTAAAAATGACAGAAGTGACAGACTCATGTAGGGATCAGTTAGGCAGGGTAGAACGCGAAGTTAGTAGTATCAAATACAACATGTCAAATTTAACGGGGGATGGCCCCAGATTTTATACAGGTGGAGTATCATTGGACCAACACATGAAGTTTTATGGCGATAACAGGGTAAATCCACAAATTTTTATTAATAGTGTAAGAAATCTAGTGGGAAATTTATTTGACGAACAGACTAAACTAAATACGATAAAGGCTTTATTAAAGGACAATGCGGAGGCATGGTACAATTTAGTAGGACAGGACATAGACACGTATCAGGACTTTGAAAACAAATTTTACAACATTACTGGAGTGATCACAAACAGGATCAGATTAGGGACGACTTGATTACAGGAAAATTTAAGGGAGAGTTTGCAGGTTCTAGGAGCAATATGCCATCCGCAAATACAGTGTGGCCAAACAACTGAATCCACCATTGACGGACAGACAGATAATCAAGTACCTATCACGACATTTTGAACTGGAAATTAGACAACACGTGGCCTTACAAAACATCACAGAACGGGAGACGTTTTGGAATACTTACAGAGATATGACGATGTATGTGTTGGACGGACAAGAGAGATACGAGAACGAAACGTTAACACAGTTAGGTTTGACAACAGGACACCGAATTATCCGAGACGGCCTGACTACAACAGAAATTTTCGACCGAATTGGGAACGACGAGGACAGGAATACAGGAGCAATAGTGCGACTAGGGGACCGACGCCAAGACCTAGTTACACGCGACAGAACAGTTTACCGGAAGTAAACAGGACTGTGACCAGCACGCCGAATAGAGACAGGGACACGGATATTAACACGAGGAGGACGTACGCACAGGTTGTAGAAGGACAACCAGGACCAAGCACGGAAAACAGGATGGGACAGGATTTTTAGAACGCGACAGACCACTAGATTTCTGTGTAAATGTATACGAACATCCACGTGAATTTTTCAAAATTGAGGAGGAAGTAGAGCCAGAAACTGAGGAAAAATTATGTTTGCCAATTATTAATTTAGAAATTTTTGAAAATAATGTAGAAGTATTACTTGATACAGGGGCAGAGGCGAGTTTAATATCGGAGGAATTCGTCAGCAAAATTAGGGATAAGGTTTGTGATAGAATTATGCCTATAAAGCGTAGCCATTTAGTAGCTCCAAATAAAAAGAAGTTTGCTGTAGTAAATAGTGTTGTGGTGCTTAGGATAGATATAGGAGGTTTAAGCTGTGAACAGGAGTTTGTAATTGTACCTGGACTGAAGTTTCAGAGCATTTTAGGTGTTGACTGTATGATGAAGTTAGGGTTTTGATAGATATGGAAAGGAAGGTAATAAAGATTAAGGATAGGGTAGTGCCATGGAAGGGCAGTTATGAAGTCACAGAGGATGACACGGGGTTTAGTATTAATGTAGTAGAGGTAGAGGATGATGAAGTAAAACAGATCAACACAATAAGATGTCCAGAGGATAGGAGAGTAGAGGTTCAAGCTTTATTACAAAAACATGCAGAATTAGTGGGGTAGAAGCAAGCACAGCGTTAGGCTATGAGCACAGATTGGAAGTGGATAATTCAGAACCGTTCAACGCAAAGGTTTATCCAATTCCAGCAGCATATCGGGAGCAGGTAAAGGCAGAATTAAATAAAATGTTGGAAGATGGCATAATAGAGGTATCAAACACTCATTTCATAAATCCGTTGGTGGTAGTTAAGAAAAAGGATGATAGCATTCGTTTATGTTTAGATGCACGAAAAATTAACCAACGGACCAAACCGCAATTCCATTGTCCACCATCCATGGACACACTTTTGACGAGATTAAGTGGCAAGTTTATTTTTAGTAAATTAGATTTAAGGAATTCATTCTGGCTGATTCCATTACACAAAGATTCTAGAAGGTACACAGGATTTTCCGTAGAGGGAAAAATCTATAATTTTAAGGTAGTACCGTATGGTTTGTCAACGTCAAGTGCAGCATTAATTAAGGCAATGCAAGCAATTTTAGGAGCATATGAGCAATTCTGCATACACTATGTGGATGATATTTTAATTTTAGTGAAACTGAGGAACAACATTACTCTCATTTAGAACGGATATTATTAGAGCTTAAATTAGCAGGATTGAGGCTGAATATAGAAAAATGTGAATTTTTTTCAAAAACCGTTAAATTTCTGGGGTATGTGGTGAACACTCAAGGTATGTGTATCGATAAGGAAAGATTGTCCGAACTTTTGACATATCCGAGACCTAATAACATTAGGAAATTAAGAGCTTTTTTGGGGGTCCTTAACTTTTATAAAAGTTTGTACCGGGATTTGCTGAAAAAGCGGGTCCATTGTTTAAACTTCTGAAGAAGGGAGTACGATGGAGTTGGACGGAAAGTCAAGAGGCAGCATATTTAACACTGTTGGAACAATTTCACGACCAACTAATTTTGAGGCATCCCAGATTTGATGTAGGTTTCGTACTGAGGACGGATGCATCGGATAGTGCATTAGCAGCAGAGTTGTACCAAGTACAAGAGGGGGAAGAGGTGCCCATATCTTTTGTTTCACGCACACTGAAGCCGCATGAAGTAAATTACACGATTAGTGAAAAGGAGATGGCTGCAGTGGTGTTTGGTGTTACGAAGTTAAAATTTTTTGATAGGAAGACATTTTGTAATCGAAACGGATCATTCGGCGTTGTGTGCGTTGATGAATACGAGATTTTCTAACAATCGAGTATATCGATGGGGTTGTTACTACAGGAGTTTGACTTTGAGATTAGATATATTAAGGGAGAAAATAATTTTATAGCAGACGCGTTTAGTAGAAACAGGGATATGGATAACAAAAGACCGTGTGACATCATGATTGCCATGAACAGTCTACTACAAAATGATTCAGTATATGGAGAAGAGGAGATCTTGAGGAACCAGAGGCAGAGTGAGGAGCTACAGATTGTTAGAACGAAGTTAGAAAGCGAACCGGGATTTAAAACTTCCATATGATAAACGGCTTTTGTGTAAAAAATTCAAGAATTGGAAGTGTATGTGGTGGATAGGGTACAAGCAAAATTAATTATCAAAGATCTGCACTTAAGATATGGTCACATAGGAATCCGAAAGACATGGTTAATCTTTAGGAAACGTTTTTTCAACTAAAGACTTAGGGTTAGTAAAGTCTGTCATCAACACTTGTCACTTATGTACTTTAGGAAAGTACAAAATAGTACGAGTCAGGATGTGGTACAAAGTATACACGTACAAAATCCCTGGACTTAGTTGCTATTGATTATTTGAGTAATCTAGTCCGAAGTACAAAGGACACAAACATGTGCTGATTGTGACTGATGTGTTTTCGAAATTTACCAAATTATATCCCACTCGGGATTGTAACACAGTCGGAACAAACAAGAAATTGGAACAATTTTGTAGGAAGTAGGAACTTTTAAACGAGTATTAGCAGACAATGCTACTTATTTTAATAATCAAAGATTTAGAGATTATTGGGAGAGGCAAAACGTTAAAGTGGTGTTTTGTAGCATAAGGCATCCTCAAGCGAATCCAGCTGAGCGATATATTCAAGAGACGGTTAAGTTTTTGCGTTTAGCTTCACATAGGAATCATCGTTTATGGGAGGACAAGTTGTCCAAGGTTGAATCTTTTATCAATGAAACCCTAGTACCGTGACAGAAACCAGTCCCATCATGCTGATCAAGCAACAGTATCCCGAAAGACCATGGCAAATTGTGCCTAGGGACGATGAATTCCAACAACTTTTGGTAGATGTGAGGGAGAGGTTAAGGAAGAGAGCTGAAAAATATACAAGGAAGATGAACGCAAGAATTAGAAAGAGGGTAAAATTTAAAGTGGGAGACCAGGTAGTAGTAAAAGCTTGAGAGTAGGGAAGAGAGATAGGATGACATGTGCTAAACTACACTTGCCATATGAGGGACCTTTTGAGATAGGGGAAGTAGTAGAGTGCACATATTTATTAAGGAAGTAGGTACGGGAAATGAGAGGGGACGGTTTCACGTCAACCTACTATTCCCTTATACCGGAGAACCAGCACCACAGGAGAAATAGGTGTATAATATAGTAAAATTTAAATAGGATAAGAATAGAGAATAGGTGTATATAGAAGAGTAGAAGTAGGTGTTGATAGAAAATAGAGCTAGATATAGGATAAATATGGGAGATGATTAGAAATAGGTTTAGGATGAGGATAAAGAGTAAATGTAGGAAGAAAATAAGATAGGTTAAGTATAGATATTTCATATAAAATTAGTGGAGAGTTAGGAATAGAGTAAGAGTAGGATAGGCATATAGGATTAGGTAGGGGGAAGTAAAGTATAGTGAAGATTAGTTAAAAGTTAGGAATAGGATAGGTATCTAGGATGTATATAGGATTAGATGGATAAGTAGGATGAAGTTAGGGATAATTTCAGTTTATAAGATTAGGTGAGAGTTAGGAATAGGATAGGGATATAGGATAGATGTAAATATTTTTTGGGTTGGATAAGTTAGGTAAGTTAGATAGATAAGGGTAGAGAGAGATAGGCAATTTTTTTTTGTAATTTTTTTGTCTAAATGCTTTATATTTGCATTCAAATAAGTTGGATTATTTGTATTCAAATAGGGGGAAAATACTCATATTTAGACCAGGGTAGAAAATTAAATAATCACATCAAATAATTTTAATCACCGTGTATAAGGAATTTCATTAAATAATACGCGTTATTAAAACCATGAAGCATAAATAAACTCGGTTGTTTCAGTAAAAATAAGAAATTTAAATTATTTATAAGACGCTTTATATCAAAAGAAGCAGTACTGAAAAGCTCTGCGGGTAATGTAATTATTCTAAACAAATGGAAATTACGTGCAAAGTTTATATTAATTAACCCTATTTTAAGTAACCGGTATTAAACAAAGTGTACACATAATAATTAATATTTAAGTTGTATTCGCTAAAAATGAAAGGATAGAAATCAATTTAATTGGAGTTAATTAAACCGTTAGTAACATATAATACCTATAAAAACTTGTGAAAATCCAAGATTAAAATACCACGGAATAAGGCTCTGAGAATTAATATTATTTTGAACACCTGCGTAGTTTAAATGTCACATTCGGCGTAAAGTTTGCAGATAATTAATGTTTCAAAGAATCTTGGGGAAAACGTCGCATAATAGTTACGAGAATTGCTAAAGAATATCAATTTGCACCAATACGAACAGGTTAGAGAAGGAAAGAGAAAATGCGTCAAGCAAAGACACATATTGTAAAAGGCGGGATTTAAGCAACGTCATGGGGTTGCGATTGGTTAAAAATAGGATGCATATATGAGAGGTAGAAACAACAATTTCTGTACAAAATTAATTAGTTTTTCTCGGACATGCTTGCGTGCCGTGTGGAAATTTTCTGAGATTTAAATGGGGCGAGTGAAAATTCGTAAAAATCGACGTGCGAGCGACAGACTGGGAACATGGCATGAGAAATTCTTTAGAATTACCCGTTTTGGGGAACAGACCGACAGACAGGCTTTTTGCTATATATACCGAGATGGATATAAACAAGCACTCTGAGACTTTTGACGATTCGATGCGTTAAAAGCTCGTACATACGCGACTTGATTGAAGATGTTAAACCGTGCATTTTAGTTTGATTAAATAATTTAAAGTTTGCTAGTATATTTTAGTGATTCAAAATAGCTTGTTATTTACGTGCTAACATGAATGTACTTCAGTGCACTTAGATACAAGGTAATAAAATTTAGTTTCACTGTACCAATTAGCAAAATTTACAACGACGAATGTATACACAAAAGTAGGCAGTTTTGGCGTATATTGGTGACAGACGCATGAATTTCTTTGCTATTTTTCGGGGGTGTTAATAATTAAATGGTTCAAATACGTGTCTGGATCCATGAAACAAGGGTCAGATAAACACAGATGAGTTCCGGAAAGGCCCAGAAACGACTTTGAATGGATGGTGATGGAGAAAATTTTAAAAGCGTAGAGAATCAGAAGCCGTAAATATAATCCTGTTGAATGGTGTGATTAACTAAAGAAACGATATTTTGAAGCTACGAGGACAGTAACCTTCAGGTAAATTATGCTATTTTGTTTGACATTTTGTGTGTATTGAATGACTTTATAATTGATTTACTTTAAATGGACATTAGTGAAATTATACTAACCATAAAAGTGTAATTTTAAGAGGAAATTTGCTTGTTTAAGTAAAAAGGGGTATTTTGTTTTGATGTTCGGGAATATGATGAAAATTTGGGTATGTCTTTGAGCTCAATTAGACGAACCTGGTTAA
Organism: Platerodrilus igneus; assembly: GCA_036346225.1. Taxonomy (NCBI): domain Eukaryota; kingdom Metazoa; phylum Arthropoda; class Insecta; order Coleoptera; family Lycidae; genus Platerodrilus; species Platerodrilus igneus. The sequence continues at coordinate 8,865,881 of JARFIW010000266.1, read as the reverse complement.
TTAACGTAAAGGGTGGTAGATGCTCCTTTATACTCAGACTCGGTCTGCTTATATTGTTATATTAATTAGTAGGCATCCAACAAGGACTTTAATTCTGGATGCACATTAAAATGATAATAAAATTAATCTTGAAATTTTTTTTGAAAACTGAATTTTATGCTGAAATTTAATTTGAAAATTTAATGTATCCTGAATATTGATGTAAATAGAGTTAACGTTGATGTTTGTGGTAGGAATGTGTTGCCTAATTTTATGAATGAGGAGGTTTATAAAATTAGGTGAGCAGCCGAGGCGAAACAGGATCACAGCAGTTTATGACGTCCAATCGGTGGGACTAGAATTTTTTTGTTGAAAGGACCCAGTTCCCGCATTCAAAGGAGAATATCACAACATTCTTTGGCGCCCAATTCGTGAGGCTCGATTTTATACAGGGTAACACAGCAATATATATATATATATATATATATATATATATATATATATATATATATATGTTTAAAAGTATATATGATACATATATGGGAAACGAGTTGTCTTTATAAATGGTAATTGCGATAGTAATAGCTCATAATTATTGGGTGAACATGGAAAAGTAATTGCACTACATTACCTACACTGTTAAATTTTATTGGGTTTAAAAATTATAATGTTCTTGCTCAAACGTGACCTGACTTCTTTTCAGTGGTTTTCTTTACACTTAACAGTGTGTATTATGCCCAAATAATCAACTTAAATTTGTAAACTTTTATAGACAAACCAAAGGTAAATGCACCAATGTCATTAACCATATTAAAATATGATTTGTTGACAGTATTAAAGTTGTAAATTGAGAACTATTTTTACGCTTTGTGTAACCTGTCGTTAAGATTTTTGTTTATAATATATTACTATTCACAAGGCTCAAGCACTGTAATTAATAATCGTTACTGTAACGGTGTGTCTGAAAATAAATTGCATTATGTAATAAGAGGTTGAATTTTATCCATTAGTTGGTAGAATATAATTAAACATAATAAGCCAAAATGGTTGGTTTCATAATTGAGAATAAATGAACTGGATGAAGAAATTAGATTTAGGGTTAAATAGTATTTTGGGTTATGTAGAGTACATAATAATAAAAATGAATTACCCTAGTATAATTACTAATACATAATAATTTTTTTATATCTTAATAGGAATGTTGAACCGTAAAATCCAGCATTCAGAATCTAAAATGATCCTAAAAGGGAAATGAACCTTGGATTAGCTATCAAAATTTAACCATGGAATATCGATATTACGGTTAATATACTGGATGTTGTATGATTTGATGCGCATAGCTAAAGGGCGTATTTTCTGGGCAATTTTAGGTCAAAAATGCCTTATACAGCTTTTTTTAAGGCCCAATGCTTATGAAGTTATGGGCAATATTAAATTTTAGAGTGCATGGAGTAAGGAGCATGCTAAATACAGCAATATGTTTTATTAACTAATATTTGTTTAATTCTTTTATTAATAACGCAGATTTATTTGAAGTGATTAATGCCCATGCTTGTCCCCCATGTCACAACACATTCTTGCTTTTCTAATAATTGAAGACATGCCTCTCTGGGTCATCTCATATCAATATGCACCTGGTGCCATAATATGTTGAATTGGCTCATATCCAGTCTGTGATTTTGAGTACACTTAAATTTTCATGCCAGTCATGAGGCATTGAATGGTGCCTCAGAGGCCAGAGCATTGGACCTTGTCACAGTAAATTTTGATAATTAATAAATGTAGGCTTCTTAACAGTACCGTGACTTTTTAAAACTCCGACTCAGAAGAGAAATTAGCTCTCGATGGATCGTAACAATGACTGGAATGTAAGAAGCCACAATTGATCCAGAAACTGAACAGATTCAAAATAAGGGCGCCAAGGACTTTTGGAACAAGGAAGAAGTTTGAACTTTTTTCTAAAGGTTTGACAAAGTACACGTTATACAGTACTATGTATAGTAAGGGCCGCTACACATACGGTCACATCTCCAATGATCCACCCGAATGTACTACATTGGATTTAAACGTGAAAAATGTACGCGCTTCGAATAGCATATGCTATATACTACCCATTTGATTTTCTAATGCTCCATCCGAAGATACAACATCGACCAGGAAGCGAGTTTTCTTTAACTGGAAATTTTTAATATTGCCGAACCCTTGCTGTTTGTTCCATGCAAGGTAGGAATATTTAACGTGCTTGACAACACATACACAGGACCTCAATTTTACTTCTCATTGGAATGAGGGCGTATTTTTTGTGAAAAATGCTCGCCTAATATTTTTCAAGCCGTGTCGGGATTCGAACCTGCGACCTTGGGCTCAGTAGTCGCGTGCATACCAACTGAGCCATAGAGCCGCCTCTTTGAAAGACAACGTAGTACAATTTAATTGCCAGTGTAATCAATTTATTGTGAATTTTTATCACCAGTTAGTGGTGTTTGGTTTACTTTTTAAGGGTGGCTAGCCTAAAAAAACTCACACAGGTTTTAATTATTTTTGTAGCATCAGATTTACAGTCATCAAAATTACTGTCTGCAAAATTACGGTCACCAATTCACCGCAAATATCTTCCGTGTTGAACATAATTACACTGATATTAGTTGGACCCAAATAGGAACGTTGAAATTGCTGAACTTTGTATTGGAGATTCCTGGAAGTTTCAATATAACTCACATCTGTAAAAAATGGGACATGTTTTCTGGAGTGTGTCAAAGGTCCCTATCGATTCTTGTCATCTGGTTGTTACAATTAACGAGATAGTATTCGAGTATGCAGATGCTGACACCTGGTTGGTCGACGATAGTAACAAAGTTTGTAGGAGATAAGGTCAGATTTTTATGTCAAAATTTTTTTGGTGTTACAAAAGCATGTTTGGTTAATTTTTTTAAACAACAATTCGTAAGAAGTTTGTATTTTTTGAACATTCTTAGATATTCACGAATATTTCAATACTAAAGTATGCTAATTTAAACCTTATCATATAATGTTGCCGATGCTATTACTTATTTCACATAGTTATCTTTTATTTAGAAGTGTGAAAGTAATTTTTTGGCGAGCTCGTTTTAAAAAAAAACAAAGGTATACTGAGGGTAAGTTATTTAATTTGTAATCTTTTTCTTAGCCTTAAGGATAATTTGTTTATTACCATAGTAATACTTATCTTTTATTTGATGCTATTAGCTACTGTGAACTGTTTAAGATACCTGCTACCCATGCTTCCGATCGTATTAAATTTTGCTGCTAGCTCCAACGGTAGGTTTGTTTCCCTTAGAAGTGACATTGTTCCCCGAGTTAGTGGCTTTAGCTAACGAGAAATAGGGGTCACAATAGTCTACAGGTTGTACATTTTGAACAGATTGTATAGTGATATTGGTACAAACTAAAATTGTTTAATGTTCTCCACACTTTCATTCGGCTAACATGAATACTATTAGATATTCTTTGTATGTTAGTATGTTAAAATCCATTTCGAATGGACCTGCACCTTGCCGAAGTTCTACATTACTAGAACAGGTGAAATGGCTTGCGTGTTCTAATGAGCTAAAGAGCCAAACTACAGGTCCAACCAAAGTAGTAGGATCGTTAGTGAGGAACCAGACTAAGACAGGTCCCCGAAAGAGGGCAGCGGTTCTTTCGGTACTTAGATTGGCAGAGACCATAGGGGTCGGTATGGCAGTCTAAGACACACTACCGCGATGTGGAAGGCAACGAGAAACCACCACATTACCTCCCAAGTACACAGCGTACCTAAATTATAATAAAATGATGGCATTCTCTGGGGTAAAAGATTCCGGAGTTAAAATAGTCCCCCATTCGGATCTCCGGGAGGGGACTACTTCGGAGGATGCGATCGGAAAGTTAAGAATAAGAGTCGGGAACATTTTGCGAGTCGGAGCGTGGAATGTTAGAACTATGAAGCAAGTGGGTAAGCTAGAGAACCTAAAAATCGAAATGAATAGGTTATCATTGGACATAGTAGGGATCAGCGAAGTTCGGTGGCCAGAGGCGGGGGATTTTTCGAGTGGAGACTTCAGGGTAATTCATACAGGAGCCGAGGAAGGAAATTTGGGTGTGGGGATAGTTATGAGGAAAAAGATAGGATACTGTGTAGAAAATTACTTACAAAAGAATGAAAGGATACTCATGGTTAGATTAGAATCTAAACCGGTAAACACAGTAATAATACAAGTATACATGCCCACCTCTAGCTACAGTGACGAAGAGGTAGAAGCAATCTACAAAGATATCGAAGACATATTAAGACACGTAAAAGGACATGAAAATTTAATAATTACGGGGGATTTTAATGCAGTGGTAGGTGAGGTTAGGGAAAGAGCGATAGTAGGTTTATTTGGTTTAGGCACTAGAAACGACAGAGGAAATAGGCTGGTAGAATTTTGTGACAAGAACAATTTAATCATTACAAACACATTATTTCAACATCATGCTAGAAGACGATATACGTGGAAGATGCCAGGAGATATAGGAAGATATCAAATAGATTACATTCTTGTTAGACAACGGTTTAGGAATCAAGTAAAAGACTGTAGAAGCTACCCAGAAGCAGATATAGACACTGACCACAACATCGGAAAAAGGCACTTGGACCTACAGAAACTAAAAGAGAAAGATATTCAAGAAAGATTCGATATATATATATATATATATATATATATATATATATATCGCTGTGTTTTTGTAACCACGTTTGTTGTATGCCAAATGCTGTAAGTATATAGCTCGCAAATCTACCTTTTGTTGTTCTGGACTGTATTATAGAAAATACCACTCCTCAACACAGCAGATGCAGAATCTCAAACCTAAATTCAAGAATCCAATTCTTTGACTATCTCAGTTAGTAGAACATTAAAACGACCCTTCAGCTCTAATAGATTAGTGTATTTAAACTTTACTAAGATTTTCGAAGTACAAATATTCACAAATAATATGATAAAATATAGAAATATGAAATTTTTTACAGTACTAGATCACATAAAAAAATAAGAAGGTTAAAGTTTCAATTTACACCAAGAATAATTTTACGTTACACTTACAACATCTGAGTATACTCACACAACCGTATTTTACTCTTTTAGAAATATCTCTTCTATTCCCAATACATGTAAATTGTCTTTTGTTGTACAAATTATAAATTTTTCAAATGAAAATTATGAATTTCAGGTTTAAATCGATTAAACATGTTATTACCTCTTGCAATAAAGATTATCAGATTCCAAAACACTGTACAAATTGTTGATTTCAATATCTTCAGAAGGTCTCTTATAATAAATCACTAAACTTAACAGGTACTCTATCCTTTTATTCTCTGGTGCTTTGAGATAACTTCTAATTCGCCAGCTCTCCAATACTTTAAACTCCAAACAATACAAATATTAATGCTTCATACATAAGGTTTTACTCCTCATATAAGTTTACTACTAAAACTTGCTTTACGACATAATTATTTAAATTTAATTAAATTATACTAAATTTTCACTAGCACTAAGCCGAGAAATCTAATAAAGGAATAAAATAGAATCAAATAGAGGCGAATAGAATCGAATTGGAACCCTAAAAATAATCCTTCATTACTTAAACTAATTAAAAAAATGTAGATCTACTTATAATTTTTCAAAATTGGCAAAAATTAACTAATTGAAAGCACTTTATAAAAATTGTAGACACGTCAGATTTTGCATTGAGGTGTATTAAGCACTGTTTTACTTTCAATAACGTCGTTTGTCAGCAGAATAACAGGAAAATCGTTCCCTAAGACTACACTCATAGTATTTATAACTTAAACCCCTAGGCAACGTCCATAACATGGTTCCGGAAATTTTCTATTCTCGAAGAATATCAGTCACGCTCAAAATTACGAAGCCCTTTTCCAGTAGTAATGGTTTCAATCAACAACAAAGTACTTGATAGATTTAACTCAGTCACAAATACAAAAATTGACCTTATTAACCATACATAAAATCCGACCATTCAAACTACTACCTGTCACATAAACAACTTCAAAATCCAAATGTTTTCTCATATAATACAATATTTATGTCAATATCTTGGCTCATCACTGCAAATGTTAATTTTATTGAATGGAATAATGAACTCTTAATATAGTTCTATATACCAAGTGTTTTCAAGAAAATTCAAACTTTTATTATGAATTATTATAAAATAGAATTACACTCTAATTTACCAAAATGGCGATTATCTGTCTCAGCAATATAATATTTAATGTGCAATTTAACAGTGTTGTTATTTAACATATTCATCATATCGATATGCGCATGGTAAGATATTAATTGTTTTTTTTGTTGCAGGGGATGTCTTAAGCGGAGTCTGCAACGTCGGTATATGGAATGTTGAAGCATTACGTGGATTTGTTTTATCACCTCTGTGTGGGTATCTCATCTTAGGCACAATTTTTTTATTAGCTGGTTTTGTATCCCTCTTTCGCATACGCACAGTAATGAAACACGATGGAACTAAAACGGACAAATTAGAGAAGCTTATGATACGCATTGGAATTTTTTCTGTACTTTACACCGTACCAGCGCTGATTGTAATTGCCTGTCTCTTTTATGAACACCTTTATTATGACATGTGGATAAATACATGGAGAAAAGATATGTGCAAAAATAGACCTCAGTATACAATACCATGCCCACGTACACGAGATCCAGAAAGAAGGCCACAATTTGAAGTATTTATGATAAAATACCTTATGTGTATGATTGTAGGTATAACGTCGAGTGTATGGATTTGGTCAGGAAAAACTGTTCATAGTTGGAAAGTTTTTAAATAATTTACAAGGACGACACACAGCTGCTTATGTCTAGTCTTTATGAAATTATAAGCATGCTTAGCTTTTCCTGTACTAATATGTGTTCCTTATTGATTACAACCACATGACTGTGATTCAAATTTTTGTAGTAATACAGTATTTTTGTATTACAACATATACACTAATTAGGTATGTATTTACATCTACCTCCAACAATATGCCATACTATTTAATAGAAAGAAGCAATACTTCCATTTTATTGTAGATAACATTTGGTGTCATATTTGAAAAACAAAATATTTTTATAAAAGTTCTAAAATTTGACTTTTTGAAAGAAGGTTTGTGGCTATGTAGGATTTTAAATATTACGACTTACTACTTTTTTCTTAAAAGTTAGTATTATATAGCTAAATATATAAGATAGCTCTAGACCAGACAATAGCTTGATGTTAGATGGAATGTTGCATGTCGTAATGACAAATTTTTCTTGGCAAGTATTTGTCATTATCGATATTTTCATTTTTGTGTTTTGAATAAACTTTATACTTACGGGAAGATGGGGCAATTGTAGACATTCGTGTACAATTACCACAGGGAAATCTTTTTTTGTGTAAACAAACTATGCTTAAATTTTAAATAAGCAGTATTTGTGATCCTGCTACTCAGAAATTATTCCACTTCTGAGTATGGTTATTAGGTCTTTAAATTTAAATGAAAAAAAAATATAATTTTTAAAACTCTGCAAATGTCTACACTTACCACGGTTTTTGGGGTAAACGTTGTATAATTTTGTACTTTTTCAGTAATAAATCATCTGGGGTTAATGGAGCAAAAGAAAAAATATATAACAAATTATAACATCAATGGTTTTTCTGGAGATCTAAAGGTGGCTTTACATTATGCGATTTTGATGCAATGCAATACAAATGCAATATATTGCGCATGCCTTGGAGCAAATTTTCAGTCTGCTGTTGCAACTTCAAATAAATAGAACATGTTCTATTTTTTGGCAATTTCTATGCAATTCTGGTACTTTTTTTTAGTGATTAAATTATAAATAAAATTATAAATATTAATATTAATATAATATAAATATAAATATAAATTATAAATAAAATTATAATAAGCATAACTGATCTATATTTTAATGTCTGATTGTTGACCAGCATAAATAACTAAAGTGCATGTTAAATAATTATTATATAAATAGTTTATGATGTTTATGAATGCTATTAACGTAGTTTCGATAAAATGTTATTTTTATTTATTGGTAATACTTCCCATCAAATTAAAATTGCATACAAATTTGCTACGTTCATCGACGTAGTCTAACACAGAAAAAAACCCAAAGAAAGACTGACCGGGCTCAGTCGGTAAGTGGGCGGAGTCTTACACATACAAAAATTAAAGAAAGGCCTGAAAAAAAATACACACACTGTTACACTTCTTTTGAATGTTTATCTGGTCGGTAATGCAGTTAACAAAATATTACACTTAGATGGTGGTACATTGAAATGGCGATAGATGGCTCTTAAAAGCCTGTAATACAGTTACCAATACAAAAGGTATATTGCGCAATATTTAGCAATATAAAAATTAAACAAAGAAGGATAAAGCGAATCATTTTAACAACCAAATTACTATGTTTTTAATACACAATAAGTAAAAATTACTTACGTAAGAAATCCGGTATTGGCGGAATTGCGCCACAGTTCGCTCCTCTGAAGTCCTCGGAATCCGTCGACGCTACCAAATACTTAAGGGACAGCTCGGCTAGCTGCGGTAGACATGGATCTCTCCATCTACAGATGTGGAGGTCGGTAGGTCCTTCGGTGGCGCAGATTGGTACCTATGTAAGGGTTGACAGGAAGAAGGTAAAGGTAACCAAACAAAAAGGTAATTAGAGAAGGGATTCTACATAGCTACGATAACTACGTCACCAAAAAGAAACATCTACTTCACTTCACACCACAAGGCAAAAAGCCACGTTTCAGGGCGAGAACCGCGAAACTCTCCCCCACTCTTTGTCTACTATTGCCTTACCCCTATAGGGATAAACACACTTGCGCAAACTCACTATTGTGACGTGCCGGAAGCCCCGCCCAGTCTATTTAAAAATGTTCCCGCGTCTTGCGTATTTAAAAATTATGGCGGGAAACTTCCGTACATCAAGAAAACTAAACTAAAACAATGTTAAAGTGCAAATTCGGTTTGCACGTAACAACACTCATTCCTAATCACAACTAAACATACATAAAAGAAAACCTCTAATTAAAAAAAATGTGTACAAAAGAACAGTAGTACCAAAAAAAATAGATAATCAATAATTACCAGCTAAACGTATCAATAAAATAAAAAGAAATAATTTTTAAAATGGCGAGCTACCGTTTTTAGGTATCTACTCCCCTTACATTATTTAGTAACAAAGGAAAAAAAACCAAATGCAACACTTCAAACCACAGCTCTAAATCATTGTAAAAATAAAATTAAACATATAGGATGGTCATGATAAATACCCCATTTCAACGAGTTTTAAATTGAAACAATAGAGAAAGTAATTACACGCTATCGCAATGTATAACGAGTTCACGGATACCTAAAACAGGGTATAAACTATTTAATTTATAGGATAAACGTCTCGTTTCAAAGCAACTACATTTGAATTGAAAATTATTCGAAAGCGTATTTATTGTGAACAAGTAAAATATACAGGAGGTTGTTGGAGGATTTACAAGTAGAAACAGAATCTATTTGAATGGGTAATGAATTAAAAAGGAAAAAGGGGTATTTTAATTTATGCCGAAAATAAACGTAACAAATCCCTCTCCCCCGTCCTCAGCAAAATTAAAAGGTCGGGGGTAGAACAGCAAAAGTACGGGAGTGGGCGGTACCAAAAAAACCAAACACAAAAAAATTCGCTTGAGAAAAAAAACTAAAAGAAAATTTGTTTACGAAAACAAAAAACAAAAAAAAAAGAAATGCCCCAAAATCAAAAACAAAGAACTCTCATCCAGCTCAAAGTACAGTATACCGGACTAAAGCAAGAAGTTTAGAGGACATTAGAAAAGTAAAATTAGAAGGTAGTAATTATCGAGGACAAAGGTAGAATGGCATCAATACTGAGAAAGTTGTTAAAGGACGGATGTTTCTTCAGAAAAGGAACAGGAAAGTCTTCGACTTCAAAAGAAAATTGGTTTCCTGCAGAAAAACCAACAGTAAAGGAAAGAAGTGAGGAAGAAAACCCACAGTAATAGCCAAAATGACAAAAGTGTCAAGCCTCAAAGTATGCTCGGGAACAGCAAGAATGCTGGATAGACAACAAATGAAGAACCAAAGAAAAGAACAGCTAACTAGACCTAAAGTCTACTAAGTCATGGTTTCCGAAGAAAAAAAAACGGACTAGAAAGCACCTACCACAGGAGCAGATGGACGAAACACAATCGGTATAGGAACCGACAGCAAAGAAGACCAACAAAAGGATAAGGAAAGCAAGGTGGATCCAAAGTAACAGAGACGTAAACTAGTGCAAACAAAACCCATAGTATAGCAGCATCAAAACTGCAGGAAGAAGACAAACCCCATTTCCAAAACAAAACAAAAAAATCGGTACAAATAGAAAATCAAACTGAATCCCAGTGTAGTTATGTATGTGTATATGTGTGTGTTGTTGATGTATGAGTAGGTGAGTGTATGTGTGTGTGTGTGTGTGTGTGTGTGTGTGTGTGTGTGTGTGTGTGTGCGTGTGTGCATGTGTATGAACTGTGCGTGTATATATAGTGTGTGTGTATTGGACCGCTGTAATCGCCTCTTACGACAGGCAGGTCGTACCATGGAACTATTCTATTCCCGGATCCACACGGGTGTTGGGGTACAAGGAAAGAACGAAAGAAAAGAGAACCAAGCAGAAATGTGTGGGTGTATGAAGTGTGTGTGTGTGTGTGTTTGTGTGTGTGTGTATGTGTTAGACGTATGTGTGTGTGTGTGTGTGTGTGTGTGTGTGTGTGTGTGTGTGTGTGTGTAATGTGCGTGTGTGTGTGAGTGTGTGTGTATGTGTTAGACCGCTGTAATCGCCTCTTATGACAGGTAGGTCGTACCATGGGACTATTCTATTCCCGGACCCACATGGGTGTTGGGGTACAAGGAGAGAATGAAAAAAAAGGAGAATCAAACAGAAATGTGTGTGTATATGAAGTGTGTGTGTGTGTATATGTTGGACGTATGTGTATGTATGTGCGTGTGTCAGTATGTGTATGTGTTGGATCTCTTGTGTATGTATGTGCATGTCTGTGTATGTGAGTGTGTATGTGTTGGACCGCTTTAGTCGCCTCTTACGAGAGGCAGGTTGCACCATGGTACTATTCTATTCCCGGACCCACATGGGTGAAAGATAAAGTAAGAAAACCCAGCAAACAGGGGAAGTAAAGAGAAAGAAAACTTAATGTCCAGAAATCAAAACGCAAGGAGAGCAAAAACGGCATAAGAATCTGGGGCGCGAGGACTAGATCTTGGGCTTAAGACGTTTGCGCTGCCAGCAAGAAAATGAAACGAGATCAAGGTCATTAGGATTTTGCCGACGTATATCTTCAGGTTAGAAATCCGCGTTGGGCAGTTTTCTGCCAAACAGGAACAGCAGGGGGTGTAGTAGTTGTAGCACGAGATTTAGGAGGTGGCAAGGGTAGAGGTAGTAGTAGTTGTCGTAGTTTATGGAACTCAGAACGCGTTATGGAAGAAAGTTGTTTGTAGTTAGGATAAAGAAAGCCAACGGTAGAAAAAGAAAAGGTATTGGCTGTAAGAGAATCAACCTTATGAAAAGAAACACAAGCAGAGCACACTTCAGTTACGTTAGATAAAGGTACAGAAACATATCAAATTTTATCGATGTTAGGTAAATGACCAGCAGTATTACAGTTAGGAAAGAGAACAGCATTGGCTGTAGGAATATCAACCCTAGAAAAAAGAGCAGAATCTGATAACACTTCAACCATATTACATAAAGGAACAGAATCAGGAAGAAGTTTATCAACGTTACAAGAACAAACAGTATCAAGTAGAACTTCGCCATTGTTAGATAAAGGAGTAGAATGAAGTTTATCAACATGTAAGAAAGGAACAGCACCAGACAGAATTTCATCAACCTTACAAGAACAAACAGCATCAGGAAGAACTTCATCCACAATAAATAAGGAAGCGGAATCGGATTGACCTTCTTCAACATTAGATAACAGGACATCAGCTAGGATTTCACCAACCTTAACTAAAAGAACAGAAGCAAGTAGCATTTTGTCAGCATGAAAAAAATGAGTAAGAGTAGGTAACGGAACAGCATCAGGTAAAACTTTAACGACAATAGCAACAGGCATCACAGCTCCCCATTCACTAACTTCCACAGGACCTTCTCTATCCGTATTAGAAATTATCTTCACTTCAGCTACAGCTGTTATTGCAGGCATGACAGAAATTTCTTGAGTCGAACCATTTAAGAAAGCAGGAACAGATAAAATTTTGACAAAAACGGCAAGAGGCATTAAAGATAATAGGTTCACGCACTTCAACAGGACCTTCGCTGACTGAATTAGAAATTATCGTCACTTCAGCGACATCTGTGCTTGCAGACACGACAGCAATTTCTTGGGTAGAATCGTTTAAGAAAGCAGGAACCAACTCTTGAGAAGATAGCTGCAAGTCACTAATTTGAAGTATGGGTTGCAATGGTGGTGGAGGCACAGTTTGGGGTGGAAGTGAAAACGTAGGACCCATTTGAACATCGTTTGAATCGCAAAGGACAGAAGAAATTTGGTTTTTGTTAGCAGAGGTTCGGTAAATAAGGGCATGATAGCCGTAAAAATCAATATTATAGTCCAAAAGCTCAGATGGCTGAAAAGGGTACGAGGTGATGGTAGTAGGGCGAGCAGAAGGAGGTGTAGAAAAGGGTGTAGAACTAGAGACGGAGGAAATTTTGCTCGAAGCTATATTTGCCAAAAACGGATATGTTTTGATAGTAGTAGCAGGATGACCTGGATGAGGTACAGAAGTGAATTTAGAGTGAGAAGCAGAAGAAATTAGACATCTAGAGGTGAGGACAGAATAAACACGGTATATGAGTAATGCAAAATCACCAACCTCAACCGAATAAACTATAAAATATCAGAAGTGAGTCGCAACAAAACGATTTAGGATTGAATTTCAAAAGGAGTACGAAACGTAAAAGAATAAAGTTAATAAAATCAGAAATAGGATGCAAGAGTTTTCAAAGGGTCTACAATTATTGGCGAAAACACAAGTCCAATAATCTGAAATTAGCCAACCACTGATGTTGAGCGATTAAGAAGGAAAGCAAAACTAAATTTTAAGAAAATCGAACCTACCCACGAAATAAAGGAAATAAATCAATACAAGTTTGAGCGTAAGGGAAGAAAACATAAGTAGTATCAGGCCGGGAAAAACGGATAATGTTGTAACTTGGGCAGTACAAAAAAATCAGGCCAGAAGCAAAACAAACTCGGGACCAGAAATTAAGCGAAACCAAATCAGAGCATACATTACCCAAGACAAAATCGAGGCCCCACGCCAGGGCGTCAAAATTTATGCTACGTTCATTGATGTAGTCTAACACAGAAAGAAAACGCAAAAAAAGACTGACCGGGTTCAGTCAGTGAGTGGGCGGAGTCTTACGCATACAAAAATTAAAGAAAGGCCTGAAATAAAAAAAATAAACACACTCATTCACAACTCACAACTAAACATACACAAAAGAAAATCTCTAATTAAAAAAAATATGTACAAAAGCACAGTACTACCAAAAAAATAGATAATCAATAATTACTAGCTAAACATATCAATAAAATAAAAAGAAATCATTTTTAAAATGGCTAGTTGCCATTTGTAGGTATCTACCACCCTTACATTATTTAGTAACAAAGAAAAAAATCAAACGCAACACTAAAAACCACAGCTATAGATCATTGTAAATATAAAATTAAACATATAGAATGATTACGATAAATACAATATTAATAATAAATATCATCTCACTTGATAATCATTTTAAAAATTATAAGTTTATTCAACACATGAAGCCTGATAAATATACTCTTTCGACCAATTTAAATATAAAATTAAACATATAGGATGGTCACGATAAATATAATATTAATAATAAATATCATCTCACTTGACGATAATCATTTTAAAAATTCTAAGCTTATTCAACACGTGGGGCCTGATAAATATACTCTTTCGACCAATTTCCCAGGACCCATACAAGAAAATAGTGCATAAACACTCACCCGAGCCGCCACGGTGTAGGTTTGAGTCACACCTTCCCTAAAGACAGGGCGGAGCAGAGGAGCTCCAGATCCCGCAGTGTGGGTGTCCTCCCATAACAAAAGGAGCGGCAAAGCAATGGGCCGTCAGGTCCACTGGAGGAAGAAGCTACAATAATTATGAAAAAGATTAATTAATTTATGCCGAAAAGTACGGGTTTATAAAACCATCATTACTTACCATGGTGTAGGGCGTGTGCAAAATTTTCATAAAGAAAAACTGTTTTCGTTGTGTAAATCGAAAGAAAATGAATATTAATTTCGTTTAACTAATGACCAGAGCTCAAAGTTATATTGTTGTTATCAAAACGTGATTGGGAAACTTGAAAACACGGTTTATCGGATAGTCCAATATCTCATTTCAACGAGTTTTAAATTGAAACACTAGAGAAAATAATTACACGCTATGGCAATGTATAACGAGTTTACAGATACCTAAAACAGGGTATAAACTATTTAATTTATAGGATAAACGTCTCGTTTCAAAGCAACTAGATTCGAATTGAAAATTATTCAAAAGCATATTTATTGTGAACAAGTAAAATATGCAGGAGGTTGTTGGGGGATTTACGAGTAGAAACAGAATCTATTTGAATGGGTAATGAATTAAAAAGGAAAAAGGGGTATTTTAATTTATGTCAAAAATAAACGTAACAAATTGCACAATTGTAAAAAAGAAAATGACATGCAAGTGATGTACAATGCAATGCTTTGCATTACATCAAAATTGAATAATGTAAAGCCACCTTAGTGGGTTTAATAAATACTACTACTTAGAGTAAACTCTTTTATTCAGTAACAAAGTACTCTAAATGTTAACTAAGAAGGTTAAAATTACAAAATTAACAAACAATTCCAATACAGATAAAGATATAGCAAAAACATAGGTATAAAATTTAAAGTATTAGGTAGGTACGCTAACTTATAAATCCGATCCACTAAATGCTAATCGTATTTCAAAATTCCACTTTCAATTATGGGTCCTATGTACCATTTGATTACATGATCTATAGCAACATATATATTGACAGGGGAAGGAGTCTGTTCAGTGTTATAACAGGCATCTAGAGCTCTATTAGCATCTTCACGGTTTCGCTTGGAAATTACCTTTTGATGCTAATGTGACTTTTATGTTCGTCCATTATTAAGACCGTTTTTTTGAGTATTTCCATTTCATCTTGTTACATGCCAACCGGCATGTATCACGTTAGATTTAATTTGTAAATAAATTGCCGCGTATTTTTAAATGAATACGTCAATTTCCGACGTACCTGACAGCCGCGCCTGCGCAAAAGAATGCGGAGTCCACGCGTGGTGTTAAAAGACGCCATTAAGTTACGAGCCCTCGACGAAACAACAACTATCTGTGTCGTGTGTCTTTTCTTTTTAGGGATGTAGGTTCCTTCTACCTTTTTTCTGTAGTATCTGTTGCCTAATCCTGTCGCTCCCCTACGAGTGCAGTAAAAGGAAGAACATATCGTAATTTGATTCAACATGGCGTAAAACTGAACCCAACCTGCATCGTGGGACCCTGAGACGAATTCACGAGATGCCGCCATGTAAGTAATTTGTTTTGATTTAAAATGTGCTTGCAAATTAACTTAAACAGCGGTTGCATCACTTTTAAAACGTGGTCGGTATCAGTTAGAAATATGGCGGGAATCATACCGCGAGTATAACAATTGCGCAGTATGACAATTGCCCGAAAGTGTAACAATGGCGCCCAACGTGATTTACCTTGTCCTTTATTATTACTTGTTTTTTCTTCTGTTAGGCCATCAGAACATTTAAACATTTTTTTATTTTTTATATAACTTCGTGGTGAGGTGCTATCGCTTTTTATTGATATCTTATCGAATTCTTGGTCGTTTTTAGCATATTGTGACAGTGTGTTTGTATCTTTATTTAACTGCTTATAGTTAGGTATTCCTGTATGTTTATGGCGTAACTGTTCCTGAAAATTACTTTGGAACAGTCTCATCATAAGTCTAGTGACTTTTGATATTTAATATGGCAACCTTTAAATTTTAGTTACCTACAGTTATTTATTATTTTTTGGTTGACAGCCTTGGAAGGAGCATTAAATGTCAATATAACTGATTGAAATTGTCACTTTGGTTACTTGTTGTTTACTTTCACTAACCTTAAAAATGCAGTTTCAAGTTTAGTGTATTTTATTTTTCTTTTCAAAAACAGCGTTGTTTATATCTAAAATGTGGTTAATAATTATTAGCTAACCTAATTTGGATTAAACTAAAATGTGTTACCTTTGGATATAAATAATTTATCCAGTAAGTATTGTTACACTTTCGCGCAATTGTCATATTGCGCAATTGTTATACTCGCGGTATGATTCCCGCCATATTTCTAACTGATACCGACCACGTTTTAAAAGTAATGCAGCCTCTGTTTAAGTTAATTTGCAAGCACAATTTAAATCAAAACAAATTACTTACATGGAGGCATCTCGTGAATTCGTCTCAGGGTCCCACGATGCAGGTTGGGTTCAGTTTTACGCCATGTTGAATCAAATTACGATCCGTTTTTCCTTTTACTGCACTCGTAGTGAAACGACAGGATTAGGCAACAGGTACTACAGGCAAAAGGTAGAAGGAACCTACATCCCTAAAAAGAAAAGACACACTACACAGATAGTTGTTGTTTCGTCGAGGGCTTGTAACTTAATGGCGTCTTTTAACAACACGCGCGCACTCTGCAGTCTTTTGCGCAGACGCGGCTGTCAGGGACGACGTAAATTGACGTATTCATTTAAAAATACGCGGCAATTTATTTACAAATTAAATCTAACGTGATACATGCCGGTTGGCATGTAACAATCTTACCGATTCTACATAGGTAATGAAAGAATCAATCAACCACAAATAAAAAATCGGCTCTTCCATGTAACCATTCTCGGATATAGCATAAATTGTCCCAGGGTACTCTTCTTCAGTATTTATTCACCGTGCTTGGATACCACCTTTTGATTTAAAAATTTTTAGGTGTCGCCACACCTCATCTAATTCTGACATGCAACAATTCACTGAAATGTTCTCTCGTCCTGACCCACCTACTCATTGAAAGGATGTGATTTCTTGCCTTTTACTCCAATAGCTTTAACTTTGTTCAGATCTGTAGCAAATCCAGATTTGTCACAGTTAAAAATTAATTTTGGGTAATTTTTGAGACATTCCATTTGGATCACTGTTTTAATTTTTTGATAAACAGCTTCAACAATAAAAGGGTCCGGCAGCGTTTGATGTGCATTGTTGTAGTTGCTCTGTCCTTTTAAAGCTTAAATTGCATGTTCTTTTCATGGACCCCACGTACCAATCTTCTTCCAGTCTATTGATGGTAAATGGTGTTTTTGTGTTATTGACAGTAACATAGTCGTTTAATAGATCTAAAAGTTCTTTACTTTCTATCGCCACTCGACACGATCTAATATGCTCTGTGGTAATTGTTTTACAATATCTTGAGATATTGCTGGAAGTCTTCCACCACGGATTTTATTAATACCAGTTTTTCGGTCTAATAGTCTTTGATATATCACTGACCGATTCACTTTTAAATGTTCTGCTACCTGGCGATAAGTCATTCTTTTTGTCTGTACGGCATCACATGGTTCTGCAACTTGCTCAGCCGTATAATTAGGACTGACTTTCTTGTATTTGTAGTTGCGAGGCATCTTTAACCCATTGGTATTTACTATTCAAAACTTGAATCAATATAACTAGATATAGTATAGTGTCTACAATTATCTCGATACTATATCCATGCTTACCCCAACTTAGCTACAAGATGGGACAAGGGTAGATGCAAATTTTTCTTAAGTTTGTAATAAAAATCTACAAAAATAACACAATAATAAAGCAATGAAAGCTACACATTTTGGTAAAAACAAACATGTATTAGCTTGAGAAACAAAAGCATAACAAAAAATCAAGTACATCAAGTACAGACAACGTTGTGAAATCGTATTTAATCAATTTTTTCATTTATTTCCCAAATTTCAGGAAAAAGCATTAGGAATCTGAAACATATATATGAATTAGTACCTAAGTAACTGAGTGAAACCTAGCACTACTAACCTGAGTTCCATAACTAACCTAAAAGGTATTTAATGTGTCTCCAATTGCCCCAGTCTATGCAAGCCGCAACTTCCCTTATATTGAAAGTATTAAACAGTCTAGTGGCTATAAAATTTTTGTATTTAAAGGAATGTAGTGTTTTCTAGTGAAATCGTGTCGATTCAAATTTATTGTTTGGTTATTTACATGAATTAAGTCGTAATTATTACTTAAACATTTTGGTATAACATTAGATAGCTGAGCCATTTGCACAATTTAACACAGTTTTGTGATGCGTGTCAATTTTTTGTAAATTATTTGTACAAGCAATACTGTAAATATTTGTAAATATTTTACATTAGAATTACTTTTATAGAAATCTATAGGATATTTATTGAAAAATGACTGCCTTTTTTACGTGTGCTTTTATTTATTTATATTTGTAAAAAGTTGTGAGTCGAATGTACTTACTACGTTTGAAAGTAACTTGTTAAACTTTTAAGTCTCCAGAACACAAAATAGGAACCAAGGGAAACTATGCATGAGAACAGCTAGAACGAAGTTGAGTAAAATTAGTTGATAGATGTTTCTGAATCGCAAGTCGCAACATGGCTCTGATTATCTGAATTATTTTGTAAACAGAAGGATATTGGTGCGTTTGCATTTTATCAGCAGTATATGTAGTACACATAATTATTTCTATGTAGGGGGGGATTTTGATAGAAAACAAAAAACAAGCAAGCAAAATTTAAGGCGTGTATTGCGCTGGTGTTGTGTTACAGCTGATGTATCAAAACTAAAAATAGGTGTAGATTTTTTGTCATACTATATTCTAGTAGACCCTAGAAATAATTGTCAAATTCACGCGGTAACTTTGTTGATCGCATCCTTGTACAGCTATGTTTTCTACATCAAACGTTCTAATGCATTTCGGGAAGTACCGTTTACCATGTACTACTAAACGATTTTTGAAAGATTACTTGAGCCACTGCTGATTCATCAGAACGTGTACTTATACATAAAATAATTCATTATATCAATACGACTCAAACTTCAGCTTGCAGACTGATACGATTAGCTCCAAATCTTTTGAAAATAGCCAAGCAAGAGTTTGAAAATATGGTACATACGCTACTTTTGATTTTCCAATGCTCCACCCGAAGGTACTCCATTGGCCAGGAAGCAAGTTTTTTTACCTGAAAAATTTTTGAATTTTACCGAACCCTTACTGTTCCAAGCAATGTAGGGATCTTAAACGTGCATAACAACACTCACACACGGGACCTCCATTTTACCTCTCATCCGAACGAGGGCGTATTTTTGTGAAAAAGCTTGCCTAACATTTTTCAAGGGGGCCATGTCGGGATTTGAACCCGGGACATTGGGCATAGTAGTCACACGCATACCAACTATGCCACGGAGCCTCCTGTGGTACATACACGGGTTGCTTGTCATTTAGAAAGTCAGTGGTTTTCAGCACAACACTTAGTACCACAAAAAGACTCAGATTGTTGACCTTGTGGAGACTTGCACTAACTGCACGCACTTTACCAGATTGCTATCCTGCCCGACATTTTTCATTTTTCATATAATGCTTTTGGCTGCAATTATTTCTCCAAAATAAGGCATATAGTCACATGCTAATTGCCCCAGAGGATTTAGAAAAAATGCAATAACTACCCCTTTCGGATTATTCCAATTTCCATTTGCGGGTTTTAGACTTCACAATGCAGCTCATACATTCCAAAGATTTATGGACAAAATTGTTCATGGTTTATATTTCTGTTTTCCGTATTTAGACGATATTCTGATAGCTCCCATTGACAAGAAACAGCATTTACAGAACCTTGGAATAGTATTTGAACGATTTAGAAAATACGGTGTCGTCATTAATGCTTCAAAAAGCGAATTTGGCAAACAGAAAGTAAAATTTTTAGGTTATCAAGTGATGGCGGAAGGTACAAAACCATTACCGTAAAAGGTAAACACGATACATGATTATGCACCACCATAAAATATTAACTACGTCGTTTTTTTGGCAGTGCTTAATTTTTATCAACGTTTCCTCCAACAAACAGCTAAAATACAAGCATCATTTGTTTGGAAGGATGGCGGCATATCAACAATTTAATGGGCTTAGACAAACCTTTGCTGATGGAATAAAATTGGAGAAATGATTGATAAATTTATTTGCATATAACGGTAGTTATAGGCTGCAAATGGTTACAGGATTGACAACAACATACTTTACAACATTGAAACGGAGGGGACTGATAGCACCTAGATGTTTGTTGCGCAAGAGTACATTAAGAAGTGAAGTGATGCAGTCGTTTACAAAAAAAAGTTGGCATTCCAACAATGCGCTTGTATGTAAACTAAAGTTAGAAAGCGTATAATATTAATCGACCAATCATGAATAGTAAAAACAGTAAAATACTATACAACTAATCGAAGAAATTATCCAACATATTTAATTTCTAACCTCCCCCCTGCAGATTGAAAATTTGTTAGAAAATAAATTTATAATTTAAGTGTAATTGACAAATCACTTAAAAACAGACAAGAAGCCCCTAGTGAAAGAGGAATAAAAACAATGGACAAATGTAAAATTAACATTATAATTAAATCATTCAATATAACAAAGCCATAGGCTTTAAAATGATGCTGAGCACAAATCACTCATGCACTTGTGGCTTCACTGCCAGTGGACAGAGTTTAGAAAATGACTGGCGCACTACACCTGAAGCGGTATGCATAGACACCACACGATTCACGATATCGGGGCCAGGGATCAGTTGAATAATTGTCTTCAGCTTCCAATTCAGAGGAGGCGCATTCTCTTTCTTAATCAAGACGAGGGTGCCTTGCTGGAAGTCTGACTGTTGAGTTTTCCATTTCTGGCATTTTTGAAGCTCCGAGTTGTACTCAAGACCCCATCGTTTCCATAAATGTTGATTCATTTGTTGGATTTTTTGAAATATCGATAAACAAGATTCGCTAAGATCAGATACATCTGGATCTGGTATTGAAGCTTGGCAACCAAGAAGTGTGACGGAGTGAGAGGTTGTAGGTCATTTGGATCACGGGAAATGGGACTCGTAGGTCTAGAATTTAAAATAGTTTCTACCTGTGTTAAGAACGTACTTAATTGTTCGTAAGTTAAAATACAATTACCTATTATACGTTTCAAATGATACTTACGGCACTTTATTCCCATCTCCCATAATACTCCAAAGTGGGGACTATGGGCAGGTACGAAGTGCCATGTGATTCCTTCATATGCAACTTCTTCCGGAATTGCAACATATTGACCTTGTATAAATTTGTCCAGCTCATGCAACTCTGAGCTTGCATGAACAAAATTCTTACCATTATCAGAGTAGACGTGAAGAGCTCTACCACGACGAGACACAAATCTTCGGAATGAAAGTAAAAAACCTTCTGTAGACAGGTCCACCGCCAGTTCAAGATGAAATGGCCTTGGTTGAGAGCAAACATAAACATATGTAACATTTTGAGACCTTGCATCCACGACCTTTTCGGTTTTTGATGGGAACTGGACCAGCAAAATCGATACCGGTAACATAAAATGGGTGTGATTGTTCAACTCGAACTGATGAAATCTGAAGCATTTGATGCAACGGTAGACGATATGTTTTGTAAGACTACGGGCGGAAGTAATCCAAAATTTGCCACGTAGAAAAGAAAGTAATAGCTGACGACCAGCATGCAACAGTCGAATATGTTCACGCTTAACAATGAGTTTTGATAACGGATGCTTTGCTGACACAAGGATCGGATGCTTTTTGTCAAAGGAAAATTGAGAATTTTTTTAATCTACAACCAACACGAATTATTCTTGTAGAATCTAGGAAAGGATTAAGGCTTAGCAGAGATGAAGCACTCTGTAAGGGTTTATTTTGGGAGAGTGGCTTGAACTCATTGGCAAATGATTCAGCCTGAGCGAGTTCAACTAACACTAATAAAGATTTGTTTAGTTCTTTTGGCGTTAGAGGGCCTACGAGACGTTTACCTTTAGGACACAAACAATTATGAAAGAAACGCTGACAATAAGATAAGACTCTTTTAAGACGAGTAAGACTTGAAAACTTTTGAAGTAGAGAAAAGTCAGTAACTAGAAGAGAACAAGATACTGTTTTGAGCTCTGACAGCTCTGAAACAGATGCCCTAGAAGTAGGCCAGTGAGGTACATCTTTAGCTAACCATGATGGAGCGAACCACGTAGCATCCGGAGCCAGTCCTTGGATTTCGGCAACACGATTACAGACAAAAGTGTTTAGCAAATTTGGACTGATTTTAAGCCATCCCAAAACAATTGTGGAATCGCACCTGTAGATGAACGATGACATCTGTAGATCCAAAGCTTTCAGGGCTTGGTCTGCAAGCTTAGCAAGAAGCAGCACTCCACAAAGTCCGAGCTTTGGTACGATTATGGGCTTTAAAGGCGCAACTCTTTCCTTTTCACAAAGCAAGTCAACTTGGACGTTACGGTTTGCATCAACGGAATGGATAAATATACATGACCCATAAGCATTAAGAGAAGCGTCACAACAAACCATGAAGCTGAATGTCACTCTGATTTGGATATAAGACAAGACGAGCTATTTTCAGGTCATTAAGACTACAAGATCGTTATGATAAGAAATCCATTTGGAACAAATGTTAGTTGGATCGAGATCATCCCAAGATACCTTTTTTAACCACAATCGCTGTAAGATGATTTTTGTACCTAATATGCAAAGTGAAAGAAGACCAATTGGATCAAAAATATGAGAAATTTCAGGAAGTATTACTCTTTTCGTAATTTTTCTACTGAATAAATCTGGATATGAAATTGAATACATGAAGCGATCTGTAGCAAAAGACCAAATGAGACCTAAAGTGGTGGTGTGTTCATGAGAGCTGAACTCATGAAGACCTGGATGTAAGTCAGCTTCAAGGATGTATACCAGTACTGCTGGAGCATTGGAGATCCATTTTCTGAGTTTGAAACACCCTGATGCCAAGGTATTTGAAATTGAGCACAAATTATTTGGTTTTCATCTATGCTGTCTGATACAGTCAGCAGATTGTCCACATAGAAGTTGCTTTTGGTGATTTTTGAAATTTGTGACTGGGAGATTTCCAGGTCAATACCCTACTGAAAAAGGCATCGAATAGCTAGGAATGAAGCACAAGCTATGCCATAGGTAACGGTGTTCAAATCATATGATTGAATTTGATCTACAAGAGAAAAGCGCCACAATATTCTTTGCAGAGGTCTGTGACTAGGCACAACTTGAACTTGCTGATACATTTTCTCAATATCGCTTGATATGGCATAAGCATATTTTTGAAAACGAATTAGGATCGAAAAGAGATGCTGCTGGATTG
The DNA here is from genome assembly GCA_036346225.1 of Platerodrilus igneus. Classification (NCBI taxonomy): domain Eukaryota; kingdom Metazoa; phylum Arthropoda; class Insecta; order Coleoptera; family Lycidae; genus Platerodrilus; species Platerodrilus igneus. Next base: position 8,842,281 of record JARFIW010000266.1, on the reverse strand, counting down.
TCGGACCTACCATTTGTATGGTGTTGAGCGAATGACATTGAACACCACGTGAAGCTTTGTGGTAAGAGAATCTTCCTTTAAAATGCCTTGATGAGGCAGATAATAAGAAACATTGGTATAATTTGAAATGGATGGAGACATGTGACCTAGATACAAATATTCCCGCATGAATGAAGCATAACAAGTGGAAAGATCAGCGTTTGCCTGAAAACATCGCTACAGAGCCAGAAAGCGTCTTTGTGCGGTGGCAAAACTGTCACCCAACACTGCAGGCGATTGTTTGAACGGAAGAGAGACAAGGAATCTACCTTTCGGGGTCCACTTCATATTTTTAACAAAATGAAGCTCAAGCGTTTTCTTCTGAAGAGAGAACTTTGTCTGTATGGTAGCCTTCAAGCTCCCAAAATCGAGTTAAATGATCCGAGACACTAGAAACGTTTAGATGACACTGAACTTGATTAAAAAAGTTGGCACTGACAGCACCTGATATAACCCAATCAAATCGCATTTTTGGAAGAATTGGAAGGTGGGGTCCTAATTGTACTTGTCCCACACAAAGAATTTTGAAGAGGGCTGGCGAACCGATCAATACATCAATTTTCCTGGTTGATTAAAGCACTGATCAGATAAGCGAATGCTATCTGGTATATTAAACTTTGAAGAGTCGACACGAAACGAAGGAATATTTCCCGTGATTTCGTCTAGTACAAGACACGATAATGAAATCTTGTAGGAAGACTGATGTGCGCGAAGTTCTAAAATACAATGTGAACAAATATGAGAAAGAGAGCCACTCATTCCCAACACTGAAATGTTTACTTCTTGAGTAGGTAGGATTAGCTTGTCGCACAAGTCAGAACGAATAAAGTTTGATTGACTGCCGGAGTCGAGCAATACACATGTCCCTTGCATAGGCAGTTAAAACACACTTTTAATTCCTTGATCTTGACTGCCCTGTATTTAGGACTTAACTGGAGAAAGGTTTTACACTTTGAAAGGTAATGATCTCTTTTACAAAGAGAAAATGAAGAACTTCTGCTGAAGAAAGTTTTTCGATGAGGCTTAGGCTTCTCTGGGACCACCTTAGCCTGCTTTTTTCTCCAGACTGTCTAACAGATTGGCGTGCTTCATTAGAAAGACTTTAAATTCTTCTAACGTGGACAAATTCGAAAGAGATTTATTACGAATAGTTTTCCACTGACGGGAAGTAGTTGGGTCTAATTTATAGGAAACAATATGAGTAATAAATGTTTCGAACAGTTGCTGTTGAGTTGGCAAATGATTGAAGTGCTGTTACATGTTTGAACAGTGAATCGTTTACTTCTCTGAAAGTAGAAGCAGATTCCTTTGAGAGAGATTCCAAGCTTAGAATGGCTTTTAGATGGTTGCGAATTAACAATTTGGGTTGATCGTATCTGGAGATCAAAGTTTGGAAAGTTATTTTGTAGTTGTCAGGAGGCTACTCTTAAGGTATTGGAGCTTATGCGTAGCACTGACACTGCTATTTTCATCGATGAGACTGGAGAATATGGTTTTATATTTACTCCACGTCTCGAGGCTATCTGAAAAGGTAGAAATGTTTATTTACGGCAACTTAATCCCAAGCGAGCATTGAGAATTAATACCAGAATGAACACTATTATGATTTGGCAAACTACGGCCTTAGACATCTGGTGAACTACTTCGAAAATCGCCAGTTAATTTTTTGATTAGATGCTCTCCTTCCGAAAGAGCAGAAAAACTAATAAATTTCAAATTTTTAATAATCTTCATCAGCTTTTGAAATTGCTGCAACATCAGCAGCCTGAATGATACGTGCAAGAACTGATTCATATTCCGTTAGAAAGGATATGGTGTTAGTGTGTCGCCTTTGTAACTCTAAGATTTGCTCTTTAGAAACTGTTTTATGGTCGTCGTCATAGACTACTTTGAGCGCATTTAAATGATTTATAAAGTGCGTTAACTTACCTTAGATAATAGGTCGGGTACGTAGTAATTGCTCCATGACCTTATTTCAGTATTAAAATAAGCTAGACAGTATAAGTTAACCTTGTAAGAAAGATTGAGTATAAAAATGAGAATTTTAAAACTCTCTGTTTTGTGAAATACACAGATAAATATTTGTGCGGGTACTTTATTTTTAATAGCGTTTAAAAGTACTAAGACAAAGGCTTTGTACATAAATAACAGTTATATACAAAGGAGCAATACAAAATAGGATAGGATATGTACACACTTACTTGGTGGTTGTTTGAAATCAACAGCACAATACTTACACAAAGATTGCCTCGTTTGAATCAGGTATAAATGTCTGCTGTAATACATTTACGCTTAGAATGTTGCAAAAGCATTCCAATGACATTGATCATGAATTCTAAAATGATGTGAGTAGCACGAGACGCCCATCTTACTTTACTTGTTTCGTTTGCTGTATAGCATTTTTTCTTGCACTCATACATGCGAATTTATAGCAACTGTGTCTTGCCAAAAGTCACTTTAAAGGTGAAAATTTTACTTACGTTTATAAACATGTTGTAACCAATGCAGATTTCAAAAGGTCGTTTCAGTTAAAATACCAATCATTACCATATTAGATTCTTGCTATCATGGGTATTTTTATTACCAAATTATCAGAGGGTTGCGTGTTCAAATCACGTTGAGGTCACTAAATGTTTGGAAGGATGGCGGCACATCAACAATTTGAAGGGCTTAGACAAACCTTCGCTGATGAAACAAAATTGGAGAAATGATTGATAAATTTATTTTCATATAATGGTAGTTATAGGCTGCGAATGGTTATAGGATTGACAACAACATATTTTACAACATTAAAATGGAGGGGACTGATAGCGTCTACATGTTTGTTGCGCAAGAGTACATTAAGAAGTGAAGTGAAATGAAGTGATGCAGTAGTTCACAAAAGAAAACAAAGTCATCGTTTGAACGATGCATAAACTAAAGTTAGAAAGCGTATAATATTAATCGACCAATCATGAATAGTAAAAACAGCAAAATACTATACAACTAATCGAAGAAATTATCCAACATATTTAATTTCTAACACCATTAAATGCAATATTTTTTGGGAAAGGTATTAACAATGATCTAATCAACTGAATCACTGAGTTGCAAAATTCTTTCATTGCGTATAAAGCTATTTTTATTCCAAAATCACTCATAGCAAACCCAAACCGGAAAGCCAAGCTGGAAATTGTTACACACGCCTCGGAAGTAGCAATTGGTGCAGTTTTGCAGCATGTTACAGTGGCGGCACGTTGGAAGACAACTCATTACAATTGTCCAACTGCTACCAATTGTACCATTTAAACGTTGGCTAGTAAGAACCGCAAGAAGCGATGCCTAAAGCCAAAATACATACACAAACAAGGACGGATAGATATAATCGAACAGCAGAAACTACTAGGAACGTTGCCGTAACTAGACCACTGGAAGAGGGAGTGCGTTTCACAAATCCATCCCTAAGGAAGGTCTTAGATCGAATAATAATAAGCACCATCCAATTGAAATAACCTGAATCTCCGCGAACCCAATTGGGACGTTCTCCCGTCAAAATGATATTCAAATTTTCTACAATAAATAGAATTTTAATCACGCACACAGTCACGAAACGTACCAAATTAAATACCAAATACAAAATAACAATGTTTACTAAATTATTAGTAGTATACAGCATCAATAAATAATTTTTATTGGACTAAGAATTCGTGCAAATTATTACTCTAGTATTTTAAATATGTGGAACTTAATGGAACAAAAAATATTACTAATGTACTTGTATGTAATGGGGATATTGGTGCACCGATATCAGTCACAAAAGTATTCACTTTGGTATAATAAATTTTATATATGTGCACCTATATGTAAATAAAGATTTTCTGTAGTTATTGATCGCTATGGAATGAATATATATGTGTGATAATGATTTCAATATCACCAAATTATAACATAAAAGTACTATAAAATTGTACACAAAAATCGTTAAGAACTCAATGCCATAACTTATATTACACTGACATTTAATATAAATGACAAATAAATTTTATAACATAAGCATACAATAACGATATCCATCAAGCGAATCTTGTGCCAAACCAAATACTGCATTGACAGAATTCTCAATAATCTTCATCACACGACTAAAACTAAAGTTGTACGTGAACACCTAAACTGCACTAGGAGACCTGAAGGTAAACGGTGCACTTAAAGAAACACTATAAGCCCTACAATTTCTAATATTAGTAATATGTATAAACTCATATATACAACTACCGTGCAACGGGCAATAAACTATGAAATAATCTAACGATCAGCGGATGATCAATATGGACAGCAACTACAGATGATACCTAAAACACCTGCATAACAAATCAATGAAATGGAATAATGTATTAATTACCTTTAGTTCGATATATAAATCCTCGCAAATGAGTTTATTGAACAATCATAACCAAGAATATGTAGTCAATAATTTAACATCAAATAGATTGCTTCAAAAATTCCTGGAGTTACAAATCCCAAAAATGGCAGACGGCTAAACTGCATAAAACAACAACCAGGATCGAAGTAGACAAAATTACAGAAAACAAATGCTAAACTTGAATTGATAAGGCTCTCAAGATAACCAATTGGAAATAATGAATTTATAATATACGATATTTGAATTAACCAATGACGTTACCGATAACAGCTAACTAAATTAATCGCCACAGGAAGACTAACCTAACATTTAAATTAAATAAAAGTAACCGTTAAATACTGTTAATGATACAAACATAGAATTTCACCTTACAAATTAGCAGAAAAATATACAAATGTCATTACCAGAAATTAGACTGTAACAAGCAAAGGCAAAAAGACCATTGGCAACCTCTGGGATTCTTTTTCAAGAAATTATATCCTTTCAAACAAAATACTTAACCTACAATCGTGAAATTTTAGTTATTTATGAGGCTGAAAAATATTTCCATAATATGGTTCAAGCAACACCGTTCACAGTGTTTACAAACCACAAGCTGATAATTTGCACATTTTTAAGAGCATGCAATAAAGATTCACCATGACAATTTTGCTATTTAAATTTTATATCGCAATGTAGGACTGATATTCAACATATTTCTGGTGAAAACAGTATAGTAGCCGATGCTTTGTCCAGAGTTCAAGACTTGTAGGCACTCTCGCAAACATAACAGACATGTTAGTTTACAGAATTTAATTACAAACAGTTCGTCATTACAACTACGTAAAATTTTATTATGTGTGAAATTGATGCTAATGACCTAAAATGTAATTTACTTTATCACGGAGGCATAACAGTTATAATGCACCAGCTAGCTTGCCTTGGCAATGGGTCAATTCTATGACAGCAACTGCAAAGATTTTAGGGGTATACAAACTTTAACATTTTCATCTACTTGGGAAGGTCTCTGAAATTTTGGTTCAATAAAAATTCTGGATGCCAACCCACCTGGAATTTAGTCTCGATAGACGGTGGGGTGGTCTACATGACGTCTAAACGGTTATTTCTGCCATGCATGTTGATGAAACCCTCTATACACCTTTTTTTCCTACTTACTGATTTAAATTAAGCACAAATAATAATAAAACTCCAGACTGTTGACGTAACCTATATTAAACCATGAATGTCTCACAACCAACACAAATAAAACTCTAGCCAAGTGGCGAATTGCGTGTATCTAAAAGAAGAGGAACATCTTAAATTTATTCAAATACAATTATCAAACAAATTTGACTGATATATGTAAATTTCTATGAATACATTGTGGTGCTTATTTCTATTACATTATGCTTTTACTAAGCATGCACCAACGTAAAAGTCTGTACTAATAAATTATGTGTAAATAATGGAATACACATCAACAGAATATGAAGCAGGTAGAAAGCTAAAATTCCATCACAGCTTTTGGTTTGAGTACAAGTTTCAACCAACCCTTTCAGTGCAAGACAAACTTGGGTGTCAGTAATCCTTATATCCAACCTTTGTTGACTGATAAATTCATTACAGAAACTTTCACAACGTAACTGCATTTTATTGAATCCACGAATACTTTAGCATTTGCGGTTCGTTTCCTTCAAACCCGATTCCAAGTTACCAACGCGAATTACTGTAAATCGGTTTATCTACCCAACGATCGTGATTGTCACTCAATTGAAGCTAAAAGCTTGTATTCAAAAATTTGAATGAACGAAAATGAATGCCCCTTCCATTATGCTACAGTGGTATTTATAAGCTATATTATTTTAGGGAATTCCCTCTAATCACATGGTTTATACGATTTGAACTGAACTTGTGGTTCAGGTCAAGGGTTTTTCAGTGCATGGGAATAATTATTGATATTTTCACACTGTCCATTTAATACCACATATATGCCATTGGTTAGTTCCTACTCTTAAAATTTTATGACATTTTACAATTTCTCTCTATTTAAGTCATTTACAATGATTTCAGTGTTTTTGCAATGTATGAGATGTTTTCAAATACACGTTTGTAGGATGATTAGTTTGGAAAAATTGTTGATATTTTTCTAATTTGATATGTATATTGTGAAGTCTCAGTTTTTAATTGCTAGGTGTAAAAGAATATACGCAGTCCTCTTCCTGTTTTTTTCGGTATTTTACTTCAACATTATAATTGAATAACCCCTTTCTAATGGTATAGATCCCGACCTTGCTTGGAACAGCAAAGGTTGGCCAAAATTCAAAATTTTAAGGTAAAAAACTCTCTTCCGGGCCAATGTAATACCTTCAGGTCGAGCATTGGAAAGTCAAATGTAGGGTTGTTTTGATCACTGATCAATATAACCCCACCAGAGTGATCAAAGTTACCCCTCAACATATTATTAAAAGTTAGATTATTACCACGTGTGCGAGGTGAACAATAAAGGTTAAACCAGTATCCAAAAAATACCTATAACAGCACATTATAATAACTATATCATTTAAACTATATGCTGACGTGTCACAGTAGAAGTTTCCTCAATGTTTAATTATAGAGATTATTGTATTTCATAATATTACATACAATTTGGTTATATCCAGCAGATCACTTGAATAACGTCTTTACATCGTATACTATAACCATGCACTATTACAACGTGTAACAATTAGCACGGGATATTCCATACATTTGAGTTGAGAGTAAATACGGTATTTGTGGAAAGTTACAATCAAAGTAGACTCTGAGTATCTATGAAACCCATTTTACATACCTGTTTGATTTATTTAATCATTGTTATAATTTGTAAAGTCTGCGATAAATTTATCACTCTAAATGCATTTAAAATTTTGTTGCAATGCACCTCATAAAGTTTAAAAAATTATGTGTAAAAAAAGTAATTGGAAAATTTAAAAGCTGTTGCATTGGTTTCTGTTCCTATTTTAGAAACTCTAAGCACTGTTACTTATATCCTGTGAATTGAAATAAAAATGTTTAACTTTATTATTATTTAATTTAATCTACAGGTAACCACTTTTGTATTAATTTTAAAATATGAATGTATGTAAGTCTAACAAGTTTTTTAATTACTTGCCTTTACTTATGTTTTTTAAAGTCATTTTTATCTAAGTGTTAAACGTGCTTTTATATTATACTTTCCGATGCTGTTAATTGTATTTGTAGATTATTTTGTAAATATGATAATATATGTCAATTTTACGAAGATAAATGGCAAATATTTTGCCTTTTGTAGCGTCCATACGAAAATATAATAGAATTCTGCCATTTGTTGTTTGTTTGTTCTCAGTTAGTTAAGAAGAGATTGACACTGATTAAATAATTTTTATGATTTTTACTTGATTTGTTATAATATTGTAAAGTTTAGAAATATCAGTATGCAGACATTGAAATTTAAATAAGCAATAATTATCAACTTTCAGGGATGTATTTATTAACATAAAAAAGTATCTGAGATACAAGGACATTTTTATTAAAATAAATTAAATAAATTCGATTTGTAATACAAAGCTTAAAATGTTTTGCAAAAGAACTGCACCAACAAAAAAATGGAGATTTATCAATTGTACCACTACATTTCTGGAAAAAATTAAGATCAGCTACTTTCTATAGAAGCTCTGGAAATATTGTGTTGTTTTATTCAAATGGAGCGGAACGTTGCAGAGATTATACTCGTAGTTAGTTCTAATATCATTTTTCTTTCTGCTACACGTAGCGCATTTCTTTCGACTAGTTTGTATTGGCTGAGTTCTTTCTGTAAATTTGAACATCTCCGAAACAAAACGATTAAGCGTTTTTATTGCTATTGATAATTTATAACATTCCGTTAGAAATTCTAGAATCAAGATTCACTTTCAATTAATAATTTTTGTATTTCGGAAATTCCAAACATTAATTTATTATTCCTTTTTTATAAAAAAATATTCACTACTTAAAGGTAGTATTTAACTTCGGAGTGATAATGGTACTACGATTTTACTAAACAAATTATTTTAAATTTATTTCAATTATTAGTTTCTGTAGTGGTGGAATTTTAATGATTCGTTCGGTATTATTTATTGTTTAAAACGATGTATTCGTTATTCCAGGCATTATTCAATTTAGAAAACCTTTCCAAAATGTTTAAATCTTCTACATCTAGAAACTTTACAAAAATCAAGCCATATATAGTATTTCAAATGCTATGTAATCTATTTACATTTAAAGTTAGTTAGATAAGTGTTAAAGATCCCCAGATCCTCAGACTTATGCTATAGAGTTGAGAAGGAAGAGGTGGGACTAATCGGGATTTGCATCTGAGAAGGGCGGTCCGGGAGGGGTCGATTAAGAATTAAAACCTACATCCGGTAGGCAGTTTTTTGTTGCGTGGAAGCGAATATTTCAGGAGAAAATAGAGGCTTTTTTCACCAGGTTGGAAAAATTTGTTGCAATTAATGGAGGGTCTAAATAAAAACGATAACTGCGGAAATTATTTTACAATTTTCTTTAATTACATGCTATTTTCGGGTGGTATTCCTCAACAAAAAAAAGTTGCAAAGGTGGCCATGCAGCTGCAAAACTATTTTAAGCTACTTTGTAATTCGAAATGCTCCGGTTTAACCGTATCATGATAATGTACATCCTAATGCACCACTTTCAAAATGGCAATATTACGATGTGATTTTTGCTCGAAAATTTTTGTTATTCGTAACAATTATTGCATAATTACGGCAAGTATTTCTAAAATTTTCTTGAATTTACATGGAGGGCAGGGCAAAAGGCGGTCAGGATGAAAGGCGTCCGAGACGAATGGCGCCTGGAGCGAAATGGCAACTGGGGCGAAAGTAGGTAAAGACGAAAGGCGGTCGGGGCGAAAGGCGACTGGGGCGAAAGCAACTCACTCCCATAGGGAGTGAAAACCACTTCTAGTTTATCTATTAATTTCGCTGGTTATGTTTTCTGGTTGCCGATTACTTCTTCTTGCTATATATTTTAAGTAATAGACAGTTCTCACAGTGTAGCTGCTAAGTTATGAAATTTTACTAGGTTCATTATTTAAAGGATGAGATTTAAAATGTGCAAAAGACATAAATCAAACTGATGAAATGATATTTGTTTGCTCTAACTATTTTCAATTGTTGACACGATGTGGTGGGCTGAATGTGATTTCTTGGGTACTTCCTCTGAATTCTAACCCACCAAAGGTTTTATTTCCTACCATGGAGACCTGATGTTGGTTTCTTAAATAGGTTCACAGTATTGACGGAATAAAGAGGCATACTGACATAAATATTCAAGGACGTTTGGAGCTCTATAGCTCTTTGTATCTTGCAAATAACCAATCAAAATTCCTTCTTTGGATCTTTTGTCAAATTCTCCTTTATTATGTTCTCGATTCATACAAAAAACTTTAGATCTAAATTCTCTTAATGAGATATGTCAGGTGCGTTTCCAGTTTAAACTTTTTAAGGGGTTAGCCCATTCAATTTCCCATTAGGACATCTATTTTTTATATAATTTGCACTATGTATCCCTTCTGCCCAAAAATTTGGAGTATCATTAAACAAATTGTATCTAAGGATTTCAGTTTTCCTCTCAACAACATCGTTTTGTTCAGGGGTATAAGGATTGGTTAAACGACATGAAATTCTTTGATTTCTCAAAACCTTTAAATTCTTCAGAAGTATATTCAGTGCTGTTGTCCGATTGCAAGCACTTAAACTTTCTTACCGATTTAATTCTTGGCAAAGTTAATATATTCTTTTGTCTTTCCCAGTACTTCACATTATGATTTAATGAAATAAACCGTGCAAAATCTTGAGTGATTCGTCTATATATTCGACATAGAATTTATATTTTCGAATTACTTCAATTCTCATAGGCCCACAAACATCCGCATAGCAACTCGGTTTTGCGTTTAGTTTGTTTTGGAAACAGTAGTCGAGTTATTTTGTCACTATAACAGGCGTCGCATTTGAGAATAAAATTTTTATTTGCTGTATCTAATGTAAGACCCTTCGTCGAACCTTTTCTTATAGTTTCAGTGAAATGTCTTACATTTAAGTAACCTAGTCGACGGTGCCACAACATGAGATTTTCCTAAGTTGCAGATTTGTGCTCATAATTTGTTATGTTGGCTGAATGTTTAGAATATTCGCGAATAAATACAAATCGCCTATACGATCATCAATTAACCGAACATTGTCGTTTTTGTTTTTTTCAAGAACAAGTGCATTGTTTTTTTTTTGAGTAAAACTTCTTAACCTTTCTGCATAATTTTTCCAACAGACATTATATTCGTATGTAAGTCTGGAGTACATTATTTAGTGTATCATCTTTTGAATAACCGTTATGTCAGCTGCAAACGAAACTGTTCCGTTAGCTATAATTTTTGCGCATGCATGATTTGTTAGATGCAAAGTTTCATCCAATGAATTAAAAACTTTAGCAAAGTATTCATGATCCTGACATAAATGAGATGCCGCACCACTGTCTAAACACTAACCTTGTTCTCCAACTTAACAGTTAGTGTAATTAAGATTCGTTTGTAACATAGTCAACTTTACGCGAGTTTCCAGTGTTAGTACTAAAAGGAACATTCTTACATTTGCATTCCGATGCTTTATGTCCTACCTTCCTGCATCTATGACAATGGAATTTAAAATCCTTGGATTTCAGCGTGTCACTGGTATTAATAGGATCACATCTTCCTACTGGTTTCTTATTTCGATTGCACTTTTGGTACTTTCCGATTCACTATCATTGTGTCATGCAAATTTCCACGAGCCGCATCTTTATTATACACGTCACTCTCCTTAATAATTTTTGTGTGTAAAATTTCAGGTACGGGTAATTTATCAAGCGACTCAATTGCACAACGAAAATTATCGAAGTCTATAGAGTAGCATAATTGAAAGTAAGTCTTGATTGATTTCAACTCTCATTTCGTTACGCTTATCAAAAACATTAAAAAAATTATTGATATGTATATGTACGTCATCATTTTCATCCATGCAGCTCAACGTTAACTGTTTAAGAAAGGCGGCTTTTCTAACAGACCTTTTGATTGATATATACTTTTTAATTTCAGCTAAACATCCCAAAAAGTAACACATCCCTTAATTTGTTTAAGTTCAGTTGGACTAATTGAGAAAATAATATCCGACTTCGCCTTACTTTCTGCAGTTACCCAGGCTTCGACTTCTTTCATCCATTCTTTGTCACATTTTACTAATTTGGGTTTTGACTGTTTGCCATTCACGTAATTTCATCATGCATCACTTTTAATCAACCGGGCTTTTGTTTGAATTTTCCATGTATCAAAGTTATCCGTTGATAATGTGTAATGGTAAAATGCACGGTTTAGACAGAAAGGAAAGCGAAATAAGGGCCTGTATGAATCACGGTCACGTATAACAGATAAAGGAAATTTAGAAATCCCGGGATAACTACAAACGTGGAGAGTGGGATGGTTCACATAGACAAAGCAAGGACATCGCCATTGAGTTTCTATTTACAATAAAAGTAACAAAATTCTAGTAAAACTACCAAAAAAATTATAACCTGCGGACAATTTTTAATAATTCAGATATGAAGTGTGCATTTCCTATTTTAACATATAAGAAATCTAATCAGTAATAACAAAAAAATTATGCTTCTGTTTTGTTCGACACAAGTATTTTAAGTTAAACATAGTAAGCAATTCAAAGTAATAATGACCAATAGTGAAGCTAGTTTTTTTAAAACTGGTTTTGTTCGTTGGAACAAAGTGACTTGAGTTTATCCGTGATTCATTTGTTACACACAAATAACAAAAATGGATAAACACGATTCTTTCAATATAAGGAAAACATCATCACATACCTTCTCATATCGAGATATTTATCTTGTACCTACATCCGCAGAGGTGAACCAGCACAACATCTTGATTTTTGCTCACAGCGGAGTTGTCATCACGGTGGTCACTACAATAACTGCAATAGCGGCCGATACAAAGGAGCAATTGGGCCTGCGTAGAAGACAGTTGGATATCTGTAATAGCAGTTTGGCGTACGTAGAAGAGCTAGAAAAAAATTACCTTACTAGTATTAATACGCACGTAAGAAACTTACCAATGCACAGGGGATATATGCTTATCCAAAGAAGCATGCATTTCTCTCAAATTAACAGTATCAGAAAAGCAGACAGTGCATTCTTCGATGAAAAACGAATTCAAAGTGAGCCCGGTTTTCGAAACGATCTGATAATAAATTGAAATATTAGGGTACCACGGGTCAAAGAACATGTCTAAAGTCTTTGTAATGCTTAAATTGATAAAGAAAACTGCTAAACTCGAATACAATTGCTTTTGTCCATCACACCTGTAGAAAATTTATGCTATTCAAACTTGTATTATTACTTATAAATAAAGTGAACATATTCTTTCAGAAAGCAAAGATTGGAGATAACCGAGTACATTTACGGGTTTATATCAAACAATAAAGATAAATTGAGGTATTTTAACTTAAACTAATGTGTTAATAACATTTTACAGAATGTTGAACAAGTATTTGTTTCAATTATATTAGGAGATTTATAGGAACATATCGATTTATTAAATTATTAAGCGTGATCAAAGCATCTTCCATAACGCAGTTATACAAAATATGGAAGCGGAGGTGTCGGAATATTTGAAAACATCGTAAACTGAAAAAAAATATTTATGAAGCCAAATTGAACTTAACAGATTTATCAATTCGTAGTACGTTGCTCATCTTGTAAGGGATTAAAGACTTCGACACTACAATCACAAACAACAATTGCGATTGCAAAACAAGACCTGCTATTCAACTGTCACTTGAAACAAGTTTGTTTATTTGATTAAACCAACACAAAGTCATATAATGTCACTGTTTTTGTTTTATGTGATGGTTTCTGATTTAGTTCCTGCTTTTTAAGCTTGGTTAATAATAAATCTTTGTAGTAACAAGTGTAGGGTCTTTTTTGTGTTTTATCTGGGCCCATAACCTATTAGCGAGATTCACTTCAGTGAATGGAAAACCAGTATTGTACCAAACATCTAATGTTAAGAATCAACAAAGTATAATTTAGCACCAAATAAATGTAAATGCATGTGAAAACATCAAATGTTACAATAGAAATAAATATAATTTGAGTATTTATATTGCACATGTAATGACTATAATGTATATCACACGAGCGTCAATTTTATACTAACTTATAACAGGTTCTTACCATTATCGCCAGATATCAGGAAACTACAACGTTGACGTTTACAATAATAAACGCAAATGGTATCTCACAAACCAGAGGCGCCTCGCAGGGCACTAACACATATGATACTAGTGAGCTTCTTGAAAGATAATTTAATGAGAAATCCAAAACTAAAATACCGGGTGTTCCGTTAATGGCACTTCTGGTAAAACAAGAAGCAGCAGTGATTGAGCACCTATCCCAAAAAAATATATGCCAATAAATTGTGCAACTTTGTTCTAAGAGGCGTTGTCATATCTTTAAAAATAATGGAGTTATTGCTTGAGGCGTTTTTCATAATCCATCGGGTATAATTCCTAGTAATTCTTCTTTCGTTTAGCTAAATATTTGGAATATAAATCAAAAGATTGATAAACGTTCAGTTGACTTAATTTGATTTTGGCAATTTTGTACAATATTGTAGTTAATAAATATAAATACGGCGATATTGTATTAAAAGAAGATAGTTTTTTATAGTTTTTGTAAAAGGTAAGAAGTTGCAAATAGTAATTTCAACGATTGTGAAATTTTTTATGCGCTTGGCTTAAATAATTTACAGACATATTAGTTTTTATTGCTATGAGGCATATTCTTTAGGTTAATGCCACATTTAGAGTATTGTTTTGTGCACATCCATTACTTTAAATGAAAGTCTAGCCTGGCACACCACTCAGTAAATGGAATCGAAATTTTAACTTAACATGCACCTGTTTTTAACTTTTATACAAAAATTATGTTCCTAGAAATTATATTGCCAAGAAAAAACAACACATAACAATAAAATGGAAATGCCACCTTCAACAAGTTACTGAAACGACACTATTCTAGGAAACATGCTTGAGGAATACTGTGTGATTTTGTTCTGACATTGTTCTACTTTCACAGTCAAATTGATAACGATTAATTGTTAAAGACCAATTGTGGAATAAAAGCCATAACTTGTAACATCTCATATATAGGCAATAATTGTTTTATGAATATATAGGCAATTATTAAACTCCTATATGTTCGAAGGATTGCAGTGATTCAGGCACGAAAATGTAGTCGACCAGTTTATCGATCCGTGCTGTCATGCGCGTGGGCTTGGAAGCAGCTGGCTGACGTGCTTGATCGACCATTATTGTAGCAGATGTAGTCCGGACAAGATAATTTAAAAGTGGTAGGAAGGTCCCTACCAACATGAAGGATGAAGAGTTGGATTCGTGGCAGAGGCATGTCGCCTGGAGTATGGTAAACTACGGGGTTGAATAAATTGAAGACAATCCGCAGCAGGAAGGTCGAAATAAAACGCAAGCAGTTCAGCATATAGTCCTACATGTATCTCCAGCTATAAACTTCATCTTTAATTAGTATGGAAGTTAATAAACTTTCAACATGATGTATTTCTTGGTATGGTGGTTTTGTTGTACGTGCCTGTAATCTGCAAGGGTAGTAGGTGTTTGAACTCTTTTTTTGGTGAGTACATTGTACCTTGTTGTATCAAGCACTGACCCGAACAAAAAATTGAGCTTACTTGGAAGATAGATAATTCTCTAAATAATTTGTCTTGAGAAAATTCAATAAAATTTCTAAATTTTAAATGTATAAAAGTTTCCTGAGAAACGATCTTAAAGTTGTAGCATAGTTTCATACTCAAACAGGTAAAAGCTTTTCTATTAATATAAATTATGTGCCACAGAAAATAAGTAAAACAATTGGCTTGACGATTTCTGAATAGTTTTAGTGTTTTGAATAGAAGAATAGAAGTTTTGGTAAAAAGTAAAATCACTTTATTTAAAATATGTTAAATAGTTTGGCTAAATTTTTTTTGTACTATTTGTTAAATTTATATAGAGTCAATTAAGACACATGTTGATTTAACATCTGTCAGGTAAACACCCGGACTTGCATGTTTACTTAAACAAGTACATGTATGTAGCATAAATGAGTTGTATGATAAGCTAATCTTTAACTTATCCTTGTGAGCCGAGAACAAAGATCTTTGCTTGAAGCATTGGAGCAATGTTATGGAATATTAATTTTATGATGGGCCTCACCCACTAGTAACTGTTTTTTTAAATGCAACATCGATACTACCTTTATACTTCATGTCTGGTCATTTTGATTGTCTTTAATTTATTTGATCAATTTAGTTGATTAATTTATTTGATGAATTTGTTTGAATAATTTATTTGACTAATTTTTTTGTATATACAAGAGCTTGAAATAACGTTATTACATATCTGCAAACAAGGTAATAGTTTTATTTCTGAGAATTCTAGCTACAAGGTTTGAGTGCATAAGAAACACCACTGTTGTTCAGTATCTATTTTCAGGTATAAGTTGATTCTTTTAAGGTTTATCTACGTCTTTCCTTAAGAAGATTATTTTTGGTGTTTATGTCTGTGACGTAGTGGCACCCTAAAATTGTATAATAAAGACAATTAATAAAAGACCCCCCTCCCCCATCTCATGCCTCCGCAGGAATAGACCCCGAGACTAGTACGCGTGCTTATATAACTCTTTTTGGTAACACTGTTTGGCTTTATATCACCTTAACTGAAGCCACCCTCTGCATAATTAACCAAAAAGTAGAAATTTTATAACAAACTGCGTCATCTTGTTTGCTGTTTATTGAACGTGTCATAATTCAAAGTAGATTATTTTCAATAATTGGCAACTTATTTTGAATCTTAATTGCTTTTTTTCTGTGACGGGAAAAAAATTTGACATTTAATGTTTCTTGACAAGTAACAAAATGACACTTTTTATGAATTTACTTTTTCCCCGGGAAAAAAATGAGTACTTTTTTCCCGGGTATGTGCAAAAATAAGTAAGAACACGAAGATATTTAATTTAAAATCGGGTCCATACTTGTAACATTCAGGTGTCACATAACATCGTATCTTAACTTTGTCTCGCTCAAAACAACCGATATAAACAACTTAAGTAAGCAATTTTTGAAACCATTCACATAATTAAATTGACATATTTGATTACTTTAAAGGTTTCCTTAGCAGCGCAAGTCTAACTGTCCCTATAAGTACAACAGCCCACTTGTTTGAAACTTCAAATTTCACATCAATTGATTTTTTGACTTTAATATATTGTAATATGTTTTTCAATATTAAATCATCGTTTTGCCTGTTACAGAAAAAATAGTGTATTATACACGGGTAAAAATGTAAGATTTTAACTCTCTGTGTTTTGTCTCCTTCCGCTTCGTGTCGAGAGACAAACACGTCTCGAGCTAAAATCAAATACTTTTTCCCCTTGTATAATAAGTAACTACTCTTTGTTTATTAATTTGTTATTGAATCTAGTCTAATATATTTCTCTTATTTTGGAAACGGTTGCCAAAAAATCTGGAACGAAATGTCACCTTTCTTTTTAAGTGGTGGAATAAGAATAGAATATAATGATAATTAAAAAATTGTAGATTAACAATAAAAATACCGAGCAGAATTTTATTATATACGATACCATTAAATATATACAGGTAATTTTTCTATTTAAGGATAGCAAGAAATTAAATAAATAATTTGTAAGCTGTTTAATATGTTTATAGGCAATGAATTACTTGAGTAGAACTGTAAATATAAATTTATTTGTATATTAAGACTTTTATGTAAATGTTTGTATGTAATAATTGTAATAAAGAGAAACTATTGGCATTTTATATTAGAATGACCTTGTGAAATATATTCTTTTAAAAAGTGTTCTTCTGTTTGTATAGTTTTAGAAACTTAATTTTAATGAAATAATAAAGCTTTTTTACACCAATTTTTATATTTCACTACTTACGACATTTTACTTATCTTTATTATATATATTTGTATTTGATTGTATATCCTGTGCCTATTTTTTGTTGATGCTATTTACGCAACATACAAAAAGTATTTAGACATTATTTTTTACATTTTATTCAAAGCGTGTGTTGCGATAAATCAAAAAAGGTAAGAATATTTCAAATTAATTTGTATACCTATGGTTTCTGTTTATTTGGTGGTAAGTATGATGACACCTGCAATACTTGTAATATCCTTATTCAAAATAAGTGCACAAACTGAGTAGACATGATTAATGTTGCTCCGTGGTAAAGGTTAGTTTTTTGTTAAAGTAAATGATTACACTGATAGTTTAAACAGATTATCCTCAAGACATTAAGAAAAGAACGAAATCAGTAACAGAATGCGAGCCCGAATTACATGTAACAAAGGAACGTGTGACGTTCCTTAGAAACACATACAATCCCATTTCATTTTTAATAGTTTCTGTATTAGTAAAGTCTACCAGTAGGATTGTTATTTCTTTTAATAAATATAATTTTTTAGGTTACTATAATTTTCATCTAAGGTAAAATTATGATCCATATTCAAAGGTTGTCAAATTAATATGTCATTTTTAAAGGTTAGAAATGATGCCATCATTTTAATTAGTACAGTAATCATTTAGTTGTTTTGATTTTTACAGAATTATGCTGGCACCAGATGATGATATTGTGTGAACTTAAAGACAGATCATGAGCAGTTTTATGCTGACTCAAATAATTGGAAAGTTCCTCTTTCTAATTCTAAATCCACGATACATAAATTTTAGAAGATATATAGCTTAGGTAGGAGAAAACTACACGAGGCATGTTAATTTTTATAAACTTAATTTATCCGTCCGAAGTTTGCCGAGGATGCATGATTTAGAAAGGGTAGATTTTTCATAGAGCACTTCGTACACAACATCCAAACCATCAACATGCCATTTTTGTAGGTCAATTGCCCTGACTTGAAGTTATCCAACAAGGTTGAGTAGTCAAAGTATGTTCGGATAATTCCCTCTCATGGTTGGTCAGTTTCAATTTTAGGGGCACATTGGTTTCCAAATTGACAACCTTTGTGTTGGAAGTAACTATGTAGTGGTGGACGAAGTTGATAACAGCATTTTATAGAACAATATGTCATCGCCTGTCACATAATAAGAGAAAGCATGTTTTTCATTATAAGGTTTTGTATCGTCCCATTGGGTATATATATTTCTATGTATTTTAGGGGTTAAAATGATTAGGAAGTCAGTTGGTAATTTATGGCAGGTTACCGCGTGTAAATAAAAGTATTCAGATATTTAAGACTCTTTTCAAAAATGTTAGTATAGGAATTAATAATTTAGAGTAGTTTCCAAATTTAAGGTTGCTTCATTTAGCAAGTGTAAATATTGACAAAAATCTGATCCAATATGTAAATACTAGGTAGCATGTAGGTACATTAGTTAAAAAGCATTTCAGTTTATTAAACGTAAAAATCGATAACAGTAAGGCCATAATCAATTAAGCTAAAATATTAATCAATCAAATCTTAGCATGTGCAAATAAGTTTCGTTATAGCAAAAGCCATAGTACTAACGTATAAGTTAAAAGCATTTCAGGTATTAATTTACGGAGAAAAATGCCAAGGATTTCTAACCAAAGTTTAATAGCTTGGTAAACAACGTTCGAAAACATATTCTACGAATGCAGCTGAAGGGTGAACTAAAACGGATCGATAGAATATATGGAAAGACCGTGTTTTGCAGGCGTTAGCAGGGGACGAAAGATATCATATGTTGAGTTCGTTTGACTTTGAAATAATCTGTGGGACGAAGACAAATTAGAGGGTATAAGCAAGAGTGAGATGCAACATGTGTGCATAAGACGTCAGTTTGAAAGTGAAATGAGAAGTATTATAATAGGCTACAGACTAGTTGTTAAGACAAAGAAAGATTAATAGATTGCGCATTTATGGGAAGAGGATGAAAATAGGATTTATAATATTTAAGCGTGGTTGATATCTTCAAGGACCAATGTAGCTTGCATGTGATAGACAGAGTAAGATTGTTAGACGTAGTATATAAAAGAGGGACATATGATAGTGTTAGACTGTTAGGCTTGAATAGAATGTGCAAACTGGGGGTAAAAAGGGAGAGAAAATAAGAATACAGTGTGACGAAACAGTTGTTATCGTCAGATAATAGAATATTTATCTAGACATTTCGAGGGAGAGGTTAGGCAACATTTGGCGTTACAAAGGGAGACATTTTTGGAATACCTCCAGAGGTATGACGATGTGCGTATGGGGAGACCTAGGGAAAATAGAGATCGACACGTGAACCAAGTTAGATTTGATTATAGGGGGGAGAATTTCCATAATAGAAGGGGGATGAACGCTAACAGAAATTTTAGGAACAATTGGGAACCAAGGGTTAATTTTTTTAGGAGCAATAGTGGTACGAGAAGTACAAGTCAGCGACAAAATACCTCACTCGAAATGAAAAGAATACAAACAGGAGTAAGTAGTAATGATAGTGGAGTTAGAGACAGACAGGAGGTAACACGAAGAACATATGCAGAGATGATATAAGGACAACCTGGTAGACAGGATTTTTAAGAAAGGACAAACCACTAGAAATTAATGTAGAAGGGGGCAACTTCAGAACATTTATAGCACCCATTTGTGGGGCTACTACAGAGCAATTATGACGCCCATTCGTGGGGCTACTACAGAGCAATTATGTGTGGGGCTCGAATTATTTTAGAGTTTTACCAGGTAAGAGAACTTAGAGCATTTATGTCGACCCAACTGAGGGGCTAAACCCATAGAATTTATGACGCCCTTTTTGTTGGGCTCGAATTAGCATTTCAGCAAAGGACCAAAGGGAAAACCCGCAGCATTCAATATATATATATAATACATATATATATATATATATATATATATATATATATTGTGGATTCAAAGGGTTAAATTTGGGGTAAACAATAAAATTTCAACCACCCTGTATAGACAAAAGAACAAATTATTTACGCGCAAAATTTATTTATTTCATTTAGGGAGAACGGACAAGTATTGACGTATTTTTATAATTAATGATTGAAAGGTTAAAAGTACATAAGGAAAAACAGTTTAAAGCAAATAGAATACGCATAATTAATTTTAATTTATTTTAATCCAACGCGTAAAAACGTAAGAAAACCCACTAGGGTAGGAAAATCAATAATTCCAAGGCAAAAGTTCGTTGTAACAAACAAACGTCAGTTGTATCGGATACGACGAAATATAAAATCTAAGAATTGTTGTGGTAAACGAACACCTGCGTCTTTAAAAAAGGTTACATTCGTCGAAATTATGAGCATATTAAGACAGGACTTCATAGAAAATATTTTCAACCGTCAGTTTGGTTTGAATAACAAGCTAACAAAGTTCTTAAAGAGCAAGGGAGATGCACGATCAGTTATATACTACAGATAGAGACAAGGATAAAAGCGTTGATATTTAAAACGCACGTACTAATATACGTGGAGTGAAGATGAGCTGTCAGCAATATCGATTTTCTATAACTCAAGTGGGGTTTAGAACGCGACAGCAGACATGCATCAGACAGAGATAAAGATAATACAGGCGGAGTTTTATGACGACAGAGGATATTATTATTGGTTAAGAACCGACAGTTTTACAAACGCGACAGGTGGGAGCGATTTTAAATACGTACGGCACGTAGACGGAATAAATTTCAGGAATTTTCAACACGGTTATATCAAAATTTGTAGAATTGAAATTTGAAAATAAGCTTTTCATGTGAAGTGTGTTCGGGGGTAGCATTTTGAACTAATATAAATACGGAACGGAAATTATTAAGGGTCTCTTTGTCTTCTCGTTGCTTTTATACTACTTTACTACAGTAGACCAACATTATAGTAGAGTTTTTGTGAGTATTAGATATGTTAATACTTCAGTAAATATAGTGCTCGCACGTGTAAATTATTAGTAGTGGCCTTCTATTTATTAACGCGAAATACGAGTAGTGTATGTTAAATTAATAGAGGTCTGGCTACTACTATACTAAGCTAGAAAATCAATAAATGGAAGTATAATATATGTGGGGTAAGCATCACAAACAACCAGAATTGTATGCTGTTATGGAATGGTACTTTGAAACGAGGCGCTTCGCTCGTAATTGGGGTTATTGTCTGTGAATAGCTGAGTATCACAGCGCATGGTAACGAAGCTGAGGTGTTTTAGCGATCATCGTCGAAGGAATGGAAGCCTGAAGCATTCTCCAGGTAATTTATTTGAAATTTCTGTTGTCTGATAAACTTTTGTGAAATTTTGGTACTGTGTGAGTAAATTTTGGGGTTTATTTATGGTTATCTAAACTTATTGGAAAAGATACATGTTCTGGACAATTTATTGGGGTTATTTAAATATTGAAAAGGGGTGTATTTAAAACTTACTAAATTTTATTCTGAATATAAATTAGATTGTAAAGGGTAAACGGGTCTATCAATTTTGTATTAATCTATGTAAGATAAAAGGCATATACTAAATAAACTGGGTTATTATGAGCTCACCATACTCCAGTGTACAGTCAATGTAGGGTAATATGTGGGGCCCTTCTACTCATATCTCATTAAATTTGTTAGCAAATAAGTAGAAAATCAAGGACTTTAAAAACATCACATTTTGAGTTTGTAATTGTGTACCAAACTGTTTTTATACATGTGAATAATATGTCTGTAAATAGCGGTAAATAAAAGATTGTATGATTGTTGTGTTATTTGGTGATTTTATTGAATGGTGTGCGAGTGTGAAGGAAGAATGGTTGTATATTTAGGTATCTGAGAAGAGGCACAGCTGAGCCAGCCAGGGAAGCTGCTGAAGATTTTTGAAGCAGAAATCAAAGGGTAAGAAATTTTTTTGAAAGTGGTGTATTTTTGAAAATTATTTAATGACATTGGCTCGATGTTAAAACTTAAAACCCCCTAGAACACAGCAATATATATATATATATATATATATATATATATATATTACCGTGGAACTCTCTGGAATACTCATTTAACATCGAGCCCCAGCGTTGGGCCGTCATAAAAATTAAAAAAAAAAATTCTAAATTTAAAACAAAATTCTTACCCTACCTTTTGGACGCCTCCTTATTTCTCTGCTTACCCTGGCTAGCTCAGCAATCGGCTTCTTCTTGAATACCTACCATTTTAAGTACATACTTTTCTCTCTCACACACACAGTCAAATGAAATTACCAAACAAATAATACAACAACCATACAACCTTTTATTTACACATATTAACAAGTTTCATTATTCTAAATTAAATATTTACACCTTGGTACAGACAGTTTGTTACAACAGTTACCAGCTCACTCATTAAATACTCTAAAGTCTTTGGTTTTAATATATTTTAACAAATTCTATATAATACTAGTAGATGGGTGCTCCATGCAACCCTAGTTTGACTTTATTCTGGTCTATTTTGAGCTCATTATAACACAGTTTCTGTAAATGCTTTTTAAACCTTGCATTTTATTGAAAACAAATTTAAAGACTCGTTTACTCCTTACAACAATTTATAGCATGAATAAACCTTTATATATTGCAACGTAGGGGTTTTTTAGGTAAAGAAGGGGGTAGCGTAGAACGAGAGGACCTACGTGCTGAGACCAGGGACGATAAAATGTCCTAGTCATGGGATCTTAAAGCATATGCTACTATTGCCATTGTATACATCAAAATCAGAGCAGACAGCACAATAATGACTAAACAATCAAATTTATCCAGTTTATTATATTCTAAGCATGTGAGCGGCATATCAAGAGTTACATAAGAAAGAAGTGTAAAGATTACATTGTTACATATGAAATAATACATAAAGTTACATTTAAATAGAAAATACAAGCAAGTACTTACATCATGTCAAGAGAGCTGATCAGTGCCCAACCACTCGCGACTAAAGTACACTAACTACTGCCAAGAGTGGTCCTTTTGGATCACCCTCTATGATGCTCAAATTCAATCATGTTTCCTTCATGGAAAGTACAAAGTGATGCAATTATGACACTGCACATCCTGCATTATGAGTGTTTGGGTTGACCAACTTCCTTGCCATGCATGATTGCAACAATGTAGTTAAATTCTTAGAAAATAATTAGCAAATTTTATTATTAATAATTTATGAGAAATTTATTGTAAGTTTTAAATTGTGCAAATAGTTGAAATAAGATTTCAAAACTCAAATTGCTACATTGGCTAAAATATTTATACTAAAAACTTTTGATACAAAAATATTGTGATAAGCCATTTGTTACATATGCCCGCCCTCAGGGAAACTTGGTCCCCAAGTTTGAGTTTCCTTGATCTTGAATTAAACATAAAAAAAAAAGTTGAAACATTAGTTACTGAAAATTTGTCGTTAGTATAAGCAAAAGCGTTGACAAGTAAATTGTATAATCTTTAGATTTTGGTTAACAGGTAAGTAATAGGTAATACGAATACAAAAGTTACATGATAAATCTACATGGAGTGTTAGTACTTCTTAAGACTAATACAATAATAAAAGTTACATAGAAAAACAATGTATAAAATTTGTCATATGCAAGATTGTCCACTCACGGAAATGCATTGGCATTTAGTGTTATCGGCACTTGTCACATCACTAAATTGAAGCACTATTGTTGTTATAGCTGGCTTGACTTATACATGCTGACGTAAGTTGCTGATTTTGGCATTGGGAGGTTGGTCTGCTCAGCACTGCTTAGTAAAGTTAGTAGAAACAATTGGACCTGTTTTGCATTTGCATTTGCCTCCTGTCAATAATATTTGTGACCTAGCCGGAAGCGTTGGTAGCAAAGGTTCGTATGCGTGTTGTGTAGGTGGTGATGGCACTAGGTAATCATCCACTTTAAATGTCGATCGTGGCGTTTCTATTGACGGGGGAAAATGGTCTAAAGGAATTGGATCAGGGGTGTGTTGTCTGGCGGAAAATGTTTGACGGGCTTGGCAGGAAGTAATTTGCGTGTTCATTTTTGATACCTTACGGATTTTGTAATAAAGGAGTAACATAAATAGGAAAAGGAAAGTAATGAATAAAAAGATAACGCCCAGAAGATAATCTCTAGTTGTAATGCTTGAATGGCTGAGTGTCTATGAGAGCCATTGATCGTTCAAGCAATCCTGTAACTTGTCGAATCTCAAAGGTGGTTTTTCTTGAGTTGGAATTGTTAGGCCCTGAAATTTTATCCATTCGGCAGGTAAATAATGCGTAAGTGTTACCATAGTGTCCTGTGTGACACATGTTATTCCAGTGCCTGTTACGTGCCATTGCCACTTAAACAGTGTTAGTAGTTTAGTTTTTAATGTACGGAAGTTTTCCCGCCATAATTTTCAAATACGCGAGACGCGGGAACCTTTTTAAATAGACTAGGCGGAGCTTCCGGCAAGTAATAGTAGTGAGTTTGCGCCGTGTGTTTATCCTTAGAGGGTTAGGACAATACGAGACAAGGAGTTGTGGTGACGCGCTGAATCGTGGCCATTTTGCCTTTGATCGTGAAGTTATGTGCGCGTGATTGTCTGGTAACGTATCTATCTTAGGGTTTACCTATGTAGTTCCTTCTCTAATTATCTCTTTGTTTGTCTACCTTTACCTTCTTCCTGTCAAAACCCTGCATAGGTATAAATCTACCGCCACCTAAGGACTTTCGAACTTCATGCCTGTGGATGTCCTCCATGTCTACCGCAGCTAGCCGAGCTGTAGCTGTTCCTTACGCATATGATGGCGTCGACGGATGATCTCTAATTCCGCCGGATACCGGATCCCTTATGTAAGTACTCCTTTGCTTATTGTTGATAAAACGGAATAATTTGTTGTTAAAATGACTCTCGTTTATCTTTAATTGTTTAATTTTTATATACAAATTATTGTGCAATATCGATGACATCATCAGTATGACGCGCCGAAATCCGTATAAGAGTCGGCGCTGCAAACTGTGATAGTGTCTCTTATACCATGCTACCGGTGTAGTAAATATCGAACTTTTAAATTTTTACTACCGTTCGCGTATAACATGCCAATAATAGTTATTTGCTCTCCTTGTATTCGACAATTACATGGCAACTGAACCGCAATTGCCCCAATGTTTGGAAATTCACTTAAATGATATACTGAGTTGTTACACCTGACCACAGTTGTGTTACGTGGGTGGGTGATTAAATATGTATTAGCATCTAGGCGAGTAATAAATTCAGTCTCACCACCAGTCTCTCTACACTGAATTGGACACACGTTGCCTAGTTGATTGGCAGTGCCTTCCTGAAGAAGATGCTTAGCACAAGATATAGTTAGTGCATTACCATCGTATTGATGATTAATGAAGCATAGATCCTCATGAAAAGGATCACACGTAGGTGTAAGAACAATCCAACCGTTAGAGGATTTTGCTATCCCAATGTCTGATGTTGGAATCGTGACTGAGCAGGTGTGCAGCTCCCAAGCAAAAGGCGGCGTTATAAACCTTCTCATTGTTAAACCTTTTAAGGATCGCCTTAGCAGTGGAACATGAATGCCAACTAATGCTGTATGTTGTGACATGGTGCATTCCGTGACGAGTAATGAATAATATGAAGATATAGAATCTAAAGATAAGATATGGTCATAAGTTTGAATTTCATTCTTAATTCTATCTAAAGCATTGGTTAGGTCCTGCATAGGGACTATATCTAATGTTAGTTTGCGAGTCTGGCACATCTCAGAAAATGAACGGGTCCATTCATGGATATCAATCAACTCTGCCATGACCGCTAGTAGAATAGTTTGGTCAGAGCAGTTATTGTGTTCTCTAAGCAAGTACAATGGGTCTTTGTACCCTAAACTATATATTGGAATGTTTCGAATATTTGTAATTCGCTTTATTAGAAGGTTAACTTCGTATTGGGTAGTAAAGAGTCGCGGGACGTGATTACGTGTGATGTACTGGAAGTCGTGTACTTCTCCGTCATCCGCTAATAGTAATTCATTTTCCGATATGTGCTCGACGTTTAAATGTGGATCAATATTTTTAAAGTATGAAGTAAAACTTTGTATCATTTCGCAAAATTTAGTGTTTGACTTTCAAATGTCTTCCATGCATTTATGATTTAAAAGCACAGGATAAGGATTATTAAATTTAAACAAAATTTGACGAGATGCCTCATAAAATGTTATGTTAGGCAATCTTTGCAAGTAGATGCCCCGATTAATCGTAATTCCATAGGAGTACCTGTATAGAAGGTAAATAAAAATTGTAAGTGTGTGTTTGGTAGCCATGATAATTGCGGACGATAATAAGACTATTAATTTTTTTTGGCCAACAACTAAAATGTTCACATAAAATGTTAGGATGATTGATGCCTCTTAAAATTTATTCATACCTTGTCTTACCATGTAAACAAATCCGTGCTTCCTCAACGGATGCATATCGATCCTGCAAGCATTGCTGTAAACAGAATAAGCATAAAGGCTAAGTTTGAAATCTCATACTTGTAGTTTAGGTAAAAATGCTATGAGGACTACTGTAGACGGCCGTACTACAAAAAAAAAAATTAAAGTATGTAGGTCTACTTTCAGAGATTTCAGACTTGATACGTTGACTGCAGTCAGAAAGACTCCCTAATTATTATACATTAGGTCCAAAACAATATAAAAAATATAAATATAATATAAACGGCAGATACAGACCGGAATTATGCATGCATTATTCTACATTGGCATCAAAAAGTATGTATTTCTGTACCTGTGATCCAACATCGGTAGGTTGAATCCCAATTCCCACCAGCTAGCAAGGTTGGGAAACCGCTCCGGACACAATGGTAAGTTTGATGTTTTTGCTGTAAAGTATGACATTAGCTGTATTTACGTTGGCTGATGATTCTTCACAGTTGGTGAATTCCTTAGTATCGGGTATCTTGGATTTCGTCCCAGGAGCTGAAAGTGCCACTCTTTTAGACAACTGGACTTCCGAGAAGGTACCCTCGCAATTTCCTGTTTCTAGGCTATTAACTGAAGATAAGTCTGTCTCTACTGAGGAAAATTGTACACTTTTAGACAAGTGATTTCGTGGATCAGTTTTCCACCAATTCTTGAGGTAGTAGTATAGTAAATATAAGAAAACTAACAAAAGATTACGAAAAATGTTGTTATCGTATAAAATTGAGTGTCCGCTCCGTCCTGAGTGCTAGTCGACATTTGTGCAGCTACAGGTCGGATAAACTGCAGTACTATTGGCACTTGCCGAAAGAGTAAGTAGAAAACAAGCATTGATAAAACAATGTTCCAAATTAAATATATGCCATCGCTTAATAAATTACCATCTAAACTAATTGAACTTTCATAAAATGTGCCTAAGCAAGTGCCTTTAAATAACTTTAATTGTTCATATACAGTCGACAAAACTTCGATGTGCAACAGGTTATTTGAAACGTAAGGGGTTTTGGTTACTGTAATAAATCTTGAAAAAAGAAAAACTTCCTGTGGAACAAACTTAAAAAACTGTATAAATTTTTGAAATGTGTTGAAGTCAAACGCACCCTGATTATCTATTATCAAACAATTTGATAACATCGGGTTCTCAAATACATCTTGAATATCTACTACTAACACTGAAATTTTATTACGATATAATATTGTGTCTGTGGTTAAAGTGACTTTGTTTGTGCGTTGTTGTGTACTATCTGCATTTACTGTACTGTTTTTTAAAGTAATGAAAATGGTGTCTTTAACAGTGTGTGCGTGTGTGAAAGGAATTGGAATAAGGTTTTCATTCTGTTTCAAGAGGATTTCGCTTTTTGCAAAATCAAGTACAGCAAAGTGTGATCGCAAAAAGGCAAGACCCAAAATTAAAGGTACAGGCAGGTTTTCTATTACAAATGCATTTACAAGAAATTTCTGGTTTAAAAAAGTAACTACAATTTCTTTCTGACCCAGAATTGGTATTCGAACATTATTTGCAGTGACTAGATTGACATTTGTACGTTTTGTTTCGTAGTGATTGTTCGTAGTTGACACTGGTACTATATTGTAATAGCTTCCTGTATCCACAATTATATCTGAAGAGGTGTCGTTTATTTCTCCTTTAATCGTCAGCGTTTTACGTCTTGTGTCAGGTTGTGATTGTGTATTATAAAAAAATTGTTCTATATTTGATAAGGCGACACGGGCACTTAGTTTGTTTGTGCATCGTTCGCGCTACACCGTTTGGGTTAGGCGATTCCCATCTAGAAAAGCTAACTCGTCTTTCTCTTGTTGGCGTGGGAGTGCGTCTTGTATGTCCTAAGTTTCGAATTGGTGCTTCGTCCCGTTGTGCTATAGTGGTTTCTGTACACGATGAATAGAAATGACCTGTTCTACCACATTGAAGGCATTTAATTCGGGTGTCTTTATTTCTAGCATTTTGGAAAAAATTATTTGGGCGTCGATGTGGGTATTTTTGGCGGTTGTAATAAGTTTTGGGTTGGTTCTGATAATTTTGCTTATTACGGTCTTTATTTTTAAAATAATTAGTTTTGGAATACGCGCCAGTCTGATTTGTTGTGGGCGTTATTGACAAAAGTGTTGAAGTTTGCATTGTAAGAGCGTCCAATAAGGCATTGTTTTGCATGTCGGCTAAGTGATACGAGATGTCCTTCAGCCTTTCTTCAGTTATGTCTGTGTTAGCCGCTAACATTAAAAAATTGTTGCGGAGTTGTGGCAAAATGCCTGCTTCAAAATATTCTCGAAGCTCTGTAATCGTTAACGCTGGGGTTAATTGACTTGCGATATTTAACAAGTCAAAGTCATAATTAATTACAGATTCATTCTGCAATTGTTTTCTGTTACGTAATTTAATACGCACAGAGCGATGAGCACACGGCCCTCCATAGTATTTAACGAAATCGTTTTTGATTTGTGTCCAAGTCTTATTTCTGTTAGTTGGTTCCTCCTTATATTTTTCGTACCATAGGTTGGAACTATCTTTAAGGAATCTACCAAAATATTTTATTTGGGTAGTTTCAGGCCAGTTGTTGTGCCTAGCGCACTTTTCAAAGTCTTGTATGAATGTTATACAATTACTTTTTTCAGGCGTGAAGCTTTCCGGTTCTATAAATTTTGGTAATATTGGCGACGTCTGTAAATTGTCAGCGTCAGCTATAGTGTTATTCACAGTAGCCATTTCGGTAACCTGTGTAATAATTGGTAAGTCTTGTGGTGCCAAGTTTATTTGGGTTTCAGTATTTGTGTTTACCTGTATTGTAACGTCAATATCCGATGCACTATCGAGAAAAATAAGTTCTTGCACTTCTGTAGGATAGTCTACTAGTGAAGAATTCGAATTGGTAGGGGATCTACTAAGAGAAGTCCTAGGTTTAAATAAACTTTCTTTAGACTGAGTACTGATTGGATTTTCATTAAAATTAATCGAACTTATCGACGGTTTAAAAGTAGCCTGTCGTGTATTATACCTATGTACCGGCGTGCTATTTTCCATCAATAATATTTCCTAGTTTCTAAATATAACGTGTAGGTTATTGTGCTCACTTCCGTCAGCTGTGTAATGCAATAAGTCATGCATTTTTACTAACAGAAGGGTTCATTTAACAAATTTATGTATTATTTATATTGCAATGATCTTAAAACCTATTGAAGATCCATAAATTTGTATCTTAAAGATTTTTGGGAAATTGTTAAATAGAAATAGTAATATTTCATGTTAAAAATCGAATTATAATGGAAGAATGCAATGCTGTTTTATATTTGGCTTAAAGTGTATCATCTTTGTGGTTTTGCAATTTCTTATCAGAATGACAGTAATATGTAGTAAGACAATGTTATTTATAGGTAAACTGCATGAATAATTAAGTAACTTTTTACATCAATAATTAATATCCAAAATTGTCAAAATTACTTTTAAATTTCTGTGACGAATAAATCAATTATTCTAAATATGCAGTTACTAATGCGCTGAATGTAAAACATGAGTTCGATGTAGTTCAACAGCAATAAGTAGCTAGTATGAAAGCTTGATGTGATAAAACATTTTTTTATTACTTATTTTGAAAAGTTTTGTTTTTTCGACGATTTTGTTCTTTATATATGAAGATATAAAGAAATTATAGGTTCCGAGCGCTAATCCACCACATGCAACGTAGGGGTTTTTTAGGTAAAGAAGGGGGTAGCGTAGAACGAGAGGACCTACGTGCTGAGACCAGGGACGATAACATGTCCTAGTCATGGGATCTTAAAGCATATGCTACTATTGCCATTGTATACATCAAAATCAGAGCAGACAGCACAATAATGACTAAACAATCAAATTTATCCAGTTTATTATATTCTAAGCATGTGAGCGGCATATCAAGAGTTACATAAGAAAGAAGTGTAAAGATTACATTGTTACATATGAAATAATACATAAAGTTACATTTAAATAGAAAATACAAGCAAGTACTTACATCATGTCAAGAGAGCTGATCAGTGCCCAACCACTCGCGACTAAAGTACACTAACTACTGCCAAGAGTGGTCCTTTTGGATCACCCTCTATGATGCTCAAATTCAATCATGTTTCCTTCATGGAAAGTACAAGGTGATGCAATTATGACACTGCACATCCTGCATTATGAGTGTTTGGGTTGACCAACTTCCTTGCCATGCATGATTGCAACAATGTAGTTAAATTCTTAGAAAATAATTAGCAAATTTTATTATTAATAATTTATGAGAAATTTATTGTAAGTTTTAAATTGTGCAAATAGTTGAAATAAGATTTCAAAACTCAAATTGCTACATTGGCTAAAATATTTATACTAAAAACTTTTGATACAAAAATATTGTGATAAGCCATTTGTTACAATATCATCAATAAACCCTTTTTTAATAATCGAAATTAATTGTCCTGCACATGTACTTTTTAAATAAGTTTTATGGTAATAAATACGCCACCAATAAGTCAAAACACACAAACACAAAAATATCAATACAAATGTTTATACAAAACTGGAATTTAAGTTTCGTTACCTGGAGTCGCCTTCGATCCTCGACTGAACTGAAGATGGTTACCAGAAACCCTCGTCGTTGAGTACATCTACTTCGATTGTGCTGTTACATAGAATTTTGTTTACTACTTTAACGGACACGTTCTTCTCGAAAACTGCTAGGCATCGACCAATGATAGAATTTTCCCTCATCACAACCCTACACCTCTCAGCTATCTATCTCCGTTCCACGCATGTTTGTTGTCTCCTTTAGAATCCCTCTTAAGTTACAGAAAATCGATATTGTAGTCGTCCTTCACATTTTTCCGTGTATTTCGTACGTGACTTGTATCCAACACTTTCTTTACCTGCTTCTCTGTCTGTCTTACATTATCGATCGTTTATTCCACTCACTCTTCAAGGCACTTGTTATTTTAGCAGCTTATACAAATCAACCGTTGCAAACAAACTTCTATAGAATTCTGTGGTAACGTTCGTTTAAAATTTCATAAACCTGACATTTAACAACAGGTGTTCTTCGACGCAACCGACCGTTTAAAATAACAATTCTTGGTTTCTTCCCTTCTTAGTATTTGTATAAACGAACGTTGGCTTTTAAAATGGAAACATTTGCGTTTAAAATTATTGCTTTTCTATACATGCAAGCTCCCTTTTTGCTTCCATGCGTTTGATTTAAAATTATTATAATTACTTATGCGTATCCTTGAGTTTTTATGTATTCTAAAGCTTTCTTCCCTTAATCAGTTTTAATATTTCAATTTAAAAATAGAAAAATACCTTAATAGACTAGCTAAGTTCATTCATCAAATTTAATTACTTTTTACTCGCTGCAAAGAGTATCTATAAAAGATTACGTTTTCTGTTTTGCTTTATCTTAATACCAATCACTAAATGAAAATAGAGCACTTGAATATTAGATCTTTAGTTCTTAAACTAGCTTCACTTACTGACGTCCTCTATGATATAATGGCACAGAAACATGGTGGAGTCAAAAAATGGCTGATTATGATATTGACATAAATGGGTATAAGTTAATACCAAAGGATGAGCAGTTATATGCTATTGGTGTGATTATTTATGTATGACAAAGTATTAACATTAAATTAATTAAAACAAAATGGCTGATTATGATATTGACATAAATGGGTATAAGTTAATACCAAAGGATGAGCAGTTATATGCTATTGGTGTGATTATTTATGTATGACAAAGTATTAACATTAAATTAATTAAAACAAACAATGAAATTGAAAGGATTTGGTTATCTATAATCGATAAGAAGTTTGAATTCTTGTGTGGTGGTGTTGTTTACCAACCTCCTGGCTATGTATAAAATCAATTCATAGAAGTTCTTGAAAACACTGGGGAAACTTGTTTGCTTACCTGCAATAATTTAATCTATTTAGGAGATCTAAAACCAACAAATTTCGTTTAAATTGTTTCTTGAATCATTAATTGTAGTGCAACTAATATCTGAGCCAACCAGGTTAACATTAAACACAACAACTCTGCTAGACGTTATAATCACAAAAAGCAAATCATTGTTACTTGATTCATGTGTAGTGGTGTGTAATATAACAGATTACGATCTCATTTTTTGTAAGGTTGCCCACGAGTCTCTTAAACAGAACCAGTTACTCATATTATATAGAGACCTTAGAAACATGGACACCGACGATTTTATGAACTATTTAACTTTTCTACCATTCACAGATATCTATCAAACTAAAAATATCATTCAAAAGTTTTAATCTTTAATAATTGTTTAATCAAAACTAAGCGTAAAGCTCATTATCTAAATAGCAATACAAGATTTCTAATGAGAGATATATAAAGCTAAATATAGAAAATTTAGAAGTTCGGGACACTGGAACATTTTAATTAATCTAACTGTTAAAAGAGAGAAACATGCTTTTTATACTAATATTTTTACAGATTACTTGTATAAGGAACTCTGGTCTAGAATAAAATTGCTTACTTCTCCTTCAGAAAACGAATCTATTTAACCATAAGAGTTCGGTGACTTAAATAAAATTAATAATTTTTTTGTAACTGTGTACCCAATCAAACTTCAAATAAAAAAGAAATTGATTTGTACGAAAAAAAAACTGTAATGAATGTTATGATTCCAAATTCTCATTTCAATTAATAACTGATGCGAATGTTGTCAAAATAGTCTCTAGGCTTCAAACTAAACCAACTATGCTCAACAGAATCTCCACAATAATGTTGAAAATGCGCTAGCAAAATTTTTTACTTGTATAGTTAACAGCCGTCTGCAAGGAAATATGTTTTCCAATATTTGGAAATATGTTGGATCACAGCACTGCATGGCCATGAAACGTGGACAGTATGAAAAGCGGACAGGAAAAAAATTGAAGACTTTGAAATGTGGTGCTACAGACGTAGAGTGAAGATACCATGCACAAAGTTAGGATCAAACAGGTACTAGAAATAGTAGGAGAAAGATATCTGTGGAAAACAGTAAAAAATGAAAGGTATAGGATAATAGAACACGTTTTAAGGCATGATGGAATAGTGCGTAATATATTACAAGCAGAGATAGAAAAAAAGAGAGTTAGAAGTAGACGTAGAACTAGATTAGACTATTGCTCACAAATAGTAAAAGATGTAGGCTGTGGAAATTTCAGGAAATGCGTAAGGTAGCTCGGAATAGGAATCGATGGAGGTACGCGTCTAACCAGTTTTAGGACTGAATCATGAATAAAAAGTATAGTGCAAAATTCTTTAAAATGCTGTCCTGTATAAAGTAAGCAAAAGCAGTTTACATTGTTTTTCAATTCAGGTGTCGATTTAACTAGAAATTACAAAGCGGATCTTGATCTTAATCAAGATCCCTAAATCCATAGCTATTGAAAAGAGGGTAAAAAGTTTCCACAATTTCGAGCAAAATGTTGTAATTAGAACCAGTATTTTCTGAAACATAAAATTTGTATGAAGTGTTACCTATTGAAAGATTTAATTGAAGTTTCAACATTTTCAAAGAAATATTGACACAATCTTGAAGTATAAAAATGGTTACATTATACAAAAAAAATAGGGACAAATGTACTATAACTTTTTTGATATTAATACTGCATTTTCTCAATCCAAAGTTATCACTGAGATAATTTAGTATCATGATCAGCTGTTTCCACAAACTCATAGGACATAAAAGAATATTGAAATTGATATTATGATTAGTTTCATCAGGATTTTGAGTTGTCGGTGTTTCGACTGTCAGGATTATGTGCAGAATCTGATGCCTGTATGTATCCAGTAAATAGTTTGTTCAGTTATAACAGGTACAAGAATTTTTTAAATAATTGCTGCTAGTTTAGGAATAATGAAACATACTTATATATTACAAATTATATAGTATACAAAATTGCATGGCTATTGAAAATTAAAGAATTGCTTGAAGATATATCTTTTTCCCTAAGTGATTGTAGATTTTCCAAGATCCATTGCTTCTTCTACATATACAAAAATAATGCCCTAATCCTGATCTACTTAGTAGTAGTAGTAGTAGTTTATTTTGTACCCATTCATAATTGTAGTTTACAGTTTTAATACAATTTAGTAACATCTGATTAAAATGTTATATATGTTTAAAGTATATCACAGTCAAATATCACTAAAAACTAATTTGCATACAATGCAAATCCCAATAGTGCTAACCTAATTCATCACGTTACTCAAATCATCCTATAGAAATTCATCTACTGAGTAATAGCAGCGTTCACGTAGCAAAGGCAACAGACCTGCTTTAAAACCTTTAAATTTTGACAATCTAATACTGTTTGGAGGTTTATTATATAGAGTGGGCGCTATGTATATGAAGAATTTGTTTACTAAAGTAGAATTATGAATGGGTCTATATATTTTATCTGCAGAGCGAATGTTTAGATTATGAAACGTATGGGAGTGGAGTAGTTAGTTCAGTATCATAGAATAAAATTAAAGTTTCATATATAAATATTTCAAAATAAGTAAGTATTCCAAGCCTTTGAAACAAGGGTTTGCAGTGAGCATTCTTTTCAGCTTTACATATGATTCGAATTGCACACTTTTGAAGTTTAAAAATAGTTAATGTATTTCCTCAGTATTACTCCAGAAGGCAGTACCATATCTCAATCTTGAATCAAATAAGGCATGTATACACTTAATGAGATTGTCTCAGTTGACTGCCTGGATACAGATTTTATAGCATAGCAAGCTGACGATAGTTTATTGGCAAGACTATTGGTGTGCTGACACCAGTTCACACCCTGGTCGTTAATCAAGCCCAAATGCAAAGTTGAGGTTAAGTATTGAGAGAAAAATCTATTTCATAGACGTACTGTGCTGTGCTCCACACTATGCTTTGAACAGTTTTCTTCTTGTACATATGTTAGTTGTCTTTGAACATAGCCGTTGCTCTTTCTTGTTTCATGCAGTTCGGTCACCTTCTATTGTTTTACAGTTATATACCCTATTTCCCCTATATTCAGTGGTATGTGAAGGGGGTAAGCAGCCTTTGACTGTCAAGTTCCCCAGCACTTGAACCTTTGTTGAATTATTAGTTTTTCCAATTTATCCTTTCGCACAATCAACATTAATTGAAAATATTTCACAACCAACACCTGTAGTTGTTTATAATAATAATCAGATTGGGTTTTACGTCTTCTAACTGGTTGAACTTGTACCTCAGCTTATTTGTGTTCTGAGCTAGCCTACACAGTTCCCTGCAATTATCACAACAGCCTATATACAGCTCGAATCCCTTCTATTGTTTTCTAATTATATGCCCTATTTCATCGAATTTCAGTGGTATGTGAAGGGGGTTAAGCAGCCTGTGGCTGCCAAGGATCCCCTAAAACTTAGATGTTTGCCGTGTTAATGTTTTCCAGTAAATCCTTTCGTACAATTCACATTAGTTGAGACTATTGCAAAACCAATACATGTACTTGTTTATAATAATCACCATGTTTAAGTACAGTTATTAGTTTTGTCATTAGTTTTTACATCTTACGACTGGTTGGAAGCATACCTCCATTAATTTCTATTCTCAGCTAGCCTACACATTTACTTGAAATTCTCACAGCCTACATCTTTCACTATCTGTGTGCAGTAGTCTAACCTAGGTCTATCTCTACTTCTATTTTTTCCTATGTCTGCTTCTAATATAATCCATACTATTTCCTCATGTCTTAGTATGTGGCCTATCATCCTATCTCTCCTATTTTGTACTGTTTTCCACATACTTTTTTCTTCCCCTACCATTTCTAGTACCTCTTTGTTCTTAACTTTGTCTGTCCACGATATCTTCATCATACATCTGTAGCACCACATTTCAAAGGCTTCCTTCCACCTTTTTGTTGTCTGATTCTCCTACTGTCCAGGCTTCACAGCCGTACAGTGCTGTGCTCCACACACATATGTTTTAAGCAATCTTTTCCTTGCTTCTATATTTGTTGTCTTTGAACACAGTAGTTGCTTTTTCTTGTTAAATGTATCACGGTCTTGTGCTAATCTTTGTTTTATATCTTTTGTGCTTTTACCATCTTGTGTTATTTGACTTCCTAGGTAGCAGAAATCCTTAACTTCTTGTAAGTTCTCGTTACCTATTTGTATTCTTGTTTTTGATTCATTTTCCCCTCTATTGCATACTAGAATTTTAGTTTTATTTTTGTTAATTTTCATACCATATCTCTCCGTTAGAACTGTTTCCATTTCATTAAGAGCAGCTTCTAACTCTTCTTTGCTAGATGCTAATACTGCTATATCATATGCAAATCTAAGCATATCAATCTTTTGTCCCTGCATATTAATTCCAAATGTCTTCCTGCATTTGACAGTATTCATTGCCTCTTCTATGTACAAGTTAAAAATTAATGGGGATAAGGCACATACCTGTCTCATCCCTTTCCTAATATTTACTTTTCTACTTTCTTGCTTTAATTCTATTACCGCTGTTTGCTCTTTGTAGAAGCAATGCACTATCCGTCTATCCCTAAAAGTCATTGCAATCTTTTTGAGTATTTCAAACATTTTTTTCCATTTTACATTGTCGAATGTTTTTTCCAGATCTACAAACCCTATATAAACGCTTTCCCCTTCTCTATTGTTTTCTTCATTATCACCCTCAAAGCTAAAATAGCCTCCTGTGCTCCCCTGTTTCACCTAAACCCAAATTGATCTTCTCCCAGTATTTCTTCAGCTCGTTTTGCCATTCGTCTTTGTAAAATTCTATGATGTTACGTTTGAAATCTTTGGGTATCTCGCCTGTTTCATAGATATAGCTTACAAGTTGGAAGAGACGTTCTGTTACTGCTTGTCCAGCAGCTTTTAGAGTTTCTGCTTGCATCTTATCTATACTCGGCGCCTTACCATTTTTCAGACCCTTTAATACTAATTCAAACTCATCTCTAAGTATAGAATATCCTAGGTCATCATTTTCAATGTCTGATTCCTGTAGTGTAATATTATTATGATCTAGTTGCCTGATGTTGTTTATAGACATTCACTTTCCTATATGTCATTAGTTTTAATGTGTTTAGTATTTACTATAATTAACTGTTTATTAAAACCTTAAAAGAGGTTCTCCATTTCATTACAATTTAATAAACAGTTGATTCATATAAATGGATCGTTTTCTGGCTCCGGAACGATTCGACATCGACCCAAACTCTATAAATGCGACTCTGGAGTGGGAACACTGGTATACAAAATTTCTTAATTTCTCATCTGGAAAAGAAGACCCGGACACGGTTTACTTTACGTGACCTCAGCTAGAGACTTCTACTTTGCAGTAAATACTTTCAAATACGTCTAAAATAACAAATCAACAGAAAAAAATGCGGGTTTTTGCGATTTATGCGTAAAAATGAGATTTTTGTACCCAATTTTGATGTTATGTAACCCGATTACGTGTTATTTTAATTTTGCTTTATTTATGTTTAGGGTATTAATTGTGATATAATAAAAGGGCGAACACATTTGGGTAGTTATTTCTGATAATCTGCTTTGAATACAACTCACACAAGGTTGGAATATTTGCCAAAAAAAATTTTGCTTAACCTTTTTTAAGAATATGTTAGGAGTATAACTTAGTTATTTTGACTGTTTTATTTTTATCACAAATACACACCACTAAACTATTAAATACTTACGTTTTCGGTTACTATTATAGCTCATTACCATTTTTATTATAAGAATTAAATTTTATTTTTATTTTGTGAAGGTTTGAAGCATATTGCATAATTATTGTCCCATTCTGAGATGTTAGTGCATAAGAATAACAAGGATGAGCAATGATTAGGCAAAACGTTGTTGAATATTACTTCACTGATATTATTTGTTGCTGAGGGTATCATCACAGATTATCTGTGGCATCATTAAGGTTATTCGATGCTGACTGTCAACGAAACAATATAAACACAGTTAAACTGAGGCGAAGTTAGGTTTCTGTAATAATTAGAAGAGATTCTGTTATTGTTTTAATAGTTGCATTAATATTATTCGGAGCTTCAGGTAGAGCAGAATTTATTTAAGAAGAGCGCGTACGTCATTTGACATATGCGCAAACCTTGAAAGTCAGTGGTGTAGCGGATTTAATAATTTTTATCAAACTCCATAGAGTAAATATTCTAAAATCAAGTTTTATTTTGTTGGTAGTTTAAATTTGCATAACGAATACGCGAATAAGCAAAGCATAAAACACAAAGAAAAGCAAGAAAACTATGAAAGCGTAAGAAATACATATAGAATATCAAAGTCACAAATATCAATTGACATTTAGTATCAAATTATCAATGTTACTGATATGCTGCACGAACACGATTATTTATAAATAATGAACTAATCTGACACCGTTTTAGCCGTGTGTGCATGATGACGTACGGGCTGTCCTAAATAAATTCTACTATTCGAAATAATCGAACGGGTGCATGAGTGGAAATAGTGTTAGGTATAAATAATGCTGAGGCGAAAATTGAGGTTTCAGCTTAGATTAGTAGTCGAAATGTTTTACTACTAAGACGAAATAATCGAACGGGTGTAAGAACACAAATAGTGTTGAGGTTTGAACAGTGCTGATGCAAAAATAGTGCTGATGTTTCAACTTAGGATAGTAGTCGAAACGTTTTATTAGTAAGACAATATAATTAAACGAGTGCATGAGCGAACATATAGCGTTGAGGCATAAATAGTGCTGAAGCGAAAAGTTTAAACTTAGGTTAGTAGTCGAAATGTTTTACTACTAAAACAAAATAATCGAATGGGTGCATGAACGGAAAAGTGTTGAGACCTAAATACTGCTAAGGCAAAAATAGTGTCGAGGTTTCAACTTAGGTTAGTAGTCGAAATATTTAACTACTAAGATACAATCGAATGAGTGCGTCAGCGGACATAGTGTTGAAGCCAAGATACTGCTGAGGCGAAAATAGAGTTGAAGTGTCAACTTAGGATAGTAGTCGAAACGTTTTACCACTAAGACAAATAATCGAACGGTTGCATGGGCGATAGTCTTGAGGCATAAATAGTGCTGAGGCAAATATAGTGTTGTGGTTTCAGCTTAGGTTAGTAGTTGAAATGTTTTACTACTAAGTCATAATGATCGAACGGCTGCATGGGCGGAAATAAAGTTAAGGTATAAATAGTGCTGAGGCGTAAACAGTGTTGAGGTTTTAACTTAGGTTAGTAGATGAAATGTTTTACTACTAAGACAAAATGATCGAACGGGTGCATGGCCGGAAATCGTGTTAAGGTATAAATAGTGCTGAGGCGAAAACAGTGTTGTGGTTTTAACTTAGGTTAGTAGTTGAAATGTTTTACTACTAAGTCAAAATGATCGAATGGGTGCATGGCTCGAAATAGTGTTAAGGTATAAATAGTGCTGAGGCGTAAACAGTGTTGAGGTTTTAACTTAGGTTAGTAGTCGAAATGTTTTACTACTATGACAAAATAATCGTACGGGTACATGAGCGGAAATAGTGTTGAGGTTTATACAGTGCTGGAGCGAAAATAGTTTGAGGTTTCAACTTAGTTTAGTAGTTGAAATGTTTTACTACTAAAACAAAATAATAGGACGGGTGCATGCGCTAAAATAGTGTTGAGGTATAAATAGTGCTGATGCGAAAATAGTGTTGAGGTTTCAACTTAGGTTAGTAGTCGAAATGTTTTACTACTAAGACAAAATAATCGGACAGGTGCATGAGCGGAAATAGTGTTGTGGTGTATACAGTGCTGAAGCGAAAATAGTGTTGAGGTTTCAACTTAGGTTAATAGTCGAAATGTTTTACTACTAAGACAAAATAATCGGACGGGTATATGAACGGAAATAGTGTTGAGGTGTATACAGTGCTGGGGCGAAAATAGTGTTGAGGTTTCAACTTAGGTTAGTAGTCGAAATGTTTTACTACTAAGACAAAATAATCGGACTGGTATATGAGCGGAAATAGTATTGAGGTGTATACAGTGCTGAATCGAAAATAGTGTTGAGGTTTTAACTTAGGTTAGTAGTTGAAATCTTTGACTACTAAGACAAAATAATCGGACGGGTATATGAGCGGAAATAGTGTTAAGGTGTATACAGTGCTGGGGCGAAAATAGTGTTGAGGTTTCAACTTAGGTTAGTAGTTGAAATGTTTTACTACTAAAACAAAATAATAGGACGGGTGCATGCGCTAAAATAGTGTTGAGGTATAAATAGTGCTGATGCGAAAATAGTGTTGAGGTTTCAACTTAGGTTAGTAGTCGAAATATTTTACTACTAAGACAAAATAATCGGACGGGTATATGAGCGGAAATAGTGTTGAGGTATATACAGTGCTGGAGCGAAAATAGTGTTGAGGTTTCAACTTAGGTTAGTAGTTGAAATGTTTGACTACTAATACAAAATAATCGGACGGGTGCATGCGCAGAAATAGTGTTGGGGTATAAATAGTGCTGAGGCGAAAACAGTGTTGAGGTTTGAACTTAGGTTAGTAGTCGAAATGCTTTTACTACTAAGACAAAATAATTGGGCGGGTTTAGGAGCTAAAATAGTGTTGAGGTTGCAACTTAGGTTAGTAGTTGAAATATCTTACTACTAAGACAAAATAATCGAACTGGTGTAGGGCGGAAATAGTGTTCAGGTATATACAGTGCTGGAACGAAAATAGTGTTGAGGTTTCAACTTAGGTTAGTTGTCGATATGTTGTATTACTAAGGCAGGATAACCGAATGTGTGCATGAACGAGTATAGTGTTGTGGCATAGATAGTGCCAAGGTTAAAATAGTGTTGAGATGTCTACTTATTTTAGTAGTCATAATGTTTTACTACTAAGTTGAAATGATGAATTTGGTACATGTGTGAAAATACTGTTGTGATTTCAATATAGGTCACTAGGCAAAACATTTTACTACAAGGCAAAATCCAAGATGGGTTCATCACTAACTGCATGGTACCGCAGCATAACCCAGTATTACATCTACGATTCTGCTGTATAAAGCCCTCTCGTTGCAAGTTCTCGACGATAACGGCTTTGTCGTGTCAAAAATACTCATATATATCAATGTCAAAGAGAACTTGCACACGCACCGACGAAGGTAACGTTCGGCAATTGATTTGTTTTGTAAAAGAGTTTGGAATAGTTAATACAATAAGTGAATATCGAATGAAAATATATAAACAAGCAATTGCAAAAGATACATCATTATACCAGAACAATTGCAACACAATTAGGAAGCAGTGCCAATTCATACGTTTGACATTTAATTACTGTGAAGTTTGTTATATTCGTCTGGTTGTTGACGTTACATTAGTAACACTATTGTTGGATAAAAAGTACGTATTTATTTTAAAGAAGAAACCATACACGTATAAAATCTGCAAAAACTCTGTTTTTAATTAGCATTTCATTTTATGGTCTGTTGTATTAGTTTTCAACTTTAGGCGTGGTCTGTTGTTCCATTCAATAACCCGCAAAACTTTAATCGTATTATCAATAGCGAAATAAGATCGACAATTTCATAACGAAAGATTGAACTGAATGCAGCCATTATTTTTTCACAAATTATGCTACGCCAATGATCTGTACGAAAACTGACAATCTGTGGTTAAGGGTTATAGCTATTCTATGTATGTTTATGAATCAATTTTTGAGAGCCTTCGTTGTTGTGACGCGCATTGATATTTAAATTACAATTTTATACTGCAAGGAATATGTTATTGTTCTGTCTCAAATAGTGTGAAAAGCTCTTCCAACCATCAAAACTTATACAGG
The DNA here is from genome assembly GCA_036346225.1 of Platerodrilus igneus. Lineage (NCBI taxonomy): Eukaryota > Metazoa > Arthropoda > Insecta > Coleoptera > Lycidae > Platerodrilus > Platerodrilus igneus. The sequence continues at coordinate 8,799,511 of JARFIW010000266.1, read as the reverse complement.
GCGAGGTTATTCTTATAATAGTATCAAGCGCGCTTTGTATAATCATTCGCGATCTACGGTCGCGTGACATTTCAGTAAGTAGTTCCAGGTTTTGGAATTTAATTAAACCAAATTTACTGAAAAACCCGCAAATTTTTCATTAGTATTTGAAAATGTACGTGTTTTTGTATGGTTTCTAATAATTTTTAATTATTTTTGACAGGTCACGTAATGTAAACCGGCACGGAAGACCCTGATAAATTGAAAATCCTTTATAATTACATCTCTGCCAAAGTCTACCAGTATATTAGTGCTGCTGTGACATATAAAGATGCTATTTCAATCCTCAATGATATATATGTGAAGCCAGTTAATGAAGTCTATAATCGGCATAAGTTAGCTACTCGAAGTCAACTATCTGAAGAAAATGTTGACCAATTTTTACAAGCTTTAAATCTTCTAGCTAAAGATTGTAAATTTAAAGCTGTTACTGCTGAAAAGCATCGAGAAGATTTCACTCGGGATGCCTTTATTCGTGGTTTATCTGATACCAATATTAGGCAGAGACTTTTGGAAAGTCCTCTATTGACCCTAAGCGAGGCATATGAAAAAGCTCGATCATTAGAAATGGCTCTACAACAATCGATGCTTTACAATCAATCTCTGAATGTAAACTCTATACAAACCCACAATTCGGTCAATCATGCGGTCCCTTTGAAGCAAGAAGTTCAAAATGAAAACGTTCCATATAGTGAAACTAAAGAAACATTAGCGGCTACTTATAGAAAGTGTTTTTACTGTGGATTTAAATGGCATATTCGATACAAATGTCCAGCGCGAAATAGTCTTTGTAATATATGCCAAATAAAAGGTCACTACTCTAAGGTATGCAAATCACAAAAGAATGGGTCCAACTCGAATCACTCTGCTTCTGTGATTAGCTCTATCAATACCAAACCCATACCTGAATGTTTGGCAAAAGCTGTGATTCGTGTAGAAGTTAATAATTCCTCTCTATGCACTAATAGATACTGGTAGTTCCTGTAGTTTTATTAGTGACCAAGCTGTAAAGAAACTTAAATTACCTATAATGTCTTCACAGGAGTCTGTTACAATGGCATCTACATCCTTCAACTCTAGAACATCTGGACAGTGTATTATTAATCTTCGTACCAAAGATCACTTCTATCCTAATGTTCGTCTGTCTATTCTCCCTAATCTTTGCTCAGATATAATAATTGGCCCCGATCTTATGAAACAACACTCTAAAGTGGAAGTTGAATTTGGTGGCTTAAAACTTTCGTTGAAAATTTGTGTTTTAGCTACAGCTAGTATTGAACCTGTAACTCTCTTTGAAAATTTAACACCTGAATGTAGACCAATTGCTATAAAATCTCGCAGACAAACTGAAAGTGATTCCAAATTCATAGAAGCTGAAATTAAACGCTTACTCTCTGAGGATATAATTGAAGAAAGTAAATCACCGTGGCGAGCGCAAGTGCTAGTTACATCTTCAGAAAATCGCCGCAAACGTATGGTAATCGATTATTCTCAGACAATCAATAGATTCACTCAGTTAGACGCATATCCTCTTCCGCGTATTGAAGATATTGTAAATAGTGTGTCTAAATATCAAGTCTTCAGCAAAATTGACATGAAAAGTGCATATCACCAATTTCCCATCAAAAGGAAGACCGCCATATACTGCATTCGAGGCTTGTGGTATACTTTTACAGTTTAAGCGAATCCTTTGGAGTAACGAATGGAGTAGCTGCGTTTCAAAGGGCATAGACTACATTATTCGCAATGAAAATTATCAGATACATATACTTACCTGGATGATATCACTGTTTGTGGTAGAGATCAGAAGGAACATGATGAGAATCTTCGGTGTTTTATAGAAGCTATTCAGAAATTCAACCTAACCATAAATAATGAGAAAAGCGAATTCTCTTCGTTCGATTCACCTCTTAGGATATTTGATATCCTACGATTCTATTAGGCCTGATCCTGATAGACTCAGAGCATTGCATGAAATTCCACCTCCAAATAACACGACTTCACTAAAAGAGTCGTTGGAATGTTTGCACATTTTTCAAATTATATTCCTCGTTTTTCACACAAAATAAGTATCCTTTCTCATAGCAAATTCCCACTATCTCCTGAAGCTCTAAAAGTCTTTTATAGTATAAAAAGAGATAGAAAATGCCTCGTTCGCACCTATCGTAGTGAGGATATGTTTACGGTAGAAACTGATGCTTCAAATGAAGCAATAGGAGCAACTCTTTCACAATCTGGACGTCCTGTTGCCTTCTTTTTAAGGACTCTTTCTCAATCAGAATGTAGACACTCGTCTGTAGAAAAAGAAGCATATGCGATCGTTGAAGCGACTAGGAAGTGGCGGCATTTCCTAATGGGAAGATATTTTAAGCTAATCACTGATCAACGCTCTGTTACATTTATGTTTGATCTAAAATCCAAAAGCAAAATAAAGAACGAAAAAATTCTACGGTGGAGATTAGAATTATCGTGTTTTAGTTACGATATTATTTATAGACCTGGACCTCAGAATACTGCTGCAGATGCACTTTCTCGTATTTGTTCTGCAACAACTGCTAACGAAGCTCGACATGGATTTACATAATACAGTATTGCCCGAAATAAACAGTACTGAAACTAAGTTGGCGGTGTTTTTATGCGTGCGCTGTCACACTCAAGTTAGCTAGTATAGACCTGTCAAGTAAACCTCAAACAAGTAATTAGTAGGGCCTAATTGTTAAAAATGGTGTTAAGTACAGAGGAGAAAGTGTTTCTGGTAGAGCATTATTTTCGTTCATACGGAATCGGCCGACGTAATGGTGCAAGTTTGCTATACGTGTCTGATCGATTCACACAAAGGTTTAATAAACGTTCTCCAAGTAATGCTGTAATTTTGAAGGTTATTGAAAAGTTTAGAAATACAGGTAGTGTATTGTGCCAACGAAAAGGAAACTGGGCGTCCCAGGACAGTTAACAACAACAATAACCATGAACGTGTTTTTGAGCAAATCTTAGAAAATCCGAAAGTCAGCCAGGCAAGGACAGCGTTACAACTTGATTTAAAAGAACTTCCTTTCAAAGAATCCTGTAGGAGCTGGGTACATTTTCGTATGTGATTCAGGTACATCAACAACTACATTCTCGGGATTATCGCAGTAGAGTGGAATATTGCGCCAGAATTCTCGCGTTACAGTATGAAAATCCTGAATTTTTGAAAAATGTTTGGTTTTCAGACGAAGCACATTTTCACTTGTCAGGCTATGTGAATCGTCGCACAAATCGATTTCTGGGCTTTGCCAGACCCGATGAGGTTCAAGAGGTTCCTTTACATAGTGAAAAGTGAGTGTCTGGTGTGCTGTTTCCGGACACGGAATCATTGGTCCGTACTTTATCGAAGAGAATGGTAGGCAAGTCACACTTAATCAACAGAGGTACAGACAAATTTCAACACGATTTATCCCTGATCTACGTCAATTCTGTCGTGCACGTAACTTGGCATTTCGAAACCAATTTTTCAGCAGGACGGGCAACTTGCCATACTGCTGCCGCAATTCGTCAATTTCTTCAAGAACATTTTCCAAGCAAATTCATATCACGATTTACTGACTTCCTTATCCTTCACATTCTCCAGACCTCACACCTCCAGACGCATACATTTGGGGCATGGCTAAAAATGCCGTTTTCAAACGGGCACCACAAACCATCGATGAATTAAAGGATGCCGTTAGAGTCTTCTTCGCAGCCCTGAGACAACCCTTATTCAATAACATGACCAGAAACTTAGAACATCGTTATGAAGTCTGTCTCGAACGAGGAGGTGCACATTTAGAACATATAATAAAGTGTCAATAATATGTATATTTAAATATACAAAACAATTACAATTTCAGTACTGTTTATTTCGGGCAATACTGTACTTTGTGTCACCCTGGAATTACTCGAATGTATCATTGGATTCGAATAAAAAATTTACCTTATTCTATGGAAGATGTAAAGAAAATGACTTCTTCTTGTCCAGTATGTTGTGAAATTAAGCCTAGATTCTATATATTTAAGGGAAGGCTCATAAAAGCTACTTCCGCCTTCGAACGTTTAAAAGTGGATTTTAAAGGCCCTCTTCCATCCTGTACTAATAATCGTTATATTCTCACAATCATTGACGAATACTCACGATATCCTTTTGCCATCGCCTGTCCAGATATGACTTCTTCAACTATCATTGCTGCTCTCAAAAATATCGTTTATCTCTTTGGAACTCCCTCTTATATTCACTCTGACAGAGGGAGCTCATTTATGTCTAATGAATTAAAAATGTTTTTGAACTCTAATGGAATCGCTTCTAGCAGAACTACACCTTATAACCCTCGCGGTAATGGCCAAGTAGAAAAGTACAATGGTATCATCTGGCGTACAATTCAATTAGCTCTTAAATCCAAAAATAAAAATATAAGTCAATGGGAAAGTGTACTTCCAGAAGTACTACATTCAATAAGAAGCTTACTCTGTACTCCTACAAATGAAACTCCGCATGAACGATTGTTCAGGCATCAAAGGCGAAGTGGTAATGGAGAAACGATTCCAACGTGGCTTTTAAGTCCAGGTCCTGTTTATCTATGACAATTTGTTCGTAATTCCAAATATGATCCCATAGTCAAAGAAGTTACACTACTCGAAAGTAATGGCGAATATGCTCATATTAGAGATTCTGAAGGAAGAATTACCTCTGTATCTACACGGGATTTGGCTCCAGTTGGTAATGCTGAAAACATTCAGATTGGAGATTCTGAAGGAAGAATGAACTCTGTATCTGTACGAGATCTAGCTCCAGTTCATAATATTCGCATTAGAGACTCTGAAAAAGAAGTTTTAACTCCCGAAACTAACGACATGCAATCAGACACTCCTGAATCACAAGTCGAATTAAATAATTCTCGAAACGTTCAACCTATTGTACGTAGAAGTTCTAGAACAAGAAAACTACCTTCTCACCTCGAAGAATACGTGTTTTAATTTATAGGCAGGGGTGAATGTGATATTATTATGATCTAGTTGCCTGATGTTGTTTATAGACATTCACTTTCCTATATGTCATTAGTTTTAATGTGTTTAGTATTTACTATAATTAACTGTTTATTAAAACCTTAAAAGAGGTTCTCCATTTCATTACATGTAGTAAGGTTTTAATGAACAGAATACATGTATCAGTTCAAACTCTTGACATTAACTGACATTACAGAAATAAACTAACACAGCCAACTTAATATTTTCAATTATTACTACATTCTTCCCACTTATCAAATATAGTCACTTAGATATGATGGAGACCTTCTTTGACATATTGGAACTTTGACTTCCTTTGAAACCAGCCCTGCTTGGTTTGTTGGTGACACGTATACTGTAAAGGATTCTCCTGGTGGCAGCGCATCATTATGTCTAAAATATGAAGTTTTATGGTCAGAACTAGACACAGGCGGTTCCGTGGCATAGTTGGTATGCATGTGACTACTACGTGCAAGGTCCCAGGCTTGAATCCCAACATGGTCTGCTTAAAAAATGTTAGGCGAGCATTTTTCACAAAAATACGCCCTTGTTCGGATGAGAGGTAAAATGGAGGTCCCATGTGTGTTGTTACGCACGTTAAAGATCCCTACCTTGCTTGGAACAAACAGCAAGGGTTCGACAAAATTCAAAATTTTTTAGGTAAAAAAAACTTGCTTCTTGACCAATCTAGTACCTTCGGGTGGAACATTAGAAAATCACATGTATTGGGGTCAGAACTAGATTTAATGCTTTCTCGAGAATTATGAATGGGAGGTATGTTTTCTTGCTCTTAAATAGAAGTAGGCGACATACTTTGCTTTTCACCGAAGGGGTCCAGATGTCTAAGTGAAATTGTGGATTCACTACCATCTTGTAAATGCACTAGGGCATACTGCTGATTATCATTTAGAATATCTACTTTTAAAACTAAAACTTTGTGTTTACTATTCCTATCAAATTTTTGAAGTAGAACCGGACCTGGAGAAGAAAACCATGATGGTAATGAGATTCCATTTGTAGAACGCCTCGAGTGTATAAACATTCTTTCATGGGGAGTAGTAGTACACAATAACGACGATAGGAAAAAGAGAAACAGATGTAGACTATTGAGACTATTGCACGCAGATAGTGAAAGATGCAGGCTGGAAATTTCAGAAAAATGTGTAGGTTAGCGCAGAATAGGAAACAATGTAAGTACACGTCTAACCAGTTTCAGGACAGAAGACTTAATGATGATGATGGGATGTCATCCATAAATAATTATCACTGTTTAATATATGTTTGAGTAAGAATGGAATATTGTCCTCAACAAATATTAACAATCCATCATTATGCTTATTATTTGAAACATAGTATTGTAAACGTCAAAACAAGTCGATTGGATCCAGTTTACCTATAAAGGGTGTCCCACGAGGAACCCAATAAACTTCTAAGGTGGCTTCCTCTCATTAAGATAATGAAAAAAGTTTATATAAACATATGTCCGGAAATGCTTTGTTAGCGAAGTTACGGCTTGCGAAATATTTCGCCCAATTTTCTGGGAAAGGACGGAAACAAAGCCAAACTGATTTTTTATCGCATTAAGTTAGATGTTAAATTTATTGGATTCATCAACTGCCAGTTGTGCTTGAAGATGTACCACTTGAAAGAAGACATCAAATGATATTCCATCATGATGGCATGCCGGCACATTATTTACAAAATGTTAAAGAGCACTTACAGATAAGTTTTCTGGGCAGATGGATTTGTCGAGGTGGGCCAACTAATTCACCTCCTAGGTCCACCGATTTAAATCACTTGGATTATTACCCGTGGGGTCATTTAAAGCAACTTGTATACACAGAACCAGTTAATTCCAAAGAAGAATTATAGAACCGAATTTTAAACGCTTGTGAACTACTTAAGAACGATCGAGATATTATCGGAAGGGCTACACGTGGTTTCATTAAACGTGCCAATTGTGCATAAATTATCAAAGAAATCATTTCGAACACCGTTTGTAAGGTATGGAAATTGGAATAAAAGAATCAGCAATTAAAATGTTTTGTTTTTACGTAGAACGTTTATTTAATAAACAGATATTGCATTTTCTGTCTTATTTTTCGTATGTGTTAATTTAATTAAACATTAATCTTGGAAACTTTGTGTATGTTTATTATTGGCCTATTTTACATCATTCTTTTCAGAATTAAATACACTACAAGTTTTGTTCAAAAAGTTTGCATGTTTATTACCCATTTAACGAAGTTAATGTAGTTTAAATCTAAACGAAGGATGGTTTTTCAGATCGAATTTTGGGTATTTTTTCTGATATCTCAGTTATGGGTGATCCTAGAGGTCTGGAACCTTTTTTATTCAATTTTTCAGTTCATTTTTCATAAAGATCAACAAATTTAACACCTAACTTAACGCCATAAAAAATCAGTTTGGCTTTATTTCCGTTCTTTCTCAGAAAATCGAGTGAAATATTTCACTAGCCATAACTCGCTAACAAAGTGTTTCCGGACATGTTTATATGAACTTTTTTCATTATTTTGATGAGAGAAAACCACCTTAGAAGTTTATCGGGTTCCTCGTGGGACACCATGTATACCAAAATGTACCGTGTTTCTGTGAGAAGAGTTCAAAGTTTACTTAAGAAATTACATTTTTGTACGCTGTCCAGAAATGTGTAAAACAAATTTATTGGGATTTGGCAAAAGTGCATTTTAGAGGATTACCCTACTTTCAGTAAGCAAAAAAATCCAAGGAAATTGTAGAAGGGTTAAAACCACCTTCACCCTTTGCAATTTTTGTTATACTTTTCTTAGGGGTGGTAATACGACCTTATACTTCCAAACAAGATGTGACTAAGTTGTTCTTTTTCAATTAGACTTAACTTCACTGATTTTACTGTTTTTTCTGGATGTAGATCTGTCGAGAGCCCTTGTCAATAACAGCTCAATTATTACGAGCTTCCTTGTAAATTCCATATAACGTAATAATTAATGTCTGAAGCAAAAAAATACTGTATACAACTTTCGGAAATCATCACATTGGTTCCGCTAGTACTTTTTTGTGACTGTTTCGCTTTATTTTCTGGTTTCACCCTTCGGTAATCCACAAGAATTCAGCTCGGGGTACAATATCCCATAATGTCGACCATTACATAGAGGGAATTTTACTTTGGTTTACATATCTTAGCTTGAAGTGCGGTGAATTTTGTTGCCAGAATAATTAACCTGTAATTATCTGCATCACTTGCACTTTCCAATCTAAAACTATCTCTGGGGTTCCAGTGGGTACATTGAGTTAAACCTTAGTAAAAAGCACATCATATTTTTAAAAACCATCTAATTTATTAATTAATATTACATAAATTATATTCTGCGATACATTCACGTACCATGATGCCACGCGAATCCTCCTTTTTCAGTGTTCGCGCATACGCATCCAACCCCCACTCCCCACATCTCTGCACACCACCAGAAAAAGCTGGAACACACCTTTATCTGACCGCACTACAAGCTACGTGACCCAATTTTAAAAATTGGAAACATAACTTTTTGTCGCTGACAATTTTCATTTTCTCCTCCAGCTTTTTTAAATAATCTTGACTAACGTATGGTTTCCACAGAAGATGCAATCGCTTCTTTCTTAAACTGATTGCTTACTGATAGCAAACCCATTGCAGTAGTACACTTTCCCTCATCTTGGCATATCTTTCAATTTTTCTATATTACCAAAACTGCTGCAGGTCAGTAAGACATATTCTTCTCCTACCACTTCCTCACGTAAAAATACCATAAGTTCGTTTAACTGACAAGTGAGGTTCTGTTCACTTCAGTTGCCGCGATTTCTTTCCCATACCTGGAAAACTTCTTCAGAGGAGACACCAATCAACTAATGGGTTCAACAACTTAGAATACTTGTCTGCTTTACCCTCAAAATTTCTAAAGAATGCTACTGGAAGTCTAGCTTATTATACAAAGCTGATAACCTTTTTTCTTTAGGATGTACAACATTATCAAGTCTCAGAAGCTCACCTACATACACCTCACGGGTACATCATGATGCCTAAAACGCTCTTGCAACTGTTTGACTAATTTTGGTTAACTTTCAGACGTGGCAAGGAAACTTTCACAAATCTCCCGTGCTTTACTATGAAAGACTGTCAACTTCGGCAAATATGAAATTTGTCTACATTGGAAATTTTGGGATCTTCACGAATCTTCGTAAATTGATTCCAAAAGCTTAACCAGGATTGATATCTGAGTCGAACTTTTTATCTCCAGTTAATTATTAAGCAGGATTCTAACAGGTGACTTACAAATTCTACTTTTGAACTTACAAATATCAACAAATTGCTTACTAATTTTTATTTCGATAGTTCAAAATAGAAGGGGCAACTTCTGTGCTGATACATACCAGTTGCAACTGTTCAATATTTTTTTTTAAAGAAAAGGTGTGTCAGATAATTGATACAATAAAAACAACCCCATTGTAGGTATGCAATCCTAGTTGCACCTAACAAACTTCATAAGCGTCATAGGAATGCAGACGTGAAAGCCCCTTAATAATAGACTCGAATAGACTTGCCCGGAATCTCGATTATTATAATACAAACACTATTTATAATGATTAAGGAGGTGAGCATTAAAATCTTAAGATGAATACTTTCATTTGTTTCTAGGTATTGTAACGTTTTTTTTTTCTAGTTACACTTCGGTCTTTAAAATAAAAATAAAACAGCTATAATTTAAAATATTTAATTAGTGAATTACCGTCCAATAGAAATTAATACATAAAATTGATAATAACACATAGATTCATTTACGTTTATGCTCTAAAGTTCGTTACTAAGCTCTTTCGAGTTGTCAATTTGTTCACTTCATTATCAGCGTTCGAACGAGCAAGCTGTTCTACAAGTTAGTGGAGTCAAGATGGTCGTGTTTAAACACGTGGCCTCGAACAGAGTAAGAAAAAGAAGATTAATTGATTAAGATGGAAGCACCTTTTGACATCATTAATACAGTTGGTATATATTAATTAAATAGATTATACTAATATTTTTCATCTTAGTGCAATATCTCCGATAATAACTTAAGACAATGTCTTAAGGCAATATTTTAAAGCAAGAACATATATAGGTACGTCTTATTTAATATAAAATGCAGTAACGTAGAAGGCAATTTCACATGTGTTCCGTATATTTTAACTTCACCAATAAATAACATCAAATAAGGAAATTTTGGAGCTTAAGTTTTGTTGAAAAAAAATTCATTCGAGCTGAGGTTGGTTTTGTAATATAATCTTTGTATTCCGAAGACTTTGATGGTTATGGAAATTTCCGACAGCTGAGGTCAAGGTCCTATATCTTTCGTTCAAAGCAGTTTTGTAGCACGTGAGTGTACCGTAGGATTTAATCACTTTGAACATTAATTAAATTGCTATAAAGAATATAACATTAAGAATTTGAGTAACGTAAAAAGCTTTTAATGAAACAGCAAATTAAATAACAAATCTATTGTGTGTCAGAATGTTTACACGTACACAAAGTGTACATTTGGTAAAGCTGTAAATGACATTTTATGTCAGATATATAAAAAACATAGATTCAGTTGTCCTATCTAGACGTCACATGTTGTCTTAATTTAATTTAAAATATGCTTGAATATTTTGAGGTCATGAACTTGCATTTTTCATCGACATGTGAAATTCGCGTATTTACTGTTAAATAATAATAAATTAGAATAATTACATTCTACAATATCAGCACTTCGATCATTCAATTTTATTGTGAAGGTCAACGAAGTACTTCATTGATTTAAAGAAATTTATGTATTATGAGTAACTTAGAAATTCCAAGCCAATATACTTAAATTTTATAGAAAAGATCCATTCAGAGATCTTCCTAATTTTGAATGCAAAACTTCACTAGTCTATTTCTGTTCTAGAAAATTATTAAGAGAAAATTTTATAAAGATACAAACTTAAATATTGTAGTTACATATATTCAGAAAATTTATCCAAATAGAATCTATTTTGTTTTGAATGACTTTTTATTATTTAGAATTAAAAAAAAAATTTACAAGTCATCCCTGATTAGAAATAGAGTGTAATGAAAACAAATTCCCTTAATATATATTTTAGAAGCCTAAATTTTATTATTTTATTTTTGGCAAATATTTTTGAAGACACAAATGGTGTCCATGTTGTACCTTTGTTTGTTCACAGGTCAAGCCGAGACATATGTATGACATCTGGTGTTTGAGGTCTTGGTAAGTGTGTTTTAAAGAGTGAAATTCAGGTTTTATGGCTATGTTAGTGGTGTTAAGATAAGGTTTCCGCATTCCCCTTATACAAGCACAGTTAAATTTTGTTGGTTATTGTATTGAAAAATACGGTGGCGCTCATTAAATATATTTTTGGTCTTTTAACAACCCATGACCCAAGCTCATGATCTACCCAGAGCTAACACTCGACTAGCCGTTTATATCTTAAGAGTTTTTCTTTATCTCAAGCCATTCTCCATCCAACTTTACCTTGGGCTTACATTAATAAGAAGAAATTCTCGACCTTGTGATATCAGGTTAGGGTTTAGGAAATTTAAAGGTGTTATTTTTTAGCTGATAGTCACGAGGATAAAGTTAATAATAAAAAAATCAAGCAAGAAAGAATTTTTTTTTACAGTATATGACATGCAATAATCAGGAGCAAGCAATAACTTCTGATTTTCTGAATTTAACCTTTTATCATGGTGTACCAAAACCTGGAGGTTAAACCAGAAGGTTGTGCTTTAAGCACTAACGTGGATACTCCATGCCCTGCTGGTAAGGTGCTCCAAATCCTACTATCAGGGCCTGGACTTCCACCAAAGTTGCTTTGTATAAACATTTCTGTATCAGCATCTACTGCTGAACCCAAGCCAAACACGGCGGCCCATTGAGACGGTATGTTGCAGGCGTACATGACGCCCCTTGGATGTGTGAATACCACACCTCGCACCAGTTCCAACTGCTACTATGAATAATAATAATAATAATATCTTTATTGCCCAACAGCAAATGCCAATTACAGGACAAACAACACAAAAAATAAATACACTTACAAATATAACATTTTGATACAGTCACTATACAGCATGTACAATATATGAGAATGAATGAAACATAGAGTACACTTATACATCTAATAAATCTACCTAAGCCTATGCACCTAGCTAGAAGTTATAGTACTTGTGAAATGGTTTAGTTCATCATTAAAAATATCACTATTGCTACAGAAACTGTTACACAAAGAGCACATAACAGTTATGGGTGCTTTAAGCAGCAAGTGTTTTATTAGCACATGCGATTATATATAAAATATGTGAGTTAAACGAAAGATCTGAATCAAACACGACACCTAGGTCAGTAATACTGCTACATCGAATCAACATAGAAGAAACCACTGAGTAGTTGAACACTAAAGGTTGAATTTTCCGTGAGTAAGTTACCACTTTACATTTGGTAACATTCAAGCTTAGCTTTTTATTTATGCACCAATCATTCACAAGGTTTATGTTATCTTGTAATTTAATACAATCGATTAATGTTTCAACGGCTACAAAAATTTTAACATCATCGGCAAATACTAACACTTCACATGTTAATACTGAGACTAAGTCATTTATAAAAAGTAGAAAGAGCAACGGCCCAAGATTGGACCCCTGCGGCACACCAGAAATGGGTTTATATGGAAAGGAGCAGAAACCGCCATGGTCGACAATCTAAGTACGATCAGATAAAAATGAAGTCAACCATTTAATACTAGGGTACAAGAAGTTGTAACTGCTTAGTTTGTTAAGCAAAATGTTATGGATGAGACGGTCAAAGGCCTTAGAAATATCAGTATACACAGTGTGCACCTGGCCTTGACAATCAAGAACTTCAGCCACAAACTGAACGAAACTGCACAAGTTAGTAACTGTTGAACGCTTCTCAACAAAGCCATTGTGATGATGAGAAATTGCACTTTTAACTGCATTATATATAATGACATAAACAACCATCTCAAAGATTTTAGAGAAGTTTGACAGTATAGTAATCGGTCTGTAGTTGCTAATGTCACTATCATTTGCCTTGTGCACAGGGCAGACACGTGAAATCTTCCACACACTAGAAAAGGTTCCAGTTTTCAAAGATAAATTTATGATAGTTAGAAGCGGCGATACAAACACAGTTTCACAAGCTTTAATTAAAAAGCATGGTACCTGGTCAAGTCCCGCTGTTGGCTTATTTTTCAATTTTCGAATAGCATGCCTGACATCGCTTTCCGATATGAATTTAAGATCAAAATTATCTTTACAGTGCATTGCAGGTACATTTCCACTATCCATTGTAGGACAATCTGGGTTCTCAAAAACAGCAGAAAAGTATTCCGCAAATTTATTCACAATGTCTTGGGGATTGTTATAATGAACACCATCACTGTGCATTCTCCCAGGTATTCTGGATATACCTTTATTGACCTAATAAAAGACCAAAAATTATTACTGTCAGTGTTAATGGAGATTTCTATATCGTTTAGCTAATTAGCATATGCAGCCCTGGTTAGACTTTTAACCACCAAGCATATCTTCTTAAACTCGGCAAAGTGGTACTGAGAGTTACAAACTTTGTACTTTCGAAAAAGTTTCTCCTTTAATCTGATGTATCGTATGATTTCACTGCTAAACCAAGGCGGATACTTCATATTGCTAGCATTGTTTTTATTTTTATAGTGGGGCACATATTGCTCGAAAACCTTATACAGAACTTCATAAAAAATACTGCACGACTCATCAATGTTAGTACAACTATTTAAGGTAGACCAATCTAAAGCTTTTAATGCATTATACAATCCAATAAAACTTGCTTTTTTGAAATTGTATTTTGCATTACTACGAAATTGTGGAAAATTGGGCTGAGTAGAGGATACAAGATCAAAATAGATCATTAATGCTGGATGATGAACATCCTCACTAACCAGAGGCACATTATCATGACTAATTATGCAATTTGAAAGTAGCAAATACTAAGTCGAGAATCTTATCATTTTCATTATAAATTTTGTTATATTGTTGTAGATCCATTAAATTAGTGAAATTAGTCAATGAGGAACATAACACATCCTCTACATTCATACTACAGAAGTTTGGAATATTAAAATCACCAAGAACCACTAATTTATCAACACTTAAGTAATGTTGCACCAAGTAATCAAATAATAAATTAAGGTGATCGATTGACGGTGTGCGCGGAATATAAACAACAAACACGTACAAACAACACCCAATCAATGTACATTTGCAACCTACTACATCAAATGTTGGTAATGTATCCCGGAGTACAGATAAATTAAGCTGTTCAGTTATTATATCATTTTTAATTGCTAAGAATACACCTCCGCCACGCTTAAGCACTGGTAACAGCAAAGTTGCGATCACATCTATACACAATGTAATTAGTAAAAGCAAAAAACTAACTGTTTGCTATGTCACTAGACAACCATGTTTCACTCAGGGCAACTAGATCATAATTACAAACACATATGTTTCTTGTAAATTTGTTAACTTTACCTCTAATACTGCGAACATTTTGGCAAAAACAGGAAATGCCTTTACTATCTGAATCTTTTAAATTATTTTGTAAAATGTTTTGTGAGTTATATTGAAGTTGTGATGCAACTAAATTTAAATACTCACATTTTTCTGCTATGCAGTCAATACTTGTTTTCGCTGAAGGAATAAAAAACGATTCAGATATACTCCTTTAGGCCATAACTGGGGTTGTTGAAGAATATCAGCAAATCCTTCCGAAACTGAAATTTTAAATGAAGCATATTGTGTGAGATATTTTGCATTCATTTTTACTACATCGACAATATTGATGTCTTTTGAATGTAAATAGTTAATACCCGCCTCAGTTGTAGTTTCTGGTGCAAACCTGTAGACATGAAAGTGATTCATCTTTTCAACACCTTTTAACTCATTAACCTCAGAAATTCCCTCTACTTTTGCTGGTCTAGATCTTCTCCTAGTTTTTACAGTTTCCCAGACATCCTTAGCTTGATCACCATTTTGCATTTGCTTAACTGCACTATTCGATTGGTGTACTTTTGATCCTAAATATTTAGAATGTAATTGTTGGATGCTGATTGAGTTTCAAATTCATCAGCTAATTTAGTAGCTTGCTTAGGTAAGTTTAAGTTGGAGTCACTAGAAGAACTACGGCCACTATTGAAATTAAAATCATTCTGGCATTTATTTACATTTGCCAGATGTTGTTTTGATACTGGAATTGAAGGAACATGTTGCTTTGTTAATAATCTTATCAAATCAATGTTGCTTTCCTTTAAATTTGCTATTTCAGTTTTTAACTCTTTGATTTCAAGGCTTAATTTACTTGTTTCATGGCAGATTAACTCCCTTAAACAATTTACAAACCCTTCACTTATTAAATACTGGTCAAATTCATGGACCAGACCACTATTTCTAGGAACATCTGCAATGCTAGAACACATCTTACAGATAAAGGCAGAATCTCCATTAGCCTGCTGCTGATGAACACCTACTCTTTCACTGCATGATACATGAACCTTTATATTGCACTTATTACACATAATGTATTTATTCACAACTTTTTTCTTACAGTAATTGCACAATAATAGCTGCTCAGTTTCAATGACATTTCCACTAGTAGCCATTTTTAAATACACCATCATTATGCCGTTCCACGCCTCATATTGCCGATAAAGAAACATGCACAATATATGGCATCTGCATTGATTGAACCGACACATCTAACACCATATGCAGGCTTTGATTCAACGAAACTTCTACCTGCAGATTCCAGGTGACACCGTATCTGTGAGTACATACTCCTGCGCTAATCCATTGTAGTGTAGGTTTCTTTTTGGGTCGTGTTTCTTCACAGAAACGCACGCAAGTTCAAAATGAATCCAGTGTGAGAATTTCATTTTATCTGTACAAATATTACATTCATTCAAAGCCGCACTATAAATTTTCTAACACTAAAGAACATTTGCATTTCTAGCGTTAATAAAATTTGTTCACATAAAAGCTTTTTTCCCATGCATAAATTAAAGAACAGTTGTATATTGCATATGCATGTAGAATCTTATGTAATTGTTATTTTCAATTTCATGTTATTGTATGTATTCCTTACAGCCAATGTTTAATTCTAAATCTGTAAATAAATTGTACATATTTGTTGTCTCCATGCATTAACGAAACAAAAGATGAGCCCACAAAACACATAAATCGTGAACTGAACATCCACACCATCAAATTTAAAAGTGCAGTCTAGTTCTGTGAAAGACGTGAACATTTTTAGAAATGACCATTCCTCAATAAATGTTCACGAATGTGGTTAACCCTTTAACTGCTACGTCTGTAGATATACGTTTTCAAAACGCATACTTAAAATTCTACTTCCGTAAATATACATTTTATAATGTTACCTATTATTTCCTCTAAAGGAAAATAATATGTCTGCTCTACCATACAGGCGGCAAAGCCTCAATAGATTACGAGGGGTTCCTGTTTGATAGTCAAGCCCAGGGTAAAAAGGATGTTGAAAGGCTTTGAGAAAAAAGGGTCCCTCTAAAGAGTTCTTCCAGCCAGCTAAGTTTCTTCAACTTAGGGCAGAGCTATGAGCTAGGGTCGTAGGATGGTATACGATAAAACAAAAGAAATTTTATTGGACGCCACCGTATCTTAATGAGTGTTTTATAAGAAATTATTCGAAGATCAGATACGGAAATCTTCGAACAGAAAAAAATTTACGACGAGCAACATAAACAAAAATACTTACTGTGGTCTCTGCAACCTGGAATAGAAACGACGATCTCGTGCTATCTGAAAATTTAATCACACCTAAACATTTTCAAACTAGGGCTTCTTTAGAGCCTAGTCACTTTATCACAAAAATAATTATATGTAAATCCACTAGTCAAAATTATACTTTCAAGAAAAACTTTTAACTTTAACACCAATAATACCTTTCTTCAGTACTAAAGATTCATAATAATAAACAGTTTGCTTCTGTAGGATAATTACTGTTGACTTCAAAGAAAGAAAATTTTTGAGACAATTTAATATTTTTTCTATTAATTTAAAAAAAAAAATTTATATATACATTGTTTATACGACTTATTTATACGGAGACTTTCGAAACAGTTCCGTTTTCACTATTTAATATTGATCTCTAAGCATTCTTGGAATATTGTTTCATTAACTGCATAAATTATTTCAGTTCACTTTAAAAAATATGTTATTTTAACTTTATGTTACAGTGACTTCATGCTACTAGAATAGGATCCTTTTCAGTTCACAAAAAAAATTACATATTCAAAAAACAATTTCTCCAGTTATGGCTGTACATTTTTAATAGTTATCTTTAATAAAATCAAAGGTCAAAGAAAAGTACTTATTGTCGACATTGAATTATACTTCAGACGTATTATCACAATGTGTTATACACAATAATTCGGCAAATAATTCTTATCATATCACATGTTCAATAAAGCAAACCTTTCAATACAACATTGTAACTTCAAACATAATCTTATACAAAGATCTTAAAAATGTTAAGGTCAATTATGCCTTATTCAAATACTAAATTTTTAAATTAAATTTTAAATGAAACAATTTAATTGAACTATGAATTTTAGCAAAATTTCGAGAATTAATTTTAAACAAACTTTTGTATAGCTTCTTCGAAAATTTATCTGAGCATTTTAATTGAAAGTTTCTTGTAGTTTCTTATAGTTGAGCATGGCTGACGCAGGGGTCCGGATTTAATCTTCATACAAACCAATCACGTGTGCGGGTTTCTACATTCCTGCCTAGTAACAAGTGAAACTGCTTCTCACTCTAGTGCATGCCTTATGTTTAACGATTGCTTTCTTTATAATACTTAAATTTCCATAACTTCATTACTTGTAACTTGAATTTAATATTTTAAAATTCGGAATTATAATTATCTTCATATTTAATGATCGGTAGTTTAATCCTTAAAACTCTAAACTAAAACAAAGAAGAACTTGCGCTGAAATGAAACGAAAGAATAAAAATTTGGGGTAAGCTTGTGAAATACTTTCTTACCGTAAAAATATATGTACAACCATTTTAGGTCGATGCTATTACAGAAACTAACTTATGGTACATGTTGACTCCACTTAATCAATTGTTCGGGCGGCATGTTTAATCAAAAACCTGCAAGCCCACGATAATACTCGTCTACGGACTTCATCTGATACCAAAATGGCTTATTCCACGAGGCAATTTTAGTTATACAAGCATGCGCCGGGAAGGAGGACATCGAAACAAGATACAAACAACTAGAAGTTCACTTTAAGTGTACTTTTGCTATTCTAATGTAGATGGCGTACTATGTATGAATTCATAATAAAAGGTTTCAATAGAAATTTAACATTTATTGATTAGGTGTATTGAACAAAGTTGTATATTCAAATAACAGAAAATCGTAATTGTTACAATAATTTCAAAAATCTGTGCGTTGTCAGTAAATATACGTATGAGAAGCTCGCCTACTCTATTTTATAATTGCATATATGTACTTCGTAAATCACAAATATTTGCGGTTTTATTAGATTTAGTCGTGTTCAGATTTTCAATCGTGTCGCAGGTGTTTTTGCTGCTAAATAGTGCATAGGCATAAATTCTTGTAAGGGCAGGATATGTCGGTTTGACTGATAAGGAAACAGCAATTACCAAATAAGAAGAAAGGACAGTGGATATTTTTGTCCCAACTGTGACGTCGGACTTTGCGTGGTACTCTGTTTTGAACTATTTCAAACATTGAAAAGTTTTAAAATATTTAGCACAACTAACTTTTATTTACGTAATAAAAAGTGTAGTTTGCATTTTTTTCAATATCTAAGTTTGAGAGGTATGCTATGAACATATAAACGCACCACAAACTATAGGATATATATGCAATGACAGTAATTATACGTTCCATGTAATTCTGAATGCTACATCCATATATGTTTTTAGATTTTCTTAATTCAGCACACAAGTGGTGCAGTTTCATCCTTAATTCAGCAGCGAAAGGGTCAATTGGTTTCAGTCCTAAGCAGAAGATAAGAATTTGGTGTGTAAAATATTTCAGGCCTTCTACGTGCGGCGATAGACCTAAGGGTAGTAGAGGGAATAAGTAAGGGGTTACTGTAACTTGTTGTTCAGAGATATAGAAGAACGTAAGAAGCTCTCATAATGTGTAGTCGCTTAGCTTGATTTATATTTAAATAAACCTTTCTTTAAACTTGATGTTGTTTATTGCATTACATTTGGACAATCTCAATGTTTATTTAATTATATGCACATCACCTTATAAAATCAAAAATGAAAAAGAATATCGAATGAAACTAACAAATGAAAGTATTTTTTAGCGGTTACAATATATTGTAATTTTACATACAACATCTATAAAACTAAAATATTTGGGGGAAGCTTTTTAGCTATAAAGAGTTTGTTTTCCAAATTAAGTTTATTAGTTATAAAAATGTTATTGCCGATTTTATTAACAAATAACACTTTGGAATGAATAACAGATAGTTTTGGCCTTATACCTGCAATTATGTCATCAATGGTATCCATTTCTCCTAAGGAAGTCACAGAATTGAGCAGTTCATGAACAATATTTAAGGTATTTCGTTTTCTTATTTCAAGCATATCAATCGATTCTTCTACATTGTCCTCAGTGTTAAGAGTAATAGGAAATTCTTCGATATCACTTTCAGATGAAAATATTTCACGTGAATTAACCGTTTCTTTTACATGATTTTTAATATTAGCAGCATGAGAACATGCTTCAGTATTATTTTCGACTGATGATTTATCTTCATTGCTCGTTATGTTTATAATGATGTCGCTAGAGTCTTGCACTGCTGTAGGTTGAACTTTGGTCTTTTTTGAAAGAACTAATCTACAAACTAGATGTATATGCTTGCACATATTCAATTTCATAGTGTAATCATAGCACGTGCATGTGTATTCATGAATACATGCTTTACACTCAATGCAAGAAAGAGGACAGCTATTGCATACTTTTTCGGTTTCTACTACAATAAGTAGCTCGTTCAAGTCTGTTTCGGAGGTGACAAGCCATCCCTCTTTGCCTTCTATAATGCTTTTCGTTGACATCTTGAGACTCAACCTATGCCTACCTCGCAGCGACTTTCGTCGCCTCAAAGTTGCGTTGCCTTTCTCTACAGTAGAATGACCAACATGTGTTTTTACAAATGTCACTTCACATTCACCTGTTACTTTATTTTCTATAACTACCATACTTGCAGGACAAGTAGCGTTAATTTTGTTGCTACCTTGAACTTTCAAATGTCTCATACCTTTGCCTTTTGGGCAAAAATAACCAGAACGATAGCAGGGAAACTGATATCTAATGTAGTTGTTTAACAAATACTTCGAACGAATATAATATTTTGATTTAGTTTCAATTTCTGTGTTGGCTTTCCAGGTTAGAAATGTGTTGTAATTAGAACAAGTAAAGCGTATAGATTCAACTTCAATGTTGTGTGATTCTTTTAAATGTGTAATCAGTTGATTTTTGTTTTGATTAAAGCCACACTTCAGTGGACAAGTATTTTTAATAACAATAGGAGCCTTAGCAGACGCCTCCTTAGCATGTTGTTTCCTACCATGGGCTTTTAAAAGCTTTATAGATCGATATTTCTTATTGCACAGCAAGCACGGAAACCACTGTAATGGCTCAGATCTCAAAGAAGGAATTGGTGTTCCAGCTTCATGGTCTGTTTTAACATGTCGTCTTAAATTTCTGTGCTGGTTAAACGATTTTTCACATACGGTACAAGGATACATTGTTTATTGCTTTTTAACCAGAACTATTTGAAATTATCGTCGAAAACAAAAACAAATAAATTTTTTGAGGTTATAAACGTCAAAATAAGAAAACGTCATATGACAGATTCGATTTCGGGGTACGACATACAGGTGTTATCGTAATCGTGGGCAAATTCCACAAACTAATTCGTTAAATCGAGCCAATGAAAAAGTTTATATAAGAGTGTATCAAAAAGTGTTTGATAAAAAGGTTGTAACGATTTTAAATTTAAGATTTTTGTTTGAGTTAAATACAAAATTTTAATAAGTTACATATAGCTGCATTATATAAAAGATTAGAACCATAAAGCGTTTTATTCGTATGTTACTCTAAGACAGATTCATGAACGTAACACTTGCGAATGACACCTGCAGCCTTATCCTTACAGAATGGAAATGTTTGTAGTTTGAAACAATTTGCTTTTTAAAAAACACCTTCGTTCGGCAACGATCATACAAACAAATAATAACATAAATTAAAGTAATCGTCGAAGGAAATTTTCACCCACAACAAACATGTTTGGCAATACCTTACTATTGACTCTTAAAAGGTCTAGAATTCCGGGAGAGTCTCCGACTACTTTGAAACCTTGAATAATAAGTTTTTCAGCACATATGTGTTAGGAACTGTATTCATGTTTTTAGATATGTCCAAAGATAATAATCCATCTGATTACAATTTGGTGAACGTGCTGGTCAAGAAATGGGTTCTTCGCACGTATCCAGCAATTATGTCATGTTGCATTAAGAAACTGCTGTATTGTAAGTCTGCATAGTGCACAAACCACACTATTTCCTGACACCAAACGGTATTTTGTCTAAATATTTAGCTATCCAAAGTTGTTAGTTAATTTGACTACTAGGAATCGGGGTAGAAAAGGGAATTTATTAAAGGTTTTCTAGAATTTCTGCTTAAACGTTCTAAGATGTTTGAAAGCATTAATTGCGTTGAATTGTCTTTGATAACTGGTGATGGTTACGACAATTTATAATTAAATCTCAAGAAATTTACGTGGTATGTGGAAGGCGAATGAAAACTAGACACATCAAGTTCTTTTAAAACTTTAGGATTTTAATAGACTTTCTGAGAAAGATATTACACGTTTAATTATCAACCTTATGTTCCACAATTGTTATGGTTACGGTACTATCAGTACAAATTGGGCAAAATTGAACTTCCCGAGCGTCGTCAATCTTGCATGATCCTGACGTAAAATATTACGCCTACAAATTGAGTTACACAAATGGTGAAAAATACAAGCCAAGAATTTAGCGGGTTTACTACTAAACGCCACGGTTGCTACCTGGGTCTCAGGGTAGTTCTTCGGCTGGGTTCTTTCGATGCGGTCCACCTGTTCTCGTCGACAAAGCACAAGATAATTTCTAAATATAAAGAAAAGGTACAGACAGGAAAACCCTCACGAATTTCTTTCATTCTATCAGTCATACTGCAAACCAATCAGATATACTGCTCAGAGAAAATTTCCACAAAATTCTACGAGACAAAAAACTCTAATTTTCAGACGACTTAATTCAACCTCAGAGGCGAGACGTCACAAATAATGCTGTAAATCGGCTACAACCGGTCCAAACGTTGGCTATTCAAAATAAATGCTGCGGATCGGCTGCCCTTTTGTTAGGAGCCAAAAATAATGCTATGATGCTGGGTAAAATAGACCTGACCAATATTAAGATGCATGGGATGCTTGATTAATAGAAAATGTGAATTTGTGCCTTTTTCCACTTTGACAAATACGCTGTGAATTTTACGAAAATAAAATGAAACAAAGAAATGTTTAGGAACATTTATAAACAGACCTCTATACATTCAAGAACATTTTTCTGTTACACAGTTTATCTATATAATCTACCTACATGCACAGACATAAATAATGCTTATAGATGCAATTTACTACTTAAGGTTAGAAAGAAAAACTATCTTATCACTACTTACGTATTAAAATAATTTTCACCTAATCCTTGTTACTAATTAAAGAACCCTAAAACATCTCGTATGTGAGTCACAAAATTTACTTTAAATTTTGCTGAATAATTTAAATATACTTGCATTAACCCGTTTCTTAGTGTAGTTGATCAAAGAACCTGGGCAGAAAATTTTGTAAGGGTTAAAACGCTTCGAGCTCAATCTCAAAGTTGCCAAAATAAACTATCCATTGACAAATAATTTTTATATGCAAAATAAAAATCTATTCTAGCTTAATCTACTTACTAATACTTGAATATCCTTTTAGGTTACAAAACAAAGTTATACTTGCAGTTTGAATCGTTAAATTCTTCTTTATGACTACCTGTTTTTGTTTATAAACACATCGTCTTTATTGGAACTAACTGCATTGAAAATTCCAAATTTTAGAGCTCCATTTTAATTAATTTTATTTTTCTTACGTTTTTGAAAGGTGTACTCTATACAATAATTATACCTCTTAACTTATGTTCAAACTTCTATGCTGAAACTTCTATGTGGAACGATGACAGAATGGATTACCAATCTTGAATAAATTTACATGTTAGATGCCGAAGGAATTAATGACTCTGTTCTGATTCAATTCTGTTTTTATATGACAAATAATCTTAATACGTCATCGTTCTTCGAAGTACTAAAAGTATGACACATTTGCATGATGCACTAATTACCTACAATTCCGCGTTCTGTTATCTCTAATAAGCTGTCAGTATAAAATTTATGGCTATCGTTAAATTTATCGCATCATTTTTTAATGCATTAAATTAGTTGTTGGTTGTCGCTCTTTTATGAACTTCTGTAATAGTTAGAGCTATTAAAACGCGTTATGTTATCTATTTTATTGTTTCGTTTTGTTAATATAATTTATTCTTCTTAATCTTCTTTGGAAATTAAACCGCTCAGAGTTCTTAAAATCGTCCTTATTTACGTTTTCAATCCATGACGTAGGATCGTTGTCAAAGTAATAAAACTTTTTAAGTTTGACATTTATGACACCAATTGAAGGTGATTTTGATTTATTAATCTTTGATTTGAATACATTAGGTTATTAAAGAAGTGTGTGATTATTGTACCGTAAGGTTTAAGCAGTCGGGGTTGCTAATATGCCTATTGTTATGTAATTAGTTATAGTATATATAAATAGAAATTATGTATGTATGTTGTATTTCATGTTAATATAGCAAGGAAAACCCAGGAAAACTTGCAATGCTACCTAGATATTGGGGGCATTTGATTTTCATTTGTTATTTCTTTTAGTAATGAAATCCATTGCTTATTGAAAGTCACAGCTTCGTTTGCTACGCAGTTATTTTTATGTTGGGTTATATAGGCAGTTTCTTTGATTTTTTCGTTTTTGGTAGTTTTCTTCTTTGTCAACAAGTTTTGCGTCCTCCCATAATATTTTATGACTGAAGTCCCATGCATGTTGGCAAATCATGGATTTTTCAAATTTTTTATTTGTTATATATGATTTATGTTCTTTTAATCGAACTTCAAATGATCTGGAACTTTCTTCTATGTAAAACTTGTTACATTCAAATAGTATTTTGTAGATGCAGATTTTGAATTTTGTATTGCGTTTTTAGGTTTTGTTTTTGTTAATTGTGTTCATAGTGTATTGTTGGATCTAAATACTGTTTTGATTTTGAATTTGTTTTCTATTTTTTTATTTTTTTCGGAGAATCCTTTTATGTATGGTATTGAGAGTATTTTTTGATCCGTACCGTTGTTTCTGGTTTCCTCTTTCCTATCTTTTGGGACTTTATTCATTTCTTTTTCTATTATTCTTTTAGGATACTTGCTTTTTATTAGTTTACATTTGATTAGGTCTTTTTCTTTTTTTAAATTTCTTTGTTTGATGATATTAATTTTGCTCTATCATACATGGTTTTGATAACTCCTCGTTTGACACAGTGTGGCTGGTTTGAATCGAAGCTTAAGTATCCGTTTGTGTGTGTTGGTTTTCGGTATACTGATGCATTGATTGTTGTATCGTTTTTGCTAACTAGAATATCTAAAAATGGAAGTTTGCCGTTTTCATAAGTAAATTTAATATAATTCTCGCAATTTTTAAACCAACTTTCGTCACAAATGACGTCACGCCATATCAACTACAAATGATATTCTTGTCTTGTTCTAACTCCAGAAAAAAGTTTCCTTCTCGGTTTGTAAATTTTGCAATGTTGCCGCCTTTATTTGAGACATTTGTTGACAATTAATATTACTTGTATTGGTTATATTAAATTTTCGTTGGTGTTCTTATTTCATGTCATTAACCTCTTGCGTAGTTTTGTTCCGCATTTAAAATTGTTCTTTTCAGAACAGACTAGCGTTATTTTTTTTGGTGAATAAACCACTTCCGGTTCACGTTTAGGAAGTAGAGGGCAAACCTTAAAAACAAATTTTCATAACTGTTCGTCCTCTTACTTTAGTTTAATAAACATAACCTCTGGAAGTCTTGATTATTGGTGGCTATTATTGCGTGCCCGGTATAACATGCGTATGGCTATTTAATTAGGAATATATAACGGATTAAAATCATTCAATTAAAATATTTAAAATATGTTCACTAGTACAAATTCCCACACAATAACATGTATTATTAAGCTAAACAGGTTAGAATGCAATTTTGTCAGTATAAAATCATTTTACAAGTTACTTTTTAAACAGTAACAAACCACATTCCGTCACCAATTACTAACTACTTGCAAAATCTATATTGTACCGATAGCTTCATTGTGGTTACGAGAAATTGCTATTTTGATAGTGGCATCGGCGCCAATATATGACATCACAAATATTGATGACGAAAGTCGGTTTAGGAATTGTAAAAGCTATAGTTGTAATTGCATACAAGCTGGTGTATCATTGTGATTAATTCGCGTTTTTGAAAACCTGGAAGTAAATACTGAGTTAAAAGCGAAGCGTCTATAAACTATGTAAGTACAAACAATTGCTATTTGGTGGTTCGAGCGTACAAGGCGTTCTAAGAGGGAATGGTAATGGTGAATGCTTCGAGTATTGATTTGTTGATTGCAAATGGAATTGTAATGGGAAATTTCGGAGGTTTGGATGCACTTTCAATGGTATAATAAGATTGATTTGGATAAGCAGCATGCCGAAGTGAATGGTGTGACTGAACTTGGTGAGCGGTTCCATAGTATAGAGTCATTCTAGACGGCAACATCATAGAGGGCTGGTTTGAAGATGCTTGCAGTATAATGGTTTTTATAAAAACTTTGTTTTGGTGTTTATTTGATGTGCTTTAATTCTTTGTGCTTTTGAGTGTTTATTTCGATGAATTTGATGGATTTAAAATTTTGTTGAACATTATATGTAAATGAAAACACGTTTATGCAGAGATGAATAATTAATGTAAGGATAACCAGGCTGTTTTGTACAAAGTAAAGGGGACTTTTTATTATTGCAGTGCTATAATTTTGCACACAAATTTAGAGAGTTTTACTGTGAGCTTATATTAAGACAAGGGTTAAAGTCAGGTATGAGGCTAGCCCACTTACTTTAATAAAGTATATGTCTGAATAAAATATTTAATCCAAAACACATTTTGAGAAATGAATTGTTGCTAATCAAAGGTATTATTGTATGTCAGTGAACAGTTGTAATGAAAAGAGTTTTGCAAGATGTATATTTTATTTCGTGTAAATAGTGTGATGTATTTTGATAGTTGCGTTATTTTGAATAGGATTGTGGGGAAGTATTTGTCTT
This sequence comes from Platerodrilus igneus, assembly GCA_036346225.1. NCBI lineage: Eukaryota > Metazoa > Arthropoda > Insecta > Coleoptera > Lycidae > Platerodrilus > Platerodrilus igneus. The sequence continues at coordinate 8,772,833 of JARFIW010000266.1, read as the reverse complement.
TTAGACTACAGCATCGTGGCAGTTAGGAGGAGTTTGAAATTCAGGAGGCCAGGTAAGCTTCTTTGTTACTTTCATAAGCATTGTAGGACCCGAGCGGAGCAGCCGAGGTAAACTTCACGAGTCTAAGGAGCTGAACTTCAGAAAATTATGAGGGCCCAACGCTGGGGCTATTTCCACAGGTAGACTCCACAACATTATGCCACCCAGATTGTGGAGAACGAGAGTTCCTGCGTGAATTTCACAACAATATATATATATATATATATATATATATTGCTGTGATAAGAGGTTGTTTAAGGGTGTACTTTATAGTAAAGGTTGTTTAGAAATGAGAAATTACCATAGGCAGCAGAAAACTGCATTTATTTAGTAAGGAATTGAGAAATGGAGATAGTTTGTAAATAGTAAGCAGTCAACACCCTGTATATAAAGTATAAGTAGTTTTAAGCAACGCAAATACACACAGGAAGACGCATAGTTAGCGTGGAAACCAGGAACACATGCATTAGGTAAATAGTAAATATTTAATACCCTGTAGATAAAGTTTTTGTTAATTTAGGCAATGTAAATAATGATATTTTTTAGTGGAAGCACGCGTATTTATAAGTAAACATAATAAAGTGTAATTAGACACGCATTCAAAAGAGTTCCAAACAATTAGGTTAATACGGAGATAGAAATAGAGCTTCAGGAAGCAGAATGTGAATGCGTACAAGTAGTTAATAACTGTGATAAAGAGAGGTGATTAAAAATTGCGTAAATAACATGCATATATGAAAATTAAAAGTCGAACTGCATCAGTTGTTTATGGAAAAGCAATTAGATTCATCAAAACACCGCATGTTTGATAACGAAGACAGCTGCGACCAGGTCACAATTATTGGAAAGCATATAAAATTACATCAGAAACTACTTTAAATGTAAATATTTAATTCGTTAAAAATGAGCGACGAGTTTGTAGACCATACCCACTGACGGAATAGGAGAGAAAAGATATATTAACAGGTACAGTGATAACGAAATCAGTTTTAAACTCAACAAAGGCCGAGGTACGCCACTATGAAATAATAATAATAATAATTCAAAGTGAAAAATTGTATAAGTGCTAAAATGAAAATTACGATTGCCGATTAAACGTAAGTAGATTTTGGGGAATTTTATTTTAAACTAAAACATAATAATAATAGGGCTCTGAGTCCGTGGAGAATAAATGTAGTTCCAAGTTCTGGGGGAGAATAATACAATTTCTAAGTCCGGGGAAGATAAACTACGATTTCCGAGTCCTGGGGGAGAATACTACAATTTCTAAGTCAAGGGAAAATAAATGATGATAATCCAATTCTAAGTTTGGGGAAATTGATAAGAAGTAATTCTAAGTCTGAAATGAGACGACAATAAATTGGGGTGCATAAGTATAAGTTAATAATGGTAGTCCAGAGGGTGATGGCAATAATTTAAATGCAATGGTTCAAGCGTGTGGATAGACAATATTTTTGAATGGGCATGTAATAATCCTGAATTGGGAGAAGATAATTTTTATTCAAATGGATGGCTTAATGCATGGGAAATATTAGCTGAGTATGGATGCGTCAATGCGAAGAAAATAGACCAGGTTAGATTTTAGTTATAAGACATTATTTTTCTAATTTTTTTTATTTGAATATTGAATTTGCTCAATATAATATGAATGTGAAAAAATCAACAAAAGAAGGACTTGAAAACGTATAAAGTGCGTAATATGATAAGAGGTTTCGAACGTTCCACACTTCTTCTTTTATAAAAATAATAGGTTTTTTGGTGACTTTGGGTTTTGAGTAAAAAGTATATGATTTTTAATAAATGAGATTTACAACATTAATTAATTGAAAAGTGTATTTCAAATAATTTACAAAACTGTACATAATATTTGTTTCATTATATAGAATCGAATTTACTGAATTCTATAATTCCAAATAATTGCTAGTCGAGGTCATAAGATAAAGTTAATGGGAGTGATTTAATAATTTAAACAATCAAGGAGGAGCTATATGTTGAATACGAAATTGATAACAAGTAAGGCGGTAACGTATCAAATTTTATTATTGGTAAACAAGGTTGGTTCAAGATAAAATCCAGTTAAGTTTCTGGAGAGAATTTATAGCAATATTAATAAGACAGCCCAACGTCGGAGAACGATAATTACAATTCCTGTTTATACATAGCAATATAAATATGGTCGCCCAAACGATGAGGCGCGAATAATTTAGAGCATAGCAATATATATATATATATATATATATATATATATATATATATATATATATATTATATTATTTTGTAGTTAAGGCTCTAAAATCGTGCCCACGCTTGGGCGCAATAATGATATTGTGTAATTTACCTGGAATCATCGAGCCCCAGCGTTGGGCCGTCCGTAATTTATTGTGTATTTTACCTGGAATCATGCCCCACAAATTGGGCTGCTATAATATTGTGAAGTTTTAGCTCGAATCTCGCCTCGGCTGCTCCGGCATCGTCCTCTCTGTTCGATGCTTCTTATATTTTACATACACCTACCTGTTACATTCAACAAACTTACTCTCATTATTACCATAGAAATTTAAATAGAAATCCACATCAATCATGCATTCAAAAATAATTCAATTAACCAAAATATCACACTCTATTTATCTGAAATCCAAATTACATTTTCTTTTCAAACTTATAATACCATTGCTTTATATACTAAATTTTATAACAATCATTCTACATTTTGATAACCCTTTTTAACACATAATTTTCTATTAAAGTAAGAGGACATTCCTCATACCTTACGTTACCCTTCGTTCTAGCATGAGCTCACCTTAAAACTTTATAAATGTGCATATAAATTCTCTGCACGACCAATATCAAAAAAACTCTCTATACTTTTTTTACAACTTCTGGTTATCTGCAAATTAATGAATAAGGCTCAAAAATCAATTTCGTTTATAACCGTCCATTAAATATTTGTTCAAATAAAAATCAAAGCAAATAATCATAAAACATATCAAAACACCACAAACACTGTGAAAATATTCACCATGAAATGTTTTATCCTATCTCCTACCTTGTAGTTGTCCTCGTACTGCGATGCACCAACTAGTCCCTTGTAGATGTTGCCGTCTGGTAGGTCCTCCGTCTATCCATTACTTCCATGGTCGAAACCCCATGTACCATACAAGCCTCTACTACCAAAACTTTTCTTTTATAAATATCCAATCTCCAAATTTCTTTCTTTTTGTTACAAATACATTCTACTATTCCAAACCTCGCTTTGATCCACATCCAAACAATTTTCAAATTCTAGTACTTACATCTCAACTTTACTATTCACGAATACCGCTTTATCAGCTTTTACATAAATTTAATTCGACTGCACTAATACACTTGTAAGTAAACTTATTGTATCACCGATGGAATCAAAAAGCAAAGGGAAAAGAGAAGATACCCCTCTCTGTTCCTGATTATATAATCAAACCTGCCCCCCGCTCCCCCGTTTAATGAAATAGCACGTATGTCTGTTTAACCGTCGTCTTATTTTCCTCGAAAATCACCAACGACCGTCGATTTCTCGTAATTTTTCATAACATAATACAACAGTACGCGGTAAAGCACTTAAACGCGTCAACTGTCGTTTTCAATTCTCCGGATTAGCATATATTCCACGCCTCTAACTTCAAACAAACATTATTTTATCTTCCTTCTGCATATCGCTCTATTGCACACATATGCTTCTACAACCTGAATTTCTAGCCGTTCTTATTGAACTTTCACCAATTAACTCGCTTGGCTCCAATTTCCCACTTTTCTGAGCGACGCGTGCCCTGTTTACAACTATCCTTGACGTTATCGATTAATTAGTTTATGTATCTCTCTAAAAAACCTATAGGTTTTTATTCAATCTTCGTCTTTTCATTGCTCCTTCCAACTCTATATCTAAGATTAAAAATTAATATTTTAACTAACGTATACTGCTTTTACATCAATCCTGTGTGGTTTTGGTTAGGGCCTTGGCTGCTTTAATTTCAACAGTTGTTGTTTCTACTAAGCAATTAAATTTGTTTGCAGCAAAGTTTACCAAGAAATCCATTTTTCTGCCTTGTTATTTCAAACGTAGAAATCGTTATTTTTAACGTGCTTAACGCTTTTAAAACTGTTCCATAGAACTTCATCATGCTATAATTTAACCCCAAATTATTTTTTATTATTTTTTTACATAAATACTATCATACATGGCCCTAACTAAATCTAATCAAGATACATTATTCCTATATTAATCACGCGTTAAACTAAATCGATATTCCTTTGTTATTCATTAATTAAGCTAGAAAATAATTGTTTGAAAATTTTTAACTCAATAAATTGATTTTACTGGACCTAATCGCTCTCGCCCCTATGACTTAACTTATGTATTTTATTGTCCCTTTTAATTACACGATAATATATATATATATATATATATATATATATAATGCTGTGATAAGGGGGTGTTTAGGGGTGTAATGAGTAGTAAGGGTCGTATAGGAACTGTAAATAGCAATGGGAAGCAGAAAACTGCATTTATTTAGCAGTAAAATAAGTAATTCGTACATTACGTAAATAGCAAGCATTTAACACCCTGTATATAGACCGTAATTAACCTTAATCAATGCAAGTGAGCATATCTTTTAACAATAGAACGCGTATTTAGCAGAGAAATAACCGTACATGTAATTAAACGATGTTGAGGAGTGTTTTACAAGTTTATAAGATAAAATACGCAGTAGATAAAATGAAACCTAATAAATCTTCATGCAATTACGATGGAACCATAAGCGCTTTGATAAGAAAACGCACTTTCAAATAAATAAATACATAAACGAAAACAGCACTAGAGTTACATCATTTATTTTTGTACAATTATCCAAAGGGATTATCTATACAAAACAACAGACGTTAGTTAAAAGTCTGGCAACGATAACAAATTATAAGGTATCTAAGATCGCAAATAACAAGTATGGTATGAAAATCCGAAAATAATTTCATCAGAAACAGCTTTAAAATACAGGGAATATTAAAGACAAAAGCTGGTTGGTTGAAACAATCTGTAAAACTGCTTGGAAACTCAACCCAAAGGTAGTGGGAAACCCACTGGTGATAAGACAGGTCAGTCCACACTTGAAGCACGTCGAAGCCACGACACTTTTAACCAGAAATCTATGGGTCAAATAAATAAAGTTTAGAATATATCAAATTTATGTTATAGTGAAAATAGTGCTACATAAAAAAAATTGTGTTAAGAATATATGAAAAGTTTTTGCCGTTTTTCTCAGAAAACGTGAGTAGAAATTGGGTAATTAATTTAAATTAAATATTTATAATCATATAGGGCTTCTAATCGGATTCTGGTACAACTCTAGTTGTCTTCTATACAAACTCTAATTGGCTTCTGGTACAATTCTAATCTGCATAGAAAGTATTTAAGGGAAGAGATTCAAAGCATATGCAGAGAAATATAAAATAAAGAAGTGCGAGGTGATTTTTGGAAAACAAGAGGTAACTGTACTCAAATATTGGTTCAATTAAGCGGCGCATTGGTATACGATTGAAGACAACAAGAGGGTGTTGATTCACAACACGAAACAACATATCAGCAGATCACAGGTCAGATTTACTTAATTTTAAGATATTTTTCAATTTAAATTTTAATATTGAATTTATTCAATTTATCCAAAACTTGTAAAGAGTCAACAAGAAACATTGCATACGTAATAAATCATAAAGAGGTCTCGAACGTTCCAGATTTTTTTGTAAAGAGGTAGTTTTTGGTGACTTTATCATAAGTATATAAATTTTGGGATAAATAAACCATATGATATTAATTGATTGAAGGGTGTATTCAAAGAATTTCAAAAATTGTAAATATTACTTCCTTTCATTACATGAATGTTGATTGACTTTGTTTTATCAATTCAAACAGGTAATCATAAAGGGGTGAAAAAGGAAAATTGATCATCGTAACGTTGTGCACTCTGTATAGATTAAAAAGGGCTAGCCGTAGCATAATAAAAGTAAAAGATTAAAGAGTAATACACAGAGCGGTGGCGTTAAGAACGTTTATTACATCCGACTACAACAAAAGAGGGGCTACTACAGCAAAGTTATAGACAAATCAACGTGGGGCTTGAAAGCTACTACAGCAATATATATTAATGTGAGGTTAACTCGCTAAAACGTCTCGGCAATCATGCCCCACTATTGAGCTGATATAAGTCTGTGATGTTTTTGCTAGAGTCTTGCCCACGGCTGCTCCTAATAATGCTTTTTACCTAATTTCCTAATAATATTGACACCTACCTGTTACATTCAAAAACTTCCTCGCAATATCTTCATGCTGAAACCTAAATAGACATTCACACAAATCACACACTCAAAATAACTCAATTGACCAAATAATCACACTCTATTTACATTAGATCCATAATACATTTTAAAACACCTTTCCTTTAAGTACATCCATAAAGGTCCATAATTTTATAACAATATTCATGTAAATTGATAACCTTTTAAACACATATATTTTTATTTAAAGTAAAAGGGCGTTCCTCATACCTTAAGTTATCCTTTTGGTCTTAGCATAAGCTCATAATAAAACTTTACAACTGTGTATATAAATTTCCTGCACTACCAAATATCAATAAGCCCTCTATACCTCTTTACAACATTTGGTTATCTGTAAATTCATTAATTATTTTCAAAAATCAATTTCCTTTTAAAGTCCCATAAATGTCTGTTCATAAAATATCAAATAATAATAAAACACATCAAACTCAAATCCAATAATCAGACACACCATAAAATATTCACCACTCAATGCTCTATTCTATCGCCTACCTGGTTTTTATCTTCTAAGTGTGCTCCCCCATCTAGCTCCTTGAAGATGCTGCCATCTAGTAGATACCCAGTCCATCAGCTAAGTCCCTGGTCCAATTACCATATCCGCCATGCATACCGCTGTTTACAATTTCCACTCCCAAAATTCCAATCTCCAAACTTAACTTTTATGATTCAAACATCGCTTTTTTGTATCATCCAAACAATTTCAAACCTTTAAAATTTTTGTGCATTCCATTACCAACTTAACAAGCTTTGTACTTACGTACTACTTTAACGTTTTACCACAAAGATGCTTTATTAGCTTCTAGATAAAATTTTATTACCTTGCAATAGTTCACATGAACGTAACTATTACCACCAATGCTGGATGATATCAGAACGAAAAAGAAAGAGCCAAAGAGTGCCTGGCCGCTCTCTGCCAGTGATTATATAAGTAAAATTTGCCCCCCCCCGCTTTATATTGGCACGTACACTTGTATACCCGTTCCTATAATTCTGCAAAATCTTTTCTAACCGCTCGTTGTTTCAGCGAAAAATCCCTAACGAACATCGGATTCTTGTGAATTTTTATAACGAACATAACAATACTCGGTAAATCGCTTCAAACTGTCACTCCGTTGTTCGAATTAAGCCTCTACATCTTTATTTGTCAACTTGAACATAGCTTTATCTCACACATGCGCTTCCACCAGCTGGATCGCTGTCCTTCTCGTACAAATCACACCAATCACCTTACTTGGCTCCATTTTCCCACTTTTTAACAAACTCGTGTTTGCTTTTAAATATCCTTGAAATTATCGATTATATTTAGGTCTCCCAACTATACTACCTCCTGAATTAAGTATACGCATCCTCTTGCACTCGATACACTTTTATTCTGTTTTGTTTTTTTCTAGGCTCTTTACTATACCACTTCCAAGATTGAAATCAATATTTTAACCACAAAACCGCGTCTACCTTAATCTCAACGGCTGTTCTTTTCCAATAACCCATTAAAATTTCTTTTGTATTCAAGCTTACCGAGAAATATTATCTCCCGTCGTTATTTTATTTAAATGTGTCGGATTTTACGTTTGAGAACAGAAATGTTGTTTCAACACCTGCTCTACGCTTTTAGACTTTCATATAATCACTTTACTACAAATTTAAATACGTTAGAATGATTTTCCCCAATTATTATTTGTTCTGCCCAATGTTTATACAAATATTATGTTACATTATCCTTCCCTAATTACATTGATCCTACTTTACTATACACTACTTAAGCTAAAAAAAATAATTTGTTAAAAATATTCTAACTCCCTAATTAAATAAATTTGTTTTCTCTTATTCACAAGCTCTCAACCCATGAGTTCACTTGTGTTCTTATATATCCCAATAACCCCTTAATTACACGATTATATATATATATATATATATATATATATATTACTGTGAATGGGTAGGCTTGAATGAGTGTAAATAGGCCAAGCAGTTATTTATTTGTAAGTACTTTGTACAGAAAAATCAATAATTTATTTAAAATGCTTCAAAAATTAGATTGAGATTAAATTACAATTTATAATGTAGGATTAATTTGTATAGGTTAATTTAAGACAAGGTCAACATTTAAGATCGACGACAAGGTCGAAAATCGTGTACATTTATTAATAGAATTAAAGCTTTTCAGTATAAAAATCAATAATTTACGCGAGGTACATTTATTTAATATAGCATAAATTAAAAGCTTTCGAAGGACGCTACAAGTTGTAATATTCGAAAACACATCAAGGTCTTCATAAAATAGACGATTGGGAGATAAACGCTTCTAGTAACAGCCAGTGTACGTTGAGAATAATTCGAAGTAGTTTGTGTTAACGGACAATGCTAGGTTAACAACAACAGTCGACTAGTTCAAAACAGATCGATACAATAATGAGACAGACTATGTGTAATACGTAACAGAGGAAGATGAAAGATAGCAGGTGTTTAAGTGACAAACACTTTTCAAGCGCGTGTTAGGCAAGTATACTTTAAAAGGACATGAATAGGACGCAGATTCAACATGTTTGTGGACAGTATCGATTTTTCAAGGCACACAGAAAGGATGGGAAAAATGACCGTGAACAATATTGTTATAGAGGGCGACAAGCAAGACGGAAAATACACTACGGAAAGAGATACCAGAAAAGCACAAATAACGTAGGCACTTTAAGTAGGGAATATAGACAAGGCTGAGAGATGTGAGTATGTGAGTACAAGAGAGATAATTAGATGAACGCGCACACGATTGGCGGAATTGTATTTGAGTGTACTTGACGGAAAGGGAAAAATTGCATAGAATATCTGAACGGTTGGTTGTTGTTAAACAGTTTTCGTGGTAAAGAATTATTATGTTGTCGGTTTCTGGGTTTTTAAAAACCGTTGTGTTTACGTGCAGCTAGATTTTGCAGAATTGAGTGGCAGTTTACAAAGTTACAAGAATTGGATAACAAATATACAGGCAACTATAGGGGGGTGGATATTATATAAGCGGTGCTGGAGGTGGCATTCGCTCTCTCATTTTCCAAGTCTACAAGAAGAACATCCTAGTTTTAAACCTCGTGATAAGTGAAGTCCGATTTAAGATTTATAGGTGTTTGATGCACAAATAAAGTGCAAGTTAATTTGAAACGAAGTGAGCCGTAGTAAATGGTTGTAATTGAATTGTAATTGAAGCAGGATGTCTCGTAAGTAGAGATTTATTTACAAATTGAACGAGGGTGCTTGATGCACATTGCTTGTAAGAAGTGTGATATTTGGATCTGGGACGGCAGGAATTGTTGATGATTGGGATGAACGACGAGTTAGCCATGGAATTGCTGTTAAAAATGGAAACCTGTAACATGGAGGATCCTGGTACGTGCAGTCGTGTGAAAGGCATCTACATAGGTGTTGATCTGGAAGCAGTATACTATCTAGGTAACGATTTTTTTTATTGAAACTGTTGTGCTAATGTGGATTTATTTAAACTGTTAGTGATTTGTGTTTTATTTGATGGAAATATTATTTATGAACTGAAAATTAACTTATTGACATAAGTAACGGACAACTTTTATTATAAATCTGAGGGTGTAAATGCTTGAATAATAATATTACGGATGTAAGAGGTAAACGGGTCTTTTGTTTAATTTTCAGTGCTAAAATTTGAGCACACAAATATAAACAGGTTTATACTGAGCTCACCATAGACCAGGGGAAAGTAAATTAAGGTTCAAGGATAGGCCCATCTACTTTAAATTAACATAATGAAATGTGTAGGAGCATAAGAATAGGGGGTATATTAACTTGATTTCTTTTGATACCGAGTAGGGTTATAAAAAATGTTTCACGTAGATCCATATTGTACATATTGAGATGGTGTGAATTAAATTTTTATCTTGTTAGAATAAAAGAGTTGTATGTTTGTCGAATTATTTGTTTATTCTTTTATTATTAAGTATAAAGGTTGTTGTGAGAAGGAGTAACTGTGGTGAGTATTTCCGAAGAAGTCGTGAGCAGAGCTAGCCGTGGAATGTCAGTTTTCGGAAGCATCTTCAGAAGATACTCAACCAGAACATTAGTAATCAAAGCTGGGATTAAAAAATTTATTTAGGTGGAAAATTAGTAGAGTTTAAATTTTATTTTTCAGCAACTATTTTATTTTCAACCAAAGTGTGGGACCCGATTTTGAAAGGAAACCACAGTATTTTTATGACGCTCAATTAGAGGGGCCCGACTTCCAGAGGAATCCAGGGCATATTTATGACGCTAAAGTGTGGCGCACGATGGTTTAGTAAGGCTTCCTTCTCAGGGAATCCACTGCAATATATATATATATATATATATATATATATATATATATTGTTGTGATATACTCCTGTGAATGCGGGAACTGGGTCCTTTCAACAAAAAAAATTCTAGTCCCACAGATTGGGCGTCATAAACTGCTGTGATCCTCTTTTCGCCTCGGCTGCTCACCTAATTTTATAAACCTCTCATTCATAAAATTAAACAACACATTCCTACCACAAACATCAACGTTAACTCTATTTACATCAATATTCAGAATACATTAAATTTTCAAATTAAATTTCAGCATAAAATTCAGTTTTAAAAGAATTTCAAGATTAATTTTATTATCACTTTAACGTGCATCCAGAATTAAAGTCCTTGTTGGATGCCTACTAATTAAAATAACAATATAAGCAGACCGGAGTCTGAGTATAAAGGAGCATCTACCACCCTTTTACGTTAATTAACCAGGTTCGTCTAATTGAGCTCAAAGACATACCCATATTTTCATCATAATTCAGAACATCAATACTAAATACCCCTTTCTACTTAAACAAGCAAATTTCATCTTAAAATTAAAATTTTATGGTTAGTACAATTTCCCTAATGTCCATTTAAAGTAAATCAATTATAAAGTTATTCAACACACACCAAATGTCAAACAAAATAGTATAATTTACCTGAAGGTTACTGCACTCGGAGCTTCAATGTACATCGTCCCTTTGTTAATCACACCATTCCAACAGGATTATATTTACGGCTTCTAATTCTCAACGCTTTTAAAATTTTCTCCATCACCATTTATTTAAAGTTGTTTCTGGGCTTTTCCGGAACTCATCTGTGTATATCTGACCCTTGTTTCGTGGATCGAGACACGTATTTGAACCATTTAATTATTAACACCCCGAAAATAACAAAGAAATTCATACTTCTTTCACCAATATACGCCAAAACTGCCTACTTTTGTGTATACATTTGTCGTTGTAAATTTTGCTAATTGGTACAGTGATACTAAATTTTATTACCTTGTATCTAAGTGCACTGAAGTACATTCATGTTAGCACGTAAATAACAAACTATTTTGAATCACTAAAATATACGAGCAAACTTTAAATTATTTTATCAAACTAAAATGCACTGTTTAACATCTTCAATCAAGTCGCGGATGAAGAGCTTTTAACGCGTCGAATAGTCAAAAGTCTAAGAGGCCGAAATTCATATTACCACCTCTATATATAGCGAATAGCCGGCACGTCGCTTTTGTCCTCAAAACAGACAATTCTTAAGAATTTCTCATTCTATGTTCCCAGTCCGTCGCTCGCGCGTCGGTTTTACGAATTTTCACTCGCCCCATTTAAATCTCAGAAATTCTCACACGGCACGCAAACATGTCCGAGAAAAACTAATTAATTTTGTACAGAAATTGTTGTTTCTACCTCTGATATTTGCATCCTATTTTCAACCAATTGTGACCCTCGTGACGTTGCTTAAATCACGCCTTTTACTATATGTGTCTTTGCTTGACGCATTTTCTCTTTCCTTTTCTAACCTGTTCGTATTGGTGCAAATTGATATTCTTTATTATCGATTATATTTTAGTCCATGTGGACTATCTGGGTTAAATAACCCCGTATTGCACCTTCTCGTGAATATTAAGCCCCGGTTTCTCCAAGATTCTTTGAAACCATTTGTTATCTACACAATTTTCGCCGTACGTGATATTTAAACTACGCAAGTGTTCAAAATAATATTAATTCTCAGAGCTTTTTAAATAAACCCTGTTTTGTATTTCGTGCTAAAGCATCTGACCGTTTCCAATATCCTTAGAATCGACATGTTTATCTAAACAAATTAAACTGAAATTGCCTTTTAAAATACGCAGGTGTGTTCAAATATCCTACTTCTAACTAACACTTCTAGGATTTGCTTTTATTGGGTTTTACAAGTTTCTATAGATATTATCTGTTACTAACGATTCAATTAACTTCAATTAAAATTGACTTCTATCCTTTCATTTTTAGCGAATACAAGTTAAATATTAATTATTATGTGTACACTTTGTTTTACTACCGGTTACTTAAAATAGGGTTAATTAATATAAATTTTGCACGTAATTTCCATTTGTTTAGGAGTAATTACATTACACGCAGAGCTTTTAATACTGCTTCTTTTGATATAAAGCGTCTTGTACATGATTTAAATCTCTTATGTTTAATGAAACTAATAAATTTTTATGCTTCACGGTTTTAATAACGCGTATTATCTAATAATATTCATTATACACGGTGATTAAAATTATTTGATGTGATTATATAATTTTCTACCCTGGTCTAAATATGAGTAATATATATATATATATATATATATATATATATTACTCAGATTTAGACCAGGGTAGAAAATTAATTAACTACGTCAAATAATTTTAATCACCGTGTATAAGGACGCTTTGGGTAATAATACACTTCATTTAAAGGCATATTGGATAAATTCGTCATTTACTTCTAAACATAGGGTTTATATTGTTTAGATAATGTTAAACACCGTGTATATCAGAGCAGTGTAAAAAAGTACGCTTAATTAAAGACCTACTGTGTAGATTTAAATCATTCAATTAGAGTGTAGGGTTTGTATATAATCATAATCAACGTGTAGAAGAAAGTAATGTAGAATTTCATTAGATAATACGCGTTATTAAAACCGTGGAGCATAAAAATTTATTCGTTTCATTAAAAATAAGGGGTTGAGATTATTTACTGGACGCTTTCTATAAAAAGAAGCAGAGTTAAAAGGTTCAATTTGTATTTAATTTAATCATTCCAAGTACTAAAACTATCGAGAAATTATAAAAGACGTGGGAAAGGCACGCAAAAGCCTTCAGCGTATTAGAACAAGGAACACCTGCAAAGATAACGATGTATATGATAGTCGATAAGCTCCAAGCTATATGAGTGCAAGTAAGAAAGCGAGTTTGTGGTATAAAGACAAGCGAGATGGAATGCATTAGCAGTTAAATGAGGGGGAAAATGTAAAACAAGCGCACAGGTTTTAGATAGAACAAACAGACTAGATTGGCGATTAAGGTTGAAATAAGATGCAAACATGAGAGGGGAAAGCATATCAGTTGGTGTGTAAAATTAATTAGTTGTTCTCGGACGTGTTGCGAGCCGTGTGGAAATTTCTTAGATTGTCAACTTGGACGAGTGCAAATTTCAGTAGAATCATTGTGCCGAGACATCGGAAGGGAAAATAGAATGCGAATTTCTGAAAATCGGCCGTCGCGGAACAAATTCGACTTGCAAGCGAGCCATTATATAAACCCGTGCTAATAGGAGTTTGGTTCTCTTATATTTTTGATTTTATTCGATACTTCAAACAGTTTTGCTCTTTATTTTTTGATTATTCGATACTTTAAGTAGAATACGTGGTGATTACGTGCTACAATAAAAGTTATTAGTACACTTGAAAAGATAAATAAAGGTAACAAAGTCTAGTTATATTTGCGGGTATTACTGTACCAATTATCCAAATTAATAACGATAAATAAATAAATAGAAGTATGCAGTTTTTGGTATAGCGTAAAAGAATTATGAATTTCATTGCTATTTTTCGGGGGTGTTATTCGTAAACGTGATTGGATCCACAAAACAAGATTTAGATATACATAGATGAATTCCTGAGAAGCCCTGAAACCTTTTTAGACGAATGGTGGTGTACAAAAATTTTGAAAGCGGTCAGAATTCCGAAGACGTAAACATAAACCAGCTGGAATGGTGGGATTAGCAAGGACGATGTACATTGGAGCCACGAGTGCAGTAACCTTCAAGTAACTTATGCATTGTTGTTCGATCTTTGATGTTTTGGTGTGTATTGAATATCTTTATAATTTGTTTGATAAAGATGGACAGTAGTAAATTTGTATAAACAACAATTGAATTTTAAGGTAAACTTTTCTTGTATAAGTAGAAAGGAGTATTTATCAGGTTTATGTTTTGGATTATGATCAAAATTTGGGTCTGTCGTTGAACTCAATTAGACTAACCTGTTAAATTAACGTAAAGGGGTGGGAGATGCTCCCTTTTATTCAGACTCAGGTCTGCAAATATTGTTAAATTAATTAGTATGCATCCTACAAGGACTCTAATTCCGGATGCAAATTAAAATGATGACAAATTTGAACTTGAAATTTTATGATGCTGAAATTTATGCTGAAATTTAATTTTGAAATTTTAATGTATTGTGAATATTGGTATAAATAGAGTTAACGTCGATGTTTGTGGTAGGAATGTGTTTTTATGAATGAGGATGAAAGTTTTAACTAGGTGAGCAGCCGAGGCGGAAGGATTCAAGAGGCGATATTCAGGTAAGAAATCGAATATCAGAGGAGATTTCACCGTAGTAACGAAGATCACAGCAAATCTTGACGCCCAATTTGTGAGGCTCGATAAATTGAGGGGAATCACAGCAAATCTTGGCGCCCAATTCGTGAGGCTCGATTCTTATATCACAGCAAATCTTGACGCCCAATCTGTGGGGCTCGAATGATCAGCAGAAAGTACCAGTTCCCGTGACCAAAGGCGCATTTCACAGCAATCTATATATATATATATATATAGACACACACACGCTCACACGCACACGCTCACGCACACCGCACGCACGCACGCACGCACGCACACACACACATATATATATATGTGTGTGTTTGTGTGTGTGTGCAGTTTGTTTATGTACGCTATTATGGTTGCGACCTCATGGATTAATAAATTTTGTTTGGCGGGATTCAGAATTTTCTTACTGGAGGTAACTGACGGCCATTGCATTTTTTTGTGACGTCGTATATTAAGAAATTTTTACTGGCGCGATCCACTTGTCTCCTAGACAGGTTTAAAACAATATGATTAGCAATTTAGTATTAGTATTTTAAATCTTCAACGTTTATAATAATGTCCAAGTAAATTGTTATAAACATTACTAACACATAAGGAATCAGTTCTGCAGTGTTCCAGTTCTTTCAAGTATGTGCTACTGATGACTATGTTTAAGAATAAGTATTGAAATTCACCAGGAACTGACTCTCGTCGTATTTAAGGTTTGATGTTTGACTCTTTGTGGAGCGTATCCGGGGATAAAGAAAGAAAAGTAGTAGTTTTTATTTTAAACCTTTGCTTTTCACGATCTAAAAGTAAAGTTTCTTAGTTTAAAAAGTGGCTCCTTTTTAGTAGAGGAGTCTCTACGGTACCTAGCCAGTATTTTTTTTTGTCACACGCATAATAATGGAAAAAGTTAATAACATGGTACTTTATCAAGATACCACAAAAATTCATCAGCGTAGGAAACTACAGTTCTCTAAAATTAATTAAACCAGAACATTTAAAAGCAATTTTTTTCGAGACAAAGCACGTTAACTCATTTTAATATAATTATACGTGTGTGCATTTTATAATTGGATGGGAGGAACTTCATTCAATTTGGCATATATTTATCTTCTATATTCGTAGAGCAAAAACTGTTATTCCAGTCAAATCTAAATTAGCAACGATAACCATCTAGTTCTCCACGACTGAGTATGTAAATTGTTCTTACAATTTCTCGATTTGATGTAGCTTTTGCACGTGAGCTGAAGAATAAAATCATTTAGTGGACAAGTGACGTGAAAGATTGCAGAAGGATCATCGACCCTTCCTTCGCGAAACCGTGCACTGGTCCCGTAAGGTAGTCAGTCACATATACTAATTCAATTCCAACGGTGATTCGTGGAACCTACATGGTTCCACACTCTCCAACTTATATGTAGTACATAACGCGAACAGAAGTGACAGTGAGATTAAGATAAACGTTGAAGAAGTGGTTACTGGTTAGTGCATAATAGGAGAGACTGGTTTTAAACTTGAAATACGAATTTCGGGTTCAGTTCAAGGGCAATTGTTTAAGAAGATACAGTGAAATAGTAAACAAATTTTATTTGTTTTGTGATTGTGTTAATTAACAATTTTTAAAATGATTTTGTATTTTGCCGTTTATTCTGTTATTTTGAAGACTATTTTAGCAGACGGTTCTTCAGGTATGTAATTAACTGAAATCATTTTCTAAAATACATTTTGAGAATACATTAAAGTACGTAGAGGACAGAAATGATTGGTACAATAATTTTTAGCAGTATACTTCAAGTGTACCCCCTTGTACAGTTCCCAAGGAACCAGGGGAATCACTTAGTACTTAGACCTACGTAGAGTTTTCTGCTCGTTACTTAATGGACAATTTTTAGCACTTGAACAAACACTGAAAGCTTAAAAGTATTCAAAAATTTACATTTACTTTGTACAAAATGAAACCAATATTTTATATTTTTTTAAACAAAATTCATAGCCGATTAGATGCAGTAGTTACTGTTGTTCAAGACAATTTTGGTTTTTGGTAATTGCTAATTAGACAGGTAAGTGTTTTACATATTTGAAATCAGCATCAAATCGATCACCGAAATCATGAGAAATCAAAGATGGCGCTCATAAGAAAAACGAATGTTGTTGGCGGCGGCTATTAAACGAATGATTTAATAAACAAACGAAATACTTACTCTTATTTATCATAAAAAGTAGTGTTAAGGATGTTTTTACAGATTTTGTGAAAAATCGAAAATAATGAATTTATTGATAAAGGTGGAATTTGACAATTTCTAAAGTTTTGTCATATCTTAAAAATTAAAACAGATAACAGGACGTTCTTCTTTAATTATTTTTCTAGTCTAATATACAACTTTTGTCTCACTCGACCAACATCGTATATCTTCCACTCTGGGCATACTTATCATGCATAAAAAACTGTGATGATTAAATCATTTAATGACGAAAGAATCGTGTCGCGTAAACAAGCGTTTTTCAAAGAGCTTCATCCACATTTTATTATCAAAACCGTATGTATGTATAAATTACGTGTAAAGGCATGTGCATATCTAAACGATTTTTATTTTGCAATTAATAAAAGGATCATGTTCAAAGTTGTAGTGGAAAAGCGCATTTAAGTTTTATAAAAATATTATTAAAAGAAATTTACAGACAAATTTTTACGTAAAGCCGTATGTATAACATTTTAATTTTCATGTGGAACAGGAATTTTCATTTAATAACAAACGTAGGTTAAGATTTCGGCGAAAGCGTATTCGATTAAGTTTTAACATCAGTCACATATTATAAAAAGAATTTATGATTGTATTTCAGGTGAAAACGTTGTATTTCTAAATAGTGAGGAACGTGTTTATTAACGTATGTTCCAGAACAATCAAATACCAAAATAAAACAAGTGAATGATGTGAATATCACTGAACGACAATAAAATTTGTGAAAGCGGTAAGATGTCGCTAAGGTAAACTAAAACTAGTTAAAGCAATAAAATCTTGAAACGACGTCAAATTATTATATACCTCAAGGCAGTAGAACGATAAATCTTCGAATGTTGTATGACACATCTACTTGTAGAACCAATACAAAGATGGAAGCAACAACCAGGTTGACCGAAAAGGATAGATAAGTGACGTCATAAGAAAGGGTTGCTTTATAAGGCTAAATGTTGAATAGAGGAACAGTCTTGATTCAAACGTCACGATACTAATCAGATAATACATTACCTAGTTAAAATGGTATCTAACGTGTTTTGTATTTAGTAATCAAAGTACTGATTGATTGATGCACAAGCGCGAATATCTTATTTGAAGTACTTACAATGGTTTCAAAATGGAGAATAGATAATTACAATACTTAAACTACTGCAAGATAAAGTACTTAATTAGAATAAGGTATATAAGATTGGAATGGTTTATTATATGGAGCAGTGGTATGAAGGTGTTTGCTTTCTGAAACGATTTGAACGATTTTTGGAGCATGGAATGATAATTACGTTCTTGAAAAAGGCAAAGCAGATCTGTAACGGTAAAATACCTATATTTTGTTTGACTTTCCAAAAGGACATATCTATTGATTAAGTTGTATGTTGAGCTTTTTCTGTGTGTTTTTTGAATTTAGAATAGAATAGAATAGGAAGATGGGAAATGCTTCCATATAAAAAGCTATTATAATTATTTATTATACAAGGGAAAAAAGTACTAGATTTTAGATCGAGGTGTGTTAAACTAAATCGATATCCCGTATTATCCATTAATTAAGCTAGAAAATAATTGTTGAAAGTCTTTTAACTCAATAAATTTATTTTACTGGACCTAATCGCTCTTAACCATATGCATCAACTTATGTATTTTATTGTCCCTTTTAATTACACGATATATATATATATATATATATATATATATATATATATATATAAATTGCCGTGTAACTTCGCCCTAGTCCTTAGTAGATTCGAAAATTATCAATTTTCAAAAATCGAAAATTTCATAAAAAGGTAAATTTTCAAAAAAAATTCCTTACCCGGATTCCTGCTTCATCACATCGATTGATTTCTTTAGCAGCTCCCTGGCTAGCTCAGCTATGCTTTCTCTTGAATACCTAGATTTACTATCATGCTCTGTACCGTTCTCACACACACCATTCAATAAAACCACTAAATAATACAACAATCATACAATATTTATTTACCACTATTTACAAATAATAATTCAAGATTATGTACATTTCGGTGCTCAAGTTACACCTCAATAAATTCTATCTTTGTAAAGTCCTGGATTTTAAATTGAAATATCAAACACATTTAATGTAACAGGAGTAAATGGGCCCTAAATAATACCTTATTTTTTTATATATCCTAATCCTAATCAAATATTCAATTATTATCTGTACATTTTGTTTAATACTCGTTACCCAAACTTGAATCAATTAATATAAATTTTGCACGTAATTTCCATTTGTTTCTTTACTCGGAATAATTAAATTACACGTTGAGCATTTTAATACTGCTTCTTTTTATAGCAAGCGTCTTGTAAATAATTTAAAAAGTCAGTTTAAACTCAGGCAGCGCAAAGCTGCGTCACTGCTAATCAGAAGGTCACGCGTAATTATAATAAAATATCAAGTACGTTATAGTGACATTAAAGTGCAACAATTATGAAGACTTCTTTTGCCGTTTAACCGTCGACGATTTTGGTACAATTCTGGTACAATTTTGAGTTGCGAGATTCAATGCAAATAAAATAGAGAAACACGAATTAATCTATGAAAACGAGGAGTTCAACTAAACAGAGCAGTGATAGACGAATGAAGACAACAAAGGGTGTTGATCCACAACCCGAACAACCTGTAACAGGTCAAATCTAATTAGTTTTAAGATATTTTTTTCTATTTAAATTTCAATACTGAATTTATTCAATTTATATAAAAATTGTAACGAAGTCAGCAACAAACATTGCATACGTTAAACTTACGCAACATATTATAAAGGGGTCTAGAACGTTCCAGGTTTCTTTGGTAAAAAGAGGTAGTTTTTGGTGACTTTAGATTGATTTCAAAGCATATAAATTTTGGGGTAAATGATACATATGATATTGATTGATTGAGGAGTGTATTTTAATATTTTTCAAAACTTGTAAATAATATTTCTTTTCATTATATGAAATTAATTGACTTCGTTTTATAATTCAAACAAATAGGTAATCAAAAAAGGGTGGAGAAGAGAAAAATTTATCATCGTAAAGTTGTGCACTCTGTGTATATTAAATAGGGCTAACCGTGGCATAATAATAAAATTAGTGAGATATAAATTTGATCAGAAAACACAGAGCGGTGGTGTTAAAGTAAAAACGTTATTACACCGAGTACGGCGTTATCATATCAATATATATATATATATATATATATATATATATATATATATATATATATATATATTGCTGTGATAAGGGGTTGTTTAATAGTGTATTTTATAGCAATGGTCATGTAGTGATGTGAAATCACAATAGAAAGCAGAAAACTGCATTTATTTAGTAGAAAATTGAGTAATTGTGATAATTTGTTAATAGTAAGCATTTAACACCTTGTACATAGAGTATAAGTAGTTTTAAGCGACGCAAATAGAAACAATAAGACGCATAGTTAGCATAGAAATAAGTAATTCATGCATTAGGTGAATAACAAATATTTAACACCCGGTATATAGAGCTTTAGTAATTTCAAGTAATGCAAACAAGGATATTTTTCAGTAAAAGCACGCGTATTTAGAAGTAAGCATAGTTCAGGTAATTAAACACGCATTGAAAAGGATTAGAATTAATCATAACGTAATACGGAGATAAGAGATAAAGCTTAAAGAAGCGTAGTGTAAGTGCGTACAAACAATCAATAATTTTTAATAGTAAATGTAATTAAAAATGCGTAAATAGATAAACGTACATGAAAATCGAAATTCGAATTGCATCAGGTATTTGTGTATAATATGGAAAAGCGATTATTTAGTCAAAACACCGCATGGTCTGATAACAAAGCATCTGTAAGCAAACAACAATTACTCGAAAATCCAACAATGTTACATCAGAAAACCACTTTAAGTGTAGGAAATACAAAAACCTCATTGGTTATGATTAGTAAGCCAAGCCCACAGACAAAGGGGGACATACCCATATATTGACAGCGAGCAATGATAACGGAGCTCAAGTTTCTACTCAACAAGGCCAAGGTGCGTTACTCTGAATCTAAGAGTAACGCGTGCGTAATAATAATATTTTAATAATAAAATTGTTTAGTGACAGGTAGTGCTACGAAGATGAAAATTTCTATTGCTGATTAACGGCTCTGAGGCTGGTGAGAATAATCCAGAGGGCGACGACAATAATTCTAAGTTGGACGATAATAAATTATAAGTTTGATGACAATCAAAATTAATTTTGACTACAATAATTCGAGGCCGATGATAATTTAGAAATTCCAAAGGGGCGCATAATTCAGTAGAGAATATTTCAAATGGTTATATAATAATTCCGAATTGGTGGAGAATAATTTTGAATACGATGTTAATGATCCAAATGGATGGTATAATAATGCATGGAAAATTCTAATTGATGTTGGTTGATAATGGATGCGTCGATAGTCTTGGTACAATTTTGAGTTGCGACAAAGAAATAAAGAAGCACGAAGTAAACAGACCAGGTTAGATCTTTTTAGTTTTAAGACAATTTTTTCTATTTGAATTTGAATATTGAATTTGCTTAATTAATATAAACTAGTGTAACAGAGTCAGCAACGAACTTTGCATACGTTGAAAGTACGTAATATAATAAAGGGGTTTTGAACGTTCCAGGCTTCTTTGTTATAAAAAAATAGTTTTTGGCGACTTTAGATTGATTGCAAAGCATATCATTTTTGAGATAAATAAGACTCACAATATTGATTGATTAAAAAGTGTATTTTAATAATTTTCAAAACCTGTACATAATATTTGTTTTCATTATATCGAATTAATTAACTTCATTTTATAATTCAAAATAAAAGCTAGTCGAGGCAGAATAATAAAAGTAATGGGAGTGAAATTTGATAATTTAAACAGAGAGGTGAAATCAAGCACGAATACGCCATTGATACCGAGTGCGGCGTTATCATATCAAGTATTTATTGGACGGCACAACGTCGGGGCACAATAGTTCACGGGAGTTCATAGCAATATATATATATATATTGCTGTGATAAGGGGTTGTTTAAGGGTGTACTTTATAGTAAAGGTCATTTAGAAATGAGAAATTACCATAGGCAGCAGAAAACTGCACTTATTTAGTGAAGAATTGAGAAATGGAGATAGTTTGTAAATAGTAAGCAGTCAACACCCTGTATATAAAGTATAAATAGTTTTAGGCGACGCAAATAAACTTAGGAAGACGCATAGTTAGTATAGAAACAAGGAAGACATTCATTAGGTAAATAGAAAATATTTAATACCCTGTAGATAAAGTTTTAGTTAATTTAGGTAAAACAAGTAATGATATTTTTCAGTGGAAGCACGCGTATATTTATATGTAAATATAATAAAGTGTAAGCAGACACGCATTCAAAAGAGTTCCAAACAATTAGATTAATACGGAGATAGAAATAGAGCTTCAGGTAGCATAGGTAAATGCGTGCAAATAGCTAACCATTTTTGATAAGAAAAAAGATTAAAAATTGCGTGAATAACATGTAAATATGAAAATTAAAAGTCGAATTGCATCAGTTGTTTATGGAAAAGCAATTAGATCTATCAAAACACAGCATGTTGATAACGAAGACAGCTGCAAGCAGGTTACAATTATTGGGAATCGTGGAGAATTACATCAGAAACTACTTTGAATGTAATTATTTGATTGGTTATAAATGGGCGACGAGTTGTAGACCATAACCACTGACGGAGTGGGAATTCAATAATATATTAGCAGGTACGGTGATAACGAGGTCAGTTTGCAACTCGACAAAGGCCGAAGTGCACCGCTATGAAATAAAGTGATACGTAATAATTTTAAAAGTGAAAGATAAAATAAGTGCCAAGATGAAAACTATAATTGCCGATTAAACGGCTTCTAAGTCCGGGGTAAAATAGACTACGATTTCTAAGTCCGAGGGAAACAAACTACAATTTCTAAAGCCGGGGAGAAAAATTCGATATTTGAGTAAGGGAAGAAAATAAACTACGATTTCAAGTCAGAGGACAATGATAATAAGAATTCTATTCTAAGTTTGAGGAAATTGATTGATAAGAAGTAATAAGTCTGATATGAAACGACAATAAATTGGGGTGCATAAGTTAATGGTAGTCCAGAGGGTGATGGCAATAATTTAAATGCAATGGTTCAAGCGTATATTTCAAATGGGCATGTAATAATCCCACATTGGGGGAAGATAATTTTTATTCAAATGGAAGCGTCGATGTGAAAAAAATAGACCAGGTCAGATTTTTTTAGTTATAAGACATTTTATTTTTTTATATATTTTTTATTTTGAATATTGAATTTGCTTAATATAATATGAATGTGAAAAAGTCAACAAAAGAAGTTGCATACGTATAAAGTGAGTAATATGATAACAGGTTTAGAACGTTCTACACGTTGTTTATAAAGATAATAGGTTTTTTTTTTGGTGACTTTGGGTTTTGAGTAAATAGTATATGATGTTTAATAAATGAAATTTACAACATTAACTAATTGAAAAGTGTATTACAAATAATTTACAAAAACTGTACATAATATATTGGTTTCATTATATAAAATCGAAATTAACTGAATTTCATAATTCCAAATAAATGCTAGCCGAGGTCATAAGATAAAGTCAATGGGAGTAATTTGTTCAAGGAGGAGCTACGAGTTGAATAGGAAATTGATAACAAGTAAGGCGGTAACGTACCGAGTTTTGTTATTGGTTGACATGGTTGGTTCAAGATAAAATCCAGTTAAGTTTCTGGAGGGAATTGATAGCAATATTAATAAGACAGCCCAACGTCGGAGGAGATAATTACAATCTTGTTTATTCATAGCATAAAATAATATGGTCGTCCAAATGATGGAGCGCGAATAATTTAGAGTACATAGCAAATAATATAACAGCCCAACGAAGGGGCTCGATAATTTATAGTAGCATAGCAATATATATAAATATATATATATATATATATATATATATATATATTGGGGCAAGTTAAAGAGTAATAGGTTGCAGTAGGATAAAAGGTTGGTGGGGCTCGATAAGCAGTGTCGTAAGCGTGGTGTTTTTGAGAGAGAGAACTAGCGTATTTGCAGGTTTGGGGAAATTGTATTTTGGTGGGGCAAGTAAAAGGTCATTTAAAAAAAAGGGCAATATTATTTAGAACATGTCAGACGAGGAAAGGATCACTAGGTCAGGGAAGGTTTATGGTGTCGAGACTGTTATGAGAGGGCAACGGGTGATGGAGACTGTAGCGGCAGGAGATGCAGGAGAAGAAGGTAGAGTATATGTGGAACCGGAGGTGGTTGTAACCCAGCCGGACGTAGAAAGACAAGTTGAAGGTGTAAGAGAGACAGCGAACGAGGGGGACATGTTAGGCATCATGCAGTTTTTAAGAGAATTTCGGAACTCGCAGGAGGAATTTAAAATTGAGCTGAAAGCGGAGGGTAGGAAAAATTTTGAAAGAATGGAGACAAAATTTGAAAATACACGAGTGGAAGTGAGGGAAAGATTTGAGAAATTAGAAGAAAAAAATGAGAATTCACGAGTGGAAGTGAGGGAAAGATTTGAAATGATTGAGATGAAATTCGGAGGGATAAATGCGTTGATACAGAGCAGTTTGGGTTTACTTAGAGATGAAGTAAGGATGGACGTAGAAGACAGGGTAAAAGTCGTCGAGGAAAATTTTGTAACAGGTTTGTCGGAGCTAAGGGGTGAATTGGTAGGAGTCGATCTGAAACAAACAGAGAATCTTCAAAATTCTAAAAGGGAAGTTATGGAAATGATTCAGGATAAAATTAGACATTCGGGGAAATTAAGGGCTGATGTAATAGGATTTAAGGACAGGGTGGATGAAAAATTAGGTGTACTTGAAGGTAGTGTTAGGGTAATTAGGGAACAAGTAACAGGATTAGAAGGGGGACGTTTAGTGATAATGGACCAGGGTTATTTCAAAAATGGACGAGAAATTTTACCGAAATTTGAGGGAAGACGTTTTGAACAGCCGATGCTATACTTAGATAAGTTGGACGAGATAATGGAAGGTGAACCAGAGAGGGTGCGTATGCAAATGATAGGGGCTAGTTTAAGGGGTAACGCCGAAAAATGGCACAGCATTATTAGGAAAAATTATAACACATACGAGCAATTTAAGACTCTTTTTAAAGAACAATATTGGGGGAACGCAAAACAGACTGAAATAAGAACAAAATTAATAACAGGACAGTATTTGACTAGCATGGGGTCGAGAGAGGAATACATTATTGACAATTATAATCAGGCGCAACATTTGACTCCAAAATTTAGAGAAGAGGAGCTGATACAGTTTTTGTCGAGACATATGGAAGCTGAAGTGGCTAGGGCGGTGGCCACACAAAATATTAAAACGCTAAAAGAATTTTTAGAAATCATGCGAAATTATGATATGGCCAGGGAATTTGAAAATAATAATAGATATTGGGAAGGTAGGAATACAGGTAGAAACCAGAATTGGCAGGGACATGAACGGCACGGGTATGGGCCACCACAGAGGACAATTTGAAGTTAGATAATTGTTTATATGTAGCATTAATTGATAGTGGGTCTGAGCTGTCGCTGGTAAAGAAAGAGATAGTAGTCAAGCACGCTGAGTTATTAAAAGGGAGGATTTGCAAGATAAAACGGATAAGTTTGTGGTCTGCGATGAAAAAAAAGATATCAGTAATCGACGAAATGATTTGTGTACCAATTTCAATAGGGGGAGTAAAGCTAGGAGAAGCTGAGTTTTTAGTGGCAACGGGGTTATATTTAGATTTTATAATAGGGATAGATGTTATAGAAAGATTTGGGATGAAAATAGATGGCAAGGATAGAAGTGTACAGATTTTAAATATAAGGAAGAATTGGGTGGTACCTAATGGTAGTTCGAATAAAGGGATGGATATTAATAGTGATGTTTATGGCACAGGGATGATTAGGGAAAGTATTTTAGAAGGACAGGATGAGATAATGTTAGGTAATTTATTTGAGAAGGTATTTGACGAAGGACAGATAGGGATTATAGACAAGGGAATAAAGGGTAGATTATATGAGATATTTAATGAGCATGTAGGGTTATTTAATGGGGAACCAAGGGTAGCGACTAAGTATGTACACAAGTTAGAAGTAACAGAAGAAAATGTGTTTTACACGAAGGTATATCCGATTCCGTATAGTATGAGGGAGAGAGTTAAGATAAAAATCAAAGATATGTTGAAAAATGGAATAATAGAGCCAGCAAGGACTTCTTTTATTAATCCGATCGTTGTTGTACCCAAACCTAGGTGATAGTTGTTTAAAAAGGAATTAATTGAAAAAAAATTTTGTAAAAGATTGATGATAATTTTGTAACTGAATAGTTGTTTTTGGCTTAAGAGCCTGTAAAATAAATTTTATCAAAATTAATAGATGTGTTAAAGTGCATGCAATTTATTTGAGTTGTAATACCAAGAAAGTGAAAAGGTTATACGACCAAAATAATTACAAAAGGAAGATTTCCAATTATACTAACGTCGGGGCATCTTTTATGTATGGAAGAGTTGCAGCTGTGATAGTGAATTATTTTGCAGCAGAGTTCAGTCTTCTTGGATTGCAGATCAGTTTATTTGGTGAAGTATTGAAGTGTTTTTAGTAATTGAGCAAATAAAGCATATAGTTGGTGAAGTAGTAGTTAATTGTAGAACCTAAAACTATAGTAAAATCCTTTTTGAACATAAACTAAAACATGCTTTTATTAGGTAGTCACTGAAAGCGTTCGAGGCGATTTGTGGTATCCTGTTTCAAAGCCCCTGTACACCCAGACACATTCAACGGAGTTGCAGGTATTTTAAGTTATATTTATATACACTTTATTTAAAGTAACTTGTGAATAATTTAAATTTCAAACGTTTAACTAAATTAATATATGCTGAATAGATTTATCAATCTTTGTATAATCACGATACGCAAGCACAAAAAAGAGGTTAAGTGATTTTGATCTAATAACGCTTTAGGCGCCTGTGTCTTAAATACCTGTAAGGGGACAAAGAACCCACGTCTTCTTACAGAGTTTAAAATAGTAGATTCAGTTTCCCTGAGAGAGTTTCTAAAAGCCGTGGCATAATTAAATTTGAAAAGGTATTTATTTAAATCATTTTAAAGGCCAACACCACTTTAAGGTTGCACTTATTACTTTTTAACTGGTAATTTAAAGCATCATTTCATTAAATATCACCATACATAACATAATATATATATATATATATATATATATATATATATATTTGGTAATAAGATTAAATTATAACTTAAACTTAACTTTTATACAAAGTCAAAGTACTAATCGAGTTACTAATTGCAAGAAAGAAAATAGAGGACTTCTATTTTCGAAATTGTACAATACATTTCAGATAAAAATTGCTAATCTATCTAACAAAGCTATTATAAAACAATAGTATTGCGTAATTTACTATATTAAAAACAACATTTCTTTGGAGGATGCATGCAACAGACATTTACAATGGTTATGTTACATTTTCCTATTGACACTTGTAAACAGAAAATTAGAATGTTTGATTTACAGCTCTTTCTAGCCAGTGACAAACTATATAAATGAATTGACCACTCTAAATAATTATCAATCTTGTGTATCTAAACAAATTTTACTTTTCTAAATCTTGAGAGAATATACAAAATTGGAGAAAGTATAAAGAAAGTGTTAATTGAAAACATTTATGGACTTACATCAACTGATGGAAATGTTGACCTACTGCATAAAACTAGATCACTTTTATAATCAAGAAACATGTAAGATGTAAGATAACGATTTATAGGAAAACATAAAATATATTTTATGTGTTGAGCTTTAAAAGTGTAGCTCTTAGATATTAGTCGATATTTTTAATGGTTTTCGTATGAGAAAGTTGAGACATTAAAATTATTTATGTCATTACATTAATAATTTCACTAAGAAAAGTTACAAAGTCAACACTTCATAATGATTTTAAATTAGCCGATCTTAGATATATCACAGTATTTTGTAATTTTGCAGTTTTTCAACTTTATCAGGACAATTTTACCAGGTGTCAGCCATCATTTACTGTATCATCTTTATAAAAAGTCTGGCGCACACAACGTCTGCCTTACTCATTCAAGATTTTCATCCTGGTTAACTTTTTATTTTTAATTATTTTTGGAATTTTAACTTAAGGCAGCCCTTTCAGCCTCCACAAATCAAAAACCTTTTCGCAAATTTCCTACGGGTGTGACGAGTAGAGGGGTATAACCGGTTCTACCCAAACAGCGAATATTCTTATGACACCTAGAAACAGTTGGACACCCGTAAGAAAAGTTAAGTCGTTTTGAACTCAAAGTAGGTTTGGTCAAACGAGACTTTGAAAATATGTCAGCTGCAAAATATATCGCGACTGGTTTCAGCTAAGGCGTGTTTACGCTGTGACACGTGTTGAAAAATGAATCGGTCTATCAATAAGGTAAGAAGTAGGGGTAATCAAGGTCGATCCTATTTATGAAGAAGTTTTGAATAATAATTATATTAACATAAACAGTCAGTTTTACATGTGAGATAAGTGTAAAATATTAAAAAATGTATAGATCTTAATTTCTTACGAAACCGCAAGCTATACATGAATTTAAAAGATTGTTAGGTTTAAAAATGACGTTGCGTTACGAATTTCGATTTGCCCAGAAGGTGCAGAAATCCCGTAACAATTTTAAAGGTGTACCGGCTAACTACTGTGATGTAGGAATGAGTTCACATGTAAAAAATACAAAACTACTTTACGAGTAACACTTACCTTGAAAGGTTTTACTAGTTGTCAAAAATAAGGGTGGCAAACTATCTTATCCCAGCTTCGTTAATCGGAAGACGATTATTCTGGATTGGTATCCCTGTTTTCGATTTTCCTAATTCCCGTTATCTCATACTCTACCTCTATCTACCATACCTCATAAATACTAATTAATTTTTATCAAATTAAAGAAATATTAGTTACGTTTATTTTCAACATAAATTAAATATCTCTTTTTCTCCCTTGTTAATTCATTACTCGTTCGAATAAATTCCGTTTCATTTCTTAAATTCTTCAACAACACCCTATATAGTGTACCTGTTCAGTATAAGCCCGCTTTACAATAATTTTAACTCAAATCTACTTGCTTGAAAACGACAAGTTTATACTATAATTAAATAGGTTATATCCTATTTTAGGTATCCGTTAACTTGTTATACATTACGACCGCGTATAATTGCTTCATATGTGTTTTCCATCTAAACCTTCGTCTAAATAGTGTATTGAACTATCCGATAAAACCGTGTTTTCCAATTTTAATCGCGCTTTTGATAACGCGAGGATTTGCAGTTCGAACTCGTGTTATTTGAACCAATTTTTAATCTGATTCTTCAGCTAGTGCGTTAAAATATTTTCTACAGCGATGCACGTTTTGTTGTTCGACAAGTAAGAGGTTTCTTGCGTGTATTCGCTCTTAGCTGGAGGCCAAATTGGTTCTTTCTTTATGTAGACTCGACTGTTTATTGACGTAGACCAACTGCTTTTGTCTGTAACCGCTGATGCCGTTACGGTGGCAGGGCAAATGGATCCTGACTACCGTGGCGTTGCAAGCTAAGTATCCCGACACATATAGATATACAACTTGTTTTTTTTGTGTATATCAATGGCATGACACATTACATGTGCTTCCCAATGCTCCACCCGAAGGTACTACATTGGCCAGGAAGCGAGTTTTTTTTACCTGGAAAATTTTGAATTTTGCCGAATCCTTGCTGTTCCAAGCAAGGTAGGGATCTTTAACGTGCGTGACAACACTCACACACGGGACCTCCATTTTACCTCTCATCCGAACGAGGGTGTATTTTTGCGAAAAATGCTCGCCTAACATTTTTCAAGCGGACCGTGTCGGGATACGAACCCGGGACCTTGGGCGTAGTAGTCACACACATACCACTACGCCACGGAGCCGCCTAATGGCATGACACAACGTGACACTGTAGAACTATTGTTTGTGTGCTGCGAATCGATATCATCGCTCTACAGGTGTGATGTACTATAGTTAAAAATGTTTGACAGACACACGCTTATTTTTTTCTACTGATTGGTTTATTTTACAAACGGTATTATGTACAATTTAAAAGAATGTTTGACAAAAGCTCTCACACGTTAATTCTTTCCTACTGATTAGTTTATTTTACAAAAAGTATTATGCGCAATTTTAAAAACGTTTGACAGAAGCTCTCACATGTTTATTTACTACTGATTAATTTTTTTTTGTGTAAAATAAGAGATGCGCATTTCGTATCTAAAGTACTAAACTGTTCATATCACCTAATTGTTTGCTTTGAAATAGTAATGCTTAATTTATTGCTTTTGCTTATGCAGAATCCTTTATTTATTTTTATTTGTTAATAGATAATTATGGGCGACGTGCTTTTTTTGTTTTCTTGGTATGTAGGTGAATCCCCCACTCTCTGCGTTTGGTAGTTAGCCTGATACTTACGTTTTTCCGGCTACGTCTAGGTACGTAGCATATTTAAAATTAAGGCCTCTCCCAGAATACAATTTCATCACTGCAGTAGTTGGATATCCTTTCACAACGATCACCCTTTAACTATCTTGTAAATAATTTTAAATAAAAATCCATCTAAGCTTGAACTATGTTAACAGTAATTCCGGAAATATACATACATTAACCTAAGAAAAGCAAATCTCACATAATCTCAAACTGGCCATATATTATTAACAGAACTAAGAAAAAAACATTTATCCGTAAATAATACTACCTTTTCATTGTTCTAGTTTCTTCGATTGATTTATTCGACATTTTAAATCTCGTTTATTTGGGAATGCCTTTTAACAACAATACATAGAACAACATAGAGCAATACCAACTTCTGCTTTCGCCATTCCAATGTCCATTAAAAATACTTCAATTTGCACAAATACCAAATACGTACACAATTAAAGTTTGTGTTTAAATTACTACGCACATCTTTCGTAGCGTATCAAGAGTTTTAAACATCCTTTCCAATAATATTATGATTAAATGTAAACACACTAATTCCGTCGCTCTACGAACCAATTACAATTATATGTACACGTTTTGCATGTACATATTTATCAGGCGTAAACCAAAAAAACAACAATAGCTCAACAGTACTCACAGTTTAAAAATCTAAGGTTTTCTAGGTTAACTCCACTGATTCATCTGTTGCTTCCTTGGTACGTTAGGTTTCTTATTCTAGTTATTAGAATTTTAAATTTAATTGCAGAACGAAAACCCACTTATCACCCCTTTGATGCAACACCGCCTTGATTTAAATTAATTCCACGCTTAATCCACGTGCTTGAGCTTTCCGGCCCAATCATTTAGCAAATCTCAAGGCAATTCGACATCCGCTATCTGTCACTAAACCATCATTTCGTTTTTGTTAACTTGTTAACTTTTTCAAGTTTAGTCGTATATTTAAATCTTCCTCCCTTTGAGAAATTCCGTTCTCCCACTTTGTCTTTTTAAAGCTGTCTTATGGTTGGGTTCAATGTCATCCATCTGTGTGAACGAATATATTTCCCATGCTTTACGGTTAATACCGAAAGTTGGTCATGCGCATTAAACTATTTGACGTTTTATGATTTTGTGGTATTTTGAACCCCATGTGAATTATACAAATATCATTGTAAACGGTAATGTCCCCAGTTTTATGTTTGATCAACCTTGGGACATTTGAAAACTCCATGCCTACGTGAGTGCTGTGTTGCCAAAACAGTGCAAATTTCGGCCGAAATGAAACATCAACCGCAGCTGTTATATGCAAATTTGCGAAAAAAGTTTGTAAGACGGGTATGCTTATGGGCAACAAAAGCGGTCTTCGTGCTCATATATTGTATACTTTTGAAAATATTACTACCGTAGCCGACAGTGTACGACACATTCAGGAACAGCCTGAGAAGAATTGTGCACAAAGATTTCGGATTGTTCGTTTATAAGGTCCGATTGGTTCAGGAATTGAAGGTTCTATATCGCTTCTCCGTTTGGGTCATTCATTTGCTCTAAAAATATCTTTTCGGGTAAAACCTTCTTCTTTCGAACATAATACTGGCAACACCGTTACAGTAAACGAAGATCACTACAAAGCAAAAATTGAAAATATGGACTTACACAACCTTTGGTATCAGTAGGATGGCGCGACATGCCACATCACCCATCAAACAATCAATCTTTTACGCACTAAATTTGGTAATTTTGGTGATGTCAATTTGCATCCGCGCAGCTGCGATTTGACGTCCCCATATTAAAATGTATATAAAATTAAACGCATTTATTATATCTTAGTAATATCATATTACATTGTATTAATCGAAGGTCATTATATTAAAGGTTAATCAAAGTTCATATTCAGACATGAGAACGGAAGCAACTACTTTGTATTCCAGACGCAACCCCTGATACTGATACTGCAGGTGCTGCAGGTGCAGGTGCAGAAACAATGAACTGCAATAAAGCAGTCTTAATTAAAATAAGACATTGTATATTTATCAAGAAGTAGCAGACGGTTAGATCTGTACTTTCCCACAAGGGGATGTGAGAGCAGTGATTCCATAAATACTGTAAAGAACCCCTAATCGTCAGTCAGTCTTCGAACTTCATAACTTTAACATTGTTGGTGGTTCAAGCTACTCATCGTAATTTTTAATTATTAATTATTGATTTAATAACTTCAAGTATTTTTGTCAATTTCAATTACTTAATATTTAATGAATATAAACGTCTAAGCTGTATCATCAGAAATAAGTTTTTTTTGTTGTAATTATACAATTAAAAATAAATTAAATAAAAAAGCTTTTGGCAACAAAACTTTTTAAAAAGAAGCTCCCAAAGGTTCAAAACCTATCTCGCGTTCAGATTGATTGGGAAAACAACACGTATGTTTCACGACTATGTGAGCCGTCTACAGCACAAAATTATATAATAATAAAGGCTATTTCCCTTAAACATTGTCGGTGTGTGTGTGTGTGTGCGTACGTGCGTGCGTGCGTGCGTGCGTGCTTGCGTGAGTGGGTGTGTGCGTGTATATAATATATATATATATATATATATATATATATATA
This sequence comes from Platerodrilus igneus, assembly GCA_036346225.1. Classification (NCBI taxonomy): domain Eukaryota; kingdom Metazoa; phylum Arthropoda; class Insecta; order Coleoptera; family Lycidae; genus Platerodrilus; species Platerodrilus igneus. The sequence continues at coordinate 8,739,409 of JARFIW010000266.1, read as the reverse complement.
TATTGCTATGTGGTTTTCACCCCATGTTGTTGCGTCATATAAAATTGATATGACACCGTTCTCGGTGTAATAAGCGTTCCACTTAACGCCACCGCTCTGTGTTTCTCACTTTAATCTTTTAATTTTATTATTATGCCACGGCTAGCTATTTTTAATATGATTACCTTTGAATTGATAAAACGAAGTCAATCAACATTCATATAATGAAAGGAAATAATATTTACAATTTTTGAAATTCTTTAAATACACCCTTCAATCAATTAATATCATATAGATTATTTATCCCAAAATTTATATACTTCTAATTCAATATAAAGTCACCAAAAACAACACCCTTTACAAAAAATCTGAAACGTTCGAGACCTCTTTATGATTTATTACGTAAGTTTAAACGCATTCAATGTTCCTGTTGACTCTTTACAAGTTTTGGATAAATTGAATAAATTCAGTATTGAAATTTAAATTGAAAAGATTCCTTAAAATTAAGTAGATCTGACCTGTGATATCTCCTGATATGTTGTTTCGTGTTGTGGATCAACGCCCCCTTGTTATGCTTAATCGAAACCAATGCTCTGCTTTGTCGAACCAATACTTCAGTACAGTTACCCCTTGTTTTCCAAAAATCACCTCGTGATTTATTCTATATTTCTCTGCATATGCTTTGAATCTCTTCCCTTAAATACCACTTGAAATTCCAGACTTCGGATCATAAATTAGCAGCGTATTAGAATAGTCCAGAAGTATTGTTTTCGACGCAGATTAGAATAGTCCAGAAATATACCAGAAGTATTGTTTTCGACGCAGATTAGAAGCCCTATATCATTATAAATATTTAATTTAAATTAGTTAACCAATTTCTACTATTTTTCTAAAAAAAGGCAAAAACTTTTCATATATTCTTAACACAATTTTTATGCAGCACTATTTTCACTATATTATAAATTTTATTTATCTGACGCGTAGATTTCTGTTTAAAAGTGATGTGGATTCAACGTGCTTCAAGTGAAAACTGACGTGCCTCATCACCGGTGGGTGTTATATAGCTTTTCCCACTACAAGCAGTCTTGCAGATTGTCGCGACCAACCACGTTTGTCTTTAATATTTCAAGCAGATTTCTGATGAAATTCCTTTGTATTTCCGTGTCATGGTGTTTATTTGCAATCTTTGATTGCCTTGTTGTTTGTTATCGTGGCCAGACTTTTAACTTACGTCTGTTGTTTTGTATAGATAATGCTTTTGGATAATTGTACAAAAATAAATGATGTAACTCTAGTACTGTTTTCGTTCATGTATTGATTTAGATTGATGTTTGAAAGTGCGTTTTCTTATCAAAGCGCATATTGTTCCTTTATTATCACGAGCGTAATTGCATGAGGATTTATTAGGTTTTGTCTTATCTTCTGCGTCTTTATTTTTAAACTTGTTAAACATTCTCAACGTAGTTTTAATTACATGTACGATTATTTTCCTGCTGAATGCGCGTTCTATTATCGAAAGATGTGTTTGCTGGCATTGTTTAAAGTTAATTACGGTCTATATACAGGGTGTTAAATGCTTGCTATTTACAGAATGTACGAATTACTTATTTTTCTGCTAAATAAGTGCAGTTTTCTGATTCCCATTGCTATTTATAGTTACTACACGACCCCTACTACTCAATATACCCCTAAACAACCCTTTATCACAGCAATATATATATATATATATATATATATATGTGTGTGTGTGTGTGTGTGTGTGTGTCGTGTGTGTGTTTGCGTGCGTGCTTGCGTGCGTGCGTGCGTGCGTGCGTGCGTGCGTGCGTGCGTGCGTGCGCGCGCGCGCGTGCGTGCGTGTGTGTGTGTGTATTTTAGACCACAATATTATACGTAAATACCCTACTTCTAAAACTAGATTACTCAAATATGTGTAATAGCAGGTCTAACAAGGCGCGCGTAAATCTTTGTAGGTAAAATTTTGCCAGGAAGAACTCCTAGTTATTAATTAATAAACTAAATGACTATGGTCCTGCAAGGTTACGGTATTACCCACTGTATGATAATTTTGTTAAAATTTATACCAGTCCCCAAAATTTTATCTTCTTCAAAATCAATAGAAACCGTGGTGTTCCGTAGTAGCAACGCCAAATCGATTCTTAACGGTTTCAGCATGCGAAGACAAACTTTTCCTTCTATATTACACTTATGCTTGGGTTGTCATCTCATTCAACTTTTGAGTTACCGGGGTATGGAACCGAGAGTTGTCGATATAACTTTTCGTTTACTTTGATATTGCTTTCAAACTTACTCCACCACATCCTTGATGCTTTACGTTGTAGCATTTAACATCATATCTGACATATCCGATCACTATTAACAGGATGTTTTTTTGACACTTTATTTAGCAGGTATATAGACTTTCGCAACACCCTATGTTGTAATCAAATCACTTTAGTCATGGTTGATGCCTCGTCAATAGAGAAGAGGTTGATACGTAAGCAAACCGTGCGTGTGGCATTGGAAACGAGTACAGATACTGGTCAGCTTCTTGTTGATGTTTGAATTTTGACCTTATTTTAAATACATTTTCAATGGCACTCTAAAGCTGCAAAAGAATCCCCCATCCTCCCACTCCCAAGCTATAATTGGGTATGCCTTGCTAAAACAGTTTATGACTGTATAGACTTGTTTCGCTTTCGGTAAATCAGCCAGTAATCGTAGTCACAACTTACAAATGTATTTCAAAGTAGTTGGAGTTTTCCCGCTTTCAAATGTACTTTCAACATTATACGAACTCACCCCGCGTTTTCTGTTCGTGTAAAGGTCTTTTTTCAAACGCACAACCGACTCTTCCAACGGCGACTTATTTATGTTTGCCTTGCAATTAACCCAGTTAGATGTCTTTCTTACTATTCCAAGATTTTCTTTGCACGAAAGTGTCCTCGCATGTAAGTGATCAAACTCAACCTCTAGAAATGACATTTTTATTCTGTGCCTTTGTCGTTTTCCAAGGATTGTTTCACAAAAGTTATGCCCATTAAGTCTTGAGGTTTGAGCCTAAACCTGCCGATGTCCTTTAGTTTTCCTTCCTAAAATAAATTTGAGTTTAGTACTATTGTGCTGGTTGTTGTGCACCTTTTCTTGTTCGCATCTATTATAAGTATCCAGTAAAGAAGAACATTCTCCTTCTCCAATTGAAAACGGCGGTTGCAGTTGTATGAACAGGGTATTAACTGGTTCAAGCTCGACGTTCCTTGTCAAAGTGGTATGATCTGTTTTAGACAAACGTGCTTGAGAGGTCTTTGACTAATTGAATGACAATTGCCAGGAATTCCTTCGTCTTCTCGGGCCTCTAAAAGACACTTTCAACAGGAAGAATTTATGATCCAAGAACGTGTTGAATTTTACAAAAAACTATTACAAAAGGACAGAGTATAAGAATTTAGATATATTATTAAAATATTAACAGGAGAGCATTTGTTTTCTAAGTGCATCATTTTCATAAACATATTGTAGCGACGATCGGTCTGCTTCTGACCAGAATAATTACACTAGAATGTAGGCAAGGAGTTTGTATACAAAAATGATTGAAAGGTTCCGGCGGCACCTCATCTTTCAGATGGGTTTGTTTGGCATGGTTACAAATTAAGGTATATTTAAACTTTACCCGCGTTGCCAATCACTGTGTTACGTTTTTTTCGTGGCAGCCACGTTGGGCGCCAAATTTATGCTACGTTGGCTCGTAGCCGTGCGTAACACCAAGAAAGTCAAAGAAATGACCGGGCTCAATCGGAGATTAGGGGGGTTGTAGAAAGCAGAACGACATATGATGTATGCGGCGGTAAGGAGTTAGTGACAATACCTGCAAGAAAATTAGTTAAGCAAACCTGAAATAAAAAAAAAAGCATAGCAGCAATGAAAAGTCTAAGTTATTCAGTACTTTGTAGAATGTAAATAAAACTGTTTAGATAAACTATATAATATAATCACGATAAAAGCATTACAAAAATTTTTATCACAAAGTGAGGTAATATTGGGGAGTAGCAGAAACGTTCCCTCACACACCAATTAAACATAAATCAGATAAAATGTTAACAAAAGATAAATAGGTAAGACACAATTGATATGAGTAATTCAGCAGTATTGATTTTTTTTTCTTTCTTTTTTTTTTCTTAATCGCAGGCAAGTCTATTGTAGAAGGTATCAGAACGACAAAGATATTGCAAAACAACGGATAGATATTTAAAGTCATATCAAGTAGGAAATAGTTCAACTTACATAAAGTCCTTCAGGAACGCTTCCTTGCATTTGAAGTGTGGGATTCACGAGGTCCTGCACTAGCGAAGCACTTCACCTTTTACTGGGAGGGTGTTGATGGAACTTATCACACGTTACCCTAAGCACACCTACGTATTTCACTGGTGTTAGCAACAGACATTATCACGCGACGGGACTATGTAGCATTGATAAATTTCTTGTTACTTCTATTCCCTGAGGCAATAATTTCGAAATATGTTGTAGCACTAGTTTAATTTCAACTGGGACCAAATATATATTATCTTCATAAACATCCAAAAAGCAGTGAGAAACTTCAACCAATACCTTTGTAAACCGGTAATGTAGATTCTTTGGGGTTAGAAAATTCAGAAACTACAGTATCAACTGTATTTGGATAATCCAAAGTATGAATTACTCTGATAAAAAGAAAAAAAACCGCGAAACTAGATCGCACACACAGTTTAAATATCAAAAGACAAAGCACCAACAAAAAAAACAACAATTAGTAAGGCACGTGTATCACTAAAGTAAATCCGTCAAATGTTCCGTAGAACACGCGTCACAGTTCAAATATAAAAAGACAAATCAACTAAAAAAACACAATGAGTAAAGCAACGCGTATCACTAAGTGCGTCCGTCAATGTTCCCTAAACAAGCACGTGCGGTCGAGTAAAACACGTTCGCCTATAAAGCATCTTTCCTTCAATGTCATCAGAACTACACTTATTTCACAAGAAAAACAACTAAAATCGTGTCATGTTTGTTAATGAACAATTCGAAAAATTATCGGCATTAATTCTCACTATTTTCAAAGCAACAAGGAAACAGTATTTTTAACGTAATTAATATATAGAAACCAAACACGAAACTCCAACTCAAAACACAATTAGTAAAGCAACAAGGAAACAGTATTTTGAGCGTAATATATCGGAACGAAGAACAAACTACAACTACTCTGATAAAAAAAGGAGCGCGAAACTAACAACCGCTCATCTATTTCTATTCAATCGTTGTTATTACAACCGCTTATCGACTATTATCTCGACCTCGTTAATAACATAAGGAACATCCAATAAATGAATGCCGCAATCATATCTACTCATTAATTACGAGCTGTTTATCATTTTCGATAAGTTGGAAAGTAATTTACGAATAATCCAATTTACAATTCATTCCTTGCAATTTATTTATTAATGAAAATCAATCTTCAAATTATCTACTTTTAAAGTAATACCCACGAGTTAAATTGCCTACAAATCTGAATTATTCTGAAGTATTTACTTTATACAAACAGCGATCCCAAAAAAACGACGCATTCGCCCAAGGGGTTAATAAATATAAAATATAGAAATAGTAATTGCAGAAAGGTATTTACTAATTGAGAAAAAGCGTAAAATGTTAAACGATTAAAAAATGCACGTTACAACTGCATTACCCTGGCCGTAAAACATTACGTCTACAAATTTGTCTGCAAGTGTTGCCCTCACGGGTAAAGCCAACAAAAATAACAATAAGCCTGAGACTTGCCCGGTTTTTACTGGAACCAATGGCCGCCTCTAATCTTTGAGTCTGGATATTCGCCGCGTGGTCTCTTTTGTGTACAAATTTTATGGGCAAAGCGAAAGTACCTACGTGTTAGCGGAACATCAGATAATTTGTTTTCGGTAATAGGAAGGTACGGCGATAGGACGAGATTACTTCGTCAAACTAACGCGCACACAGACGTCTGATCTCTTCGATTGCCGATAGTAAAGTCAATTACTTTAAGATGTCTCGTTCTCACGAACTGTAGCATCTCATCACTTCATGCTTTTCAAAGGGGACCATTTTAACCACATCGCATTCCTTTAGCACGGGAGACGCGAGCGTATGTGGTTTATATGCCACAAATCATGGGATGATTGTCCTGGGATTTGTGAGAAACGCTTTATGAATTTCATACTAAAATATTTAACTTAACGATGGGAAAAAGGCTTTCCCATGCTGAATTCAAAATCCCCCGAATAAAAACATTAAAATTGAATTTGGTGGTGCCAAAGTCGCAACAAGGTACAAGAGTTTTGCGTTTAAGAGTTATTTATATTACGATAGGTACATTCGAGATGTTATTTGCATAATTTCTGGTACGTTTTAGAATAGTCTAGCAGTTTTGAATATGTATATAAATTGCCATCGGATTATTGGAGTTCAGTTCTTATTGAAGCTTTGATTACAATATGTTCTAGTTTAGAGCTTTGAAAGATGTGCTAGAGGTTACTACTGATATAAATCACCCTGTTCGATATAAATTAATTATAGGCTTCGTGTATAAATTAATAATTAGTGCTTGGATAGTTAATGGTAGGGCTTCGATATTAATTTAATCAAGAAGATAGCACCGTAGTTTAAGAAACTAGTAATTGTACTGTTAGCGATAAGCTGAAAATAAAGTGTCGGGTGAGCTTTTAGCAAATTCCATACTAACTACAAGTTGTTGAAGAGGCTGTATAATCAGTTTGAAAATAAAGAACTGTTGCTTGTGCAAATAAAGTTTTCGTTACAGTATTTACAATTTTTTTATAGTAACGGTTTCCGAAAAGTATGACGATACCAACTTTTTTGAGATGTATAATTTGATTCAAGTTAAATTTATTACTAAAAATGCTTTTTAACGGTCAAGTTTTATATTTGAATGGTTCATTGTTACACTTTAACGGTACAATCTGACGGTTAAAATTACGTAATCTTGTGGAATATTAATGATAAAATCAGCCAAAGATAAAATGAATATTAACATGATATCATACTAAATATTATAAGTAAAAGCATATAATACCGTCAACAATCCAATGAAGTACTGTGATTATAAAACCAAGCCATCAAAATCTTCAGAATGATATCCGTGTCTAGCACCAAATTCTGTTCACGTCTCGTGTAGAAAACCAAAGAAAGAAATAAAAGGTAAAAAAAGGAAAAGCAATAAAGCACTTGTTACAGCTCACTCGTCCACTAAGATGACGCAAAAGGTACTCTATTGCCTGTACTTACGGAAAAGAGTCAGTCTCATCGACTTACGGTTACGTGATCGCTGTAAACCAATCACACAATTCACAACAGGAAATCTCGTAATTGTTCATAAATAGACGCTTAATTTAAAAATACAGTTATGATAAAATTACATATAAAAATTATGTATCGATATGATACGTAACAAAGATGAGTTGTTTTAACTCCACTGTATAGTTTGTTATGCACACCTTGAGTTTTTCAAGGTGTGCATAAAAAACTATACAGTGGAGTATCACCCAAAATTTTGTACTGCAGCATATTTAACCCGTTAACAGTGAGAAAATTTCTAATAATTTTCCTTAATTATTGAACTTTCAATTGACGTCGCTTATGTCGTCTACGCTTGGAATAGGTTCCAGAATGCTCTGGGCTGATACAGGATATTAAAGTAACATCTAGAATTTTCTAAATCAAAGTGAGTAACAGAAGACAGTTATACCTCGGCCGCGAAGGTGATCTTTAACCGCCATATATCGTATTAATACGCAAACAGAGCATGGTCAAATAAATTAATAAAAAGATCTTCAAATGAATTCGCATTTAATCTTTATAAATTAAAAAATTAAAGAAACTGGAAGTAGGCGTAAATAAATTGAAAATAGTTATTTAGCTGTCATTTGGGCGTAGTTTATATTTAGCTAGACACAATTGTTTAGTTTTTGAATAATTAAAATAATTTTCTCGCCTTGACGCATTCTGAATCTAACTCTTTACCCTCGTGAATAAACCTCCATTTTAATCCTTTGATATATAAATGATTTGTCACGGGTAAAACGAGTGTTAAATTAATAAATTTAGATTTGCGTTAAAGGGGCGGGGACCCCGTAACAACATGGGGTGCGTCAGCTAACGACAGTGATGCGCAATGGGTCTATTGGAAGAACTATAAAAGAAAATAGAAAAATTCGAAATAAAAATCATAAATAAATAAAAATAATAAGCAAAAGGGCTGAAATCCAAAAACTACGTTACACTAACACTTACTCTGAAAGGGGCGCCAAACCGTCTGTCACAGCAATTCCTTTTGATATCATATCTACACGGAAGACGGTTATTCCGCACAAATCTCCCTTGTATCGGTATTCTAAATTTTATGACTCAATGTACTACCGTTCTCAAAAATACCTTAAAAACACAGTAATTCTGTCATAATTAAAGAAATTTCTCTAAATAAAATGTCTTTTTTTAAATAAGGTACCATCACTGGGGAAGCTAGATATCATTTACAAATGTGTATATGTATAGAGTTTTTAAATAAATTCAAATGAAAATCAATCTAAACTTAATCGCTATTAACATAAAATACTTTCAATATAAATACACATACATGCTTTCCAAAAACAATTCCTTGATCTCAAATCTGACCAGGTATTGCTAAAAGAAAAAATTCTAAAAGACCTTAACTCTAAGCCATCAATACAACTATTATTCATCCTTCATATATTTCCTATTTTCAATATTTAAATACATGACATTTATAAATCCCAATTATTGAAAATGCCGTTCATTATCAGCAACAAAACCCTGTTAAATTTCCACTTATCGTTGCATCATTTCATTGCCCTTGCTAAATAATTTAAATATCGGTACGAACACATCTCTTAATATTTTAAAATAACATTATGCTTAAATTAATTCATGCTCGTTTCGACGGTATATCATTAATCAATAAATTATAACTTTCATGTTCAATTAATTTCCTATTATATAAATACCAATCCATTTAAATTCAAAACTCAGATATACATAAAATAAACAATATAAATATAAAAGCTCATTTTATTCACAGTTTTCAAAGCTTTCAGGTTGTCCAGAGACCTCCAATGTTCCAATGCTTAAATATTCAATTTTTAGGCCTTCAAACATTAGCTACTTAATCCAACATAATCCAATATTCCAAATTAATCGCGGGGTAAACTATCCAAATTACATCTCCTTTAAATGATCACAACGACAATAATTTTACCTAGAGATGCATGTAGAATACCTTCGCCCGCACGAAAGCCAGTTCGCGTATTTATAGTATGCTACGCTTTTGTTGTCCCTGCGGGAACATCAATCTTTATTTTTTCTTGAAGCTGTGTTCCGTTCCACTTTCTATTATTAACTCGTATTGTGACATTTTTGTTTTTCAAAACTCAACTTTTCGCTATGTCGATCCCCTGACCGCGTGGGTCACTACCGTATTGCGTTTTTGTATCACTGCATCTTGGAATGTTTTGGTATTACCTATTTGCAAATAACTGACTATTCATTCTCCGTCGAATGTCTATCTATCTACGTTATTATTTTCCCACTCTATACGTATGTTCTGTCCGGGGATTTTTGACATTGCACAATCCTTGCTATTGAATTTATGAAAATGAAACCCGGGACATTACGTGTTATCATGTTATTTAGTTAGGTTCGTCTGCAGAAATACACATGAATATATTGTAATGTATTGGATGAAAAAATTAAATCGTCTGTGAATCTGCCTACTTAGCATCTGGTTTGTTTTGTAATTGCAACTATGTCTATTGAAACTATGTAAAATTGGATTTAATTTAATTAACCGAAATTTATAAACTCCCTATACTTAAGATGCATATTAATGTACTATTATTTCTTAATTTTAAGGCTTTCCTTAAAAATAATATGACCACATATAAAAACCTACTTTAATAAATATTTTGTTGACCCTTTATGTGATTTAAAAGAATTTCTGATCATAAATTCGGTTTCAATATAGATAAAATAATGTTTTTGATTTGAATAAATCTACCGATTTTACTGCAATGTCTTGCATTTGAACACTACTATACATGAAATCAAAATTATACAGGGCGCTTCAGTAATAAGTTTGTTCATTTAAGATTGATTTTTCCTTACCCATTTAATTTTCATATCTAGCATAACGCGTCCGCGCTAATGATTATCACGTTTTAGTTTAAACACAATAACCGAATATCCCGTTTTAAATGAAAAAGTTTTTCGAAAATTTAGTACGCATGCTTTCTAACTAATTCCCCAAGGTTTGCAGTTTTCAATTGTTGTTTTCGCTGTTAGTATGTGTGCTGGTAGTAAACTCATTGCAAATGGCCGCGTTCTATTTCACGTACCAAGCGTGCGTAGTAAACTCATTGCAAATGGCCGCGTTCTATTTCAAGCCTTGTCAAAGTATTAAAAATATAATAATTTATTTTCTGACAATAAAATTTTCTTTTGTACTCAATTTATATTGTAACAAAGGCGTCGACGTGTCTAGAATTCAAAGGGATAAAGCCGTTAAACCAGCAATGGATTGATTGACAACTACAAGGGTGTCCTTAAAGAACTAATATAAAAAATAGTAAAGCAAATAATCTAGAAAATGTTCGAAATTTCTTGTAATTATAAAATGTTTAAGAACAATTATAATTAGGCTTATAAAAATGAACGACTCGACAGAGCATGCATTAAACATTGTAATAATTATTACCAGTACATTAAGATTTCTCTGTATTTGTAAATTGTCAGGCTTATATTCGACCAATAAAAGGCAGTATAAAGAGTTTCGTTACAATATAAAGAAGTGAAATTGTAACCATTCTGATTTTAGTTGGAAAGATTTATTACAAATAATTAATTTAATTAGACCAATTTAGAAATTATGAATCATCTTCTGTAGATACTGAACGATGTTTACTTCTAGGAAGCATTAGAATATAAATAACATTAGTGAAAGTAAAGAAAGTCTATAATTAAATATGTTTTACTGTGAGATTTTAGGTGTTAATTAAATTATGGGTCCACTTTAATGTGATACACAAAACTGGATATTTTTTATGACAACTTTATGTAAAATGCTAGTGTACTTATTTGTATTTAGTTTAATTATTTTTGCAAGTCATTTATAGCGACTTCTCTAGTGCAAAGTAAACTGAGAAACAAAATTATTATAAAACCTTTATAATAGATTCATGTTACTTGCTAAGTATTTTCTTAGTATCAGTTTATTTCAATCTGAGCGCTTGTCTATGTATGCAATTGACCTAAAACCGGTAAAAAAACAGAGACATTTTATAAACCCAAGAATATTTTACATAATCTTGTAGTTTTGAATTATAACCTTAATTCTAGTACACTATTATGACTTATGCATGTTGTAAGGGTGTAGTGTAACCGACCTGAAGGCTGACCCAAAACGCCTTCTATAAACGGCACACCAGGTTCCATGATCTAACATCTAGTGGCAGTGGCTCTACGACTCCTACGTTGTGTTGTTATAATGTAACCCATTCACACTGGGAAGATGGCGTTAAGGCGGGAAGGTTTGAAATAAAACTACAGTATTTACCTAACTTGACTTTTAATCAAAAGAATAACCAATAAATAGGTCATTTGCATGAAAGCATAGAAAATTGACATTCAAAACAAACAATGCCGTACTCAACCTGGGCGATTGGGGAAAGAGCACGGCAGAGAAAACCCCAAACTGCCCTTACACTTCCAACTGCATTTGGCACATCTCGACAAGGACGGATAACGTACAAGTACCCAGATCACCAACATTGAATTTAACGGGATGTCAACTGTTACCCAAACATACCACACATGACAACTGAAGAAACGTTAGTGTAAAACCAGCTAGTCTTTTCTGGTAGGTACCGAGGTCGGGTAACCAATACTACCCAGCTAAAGTTGATAGGGGGGAACACCAGGAAAGTAAAATCTGCCTTGACTACCAATGTTACTCCCTGCACGGACATAAAATGTTAGTAATATTCGACAAGGCTCGAACACACGCGCCCACATACCTACATTAACGGTTTCCAGCTCGTGTTACAAAATATTTCACAAAGGTTAGCCAACTGTACACTGACAAGACAACATAAATTGCTGAAATGAACTTATTGTATGATTGCGCATAGTTAAACAGGCGCTAATTATTGAATAGACTATTTCCAACATAGTCATAGATGCAAACGCGTAGGCACGTGAAGGTCGGTCATACCAGAGGTTCAATTTAATTACATCACAACAATTATCACAAACGTTAGATACTAGTTAATTATATAGGAACATCGGCTAGATAATAGGATAAACACAACAACAATATATTTACGTTTAAACCAAGATGTGAGCGGTGCAGTTATAAATAAAACAATTACACATAATAAAAATGTCAAATGAATCACAAATAACAAACAAATATAAAATATGTTGGCCGCAAACACATATCCAAAATTCTATAGCATAAAAATAAGCCCAGATTCATGCGCTAAATCTTTATATAAGTGCATGTTAGTTAAATATATTAAATCTAGTAAGCAAATGTTAAAAATTATTTATTATCATTGCATCCGTTAAAACGCATCTTTTAAAAAATTAAACACATCGTGGCTTTACAAATTACAATCAAAAAATATACACAACAACCTTATGGTTAATTCAGTTTCTATCTTAAAACCAAAACAAATATAACATAGATATATAATACTATTCATATTCAAACTTGCCTAATAATTTGATTCAATATATCTAAGGGATGATGGTACTAATTGCTCGTAAAATTACAGTAGGGGTACATTTACTATTGATTCTGCAATAATTGCAATGCAATGGAAGTTCGAACTCTGTATTAAATACTAAATAAACATTATTTCAAACAAATAAATATTTGTTTTCGGCCGATAAACCAAACAAAACTCATTTATACATAAACATATTAAATAAAATCGTAAATCCACCTGGAAATTACATATTACACCTGATAAGTAAAACAACTAGCAAATTCACAGACAAAAGCAACAGGTAATCATAAAAATATTTCCTTCAATGTTTATATAAATAACGGTTTTATAATAAGTACCAACATCACACTCAAAATAAAGCTGGAATTACAAGATGTAATCAGATTACCTTAAATACCAACTAATTATCAACATAAAACATTACCTTTAATAAAAACCGCCTAGTGAAATCTTTTAACCTGCTATCTTGAAATCTAAAAACAAAGTCCTTTAACCCTGTCGACTAGCTCGATCCTTTCTACCCATGCGTCCCTTATAATGTAAATTCTGACGTCACGGCATGCGTTCAGAAACCTGCAAGTGGTTACTGAGCTACTCTAACAAATACCTTCAAATATCGAAATGTACACTAAAATATTTGCAATAATCGTCAACCAATGAGAAATCGACTTAGAAACACTACGGATCACTTCAAAGGGAATCGATAAATTGTACCACGAAGTTTCTTCCATTTTTGAAACCTCGTTCGTTGGGTGCGAAAATCTGCTGTGATATTATACAGCTCGCGTACTTTCTGTAATTCCTGAAAAATTACAACAATTGCAGAATCTCAAAATTAAATTCAAGAATCCACTTCCTCGACTATCTTAGTTAGAAAAACATTAAAAAGACTCCAGCTTTAATTGATTAGTGTATTCAACTTTCACTAAGATTCTAAAGAACAAATAATATAATAAAATAAAGAAAAATGAATATTACAGTATTAGATCAAAATAAAAATCAAAGTTCTAACTTACCCCAACTGATTTTACGTTGCGATTACAGCGCCCAAGTATACTCATTCAGCCGTTTTTACTCATATTCCCTTTCTCCTCAATACATGTAAATTGCTCTTTGTTGTACAAATAATAAATTTATTATTCATGAAAGTCGCGAGGTTCACGTTTAAATTGATTAAACTCAAAAGTTACTACCTCTTACATTTAAAAATTATTAAATTTTAAAACACTTTACAATAACAAGCAAATTGCTGATTTTTTCAAAAATTATTTACATATCTTTTTAAACTTTGGTACACGAGACACAAAGCCTAACTGCTATTCTAACCTTTATTGGCTTGTGTTTTGAAATGACTCTTGATACTCCTAATACTTCAAACTCCAAACAATGAAAATATTAATGCTCCACAAATATAATTTTACTTCTCATATCAATTACTACTAAACCTGCTCTACAAAGTGATTGTTTAACTTTAATTAAATTATACTAGACTTTCACTAGTACTAAACTGAGAAAGACGAGAATAGAATCGAATCCAATTTTCCAAAATTGGCAAAATTTTAATTATTGAGGGACCCTTTATAATAATTGTAGATACTTTTGCACTAAGTTTATTAATCACTGCATTGTTTTTTATAATGGCGTTTGTCTGCAGAACATCAGGAGTAATCTCCCTACACTCGTCATATTTATAACCTAACCGTCAGATTACAACAACTTACCATCATTCAGGGATTTTACTATTCACCAAGAATATCAAACCTGCTAAAAATCATGTAGACGGCTCCAATAATAATGGTTTCTGATCATAACAAAGTACCTGATTGCTTTAGCGCACTCATGCGAGAATCGACTTCATTATCGATCTGCAAAACCCCCCAACTGTAATTACTCTCTATTACTTAAGTTACTTAGAAATCCAAACGCTTTCTCAGAAATACAATATTTAGTTTAATATTTCAGCTTATCAGTGCAAATGTTAAAATTACGTGCTAACGTGCATTTAGCGATCTTGAATGTTAATGCAATATTCAGTAGAATTAACGATTCTTTCTTTTTAAAAAGTTTCACTTGATACTAAACAAATAATCTCAGTAAAATATCCATCTATTCAAATAATATAAAACAGTTACATCTATCTACCTAATGCTTTTAAGAAAAGAAAATTCAAGTTTTTATTATGAATCATTATAAATTAAAATTATAGGTACCTTAATTTACCAAATGGCGCTTATTTGCCTTAGCAAATATATTGCTGTGATATTGCCTCTTCCATAGTATTAAGAGTTTTTTCAAAAAAATTTACACTAACTAAAATTTTTTAACCCTTTCTAACAAATTTATGCCCCTAATCTGTTGACTTTTTTATAAGATCAAATCAAGCATGCATGTCGAATCAAGCTACTTTAGTAGAGTCACCAATTTTATCATGTGTGCTAGAATCGAATCAGTTTCGTGGAATCGTGCCCCTATAGTTGGATCGCCAAAATTTCATGATATCTAAACCATCAGGCTCCTACGAGTTGGGCGCCAACATTTCTGCTGTGATATTGAAGTAAGCTTCCCTATATAGCAGACGCAGAATCTCCAATCTAAATTAAAAAAATCACTTCCTCTACTATTTCACTCTTCTGCTCAAATAAATTAGTATATTAACCCTTACTAAAATATTTAGAATACAATTATTTACACATACTAATATAGAAAAATAAAAATTAGTGCAATCACATAAAAAATAACTAAAGTTGCGACTTACACTCAGAATATGGTTCCATCTGTCTTATGCTTGCTCGTTTGTTTAAAAATATACTCTTTATCAAATCTTTTTCAAAGATATGTGTAAATTTCCCTTTGTTGTAAAGAATTTCCTAAATGAATTTTTGAATTAATTAAACTTTAAAGCTACAACTTCTCACAATAAAACTATTAAATACAGAATGCTCATTCAATAAAGTCCTTTACAGAAAAACACAAATCTTAAAAACTCGTCCAACCTTTGAATTCAGGGAATCTTGAATTAATTTCAGAAAAAACAGTTTATTCATGCTTTAAAACTTGGAACACAATTCTGTCACCAGGATTAAATCTTGAATAAAATTATGTAAGACCTTCAACAGGTCTAAGTCAAAACTCATTCCGCAACGAATTCAGTTGCAGTAGAATTAAATCAAATATATTTTAACCAAATTTTAATAAGTCTTGAACATGATCGAGGACTAGAAGTGGAATTAATATTGTAACGAAAACGCTGTTTGCAATTCTTTATTTTTAAACTAATTGTACAAGTCTTTTTAACAACTTGTAGTTACAATGAAATTTGCTAGAAGCTCTCACAACAATTTATTTTCAGAACTAATCTCTAACATTATCTTCCTAACACTACGATGCTACCTTCTAAATTACTATTGAAGCACTAATTAACTATCCAAGAACTGATTATTAATTTATATAATCACTGCAGTAATTCATATCACCTGGAGTAATTTACATCGACAGTTGTTTATATCACATCTTTAAAGGCTTTAAACTAGAACATATTGTAATCGAAGCTTCAATCAGAGCTCATATCAAAGTTTCAATTATAACTGAACTGCAGAACCCTTTAACGGCAAGTTATACTTTACTCAATTACCCTAGATTGTTCTAAAACATACGGGAATTATGCAAATAACATTCTTGAGATCTTCTATTATACTGTAAATAACTGTTAAATTGTACCCGTCAATCAAATTCATCCGAAAGGTTGAAGCAATTTTGCTCGTGACTAAGATGATAAAAGTGTATTTGCTAGCTCCGGACTTTACTCCAACGTTAGAGCAATGAGGCGGTTACTGTAAAACTAAGGCGTAAAGGAATTAAAATTAGGCGACACTCTACCCGTTTAAGCACTAGTTGTTATGACGTTAGGGATGGTGTAGGAACCCTAAGGTAAGTATACTTAATAACAAAAGATTGACTATGAATCGGGTATGCCTGAAATAAAAATGAGTTCGTATAATTCAAAATAATAATAAAATAAAAGATAATATTTAGATGACCCTCTGCAGGTTTTAATATTTTACATAACCACTCATGTACATCTATATCACCTCAATAAAAGATGTGTACACGCATAAAAACATATTAACTGATTAATAAAAAAAAACAATAAACATGTCTGTAATGTGTATATAAGGAAATTTCCTTGTTTCTCTTTTTTTTAAATTTTGTAATATTACTGAACTAATTCTAATCTAGTTTGCTCTATGTTTAAACAAAAATTACTAAGATTAAATTCAATAAGTCTGAGATGTTAAAAGTTTAGTCTAAAAAGAGTCATCTTTAACATTTCTTGATAAAGGACAAAATATTTAATAATCACTTTTAAACCATGACTAAATCTTAGGTCTTTAAATTATTAATGGAATCTACAGTGCTTCAAATATAAAAGTCAGATTTGCCTTCCTTACAAGTTTACATATGAGTTTTTAAAGTAAAGTTCTTACTTCAAGTTATATTTACAGAGATACTTTCTTATGTAAAAATATAACTAATATAAAATCGCCTTTAACAATTATAGCAAAATATTTCAATATTTACATTTACGAATCAAATTTGCAACATAAGGATGCAAAAGTTGCCAAGTATCATATGGCTACTCTCTCGAAACAGGTACTAAAAACTCATTACATTCAATATAGTTTTTATGATAGTTCAGATTTTAGAACATTTGTAATAAATGTGTATTATATATTATATATTTATAAAATCCTCGAGAACAAATGCCCATCCGAAGGAAAGTTCTAGTGATAATCAAACGGTATGCGGATTTTTCAGTTCGATAAACAAACAAAATAACAGATTTGACTTGCCTGTAAATTGAAAAAACTTTTTAACAAACCCTAGAAACAAGTAAAATCCACGTGCTCCACGAACATCACGATTTCGGGGTGAGCTTCATTAAAATATAACATGATCTTAAGTTCCGTAATCAATAGATTTCTATATAACTACACTAAACATCGTGTCAAGATGCATCCAACACCTCTCCATAATTTTCAACATGGAAAACTGGTGGTTACTCTACTCTAAATAACAACTACATGCTTAAGTAGATAAACCCATGATTTAGTTAATTTTTAAATTATGTAAAACTTTAATAATATAAATCTATGATTACGTTACTTCTAAAAATGTTAGTCCTTAAATGGGCTATAAAAAATATTAAATAAAATCTAGTATTTATTTTATACGAACCATTGGTTAGAATGGAAAGTTAGATTTTCTATAGGATATACATATTATCTACTACATAATTTTAAAGCAATTCGTCAGTCGTGCTTCAACATTGGGAATCCCATCTTTAATAGTCTGATACCTGAACACAACTGACCGCATTAGGTCTCGTCTCGTTCAACCGACGATAAGAAACATACGTTAAAGCAGGTTTTTAAAGATCGCAAGAATTATGGTTCATAATGTTGGTGTTATATTGTGTAATATCAAGCCCGATATGTATTTATACAATAAGCAAACGTCAATGCTAATATAGTATGTGGGATACACCGTAATATTGCATAATAAAGTAGGAGTTTTTTGAAAACGCTACAAGGTGCAACGTCGCAGGGGCCATCAATCATCCTTTGTGCACAAACAAACAAGTGTTTGTTGTTGAGAACACCAGCCTGCGGGTGAAGAGAATATCCTCGATAGTGTTTAAAGCAACAATATAGTAAATTGTATGTTGGGAAGGTTCACTTCAGCCTAAGTGGTGAGGACAATATCCTCTGAAG
Organism: Platerodrilus igneus; assembly: GCA_036346225.1. NCBI lineage: Eukaryota > Metazoa > Arthropoda > Insecta > Coleoptera > Lycidae > Platerodrilus > Platerodrilus igneus. The sequence goes on along the minus strand of JARFIW010000266.1, from coordinate 8,720,838 downwards.
TGTTCCAGAACAACAGCTAATTATTATTTAATTACAGTTCCTACTGATGATGAACACCTTGTGGTCGAAATACGTATCTGGTATTTTAAATATTTTTTGTGGTAAGGATTTTTTCATTTTATTCAAACTCAATTAAGTATAATAAATATTGAATATTGAATTGTTGAAAGCACTAAAGTGCTATAATATCCCTAACCTAAAAGCAAATATTGACTAATACTGGTTATTTAATTAGAAGAATTCAGGAATGTTCTGACGTAGGGAAACGAACGTAACAAAAGCCTTGCTGTTACTCATTTAATAAACCTACATTTTTAATTATTTTGTTTGCAGAAATATTTTTATTACAAGTTTGCTTCGTACCTAGACGTAGTCGGAAAAAATGTAAATACCAGGCTAACTACCAAACGCGAAGAGTGGGGTATTCACCTAAATAGCAAAAAAAAACAAAAAAAAGCCCGTCGCCCACGATTATCTATTAGCAGTAAGAATAAATAAAGTATTCTGTACAAACAAGCAAAAGAAATAAATTAAGCGTTACTATTTCAAAGCAAACAATTTAGTATTTTAGAATGCGCATCTCGTATTTTACACAAAATAAAACTAATCAGTAGAAAATAAACATGTGAGAGCTTTGTCAAACATTCTTTTAAATTGTACATACTACCATTTGTAAAATAAACTAATCAGTAGAAAAGAATAAGCGCGTGGGAACTTTTGTCAAACATTTTTAACAATGGTACATCACACCTTAGAGTGATAATATCGATTCGCAGCAACGAACAATAGTTCTACAGTGTCACGTTTCTTATCACGTAACTACACCAAACGCTGATAAGGAATATGCCCTTGAGATACACAAAAGAAAACAAATTGTATACGTGTAAGTGTCGGGATACTTAGCTTGTACGCCATCGGGAGTGAATTAGCACCGCATCGCCACGATCGTCAGGATCTATTTACCCTGTTACCACTAACGATCTACAGGCAACGGCAGTTTATCTGTGGCAAAGAACAGTTGGGCCTACATAAAAAGAGGACCAATTTGGCCTCCGGCTAAGAGCTAAAAAGAGAATCTGATTAGGATGAGTAAGCGCGGAAAATTCACCGATACACGCAAGCTACCTCCTACTTGCCGAACAAAAAAACGTGCATCGCTCATGAAGTACTCGGACGAGTAATGTAGAAAATATTTCAACGCACAAGCTGAGAATCAAATTAAAAATTGGTTCAAATAATACGAGTTCGAACTGCAATCCTCGCGTTATCAAAGCGCGATTAGTAAATTGGAAAACACGCTATCAAATAATAGTAGGATGCATCATTTTGACAAGTCTTTAGATGGAAAACACACGAGAAAGCAATTATACGTTATCGGAATGTTTAACAAATTAACGGATACCTAAAACAAGGTATTGACTATTTAATTTATCAAATAAATTTTCGTTTTAAAAGCAAAATGGATTTGAGTTAAAATTATGTTAAAGCAGGCTTATTCTGAACAGTTATACTATATAGGGTATTGTTGGAGAATTTAAGAATAGAAATGGAATTTATTCGAGCGGGTAATAACTTAACCAGGGAAAAAAAGGGTATTTAATTTATATTGAAAAATAAACGTAAAAAGTTTACGTATAAAAGAAATGTTGCATTAAATTTAAACTTCAAAAAAGTGTATGAACTATATTAAATAAACGATTTAATTAAACTGAAGTATGACTAATTATTGTAGGTTAGACTATTGTTATACATTTCTTCATCTAGATCAATTAGAGTGTAACAAACTATTTTCCATGACAATAGCCTAAATATTTTGTCCTTTGTATCTTTAAAACAGGATCTACAAAAAAAGAATGTATCACAAGAAAAAATGCAATTATACAAATTTTACCTAAGTTTAAACAAACGTTGTACAAATCGCTAGCTTTGACATTAAGCATGTACAATGCTAAATTTATAGCTACCTTTAATATGCATAAGCTTAGGCCTAGTACACAAGCCTTACTTTCTGTGACCTACAAAATTAACGATGTATTCGTTTTTGTTATGGTCTTAATAACTCACTTCTTTATTGTTATCATGTAATAACCCATTCTATTGTGCTGTTTTTTTTCCTATTTCAACCGGTAAACAATAACGAATGCTGCAATGCACGTGCCATTTATTGCTCTTGTTTTTCTAGTCTAACGAATTTATAAATAAATAATAAATCTAGCAGTAAATAATATTTGAGGTATCAGCTTTCAAATCGGTGTAATATGTAATTAAATGATTACTAAAAGGAAATTAATTTATAAAAAAGTGTGTGAAAGTTACATCCTCCTGGGAATAATGTCGTTTTTAGCATAACACAATAAACTAACAAGATCTTTAATATTTAAAATATGCAATATATTCAATCAGCTTCGCTAGTATAATCGGCAATGTATACTTTTTAAGTCTACAAATGACCACTAGATGGTGCTATTGAATGCGTCGCTGATTTTTGTAGAATCTTACATTTTCTAACGTGTGAATTTCTCTTTCACACATATTTATGTTGTGTGCTATTCGGTAGCCTTGCTGTTTAAAACTATACGCATTGAGAGCGATATATTTCTAGCTTAATTTTACTCACCTGCTTAACACAATAATTTTAGTTCTCGCTCTTGATATTTACGTCGATGCCTGATACGGCTCATCAGTATCGTGATGAGCCCCAATTAGGGCGAAACGCGTCGACAGGATGTCTTCGTGGCTGAATTTGAGAGTCACTTGCCAATAATTCCTTTTTACTTTATATATATTGTTATGGATTTAAAGGGTTAAATTTGGGGTAAGCCATGCAATTTCAAACACCCTGTATAGAGAAACGAACAATTTATTTACGCGCAAAATGTATTTAATTTATTTAATTTAAACGAACAAGTATTGACGTATTTTTACAATTAATGATTGAAAAGTAATAGGTTCATAAAGAAAACCAGTTTTAAAAACAAATAGAAACGCATAATTAATTTAATTTATTTTAATTCAACATGTAATAGCATTAGAAAACGCACCAGGGTATAGGAAATCAATAATCCCAAGGCAAAAGGTTTCGTGGTAGCAGACAAGGACGTCAATTGTATCGGATACCGTGAAATATAGACTCCAAGAATTGTTATTTTAAACAGTCAATAATTAAAACACCTGCATATTTAAAAGGCTACCTTCTTCGAATTTATCAGCATAATAAAGCGGACTTCAAAGAAAATATTTCCAACCGTCAGTGGCTTCGAATAAACTAACAAGTTTCTTAAAGAGCGGAGGAGATGCACGATAAATAGTATGCTACAGATAGAGACGGATATAAAAGCATTAGTTTTCAAAACGCACGTACTCAATCTACGTGGAGTCATGAAACGCGGTCAGCAATATCGATTTTCTATAACTCAAGTGGGGTTTGGAACGCGACATCAAATATGCATAAGACAGGGATAAAAATATTACAGGCGGAGTTCTATGACGACACAGAACAGTGTCACTGGTTGAAACGGGTAGTTTTACAACGGACGAACACGCGACAAGTGAAAGCGATTTTTCGGATCATATAGCGCGTCCACGAGGTGAATTTCTAGAAGCTTTAAGGCGGTTATATCAAAATTTGCAGAAGTATTATTTTAAAATAAGTTTTTCGCGTGAAGAGTGGCCTAGAGGTGGCAGTTTAGCAGTATAAACACTTTAAGAGAATTAGTAGGGCTCTCTTTGTATTTTCATCGCTTTAGACTACTTATAACAATAAACCGACGTTAGAGTAGAGTTTTGTGAGTATTGAAAAATTTCATAATTCAGTAAACATAGTATTAGCACTTATAACGTGGTAAGTTGAGGCCTTATAGTTATTAACGTGAGTAGTGTCGAGTGAATTAAAATAACCGAGGTCCAACTAATACCATAACAAGCTAATAAATCAATAAACAAAAGTATAATATACATGAATTTGTATGCTGTGATGGAATGGTAATTGGTAGCAAGGAGCTCGGCGTATACTGAGGTTATCATCTATCTGGAGGACCAGAGCGCATAGTCACGAAGCCAAGGGGTTCTGAAGAGCATCGCCGACGGAAATGGAGGCTTAAAGCATTTTCCAGGTAACTTATTTGTATTTTCTGTTATCTGATAAACTTTTGGAATTATTTGTTGATGTGTGAGTGAACATTGGGGTTATTTATGGTTAATATAACGTATCGGAAAAGATACGTGTACTTGACAATTATTAGGGTATTTTAAATATTGGAAAAAAGGTGTATGTAAAACTTACTAAATTTCATTATGAATTTAAATTGGATTGTTAAGGGTACATGGGTTTATTTGATTTGTAGTAATTTTATGCAAGGTAAAAGGCATACATTAATAAACTGGGTTATTATGAGCTCACCATACTCCAGTGTGCAATAAATATAGGGTATTATTTGGGGCCCATTTAGTCCTATTGTATTAAGTGTGTTTGCAATTAAAAATTTAAAGCAATCACTTATTGTGTTGTAATTAGTGTACCAAACTGTATATATCTGTGAATAATTGTTTGCATATAGCGGTAAATAAAGATTGTATGATTGTTGTATCATTTGGTGATTTTATTGAATGGTGTGTGAGTGGGAAGGAAGAAGGATTGTAAATTTAGATATCCGAGAAGAGGCACAGCTGCGCTAGCCAGGGAAGCTGGTGAAGATATTTTGAAGCAGAAATCAGGGTAAGATTTTTTTTGTTGTGAACTTTTTATTTTGAAAAGTATGTAATGACTCACTCTCGATTCCTAAACCTTAAGTCCACGACTCACAGCAATATATATATATATATATATATATATATTTATATATATATATATATATATATATATATATATATATTGCTAAGATAAGAGAGTAGTTTAAGGGCAGATTAAGTCATAGGGGTCGTAGGATAGATATAAATAACTTTAACTTTAAGAAAATAAAATAATTCCATCAATTATAGGAATAAATCGACTATTCTACAAAAAGTCAATTGCGAGGACACTGTATATAAAAGATATGTAATTAAATGCATGAGAAAGAAGTTCCTTTAGTAATAATCCGATACCATTTAATTAGAATAGTAATGTGTGCGTCGTATAATATGTTTAAGTATAATTTACGAGTAAAGATAAGGTTTTAGAAGCAACTAATTGCATCAAAATAAATTATCGGTAAACATAGATAAATTGGCATTCCAAATATTTAATAATTACGTCGAAAATATTAACGCATCTATATGCAAACGCATCTTATTACGTTATTATTAGAAAATGGATACGTGACTACGAAGAATACATTTGTCCAGGAAACTAACATTCTGTAGCAAACAAATAAACACCAGGCGGTTTATTATATGATAAGTTTTGGACTTATATACTACGAACATAAAATTACGTGATTGAATGTGGGTAACAATTGGGAATCCTGAGACATAACCATATAAGGCAGAACGCTTACGTAACTTATAAAGCATTGTCACCAAGAATTTGACAGGGATTTTGAGAAAATGACGAGTTCTGCCAGAGATAAGGCAAAGTACAAGCCTTGATCAATAAACACGCCAATGGAAACGATTGATGGGAAGGGCTTATAAATACAATAGAAAATGAATAAAGAGTCAATTTATATTCAACCAAGCACAAACTATACTCAAATGCAGTAGAAATTTACGTGATGAAATTAATTAGTGAAACGTTAAAATTCAGAATAAGTAAAATTTAAAAGTGCAAGAAATGTGCTACGAAAAATAAGCCGATCTACAAATAGACGTAAATTAAACAATTAATTAAATTTATTTTTAATATTTAACAAAACAGGGCTTTTGTTGAGACGGCTTTCGTTGATGTCAGTTTCATTGATGTCATATGTACTATGTTAATATTTAAGTTTATATGCAAGTCGATGTTCATGTCGAAATCTAACACATATCTAAAAGTGCGATCAAAAGGGCACTCAAAGTTAATTTAAGGAAAAATACCAGAAATCAAAAATGGATAATTCTGGCCAATAAGTAGAGCGGACATAGCAAGAGATGCAGACCACAGACACTATAAAGCAACTTCTGTGACCGTTTCAGGTTAGCGATTTTTAAACATTTTATTATTTAAAGAGTTTCAATTTAATATTTGCTATACATTATGTATTTGTAAGAGTCATCAAAAACACCATTTGAAAATATGAAAACAGGGAAAGCATCTTAGAACGTTCGAAGATACTTGAGGGTAATTAAATGATATTTTGCTGGTTTCTATACAGGGGAAGATTTTGAGGTTACACAACATTGTACATATTATCAATTATTATATTGTGTGATTTTGAACTGATTTATTTGAATCCATTTAAAGGGTAAAATAAGATTTATTAGGACGTCGAGCATTCAGTGAGCTAGTCGTGGTGAAAAAATAAAATCTAACGTACAACGTGGGGCATTTCATATCATATATATATATATATATATATATATATATATATATATATAATAGAAAAGTAGGTATAATGAGTCTTGAATTAAACAAAGTTTGTTTAATTCAAGACTCATTAAACCTACTTTTCTATTAAATATAACTTTTGGCTATGGAAAAAGGCAGTTGAGCCGGATCTCCTCCGTGTCGACTGTTGTTAAAACTTGCGATGTCAGTTGAAACGACACGAAGACACAAATTGTGAGCTAGGTGATGCTGTACTTCCCATAAGGTGTCTGTGTTAAATTTTACAACTTTGCTACTCCTGTCCTGATGAGCCCCAATTAGGGCGAAACGCGTCGACAGGATGCCCTCGTGGCTGAATTTGAGTCACTTGCCAATAATTCTTTTTTACTTTATATATATATATATATATATATATATATATATTACTGTGAGGTTTAAGCTCTAACTACTCAAGCCCCTCCGTTGGCTATAATTACTGTGAGCTTAGCTCTGGAATGTGCCCGAAATCATGCCCCACTGTTGGGCTGCATAATTACTGTGATGTTTCCTGTATTAATCGTTCCCCACAAATTGGGCTGACATAATTACTGTGAAGTTAGCTCGAATCTTCTCCTCGGCTATTCTTAATAATTCCTCTTACCTAATTTCGTAAATTAATATAGAGACCTACCTGTTACATCCAACAACTTGCTCGCAATATCATCATGCTGAAACCTAAATAGACATTCACACCAATCACACACTCAAAAATAACTCAATTGACCAAATATATCACACTCTATTTAAATTAGATCCATAATACATTTTAAAACACCATTCCTTTAGGTACATCCATAAAGGTCAATAATTTTATAACAATAATCATGCAAATTGATAACCTTTTAAACACATATATTTTTATTTAAAGTAAGAGGGCGTTCCTCATACCTTACGTTACCCTTTTGGTATTAGCATGAGCTTATAATAAAACTCTACAACTGTGCATATAAATTTCCTGCACTACCAAATATCAATAAGCCCTCTATACCTCTTTACAACATTTGGTTATCGGTAAATTCATTAATTATTTTCAAAGATCAATTTTCTTTTAAAGTTCCATAAATGTCTGTTCATAAAATATCAAATAGTAATAAAACACATCAAACTCTAATCCAAATAATCACAACCACCATAAAAATATTCACCATTCAATGTTCTATTCTATCGCCTACCTGGTTTTTATCTTCTATGTGTGCTCCATCATCTAGCTCCTTGAAGATGCTGCCGTCTAGTAGATACCCAGTCCATCAGCTAACACCCTGGTCCAATTACCATATCTGCCATGCATACTGCTGCTTAAATTTCCACTCCAAAAATTCCAATCTCCAAGCTTAATTTTCATTATTCAAACATCGCTTTTTTGTATCATCCAAACACTTTCAAACCTTTAAAATTTTCGTGTATTCCAATACCAAACTCAACAAGCTTTGTACTTAAGTACCACTTTAACGTTTTACCACAAAGATGCTTTATTAGTTTCTACATAAAATTTTATTAACTTGTACTAGTTCACATGAAAGTAACTATTATCACCAATGCCGGATGAAATCACAACGAAAAATGGCCTGCCCCCTCTCTGCCAGTGATTATATAAGCAAAATTCGCCCCCCCCTGTTTTAAATTAGCACGTACACTTGTATTCCCGTTCCTAAAATTCTGAAAAATCTTTTATAACCGCTCGTTGTTTCAGCGAAAAATTCCTAACGACCCTCGGATTCTGGTGAATTTTCAAAACGAACATAACAATACTCGGTAAATCGCTTCAAACTGTCGCTCCGTTGTTCGAATTTAGCCTCTACATTTTTATTTGTCAACGCCTCCAACTTGAACAAACATCTCTTCTCTCCCTTGTACCTATAGCTTTATCTCACACATACGCTTCCACCAGCTGAATCGCTGCCCTTTTTGTACAATTCACTCCAATCACCTTGCTTGGCTCCATTTTCCCAGTTTTTAACAGAGTCGTAATTGCTTTTAAATATCCTTGAAATTATCGATTTTATTTGGGTCTCCCAACTATACTGCCTCCTAAATTATGTATACGCATCTCTCTTGCACTCAATACATTTTTATTCTGTCTTGGTCTTTTGTTGGCTCTTCACTATACTACCTCCAAGATTGAAATCAATATTTTAACCACAAAACCGCGTCTAAATTAATCCCAACGGTTGTTATTTTCCACTAACCTATTAAAGTTTGATTGTTGCCAAGCTTACCGAGAAATATTATATCCCCTCGTTGTTTTGTTTAAACGTGTCGGATTTTACGTTAGAGAACAGAAATGTTATTTTAACACCTGCTCCACGCTTTTAGATTTTCATATAATTACTTTACTACAAATTTAAATACGTTAGAATGATTTTTCCCAATTATTATTTATTCTGATCTATGTTTATACAAATATTATGTAACATTATCCTTGGCTAAATTACATTGATCCTACATTACTATACACTATTATCATAGCTATATATATATATATATATATATATATATATATATATATTACTGTATTATTTCTTGTATATATTTAGGGCTGGAAAACATTTTGTAAGTATACTTGTATACATATATTTATGTACCTATTATTTAGCTTATAAGATTTTATTTTCGGTATTTTAAAATGTTTGGGTTTATACTGTATTATATGCAAATTTACTTTTTGTTTACATCACGTTATAATAGGACGATTACATAAACTTGCGATATTGACTTTTTTAAATAATATTTTTTTGGGACTGTATCATCCACCCCACTCTACGACGTTTTTGAGCTAGTCCAAAATCTAATTATTTTGTATTTCTATTCTACCCTTTTCCCCTGTTTTGTTGCGGTATTCGGTGTAAGAACTTCGACACCGACTGCGGCGGAATGCCCGAGGTTTCCCATCTACAGACGAAGCAAATTATTCGTAATCCCTACAATGTTAAACAAGCATACGACAATATACTACATTTGATTTTACAGTGCTTCATCCGAAGGTATTACATTGACCAGAAAGCAAATTTTTTTACCAGGAATATTTATAATTACGTTTTTATTCAAAAATTCAGGCGCGTCTTATATTCGAAATTAGTATAAAAATGTTCAGTCTTTCAAGAAGTGCGGCATAAGTAACGCTCTCGATGGCAGTGAAGGCCATCTTATTATAAAGAGGTCAACGATGATAAAAAAACAAAATCCAAAAACCATTTAAAAGCATAAAACCGTAAATTTTGTACTTACTCTAATGCTTCACTTCAAGCATTCAAGGAACGGGAATAAGTTTAAGAGAAGCTTGCAGACTCTATGGTAGGCATCAACCAAAAGAAATACCCATATCTTATGGAAATTTGTTCTGTATATAGGCATCCCCAGAGCCACCGTGTATGATAAATTTACTGGAAAATCTCTAGCTGAAAAGAAAAAAAACCGGACCGCCACCATTGCTAACTGTGGAAGGTGAGAAGAAAATTGCAGACTGGGCTATAAGTATAGCAAAATGTGGCTTTCCGATTTCAAAAACTGATCTTATGGAAGCTGTGGCAAAAATTACAACAGGTAAATCAAACCCTTTTCCCAACAGTGAATCTCGGATTAGATGGTATAAAGGATTGCTGAAAAGACACCCCGAAATTTCTCAAAGGATGGCAGAGGGAATCAACAAAGCGAGGGCTTTAGTAACTGAAAAATCCATTCAATCTCGGTTCTGCGCTTTGCGAAAATATCTCGAAGACAACAATTTTCAAGATGTGTTAGAAGACTCCAACAGAATATTCAACAGGGACGGAGTCTGGATTTTTCTTGTGTCCCAAGGCTGGCAAAGACCTCGGACCAAAAGGATGGAAAAATTTCTACGCAATTAACGGCAAGGAAAAGGAAAATATCACTGTCCTTATTACATTCAATGCATCAGGAGCAATATGCCCACCTCTGGTAGTATTTCCTTATATAAGGCCTCCTAAAACTCTTGTGGAAAATGTTCCTAGGAATTGGGTTATCGGAAAATCAGACTCGGGTTGGATGACAAGGGAAGTTTTCTTCGAGTGCATCTCAAATGATTTTAACTCATGGCTGACAAAGAACGAATTAAGGCGACCTGTTTTATTATTAATAGATGGACATAAATCACATATGACTCTGTCGTTAAGTCAGTTTTGCGAACAACACGATATTATTTTATACGCCTTACCCCCAAACACGACACACATATTGCAGCCGGCAGACGTGAATGTGGTCAAACCCATGAAGGAAGAATGGAAGAATACGGTTAAAAATTGGCAGAAACGCCCTGAAAATTCGAATCAAATAATCACAAAGATCAATTTCTGCAAAGTATTTGATGAGACACTGCAAAACACGCATATGCAAAGTCATATTGTAAAAGGCTTTCGTAAATGCGGATTATATACTTTTAACCCTCATAGTGTAGACTACACAAAATGTGTTAAAAATTTTTTTGAAAAATTTATGAACAAAAAAACTTGTTATACTACATGCCTATTATAATGCACGCGGCTATTATAGTCTAAGGTATACTGTTAAAGTCCCGCGCAAAAGTGATAACGCCACACAAGTTGGCAACATAATAAACACGTAAAAAATGTTGCGCAACAAGGTATTGCGTCATTATTGCGTCTCAAATTTGTATCACATACAAAGGAAAAAGATAAAATGGTACTCATGTAAAATGTTGAGCTCTTCTTGCGGCTATTCTTGTAGCAGGATCTCGGCGTTAGTTGAGCGTGGGTCGGCCTTCGCCCTCGTTGAAACCAAATTAATTTGTCTTCCCTCTTCTTTTGTTGTAGCGATACAATAGGAATAAGGTAAGGAGCGATAAAAGGTACGAGACAGGAACCCTACATATCTGAAAGAGAAGACAAGATAAAAAGACGACACAGATCAACCTCACTGTTCGACGTCTCGTTGACTAGTCCCTGTCGTGACGGAAAAACACGCACTTCCTTCCACACTCCGCGCCTGCGCATCCTCTGGCGCCGACGCAACTGTCTAAAGTGACGGAATTGCACGCACAAGTATTTTTAAAAATATTGGCGCGATTTCAGTCACATATTTAACTAAAATTCGGAAATGTTTACATAGTCGATTTTCGGCATGTAACAAACTGTTTCGGCAAATGCATCAGAACAAATGTTAACCGTAAATGATTTTGATGCTGCTAGGAGAGTAATTGAATCCATTTCCAATGATTTGAAAACTTATGGTGTCAATGTAGATAGTGTGATCAACGAAATTGTCTTTCACGAATCACTCTTTGAAAACGATTCCAATAAGATTCCACCATCTACTTCAACAACTACTTCAGTAGATCAGGCTCTGAATATTGCTGTGGGAGGTATTGTTCCTAAGGACCATTTAACTTTGCTACTCTTCGATATAATGGAAATTGAGGAGGGTATGCTTTTGCAGTTTGGAAATAATTCGGGGACAAGTAATGAAAACTCCTTAGAAAACGTACCTCAAATCAACAACGCTGGGGAGAAGTAACTGCAAATAAAAGTAAAATTGTATCAGAAAAAAGATCACATTGAAACTATTGAAACGGATGACTTTTGTCAAGACAAAATTGTAGCTTTAACAGAAAATGAAGAAGAAAATCCAAATGAGAGAGAAAACTGGAGAGAAATTGAAATACACAATGAAAAAAAAAAGCAATGAAAACGAAGCAGCTAATGAAATAAAAATCCAAAGAGAAACTAAAGACGGCAAAAAATCTGATACGGAAATAGAAAATGACAAAGAAAATGGAACAGTAATTGAAAATAATAAAGAAAATGAGAAAATAAACAAGCAAACCAACAAGACAATGACAAAAAAGGTGAGACCGAACCTGAAAAAGACACCTACACAAAAAATGAACAAAAAAGCAGCTTAGTTCTGATGAAACAGACTAATAGAAACACAACTGTGATATCACACAATAAGATAGGTGATAGTACAAATAGTGACAGTAAAGGTGAAAAGGCTTAAAATGAAGAAAAACCAAAGATGTATTGTATGGAAATAAAGAAGTCAGTGAGTCGAGTAACAAAGAAGAAGAAAAGGCGATCACTCTTGACCCTTTTCAAAAACATCTGACATTCCCAGAAGCATCTTTGAAAAAAAGCATGGCTGTCTAGTGAAAGAAAAACTACCCAGTGGAATATCATTTGCGGCGTGGAGAACTTATTATGCTCACAAAAATGATGAGAAAAAAAAAATGGAAAAGGCTAATCTAAAAAAAATTTAAAAAGAGAACCCAAAGAAGAAAAAAGGGGGAGAAAGCAAACAAAACCAACCAAAAAGTCAAAAAAGAAAGCGGCAGGTATGAAAGACAATACAAAGATACAGAGCTCAACAAGCAAAGATAAAGTTTTATGCACTCTCTGTGAAGAAGAACTTTTCAGCGATGCCGAAGATGACGAAAACAAAAACATAGGTTGTGATAAATGCCGACTTTCTAGTTGCCGCTTGAAGCGAGCGGACGTGTTTTTGCCGAGCTCCCGCTTCAGCAATAACAGTAAGTTTTTATCTAGGGTTTATATTATTTATTGTTGTATTATTTTATTTGAAGCTTTGCTTTTTATTGTGTTTTATTTTTATAATTGTGTGCCATCAAATTTTAAATACAGGGCAGTAAAATAAAATTTTAAAACAGAATTTAAACTAAATAAAACTAAATAAATCGCGTCTTCTTTGTAATTTAAACCAAATCCGCGTTTTAAAATAAACTAAATAAATTTCGGGTTAATAAAACAAAGGTCTACTCAACTAATACTCAAAAACAATTTCGAAATAACTTAAAAGGCATTTTAATAATAAATTTAAAATAAAATCCGCCTAAATCAAGTAAAAACCGGGTAAAACAACCAAAAAGTGTGTGAATTTTTATAGTGCGCGTATAATAAAATAATAACCAAAAACAAAAATCTAAGCCCTTTTAAATCAAATAAATAACTCAAAAACTGTAAATTTTAAAACAATTTTAATATAAATTTTCCGTAATTTAAGTTCACGCGTATTTAAAAGTTCCTTTAAAATCGATTTTGGTGTAATTAAGCGGTGTAACAGTTACGGGTTGTGCTAGTTACCAAGCGATTAAGTGAAAGGTCATTTCCGGTTACCACATTCCGATTGCGCTCGACCTTATTTTGTTAATTACACATTTAAAAATAAAGTGTTCTTATTTATAAATTAGATATTTTAATATTTTGAAGTAATTAGTTTATTTAAATTTGATTTGGCGGTTTAAAAATTTAAAATAAATAAATAGCGTTCTTTACGGTACATTTTAAATCGAGATATTTTTATTGCGTTAGGAAATTTATTTGATTCTAGTTGTTATTTTGACGCTTAGTGCTTGTTGTATTTTTGTTAAAATTTGATATTTAATTGGGCGGTTGAAGTTTTAATAAATACAAGGTTGTTTACGGTTCACCTTTAAACAAAACATTTTTATTGGACCAACGTTTTGCGTTCTTCTAGCGTCGTTCTTTAGCGTCGTGACGGTTAGGACGTTTTTGAGCTGCGTTTTAGGTGTCATTTTATTGCTAGTTTTGTCAGCATGGTGGTCCACCGCGATGAGGAGCCGCTGCCCAGGAGGAAGAGGGCGATCGGTCTGAGTCTGCTAGGTCGGCGGCGGAGGGCGCTGTTGGGGAAACAGCTAAGGTAGTGCTAAAGGACTTCTTGTTAGAAACTCAGGAGGAGGTACAGGAGGTAGGGAAGGAGCCTGCGTCTGCGGCGGTCGTGTCTGGGGAGTCAGGGCCTCCCGTGGTGGTCGCGGCGCCAGAATTGCCCTCTACTTCGAGAGCCCAGCGCACGATGTCGACTAGCAGCAACGGTAGCGTTAATGCTAGCGACCTCGATGAGCTGGAACTCTTAAAGTTTAGGGTGAGGAAAGCGCACGCTGCCGTCTATGGGAAGGTGCCGACGACCTCCGCCACTATCGTCGTGGAGGATAGGAAGATGGTTCGGCACGCCGTGGATGATATCCGTGACGTGACGAACCAACTGATAGGTATGGTTAGGGCGCTGCGTCTTTGTTTAGATGGTTCAGGAGAGCAAGTGTTGTTGGGGAAGTCCGGCGGTGAATTCTGTCGTTTCAGGAGGCCAGAGTCAGGGTGCGTCGGTGCAGCGCAAGGTCTCCTACGCCGCTGCAGCTTCAGGATCTGCCCTACGTTTGCTGTAAGGGTCGACGCCAGGCCAGGCCAGAAGGACGACGTGATGACGACCCTGAAGCAGAAGGTCGATCCCGCTCGAGATGGGTTTGTTGTTGTCGGAGCTCGTAGGACGCGCCGGGGCGGTGTCGTTGTGGAGTGCGCAGGTCGCGACGACGCCAAGAAACTGCAGTTGAAGGTCGGCGGGAACTGCAAGGAACTCGTGGCGAAGACCATCGAGAAGAAACGTCCACGGGTCGTTCTTCCGGGGTCGAAGCGGGGATGAAGGCTGAAGAGCTCGTGCGGTTGATTGCGAGCCAGAATCCCCGTTTCGGCGATTTGAAGCTAGAAGACCACCTGAGAGAGAAGTTCAGGTTTGGCGGAAAGGGCCCTAGAGATCCCTTCGCCAACGTAGTCTTCGAAGTGACCCCCACACTTCGAAGACGTATATTAGCTGATGCTATTAACCTCAGGTGGCGAAGAGTATGGGCCGGGACCACTTCTCGATGACCCAGTGTTACCGGTGCTACGAGTACGGCCATCGATCGATGGAGTGCAGGGAGAAGGTACAGTGGTGCGGTAACTGTGCCGAGGTCGGGCATGAATTCAAGAATTGCCGGAAGGCAGTCCCCTGCTGTGTGGTTTGCGCTAGGGCAAACGACAGAACTGGCGGTGGCGCGAAGGTCGATACGCGCCACGACGCCAAGTCGAGTAGATGCCCCACGATGCAACGTCTGAAGCACGCAATCACACGAAACATCGATTATGGACTGTGAAGATAAAACAAAGTCCATAAGAAGCAAGAAGATTAAATTCGCGCAACTAAATCTCGGGAAAGGTAGAGGGCAACAAATAACTTCGTAAAGTTATTCATCGAAAATAATATCGACATCGGGTTTATACAGGAACCGCACCTGTATGGCCACAAAATAACAGGTTTTGGGAGGGGGGTTACCGTCTTAAACGCGAATAGTGAACGACCGCGTAGCGGGATAATAATAAATAATGGAACGTGCGCCGGAATTATATTAAATAATTTATCGAACGAGTTTGTAACGACGGCCGAAATCAAATCAGGGAAAATGCGTTCTATGTAATAAGCGCGTACCTCCCGCCGGTCGATTCCCGGCGGGAAAATCCTCAAACCGAAGACTTGATAAATGAAGTAGATAATATTATTCGTAAAATCGGCAGAAATAAAAATCTAGTCATTGGGGAGATTTTAATGCCAAGTCGCCACTATGGGGCAGCCCTATCGAAGACGATAGAGGCTCGCAGGTTGCTGATCTTTTACGGAATGGGATCTTAGTGTGATAAACACTAATGATTTACCTACGTTTGAGACGCATAGAGGCAGCAGTTTTATAGATATTACTGCAGTCTCGCACGAAATGTTAGAAACGATTTGTAATTGGAAATTAAGGTCGGACGAGGAAACGCTCTCTGATCATAAATTAATAACATGGGACGTTGAAACCAAAACAAGTGCAAACGAGCAGCTAACTGTATTTCCGCGGTTCTGTAATAAAAAGCAAATTGGGAGCGATTTAAACAAAATTTGGCGAAAGTATCCTGTGCTCGAAAATGAGCTATTTAACTGCCGAGAGGCAGACGAAGTAGAAACACTCGCGAAAATTAAACGACGCGGTGGTAGACGCGTCGTCGTATTCCATGCCGAAAAGAAAACATTTAAAGACAGCGTACCCTGGTGGACCGGGAACTAACCACCAAGCGGGCGGAAACGCGTAACCTAAGGCGCCGCTATCAACGCGCCTCTGGAGATATAAGAGAACAACGGAGAATAGAATATAATCAAAGTTACCGCGAATATAAAATATTAATAGAAGAAACGCGAACGAATAAATTTAAAGAATTCTGCACGCAAAACTCAGAGAAAGAACCCTGGGGAACCGCATACCGCGTAATTAGAGGAAAACAACAAAAATCGCGCTCAGTAATATAAAGAAAACAAATGGCGAATACACGGAAGGTTTTAAAACCACAGCGGAATATTTACTAGAGAAATTTTTCCCATCGGATAATCCCGAGGGGATGAAGGGTCGCACGATTTAATACGTCGGGAAGCTGCAAAGGCGCAAGGAACAGGTGCCGATAAGGCAATCCT
Source organism: Platerodrilus igneus (assembly GCA_036346225.1). Lineage (NCBI taxonomy): Eukaryota > Metazoa > Arthropoda > Insecta > Coleoptera > Lycidae > Platerodrilus > Platerodrilus igneus. The sequence continues at coordinate 8,704,094 of JARFIW010000266.1, read as the reverse complement.
AGTTCACGAGGTCGTCAGGGCTCTTAGGAGGATGAACCCTAAGAAGGCACCGGGGCATGATGGAATCACTTCAGACGCAGCTCTGCAGGCGTGCCTGTTAGCCCCGTGTGTCTTTGTTGGGTTGTTTAATCTTTGTTTAGAAAGGGCGTTTTTCCGCGTTGCTGGAAAATCCAGAATGTGAAATTTATACCCAAACCTAAAAAGGCGGATGCGTCAGATCCGGGCAGCTATCGTCCAATTAGCTTGCTACCGGTGCTGGGGAAAGTTTTAGATCGCGTTATGACTACGCGTGTTGAACACCTAGTGCGAGACAGCGGCGGTTTTAATAACCGACAGTTTGGTTTCGTGGAGGGCAAGTCGACTATCGACGCGTTAGAGTTCGTTGTCGGGGAAATTAAGCAGGCAAGAGATGCCAAAGAGTACTGTGTCGTTGTTGCTTTGGACATTTCAGGAGCATTTGATGCTGCCTGGTGGCCATTAATCGTTTGCGAGTTAGATCGTAGGGGTTGTCCGCGAAACTTGATGTCTTTGGTCAAGAGCTATTTCTCGGGGCGATTAGCACAGGTTGAAATTCCGGGTGAAGTTCTGTCGCGTGAGGTGGAAAGGGATGCCCGCAAGGGTCATGTTCTGGTCCCACATTTTGGAAGTTGTTGTATGAGAGCATCTTTAGGGTCAAGTTGCCCGCAGGATGCTCAATCGTCGGGTTTGCAGATGACACACTTTTAATTGTAAGATCGAGATTGTTAATGGATATGCGCACAAAACCGAACGAGGCGCTTAATAAATTACACGAATGGTCGCAGGCGGTAAAATTAAAATTTAACACGGCGAAGTCAGAGGCGCTTTATTTCGGCACGAAACCAGGACAGAGACCTCCTAGGTTAGAGCTAGGAGGAGAAAATCCCGTTTAAAGATTGTATTACCTACCTCGGCGTCAAGATCGACAATAAATTAAATTGGAAAGCGCACGTACAATACGTAAAAAGTAAGGGCGGCGAAATATCAAATAAAATGATGGCGGCGGCTAAAATAAAGTGGGGTTTCAGGGCGAATCGCTGAGGACGGTTTATGCCGGAGCAATTGAGCCGGCAATACTGTACGCAGCTTCTGTATGGGCAGAAGGTTGTAAAGTCCGGGAGATGCGTCAATTGACGAGCGTACAACGCATAACCGCGGTAAAAGCGGCGAGGGCGTACAGGACCACCTCCACGGAGGCTGTCCTGGTGATCAGTAGGTCTCTCCTATCGAATATGTCGTTAGGAGATTAGAGATAGACGATTAATAAATATAGGAAAAGGGCGCGAAATTATCGAAGATCTTAATCTTGGTAATAGGAAATTGCAAGAAAGATTGTTGTATCTGAGTTAGAGCACCCGGCTGATATTAGAGGATCGAGTTTGTCGAAGGTGATGAGGACGCGATGGGTATCAGAATTTATACGGACGGTTCACGTATGGACGATGGGCAAGCAGGCGCGGCGTTTGTCGTGTATAAGCAGGAAAGGGAGGTGTTTCGGTTTCAAACCAAACTCGCGAACTGGTGCACTATCTTCCAGTGCGAATTGGTAGCCATACGAGAGGCTATCGATTACGTAATAAACCATACGGGCAGAGACGAGTATTATATAATCAGTGATAGTAAATCGGCGCTAACGGCTTTAACAAACATGAACACCTCGACAGATCTCCAAGCGGACGTCTGGAGGATAGCCCGTACGGCGCTAGAGTTTCGACGTTTAAAGTTCTGTTGGGTCAGGTCGCACAATGGTAACGTAGAAAACGATAGGGCTGACGAATTAGCTAAAGAGGCCGCGACGGGCGACTTTCGAATATCACATTCGTCTATACCGAGGTCTTTAATCAAAAGAAAGCTGCGCGAAAATTCAATTCGACAATGGGAAGAGAGTGGAACAACGCTGCCACGGGCAGGTTGACCCACAAATTCATACCGAGCATAGAAGCCAGAGGTAAGATCGAGGTTAAGCTCGATCACAAAATGGTGCAGTTGATAACAGGGCACGGCGCCCTGAAGGCGTATTTACAAAGGTTCGGTCTAACCAATAGCGACCGCTGCGAATGCGGTGAGGGCGCGGAAAGCGCAGAGCACGTGCTCTTCGACTGCCCGCTTGAGGCGGGAAATCGAGGGTTGGCTGATAGCAAACTAGCTATCCTAGGTCTGGCATGGCCAAAAAGCCTAGAGGAAGTCGGGGAAGTGGTTAACCAGAAGGCGTTCTGGACAGCCTTAAAAGAATTCGCGGGAAGGGTCGCGAGATTAGACAATCAATGACGACCGCGTGTAAAAATTCGGTGGGGTTGGTGGGAGGATTGAAAAATTTTAGATTGACTTGGCGTGAGTAAGGATACGAGCATAACCAAAACCTGATATTTAAAAAAAAAAAAAAAAAAAAAGATAATTATACCAAAATGTCCAATATGCACGAGAAACCCCACTCCATTAATACAATCACTGCCTATCTTCATAATTATGTGCGGAAAATCGGGAATAAATAATAACAAATAAACAATAACAAATAAATCATAAACCCTCATTAAATTAAATCAATAAAGTAAACAAGGATAATAAAACAGAGTGCAACCGCGCATCCCCCCAGGACTTGAAAGTGAAGTGATAGTGATAGTGATTGTGATCCCCCCAAAAACATTTAGTGCATACCCACCAGGACTTTAGCAGTGCACCCCGTCCCACCTTTAGAAGTAAGTTACAGACGACCAGATCTTCGGATGCTGGAGAATTTTATTATCGAGGTAAGACTTAAAATGTGGCGGCTGTACTCACAAGCATTGATTTAGATTAATTAGTAGTTTTGAAATAATTTAAGAAGCACGTTTGGTGTGTAAAGGCGCTAGCCGACATAATGCTTGTGCGAGTGCACCTGATAAATAGGGTGATGCTTTCGCTATTTTGTGCACTGCTATATGCTTAACGCTTATTAAACATTTATTTATATATTTACATAATTATATTTATTTATATTTTATATTTACACTTTATATTTATTTATATATAGCATGTATTATGTGGCTTATTTGTTTTGTTTGACGTTCTGTCGCCATTTTGGTTGCAGTATATATTTGGGAAGGACGAGCAGAATTGCGAAGATTGTAATCATAATGTAAATCAGTTAGGGAACGATAGGAAAGCTAGGGATGGATTTAAATTAGTTAGCTAGATTTGGATAGTTTTAAGACGACCCTTCAGGTCGCACTGGTAAGCAGAACCGGCGTCTGCTATCCGGTATTACGGATCCCTCCCCCTCTCATTTTTGCTTGTTGATCGGGTACACTCGAAAGTCAGCGCTAGGGATTCCATTATTTACAACCCTGTTTTTAGTTTTGTTTTGTTTTGTTCCAGTTTTGTCAGATTTTTAGGTTTATTAGATTGTTAGAGTTTGTTAGGTTTGTTAGATTTTAGGTTTGTTAGATTTTTATTTAGTTTTTATTTAGGGTGAATCAACTATGAAGTAAGAATAAATTAGGAGCACGACTATTTTTCGCGTTTAAACCCAATGTAGTACCTCCGGGTGGAGCATTGGGGACGTGGCCGCAAGTATAGCGGCCCTAATTCAAAATTATAATGTGATAAATGCCCCCTGTGGTATCACCTCAAATGTACTGATTATAAAAAATGCTTTCTTTTAATGCTATGTTTTTATTACCTATTTGTGAACTCATATCTGACTATAGTCCATTCCAAATAAGAATAAGGCAGAGAGCGCTTGGATGTAAGGTGGAGTTACACATGGTAATTATATGTACAAATTAATTATAGTTTGTATATGACACATACATAACAATTAGTAATTCCATATTTCAGTCATTAGTTCTTATTGTAAAACTGACAATTACGTTTTAAACATAAGCCCAGTTAAGACACGCGTCTCTAGACACAATTATTTTTGGCTGATTCAAGGTCATGTTTGACGTATAAATGTTAACCTTTGCACTCTTCACAAATAATTTCGTCTTCCATAATACTTATTAACAAAACTTATTATCTAATCCGAATTCTAATAATTCTATGCAAAGTTAAAACAAATAAAAATGAAATTCAAAACCTATATGGCGCGATGCGGTGATGTTTTATAATTATAATATTTATGCAAAAAGTATATGTTTTATTTTATGTACAGATCTATAAAATATAGGTGGAAGAGGCGTTTTAGCAGTTAGATTCTGTTACCGTTCAAATTAAAAGATACTATCATAGATAGTTTAGTTTTAACGGATAATTTAAATATGAGTTTAAATTGAAACGTCAAAGTTGACTTTGTGTAGTGTAACCGACCTGAAGGCTGACCCAAACGCCCTCTATAAACGGTACATCGGGCTCCATGATCTAACATCTAGTGGCAGTGGTTCGACGACACCTACGTTGTGTTGTTATAATGTAATCCAAGTTCACACTGGGAAGATGGCGTTTAGGCGGGAAAGTTTGAAATAAAACTACATCATTTACCTAACTTTACTTTTAATCAAAAGAATAACCAATAAAGAGGTCATTCGCATGAAAGCATAGAAAAATGACATTTAAAGCAAACAATGCCGTACTCAACCTGGGCGATTGGGGAAAGAGCACGGCAGAGAAAACCCCAAACTACCCTCACACTTCCAACTGCATTTGGCACATCTTGACAAGGACGGGTAACATACAAGTACCCAGATCACCAACACTGAAATTGACTGGATGTCAACTGTTACCCAGACATACCGCACATGACAAACTGAAGAAACGTTAGTGTAAACCAGCTAGTCTTTTCTGGTAGGTACTGAGGTCGGCTAGGCCAATACTACCCAGCTAAAGTTGAAGAAGGGGGAACACACCCGGAAGATGACCTGCCCCTTGACTACCAATGTTCCTCTCCGCACGGACATAAAATGTTAGTAATATTCAACAAGGCTCGATCACACGCGCTCACATACATACATTAACAGTTTCCAGTCCGCGTTACAAAATATTTCACAAAGGCTAGCCGACTTCCTATTATTTGCAAAAGGATACCACTACAAGTATCTTGACAAGATGACATGAATCGTTGGAATGAACTGATGGTATGATTGCGCATGGTTAAAAGAGCGCTTATTATTGAATAGACTATCTCCAACATAGTCATAAATGCAAACGCGAAAGGCACGAAGATGATTGGTTTTACCAGAGGTTCAATTTAATTACATCACAACAATTATACAAACGTTAAATACTAGTTGATTATATAGGAACATCGGCTAGATAATAGGATATACAAAACAACAAACATATAATTACGGTTAAAGCAAGATATGAGCGGGCGCAGCTGTAAATGTGATTAATATGCTGAAGTAGAACAATTACACATTATAAAAATGTCAAATGAAACATCAAACATTATTAAATATGTTGGCAGCAAATTTATACCCCAAAATTCTATAGCACAAATATAAGCCCAGATCCAGGCGCTAAATGTATATATAACTGCATGTTAGTTAAATATATTAAATCTAGTAACAAACGTTAAAAATTATTCATTATGATTGCATCGGTTAAAACTTACTTTTAAAAAATTAAACACATCGTGGCATTACAAATTACAAACAAAAAGGTATACACAACAACGTTGTGGTTAAATTCAATTACGATCTTAAAACCAACACACATATAACAGAAATATAAGACTGTTCATATTTAAACATTCCTAATAATTTGATTTAATATATTTAAGGAATGACGTGTTGGTACTAATTGCTCGTAAAATCACAGTAAGGGTACATTTACTATTGGTGCTGCAACAAGTTCAATGCAATTGAAGTTCTAACTCTGTATTAAATACTAAATAAACATTATTTCCAATAAACAAATCTGTTTTACTCTGATTAGATACTAAATAAACAATTAAGATAAATAAATATTAGTTTTCAGTTGTTAAACCAAAACACACTCATTTATACATAAAATGTTCAATAAAACCGGCATCAAATTCTAAGCCTAAAGCAACAGGTAATACATAAATATTGCCTTCAATGATTAAATAACTGACGGTTTTACAATAAGTACCAACATCACACTCAAAATAAGGCTGGAATTACCAGATAATCAGATTACCTTAAATAGCAACTACATTATAGACATAAAACATTACCTTTAATAAAAACCCGACAAGTGAAAGCTTTTTCGACCTGCCATTTTGAAATCTAAAAACAAAGTCGTTTAACCCTGTCGACTAGATCGATCGTCACTACACATGCGCCCATTATAACATAAATTCTGACGTAACGGAATGCGTTCAGAAACCTGCAAGTTGTTACTGAGCTATTTTAACAAATACCTTCAAATATCGAAATGTACACTATAATATTTTCAATAATTATCAACCAATGAGAAATCGACTTAGAAGCACTATGGATCACTACACTTGAAACAGCCAAAAATAATTGTGTCCCGAGACGCGTGTCAGTTAAGCCGTGTAAACCTGCACCATAATTTAACTAATTAAAGTGAAGTTCAGACCTACCCTATACTTTTTATCGTTTTATTCTTAGCTAACATGGACTATAGGTATGTCAATATTTCGTTTATCACGAGTGGGTATCGAAAGCTACTGCTTTTCGACCAGTTGTCCGAATAATGATACATTAGTGTCTGAAAATTTGTCAATGGTGTGTCTTAAAAGTGATAAAATTGACTTTTTGATTTTTAAAAATAATAATCAAAAAATAATTAGCGTGTAATGTTTCTTTTTCGTCTCAATCCATTCTTCACATTTCAAAAAGCGCACTCACACCGACAAAATTTGTTTCATAGCATAAACTAACTATTTTATTACGTGTTCAATGCAGAAAACAGTTAAATGTCCGAAAACTGGTTCCGTTACCCTACCTTCCTTTATATCTTATGCACCCCCAATTTTTGTTTTCGCTGACACCGACCCCTTGCAGTTTGGAGTCTGGGGTCGATGTAGACCATTTTGGAAATCATAGATGTAGAGAAATCATTCTGTAGATTTGTGGAAATTTCACAACTTGTATATTTCAAGGTGAGTGACTTTTATCACAATACCCGATTAAAACAAATATTTTAATTTATCAATTTGGCGCATTCGCAATGTAAGAAATTCATATATAAAATTTTTATTATTATAAGTAGAGTTAATGATACCTTTAACGTACCAATTATTCTATTTTAATAGCTAGTTCGCTAATAATTGCAAATAATATAGCATTAAAAATAATTTCTTTTACAGTTATCAGAAATCTAATTGGAGAACCAGATTATCACAAAATAAAATTGCGATGGGATGCTAACGGTGACAAAATTCCACCTTACGGTTTCCAAGTACGCTACTGCGAGTTGCAGACATGGGGAATACAAAGATGTAAATTTCGAAGTGTACAAGAATCTCATGACACGAATGCAGTTGCAGAAGATGGACTGAAATCATTTGTTGCTGATATAAATGATTTGAGGATGGCTACCACGTATTCGCTTGAAGTTAAGCCCCAAGAGGACTATGGAAATCGAGAAAATAGGGCTGATGATGATAGCAATTACGAAAATTCAATTATCATACCAACAAAGGGCTGTAAGTTATGTATTTATAATTGTTTTATGTGTAAACATTTAATTGATTCGTTATCAAAAAATTCTTAACATCATTTTGTAATCCTTTCAAGCGTAAATTTTAAAGACAAATGTATTTTGTTGCGCAAAAAACTTGTCCCCTATAATTAAATTATCTAATGTTAAAGATGAAAAGTTGCTTGGTACAATATAATTCCCAATACCAAGATAATTGAAACGTAACAATTTTTTGTAGGTTTGTTGCTCCCAAAATTCAAATGTCAAAGAAAACTATAAACGTTACGTCAGTGAAGTAAGCGGTTAGAAGTAACTGCCAATTGCCCGTCTTCTCAATCAGCCACGTCCCTACCACCAATCTCCGATAAAAGCCACACCTATTTTAGTCCAACATCGCTTAGCTCCGCCCTCATTCTTTCTGATTTATATTACACTTTCCTGTATGTAAGAACATTCTTATACAATCTTTTCTAAGAAAACTAAATCGGGACATTTGTAAATATCTTTGGCAATCTGTAACTTTTTAACAAAGCTTCAGATAAATTGCGTTACTATATACCTAACTTCCTGCAGATTACAAATCTATTAATTTTTCTGTGATATATTACAACCGGCCGGCGCAGGTATTTAACTTTTTTCTAGGTTTATGCAAAAGATCCGTTTTTGCCAAGAAATCTACATTTACATATTCGGACTCTCATTACATACGCGACAGATTTTTAAATTCTATATTCTAATAAGAAAGTTATTATTATTTCATGAACCATATATATAAAATCCCGTTGGCACTATTTTAATTTTCTTTAAGATTAATACAAAACAGCAAATTTGTAAAGGAATCTACATTTAAGTATTAAGACCCTCAGTACATACGCGACAGATTTCTAACTTCTATGTCCAAATAAAAGTTATTTTTTCCTGAACTGATTAAGCGGCCGCCAGCGCTACTTTAATTCTTTTCTGGGTTAATATAAAAGTACGGAATTTGTAAGGAAATATTAAATTACATATTAAGACCCTCAGTACATATGCAGCAGATTTTTAACTTCCATGCTCAAATAAAAAGGTTATTAATTTTTTCCTAAACTGTATCAAATGACTGTCAGCAATACTTCAATTTTTTTTTTATTCATACAAAAGCAAGAAATTTGTAAATAGATTTAGGTTTTTAATGCCTTCAGTACATACGCGGCAAAATGTTAAAGTTCTTTCCCAAATAAAAATGTTATTACTTTTTTCTTGAACTGTATCGAGTGGCCCCCGCACTACTTAAATTTTTTCAGGGCTAATACAAAAACAGCGAACTTGTAAAAAATTTACATTTAGATATTAAGATCCTTAGTACATACGCGAGTTATATATCCCCCAATCTATATATGTATAATAAAATAGAATTTATTAGGAATTATTAGAAATTGTTAAAAAAACTTAAGTATATGCAACAATGTAAATTCAAGAATAAATCAAAGAGGTTATTGAAAGTTCACAAGCAAGTTGTGAGAACGAATGCAGTACATTGTATTCCAAACAGTAAGTGATACTACAGGTGCAGGTCACAGACGGTTAAGAAACCGCAATTGCTAAGAAATTAAGATTGTTACATTGTATAATGAATAAAGTTAAGAAATAAGCAGGCATGAGCTTTGCAAATTCCCACAGACATGTGGGGGGCAGGGACAACAAATACCCTGGGAGCCCCAAGACGATCAGTCAGTCTTGAGTATTTCAGCCTTAACATTGCCGTTTGCTTAGGTTGCTCGCCCTTATTAAACTCCAATTATTATTTAATTTTCGACTTAAACAATTTTAAATCCAGTTTGTCAAAATTCAATTGTAATTTCTGTTTAACCAAATAAATCGTTACAAGAAGTTTTGGAAGAAATTTTTTAAAAGACCGCTCTCGAGGCCCGAAACGTATCTGGCGCAGTCGTACGAATCCAGAAAGGTAGTACGAACCCAAAAATCGGAGAACTGGTGACAAAGAATTTCAATTCCCAATTCTGGAAAAACCCAAACAAAGTTTGACGAGGTACAAGAATCGACCGAACCCAACCAAACAAATTTGGACGAGGTACAAGAATCGACCGAGCCCAAAGAAACAAAACGTGGACGAAGTACAAAAATTGACCGAGCCCACAACCAGAAAACAAAAGAAATTGATGACGAAAATTATGTAAGTTCCTTTATCTTTAAAACCAATTGATTCTTTTTACAAATTTATTGATATTAGCTAGTAAAAGAAATTTTTATTATTTTATGTATGTAAATTTTTTTATTTTTTAACTATTGCAATTTATGCTATTTTATGAAAATAATTATTTATCTATTAAGAGAAATTATTTTCAAACACGAGAACTTATTTTAAGAGAATTTATTTTTAACAAGAGAATTTTGAAACAAGAGAACCGAAAAGACGCTTTAATACGCAATTATTAGTACAATTATTACAAATTATTATTAAAACAAAACGAAAACGATTTTAAAATACAAAAATAAAACGCAATTAATTTTTACCATTTTGTCACCGAAAGCTTAATGTACAAAACGTAACTCTTATAATTATAGAAACGAATTACTCAAACGTAACCTTCATCGCAGTCTATAAATTAAACACTCCAAGTGTATAAATTATACAAGCAGTTTGTAATTATTATTAAAGTAACTCATTACAAATCGAAACAAAGCGTGCAAATTTAAAACGTGACTCTGATACAAATTATTACCGAAAACCCTTATCATTGAATAAAAACCATTCGCTCATCGCAACTTTATAAAAGCTATCATTCAAACGTGACATTTTATAATTAAATATTTTTCAGCACGAGGATATCTAATTATACAAAAGCAATTTATTTAAATTTTTACCGCGACTGAAAATAAAAATTCTCCAGTAGACTTAAAACTTATAATTTAAACAATTTGTTATATAAATTATAAAGAAAACTTTGATGCAACTACTGTAACGAAACGGTAGACTGAAAACTTGCAACTCTATAATTAAACATTCAGAGTAACTAGACAATACAATTGAAAAAAAGTATTCTTATGCACTTATCAATTACAACACCTACGGTGACGAGATAATTATAACAGACTCAATTAATCAGCAGGACTGAAATAAAATAAAATCATAACTAGCGCAACAAAACGTACAAAAAACATCGCAATTATTTCAATAAATTATTAATTCACATAGAAACCCTTCAGAAAATTAAAACCAGCGACGACGATAACATCTACGAAGTATAAAAATACGAATTCAAGGCTACAGCAATTTACGATACATTACCAAGCAAAAACTCCGCAATTTAATTATAACACTGTATAACTACGTATAACAAATAAGCGACTCTTTAAATAACCCAACACAATCCAAACTAAAAATTAACAAATCAAACTAAAAAGTAACAGTACAAACCGCGAAATAAATCTCAATTTTACAAAAATTTGAAATTAAAACCGAAAGTAACCATTAATTATTAGAACAACCCTTAACAATCATGAGTTCAGATATGAAGATTTACCTCGAAAGTATACCTCAATTCAACAGAGATTCGACCCTTCTAGGAAATTTCATTACCGCGTGCGAAATATTTTTGAAAACCTTTTTACCAGGAAATAACGAAAGAAATGTACTACTTATACGTCTTATAATAAGTAAACTGACCGGACGGGCACTAAGGCTAAAAGCCAGCCGAAATGATTGAGAACAGTGGGAAGATTTTAAACGCATATTGATAGTATACTTTGACGACCAACGCAACATTAAATGTTTTATCCGCGACCTAATAAACCTAAGAATGGAAAGTAACCAATACCCGTATCAATTCGGAATGAAATGCCATGACGTAAGAAGTTTAATCCTAACAAAATTAAAAATCGAACAACCGGACCAAAATATCCACGTACTAAAAACAAAAATGTATGACGAAATAGCACTAGGCACCTACATAAATGCACTATTAGAATAACTATCAGATAAAGTAAGATTCCAACATCTCCAAAATTTAGAAGAAGTCATGAATATAATCACAGAGGAAGAAAATATAATGTATTATCAAAACAGACTATATAACCTTAATGCGAATAAAAGCTATTCACCAATAACAACCATACAAACCGCAAGACAAACAAGCACCCAACCAAAATTTACTCCATTTAACGCACGAACAAATCAACCGCGAATTAACAACCCAAACTTTAATAACACGAATTTTAACAATCAATTCAAACAATTTCCCAGACCAACGTTCAACTCAAATTTTACGAAGCCCACATTTACACCAAGATTCAACCAAAATAAGAACCAACAAAAACCAGCATTCAGCGCGAACCCTATTAAAAATACACCGATGATAAATAATAATAATAACCCTAACAATTATTACAAACCAACCCCTATGGATATCTCATCTGGTAACACCAGACAAAACACAAAAATATTGCAAATCCGACCAAGCCATAACCAAAATGAAACTTTACCTCCGAAGAATTATTTCGCCAAGAAGTAGAAGAATCTAACGATGGATCAAACCACATAGGAAATTACGAACGCGACGAACCATGCGAGAATTACGAAGAAAACGACGAAGAAAATACGTGCTCAAATTTTCAGATAGACCGATTTATAAACGACCAAACGTAATCAATTTAAATAATATCAATCAACAAGTATTGCCATATATAAAATACCCCACGCAGAATTTAAATTACTTATCGATACCGGATCCTCAGAAACACTAATTAGCCCCCGAACCGTAAAAAACATTATTTAGATTTTGTAGAAAGAGAACCCTTTAAAATTAAAACAGCCGATCAAACGTCCCTACACCAATTCATAGCTAATATACCCCTACCAAAAATCTTTAACGTAAAAATGAAACACAAATTTTGCATTTTTGAATTTAACGATAAATACGACGCACTAATAGGAATGGACCTTCTAAGAAAACTAGCAGCCAATATTGATATAAAAAACCGTTTATTAAGAACAAAATACGGACAAATCACCATTAAATTTCAAAATACCCAAACCGAGCAAAAATACACCATAGAACCATGAACAGAGAAAATAATAAAAATCCCAGTCAATTCAAAAAACGACGTAGGAATTATACATCACATAACATTTCAACAAGTAGTAGAAACCCCCACAGCACTAGTACAAATAAAAGATCATTACGCCACCACAACAATTCTAAACTCAAATAACTATCCCGTAGAACTATCATTAACAAACCCAATTAACGTAGAGGAATTAAATTTCAATGAAATGGAAATAGACGAAAATTTAGAAGACGATTAGAACCCTGTAGAACATGACAAGATGTTAAGAGAAAATTTAAGTAACGTTCGCTTCAATACCGACATCAATAAAGAAGAGAAGAGAGCAATTAAAAACTTATGTTTTGACTACCGCGATATATTCCATTGTGAATGAATACCCTTAACCTTTTCCAATACAGTCAAACACAATATCGAACTAACAGACAACAAACCAATTTTTGCAAAAGCATACAAACTACCTCAGGCAAGCCAGGAAGAAGCCAACAGACAAGTAGCAGATTAGAACAAGATATTATACAACACTCCAACTCACCATGAAGTAGCCCTATATTAATATTACCGAAGAAATTAGACACTTTAGGCAAACGAAAATATCGAATGGTAATAGACTATCGAGAGCTAAACCAAAAAAAAACGGTAGATGACAAATATCCACTACCCAATATCACCAAAATTTTAGACAAACTAGGAAAGTGTCAATATTTTTCAACTTTAGACCTCGCAACAATATATCACCAAGTAGAAATGGACGAGAAAGACACATTGAAAACCGCATTTAGCACATCTAGAAGACATTACCAATATAAACGAATGCCATTTGGACTAAAGAATGCACCCGCCACTTTTCCACGAGTCATGGGCAATATATTACGAGGAATACACAATGAAAAATGTCTTGTGTACCTAGACGACATCATAGTATATTCAACATCATTGGTAGAAAACATAGAAAGACTAAGAGAAGTATTTGAAAGACTATTAAAAGCACATTTTAAAGTTCAACTAGATAAGAGCGAATTTTTACAAAAAGAAGTATCATTTTTAGGACATATAGTAACCCATCAAGGAGTTATGCCAACCCCCGATAAAACAAACACAGTACTAAATTACCCCCTACCAAAAACGAACAAAGAAATAAAAGGATTTTTAGGACTTAGTGGTTATTACCGCAAATTCATTAAGGGTTATGCACAGATAACCAAGCCCCTGACAAATTGTTTAAATAAAAGAAATAAAATTGAACACACCCCAGAATTCATTAAAGCCGTAGACTAAATTTAATATATACTCACGAAGCACCCCGTATTAGAATATCCAGACTTTTCAAAACCATTTATATTGACAACTGACGAATCAAATGTAGCACTAGGCGCAGTATTAAGCCAAGGAAAAGTAGGTAGCGATAAACCAATCGGCTACGCATCCAGAACCCTAAATGAGACTGAACAAAATTATAGTACAATAGTGAAAGAATTATTAGCCATAATTTGGGCAACAAAATATTTTAGACCTTACTTATACGGAAGAAAATTTTACATATACACCGATCATAGACCATTAGTATGGCTATGCAAACTAAAAGAACCAAACTCAAAATTACAACGATGGAGAATCAGACTAGAGCAGTACGATTACGAAATTATATACAAAAAAGGAATTTATAATAATAACGCAGACGCTCTAAGCAGAATACAACTCAACGCACTAGAAACGGAATCAATTATAGGTAACGTAGACCAGACGGAAGTAAGAGAAGACCCAGAAGAGATAGACACCATACATTCGGCACAGAATGAAGAACCAAAAACCGCGATTAGAATTTTAAACGAAGAAATCGATATAAAACCAAATCAGTTTATAATTACTGAAGTTTTAACTAACTTCAATCCCGTAAAATATACAAAAATAGACAACAAGAAAATATACCAAATTCAAATAACCAAAGACGATAACGAGGAATAAATAATTAAAATTCTAAAAGAATATACCCCCGAGAAAAAACGATTTTACTTTTATTTCAACACCGAACATTTATATAAACGTTTCTCAGAATTATACATTAAATTATTTAATAAGTCTGGGCCTAAACTTATTTGATACACAAGAAAATTAATAACCTTAAACGACCCTGACGAAATAAACGACGTAATAAGAAATCAACACGAAGGCAAAACCAACCACCGTGGAATTAGTGAAACATTAAAGCAACTTATAAGACGATATTATTTTAAAGATATGAAAGAGTTAACCACAGATTTTATCAACCAATGTGAACTATGCGACAAAGCAAAATACGACAGAACACCCCCAAGAATATCCTTAATGTTAACCAAAACACTCGACAACCTTTTCCAAAATTACATGCCGACACTCTAGCAGCAGAAGCACAAAACTTTTTAACCATTTTAAATGCATTCACCAAAATAGGCCAAGATATACCATAACCTCTAAAAATAGCATTGACGTAACACAATAATTTTTACAATACTTTACATTTTATGGCACACCTGAAACCATAACTTTAGATAACGGCAGCGAATTTAAAATGAAACGATACAAAACACTTTAGAACTCCACACAATAAAAATTCCTTTTATAACTGAAAACCACTCTGAATCAAACGGATTAATTGAAAGATTACAATCAACCCTCTTAGAACAAATCAGATTACTAAGATTAACTTACAAGAAGGAGCACATCACCAACTTAATGTCATACGCACTAATCGTATACAATAATACAATCCATTCATCCAAAATTTTTACACCCCTAGAATTAACATTAGGACATTCGGATTCCTGTAACCCCTACGACATACACTATAACAAGGAAGTATATCAACAATATGCAAAAGACACAAAGAGAAATTAAATAACTTACGATAAAGTAAAAGATAAGCTAGATAACGACAAAGAACGTATCACCACAACCCGCAATAAGAATACCAACGCAAATAAATTTTCAATAGGACAAACCGTGTACTAGAAAAATTTCCAAAGCAAAAAACACAAAACGGCACCCAGGAATTTAGGCCCGTTTAAGATCAAAAAATATCAGACAAAAATATTACCGTAGTAGACAGCGGCAAAAAAATAAAATACTTCATTTGAAAAACTTAAGACACCCTGTAATTTTAGATGGACAGCCATCACCCTTATCGTCAACCTCCGCCCAAGTAGAACGGACAACGACGTATTAATTGAAGATATAAAAAACAAACCCGGTATACTACCGATAAAATTGGGAAGTATGCGAAATACAATAGACTATTGGACATTCGCACAAAAATTTGATTTAACGGAACTAAAACAAGAATCAAACAATCAAAGACAACTATTTTTGATTAAAACAATCAATGGGCACAGCCAAATTCGGAAAGGAATACGCCATAGAAATGATGAATTACAACAGCATAATAGAAAACATTTTAAGGAACATAGTTGATAAATTTAATAGATTAATACTCACAGAACAAATTGCAAGACGAAAAAGAGAACTATTTAACGGACTAGGTAACATAATAAAAGCTATCACAGGCAATTTAGATAACCAAGACGCAGAACGTTATGACAACGCAATACAGCATTTATTTAAAAACCAAAACGATATAAAAACCATTGTAAAAAAACAAATATCTCTAATCCAATCGACTATAATAAAATTCAACGAGACGTTAAGAAAGCTAGTAAGAAATCAAGACAGTATAGTCAATAGAATACAAACCTTTGAAACTAACATGCAAACCACGATGTTAGGAATGTGAGACTTAATTAGATAGATTCAACACGATATTCACTAAAATAATATCAACCCTTACTTTGATCCTACAAATTTTAGCCACATTAGAAAATACCGTAACATTTGCAAAATTGAATACATTACATTCTAGTATCATAGAACCGACTAACTTATTAAAGGAATTATTAAGAATTAGATCATTTATAACTAATAGTAAATTACCTTTTCCGACGACCACTTGTGAAAACAACAGATTACACACTACTTATTTATGTAGAAAGTAAAGTATATCACTCTAGAGTGCGAAAGTACATATCACTCTAGTGTTGAAATACTTTTCAACTCTAGAGTGATATGACTGATGTTAGTATGCTAGTTACCTAGGCAACCCAAACGACTACCGGTTTCTACCTTTTTGCATTCAGTCGTTTCGGCTAATAACAGTTTAAAATTCCCATAGTTAAATCGATACTAACAGTTTCCGTTTTACTTAAAGATGTAATTACTCATATTAGTTTGTAATTGAAATGATTTCTTCAATAAAAATTGAGAATGCATACGCTAAAAGCAACAGATTCGCGGATTTTATAAAAACAAAGTAGGTGTTCGAATTTTCAACATCAAAACGTCAAATAAATTTTATAGATGTCTGTCTGTCTTGCATTATTGCGTACACATTTATTGCAAATAAGCATAAAAATAAATATTTCGTAATTGTTTTTAGTGGTGGTCGTCGGAAAAATAGTGTACAGTACTCGCGTGGAAAGTGACATTTCACACTCGTAGAATAGTCGCACGAGGCGTCAGCCGAGTGCGACAATACTCTTCCACTCGTGTGAAGTGGGTCACTTTCCACGCTAGTAATGTAATATACTATTTGATGTAATAGAATCAAACATATTTGAAAAAATCTCTATAGTAAAAGGCTATGTAAAAAATAACGAAATAACATTTTTAATAGAAATCCCAATAGTAGAAAGTAACAATTATAATTATTATCATTTATTTGCTTTTCCAATGAAAATTACTAGCATGTATCAAGTTATCATACCCAAAATCAAGTTCCTATCCTTAAATGAACTAAGGTATGGTTACACAAACGAAAAATGTACCGAAGTTACACCAAATCAATACTTATACTAATCGTTAACAACAACTATCCAAGAAAACAGCCCTTTGAAGTACAATTACTAAAATTTTCAAACCATTAGGACAACTGTGAAGCAAAACCTGTACAAATCACCAACATGAAATTCAGAAAATTACCGAAAACAAATGGATTGCCATATTTCCAACAGTAGTAATAGCAACCGCACATTGCAATCAAGACTTTATTTAAAATTGAAGAACGAAATAATCAGAGTATATCAAGACCCCATAGCAACCAAGAAACTCGCAAATTTACCACAGCTACAATTCAAGACAACGCAAACCGAAGACGAAGAAATAATCACGAAACCCATGCAACTAGAACACCTAGACTTAGACGATCTCAACCACGCTATGAAAATAATGGACAATTATAAAGAACGCTTGAGTGAGCTAAAAGTGCCAAAATTACACTATGAAAATATAAGCGTTTAGACAATTGTATTAATCATTTTAATCATTTTTCTAATTATATATGTATTTTACAAAATGTATCTTAGATATAAGAATAAAGAGAAAAATTTTAGAAATAAGGAAACAAAGAGAAATAAAGAAACAACAAATGTACCCTTAGAAACAATGAATTTTAAACAATGAATTTTAAAAATTAAGCAAAGAAAACCTTAATTTTCCATTTACGTCGGGAGGAGTTATGTATCATCCAATATGTATAATAAAATAGAATTTATTAGGAATTATTAGAAATTGTTAAAGAAACTTAAGTATATGCAACAATGTAAATTCAAGGATAAACCAGAGAGGTTATTGAAAGTTCACAAACAAGTTGTGAGAACGGATGCAATACCTTGTATTCCAGACAGTAAGTGATACTGCAGGTGCAGGTCACAGACGGTTAAGAAACCGCAATTACTTAGAAATTAAGATTGTTACATTGTATAATAAATAGAATTAAGAAATAAGCAGACATGAGCTCTGCTAGTTCCCACAGATATGCGAGGGGCAGGGACAACATAAATACCCCGGGAGCCCCAAGATCATCAGTCAGTCTTGAGTATTTCAGCTTTAAAATTGCCGTTTGCAGGCCCTTATTAAACTCCAATTATTATTTAATTTTTGACTTAGGCTATTTTAAATCCAGTTTGTCAACATTCAATTGTAATTTTTGTTTAACCACATACATTGTTACAAAAAGTTTTGGAAGTTTTTAAAAAGACCGCTGCCAAGGCCCGAAACGTAACTCGCGGCAGATTTTGAAATTAAATGCACAAATAAAAAGTTATTAATTCTTCCATGAACTGTACCAAATAATGGCCAGCAATAATTTAATTTTTTTCTGGGTTAATACAAAAGCAGTCAACTTGTAGAGATATCCACATTTAGGTATTAAGATCTTCAGTATATACGCGGCAGATTATTAAATTTCATGGCCAAATAAAAAAGTTATTAATTTTTTTCCTAAACTGTATAAAGTGACCGCCTGCACTATTTTAATTTTATTTTGGGTTGTTACAAAAGTGGCGAACTTATAAAGATATCTACATTTAGATATTATGGCCCTCCATACATACGCAACACATTGTTAAATTTCATGCTCAAATAAAGAAGTTATTAATTCTTTCCTGAACTGTATTAAGTTTCCGCCAGCACTACCTTAATTTTTTTCTGAGTAAGTACAAAAGCAGCCAACTGACAAATAAATCTGCATTTAAGTATTATGGTCCTCCGTACATACGCGGCAGATTTTTAAATTCCATCCTCAAATACAAGAAGTTTTAAATTTTTTCCCGAACTGCATCAAGGGGCAGCCAGCGCTACTTTAATTTTTTTGGCTTAATATAGAAGCAGCGAACTTGTAAAGAAATCTTCATTTAAGTATTAAGGCTTTCAGTACATGTGCAGCAGATATTTAACTTTATGCCCAAATACAAAGTTATTAATAATTTTCCTAAACCGAACAAGTGTACGTCAGCACTACCTTAATTGTTTTCTGGGTTAATACAAAAGCAACGAATGTAAAGATAACTACATTTAGGTGTTATGGTCCTCCATACATACACCGCAAATTGTTACATTCCATGTTCAAATAAAAAAGTTATTAATTCTTTCCTGAACTGTATTAAGTGGCCGCATACACTACCTTACTTTTTCTGGGTTAGTACAAAAGCAGCCAACCAGCAAATAAATCTATGTTTAAGTATTATGGTCCTCTATACATACGCGACAGATTGTTAAATTACATGCTCAAATTAAAAAAGTTATTCATTTTTTCCTGAACTGTATTAAGTGGCCGCCAGCACTCTACTTTGATTTTTTCTGACAATATAGAAGCAGCGCACTTATAAAGAAATCTTCATTTAAGTATTAAGGCCTCAGTACATGTGCTGCAGATATTTAACTTCATGCCCAAATAAAAAGTTATCAATATTTTCCTGACCTGTATCAAGTGACCGCCAGCTGCATTTTAATTTTTTCTGGGGTAACACAAAAGCGACCTTGTAAAGATATTTACATTTAGGTATTATAGTCCGTCGTACCTACGCGGCAGATTGTTAAATTCCATGCTCAAATAAAAAGATATAAATTTTTTTCTGAACTGTATCAAGTGGCCGCCATCAGTACATTAATTTTTTTTTAGTTAATACAAAAGCATCGAACTTGAAATTAATGCTACATTTATGTATTATGGTGCTCCGTACATACGCGGCAGATTGTTAAATTACATGCTGATATAAAAAAGTTATTAATATTTCTCTGAAGTGTATCAAGTGGTTGCCCACGCTGCTTTAATTTTTTCGGGGTTAACACAAAAACAGAAAACATGTAAAGATATCTACATTTAGGTAATACAGTCCGCCATACGTATACAGCAAATTGTTAAATTCCATGCTCAAATAATAGTTACTAATTTTTTCCGTAACTGTGTCTAGTACCCGCCTGCACTACATAATTTTTATCTAGGTTAATCCTCTTTTCCGATGAGATATAAAGGGTAGGTGTGCTACAGAGTATAAAGTAAACAGACTCTGGCGGAGCTAGCATCAGTCTTTAGTGGCTGCAGAGCTTGCAAAAGACAACACTCCGAGTGGAAAGTTATTCACAGATAAAACTTTTGGGTCTCTTGATGGGAATATTTTTATTTCTTGTTTCACCTTGCAATAAAACAATGAGAAATGAAACCTAGGTTGGAGCAAGAACAATACAAAACTTGATATTTTGACATTCTAGTCCAAGACATATTAATAGTTATTTCTATCAAGTATAATAGTGATCAATATTCATTCTGTGGAAATCACAAAGTCTTAATACAATGTTTTTATAAACATTTAGGCAAATTTTTGTAAACATAATAAAATACTGCTGTTTTGATTTTTTTAAACTATTTGCTTGTTAACCTTTTACCATAAAAATTTCATGAAATTTCATATGTTCACACAGTTAGGTTATAAGCAATAAAAAATATTTAAGAGTACATTTTAGCTAAGTGAAAATCATTATCATCATTAGTCCTGAACCTGGTTAGGCGCGTACCTCCATTGTTTGCTATTCTGGGCTAACCTACACATTTCCCTTAAATTCCCACAGCCCACATCTTTCATTGTGTGCAGTACTCTAATCTAGGTCTACCTATGCCTCTCTTTTTCCTATCTCTGCTTGTAATTTAGCCCGTACTATTCCCCAAAAAAGCCTTAGAACGTATCCCGCCCTTCTACTCCTATTTTTTTATTTGTTTTCCACAAATCTTTTATTTCTCCTACTATTTCTATAACCTCTTTGAATGGTCTATAACAAGAATCAAATCAAATGCTCGAGGTAATGATAGAATAAATCGTAAAATGTTACTCCTAATACTGCCATTTTGTGTGAACTTAATAACTGATATCATCAAGTATTGATTAAAGTATGGCAAATTTCCTATATCATGGAAACATTTGCTAATTACACCTGTAGCAAAAATATCACTGGCTAATACATATTCTGATTTGTGGCCAGTGAGTATGTTACCTATATTATCCAAAGCCCTGGAATACATACTTCCGTAATGGACGAATCAAATGTTACGTATCTGGTTTTCTTAGACTTTAGCAAGGCATTTGATACAATCAGTCATCAGCTATTACTAGCCAAACTGTACTATATTGAATGTAATGAAAACGTTATAGACTGGTTTAAAAACTACCTACAAAACAGACGACAGTCGGTACAAATAAATAACAAGCAGTCTGGAAGTAGTCTTGTAAAGCAAGGGGTTCTTCAGTGAAGTATCGGTAGAATAGTTGTGATACGGAATTGTCCTTTTGGAACAATGTTTGGAACAACTAGAACAATCTTAATCGAGGTCAAAAATTTTGTCTTTTGAAAAATGGTGTGCCAGCAAAAAAATGTTTTTTGCCTTTTTTTTGAAGAATCGTTTAGATACGGAATTGTCCTTTTGGAACAATGTTTGGAACAATGTTAAGCGATGTCCAAAACCGCGATTTTCGATAAATGGGGTGCCAGTAACAAAATGGGTATTTTCCTAATTTTCGAGGAATCTTTTGTAATAAAATAATGTCAAATTGGAACAGTGCGGTACAAGATTACAACAATCTGGAACAACTTTCAAAATCATTATTTTTAAAAAATGAGGTGCTAACTTCACACACATCAGAAGGAGCCCTTCTTTTCATTTTTATGTTCTTATTTATTAATTGAGCTACATGAATATTTTTGAGTATTGTATTGTCTTATCAAATATGAACTTTGTAAAGCAAATACGTTTTGCTTCTTGACTATGCAACTATGCTTATCTATAACTATAACTGTTTCATCCATACAACTTGCAACGTTGCAACACTACTTGTTGAATGTTAAAAAAGAACAGTCGATTTACTAACGATTTAAAACTGTAAAGTTCACAAGAAAAGAAATACCACCTCGATTATATCTACGGTTTTAAGAATGCTTAAATCAGCGGCACCCGGTATGTCCACGACAATAATTATAACATTTCATGTGATGTGTCTAGTGTCTTGGATCTTGTTACAAATATAAGTACCTATCAAATAAAAGATACGTTAATTTTATACTTTTAACTTTTATAGTACCTTATCTAAGAATCGTGCACTTATAATAATACTCGAGTAGGATATTTCTTTTCAAACTAAATTTAGAGTTCTACCGGATCGATTTTAATAACTGAAGTGTCATTTATTAATCCGGGGCCCCTTTTATTATTTTGTGGAGGGCCCACCGGAATATTCCCGTTTTCCGGTGGGCCAGCACGCGCCTGAAAAGCAGGATTTCCAATTGATATATACTTGAAGTGGGTTATAAGTTTTTGATTTAATGATGAGGTCTTTGGTTTCTATCCGGCATGAAGAACCAATTATAGGATGATAGTCCAAAGCTGTCTTGTAAATAAAAATAAAGTTGAAAGAAATGATAAATTTTTTTGAATTTGTACAATGCATACTTGAGTGTATGCCTACCCGACAACTAACTAAACGTCACTAGCACGGATGTAGTGATAATGTAAGGGCACATAGGCCACTGTATATTTTTAATTGGTAGGGTGCAAAAGGCAAGTAATCTTGTACGTACTCACACAAGTGATTGTGATACAATAAATGTAAATACATAGATCAAGGCATTTTCATTTGAAATCCACAAGCATGTAATTATACATCATACACAAACAACTCATGGATCTAATGTTCCAAGTGATTCTTAAAACTAATAATGAAAAATGTCCAGGAAAAGATATATTTGGTGTGGACTTCCTTGGCACGATAGATCATCTCAAAATTCCAACTTTTGTTGACAAGTGAAACCAAGTCATTATCATTTCCTGGTTAATCACCCCGACCGACACGAATATAAAATCACGATTCATGTGGTTAAATTTTTACGGCCTCTACATATCCAATAGAGCTCAAAATAGTTCAATATTGGACCCTGAGTTCTCACTACCTTGATGCCAATGACATGTTCACTGTCATTCAAACATGATTTTGCATTTTTTGTCGGAGGGCCACCAGCCTTCATATGCGTCTGTTCTTATTCATGTATAATTTTGTATGTATCTGCTCTTTATATTAATTTCATTATACTGTCCATTTAATCTTCCTCCTCTTAAGGTTTCCTGAACCCATATGAATCGAGACAATATTATTGTTAACAATAATATCCCTGATTTTTATTGTTGGTTTTTCTGATTGATTATGCAAACTCCCTAGCGTTATTGCTGTGTAATATAAAAATGTAATAGGTACTTCTTTTTGTATTTGCTTATCCTAATTTAAATATCATACTAAAATAGCCCTTTCTAACAGTAAATTCCCAGAGCTTCTACAAAATTTTTAAGGATATTTTTCTTACTAAAACTCTTGAACCAATTGAAATTGATAAATGATTGTCTATTGACAAATGTATGCTTATATAACGCAAGAGCGTTTGTTTTTACTTTTTATTCCAGTTATTTTCTACGTAATATATGTCACATTCAATCAACCATAACATGGGGTAATTCTCTGTGACAAGGAGGAAACTATCTACATCTTAATTACCTAAACATTTAAGCTTACATTCAAATTTTGCTCCAAGTTATGCAGACTTAGAGAAACGTATTTTATTGGTTCATATGCCTGGAGAAACAGAAATCATTCTTCTATGTGTGATTTATGTTTCATTTAAAGTATATGACTAATTGGGCTGATGTGTAACCTGCCAAGTTATAAATTTAATCAAAAGCAATTCGTTTGACCTCAATTAAATAGTAAATTTTGTACATTGTATTTCTTTTTACAACAATCAGCATAATATGATAACATAAAGTTTATTTACAGTTTCAGCACGAGCCACTTTATGTTTACCACAAACAAGCATTATTGAAGTTTCAACCGGTCCTAACTTTGGAGGCCGAATTGCTGTTGAAGCTGCAGATGGAGAACGTTGCGTCATTGATGGAGAACCAAACAGCCTAAAAGACATTTATACCTTAAAAATAAATCACACGGAATGTGGTAGTTATGTCAACGAAACGACTGTTACAACATTTGTTATTGTACAAGAGAATCAACCTATTCTCACTCATAGTACCAGACGATTTTTGGTACTTTGTTCTTTTCAACCTGATACATTAACTGTGAGAGCAGGCATTAGCCTTCCTACGGCTGGTGGTCGAGCACATGCAGATGCCCTTGCTTTTGAAGATGGTGATGGTTATGCTAGAAGATCGCGCCACCTACGAATTCCAAATGCATACCAAGGTGCTGAAGCTTTAGGTAAGAGTAACATTTTTGATTTGTGTTAAACTTTACATTTCCTAAGTAGAGATACAATAGCAATTTTAATATTAGTGCAGTGTCCATACTGTCCTTTTGATGGTTGATAATAATCCTAAATCCTTGATATAAAACACTCTAGTATAAAATTTATCAAAGTAAAAATATAAAAACCATACACAGTAAATATAATGTTTAGAAAATATGCTAACTAAACAGCATCGCCAACGTATGTACACTCAACTGGAATATGCATTCCATATTAGAAGTTAATTTTGTAATGTAGTCAAATTTAATGTTGTAAATTTACTGCACCCTTGATTTAAAAATCATTTCAGTTTCTACTTATTTGAATATACGGGTTCGCTACACTTTTATTATTTCAAGTTCAGAAGTTAGGCAATCAGCTTTACTAGTCCTTTATTTAATTCGCAAGTCTGTATGTTTATGTTAAACTTTCTTGTTCCTTACATAAACATATGTTGATAATCAAGAATTCCCTGAATGATGCTATTTTAAAGTACAATTGAAAAATCGCTTTTTGTTCTGTTGTTACTATAAGTTCGCGTGTTTGTTTTGCAATGAAGCTTTCTTACTTGTTGTTCAATGTTTCTTTATAAAGTATACATCGTGTTTGTCATATATAAAACATAAATGAAAATTGCGAATGTTGTTTCCTTACTGTAGTATGGTTTATTGACTGGGAACCCAACCATACAGTTGGAAAGAAATATCTTTATTCTGTTGTCAAGTGAATGCACAAATTGAGTTACGATACCGTTAAAGGATACATGCAGTTCTGTACCAACGTTTTGATATAATGCTGTAAGGTTCGCTTATAAGTTAATTAAAAAAAAAAAGACTGCGAAAAATTCATTAAATATTTATTATTTCGACTTAATGCAAATATCACGATCATTACCAGAAGAGCCGCTATTACATCTATATTTACCTCTCTCTTATTGGATCACACCACCAATATAAAATGGCGAGCAATGCAAAAATCATTTCTAAGCTTAAAAATGTTATTAATTATCCTATTACAAAATTAGGATACAGTTGCCCATCGATTTCAAATATGTTTTAGGTTTTAATATTAATACCTTGTGTTGCCTTTGGGTGTAACTGTTCATCACTTGTTGAAAAGTTACCAACACCCTTCACAGGCTGCGTGAGGGAACATCATATCATAGTGACCAACAGCTGTTTATTTGGCTCATTATGGTACTTAGATTGCCTACATTCTCCCGTAAAGCTTGTCTAGTAATTTGGGGATTATATTTAAATGTACTACTGTAAATATGTATTCTTTTTGTGCTTTTATGTTTTACTAGCTCCTATTCAGAATGGAGCCTGTTTTGCACCAATATAGAGTAAATAGTTAGGATTCTATAAAAATAATTAATTGGTCGTTTGTTGTGCCAATTTAATTACAGTGGTTAAATGCCACTTAGTCTGATCGCCTAAGTATGTGGCGATATTTGAGTGTATAATGGAGTAGTTTTTTATTTACAAAACACTTTTCAGCTTGATTATTACTACATATAATTAATATTTAATCTTAGTACGTGAGGGGTGAAGAATTCAGATGTTTGTCCTAAAACAGTAATTTAGTATTGTTTGCCATTTAAATTCATACAAGTTACTTATTATATATTATATATTTTACATGTGCTTTTGTATTTATTTATCATTTCAAGTACATGTGTTCAAAGAGATGAATTGGTTGGTTCGTGGGTTCTGTCGTTTTGTTCACTAGTCCACCCCCTCCCAATCTTCGACTGTGTTAACGTGGCATACGTTTTCTTTCTTTTCCTTCTCTCTCTCTCTCTCTTTCTCTGTTACGCCGTAATTAGAGCGACTTCACTTATTACTGATTTCGTGGTTTTCTTCCGCCCGCTCGTCTTACGGGTAACATATATCTAGTAATCGAATATATGGTTAAAATTTACCAAACATATAATACACTATTAATTAATGCATAGAAGCAACACTCCTATTTTTACCACTAATTGATATTATTTGTTTGTATACATTAATGTTGAATTTTAATTGCATATTCTTTATTCCATAGTAATTCAGTATATTAGAATATCGTTATAACTGGTTCTAGGGTATTGAATACTATACTATTCAATTAGTTTTGTGTTGTTTGTTACATTCAATTGTACCCTGCTAAATATTTTCATTCAATTTACGATCATCTCAAATATTCCGACCTATCCGCTTTGATATTGTGTATGAAAAAAATTTTGTAACAGTAAAATGCAGAGGGCAGTCAGAAACAGAAAGGAAAGCTAAGTAAGAGACCGCACGAATCACAGTCATGTATCAAAGATAAAGGAAATTTAGATATACCAGGCTAACTACAAATGCGGAGAGTGGGGTGGTTCACATAGACAAGAAAAAGTACGTCGCCATCGAATTTTTATTGCCAAACAATACAAAAAATTTTAGTTTTAAAAAATATATAGAGTTATATTTACAGATAATTTTTATAATTCCGATACAAAGTGCGCATTTCGAAGGGTTACATGTAAAATTTATCAGTCCTAAACATAAAGTAATGAAAATGTTTTCTTCTAGACAAACCTTTTTAAGTCGAACACAGTAAGTAAATTACAGTACACAAAAAAACACTAGTGACACTAGTTTTCAAATGGGTTTTGTAACCTGGTTTGGTCCGTTGGCGTAATGCGATCTGAATTTATCCGTGGTTCATATGTTACGCACATACAGCAAAAAATGGACAAACAAGATAAAGAGAAAAGATTGGCACATACCTCCACGTGTCGGTTACCTATTTTGTATCTAAATCCGTTAAGGTGAAACAGCTAAACATTGTGCTCTCGCCTAATCTTGCACACTTAATCATTCGTGGTGGTGTACCAGCCAAACATCATGACCTAGTTCACTGAACAGTGGGCCTACGTACAAGTGCAATTGGACCTACGCATGTGCTAGGTCGAAAGGCAGGATCAAAGTGAACCCAGCTCAGGAAATGATATCGTAATCAATTGAAATATTAGGGTACCACATATCTAAACAACACGTCGCCTTTTTAATGCATAAATAGATAAGGAAAATCGACAAATGTGAATCCAATCGCCTTTCTTAATCACACATGTAGAAAAGCTCTTCTATCCAAACTTAAGTTACTACTTTCAAATAAAGCGAACATATTCTTTCAGAAAGCAAAGATTGTAGATAACCGAGATATCAACCAATAAAGATAGATCGGGGTACTTTGACTTGAACTAAATACACTAATAATATTTTACAGGGCGTTGACCAAGTACTTATTTCAATTGTATTAGGAGTTTTATAGGAAAAATCGATTTATTAAATTATAAATCCTGATCAGGGGCATCTCCTATAGCAGGTGGTTATACAGAAATCGAAGTGGAAATATTTAAACAGAATCAAAAATTGAATGAAAATATGTAGCAGGGTACAATTGAATGTAACATGTTGCTAACACTTTTTTATCTATATGTATTGAATTTTTGTGATGTTCCTTTCAAATGTTTATAATCATATATCAGTTTAATACTTTCTGTATTGGTAAATCTCACCAATAGGATTACGGTTATTTCTCTTAAGAAATATTTGTTTAGGTTACGTGCATTCTTGATCTAAGGAAGCATTATTTTAATCTTACATTGTTCATACACAGAGGATGTTAAATTCATTTTGGTGGTTTTTAAAGATTGAGTGATATCATCATAGCTTTTGTATTTTAAAGTAGTGCAAGTTTTATTATTCATTTGTTTTGATTAATAAGGTATAAGGTTGACGCCTGTAACCTGTTCGTCTTGGAACAAAGAAGTTTCACATGCAAAACCCTTCACTTGTTTTAGTTAATGTTTTAGTAAGATAATATTACATATGTTTAATAGAGAAAAAATGACTCGTAAAATTTAAATTTGCAGTCTTGATAAATAAATAAAGTATATTGCAATTACCTAGAGGCGTGATTAATATACAGATAATTTAGCATTTGTGGTTAAAAACCTTTCTTTTCAGCTAGCCGTTTTTAAAAAGGTATATTCATGTTCTTATTGTTAACATTTAGTTTAGGTTGGTTTCAGCACTAGTGTACTCGATTATTTCTCAAGTGAATTTTAGGCCAGAATCACTTTCTTAATCTCAGGTTTTGGTATCCTCTTGTTATTTCTTTCTGAGGCTTTTCCCTAGAAATCCCCGTATTTCGAGATTAAGTGGGATCTAAGATACTTCCCGATTAAGATGTATGTCACACACGATGACATTTTGGAACCTTCTGCAAACACACCAACTGCCCCCATTGAGTTAGTCGGCAACCATTTTTGCTAATATGGTTGAGGTTTCCGGTACTTTATCAAAACAGAATTTTTAGCGGGGTACTTCACCAAGTTTTAGTTGAAGGTACTTATTTTTCTAAACTTTAAAATTTTCACCTAATGTACTCAAACCAAATATATCAAACATTAATAAATCAAAGTAGCCTTCAATTTATGTCATAAATGTCAAACTTAAAATTTTTATTTTGACACCGATCCTAGGTCATGAATGGAAATGTACATAAAGACGATTTTAACAACTATGAGTGGTTTAATTCCCAAAGAAGATTAAGAAAAACCTTGAGGATATGTTTGGTGATTTAGTGGCTTAGTGTTAAAACAGTAAATATTCTGTAGTTTAACAATAGAACCTCTTCCACCTTTTACCTGTTGTTCCGTATAACCTACATTGTTCGAAGAAGTTGTGAAAGACAGTGAAGTGAAAGATATTTGCTCATGAAAGCAAGAAGTCAACTATCTTCTCGGTAGTTGTGCTGGTAACATAATGTGATAGTTTTCCACCTACAAATTAGGGAAGGGACTACAAGCCGTTTCTAGTCCTAATAATTTAAATTAAAGAAATACATTAATAGTTCCGTTGGAAGACAACTATAATATACACAATTTTAAACTTACCTTGTAATGATATGGCACAATACAATAGAGTAATACGTATTTTTTTCTACTTAATACAGAAGGTATCACTTCTAACAGTGAGTTTATATCATATTTAGTTACAGAGGAGTCAAAAAACAACAAAAAACTAGTAACAAAAATATCCTTCGATTGCTCTGCATTTTTGCTCTGGCAACACTGGTTATGTAAGCAGCCGATGTTTTCTAGTTTCATTATTTTATTTTAATTATTAAAAATCCCCCCTGTGTAGGTTTTTCAAGGTCACCCACCTTCCAATAATAATACTACTATACTTTTTGTAAATATAAATTATATCAAAATAACAATGAAACTAAAAGGTGTTTTATAAATTAAAAAACTACGCTGCATACTTTAGTCTAACAACTGTAATTTATAACATTCTGCATTGGCACAACTAATTAATTACAATTACCCAACAGTTAACGCAATAATGTGATGATTACAGCTTGCATCTATTGAACTCGATAATACATGGCAAACATGACAACAAGCAATTTCAAGTTCTAAGTACATTAATGCACCTAAATAATTATAAAAATAAATATTGCCCGAATGTTACCTAATTACTTACTAGATTAATGCTGAATGTGCTCATCCTAACTAGAAACTACTGAAACATGCAAATAAAAAAAAATCATATTTACAATAGTACATTTAGGGCAATCACCAAGCTAGTACTAATAATTGAACAAAGCTTACCGTAATAAATAAGTAACACATTTGTCATCACGCACTTAACATTCCTACAGTGGAAGCAATCTACGTACCCTACAGGAGTGAAGTAAGCATCATTTGTTGGCCCCAATGTTTACTCATGTGGGTTGTAAAGAGTTTTGCTAACTCTTCAAAAGTAACGTTTAGTTACACTAAAAGGAAATATGAAGTATTAATATTAAATCCTAAAACGTGTTCGAAATCGGTTGACCACTGTATCTCGATTTTGCAGTAGTATAATGTATAACATTTTTAAGTATTATATAAAAAAAAATTGGCAACAAACCAAGTGTATACTTTAATGGGATAGTACCACAACTTGTGTATCCATTTGACAACAGCATAAAGGTATGTCTTTCCAACTATATGGTTTTATGTAGGAAGAACGCGAAATACATTTTATCTAGAAAACTTTTAAGAAAGTATTCGTAAAAAGCTTTATTGCAAAACCCACAAACAAAAATATAGTCACAACAACTAAAAAGCGATTTTTAAATGTATTTTAAAACTAGAACATTCGGGGAATTTTTGATTATCAAAACCAAATGTCTAGATAAGAAACCGGAAAGTGTAATATATCAAATGCGAACTTGTACGTAAAATAGAATGACTAGCAAAGTCGGTTGCCTAACTGAGCCTATTACAAACTTGAAATAATGAAAGTGCAACAAACCTGTATAGTCGAATAAGTAGGAATTGAACAGTATCTAAATCAAGGAGGCAGTAAAATTTACAATTACAAAATGGAACATAACACCATCAAGATGAGTTAATTGTATTCAATTTATAAGATTGTTAGTCAACCTATTTTAATGATATTATAGCACGCTTCTATTGTTGGACAATTACTAAAAATTTATTAATACAAAACATTCCTGATAAATTCATAGTAACATTTACTTAAAAAAATAGTATCAATATTATAATTTTGTTTTCAGTTAATAAAGAAGCAGGCAGCAAAGAAGAGTTCCGATCATCAGAAAAAACAATTCCAATAGCAATACTAGCACTGCTAATGACAGTAGGAGTTGTAGCTTTCTTGGCAACAATAGTTAGATACAGTAGTAAAAAATTTGCAACTGAAATGGATAACATCTCGATAGCATCTTCCGAATCTACAACCAGCAGTTGTGATCCAAATGTAGATATAGTTTCAGTTGATAGTAATTTAAGTGGTAAACACAATCACATACAGCACATTTAATAGTTGGAGTTCCTTTGTTGTAAGTTGACGATGTGTAATATCAAAATATTTGCTAACAGTATCTAATTGTATATTTACAGCTTCATTGTGTGGATGTAATCAAATATTGGTTACATGAATAATATCTTTAGATTGAATAAGCATTAAACTATTTCCTACTTTGTAAAGCGTACATAAAAAGGCTACTAATAAATATACAGTAAAATGCAGTAGCACAAAATAATACAAAGATTAAAGTGAAATTAGCAATGTGGTTTCTAAACTAACAAAACTAAATTGTGTCAAATTTAAATTAAATAATTTCATTTTGATTAGAATAATAACAAGATTTTTAAAAATTATTCTGCAGAACAAAAGAGAGGTAGTTGTCATATGTCATACTTTCCTTCTGCACTTGATGCAACCTATTCTTCAGGTTACACCTACGGTCCCGTGCCTATATGGGTTTTCAGGCTTTTAATCAATTTTCTTTTATCTACTTTTTTTAATGATGAGAGCTTTATTTTGTAAAAAAGTCAGAGGTTCGTTTGTTCGATAATGACATTTTAATTGCAATATGTTACCAAATGCGATTAACTCTTAGTACAACAAGCTAAATCCAAACGAACTGTAAAATATAAAAGAACATTTTTGACAATGGCATGCTTTTTCATTTTAAGTTTTAATAGCATAACATTTACGTGTCACAACCAACAATTGAATTCTCAAAGTTAATCTATAAAAAGAAAATATCAAATATTTTAAAAGTTCTCAAAGGTTGCAATAACAAGTACATCTGAGAGCTACTAGTGTCATTTTTAGGAATTACAATATATATATTATTGTTAGCTGGAGTTGCTAGTAATATCCTTAAAATTACTTAACCTTATGGCTTTCTATCATGTTTCCTTACTAATTATAGAAAGCCATGGTTGCCAAAGTTCTAGATTTATTTGATAATATATAAAAGAGTGTGGACACACATTTGCTAAATGGCAGCAGCAATGTCAAATATAATAAGTAAGCTCAACAAGTGTTACAAAACTTAAACATTTGAAACTCAATATAGCATAAAGTTTTAACTCCAGAAATGTAAAATTTATACTAACATTTCTAGATTTTTTTATAATCGTTTGCCACCCTAGTTGTTTGACCAACAACAGTTCATTATAACAATTAAATAAAAGGCTGAACTGAACTCTGCGTTGTGGCTTTTGAAGTTCCACAACAAACAAAACTCATGGTTTTCAGTAGATATAATATATACCATCGGTATAATAAAACATAAAATTCAAAGTATTGATCACTGAAATTACGCTATTAAAATTTATTACTATTATTATTTGTTGTTAAAAAGACAGAGTTAGTCACAAAAAACGCCGAATTCTACTATTATTGAAATTCTGTAAATATTAATTAGCAACGTATTAATAAGGGTTGGTCATAGGTACACATCAACTATTACAACAAAATGCACTCTTTCTAATTACTATTATAATATAATTGACGTCATAAGTGATAAACTTCAGGTGATAAGCTTAATTTATTATTAACAGGGGTGTGAAACTTAAACATTTCTAAAATGATGCAAATTAAATCTATGCTCCACACTTGCTCATGCAGATTTTACTTGTGGTGTCAACACGTGACACCATTAGCTAACAGAGCGATAATAATATAATTAGTGAAAAATGCAATTATGGCAGAAATAACTTATGTGTGGAAAAAAAACTGTACATGCATATATAAAAGTGTCTAAAATATGGCCAATGTGCAACCGTAATTCTTATACTTAACGTGCACTTCTATTTTATATTCAATTTGAACCTGCAAATTTTGTAATTCAAAATTATTGAAACAAAATTTTTTAAACTATCATTTTTGAAATGTAAACGTTTCCACCTCCATAAAGCATAATTTATTTCATATTCATTGCATATTAATGTTATATACAAGGCGGTTCTTCCTAATTTAACTGAATAAACACCCTGTATAGTATGCAATAAGTCATGTGAAACTATTATACATAATCTCTAACAAATAAATGATCCATTATATACCGTTTTAATTAATTTAACATCACAATTTTCTTTTCAGTATGTAACTGTGGATTAAAAAATACAAACTCCTTCATGTTTTCATTTAGCTGTTCTAAAGCTAATTGTGCTTGAAGTCGCATGATGTCATCTTTGTCTTGATAATAAATTTGTTTAAGTGTTCTGTATATAGGAAGTATATCGTCTCTAAGATATACAATCATTTCCTTTTCCAAACCTACGAATAACTGTCGTAAGACTGTAACAGCAGCACGTCTTGGTTCAGGTGCCTTGTCTGTCGTTATTATGGAATGAACACACACTAGAACCTAAAACAATACAGGTAAGTCAAATACCATTTCATGAATAAAATGTTGAACTAGTTAAAAAAAAGGTTACGTTAAGACATACAGAGTTGAAGGTACCATGTAACGAATACGATTATCTGCTTCTTAAATATACGCTTTTGTGCTAAATATCTATTCAACAAATATCCATTATTAAACAGTAAATATTAATTTACGATAGAAACAATATATTACTAATTCATACATAGAGCTCCACCTATATTTAAATACTCAAAGTAAAATTTAAGATTTCTTCTATTTGTATGTATCTTGATACAATATCCCCTTTTCTGCGCGTGTTTGGATAGTAACATAGCCTTGTGGCCAAGCTTCATTATTTTACATCGGGATGTAATCAGCAAAGCAAGTGTTAACGTGGGCCAGCAGGTTTTGATAAAACATGCCGTCCCAGAGAAAGGTGAAATGGTGTCAACGGATACCATGGCCTCATTTTAGTTATTATATCGACCTAGTATAATCAAGAAAAATATATATACACGCAAGTACAAAATCATATCGAAGTAAAGTAAAACAATATGGAAACGCAAACGCGTAATGTGTAAAATTGCAGAGCAATAAATCTTTCGTATATAATTATTGTGGAACACAGAAGCACTTTTGGATGTTGGTTGTATTGAAAGTACAGTTTTAAATGTTGCTATGCAAGAGGGTGGAATTTTCCACATATGTTGGTTCGTATAGAGGTCAAGCCCGAGCACATGTATCAGCCGCACGCACCTGCTATTGTAAGTACCCAAGATGTTTAACGAATTTGGTTGCCTAGCAGATTGTGTGGTGAGTCATCCTCAAGTTTAGATCAATTTTCATTTCATGGAACCACCACTTACAATGTACAAATAATTTTTGAAAATTCTATGTATGTTTACTTAAATTTGGTAAATACTCCCTGTATGTTTTTTATCAATTTTTTCATCAATTTATGTCATAAATGTCAAACTTGAAGTTTTTATTATTTTGACAACGATCCTAGGTCATGGATCGAAACGTAAATAAAGATAATTTTAAAAACTATGAGTGGTTTAGTTCCCAAAGAAGATTAAATTTGGTACACAAAATTTTTGTAAAATTTTTATGGTCATTTAAATTGATACACGTAATATTTTGTTCAGAATTTAATAGTTGGATATTTCATAAATGCTCTTATAATCACAAAGGAATTTCTATAAGATAATTTTTGAAGTTAGAAGTTTATACTAAAATGTATTCATAACTAAACATGTGATACGTTGATTTTTGTTTGTCACATTACAGAGTATAATTTTTTTGACAGTACACTTGAAGTACAGCTTAATTCAAACAATAAGTGTTTTTTGACCTTTGATTCCATCAAATAAATCAATTAAAAATGTAGTTCTGTAATCTACAAAAAGTCTGAATTGTACTATTCAAGTATCATATACAAATTGTAAAATAATAATGAAAACACTATATTTCTTATAGACAATTAACATAAATTTTTCAATTATAAATTTCCTATGAATAATCAGAGATGAATACTAGATCATAATAAAAGTAATTGTTTCGAAAATTTCAGTACATATAACTTTGTACAAGCGAGGTATATATATATATATATATATATATATATATATATATATATTGCAAATTAATAGAAAGAATAATAAGTTGTCTTAAAGCTTTCTTTCATTGAAGTCATCAGTAATTTTTCTATAGAAGCAAACAACCACATTTATAAATTTTTGTAGTGAAGAAAGATATATTATTGGTGTTGGTTTAAATTTTTTTTTAAGTATAATTTTTACTAGTTGATCTTTCTATACTTTATTTTTTTTGTGATGAAGTGACTAGGCTCTAACGTAGCCCTAGTCTAAAAATGTTTAGAAGTGATTAAATTTTCAGATAGTACGAGATCGTCGTTCCCATTCCAGTTTGCAGAGTCATAAGTAAGTATTTTTTTTTATATGTTGCTCGTCAAAGATATTTTTTTCTTTTCGAAGATTTCCGTATCTGATCTTCAGATTGATTGTTATTATAACATTTATTAAGATACGGTGGGGTCGAATAAAACTTCTTTTATTATCGTATACCATCCTACGACCCTAGCTCATAGCTCTGCCCTAAGTTGAAGAAGCTTTGCTGGCTGAAAGATCTCTTTAGAGGATCCTCTTTTACTCAAAGCCATTTACCATCCTCTTTACCCTGGGTTTAGACTTTAAACAGGAACCCCTCATAATCTATCGAGGCTCTGCCGCCTATAAGGTAGAGTAGACACTATATATCTTTTGAGAAAAAGTGTGTAACAACCAGATAAGGGTAAAATGCATGAAAGTGTCTTCAACCATGTATAAACTTATGAAAAACAACTAAATGTGAAGCAATGCATAAGACCAATGGAGTTTTGTAGCACAATATTTAATTTTTAATTTTTACTAGGCCTGATTCATTAAAGTTTTTTTAATTTTTAAACTGTCTGCACGTGTGTGCATGCATGCATGTGTGTGTATGCATGCGCACACACGCACGCGCACACACCCACATGCGCGCGCACACACACATACACACACGCACACACATACACACACACTCACACACACATATATATATATATATATATATATATATATATTGCTGTGATATCATTGCAATAACCCGGTGCCTCCCTTTTTATCTCAAAAAAATTATTTTTTTATCAATTTTAATTTTAATGCCTCGGCTAGCTCAGTTTTAAACACGCACGGAGCTTGCGACGATACAACAACAAAGAATTCTTAATCTCCCTTTTTATCTCTACTTCCTATGTATTTGAGCTAAACACAAATAACCACAATTTATATAATGTTCTCAATATATACAATGTACAAAGCGTTTATAATGTTGTTGAATAGAACCCCTTCTATAAAATTGAATTAATTTCTCCCAAAAATTATAACTACCTTTAATTGATCAAAAAGCCAGCAAAAATTACAATTTTTGTTATTACTTGAAGCTCTATGAACGTCCATCAGTCTTCCTTAAATTTTTATGTAAATTATAACGTATGCCAAAACGATTTTTGTTGATCCTCACATAAATTTTCGTGAATGCAATATTTTTAAATATTCAGAAATAAAATTATCAAAGCAACAAAACTATTCGTCAAATTTCGCCTATCCTAATGACCCTATATACCCCTAAATGACCCTATTATCATAACTATATATATATATATATATATATATATATATATATATATATTGCTGTGATATTCTTATTAGGATCAACGAGCCCCTACGATGGGCGTCATAAAATGCTGTGATATTTCCCTTTACATTAAGCCCCACGATTGGGCATGTCATAAAATGTTGTGATATTCCCCCTGAACAATCAAGCACCTATGATGTGGAATGTTAAATTAGGGTTTTTGCCCCGACTAGTTTATTTAATTAAATAAAGCAATTCTACAATACACAATATAATGATTAAATATTTACAACTCTCAAAATCTTCCCCTTTTCAGAATATTTACATATACCAGATTTATGAGTTTTTAAGCCAGCAAAACTATCTTTTTACTTATTTAGGGACCTTTGAACGGTCCAATATGCATATTCCCTTTGTCATAAATTGTTAAATGACCCTATTATATTTTGTTGACTCTTACAGATACAAAAATGATAAATATTGAATTAAAAACAGTTTTCAATAATAAATTGTGTCAAGATTGCTAACCTGGAATGGTTCTGTAGTTTCTTCCTAGTCTGTGATCTGCATCCCCATGGGTTGTTTCGTGCCAAGTCTGAATATGTCCCAATTGAAAGTCGAATTTAGAAGTTGACCTCAAAATTACCATCCAGATCCAAATTACATGTAAGTATTAGAATCCAATTTTCAATATAGGTATTAGAACAATTTCGATGTAGATATTAAAATCCCATTTAAATGTAGGTATTAAAACAATTGTATGTACTGACATATTTTTGTTCGTTTTCTTTTCAGATTAATTGTTTTCACATTTCTGTAATTATAAATATAAACAATTTCAATCTCGGTATTAAAACATTTTCCATATCGGTAGTAAAGTAATTTTCATGTCGGTATTAAAATCCAATTTAAATACAAGTATTGAAATCCAATTTAAATATCAGTTTAAAATCCAATTTAAATATCAGTATTAAAATCCAATTTAAATATCCGTATTAAAATCCAATTTAAATATCCGTATTAAAAGCCGTCTATAATAGATCGGCTTATTCGTTGCACAAATTCGTACACTTTTCAAAAATGATTTCACTTTAATTTTTGTTTCACTGGTTACGTAAATTATTAGTACTTTTGAACATAGTCGTGGTCCAGTTTCTATGTATACTCACTCGTCGCTTCATCATTATCGTATTTAAAGGCGTACCTCCACCTGCTTTTCATTGGCCTATCCACGTTCTGGGACGACACCTTTACCTTTATCTTGCATACCTTGGAATTTACACCAATTATTTAGTTCAAATTTTTTAACTTGACTGTCACATACTCCATTCACATATCGTGGTATTATTTGAGAAATTCCAACAATTGCCTTTATTAAGTCACGTATTCGAATGTTTGTTATTTATTATTATCTAAACTGAATAGTCTGGTGTTTGTTTATTTCTCATAATATTGGATTTTTGAACAAATGTGATTCTTCCTGTCACGTAACGATTTTCTAATAATGCATAATTTATGATATTTTTAACACAGTTGTTAAATATTTGTAATACCAATTCATATAGGTTTTCGGTGATTTAATTTTGATGCATTTTGTTGCGTTTTCAAATCTTATCTTAACTTGTAAACTACTCTTAGATATTTCTACGTTCTTAAGTATTTAATCCCGCGTATTTTATATACAGTGTTCATCTCAATTAACAATATGTAGAGTGACCGATTTACTCTTATAATTTCTGGAATTATGTGCTTTTCTTGAACTGGAAGTTGTTTTTATTTATTCTACGACCCCTATGACTTAACCTACCCCTAAACTACCCTATAATTATAGCATTATATATAAAGTGAAAGTTATTACGATCAAAATATTTGTAATTCTAGATTGATTTGTGGGTTTGAGAAGTCATTGAATTAAATTGAAAACTTTTTAAGGCTTTAATTTTCGAATTTATTTTAAAAGTCTTGATCACAGGTTATGGTTATCTAAAAAAATTTTATAGGCTAGATTATAAATGTGGTGCATGAATTATAAACTTACAAACTTGAAGTTAAATGAAAACCAACTAAACGAACATAATAAAGATCGTGGAAAAACTTTTAAAAACTAACGAAATTAAAAGTTTTTAAATATAAATTGAAAACATTCAACTTGTATATACATAAGTTTAATGTAATTAATTTTGACGTAAAATATTTTCTTTCATTCCAGGATATAAGATGAGTATCGTAATTATTTGAATGCAGAGTGTCGAGTGCATATGTGTATGTTAAGTGATGTGAGTGTATTGTGCACGTGTGCATGTTTAGTTTAATTTTTGTTATTAATTTGGTTAAAAATTTAATAAATACGACACGGAATTTAAGTTTTCTTGTTTATTGTATTTTTAGTTTTATAAATATGATAAATTTCCAAAAAAGTTCTTTTTGATTTGTTGTTTTCTATTCTTAAGATTATTGAATTTGCAAAATCCATACTGGATTTTTATATGTAAATCGCATACGCTTGCGTTTCCCAGGCTAAAGGAATGTGGATATGGTTAGCCATGAGAAGTGTGGAATGGAGAGCTTACTACAGCTTATGCGAGCGATGTATTTTAAAATAAGGGATATAAGAGATATAATAAACCCCGATTACAAGAATGACGTAAACAAAAGAAATTGGTAGAGGTCTGTATATTATTTCGGAAATTTGCATGATACCTTTGTAATAATCAGCCATACACATCAGAGCTTCAAATTTGTAATAAATGCAAATAAATTGGCCACTTTTTGAAACTCGTTCACGATACAAAAGAAAAACCGAAAGAATACTACTACATTCTTGCAAAACAAAATACAATAAAGCACAAATTGACTCAAAGTACCATATCAACTCCAGAAGCAAAACAAGGTTTCCAAGAACAGAATTAATTTTTTAAACAAATAGTACCGTGGCTGCAATATATGTATGAATAACCAATCAGTATACTTTTGCCATCATGCTGCTCTTATGAAATACAAATGTCAAAAAGAAACATTCACTTGAAAAATTAATGATTTGTAATAATACTATCAGCAGTTTTGACCGATTTGATCTGTTGCGAGTTAAATAACAGAAAAGATTCTACAGGTAAATCAACCATATTTAATCTTCATGGCAAATTTAGTCAATCTCCATAGATTGTTGCGCTTTTCTTCACTGAAACTGAACACAAGGAGCATTGGTTTTTAAATTCAATGTTATCTCGTATTACGAGCATTGTGTTTGGAATGCTATATGTCGAAACCACTTTGCTCGCCAAGTTTGTAGAGGCCTGTGACTTAGCAAATTTCTCAACTTGTTTACAATAAAGTTAAGATATTGTGGTATATTAAACCTGTGTAGTAAGGTTTTTATAAATTAAAAACGAAGGAAAGAGAATCGAGATAAAATATTTCTGAAAATAATAGATTAAAGTGTTGTGTTTAAATGAAATTCAAGTACAAAGCGAATTCTATAAAAATATTTTTATAGAATCCATGTTTTACTAAGTATACAAAATTCGAATGAATATAATAAGATAGGACCTCAACAACTTATTAAAAATGTATCACATCGGCAAAGCACTGCCTTGTATTCAGTAACAAAATTTCAACTAAGTAGCTAGATATAAAAAATATATGATTTTAAAATTAGAAATTAAGTGTACAATAGTTTACGTTTGTATTAACCATGTGGCATATTTTAAAAATTATGAAGTATAATAATTGATGGTTAACATAACCTAGCTTACCTCACTAACAATAGTGCCCAGTTTATATCCTAACACTTTGCAAACTTCTCCTAAATTTGATAGACTGGAAGCTCGCATTAAATGATCCTCATCTTTAGTTACCTCAAGAAATGTATTTAATAATAATGTTTTGTATTTTGGTGCCATTTCCCCTAAAAACAAAAGATAATAATTATTTAAAACTTGTCATTTGTTTAAAAATCTATCAGAGAAAAAACCAGCCAATATATAAAGCTTAAAAGTCTAAATTATAATTTCATTTATTAACTAATATTATAGTATTGATCATCAACTTGCGTTGTGTGCAATTATTTATATTTGTATGCGTGCATGCATGTGTGTGTGTGTGTGTATTGCCAAGGCAAGTGTCATTT
This sequence comes from Platerodrilus igneus, assembly GCA_036346225.1. Classification (NCBI taxonomy): domain Eukaryota; kingdom Metazoa; phylum Arthropoda; class Insecta; order Coleoptera; family Lycidae; genus Platerodrilus; species Platerodrilus igneus. The sequence continues at coordinate 8,662,801 of JARFIW010000266.1, read as the reverse complement.
TGGTATTTTAAGGCATACTTTTAATTTAAAATAGTTCATAACAACAGAATTTTCTTGAAAATACTCTGTGTATAGAACTACGTTTTAATATTATTTGAACGGATGGAAATTTTACTGGTATTATTTCTGTAGTATCAAGCGAAATTTTTACAAGAAACAAATCATCTATTTTTCTGAAAATTGCATTTATTTTTACTCTAAATAGCTACCTACATAAATGTGGGCACGTAATTTTAAGAGTTAATTATTCCATTCAATAAAATTAACGTTTGCAATGATAAGCTGATATATCGAAGTAAATATTCTATTTATGAAAAGACATTTGGATTTCAAAGTTGCTTATGACAGATAGTAATTTAAATGATCGGGTTATATGTTTGCTGAATAAGGTCGATTTGCACATTATTGAGCGTGTTAAACCAATTAAGTACTTTGTTGTGAACATAAATCATTACTATCGGAGCGGGCTACGTGACTTTTAGCATAAGTGATATTCTTGTAGAATAAAAAAGTTTCTGAACTATGTTATAGATTTTGACACGAAGTTTAAGTTATAAATACAATGAGTGATATTAAAGGAGATTTTTTCCTGCTGTTCTGCTGACAAACGGTGTTATTGAAAGTATTGTAACATAAATAAATTTTTAAAATATGTAATTTAGCATCATCCAGTATTTAATTTAGAATAGAAAGTTTTATCATCTAAAATTGTAGAATTTACGTCCTTGTACTAATACTTAGAATGTGCTTTACAAATATCAAGTTTTACCTACGTGATACTCTTACATGGTTTCAAATGAAATTTCCTGGGTTTATTCAGGTTGATAGTGAAAACATCAGTCGTTTAGAGTTGTGTAAATCGCACCTGTGACCGGGATACCTTTTTTGGGTGGTCACTCCCATAGAAACCGTCTAATTTGGACACTTCCAAATGATCTGTTGAAGGAGTAGGATGAATTGTGGTCCATAATTTACGTTGAAACGCCGTAAGAACAGAGGTTAATTACTTATCAGACTAATATTTTTAGTAGTTCAGTGCAACAATTCAGGATTTAACCAATCATATGGCAGAGTGTTTCCAAGGAATTTTTTTGTAAGAGGCAATTTGTGACCGCATAATTTGTGGAATGAATGATGAATCTTTACAGGGTCCTTTATTGGCTGAACAAGAATTAACATAAAAATCGGCTTATAACAAAGCTCTTGCTCCTAAAACTTTGCTTCAGTGAATACTAAAGAAATTAGGGAGCAGAACATTAACTTTGTTGGCTCATTCTTGCAAAGAAGTTGAAGTTAGCTAGTCAAATTTCTTCATCAGGTCAAAGTTCTAGAAATACAATAAATAAATACCATTGCTGAGTGTGACCAAAATCACTTATGTAGTAAGTATCCATTTAAGGATTCAAAATGTCGAGTTTGCTCAAAAGGACGAGGATGAAAGTATTTTTGATTGTCTAATTAATATTGGAGACATTATAAAACCATATAGAAAACAACCTTTTGAACTACGAGGAGGTAAGAAAAGGACAACAGATACTATTCAAACTCCTAGTATTATGGAGATAATATATGGAAAATTTATATGTTACTCATAAAAGAGTATAAAGGTTTCATAAATAAAAGTGGCCGAATAGGTAAGGACTTTGAGGTTCTTAAACAATGGCTTCCAATATGAATACTTTCATATAAAGTTAAATTACAAAACGGTGATATAAAAAGACACGTTAATCAAATTAAAACTAGAAGTATTTCTGTAGCGTTTGATACCTGTGATGAAGCTTCGAATCTGCTCAAAGGGATGCTGCAGAAACCGGCACCAGGTAAGAATAGCAATTCACATATGAATTCAAATGTTACTGACATGTAATGGTAGTGCAATTTTACCATATATATATATATATATATATATATATATATATATATATATTAGGTGAATTAATCCGTAACATGCCTTTTTAATTATATTGGATAACCAGTTTCCATTTTTTTATTTCAATAAATTTACCATATTTAGTTAATATAATAATAAGTTTATTCAAAGTAATAAAATAAGAACAGAATTATACAAATAAACAATGTAAAGTCCACTGAGACTATCATCTATATAAACTGACTTTAAGTAAGTGCATTTTATTAATAAACCATTCTAATTCTTTGTACTTTGAATATATAATATGTATTGATATTGTAAAATATTATTATCCCAATCCCAAAAAAGTCAGGAGCTGATAGGTGTGAGAATTTTAGAACGGTTAGTTTAACTTCTCATGCTTCCAAAATACTAACAATAATAATTAAAAATAGAGTAGAAGCTTTGACTGAGAATTATTTAGGCGAAGACCAATATGGTTTTCGTAAAGACAGAGGGACTAGAGAACCGATACTAATGATTAGGCTAATTATCGAAAAAAGGTTACAAAAAAATAAAAAGACTCATTTCGCGTTTGTAGATTTCGAAAAAGCATTTGATAGGGTTAATTGGATTGTTATGTTCAGGGTTTTGCAAAAAATAGGAATCTCTCATAGGGATAGAAAAATTATTTACAGTCTATATAAAAACCAAAGCGTAGTAATTAGATTTGATGAAATAGAAAAGGAAGCTAAGATTAGAAATGGTGTTAGACAGGGTTGTATACTGTCTCCCTTGATTTTTAATGTTTAAACTTTAAACTTAGCTAGAGAGAGAAAAGAGATAGGTATTAGTGTACAGGGACAGAAAATAGACATGTTACGTTTTGCAGATGATATAGCCATTATAGCAGAGTCTAGAAAAGAGTTAGGAGAGTTTTTAAATATTTTAGATGAGATACTACAGAGTAACTATAGTATGAGAATTAACTCAGTAAAGACAAAGATAATGACAAGTTAGTTACAGCCTAGTTCTAAACCAAAATTAAAAATAGGTAATACCGAGTTAGAGGAGGTAGATGAATTTTGCTATTTAGGTAGTATAATTACAAAGGATGGACGTAGCAGAAGGGATATAGTAGCTAGAATAGCTCAAGCTAGAAAAATGTTTTTAAAAAAGAAAAACTTACTAATAGCTAATAGTATTAGTTTAGATAATAGAAAAAGTTTCTTAAAGTCGTACGTATGAAGCGTTCTACTATACGGTAGTGAGACTTGGACAATTAAAGAAGTAGATAAGAAAAGATAGAAGCTTTTGAAACTTGGTGTTATAGGAGAATGTTAAAGATTAGTTGGACAGATAGAGTAACAAACGAGGAAGTTTATAGAAGGATAGGTGAGGATCCCTGTATGTGGAAACAATTGAAGGTCAGGAGAGATAGAATGATAGGGCACCAGTTAAGACATGAGGGACTATTTAGTAAAGTCTTAGATTATAGACTACCAAATAAAAATAGAGTAGGAAAGCCTAGACAAAGCTATATTAGTCAAATTATTAGAGATTTAGGTTGTGAAGGGTATGTGGACCTTTTTAGACTAGCTCAGAATAGAAAAGAATTTAGAGCTGCGTCAAACCGACTTTAAGTAAGTTCGAAAACAAAACAAAAAAAAAATCAGTTAACTAAATGTCACCAGGACATAACTCACAATTAGTTAGCGGTCTGGCATGTTGGTAGCGTTTCGTTGCTTAAGCCTTACCATAACATATAATTTAATAAACGTCACCATGACATAACTCACAATTAGGTAGCGGTCTGGCATGTTGGTAGCGTTTCGTTGCTTAAGCCTTACCATAACATATGATTTAATAAACGTCACCATTACATAACTCACAATTAGGTAGCGGTCTGGCATGTTGGTAGCGATTTGTTGCTTAAGCCTTACCATAACATATAATTTAATAAACGTCACCATGACATAACTCACAATTAGGTAGCGGTCTGGCATGTTGGTAGCGATTTGTTGCTTAAGCCTTACCATAACATATAATTTAATAAACGTCACCATGACATAACTTACAATTAGGTAGCGGTCTGGCATGTTGGTAGCGTTTCGTTGCTTAAGCCTTACCATAACAAATAATTTAATAAACGTCATCATGACATAACTCACAATTAGGTAGCGGTCTGGCATGTTGGTAGCGTTTCGTTGCTTAAGCCTTACCATAACAAATAATTTAATAAACGTCACCATGACATAACTCACAATTAGGTAGCGGTCTGGCATGTTGGTAGCGATTTGTTGCTTAAGCCTTACCATAACATATAATTTAATAAACGTCACCATGACATAACTTACAATTAGGTAGCGGTCTGGCATGTTGGTAGCGTTTCGTTGCTTAAGCCTTACCATAACATATAATTTAATAAACGTCACCATGACATAACCCACAATTAGGTAGCGGTCTGGCATGTTGGTAGCGATTTGTTGCTTAAGCCTTACCATAACATATAATTTAATAAACGTCACCATGACATAACTCACAATTAGGTAGCGGTCTGGCATGTTGGCAGCGATTCGTTGCTTAAGCCTTACCATAACATATAATTTAACACTTTTCCTTTTTGAAGCGGATAACCAGGTTATACTTCATTTCCTTATAAATGGTAATCATGTAAACATGTTAGAGTTCTTTAACAACCATCAGGTTGAGGTTGCTAATATCTATGTAGAACCAGCTGGATAGGAAAAAGATAGAAGGATATAGAAAGACCTAGACCAAACTATATTAGTCAAATTATTAGAAATTTAGGTTGCAAAGGGTATGCAGAGCTTTTTAGATTAGCACAGAATAGAAAAGAAGTTAGAGCTGCGTCAAACCGACCTTAAGTAAGGTCGAAAACAAAATGATGATGATGATTGATAGTTTCTTAATTTTGTGAAAACAAAATGTGTATTAAGGGTTTGACCCACTTCCAAATATAAAGGTTTAGGTTTCAACTAATAAACTACACGATACTATGTACTTATGGACGTCCCAACACTATAATGTAATATTTAAATATTTTCTTTATTAATGGTAACGAATTGCATATTGCAATGTAGTTTGTATACATGTTAGGTAACTGGTTATAAATCTTGCTCATCAGGTTCATAAAGCTACGTAAAGTGATGCTTCGAATATAAGGAGGTCTTTCAATGTTATCATTTAGTTTATACCTAGTGTCGTATTTATGGTGGATATGGTGGACATGTTTCCTGTTATTTTTATTCTTGTATAAATATATAATAATATTGTACATAAACAATTGCTTGATATCCATTATGGCCGTTTCAAAGAATAGCAGGTGCGAAGGATAAATTAAGGACTTATTGTACATTATTTTTAGAATTCTCTTTTGTAGGACGTCAACTTGATGAAGATAACAAGAGGACGTTCCTCCCCAACTTAAGATACTATAGTTAAGTCTAGATTCAACTAATGCATAATAAATAATTCTTAGGTGGGTAATATCAAGTATTTATTTTAAGCATTTGAATTTGTATAATAAGGTTCTCAAAACTTTAGCGTTATTTATATGAATATTCATCGCAAATGAGAGTCTAAGTACACACCTAAGTATTTTGTACTTTCTTGCGATTTAATTTCCACACTTTCATGGGATAGTTGAATTTTAAAAGTAATAAATTTTGGTAACCCGACTATGTTATTAGAGAATGGAATAAAACATGATTTTTCATAATTCACGTTAATAATTTATGACTATATATGTTAAATAGTATTTTTAAATTATCTTCAGGCATTTCTTTCAGCTCTATACAAGTATTTCCCCGTATATGTAATTGCCGTATCATCAGCAAAAGTAATTAATTTTTCATTCAAAGGAGTGGTAAGTATATTATTTATATAAATTGAACATAGAATTGGCCCTAAAACAGTCCCTTGAGGTATCCCATATTTTATACTTAGAACACTACGGTAAGTATTTCCTACTTTGACAACGTGTATCCTTTGTTCCAGATAACTCTGAAAAAGCTAATTAGAAGCTCCTCGTATTCCTGAATAATCCAAAGCTTCCAGTAGTTGCGTATGACTAATAGTGTCAAATGCTTTGGCTAGATCTAGGAAAACAGCAAGAGTTGGCTTACTTTCTTCAAGTTAAGGAATTTATAGCATCAATAGTGGAATATCCTTCCCTAAAACAAACTGGTTATATGCTATAGTATTATTTTGATTAAAAAAATGTATGATGCGAGTTTTTAAAGTTAATTCAAATATTTTCGCAATCGATGTAATAGTAGATATAGGTCGGTAGTTTGCCAGATTTACGTTATCTCCCTTTTTATGAATCGGCATTACAACCACACTTTTAAACGAATCAGGAACAATATTTGTGTCATATATTTTATTTATTGGAAATGTAAGTGGTGAAACCATTGAATGACTTATTTCCTTTAATAATTCTGATTTTATACCATCGCTTCCAACAGCTTTTTTACTTTTTAGTAATTTTATTATTTCTAAAATTTCATTTTCTTCAACCGGTCTCAAGAAGAAGGTTTTATTACATTTTTTTTGTGTATGGTACTGGAGTAGGTGGTTTTTTTTATTTTATTAGCAAGTGCTTCCCCTACCTTACAAAAGTACTCATTAAACGCGTTTGCTATCTGTATTGGATCTGATATCGTGTTGTTGTTTACAAAAATCTCATGACCTCTTTATTCTGTACAGTACAATTAGTATTACTTACGATGGTCCATAACTTTCTCGCAGAGTCTTTATTAGCATAAATTAGATTGACAAAATTATTGTATTTCGTTGTTTTTTTTACTATGTTCACAAAATTTCTGTATTGTGTGTAAGTTGTCTTTTTTAGATTGTTACCTGGGTCGCTTTTGTATTCCCCATATAATAAATTTTTCTTATTTATGGAATTTATTAATCCTGACGTTACCCACTCTTTACGTGACAAATTATTCCTTTTCACTTTTTTAATAAAATGTGTAACATAAGTATTTATTGTAGCGATCAGGTTATCTGTTAACTTATTAACATCACATTCATCATATTAAGTAGTCCAATCATGAGTTTGTACGGCATTTTTTATTTTTGAGTAATTTATGTAAATAATTTCCTTTAATTTGTTTTTAGTTTGGTTACGCTGTTCCCACGGTATATATAAAGCTGTAATGTAAGTATCTATAAGTGTCGGAATACAATTTAGGTAATGATATTTATTTCTTGTTTTCATAAATATATGGTCTATGCAGCTTTCAGTGTTACCAGATATACGAATGTTTTTGTTAATCAAGGAAAGGAAACCGTGTTCGCTTAAAGCATCCAGATAGTTATTTGTAGTTTCTTTGTCACTATTTATGTTTATATTGATGTCACCGATTATTATATGAGTATGACAATGTAGCGTATGTTTGTTGAAAGTATAATTGTAAATTAAGTATAAAATCTTCTTCAGGTTCGGATGGAGATCTATAAATTGCGGTTATGAGATATGTATCGTGCATTGTCATTTTTAATAAAATCTGTATGGTTGTACTAGATCCAATAATGACTATACTATGTCTAAAATCAATTTTATTTTTTAGATAAATGACTACACCATCGTTTTTATTGAGTGCTCCACCGCTATACAGCATTGAATAACCATGTAGTAAAAACGGTGTGTTATCTAAAATTTGGTATGTTTCCGTAAGAACAAGACAATCGTATTCAAACGGCAATTGACTCCACGTGATTTTTAATTCGTTAATATTTCGTCCTAGGCTATGAATATTTTGGTGAAATATTTTAAAATATTTATTATGGTTTTTATTATTCGAGTAATTGTTGTGATCCAAGATATTAGTATATTCGGCAGTGTTAATCTGGTTATAGTTTATTTCGCGAATGTATGGGTCCATTTTTTGCAATAAGATTTGGAGATCTCTAATTGGTGTTTTTAATTATTTAATACTAATGTAATTGAAAGAGCATATAAACGCAAACGTGTAAATTTCTTATTAATGGACTAAGCCTAACGTAAGATGTAGAGCAATAAGGATCTGCTAATTATCGATATGTTTTTGTGTAAGTGAATTTGCTTATATGCACTACACACCTAAATATTTGGAAGTGTAACAGTTTATATAAACCTAACAATAAGTTAGAAATTGAATTATAAATAAAAGTTTTCAGCGAATGACTACGAGATACTTAAAGAAGAAAAAAACAAAAATTAATATTTTATAGGCCTCCTTATTAACCTAAATCTATGATAGAGTATCGTAATGTAATGAATTGGAAAATATGTTTGTATTTTAAATAAATGTTATCAGATAATATTCTATCAGGTAGTTAGGTTCTCCCGAATTATTTTTATAAGAAATTTACTCTATAAACACCCAATGCGAATTGGAATTAATTGTTAATTAGGGTTAATTAGGGTTTGATATAATGTGATGCCTAATAACTAAAAAAAGGATGTAAAGGATGTGAATGATGTAAAATATTTCAAGGTTTTTTTTCACTATAATTAAATGATATGAAGTTTTGTATCTTAACTAGTATTTGTATACAACGTTTTACCATACGAGCAGCAATCTTGTTATGCAAGGTTGTCCAAATGGATGGAGTTTGGAAATCTGTGCACTTTGTTCTGATATTTAACAAAAATCTTTCCATCGTTTGTCCAAACATTATTTTTGCAAATCTTTGTCACAGTTAATCGAACGAGTTCCCGACGTTTTTGAGTTAAATCATCCCTTAATACAATAGACGTATCTTTTAGATTAGATTTCTTGCCGAAGATCTCTCTTTTAAAATTGTAGCTTGTACACTTAATAATGATGAGCCTCTTTCCATCATTATTTCTAGTTGGTATCCTGTGACTACTATCTATCACATATGGTGGAATATTTATACCTAGATGTTTTTGAACCAGTTCAGTGACGATAACGTCTGTTTGCTTTTCATTATCGATTTCTTTTACCCCATATAATATAAAGTTATTACGTCTAGAGTATTGTTCTAGGTTATCACACATTTGCATATACTTCTCGCATTCCTTCTGGAAATCCTTAGAAACAGCTTCTTTTATTTTTAAGCACAGCATTTCCATGAATGTGTCAGAGTGCATTACTTTTTCCACAACACGCTGTATTAATGCTTCCTCGCCCTCACTCGTATTTTTTGAGCGCAAATTTCTATCGTTTTTGTCACTACCACTCATAATTACTCGTTAATTCTTGAATTTAGAACAACAGAAAATGGCAACCAGTTTAATACTCAGAGCCACTCGTATAACACGTCTTACTCACGTCGCGATATGAGTAAAAGTACCCCTCTTCTTGTTTCTTAAATCTGGCCTTAAGTAAGTTATAAATTAGTAGTTACACTGTAGGCTTAGAATGATTTATGATGTATAAATACCCTAAGGTATCATTCTTGAGAATTTTTTATTGTTCTATGAGAAATGATATGACACTTTTATTGGACCTTGAACTAATGCTACCGGACCTTAAAGAAGTGACTGGGGTTTTTTCGGGCATGTTACCGTACGTCAAAGTAGTGCTCGAGTGTTTCTTTCCTTAACTGTCGTACCTTTATTCCTTAGGGCACTACCCGAGGTTACCATCAAACCATGTGATATCAAATTTGGAAAACAAAACTCACATTTCCCTCAGAATGAGCTTATCGCTGGAGGTCAATAAAAATGAACTAATGTAAATGTTTCTACCATATAATATTCATAAATAGAAATTTGAATGAATAAACATAAGGTCAAAGGTTCAACAGAAAGTATTTATAATAAAGCTTGCTTAATTATAAAAATTGTTTTGACAATTTTTATTCATTATCATTCTAACGATAGAAGCGCAATTTACATTGCTCACTCTAGCTTTCTACATAGTAAAAAAGCTCATAATATTCAAAAAGTTCAATAATCGCACATTTCTTATAGTTCTACCCAAAAAAGTACAGCCACATTGAATCATTATAAAAATTAATGCATATACAAACCTAATATTTTTGTTATGCGAATAAGAACTTCTCCTAGTTTCATTCGAACTTCATGGCCATCCTCAGAACCCTTCTTGGAAAAATCAACATACTCATCTGCTAGTGTATTTAAAACAATGTCTGGAAACACATCACCCATTGCAGCTAAACCACCAATTGCACTCAAATATATAAAAGAATCATCATTCCTTAAATTTTGCTAAGAGTTGAAATATGTTTTATTTTTATTTCTCAACAAAATTCAACTTACCATAAATATATTCAAAATATAGTGCTTCCTTTCCATTATCTCTTTATTTCTTTTTTCTATAAGTTTAGATAACGTCATCAAAGCATGCCCTCTAACTGGAAGTAATGGATCGCAAATATCTTGTAATGCAATATCTAACTCGGATAATGCAGAACTTTTAAGAAATGTTTGTTCACCTTCTAAATGTATTAAAACCCGGTTACACAATTCTTTTAACTCTGAGTTAGTACATTCTTCATGTACTAATTTTAAAATACCGCTAAAGCAAGTATATTGATCCCTTGTTTCAATGGTGGCATTTTCAATAAATATTTGGAGTAGCATTACTAATAAGAATAATGTTTGAAAGCGATTCGAATCAGATTCATTAGCTTTATGTACATTTGTTTTAACACAACTTTGAATAACTGCAGTTATGTATTTTATAACAAGTGCTGGATTCTTGCTAATTTCTGTTTGTATGCTTGGGTCTGATGTTAATTCCGATAACAATTTATATACAGCTATACTACGCTCTGATGTTTCTTGTAAAAAGTGGGTATTTTCAAGATCTAGCAAACTCGAACTACTGTTACCACTAAAATATTTATCATGTTCACTTAAGCAATTTAATAAATACGAAAAAAACATGGTTTTCATTTTAATATTGTTGTTTAAAAGATCCGAAATAGCTTCTGCACGATTTAAAATAGACACACGTACTGAATAAGTTTGCCGTTTTACAACTATTTGATTGTTGTCTGAACAAAATTCGATGTCTTTTTGCACCTCAAGAATTTGTTTATGGGAGTATCCAAACAAAAAGGTGTCGAATAATGCAAATGCTTCGTTTAATTCGATATGAATTAACGAATTCAGAAAGATAGATTTAATATCATTGTGTATGTTGGTTTTTGAACTATAAACTAAAAATAAATTAAACATTATATTAAAAACAGGAAATATGACATTCACAGGTACGAAGGGGATGTTTAAATTATTTTCGGTGGTTAAATAATAGCAAATTCGAATACTCTGTTCTACAGAACTATCGATCACTTTAGATTGCCCTTCAAATGTTTGATGACTATTATTTGTAAAAGATATCAATGGTCCCAAAGTATTTCTAATAAATACTTCGTCACATAAACCACGGTTTTGTTGATATAAAAGTTTTGTACATAAAGCAAATAACCGTTCAAAAGGTTTGAAGGTTTCCCCAGATTGAGTTCGTAGTTTTAATAATTCGTATAACTGTTTACATGTATTCTCTTTAAAATCAGGGCACATACATGTGCCCATTATTAACTTTGCAATTGCCAGAATAATATTCCACGACTTTGTACTATCATCTAGTTCATCTAACCCTACCGAATCAAACATTGCCTTAACAACATTTTGAACGCCTTTTGGGCTACGGATTATCACACTGAGAGTATTTGAAAGTGACTTCTTCAGCCAGTTAGGTGAAGATTTATCAAGAAGTAGCATCGTTTCACGAATGTATAACATAGGGTGAATAGATGAAACAAAGTTTCTAAAAATATGTTTAAAATTATCACGGTCCTTGATTAAATCATTGTAGATTTCTGATGTCATTACAAAACCTTCCATTTCTGGATTTTCTAAATTAGGTTTTTTTAAGGGGCAATAAATTATTTGATAAAACGATAATAAAACAGGTTTTAAAAAATTTGTTATCAACAAAGACCTTAAGAAAGAAGATTTAAAACAAATATTAAAGCCATATAATGTTCCTAGTAACTGCTTATAATAAACAAGAGCAGATTCATCCGATGCTGTTCCCTTAGGCAATTTCTTTTGCAACAATTGCAGATTCTTTAAAATTCCAACCTCAACAACGACTCCTACGCTATTTGTCAAACTCTTTATTTGTTGCACACTTAAGCATTCTAATTCGTGGTTTTCTGCAAATGCATTATCCAAGTAAGAAATCAAATAAAATAGTTTACATAGATGTTTCCAATAACTTGATTCATCAGATGGATTATAAGTTGTTAACTCGGATACAATTTTGGAGCATAATGCACGCTCTAACAAATTTACATCTGAAGTTTCTAAGTTGAGTTCATTATCTAAAAAAAAGTACTATATTAATTATTTATTCAGTAAGAATGAAAACAAACTCCTTAAAAGCAGTATCAATATTTGCTGATTTCAGCAAGCACACAAATCGTTAATTACATAGTAAAGTAGAATTATTATCGGATGGCAGGTGACGTTATATGCGCAATAGGTTCAAATAAACTGTGAATGTCAAGATTCCACATGCTATAGTATGACCTACAAACATCATGCTAGCATTATAGTTTTAATACGACGTCACAAATACCCCATGTATTGCGTAAAATAAAATATTGTTTAGAAGATCCCCGCTTACGCTGACAATATCTAGAAATATTTAAAATCAAGAAATAAATCCAGACCATCACATAATATCAGAGCTTCTGCTTGTTTTCAGATAAATAATTTTAGGATCATAGTTTTTTCGTTCGGTAAAAATTTGTAACGGAAACAGTGTACATACTCAGCTGATCGCAATAATATATACATGTCATTGTCATTCTCGTTTTCGTCAACGTCATATTCAGTTTCACTTTTCATTTTAATAATTTTTATCAAGTCCTAGTCATCAAAAGTTTTTTTAAAACTAACTTATAGTTAATTTCTTCAGCAATGTAAAGTACTTGACAAGAATCCATGTTGATTAATTTTGATCTTTTTTTAGAGTAATATAAATAAGAGACAGGTGATTCATAGTCAAGACGACAGATTGTTTTTAACATGTTTCAATTTTTTAAAGACGAAAAAAATGCAGGAGATGCTAACCTGAGCAATTTCTAAGAGCATGTGGTTGAAGCAACAGGCGCTACATTGCGGACCATGCAAAGAATTTTAAAAGAAGGCACAATGAAACGTGACTGTATCACATTCAGTTCACAAGGGAAAAAGGCAACAAACAAAGTCCAAAGTCAACAGTGAATGGGTTTGAGGAAGAAATTCTAAGAACCATTATGTATAGGTTTACAGTAATACATAAATGTAGATCTTTGAAGGTAGTGTTAGATGTATTTAAACACGACTGCTCCATTGTGAGGAGAAAATTAGGTTTGTTCAAAAAAATAGTTCTAAGAGCAGGATTTCGTTGAAAGAGAACTGTGGATAACAGAAAAATTATTGTTTGAACAATGCATTACAAACCCCAGTGACTGAAAATCGCACTAAAATGCAGAAACCGTTATCTTACACACATTGTTACGTTTTTCTTTTCGTGGCAGCCACGTTGGGCGCCAAATTCTCTGTTACGTAACACAAATAAAGTCAAAGCAATGACCCGGCTCAATTGGAGAGTAGGGGTGGGGGGGTTGTAGAAAGCAGACTGACCTATGATGTATGCGGCGGTAAGGAGTTAGTAACGGTACCTGCAAAAAAAGAAATTAGAATAGTAAACCTGCAATAAAAAAGATTAGTCCTGCCAACCTGAAATAAAGAAAAAGCAATACAAAAATTTTTAGTACTATGTAGAATAAAAAAAAAAGAAACTGTTTAGATAATCTATATAATATAACAACTGTAAAAGCAATACAAAAAAATGTTTAGTACAAAGTGAGGTAATATTGGGGAGTAGCAGAAACGTTTCCTCACACACCAATTTAACATAAATCAGATAAAATGTTGTCAAAAGATAAATAGATAAAACACAATTGGTATGAGTAATTCAGTATTATTGATTTTTTTTTCTTTCTTTCTTTTTTTTTTGTATAATTTAAAATAGCATGCAAGTCTATTGAAACAGGTATCAGAACGACAAAGATATGGTAAAGCAAGGAATAGATATTTAAAGTAAAAACAAGTAGAAAATAGTTCAACTTACAAAAAGTCCTTCCGCAACGCTTCCTTGCAACGGAAGTGTGGGATTCAGCGATGTCCTGCACTAATGAAGCACTTCACCCTTGAGTATGAGGGTGTTGATGGAACTAATCACACGTTACACTAATCACAAATCACTGGGGTTAGCAGCAGACATTATCACGCTGATGGAACCAGGTAGCATTGATAAATTTCTTGTTAATTCTATTTCCTGAGACAATAATTCCGAAACACTCCGCAGCACCAGTCTGATTTCAACTGGGACCAGATGCACATTACTTTCACAAACATCCCAACAAGCAGTGAGAAACTTCAAACTATACCTTAGTAAAGCGGCAATCTGCCATACTTCGCAAACACGAAACTTGCACAAGTAAGGATCCATTTCAGACTCCCTGTTGTTAGAAAATTCAGAAACACAGTATCACAGCAACAAAAAACAATTAGTAAAGCTACTCGTAAGCAATAACACCGTCTGTCAATGACCTTAAAACATTTATCGCACAAGAAAAACCACTAAAAACAATTAGGAAGACATGCGTATCACTAAAATAATGTCCCGTAAAAACAAGCACGTCAAACACGTTACATATCAAGTCTACTTTCTTCAAATGGTAAACAGAACTACGCTGCCTACAATTAATAAACAACGTTTACTTCCACGTAAAACAATCTATAGGAACGAGCCACAAACTACAAATGTAACGTAATTAACATCTAGAAAACCAAGCACAAACTAGAACTCAGAAACACAATTTGTCAAGCAACAAGGAAATATTCTTTTTTAACGTAATCTCGGAACGAAGAGCAAACGACAACTCCTCGTCCGCTTATCTCCATCATTGTTATACCAACCGCTTATCGCCTATCAAGACTCGTATATTCACATAAGGAACAACATTTATATCAGCGGTTAGACAAGAAACGATGCAATTTATTTATTAATTGAAAATCAAATATAGAAATTATCTACTTTTAAAGTAATACCGACGAGTTAAATTGCATTCAAATCTGAATTATTCTGAAGTATTTCCTTTATACAAATAGCGATCCCAAAGAAACGATTTATTTTTAAGTACGTTAACAGAAAGGAAGCGAAAAATGTTTAACTATTAAAAATGCCCGTTACAAATTCCCCCCTAGCAAAATAAAGACGTCGGGGTGAAGAAAAAAACGACAGACACGGAACCAAACAAAAAAAAAAAAATTTTATCCGGTTTGAAGGACCAACAACAGTATAAGAAAAAGAACACATTCTTTTTTCCAAAAGAAGACAAAGTCATCTATCGTAACCAACAATGACAGAATAGGTAAAGAAAGTATTAAGTAAACACCCAATGAAGATTAAAGGTTATAGCTACTTTCAAAATCGTCAAAAGACGGATGTCCCCCAAAAGAAACATTTCTGTTTTCCACCTCAAAGAAAAGTATTGGCTTCCCGCGGAGAAACCAAGAGAAAATAAAAAAAAACGAGGAAGAAAACTCGTAGCAAAACTGTCACCCTCAAGTGTGCCGTAAAGAAAGAACCAAGACAAAGCAAAGGACAAAGGCAAGCTAGTACACCATCTAGAATACTTCCAACTGAGGTAACACAAATTCGTATGAAACGATTACTCAAGCAGAGTATGGCTAATAGATCTACAGAAGCAACCAAGTCGAAATTCCTAAAGGAAAATAAAATAGATCTGACGCCTACCTCAGGGAATGGATGTAGAAAGCGACTATACTAGTCAAATAGTGAACAAATGGTAGAACTAGCCAAAAGAAAAAGTCACGGGATGGGTTACCTACAAAAATATGAATAGGAATACGAAACAACAAACGATACCAATCCAATCAGAACCAACACACAAAAAAAAATTCCGGCTCGAAGGACCAAAATGTCAGACACAACTAAGAGTAAAGAAATCCACAGGGAAAGATATGTAAGCAGTAGCAATCGGAGAGGACCAAGGTGTAAAGGCATAAACGCTGCCAACTGATTCGTCAAAGGACGGATGTCTCTTTAGAAAAAAGATAGCACAGTTTCCAACCTCAAGAAATTGGTTTCGCGCGCAGAAACCAAAAGAAAAGAAAAGTAGCGAGGAAGAAAAACCCACAGCAATAGCCAACATAAGACACAAGTGTCAAGCCTCAAGTAAGCTAGGGAACGACAAACGGAAAACTGGAAAAAGTAACGAAAGGCTTCAACTGTGGTACTGCTAATAGACCCAAAAGTCGACGAAGTCGTGCGTCCTAAAGGACAGAAAGTAGGCCTAACAGCAACTACCACAGGAGCAGATACAACGAGTGATCGAAGTCAAGTACATCAACTAACCGCAAAGAAAACCAGTCAGAAAAAAAATGGACAGGAATGTGGAATGGAAGAAAACCCGGAAGGAGTAGAAGAAAAAAATAAAAGTCATCACACAGTACTACGAAATATGTAAAATATCACAGATAGAGCTAATGAGTTGAAGGAATCGTGTAACGTAGGGAGACGAGTGGATTACGGACGAAATTTGTGGGGTTTGCGTCGCCAAAAGGACAACAGATCTAGATCGGGGACATTAGGATTATATTTAAGTGAGGTAGCGAAAGTGACGTGAAGAAAAGAAAGAAAAAGGTGGCGTGACGAAAACTTGGGCGCCAGTGTTTTCCAGAACCAAATTATCAGCGAAAACACAACTCTGATAATTGACAAAACAAAAAAGAATTAAAATCAAAGAATTTCAACATAGCGGAAAAGAAAAAATTCAAGACTACACCAAAAAAATTAGATCCAAAAAAATTCAAGGTCATAAAAAAAAATTTAGAAAAAAGTCAAGAAGAGCAAATCGGAAAAAAAATCGAGCCAATCAAAAAAAAAAATCGAGCCCCCTCAAAAAAAAATCGGGCCCCTCAAAAAAAATCGAGCCCCACGTTGGGCGCCAAAAATATCTGTTACGTTTTTTTTTTCGTGGCAGCCACGTTGGGCGCCAAATTCTCTGTTACGTAACACAAATAAAGTCAAAGCAATAACACCGTCTGTCAATGACCTTAAAACATTTATCTCACAAGAAAAACCACTAAAAACAATTAGGAAGACACGCGTATCACTAAAATAATGTCCCGTAAAAACAAGCACGTCAAACACGTTACATATCAAGCCTACTTTCTTCAAATGGTAAACAGAACTACGCTGCCTACAGTTAATAAACAACGTTTACTTCCACGTAAAACAATCTATAGGAACGAGCCACAAACTACAAACGTAACGTAATTAACATCTAGAAAACCAAGCACAAACTAGAACTCAGAAACACAATTTGTTAAGCAACAAGGACACATTCTTTTTTAACGTAATCTCGGAACGAAGAGCAAACGACAACTCCTCGTCCGCTTATCTCCATCGTTGTTATACCAACCGCTTATCGCCTATCAAGACTCGTATATTCACATAAGGAACAACATTTATATCAGCGGTTAGACAAGAAACGATGCAATTTATTTATTAATTGAAAATCAAATATAGAAATTATCTACTTTTAAAGTAATACCGACGAGTTAAATTGCATTCAAATCTGAATTATTCTGAAGTATTTCCTTTATACAAATAGCGATCCCAAAGAAACGATTTATTTTTAAGTACGTTAACAGAAAGGAAGCGAAAAATGTTTAACTATTAAAAATGCCCGTTACAACATCCTCTTCCCAACTGCTTCTCAAATATATCCCCACTGTAGAATTTAACTAGTGCCTTAGCACTAAATAAATAGCAGTGCAAATTACACTTGTCTAAAATGCTTTGGGGAATGTTAAACCCCATGTATGTACTAGTGTTATTAAATTTAGCATAATAGTTTAATTGTTGTTGTTTGTTACAAAACAAGTGTTGTTACATTTTTTGCGAGAACAATAGTAATAACTATAATAAACAATATCACTATTGTACGAAACGGAACAAAACGTGCTTCGAGTATTATGGGATGAAGTTAATGTTGATGACCAGGCAATCAAATCAGGCATCGAAGATGATGTCGATTAAGTCTTTGGAAGTGAGCACAACACCGATTCGGCTTAAGACCTAGCAACAGAAGATGGAATGGAGAATAATAAAACTGGGCATATGAAGGCAGATGAAAAAAAAGAAAAGAAGTTTATCTCAGAAAAGATGGAACAAAGTGGAAGGAAACTCCATGGAATATACGTGTTTGTACAAGAGCAGAAAATATTGTTTTACATTTGCAAGCTGTAAAAAAATATGCAAAACACACGAAAAGTATTATGGATTGTTAGCAGCTGTTCTTCGATGTTCAAATAATAGAAGACCTGGTGTGGTGAACCAATATAATAATTCAAAAAAAATCGCTTGTTTATCAAAATTAATATATTGTGAAATCAACAAATGTTCCTGAAATCCAAGCACTCGTCAGATTACTTTATTTAGTTAGATTGTTTCATTCAAATCGTTAGAATTTGAGCGACTTATGGCAATCGGTTCCTACTGGAGTAGCTATTTTTTGCAATATGATGTCTTTGAATCAATTTCAAATTTTTAATGATTTGTCTTCGCTTTGATAATGTACAAAATCGTAAAGAAAGATTAGCGACAGAAAAATTAGCTCTTATACAAGAAATACTGGTAAGGTTTATTGACAACAACAAGAAATCGTACACTCCTTTACAGTATATGACAGATGAAAAATTGGAGTCTTTTCCTGAAAGGTGTTCTTTCAAACAATATAAGCACAATAAACCAGCCATGCCTGCCATGGAGTGTTACATTCGCGTATTCAACTACACGTGCTATTCATATTAAACTGTCTTCCTTACTTGATATGAAAACTTCCTGGCTGTGTACATGAAATTTTTTCAATAAAATCCAAAAACATAGTATTCTCATGTAAAAGTGATATAATAGTTAGAAATATAAAAAATTACAGTAGAGCGCTTTCGGCATTAGCCAACTTTGGTGCCATGTCCAATTATTTTAAACAATCTCTATTTATTGAATTAGTTTGATGGAATATAAGTTTTTAAAATAATTGGACATGGCACCGAGGATAGCTAACGCCTAGAGCTCTCTGCTGTTATTTTTTATATTTCTAACTATTATACTATTTTTACACGAGAATACTCTGTTTTTGGATTTTATTCCTTACTTGACACCAGTTCTACAATAATGTGCATAAGAAATTTTATAAATAGTTGCAACTTGCAATACAAAAAATTAACTTTGAGGATGTACAAAATCAGGTTACTAATATTAAGCCTGGTCAAACAAAAATAAATTGGTCATTTATTCCCCCAAGTGCTCTGCATTTTGGAGGCGCTTTGAAAAGAATGATAAAACTAGTAAAAGGTGTACTTTATGTAATTATGTTCCAAAAATGCAAAGTAGGAAACCTTGAGCTCTGCCCTCATAGAAGTGGAAAATATTGTTAATTCGAGATCCCTCACTTATTCGTCTCTGGATACTGATTTCCCAGAAGCAATTACACCTAATCTATTACTACGAGGCAATTCTCGTGATATTACTGCATTGCCCAGCAAGTTCGACTGCAAAAACAATGGAGAAAATCGCTCTCGATGATGTGTTTTGGAAAAGATGGCTACTTGAATATTTGCTAACAATAGACAGAAGAAAAATGGCACGAAGAAAATGTTTCAATTAAGGTTAATCAACTTGTTTTGGTAGTTGATGAGAAATTAAACGGAGCAAATGGAAAATGAAACAATTAAGATATTCATAAGTATAGATGGAAGGGTATGGTCCGCTGAAGTGAAGACCACAAAAGGTACCTATATAAGACCAGTTATAAAGTTAGCTACAATCCTTGATGAAATTGTTTTGCCATCTATTGATTACTTAAACATCAAATTTGGTGAAATGTTTACTTAAGAATTTATTTTCTCTTTAGTTATTTCATTTGTCATTTAAGGCACTCGAATTATGGAAAGGAGTGTTCGCTAATGGTGATATTTGCCTTAGTTTAATAGATAAGATTAGGGGGTTTATTCTCGAATTACACAAGGTTAACTCCGCCTGTGAATTGATCTACTTTTGCATTTCCCTATTCTTGAGATCTGTATACAAAAACTTTTACCTGGTTAGTAAGTGCAACAAAAGGAGTAGGTAAAACTGTACGTAAATAACATTCCTATTCTAAATCTGCCTATTTATAACCTCACACATTCGGTTCGATATTTACATTTGATTTTTCCAATGCTCCACTCAAAGATACTACATAGGCCAGAAGCAAGTTTTTTTACCTGGAAAATTTGGAATTTTGCCGAACCCTTGCTGTTCCAAGCAAGGTAGAGATCTGTAACATACGTGACAACACTCACACATGGGACTTCCATTTTATCTTTCATCCTAATGCGGGCATATTTTTGTGAAAAATGCTCGCCTAACATTTTTCAAGCAGACCGTGTCGAGATTTTAACCCAGGAACTTAAGTATAGAAGTCATGCGCATACCAACTATACCACGAAGCCGTTTATAGTTATTATTATTATTATTAAATGTCTTTATTCAAAAAAAGTATTTGTTAACAAAACATAAAGTAACAAAATAATAGAATATGGGCGAAGTTCAACTTGATGGGCATAACCATCAGTTGCTCTACCACTTAACCCACAGTGAATTGCGCAAAATAACTTAATATTCTAGTTAGTAACATCGAAGCAAAATAATTGTTACTTACGCTAACGTTCTACTCAAACCTTATGTAAAAAAAAAATATTTATATGACTAAACTCCACTAGCATTTAAAGTTCAGACAATTCTTAAGTAAATTAGAGCTACATTCCAGCAAGCATTTGAAACATAGCTTTTTTAAAAGACGTTACTGACAATGTCCTCATGTTTAGCGAAACATTATTATAGTGTTTGGCGATGCAATAAGTAAATGAGCGTTCATATATAGCACTAACATGTGATGGAGGAGTTAAAGCACCCTTAAATCTAAGGTTCACATTATGGACGTCAGTGCGGAAAGTAATTTTATTATACAAGTACCGTGGTTTTTTTGTTAACATAATTTTATGAAAGAGAGACAGCGCATGTAGTGTCCGTCTATTAATCATACTGAGCCATTGCGCTTCCACTCTTTTAAAGCTAATATGTTCATATTTTCTTACCCGTATATCATACGGAGACAAGAATTTTGAACCTTTTGAATTTTATTTTGGTCTACTACAGTGAGACAAGGACCATACACTGTATCCATAAAATCTAAATAAGAGAGCACGAGTGAATTACATAAAAGTTTTTAGTTTGAACAGAAAACAAATGCCTATTTGGGTAGATACTTTTAGGTTACCATATGCCTTCTGCATGCATTTAGATACGTGTTTGGAAAACCGCAGTCCTGCATCAATATGTACTCCAAGGCATTTAAGATCATTTTTACCACTTAATACAGTATCACCAATATTGAGACAAAAATCTACTGCTTTAAGTTTGTTAACACGACTGCCAAATATAGCCATATTCGTTTTGCTAGTATTAAGACACAGGCTGTGCTTTTTAGAGAAATTCATTATTTGAGATAAATCATAATTCAGCGCAGCATTAGCTTGTGCAATTTCATCGACTTCAAAAGACATGTATAGCTGAGTATCATCAGCATACAAATGAAGATTACTCGACAATAAACATGTCTGCATGCATGACGTATAAACTATAAATAGTAATGAACTCATAATTGAACACTGTGGCACACCTAAAGTAACTTTTTTTAAGACCGACATATCATTATCCGTTTTAACACATTGATATCTGTTACTTAAATATTGCTGCACTAGGTTAATAGCTGACGAATCTAATCCAATATAATGTAGAATGGCCAGTAGTGTTACATGATTTATGGTGTCAAAAGCCTTGGAGTAATCAAGCAGTACTAAACAGGTTATTTTACCATCATCACATGCTTTTAGTATATCATCGGTAACATGTAATAATGCAGTCGAGCAACTATGGTGTTCTCTAAAACCAGATTGGTGCAATGGTAGAATGTTATGTTTCTCTAAGTAAGTTCCAGATAGTAATGACTTTTGGAAGGAGAATTATAGAATAATTACAACTTCTTCAACTAATGCACAGGCAGGCGTAGGAATAGTGTTAGATAAAAGATTAGGGCATAAAGTTAAAGAGTACTTACAATTTAGTGATAGAATAATTATGGTTAGATTGAGTACAAAACCCACAGACACTGTTTTAGTACAGGTTTACATGCCAACAACTCAGTACGAGGATGAGGAAGTAGAAAAGGTATACGAGGATATAAATAGTATAGTGAGAAAAGTAAAAGGAGATGAGAATTTAATAGTTATGGGCGATTTTAATGCATCAGTGGGAGAAGGTAGTGAGGGAAAAATGGAAGGAAAATTTGGGTATGGCAGACGAAATGATAGAGGAGAAAGATTAGTTGAGTTTTGCCAGGAACATAGATTAGTAACTGTTAACACCCTATTCGAACAACATGTTAGGAGAAGATATACCTGGAAAGCCCCAGGTGATAGAGCTAGATACCAAATAGATTATATTTTAGTTAAACAAAGATTTAGAAACCAAGTTAAAACTGTCGTAGTTATCCAGGGGCTGACATAGATAGCGATCATAACTTAGTTAAAATGAAGTGTAAACTAAAATTCAAAAATTGAGAAAGGTGAAAAGAGAGGATGGGATCTAGGTAAGCTTAATGATAGTAGGGTAAAAGAGGAATATAAACAACTATTAGATAATAAGAGCAAAGAGATAGCTGTAGGAGGAACGTAGAAAATAGATGGAAAGAAATAAAACTGACGGTACATGATACAGCAACACAGACTATAGGTAAGAAAAATAGAAGCTAGAAAACCGTGGGTAACAAAGGAGATATTAGATTTAATAGAGAATAGAAGAAAGCTTAAACCTTTCAGAGAAGTGGATAGTGAAAGGAAGCAAAATATAATACAGTTAGAAATAAGATAGTACATGAGTGTAGAAAAGCTAGAAATAAATGGATGGAGGAGAATTGTAAGGAATACAAGATGATTTGAGAGTAGGTAAGACAGACAGGGCTTACAGGGCAGTTAAAAAGTTTTTGGGAAGATAGGAAAAATATAATGGTATTAGAGACGAGAATAATGAGCTTCTAATAAATAAAGTTGAGGTAGCTGATAGATGGAAAAGATATTTAGAAGATTTATATAAGGGAGACGATATGGATGAGTTAGAGAACGACCAAGAAGAGGATGTAGAAATAGGGTTCTCAATATTAAGAGAGGAATTTGATAGAGCTATTCGGAATCTTAAATTAAATAAAGCGCCAGGGATAGACGATATTCCCAGAATTAATAAAATATGCAAGTCAGAAAACTTTGGACAGATTATATGAACTAATAAATGTAATATATGACACAGGTGAGGTTCCAATAGATTTCGAAAAAAATATTATTATCCCAATCCCAAAAAAGTCAGGAGCTGATAGGTGTGAGAATTTTAGAACGGTTAGTTTAACTTCTCATGCTTCCAAAATACTAACAATAATAATTAAAAATAGAGTAGTAGCTTTGACTGAGAATTATTTAGGCGAAGACCAATATGGTTTTCGTAAAGACAGAGGGACTAGAGAACCGATACTAATGATTAGGGTAATTATCGAAAAAGGTTACAAAAAATAAAAGACTCATTTCGCGTTTGTAGATTTAGAAAAGCATTTGATAGGGTTAATTGGATTGTTATGTTCAGGGTTTTGCAAAAAATAGGAATCTCTCATAAAGATAGAAAAATTATTTACAGTCTATATAAAAACCAAAGCGTAGTAATTAGATTTGATGAAATAGAAAAGGAAGCTAAGATTAGAAATGGTGTTAGACAGGGTTGTATACTGTCTCCTTGATTTTTAATGTTTATATTGAGGAAGCTTTAAACTTAGCCAGAGAGAGAAAAGAGATAGGTATTAGTGTACAGGGACAGAAAATAGACATGTTACGTTTTGCAGATGATATAGCCATTATAGCAGAGTCTAGAAAAGAGTTAGGAGAGTTTCTAAATATTTTAGATGAGATACTACGGAGTAACTATAGTATGAGAATTAACTCGGTAAAGACAAAGATAATGACAAGTGAGTTACAGCCTAGTTCTAAACCAAAATTAAAAATAGGTAATACCGAGTTAGAGGAGGTAGATGAATTTTGCTATTTAGGTAGTATAATTACAAAGGATGGACGTAGCAGAAGGGATATAGTAGCTAGAATAGCTCAAGCTAGAAAAATGTTTTAAAAAGAAAACTTACTAATAGCTAATAGTATTAGTTTAGATAATAGAAAAGTTTCTTAAAGTCATACGTATGGAGCGTTCTACTATACGGTAGTGAGACTTGGACAATTAAAGAAGTAGATAAGAAAAGATAGAAGCTTTTGAAACTTGGTGTTATAGGAGAATGTTAAAGATTAGTTGGACAGATAGAGTAACAAACGAGGAAGTTTATAGAAGGATAGGTGAGGATCCCTGTATGTGGAAACAATTGAAGGTCAGGAGAGATAGAATGATAGGGCACCAGTTAAGACATGAGGGACTATTTAGTAAAGTCTTAGATTATAGACTACCAAATAAAAATAGAGTAGGAAGGCCTAGACAAAGCTATATTAGTCAAATTATTAGAGATTTAGGTTGTGAAGGGTATGTAGACCTTTTAGACTAGCTCAGAATAGAAAAGAATTTAGAGCTGCGTCAAACCGACTTTAAGTAAGTTCAAAACAAAACAAAAAAATAAAAATAGTTAACTAAATGTCACCAGGACATAACTCACAATTAGTTAGCGGTCTGGCATGTTGGTAGCGTTTCGTTGCTTAAGCCTTACCATAACATATAATTTAATAAACGTCACCAGGACACAACTCACAATTAGGTAGCGGTCTGGCATGTTGGTAGCGTTTCGTTGCTTAAGCCTTACCATAACATATAATTTAATAAACGTCACCATGACATAACTCACAATTAGGTAGCGGTCTGGCATGTTGGTAGCGTTTCGTTGCTTAAGCCTTACCATAACATATAATTTAATAAACGTCACCATGACATAACTCACAATTAGGTAGCGGTCTGGCATGTTGGCAGCGATTCGTTGCTTAAGTCTTACCATAACATATTATTTAACACTTTTCATTTTTGAAGCGGATAACCAGGTTATATTTCATTTCCTTATAAATGGTAATCATGTAAACATGTTAGAGTTCTTTAACAACCATCAGGTTGCTAATATCTATGTGGAGTCAGCTGGATAGGAAATAGATAGAAGGATTTAGGAAGATCTAGACCAAACTATATTAGTCAAATTATTAAAAATTTAGGTTGTGAAGGGTATGTAGAGCTTTTTTAGATTAGCACAGATTAGAAAAGAAGTTAGAGCTGCGTCAAACCGACCTTAAGTAAGGTCGAAAACAAAATGAATGAATGAAGTAAGTTCTAAGTTGGATGTTCATAATTTTTTCTAATATTTTTGAAAAAGTTGGTAAAATACTAATAGGACGAATATCTTTAAAAGTCTTAGGATCTGAGATTTTAGGAAGTGGAATCACTTGTGCCCTCTTCCATATTGTTAGAAAACCACTATGAACTAGACAGTAATTCACAATATGCGTAATGTATGGCAGTAGAAGTGGAATACACAGTTTGATGGTAAATATATTAATATTATCCAACCCAGTTGCATTACTACTAATTTTATTTATAATATCGAATACCTGTAGTTCTGTAACTGCTTGAAATTTAAAATGCTCATCTACCCCTGCCAGGACGTTAGAATTATAAAAATGTATTGTTTCATCATCTGGTGGTATGAAAATTAGTGAATTAATAAGATAATTATTAATATTTTCCGCATTGTTTAAATGGCATGGCAAAGTATTCAACTTACTACGGTTAGTTAGCTTTTAATCTCCATCCACATCTTTTACTACTACATTTTTCAAAACACTCTCAAAATGCAACTTTTAGCTCGCCTAACTGCATAGTTTACCATATTTCTAAATTGTTTATATTGCATCCAGTCACTAGTGGCATGACTTTGCTTAAACTTAACCAAGGCACGGTCCCTCAGTTTCATGATAACTTTATATCATCAGAAAGCCACGGCGCATAATGTTTGGTGATTCTGCAGGTTTCTACAGGTACATGCATATTTAAAAGAGTTATTAAGTTTGAGGTGAGAAACTCGGCTTTATCATCTACAGTGTCACAATCATATATTTCTCCATGGTATTTGCCATTAACGAATCCTTAAATAGCTTGTAGTTTAATTTTTAAAGTTGCGAAAGGTTTTATAAACTAATCGTTGTACCTGCGATTTAATTGTCACTTCACAGTATACCAAATGATGATCAGCATAGTCGAAGGGTAATATCCCGATTATACTAATAAGTTCGGGTTTGTTTGTAATAATATAGTCAATCAATGTGGCCGAGTTCAGAGTTACCCTAGTAGCTTGATTGACCATTTGTTTAAATCCTATATCTACAAAAAGCCTATTAGCATATTTACTTTCCACACTATCAAAATGCAATAAATCTACATTCGTGTCGCCCATGCAGAATACTGTATCAACCTCGAGTAAAGTATCTCTTATACTATCTTCTAATACGTCAAAAAATTCCTTATAATACCTCCTATGGGGATTATAAATTACAATAGTTATACAATAGTTATATACAACAGATTTGCTTTATAAATATACTGTTGAATTTTTGTTGAAATAGCTAATTTTGAAGAAGTTGTATTATCGGCAGTAATTGAAAAATTTGGAATTACAAGAAAATGCTATGAAACAACCGTGGAGATTCTACCAGTTGTTATGGTATTCCGTGCAGACAAGAAAGAAAGCAGCAAAGTAGAAAAAATCGCCTACATCGAACACCGCAACAAAAACAGGGACAGAATGGTAGAATCAAACTCTAAAAGAATTAGAGTTTGGGCTAACTCAAAAAACGTCGTAGAGTGGGATGGGTGATATAGAAAGACAAAAATTGGAAACCTCAGTGAAAAAACCATATTACCAACATACAGTCCCAAAAGGATATTTACAAACCTCAGAAACACATTTACGTAATCGTTTGTTACAACGTAATGTACACAAAGCATCAATTTACATATAGTACAATATAAACATAAACATTTTAAAATATTGAGAATAAAATCTTATTATCTAAATGCAAGAATACTTACAACTGTTCCAGCCCTAAATATGTATAAGAAATAAAGAAATAATACAGTAATATCTGGTAGAAATTAGGAAGTGCACCTCGTAAATTTAAGAACATACCATTAAAAATTTAAACAGCCAGTTGTTGACGTTAACATTAATTTATACAGAAAAGTAAACAGTAGAAAGCGCTCTAACGCAAGCTTTAAGGATAATGTACATAATCATTCGTGTTGTAAGCGTGCATTTGGTAATATTTTGTCTGCAATTTATTGTAGAATCAACCAAAAAGACGTGTCTATCTTCAAAAACAGCAACACAAATAAAGCAACCGGAAAAATAAACTGTATCTGGAGCTATCTTCTCTTTGATACCATCTTAGGATGAAGAAATACAACTGCATTTGCATACGACTGGATGCTGGAACCACCAACTTAACTATATTGGCACACTATGTACAAAACGCTTTTTAAAATCGCGACTTTATAACGCTCAAAGGACGTTGTATAACAGAAGAATCGTATAAGTAAGAGCGATGAATAAGTAAGAGAAGTCGAATAATTAAAAGGCCTTAGAAAATCTGAATTTTTATTTATACAACTTTGAGAACGATGGGGATACATAGTGAAGAATCATTCCTACCGATATTGGTGTAAATATTCTGCAAAAGCAAGCAAAATATACTCCAGACAACAACAAAACATTCGTAGAATGCAACAATAAAGAAGGCAAAATACGATACTTAATTCCATTAAATTTCGTTGTTTGCATGGAAAAGCAAAATATTTTTAAAACATCTAAGAGATTATGCCACCAGCCATACGGCCAAGAAAAATCAGTTACCTAACTTTTAGAAAAGAATAGAGGTTTGTAGTATTATCGATTCACGCTACAACGATACCACAAATGACTTAATTAGAAGGAACGATTTTATTACCCATAAAACTTGAGGGAGCTCGGACACCTGCAAATAACAAAATAGAATTTCATAGAAAATGAGCAGATAACAACCAAATTAAAGCATTTTATATTTGTGAGAAGTTTTAATAAGAACCTATTAGAAGCAAAAAGTTTGCTACTTACAACGAATAACTATTGGAAATAACAAGCAGCTGTTATGTGTTACAAGGAATTGCTAAGGCGAGCTTCTAGCTGTTTAACGATAGCAATATTTCAAAGAATTTATACAGTTTTAGGATATATTCCACGTACTGAGAGAAATTTTTATGCATGATGGTTTAACATGTATTTATTGAACTTGGTAGGCTTGTATAATTTGGAAATAACATAAAAAGGGTTTATATTGGCGTTTTAATTAAGGTAGTTGCCAATTACTGCAGAATCACTCTATTTCAAAAAGTTACCGTAACAGTTTTATGATGCATTCGAGGCAACAGACTTTGAATTTCTAATAATGTAGATGTTAACAGCACTTCATTTTTATGGAAGTGACGGTTTTCAGAACCCTGTAGGCAAATACATTTAAAAGGGCAATCTCCCAACCCTCTGTTTCAAGAGCCCTAACAGAGGCTATAGACTTCTTTAATCAGCATGTGCAATTCCCAAGAACTACGAGTACTTAGCACAAGGTAGGTGTAGTACAACATAATAAGCACTATAATAAATCTACAATTATGTACATGCAGGTTCTTCGATAAGTGCAATTTTCTTGGAGTTGTCGGTTGCCTTGATTGCGCACATGTTGCAATATGGCCACCAAAAATTGTTGAAGAAGACGATCAGAAACATGCATATATAAATAGAAAACCGTAGAAAACTATCCTTCCTTAACTGCTCAACTTGTATTCCTTTTTTACAAGCGACCAATATATAATTAACTTTTTTCAGATATGCGATGCAGATCTTCACATAATTAATGTGAATGGTAGATATCCCTGTAGTACTCGTGATTCTTTTATTTGGAGAAATAGCAATATAGAACCACTCTTACGAAATATACATGAGCATGGCCACAAAAGTTTTTTCTTTTGGATAAGTGTATTAACCATATTTAATGTGTTTTAAAATATCTTATGTTGATTGTTTTAGGTGACTCAGGATATCCACTTGGCTTATGACTCCTACAATTAATGTTAAACCTAATTCACAAGAAAAACATTACAATTCACACCATGAAAGAGTATGAAGTATTATTGACCACTGTAATGGTCTCTTAAAAATGTGATTTAGTTGTTTATTTAAGCATCGGACACTTCATTATACACCAATAAAGGCATCAAAGATAGTAAGTGCTTGTGTTGTGCTTCATAATATTCGTTACTTCTATAATCTACCGGACACACATGACAAAGATAAAAATTATTTGGTTTATGAACTTTGGAATGTTTGATCATATAACTTATGATAATTATGATAACGGAGAATGAGACCTGCCAAATGCAGAAATCTTCAGTGTTTAATTGTAAAAAATTATTACAAATAAAGTTGGATTTTTTGTATCATGGTCCATGTTATCAAAGTATTTTTAAAATTAAATTAAATATTTTAATTTAGTGTTTGTCTTCCGATGCATTTTATTAGCAAATAAGAATTACATAAGATAAATAAAGTAAAACTAATTGCATAAAAAGTATTTTATTTTATTTCATATCGCTTGGGAATATTTTCCAGTGCAATTACCTGTTGCTCTAATAAGACTAACTTCCTTTCATAATAGTGTTTCTAAGGTCCAATTTCATTTTTGACATTTCTGCTAATGCTTTAGTGGCAGTGGCACTAGTTTCTAAATGTCATACTGTACCGCTACATTTCACAGGAGTTTATTTTGATGTAATCGAAGACTCGTAGGTATTTTTTAGGATGCAACTATGGTAATGATCTACATTATTTTATAACTGTGCATTTCCAGATAATTCAGCCGAATTTGATACTACGACTTCTTCTTTGTCTGTTTCACTGTCAAAACTAAATTCTTGAACACTACATTCTTTGACATTGGATAGCCCCATAATTAGAATAGGGTTTATCATCTGTAACTCTTGTTCTTCGGTGGTGGTTAATGTTTCGATTGAAACAGGACCAACCACCTGCTGCATTTTGATCTCTGTGAATCTATGCCCTTTTAGCCTTTGCATGTTATTTAATGTCTGAAATGAGACATTTTTAATTACCATGTGTTAGGTATTAAATTATTAGTCAAATTATTAGAAATTTAGGTTGTGAAGGGTATGTAGAGCTTTTTAAATTAGCAAGAATAGAAAAGAAGTTAGAGCTGCGTCAAACCGACCTTAAGTAAGGTCGATAACAAAATGATGATGAGGTATTAAATAGTGTATTAGGCGATTCTCTTTTTATTTATAAGTTATAAGTATTGACTTTTTACCATTGCTTCCATTCCTTTTTAGCTCCTACAACAGCATCCAGGCTTGTGCTACACCTTCCCAAATGATTTGGGTTTGTTTAAATGTGAAGTCTGCACTAAATTTGCCAGTATTTTAGGGATATTTCCCAATCAGCTCAACCAACATTTTTTTCCATTCCTGAGTATAATGAGCACTTTTAAATTGTTTCAAGCTAGCTATATCGCATAAGCAGATGCAGCTTGATTTGATTATAAACACAAGTAAGAATATTTCCTGGAATGTGAAATTGAACAGGTTTGGTATATTAGAACTAAGACTACAACGTTGCCAATTGTAATGCATTTTTGAATACAAAACAATTTTAATCGAAGGGTTCTGAGAATTGAACCGATCGTAAAAGCATGTGAAAGAATCAGCAAACGAATATTATCACATGCTTTTAAGAATAGACCTCCAGGTCCTTTTAACAACTAGTCGTAACACAAAAAAAGTTGGTTAACCTGATACGATCTGAAATAATGTCAAGTTGGAAGTAAAACAGTTATTCATTATACAAGGGAAAAAAGTACTAGATTTTAGCTCGAGATGTGTTTCTCTCCCGACGTGAAGCAGAGTGAGACAAAACTCCACGAGTTAAAATCTTACATTTTTACCCATGTATAATACACTATTTTTTCTGTGACAGGCAAAACCATGATTTAATATTGAAAAAAATATTACAATATATTAAAGTCAAAAAATCAGTCGATGTCAAATTTGAAGTTTCAAACAAGTAATCAAATATCTATTCTGCAAGTGATTTCAAAAATTGCTTACTTAAGTTGTTTATATTGGTTGTTTTAAACGCAATGAAGTTATAATACAATGTTATGTTACACCCGAATATTACAAGTGTGAATCTGGCTTTAAATTAAATATCTTCGTTTCTTACTTATTTGCACATACCCGGAAAAAAAGTACTCATTTTTTTCCCGGGGAAAAAAGGAAATTCATAAAAAGTGACATTTTGTTACCTGTCAAGAAACATTAAATGTCAAATTTTTTCCCGTCACAGAAAAAATAGTTATTTATTATACAAGAGAAAAAAGTACTAGTACCTACATTTTTACCCGTGTATAATACATTATTTTCTTCTGTGACATGCAAAACGATGATTTAATATTGAAAAAAATATTACAATATATAAAAGTCAAAAATCAATCAATGTCAAATTTGAAGTTTCAAACAAGTGATCAAATATCGGTCAATTTAATTTTGCGAGTGGTTTCAAAAATTGCTTACTTAAGTTGTTTATATCGGTTGTTTTGAATATTCACAAATCAGAAATGGACAGTTTTGCGTTTCATGTCCACATAGGTTTCTTACTTATTTGCACATACCCGGGAAAAAAGTACTCATTTTTTTCACAGGGAAAAAAGTAAATTCATAAAAAGTGTCATTTTGTTACCTGTCAAGAAGTATGAAATGTCAAATTTTTTCCCGTCACAGAAAAAATATTTTTTTTATAAATCTGATATTAGTCTAATTGATTATTCCAACAAATGTAGAGCATTTGTAGCTATTAAAAGGACTTGAACATTTGAACACGTCTAAAACTCTCCTACATTATTAATCCGGTCAAATTTGAATGGATACGTATGCCTACTTTCCAATATTACTGAAATAAATTGGTATTTAGAAAGTATTTATTGTTTTGTAGTATTTGACCATTCTTGCGCAGTCTTATAAGCACTTTTCTGGCACAAGATAATAGAAATATATTCGCAAAAAGTTGTTTGCTTACCAATCTGCTTTGTTTTTGTCTTTGTGGCATGCTTCTTCTGTGGGACAACAAGTTGAAATGGTGTGACTCACCAGTGATTGCTATCAAATTAGTAAAATATAAACCATAAATAGTTTTTTGTATTTCTAATGTTAATAATTGCTACAAAAAATGCTAAACCTACCAATAAACATAATTGTTATTTGATAAACAAAAAGCATGAATCTGATTCGTCTCCTTGAAATTTTCTATCCAGGGAATTCTTTGCAATTCTGAAAAATTTCAACATATATGATTTGGCAGCACTGCACGATAGTCATTGGTGTTGTTATTCGCTTGGGCGAATGGTTCGTACTGAATTTATTCAGTCAAGTGAATAGTTCAAAATGAACTATAGACGGAAAAGAATAAAAATACTTTTGGTTTTGTGATGATGCTTGTATTCATTCGGTATTCGGTACGGAAACTTAACGAGTTTTTAAACTAAATTATAGGAATTATAAATGTAAATACTTAATAAATAGTACCTATATCATTCACTTTCAGTATGTCGGCAATAAAACTGTATTTAGTTATACCCTTATATCTGTTATTAGTATATAAATCAATTTGATAAGCAATCTAAGAGCATTTCAATTAAATAATTTAAGTCAGATTTAAAAGAGAGGTATAGTAGGGGTGTTAAATATACTGCGAATGCAAATAAATGTGGTAAAATTCTCAAGGACCATTCGGTTTGGTTACTAATTAATAAATTTCTCGGAAGAATGCACAATTGTAAATACGGGTCGGGTATAATTGGAGTCAGTAAGTGGAAGCCTAAGGGCAGCTTATTTCTATTCTATTCATCGAGTGGTTTATTTCCTTTTCTATTTATATCCACAAATTTTTAAAAGGTAAATAGTGAAATACTAAGAATAAGGTCAATTGTGTACATAATTGTGTTTAAATTAGGCTGCATTTAGACTTTTCACTTCAGTTCTTTGAGTTCTTTCAGATATCTATATTCAGTAAAGTTCTTTCTGCGGATTAGTTGAGATTTTATTTTGATTTTTGATACACTGTTTCTGTTTTTATTGTCGTTATTGTGTTATTTTGTTGGCGGTGTATTATAGATTTTCATATTTTTTGTTGTTATATAGTGTTATTGTTATATTAAATCAATAATTGCAATACTGCATCCTAAAAATTATAAGATGTCTTCACGGCAAAAAAGTAGTGCTATGTGGAAACATTTTCACGAAATTGAAATTGTAAAAAAGCAAAATGCCTCTATTGCTTGCAGCTTCTCAGCATATCAAGTGGCTCGTTCAATAATTTATCCAGGCATCTTAAATCAAAACATCCAACTGTTGCAATAAATAATTGTGAGTCTGCATCTCGTCAATGTAATCCTCCTGAGAGGGAAGTTTCTGGTGAAGAAACCCATGCTGAAACAGCTGCAGTTATTGTTCAGCAAACACAGGCGGTGGCTAGTGGTTCTCAGGAACAATCAAATATGAATTTTAAAAACCCAATACCAACGTTAACTTTTAAAAGAAAACGAGTAGCACAAACTATAGTTCTCGATTATATGTCAACTTCAAAACCAGTAAGCGCCTTAAAGCAAAAATAAATTGACGATCAATTAATAACAATGATTGTGAAAGAATACCAGCCGTTTTCACTAGTAGAAGATGTAAAATTTAAAAAATTTGTATCAATGCTAAATCCTGGTTACAAACTTCCATCGAGAAAAACAATTTCGACCCATCTTATTCCCAATTTCAGCACTAAAATAAATGCCTCTATGTAATATAAATGATTGTAGTAATCGATATTAATTAATACATAGTGCTTTGATAATTAATTATAGTACTTCGGTAGTAAATAATTAAGAAAATAGCATTGTAGCTTTAAGAAGTTACTATTTGTAATGTTAACGATTAACTGAAAATAAATTTTCGTGAGTACTTTAGAATTTCACTGTAACTACCAGTAGTTAATAATAAAGAACTGTTGTTATTGTAAAAGAATTTTCGCTAGGACTTATTTATTTCGAAAACCGTCAGAGCACCAACGATAATTTTTGAAACACTAAAGATCGCCAACGAAGCACTATTTTTTCGAATTGTTGCTGACAAATACTTCTTGCCCGGTTGTGTCTAACTTTTTTTTTTGAAACTACGACCTCACTAACGCTTATCTTTGTAACATTAAAAATCACTAGTGAGGAACTTTCTATACAAATCTTGTTTCTATAGAAACTAAAAGTTGGTAATTAAGTCGGTTGTCGGAATGAGGCATTAAAGAGCACTAACAAAGCACTGCCTATACACATTTTCGTGGACTTTAAGGTTTAAAGTCGACTATTAAGCCGCCTTTTCAGATTTGTTAATCTTTAGAAATCATGAGAGCACCAATGGTCAAAAAACTGAAGAGCACTAACGGATCACTATCAATTAGGATCTTGTTTATTAATTTTGTGCAGTGCCAGGAAGAAAAAGACATGGAATAAATGACATTTTTAGAGAACTGTATAGAATAACTGTACACCAATTACGATCCGAGGGTTGTCGTTACTAATTAGTGAAATGTTTAGAGTTGTTATCCCTTAGATAACTGTGATGCTTTATATGACAGTTTCTATATTTAATGTAAGAGTCTGATTTCATAGTGGCAAGAAATTTGGTACTTCTTCCATTTATTAATCCAATTTTGGAATTACAAAAATTTTTCCTCCTAAATATCGGTGGTGCATAAGTAAATATAACAAAAACTCTTTTGCAATAACAGCAGTTTTTTGTTATCAACTGACCATACAACTACTCATAGCTACAGTAAAATTCTAAAACGTTCTCGACAATTTATTTCCAGCTAATTGCTAACGGTATAAACACTACCTTCTTTAACCTACAATGCCATCCTTTTAATTCCTATCGAAGCACTATAATTAATTTATATCGAAGCACTAAGTGTTAATTTATACCGATCACTACAATAATAAATCCACATGAGCTATTTATTTTAACGCTGGGTCACACTAAACTATTTTAGATCACGACTTTATAGGTCGTGTCTCGAATAAAAACTAGTATTATAATCAAAGCTTGAATTAGGACTACACTCAAAACCCCTGAACGGACAATTTATATACTCAACTCCATTGCTCTAGAGCATTCTAAGGGCGCATAAAAATTATGCAAATAACATTTAGAACGTTCCTATTGTAAGCTTAATAAAGCTCTCAAATGCAGCCTTTTGTAAACTGTCAAGCAAGTCCATCTGAAGATATCACGCCACAGATTGGCTATCAATTATCATAATTACAGTGGTCGAATTGTCAATAAGATTAAGCATTTTGTCAGGTTTGAGTAATTCGTATAACGGCATTTTAGGATATTTTAACAAATTGACTTACAGGCGCTTTCTTCAAAGAGCTCTAGCACATACCTATATCACTGTGACCCTTCTGCCTATACGTTGGAAGCCACAAAAGTTGCCGTGAATCTGGTACGGCCAAAATGTATTAATGAGGATGCATTAGAAAATATGAAATTTTATTTTTCGTGCCCTTTCTTTGCCTGATTAGCTTAGCGGAAAATATGTTGTGGATTTTACCAAAAGGAAATGAAACAGAAATTTTAAAAAACATCTATGAACAATCTTCTATGCATTAAGAACATCTTTCTTTTATACACATTTTCTAAAGGAATCTGTTACATATGCTTATAAAAACCATTTATAGCTTAAGTTTAAACATAATATTTACTTACTGACTACTTAACTATTAAAATAATCTTCACCTAATCCTTGCTAATATTACCAGAACGCAAACATCTCATATGTGACTCACAAAAATTCTCTTTAATATTCTTTGAATAATTTACCTATCCTTGTATTACCTCGGTTGTCAGTGTAGTTGGCCAAGGACACCGGCAGAAAATTTTGAAGAAGGTCAAACTGCTTCGAGCTCTGACCTCAAAATTGCTGGAATAAATTATCTCCTTCACAAATAACTTCTATAAAATTAAAATCTCATTCTAGCTTAATTTACTCAGATATTCTATTAGATTACAAAAAAAACAAAATTATACGTCCAGTTGATATTGTCAAATAAAACTTAGAAAAATATCGTTTTCATTGCAATTAACGGTATTAAATACTTTTTGGTTCCATTTCAGATTTCTATTTCTAGTCAATCTTGACGTAGAAATGTCAGTTTGCAGAGTACATTTATTTTTAATAGATTAAACTTAGCAGTTGCTCTTATATCACGATTATTTATATCAAAGATCGTTTAATTTTCGTAGTATTCTTAAAAATAATTATGCTTCAAAATTATTCAAAGTTATATTCGATGTCAAAATGAATTAAAGAATGAATGTTTACTTGAAGCTTAAATTTGTTGCGTGCAACTTTACGCTAATAGATAAATTCATGAAATTTAGGATTCTTTTTAAATATTCCCACACTCCAGCTTCGATATCTTATGTAACTACTGGTTAAAGGAGTCGCCCCTGATTACGCTTCCCACTTAAATGAATCGATTTGTTTCTATAGAGCTCACCTTGGTGCAGAGGAAATGTGCGTGAAAAGTTAGAACACAGTAAAGCAGTCTGTCTTACTACAGATTGCTGGACTTCAGCGAAGAATCAAAATTTCATGGCGATAACTGTACATTTTGTCAATTCTCACGCTGAATTAATCTCGGTAGTATTAGAATGTGTCGAGTTTGAAGAGCGACACACGCAGCAATTCTGTTATCCGAAAGACTAAAAGGAGTTGTGGGCAAGTGGGGTTCGGAAAATAAAATTGCTGCGTGTGTTAGTGATAATGCTGCTAACATCGCCGCCGCAGTTCAAAAATGTCAGTGGCGTCAGGTGGGTTGTTTTGCTCATTCAATAAATTTAATAGTTCAGAAAGCTGTATGGGAAAAGACAGTTGCAGAAATAATTCTGAAGCCTAAATCTATAGTGGAACATTTTAAAAGAAGTCCACATGCAAGCTAAGCTGCATGCTACTCAAAAACAAATGGGCCTTTCTGAATTAAAATTAAAGCAAGATGTCTCTACTAGGTGGAACTCCACTATAGACATGCTGTGCAGATGTTTAAAAATAAAGGATGCATTAGTTTCTACCATTGCTCTTTTGGATGGTAATCTTGCAAATGTGATGCAATCAGAATTGAGAATTATTGAAAAACTAATAGAAGTTCTCCAAATATTCAAGTTGGTAACTGAACAAGTGTCATCCGAAAAAACAGTCACCGGGTCTAAAATAATGGTTTTCATTAAATCAATTAACGCGCGCATGTTATATTTTTCACGACTTTCTGCAACCGAATTACCAAAAGAGATACAGGATGTAGTACAATGTATAAGGAATAATATGTTAACCCGTTTGAAGCATATTGAGGATAATAAACTTATGGTTCAATGCACCATTCTAGATCCTCGTTTTAAACAGCTTAGATTTGAAGATAAAAAAAAATTGATATGGCTGTAGCAAATTTAAAACGCCAATTGGGAACGGGTAATATTACTATTCACCAACAGCCACTACCATCAGAAACATACCCTTTGGTGTCTTCTTTGTTGTGACAAGATTTTGATATGTCAATTAAAAAACTCACTGCTACAGAAAATCACGAGGCAGCAAGAATAGTGGAAGTAGATAAATACTTAAACGAGCCGCTTTTACCCAGACCGGAAGACCCTTTAAAATGGTGGTTCAATAGAAAAAACGTGTATACGCGACTTTTTGAAATTGCACTTAAGCGACTCTGCATCTTGGGAACATCAGTACCTTATGAAAGAATATTTTCAAAGGCCGGGAAAGTAATATCTGAGAGAAGAACTCGATTAACATCTTCAAATTTGTTAAAAAATGTGTTTTTAAATTATAATTTATAATTAGTATGAAAGGATGGCATAACTGTAAATATGTAATTATTTTATTTGTAGATGTAACTGCATTTCATTTTTTAAAACAATGTTACACTTAAAATTATTATTCATCGTGTGCCGTTTTACTGCGATACTAATATTTACAATCAAGTTATTGAAATAATCACCCTTTAACTATTAAATAAACGTTATATCTTTTGCTGAATAGTAGGACACTATTATTCCATTCAAGGATTTATAATTTGTATAACAACTAACTATTTCGAATGGACCTGCACCTTGCCGAAGTTCTAAATTACTAGAACAGGTGAAATGGCTTGCGTGTTCTAATGAGCTAAAGAGCCAAACTACAGGTCCAACCAAAGTAGTAGGGTTGTTAGTGAGGAACCAGACTAAGCAAGGTCCCCGAAAGAGGGCAGCGGCTCTTTTGGTACTTAGATTGGCAGAGACCATAGGGGTCGGTATGGCAGTCTAAGACACACTACCGCGATGTGGAAGGCAACAGGAAACCACCACATTAATCTCCCAAGTACACAGCGTACTTAAATTGATACAAACATGATAGCATTCTCTGGGGTAAAAGATTCCGGAGTTAAGATAGTCCCCCATTCGGATCTCCGGGAGGGGACTACTTCGGAGGATGCGATCGGAATGTTAAAAATAAGAGTAGGGAACATTCTGCGAGTCGGAGCGTGGAATGTTAGAAGTATGAAGCAAGTAGGTAAGCTAGAGAACCTAAAAATCGAAATGAATAGGTTATCACTAGACATAGTAGGGATCAGCGAAGTTCGGTGGCCAGAGGCGGGGATTTTGGAGTGGAGACTTCAGGGTAATTCATACAGGGGCAGAGGAAGGAAATTTGGGTGTGGGGATAGTTATGCGGAAAAGATAGGATACTGTGTGAAAATTACTTACAAAAGAATGAAAGAGTACTCATGCTTAGATTAGAATCTAAACCGGTAAACACAGTAATAATACAAGTATACATGCCCACCTCTAGCTACAGTGATGAAGAGGTAGAAGACATATTAAGATACGTAAAAGGACATGAAAATTTAATAATTACGGGGATTTTAATGCCGTGGTAGGTGAGGGTAGGGAAGGAGCGGTAGTAGGTTTATTTGGTTTAGGCACAGAAACGACAGGAAATAGGCTGGTAGAATTTTGCGACAAGAACAATTTAATCATCACAAACACATTATTTCAACATCATGCTAGAAGACGATATACGTGGAAGATGCCAGGAGATATAGGAAGATATCAAATAGATTACATTCTTGTTAAACAACGGTTTAGGAATCAAGTAAAAGACTGTAGAAGCTACCCAGAAGCAGATATAGATACTGACCACAACATCGTAATTATGAAGGCCGAACTTAAATTTAAAAATCTGTAAAAAAGGAACGGAAAAAGGCACTTGGACTTAGAGAAACTAAAGATAAAGATATTCAAGTAAGATTCGAAAAAAGTCAAATGAATTGCTGAATGATATCGGGAAAATATCTGAAACTAAGGAAGTAGAAACAGAATGGAATAACATTAAATCCAGCCTAGACATGGCGGCCAGAGATATTCTGGGGTATACACAAAAAGAAAATAAGAAACCATGGATAGCAAAGGATATCGTGAATTTAATAGAAGAAAGACGAAAATACAAAAATAAATCAGACGAAACAGGAAAACAAAGATACAAAGCCATAAAATGGGAAATTATTCGAAAATGCAGGAAAGCTAAAGAACAATGGATTGATGAAAAGTGCAAGGAGGTACAAACTAAGATGGAAATGGGAAACACAAACAAAGCATACAAACTAATTAGAATGAATTTTAGGGATATAAAACCGTATAGTAAAAATATAAGGGACGCACAAGGAAACGTCATTATAGAAAACGTAGAAAGTGAGTAGATGGCAAGAATATATAGGGAATTTATATGCAGGAGAGGAACTAACTGCATTAGAACAGGAATCAGACATTGAAAATGATGACTTGGGATATCCTATACTTCGAGACGAGTTTGAATTAGCATTAAAGAGTCTGAAAAATGGTAAGGCGCCGGGTACAGATAAGGTGCAAGCAGAAACTCTAAAGGCCGCTGGACAAGCAGTAACAGAACGTCTCTTTCAACTTGTAAGCTATATGTATGATACAGGCGAGATACCCAAAGATTTCAAACGTAGCATCATAGTAACTATACCAAAAAAGAAAGGCGCGGATAGATGTGAAAATTTTCGAACAATAAGTTTGACAGCACACGTGTCAAAAATATTAACTAGAATTGTGCAAAGACGAATGGAAAAACGAGCTGAAGAAATACTAGGAGAAGACCAATTTGGGTTTAGGCGAAACAGGGGAACGCGGGAGGCTATTTTAGCTCTGAGAGTGATAATGGAGAAAACAATAGAAAAGGGAAAGCATGTATATAGGGTTTGTAGATCTGGAAAAAGCATTCGACAATGTAAATTGGAAAAAATGTTTGAAATACTCAAAAGATTGGAATGAGTTATAGGGATAGACGAATAGTACATAGCTTATACAAAGAGCAAACAGCAGTAATAGAATTAGAGCAGGAACGTAGAGAAGTAAACATTAGGAAAGGGGTGAGACAGGGATGTGCCCTATCCCCATTGATCTTTAACTTGTACATAGAAGAGGCAATGAATACTGTCAAATGCAGGAAGATATTTGGAATTACTATGCAGGGACAAAAAATTGATATGCTTAGATTTGCAGATGAAATAGCGGTATTAGCGTCTAGCAAGGAAGAGTTAGAAGCTGCTCTTAATGAAATGGAAACGGTTCTGACAGAGAGATACGGTATGAAAATTAACAAAACTAAAACTAAAGTTCTAGTTTGCAAAGGTGGGGAAAATAAATCAAAAACAAGAATACAAGTATCTAACACGAACGTACAAGAGGTTAAGGATTTCTACTACCTATGAAGCCAAATAACGCAAGATGGGAAAAGCACAAAAGATATAAAACAAAGATTAGCACAAGGTCGTGCTACATTTAACTAGAAAAAGCAACTACTGTGCTCAAAGACCACAAACATAGAAACAAGGAAAAGATTGCTTAAAACATATGTGTGGAGCACAGCACTGTACGGCTGTGAAGCCTGGACAGTAGGAGAAGCGGACAAGAAAAAGGTAGAAGCCTTTGAAATGTGGTGCTACAGGCGTATGATGAAGATATCATGGACAGACAAAGTTAAGAACGAAGAGGTACTAAAAATGGTAGGGGAAGAAAGAAATATGTGGAAAACGGTAAAAAATAGGAGAGATAGGATGATAGGCCACATACTACGGCATGAGGGAATAGTGCGGAATATATTAGAAGCAGAGATAGGAAAAAAGAGAAGAAGAGGCAGACCTAGATTAGACTACTGCACACAGATAGTAAAAGATGTAGGCTGTAGAGGTTTCAGGGAGATGTGTAGGCTAGCCCAGAATAGAAATCAATGGAGATACGCATCCAACCAATCTCAAGATGGATAAACTAATGACGAAAAGATAACTGTACTTAAACATGATGATTATTATAAGTAACTACAAGAATTGGTTGGGCAATATTCTCGAATAATGTTACGTGTGTGAAAGGATTTACTGGAAAACCATTATTTCGGCAAATGTCTAAGTGTTGGGGGAACTTGGTAGCCACAGGTTGCTTAACCTCCTTCACTGAATCTCGGTAAAATAGGGTATAAAATTAGAAAACAATAGAAAGGGAACGAGCTGAATACACATGCTGTGTGAGAATTTCAGGGAACTATGTAGGCTAGCTCAGAATATAAATAAGTGCAGGTGCGTGTCCAACCAGTTTTGAGACGGAAAACCTAATGACGAAAAAATAAGCGCAGATAAATCTGATGATTAGTATAAACAACTAGTTGTTGGTTGCGAAATACCTGCAACTAATGTTGACTGTGCGAAAAGATAAATTGGAAAATATATTAAATCGCCAAATGGTTAAGTGTTGGGGGAACTTGGCAGCCACAGGCTGCTTACCTCCCTTCACAACCATTGAAGGTCAAGGAAATAGGGCATGTAACTGTAAAACAATAGAAAGTGATCAAACTGCATCTAACAAGAAAGAACAGCGCCTATGAGGAAAGACAACAAACATAGAATAAGAAGAAAATTGTTGAAAGCATATGTGTGGAGCACAGCACAGTATGCCTAGGAAATACGGGCAGTCTGAAACGCAGACAGAAAAACGGTAGCAGCCTTTTGAAATGCTGTGCTTCAGATGTATGAGGACGATAGCATGGACAGACAAAGATAATAACAAATAAGTTACAGAAATAGTAGGGGAACAAGGATATCTGGGGAAAAAGAGAAATAGTAGGGCGGAATACGTTCTAAGGCATTTTTGGGGAATAGTATGTGATATATTACAAGCAGAGATAGGAAAAAAGAGGTAGATGTAGACCTAGATCAGACAGTTATAGATGCAAACTGTGCATATTTCAGGGAAATCTGTAGGTTAGTTCAGAATAGGGAACAATGATGGTACGCGTCTAACCAGTTCTAGGACTGAAGACCTAATGATGATGATAACAACTAACAAAAACCACTCACTTTATAAGTAGTTCCATTTATTCGAAATTGTTTCTTGATTAATCCTACACAACAGTAGACAAATCATAAAGTCATAATAAAGTTCTTGGAATTTTAGTAATGTTGAAAGTGAAACATAGTGTACAATTGATAGTTTCTTCTACCTCAAACTATTCAGTATTCACATTCAACTATTCACTTCATGGTTTATATTCAGATTCACCCTTATGATTCGCCCTTCACAGTTCTTGCAAGTAAAGGATGGGATGTTGTCCGTTTCGTCTGACCTTTAATATGACATCAGTTCACGAGTACGCTTCTTTTATTCTTAGTTCATATTGAATAATTCTTTCAGAATCCAACGAACTAGTTCGTTCAGCTCAGCGTTCGGAATAGTTCATTTCAACCTATTCGTTCATGAACGACCCATCTATGCTGCATGTCATTATCCTCAACACCACAGGATGATAACGATATACTCTTTAAAATATGCAATGAAAGAGTAATTCTACCCTGACAGACAGAACAAATATCACAAGGGCTTCACTAGTGAACGTTTAGCCCATTTGTGATCACAGTATTTGTAGTATCGTGTAGTACAATTTAATGCATAATTAACTTGTGATTTTAGTAATAGCATAAAATTTCATTTGCCCAAAACATTTAATGGCACTATTTACTTATAGAGCGCTATACATATACTGTATATTCAATGCAAGTATCTTTGTTGGTTTATCACTGATGAAAATTTTAAGAATTTATATTTATTGCCTACAGTGAAGGTACAATCAGTACAAATGAAATTTATGGAAGGTTTAGAATAGACACTTCTCTGTAAAATTAATAATAATTGGATTGTTGACAGTTAAAATAATTTTGTAGCTTTAAAGTACAAAGTTAACAAAAATTGTAAATTTCATATCATGTTTGAAACGGAACTGAAAAATTTTGTACTTTTTTTGTAACTTAAAATACATTACCATTCGGATTGCTGGAACTTAATTTAGCCAGAAGACCGACAACAACAGACACTTCTTCTAAGGTTGTGCACCCAGTACTATCTTTAAATTCCATTTCACATTAAGCCTATTAATTACAATAGATACGAGACAACCGTAAATATCTTTAAACATCGAAAACAAAAAACGAGTTTTGTAATAAAACACAGCAACTGCCAATCGAGGAACAAGAGCATAGACAAACTAGGTTTGTCTATGACCATAGAGAACATTAATGTCTACGAGCAAGAAAGTTTACAATTTTAAGGTTATGAAGCAAAACAACAAAAATAATATAACTTCAGCTATTCATACGGTACG
This sequence comes from Platerodrilus igneus, assembly GCA_036346225.1. Classification (NCBI taxonomy): domain Eukaryota; kingdom Metazoa; phylum Arthropoda; class Insecta; order Coleoptera; family Lycidae; genus Platerodrilus; species Platerodrilus igneus. The sequence goes on along the minus strand of JARFIW010000266.1, from coordinate 8,618,814 downwards.
TGACAAGAAGCAGTAAAATGTAATTGGTTGATAAATAACAAAAATTTGCTCAATCTTAACTTCTTTTAAATGATTGCGCCAAAAGCTATAGCACCTGATAGTTACTAAATATGGCTTTCAATTTGAATAACTTCTGTGGTTATGTTTTGTCAATAAATATTGTATTTTAATAAATTTATCAAGATGGGGCATTTTCTTTTGTTTCTTGTGGAGTTTGTAAACAAGATGTAGCATTAAGTTTGTTTCAAATAAATTTTTAAAGGCAACGGTGACGTTATAGAAACCACAAATTGCTTTCTATTTACACCTTAGCTAAGAATGGCTTAAAATTAGGTTAGGTAAAAATCTAACCTTACCTAACTTTATTTGCATTTCATTATTAGAACGTACAACTTAACATTTTAGCTAACTAACCTATAAAGGGTTTGAAAATAATATTAAAATCAACTGATTCTTGTTAAGAATCAACTTGGTATTAACTGTTATGTTATAGTTGCTTCTATAAATGTGCAATAAAAATTTATATCATACACAACACGAAAAATATAATCTCAATATAAACTTAGCGAGGAAAGTTAGTATCTAAGGTAGATTTATAGGTACCTTATCTGGGGTAAGGGGAATGCAAAAAATCTAACTTTATCTAAGTTGCTTAGTAGTAAAAAGAACGTGTCCTCAACTAAGATTATTTTAACTTAGGTTAGATTATCTTAGTTTTTGGGCAAATAGAAAGCAACTCTATCTATAAAATAAAAATAAAAACGGTTAATCAATAATAATTTACCGGGAATTCTTACGATTATTAAAGGAATTGATTTATGAAAACGGTTACAATGTTATAAAATGAACTTTCACAATTGGAAGTCTAGAATTCCAAGAAATAAAACAAATGGATTTGGAAAGAAAAAGCAAATAAGTTTTATATAATTTAGTGATGAAGAATACCCTACAAATAAAATAGATTACAAATCAAAACGTAACATTTTTAGTGCTGTTCATACACAAATGAGGATTAGCTAGAGCATATAAAATAAATTTCTAACAACGTGTTTTTGTCGTTTTGTTTATTGTTACATTTGTTACGTTTTTTTTTGTGGCAGCCGCGTTAGGCGCCAAATTTATGTTACGTTGGCTCGTACCCGTGTGTAACACAAAGATATCAAAGAAATGACCGGGCTCAATCGGAGAGTAGGGGGGGTTGTAGAAAGCAGACCAACATATAACGTACGGGGCTGTAAGGAATTAGTAACAATACCTGCAATAAAGAAAAGCTAGAATAGCAAACCTGCAATAAATAAAAATTAGTTCTGCCAACCTGAAATAGAGAAAAAGCATAGCAGCAATGAAAAGTCTCAGTTATTTAGTACTTTGTTGAATGTAAATAAAACTGTTTAGATAAACTATATAATATAATCACGATAAAAGCATTATAAAAATTTTTATTACAAAGTGAGGTAATATTGGGGAGTAGCAGAAACGTTTCTTCACACACCAATTAAACATAAATCAGACAAAATGTTAACAAAAGATAAATAGGCAAGACACAATTGATATGAGTAATTCAGTAGTATTGATTTTCTTTCTTTCTTTTTTTTTCTTATGTTTTAAAATAGCATGCAAGTCTATTGTAAAAGGTATCCGAACGACAAAGATACGGCAAAACAACGGATAGATATTTAAAATAAAAACAAGTAGGAAATTGTTCAACTTACAGAAAGTCCTGCAGTAACGCTTCCTTGCAATGGAAGTGTGGGATTCACGATGTCCTGCACTAACGAAGCACTTCACCCTTGACTGTGAGGGTGTTGATGGAATTTCTTACACTCTACACTAATCACTACTCACTGATGTTAGCAGCAGACATTCTCATGCTGATGGAACTATGTAGCATTGATAAATTTCTTGTTAATTCTATTTCCTGAGACAATAATTTAGAAATATTTTGTAACACAAATCGTAAAACATGGTAATAAAAAGTTAGAATCACGGGCTTTCAAGCCACGATGTAATGCATTGAACTAACAGTAACGTGAGGTGTTATATTTGCTACCTATGGTAACAAAGAAAAATCTAATGCTTTTGGATAACGAAATTTGTGCAAACAATGATCTATTTTAGATTCTTTGTGGTTAGAAAAATTCAGAACTACAGTATCAACTGTATTTAAATAATCCAAAGTATGCATTACTCGGATAAAAAAAAGGAACACTAAACCAGACCGCACGCACATTAATCCTAAAGAAAGAATCGGTCAAGTTTCACAAGTTCTGTAACGTTTTTTTCACAAGAAAAACAACTAAAAACACAATTAGTAAAGCAACGCGTATCACTAAAGTCCATGTTCCGTAAAAACAAACACGTGCGGTCGAGTCAAACACGTTCGCCTATAAAAACATCTTTCCTTCAAAAGGAATTAGAACTATACTTTCGACAGTTAATATACCACTTTTCTTTTACGAGAAAAACAACTAAAATCGTGCCGTGCTACCAAAATTTATATCGCATTAATTCTCACTATTCTCAAAGCAAAACAAGCAACAGTATTTTCAACGTAATCCATATATCGGAACAAAAGACAAACTACAACTGTTTATAACCACTGTTCCAATTACAACTGCTTATCGTCTGTTATCTACCTCGCTAATAACATAAGGAACTAAATTTATATGCACGGCCAGACAAGAACGATGTAATCTATAATTAATTACAAGCTGTTTAACATTTATTCCTTGGAATTTATTTATTAATGAGAATCAATCTTCAATTTATCTAACTTTTAAAATACCACACACGAGTTAATAAATATCAAATACAGAAACAGCAATTTGCAGAAATGCATTTCTAAATTGGGAAACAGCGTAAAAGTTTAAAACTACAAAAATTACACGTTACACATTGTTCACTAAGTTCCTTATTTTTAATATTTATCAAGAATTTGTCCGATACTAATTTACAAGATTATTAATGATTGCAAACTATTAAAAACTATTTTTAGTAATTAAAATTGTGCAAGAATGTATTGAATTGCAAAACGATTTATGCAGAATGTTGGAGTTGCCGATTATCTTTAAGTGAAAAATGTGTTACGGTAAAACAAGGATCCCGAAGGGAGTACCATAGAAAACCTTATGGGGAGTACCAACAAGAAAAGAAAGATCAAGTAGGAAAGACCCGCTCGAGATACCGTAACGTAACAAGAAAAGCCAAAGGCACGTTAGTTCAGCCGAAGATTTGTGTCTGCATAAGGATAATTAAGAATCCGACTCTATTTGCTGAAATAAAAAGCATATAGGTTAGTCAACAGTTAAGGACAGCTCTATTGTCTATCTAATAACGCATAAAATAAAATAAGAACACAGTAACGTAATTTATTCAACCAACTTAAACGGTAAACATGACGGTACCAAGCCGCTATAAATAATAATAAATCTTTAAACTCTAAATACGCGCTCGCAAATAAAGGAAAAAAATACAATCTTAAAACTACAATGCATTAAAAATTTCCTGCACCAAAAGGTTTTTAACAAATTGAGAGTAATGCAGCAATATAATCTCTAAACGTAACAATTATTAATGCAATCTTGTTAATTATTTAAATTTTGAGAAATAAAAAGACAATGAGACAAAATACAGGAAACCGCTTCTAGTAACTAGTTCCTAGTATAAAGAATAATCACTGCTAAAGTTTATTTGTACAAGAGCACTAAACAATAAACTGGTTAGTTTGTAGTAAAACCGTTAATTAATATTGTAGCGGGCTACTATTAACGCGTTTCAACAATTTAAAACTACTAATAACAGAAGTCTTTATTACTCACTGTTCACAAGTCTATTTAACAGTATATGCCTTATTTATAGATGTTTTTAGTCCAATTAACAATGAAGCACTATCACACTAATAAATTTACAAGCACTAATATCTTCTTAAACTAAATTCTTAGCCATAAATTTATTAACAACACTAAATACTACTATTTAATTATTACACTTTTGTCTATTTATGTATTCTACAAGCTGTCGGTACAATATACACTTTCACATAATACAAATTTATATTTACTCTTGGACTTCCAAAAGTTTAACTATTTAACTTTACACGATATAATTTATACTCGACATTCTGATATAGATTATAGACGGTACTTCATCAGCCGTCTTATATATACCCTGAATTAAAATGATGATTCATACTCCAGTATATGCTAGAAAATTCTAGGCTTCTGTAGTATATACATTGCTTACGGCGCTTATGTGTTTAACGGGTTGCTTAATAGTAGCTCGTAGCAATATGTACTAAAATTTAAATTGTGTCTTGTAGAGGGTAGTCCCGTACCACCAACACCCTGAATAAGCAAAGGAATCCGCAGGAGATAGCACATATAGTAGGCATATGAGACGTAAGCTAAGACGGAACTTCTATGTACGTTTAGAATAAATTTGCAAATTTCAAAACAAAATGATGTATAAATAGAGCTTATTCTGAACTAAAAGGCGATATAATCGATTAAAATATTATTAATAGAAACGCCAACCACGGTGCAGTAACAGGTGGCTCTCTTACAACCAATACCAAATTGCTCTCTACTACAACTATTAAAGTAGTATGTGACATAGGTTTACTTAGCCTATCCTAGCCAGATAGGCAGCAAAACACCTTAAGGGATACCCCATCAGCGCAAAGTAACGGACGAAAGCAGAAAAGCAATACACGCAGAACGTAAATTAGGAAGCAAAAACGTGTATTGCTTTGTGAAACATTTTCAGAACAAAACACAAACTATTGCGTATATGAGTGGAACAACAGTTAAGAGTAATTTGTAAATTTATTTTGTAAACCAAAATTTCCCATTAGTTATCCACATAGGACTTGATAACGCGAATCGAAAGTTAAAAGTATGTGGTAAGGTGAGTAACTAAGAGAAAATCGCCTAGTATAAAGTACGGGCTATCAAAAATTTTGATAGTAATGTATGTAGAATCCGGTTCCCAATCTAGACATAACTTTACACGATATTAGGAATTTAAATATTAACCAGATGCACAGAAAACCATATCTATGTGTTATACCTGTATGAATTAAAAGGAGCTGTCATCTGTAATAAATAGCTGAGTAGAATCATACAAGGTGGGCAAAATAACTAACATGATTATTTAAATTTTAAAAGAGGTCGGAATAGTTGCAGAATAAATAAATGACCATAAAGAAGTTGGGGGAGGTTGCAGTTCATTCTAAGAAATGCAGAATCGGTTTGAAAATAAACACGGAACGTAACAAATTTGTTCCTCTCTTCGCTTGGTTTATATTAATTATGTAATTAAATAAAAATGAATTTTGTAACACAGTTCAAACTGATTCAACATCACTAATTTTCCTCGAGGCCAAAAAACTTATATTATATGCAGATTTCAACTAACCTATGGTGCATTTAACGAACAGATTCAGTAATTAAAATAATGGGTGGGCTTTAGTTTCTCAATACAAACCAAGAACAAGCTTGATTCACAGAGAACAAATTAATACATTTCGGTAACTACAAATACGTGTGTGAAATTAATTGACATTTATTGGTTAGCAATGCAAAATTTATTAAATGGTTGTATGGTCTCAGCCAACAATACAAAATTTCTATTTAAACTTGGCATTTATTTATGGGAGGAGTTCTTATTGATTCTATTCGTTAAACACACTATTACATTGGATTGATGTGCAGCATTAAATTAAGTTGTATACTTCAACTTTCATGTAATAAAAATTAAATTCAAGAATTGTAAAATAAACGATTGAAATAAAGTTTATCAACATAAGAAGAGCTAAATCATAAAATCGCTCATATTTCTCATTTTCACTTATAAACGAAGGCATACTTGCACCATTTTGAGTTACAGGGATCCTGTAATACGAAAACGTTGCATATTTGCTTTCACTTCGCACGAAAAGATACTGCTATTAAAAATAATATTCTGAAATATTTGTAGGAAACTTTATGGCATGCGTTTATTAAATATTTCCAATCTGAATTTTTCAAATGATGCCATTTTAGAAATATGCTTCTAATAAGAACATTTTTCTTGTTTGTGTAAAATTTTTAATTAGTATTGGTTCAAATTCAAACAAAATATTAAATATATAAGAATGTATTGATTTGTTGTTTAACAACCCAAATTAGAAGGGCTAATTCATAACTGCAAAATATAAGAATCTACATTCGTGTTGAATTCCAGAACGCTCAGAAGCAATCGTTATAATTTTACGACCACTACGGGAAAGCTTATGCGTATTGTGCATCGCACTCAGAATTGTTTTAAGATTATTAATTTATATATTTTTTTTAGAAAAAAGTCATTCTTAAATTTAGTTGGCTCCCAATTATACTATCATTATTCTTAGAAATGTATGAATTGATGTATCTATAACCATTAGAAGAAAAGCTGATGTGTTCATGAACCCAACTATTGCCCGGAATTCATTCCGGTTTTGGAACGTGGTCTTTTGACAGTGGCTGCAGGTGTTCTTGAATCTTGATTATTGTACCGGTAAGAAGTATTTTTTAATTATAGAATTTTGCATATTTCTTATAAAGATTTTTATTTTATGTCCAAAAGGAATCCTACCAGTAGAATTTTTATATCCACATCCTTAAGAATCGCCAGCAAAGATGTTAATTAAAGTTAAGGTAAAATTTTAAGGTTAGTTTGTCTTTCAAAAAGAGTTTTTAATTATCGCCTTTCAGACATTGACTGGTAAAGAAATAGAAATAGATATTGAACCTACAGATAAAGTAGAGCGGATAAAGGAAAGAGTGGAAGAAAAGGAAGGCATTCCACCTCAACAACAGCGGCTAATTTTTTCTGGGAAGCAAATGTAAGTTGTCTTTAGTATCAGTGAATTTCTAGGACTATAATTCCGTTGTTGTAACTACTTAATAAACGAAAGTGACTGGCATACATTATAATTAACAACCCATCTTATGTGTAACATCGATGATTGTTCTTAGTTATACATAACTAGGACATTAAAATTACATTTTAATAAGGGGGGCAAATAACTGAATTTTGAAAAACTGTAGTAATTTTCTTTATAGTTTCTGAATATTTAACATTAAGCTTTTAAGAAATGTATGTCTTTTACCTTAATCTATTTTAAACGGAAGTTGTATATTTGCAATTTATTAAACATTACAAAAGACGTTACAGTTATAGATTAAGGTAAAGGCACTAGTAGTTGACATACTAAGGAAAATATTATGGATTTTTATAAAAAAAACAACACATTTTTATTAAGTAAATCAAAACAAAATTATTTCAGTCACTGTATATGTATATTACCAAAGATATAACATAAAAACATTTTCAAAATATTTAATATAGTAGTTAAAAAAGTAAAGTTTAAGATTTACATAATTAACCACTAAGGATTGACATGGGACGAAACAAAAATGCCTAAAGTATGACACTATAAAAACCAATAGTTGACAGCAACATAAAAAGCTTTAACCCAACGGTAATCGGTTCTGGGAATTGATATTTTACTCTTTCTCCACTTAAAATTTTGGCATTGGGAGGTTATCAATTATGTGGTTTTGGTTAATAATACTAACACCAGTCTCATTTTGTCTAAATATAGTTTTGTTCACTTCACAGCATATCATTACCATTACTTCAACCTCACATTTATCAACAATTTTTTGAACAATACACACATATTTATAGTTCTTCTTTTTTCCTGGAAAACTAACCAACAAAAAATCACCTTTAAGGTTTTCCGTACTGATTTCTTTAACTTCACTATTTTCACTTTCTTCTTTTTCAGAATCAATATCATCTAAACTATCCCCAGACACTACCCCCTCTTCACTACTCTCTGAACTTGTATCATTAAAATAGACTTTTCTCTTAACTTTTTTTTTCTGTGCAGCATCTCGTTCATTATTTTGTTTATTCAACAGTTTTTGTTTTTTCATTTTCTCATTAAATTCCTTTCGTAGTTTACGTTCTTCAGCTTTTCTGTTCTTTTCTTTAATAATTGCTGCCTTTTTATTTTCTTTATTTTCGTAATATTTTTGCCAGTTAATCGAAGAAACAACAGCTGGAATTTTCTCAGTTTTTCTTTTTTTGAGATTTTGTTTGGGTCCCGGCCAAAATAAAACTCTCGTAAAAGGACTGGGAATTAAAATATTGGATTTTGAACATGCAATTTCATTACCAGAATCCTGGGCTTTAAAATTCTCAGTCTCTTTTAATGGTGACAGCAATGCTCTTTCAGGTTCAGGAGTTTTACATTCTAAGTGTAGTTGATCGCCAGCAATCGTTTCTGACAGACTATTTTTGGAAGGGCTTACTGCTTCTGGATATAAACTTGAAGCTACACCAGTAGTAAGAATATTACAGTCTAGGTTTATTTTTGGTGTATGGATTTCGCCTGGTGGTATTACAAACGCTTCTACCACCTGCTCATTGTGTTGGCTATCATGTACAGATAATGTAAGATTTTGTTCGTTTTTATTAAAATTTGTTAAGCCTGTTAAATTATTTTCATTTTGACTTATTTCAAGTTTTGATGTATCCTCATTTTCCATTCTTGTTTGGTTTAGCAAAGAAGATTTTTTTTTATAGAACTCGTACAAAGATTTGTTTTCTGTACTACCGGACCATTCATCGCTGGTTTTGAAAAGTGAAATCTTATCCTTATCTATATATTTTTCCATAAAAAGAATCCCTGATTCCAACTCTTGAACAAATTTCAATTTTTAGCATATTCTGTTTTTAAAAATGTTTCACTACCACATACAGCTTTTGGATTCCAAGGAAGCAAGCCACATTTTCGAAATCCATTTTGCAAAATTGTCGGCACTAATTTTCCCTGGATTACCTTGTTTAATAAAGGACAAAAATGGACCTTCTTCAATGTAGGAAAATCAATATTCTCAATACGCCATTGATGTACAGCATTTTTCCAAGCGCCCTTTAATGATCGGAATACCGCAACATCCATGGGTTGTAGTAGATGAGTTGCATTGGGATACAATGCAACTAAAATAATGTCGTTCTCGGAGCAGAACTTACTTGATAAGTCAAGTGAGATGTGTGCCCATCGATGAAAAGAATAACTGGCTTGTGAACTTTGTTTTCGTGTAACCATGTATTAAATATGTTTGAAATATACTCAAAAAATGTCTCGCTGGTCATCCAGCCATTTTTTGAACGTCCAATACCCCAAGACCTAGGAACAGTTAGACATAGTTCTCTAGGTACCCTTTCGTACTTAAAAACTACCATAGGATGTACAACACTATCAGCAGCATTTCCAGCAATCATTACAGTAAGGCTTTCTTTTTCATCCGCATTAACCTGCTGATATATAGATTTGTCACCTTTAGCTGCCAAAACTTTATTACCCTTTGGATTTAAAAAAAAAAGCTGTTTCATCTGAATTGAAAACACGAGAAGGGTTTAATAAAATTTCAAAAAAATTATGTTCTTTCAGATAAGCAGCTACTTCTTCGAACCAATTACTTTCTTACAATTTTATAAGGGGCGATACATTTATATGGTGATAGTTCTTAAAAGTCGGTAATACAGTTAAAAGCCGATAATACAGTTACCAAAGTTCATGAAATACATCACGCAAGCGCAATGAATAGAGCGAGTGACGCCTCTAGCGGAGGGCAGCGCGAACCCTTTTTACAGGTTCCGCGTGGCCCACTACCAATGACGTCACCAATACAAATTTATATTGCGCAATACTTCGGAAAATTTAAGAATTTAAAACAAAAGGTAATACATTAATTACTTACATAAATATGTCTCGGGGTTAAAGTTGATACGCCGACGCTATTCCAAAGCGTTCGGACTGGCACTCAGGGCTCCGCTCCGGGCTGTTGGCTGAGCATGGACATCCGGCTCATCTCGGGTCGTGGAGTTCGTTTGCCTAGGTGGCTACGAATTTCATCTACCTAATATGTAGGGAGCGGCAGGATCAGGTTTTATAAGGGACGACAAACAAGATAAAACAGAAGGGAAATCTACATACTAGAGATAAGGCACGATACGATACCTGGCCGACCACACTCCTTCAAGAATCAGGCAAAACCGCCACGTTTAAGCGTCTAACCCAAAACTCTCCCCCCACTCTCTTGTCTTTTACATATCCGCACGAAGTTAATCGTCTACCCCTCTAGTGTCGTGCCATCTGCGCAAATGCACTATGACGTAACGGAAGTACACGCCTAGTCTATTTAAAATTCCCGCGCACCGCGTCTTTTGAAATTATGGCGCGAAACTTCCGTACATCAAAACTTAACCTAAAAACAATGTTTAAGTGTCAAATGGCACGTAACAACTTATCTGTTGTTTTGTAACAGATGCTCTAGTTGAAGTAAGATTTTGAGCTACTCTAGTTGATAGGTCTGGATGGCGTTTTAAAAAACGCGGAGAGTGGAAAGGTTCACTAGATAAGTAAGGACATCACCATCGAATTTTTATTTACAATGAAACATAAAAATTTTTATTTAAACAAAAAATTAATAAAAAGTTATATTTTGAAGGACAAATTTTAATAATGGATTTACGAAGTGTGCATTTCGTAGCTTAACATGTAAAAAACTAATCAGTAAAAGAAAGTAATGCTGATACTTTTGTATAAACAAGCGTATTAATTTTAAATATTAAATGTAGAACAAGTTCTAGTAAGCATTTGAAAAAAATAATCAAAAGCACTAGCGAAGCTAGTTTTTAAACGGGTATGGTGAACTGGTTTCGCACCAACATCAACTGCTGATAAATAACGATTCGTGGTATGCAAAAAGAAAACAAGGTCGCATACCTTCACGTGTTGGGATACTTATCTTGCAGCTGAGCCATCGGGAGGTGAATCAGCAGAGCATCGCCACAGTAGTTAGTATCACCTATGCTTCTACTATAACTGCATCTACAGATAAAAGCAGTTGGCCTATACCGAAGAACAATCGAACCTACTTGAAAACTAATTTGGCCTAATGTTGAAGAACCATTGGACCTAAAAATAGAATCTTACTAGTATTGATAAACGCGGAAGAATTTACCGATCTACCCAGGATATCTACTTTTCGTGAAAACAAGGGCATTGCTCTTGGAGTAATAGTATTAATCACGTAGAGAGTACGTGTTATGATGGTGAAAGGCAGGATCAAAGTGAATGGAAATTAGGAAACGAGATAGGTGATTCAACTATTTTAGTAACACATGTCAGAAGAACACTTCCAAAATTGTTGTAATGTATAAAAGGATAATGAAAATCTGCAAATACGAATACAATTGTATAAAATTTACGCTTTGCAAACTTTATTACTCCTCAGATAAAGCGAATATATTCTTTTCTGTAAACACACTTGCAAGCGAAGTTACACAAAAGTTAGCACACCGTTTAATTTTCCCCTTTGGAGAAGTCTACATTACATCTAGAAGCTGGCTTCCGTTTACTAACTTTTAACTTGCCGTCATTATGATCCACGAGCTTGTCCAATTCCACGTATTGTGAGGAAATCCTTTCCGCACTTGGCCACACCAAAGGTTCTAACAAAAACAATGCTCCCTGCCCCCCACTTCGTATTACTACATTTCGACCCAAATAGCTTTCTGAACTTAAGTCCCAACTTGTGGTGCTTAATTATTATATATCAGTTTTCCCTTCTACAAATTTCGTTCTCACAATGTTACATATTTTATCTACGCTAAAATAAAAGCTTATTGTGCTGTTAATTACGTAAAAGTCACGTAACTGTATGTAATTTGTATTATTGTTGTAATATGGTATTATTTTAATATTCTTGATGGTAGGAGCGGACAACTGTCATATTGTAAATTATCTATTCATGAGACGCTCATATGTAGCATCTTGTAATATTAAGATATTTTTATTTGCGGTTTTAAAATAAATTATTGCTCTGATTTATTACGTTTACAGTGTATTTTAAAGAATTGATGTTATACCTTATCTGAATTGCCTCTATACAGGGTGGCATTAGTTTTATGTCATTAATTTAAAGGGGACATAGAGACCGATGAAACAAACAAAAGTTGTTAATCAGCCTATGGTCCACAACGAATAGTTAAGCAACACATGTACACACAAAAAAGTATCCAAATTGTTATAGAACCACTACAATTTTAGTTACGTAACGAATCAAATATTCAAAACATCATTCTTTAGAGTCGACACAGTATGGAAACATAAATTAGTGAAATACAGTGTCTTTGAGCTGTAAAACGAAATAACCCAATGCACTTTAGCTGTTACTAAAATCAGTTTAAAATTTTTTTAAAGTATATGGAAATTCTGATCATAATCACAACAAAGAATAAAATTTCATTATTCTGAGTTGGTCGACTGTATTAGGTTTCTGACCCCATGGTCTAGGGTTCTAGCATTTTAGCAGCTTTAACTTGATTGAACGTTTTGAATGAACGATGCAGTTCCATTACATGCTTTCGTAATGCACTTAAACATAGTGTTGTGACTTAACTGTATTTATACTAGGTTTTAGGCAATCAAAGATATTTTGTGTGGTGTAGTGAATTGTCTAAAGGCGGTTGTCATTTGGAACACTTGTGCTTGAAGTGAGTCAGGATAAAACTAGCACAGGTAAGTTATTTCTTAAAATCATGTAACATCAATAGTCCTAAAACTTTTACTTAAGTTGAGTTAGTTCGGATATTTAAAAGTCGATCCAAGAGTAAAATGTCTTATAGATTTTTGTTCAGCCAATCAATCTCTATCGCCTCCCCAATGCCACCCTGTAAAAACAAAAATTTGAATATCATGCTTAATTAATATTAGCTATTCGTTATTCTGTTCATCCAAAATTAAATTTTCCTCTTTCGTATCAGGTGTATATTTAAAGTAACACGAATGTGATACAACTACTGATGTTACATCGTCCAGTTTAATACTTAAGCACAAAATAAGAACTCCATTTGATTTATTAAAATCGCAACCTGTAAAGAAAAAGATCAGAAGTGTGAACAGTCAGAAGGAAAGAGACTAGCAATTTTGTGAAAGAAATATCGTTTGGTATAAAGACTACCATAACCCAGGTGGGTACAGTGTGTGATTGACTAAGTGTTAGGTGGTAGAGTGTATTTTTGTAGGTTGAAAAAAGATCTAATCTCGTAAAGATATTTTGATCAAATAGTCTTAGGGAAAAGTGATAGTTTACTAAACAGTAGTGATCCTTACAATAGTGCTGTAAAAAATTGTGCGACAAAGTGAGTCAAAACAAATTTTACTTTGAACCTGTCTTTCTGGAACCACTGGTAACAGAGCCTGTTGTTACAAATAAATATTGTAACTACGGAATTGGAACACTAATGTTGACTCCGTAAAGGAAAAGACTGTAACATGAAATGTAGATAATAGACCTAAGAAGAGTAATTAAGTCGATAGTGTATCTAAATTTATGAGGTGTTGTAGTTTAGTTGATACTGCACAGTTGTTGGACACAATTTGTCAGTTGATCTTTGTAAATAAAAGTCGTTAGGTCCTATTACTTGCATGTATTCGACTTTTTGTATTTGTAATAAACTTGATTTAGAATCATTTCCTAATTGGTCTTTATTGTAGTTATCATCTCACATCGATACATAATGGACTTTGTAGACTGAATCTTTTGCTCGGGTCTAGGACAAAAAATATGATAGAATTTCTTACATGTTAATTGAATTAATCCGTAACATGCCTTTTTCAATAGAATGCTTTGAATAGGCATAATAGGTTAAGATACCATCGCGGTAGTTTTTTATCGCCTTCAGGGAAATTATGTGAAACTGTTATTACTTCGAACTATTTCTGCCGGAAATTACAAACACTTTAACACCAGAATTCGGAGCAGTAACTGTGTTGTTCATGTGTGTTACCATGTGTTGATGCTGTGCTGTAGTTTCTCATAATATAAGCTCTTAGAATTGTTGTTTAAACGGTCAATAATTAAGAACACCTGCATGTTTGAAAAGGTTACCTTCGTCGAATTTCGAATTTATATGCATAATAACGCGGGGTTCAAAGAAAATATTCCCAACCGTCAGTTGCTTCGAATAAACAAGCTAACAAAGTTTCTTAAAGAGAGGAAGGGGTGCACAATCAATAATATGCTACCGATAGAGACGGGTATAAAAACATTGGTTTCAAAACGCACGTTCGTATCCACGTGGAGTCAGGCAACGTGGTCAGCTATATCAATTTTGTATAACTCAAATGGGGTTGGAACGCGACATCTAATATGCATAAGACAGGTATAAAAATATTGCAGGTGGAGTTTTATAAAGACACAGGACTGTATCATTGGTTGAAATAGATAGTTTTACAACGGACGAACACGCGACAGGTAAAAGCGATTTTTTGGATTAAATTGTGTATCTGAGGTAAATTTCTGGGAGCTTTAAGTCAGTTAGATTAAAATTTGCAGAAATATTATTTTAAATTAAGTATTTCTCGTGAAGAGTGGCCCGAGAGGTGGCATTTTGAATTGTATAAATACTATAAGAAAATTAATAGGGCTCTCTTTGTATTCTCATGGCTCTTTGTATTTTCATCGCTTTGGACTACGTATAATAATCAACCGAGGTTATAGTAGAGGCTTGTGAGTATTGAAAATTTGTATAATTCAGTAAAAAAATAGTATTAGCACTTATAACGTGGTAAGTTGAGGCCTTGTAGTTATTAACGTGTGTAGTGTCGAGTGAATTAAATTAACTGAGGTCCTACTAATAGCATAACAAGCTTATAAAGCAATAAACACAAGTATAATATACGTGAATTTGGATGCTGGGTTGGAATGGTAATTGGTAGCACGGAGTTCGGCGTATGCTGCGGTTATCATCTATAAATATCTGGTGGATAAGAGCGCATAGTCACGAAGCCTAGGGGTTCTGGAGGATGAAGCATCATCAAAGGAGATGGGACTTGAAGCATTTTCCAGGTAACTCGTTTGAATTTGCTGTTATTCGATAAACTGTTGGAATTATTTGTGATGTGTGAGTGAACTTTGATGGTTATTTAACGTATTGGAAAAGATACGTGTACTTGACAATTATTAGGGTATTTTAAATATTGAAAAAAAGGTGTATGTAAAGCTTACTAAATTTCATTACGAATTTAAATTGGATTGTTAAGGGTACATGGGTCTATTTGTTTTGTAGTAATTTTATGCAAGGTAAAAGGCATACATTAATAAACTGGGGTATTATGAGCTCACCATACGCCAGTGTGCAATAAATATAGGGTATTATTTGGGGCCCATTTACTCCGATTGTATTAAATGTGTTTGAAATTAAAAATTTAAAACAAGGACTTTACAAAAATAGCACTTAATGAGTCGTAATTAGTGTACCAAACTGTATATATCTGTGAATAATTGTTTGTAAATAGCGGTCAATAAAGATTGTATGATTGTTGTATTATTTTGTGCTTTTATTGAATGATGTGTGAGTGGAAAGGAAGAATGATTGTAAATATAGGTATCTGAGAAGAGGCACAGCTGAGCTAGCCAGGGAAGCTGCTGAAGATTGCTGCAGCAGAATAAACGGGTAAGAATATTTTTATAAATTTTTTTGTTTTTTTGAAAATCAGTGTTGACACAGTGATGTCAAACGCATAAGTCTGATCACAGCAATCTTATGACAGCCGAACGTTAGAATTTGAATAGGTTTTAGGGAGATCCAGAGACTGACCCCACGATCCACAGTAATATATATATATATATATATATATATTTTATTTTCGATATTTGATGTTTTTGAGTTGAATATGCCTACTTTTTATAATAATAGGGTGTGGTTGTATTTTTGTTTCTGTTGCTATGTGGAGGTCTTTCAGACTACCTGCTCTTTTTATTTGGGGAAATTTCTCTTCTATAGGACGCTTGTCCGAAAACAAGTTTTTTACATCCCATTGTCTTCTTCTCTGCCTTATTTTTCTTCTGATGGACCTGTATTGTCTCACAGATTATTACCCGTCATATAAGAGGAGGGGCGCTTCCCACTTCGTCTTATTGACCTCGTTTTGGTGAGTTCAGTAGAGCTTTTTTGTCCACTCTGTCTATCATCTTTTGCTCTATGCGAGCGCTTTTCTTTTCTCATCACCTAAGAAGCTACTATAGCATCGAACTGATTGCAACTTTTTTTTATTGTTTCGTATATTATCTACCTTTTCTTTTCTGTTAGTCACCATATGGTCTGGGAACCAGACAACCCACGTCACTGGGTTCTGTTGTGCCTCGACACTTTTAACGTCTCCCCTTTGTTTTTGTTTTATATATATTGGTTTGTTTTATTTTGTATTGGTGACAAATAAAACACCTAAAACGGGTACCTACAGTTTTAATATAAAAATAAGCTCTTGAGCCTATTTTTTACTCTTTCTTTTATAACAATCTTGCAACAGAACATTTCTAAAAGATAATCATTACCCCTTATTGAACACGGTAGGGGATACTTCCGACACCTTAAATTTTTTTGGAACTTCAATTTTTAAAAAGCTTTACCCTGACTTTCAGTACTTGTTCGTGAGCCACTTACAAGCTTTTACCTAACTGTATTCAACCTTATTTAAATAAAAAAATAAGTCTTTACAAGCAACTTCTTTACTAGGATGTAAAAACAAAATACACCACGGATTTATTTTTATGCATACCTAATTCCCTAGCTAAATACTCTTAACCTAGTTATTTTGTATACTACAGACGCGTATGTCACAAATCGCCTTAAGGTTCAATTTAACATTAAAATTACTTACATTACACGCGCCGCTTTTTTCTACCAGCGTTGCATATACGATCAGGTGCAAATTCCAGAGCCTGGGTCAGCGTCCTGGTTGACGTGTGTTGCCGTTGTTTGTAATACACTTGCGGTATTTGGGTAGTTTATTGTCTTCGCATGAAACACTTTCATTTTCTATTCTAATAGCATATATGAAGTGGCTATACCAACAACTACCTGCTAAAAGTTGCACCACAGAGTTGCTTTGTTGGGCTAACGGTATTTAGTTCAGTTTATAAATACCTTCACTTTCGTACATTGAAAGTGAAAGGGCCGGGACACCTGGATGTTTTACAATCCGTGTTCGCTGTCCAATCTAGTTTAATGAAATTAGTTTATCTGGACCACTAATCGAGCCCACAATTTATTTAATCAGTTACCCTTGGAATGATAAATCACTTAAAAATGGAAATGAACCGCCCTCGATGCGTTCAACGAAATATTAGTCACACTTTGTATTTACTCAAGACTTCCCTCGCAATTAAAGCTTTTTTTTTCTTTCTAATATTCTAGCAATCAACGATTACTAGTGAATGGTTTCGTACTACCCTATCTGAGACTCAAAAATAATAATAATCTTTCTAAACTGAATACACGCTGGTATTTATCAATTTTCGGTTCTTTGTTAAGCTTTCTGGAGCTTTAAGGTGTTCATAAAGAACTTCGGGGTACTCTTAACCTATCAATTTCCTTTCAAATGCACCCTTATTGATGGGTTAAGGTTCAGTTTCCTACAAAATATCCTACTATTACTTGCTTATTTACAAACTACGTGTAAACTTGACCTACTTAAACATGCTCGCCATAAATTTATGCAAATATTTATTACTATTAACTAACGTAATTTAACTTACCCTCGCTTGGACTTGTTATCAAATTACTCTAAAAATCGTGATTTACAAAACTTCCTGAATAGAATTTTGATTAGTTATTTAATTAATCGGTAAAACCCCTATGTTTTGATAAAAAGATGGCGGGCTATTCCAATCTGGTGATGCCTCCGCATATTTATTGACGGTGACTATAAATCATAAGCACCATATTGCCATGTGGTGCCATGCGGTTGGGCCACATGTGCTTATATTAGCTACTTTTAATTTAAATTAAAAGGAGATGTTACACACTGTTTTTGCCTTAAACAGTGGCAGTGTTCTCATTAATTTGTTTGCCAATGGCATATCTTATCGACTGCACAACTAGGGCACAGGCGAACCTGTACCCACAGTAAGCTGGTTCCTTGTGCGTTCAACCGAACAGGTATTACTTCTCGAACCTCCATTTTGGGCACAAGAAAACTCCCCGTTTAATAGTTCTGAATTTGGTTTTAAGTATATCAATGTCTATCTTAGAATGTTACCTTTATCTTAAAATGTTATCCTTATCTTGGTGGGAATTACCTTGGGATATTATCTTTTTCTTGGGGTTATTTTTGAAAATTATCTTAGAATGTTACCTTTGTCTTGGAATTAATTTTGAAAATAATCTTGGGATTTTACCTTTATCTCGGGGTTATCTTTGAAAATTATCTTGGAATTTTACCTCTATCTTGAGCATATCTTGAGAAATTATTTTTTTGTTCTTGTATTTGGGCAAATTTGTTAGGAAACGTTTCCATTTCTTATATTCATTAAATGTATTATTTTTTTATATTAAACGTAAAGTAATTCCCTTGTTTCCTGAATCCAGTTTTGTGTATGTAATAAATTATTAGTTACATTATAGGTTTAGAATGATTTGAATAGGCATAAATACGCTAACGTATCCTTGGGGATTTTTTATTGCTCTCAAGGAAATAATTTGAAGCTTTTATTGTACTTCAAAATATGTCTGCGGGGAAGTACGTAGACACTTTAGTACCAGAGTTCGGAGAAGTAACTGCTGTATTCAGGGTGCGTTACAGTATATCGATGTAGTGTTGTAGTTTCCCGTCTTTTACCTTTTTCATACCTTTCCTTAGGGTTCTACAGTTACTATCTCCAGCACCACGTCAAAGATCTGCAGAAGACTGAACCACTGAAAACCATGGTAGGAACTTGTCGCTGTAGACTGCACTGTTAGTGCTATAACTGTAAAGTGTGTATATAGAAATTTGCATTATTCGAACCCTAACATTTAGTTTAAGTAAGGGTTGGATGTGTAATAAATTCATTAGTGTTCTTTTTTCAATAGGGACGTATATTCCATTAAATCTTACTCAATAATTTTGGATTTTTACCAACAAAAATTAAATAATTAACAAAAAAATTTTGTATAGTAATTAGGTGGTAAGCCCCGCTTAACAATCGGTATTGTTCAATTTTTTTGCAAAAGCATTGGTTAAATAATGGCCATCGGTTAAAAAATATCAGCCGAACACTATTTTATCTGCGATATTGTTAATACAGCTCAACACTAAAAAGAAATAAATTTAACGTTCCTAAAGAATCGTCGGTCCAATTTCGTTTTATGGTTTTTAAAAGTTCGAGAATTGTTTCTTGTCTTGCTGTATAATACATTAATATATAGATTACTTATGCAACACAACATGCATGTTTATTTATATACTATTTTTCTTTTTTAGGAATGATGAGAAAACTGCACAAGATTATAAAGTACAAGGTGGCTCAGTACTTCATTTAGTGTTAGCATTGCGTGGAGGATATTAATTTTTTATATTTATTATTAATAATACATTTTGTTGTGTTAATGTAGATAGAAATATAATGTATGATTAATAACAACTTTTACTATGAATTCGTTGTGCATAATTTGTTTGTGGTATCAGATTAGGCATTTGAATATTTAAACAAAATTGAAAATCTCTTTTGTCATTGTTATATTTGGTATGGAGTACTTTAATTGCTTTGTAGGGCAGGTACAGTTTAGTCATATTTTTAAGATGAAATAAAAGATTTTTGAACAAATTTTTTAATATTTCATTGTATAGTTTATAAAATTTTTAGTATGATTTTAAAATTAAGCTGTAGTTTAAATTTGACATGACTTATTAAGTATTGAAATACTATAATCTTGTAGTTATTTTAAAAAATATGTGAACATACATTTATACTAAAAAAACAAACATGTTTTACAAAAATTAATTCTTTAATAACTTTATAAGCAAGCACACAAATGATGTCAGTGTATATCAAGTGAGAGTATATGTTTTAGAGTTACCGAACACCTTTGTAATTTCTGTATTTTATTATTATGAAAAATTTGTTGAGCTCAAATAATCTGTGCCACAGCAGCTGCGATATCAATCACTATTAAGCTCTTCGTAGAACTATCAATGTCGCCTTAGGTATCTTTATGATTTTGAAAAAAGCATGCTAAAATGCTAGGTATTTTTTATCATTGATGTGCAAATTTAATCTAATGATCATGATTAATTGTAACCTTAGTTCGTGTTGCCAATTATATTTTATTTGTACTAATTATATTAGCTGTACACATTTGCTGGATTTCAATACATTTGTTTTAATTCATATGCCAGTGTTTAAACTTAATATATTTAACCTAAATTGTTTAAATGATTACTTAAGTAAATGGAACACAGAAACAAAGTGTGTTAATGTATCATCAAGAAAAAAGCATCTCGCAAGTTACCGTGCTTGAACCAACTCATTTGACAATAGAGTAGGTAAGTGGTTACAACGGAACTTGAAAACAGTATGTAAGGATAGTTGATGTAGAGTGTAGGTTAGAGCGAAGAAGAAATAACTCGTCGTAGGAATATACAAAGTGGAATGAGTACAAAGTAAGAGACATGTGTGTCTATGTTAAAGGGAGACAGATAAAACATGTTGCATTAGGGGTGTACTTTAAATTGTCAGTTGGAGTAAATATACACAAGATTTTAGAGTGGTGTTGTAGAAATTCGACGAAGATAGGTTAGCGGAGTGGGCACGTTTATGTTCAGGTGAATTTCAAGGAAATGTCGGTTAGAACAAATACACAGAATTTGTTGACCGTTAGAATTTGTTTGTATAGAGAATACAAAGAAATGTCTACGTGAGCTTGTGATGTGGGGACAAGTTCTAGGATTTCAGTGGGCCGTTGAAGTTAGTGTATGTAGTTAAAGTGTTTATGGAAGGAATGTGGCGGTTGAACAATTTTAAGAAGTGCGGTCAGTTAGAGGTATTGTTTGTTCGTATTGAACGATTTTAAGAATTCTAACAGGTTGGAGGTGGAGATACGGGTTTATAAACACCAACAGAGTGTTGTGGAGTTCTCTTAGTTTCTCGACAAGCAGACAACTCTGGGGTTTTAGAACAAGCATATGTCACACTTAGCTTACAACCAGCTGACGGATCCAAGAAAAAATGTTACTTGTACAGGTTGAAACAAAGTTTAATTTATCTAAGTAAAGCTTTTTATAATTTCATATGCACTAAGTGTGCCAAGCTTAAAGTTTGGAAGTGGAGTAATGTGTGTGGTCGATTTGGTTGATTACCGACAATTGATAGAAGAGGTTTGGGAATCTGAAGGCACTATGGAATTGGTAGACCAGATGACATGGTGTCGATATGGTAGCAGTTTGCAGTTCTGAGTGTTGCAATCCAGATTGGGGAAGTTTCTGAAGGTAGCAGTGAATGGTATGATGGCAGTCCCATGGGCAGTGATAGAATCCAGGTAACTGTTGTTCTTGTTTGCATACGTATAAACAGGTGTTTTTGTGCATTGTGGGTATAAGGTTATTAACTAAAAAGGACAAACTTGGGAAGTGTTACAGATCGAACTTTTTGTGTTGTATTATTTTACTGTATTTTATGTGGGAATTTATGACATTAACAATATTTGGTGTACATACAAGGTAACAGTATTTTTGGGGATTAAAATTGCACAAAGGATTAATGTTTTACCATGAGCTCGTATTAGACCGGAGGTAAAGTAAAGACTGGTAAAGCCGTGTTACTTTCTATGATAATACAATTGTAAATATTTATCTGGGATAATTAATGATTTCAAAATGTATTGTGAAATGTGTTATTTTTAAAGGGGACGTATATAATGTATAAATAATGAACGAGGAGTTTTATGATGATCTTGGAGGGTATTTTTCTATAAGTATGTTAATAAACTTAGGCGATTTACCACAGCAGAATTTTTTTGAGTAAGTTTATTTACAGAAAGCAGCCGAGAATCCATGGCATACTTCGTTACAAAGCAACAATATGTTAAGCTTTTTAGGTATATAAGCAGCATTGAAGGTTTGTAGCATTTGGTGCCCAAAGGTGGGGCACTAATAATACTAGCTTTCGCAGGAAAATGGCACCCAGAAAGTGAGGCTTTTTGTATTATTGAGTGACGACCAGCAACGGACGTCGCATCAAATTGCCACCCAATCGTGGAAATTGCTCCTGCATCAAAGTTTTCATTTAATTAATTTTATTAGCAACTTTTGTACCTTTCAAAACAAGAAATGTAAACAGCTATCGTTTTTCTCAAAAAAAGTCGAGGCTAATTATTTTTTAACTCTTAACAAAACCAAAACTTTGGTACAACTATTATTAATAATAATTATGTTGATCCCGTAACACCAGATATTACAAGAGCTGCATGCTACCCATATTGTAATCACCAAGATAAAACGACTTGCTAGATGCCATGTATACTGGAAAAGGCATTGTTAAAGATATCGAAAACGGTAAAATCGAGTAGATAGTGTGCTATTATCAAAAAGAATTGAACAAGGTTTAACTCCATCCGTGGGATAAACCTAAATGGGAATCTGTTCATATCGATTATGAAGGTCCATATAATAATTACCATTTCTTACTATGCATCGATGCAAAATTTAAATGGATTGAATACAAAACTCTAAGCGTAGCTTAGCAAAAGGCACAATGCAAACGTTAGCCTAAAAGTGACTGAAGACAATTCAAGATAGATGCACATCAAAATCGAAGAAATTCTATTCAGCTACAGTTGCACACCATTAATTGTCGAAAATCTCCAGCTAAAGTATATTTAAACAGACAAATAAGATGGTTTCTAACTGCCTATTACCCCACTGCATGCGATCATTTATAGTAAGAGAGAGGATGTAATCACAGAGATTTTCAAAAAATCATGGTTATTTGGCATTGTTTAGACTCTGAACGTATTGTAAAATGGCAGATCGACCAGCTAAGACAGACAGTAGTGAAAGAAATTGTTTTTCAAACTCCAGAAGGGGAACATTATTCAATCAGATGTATGCCAGTTTTATTAAATAGGTTACAAAATGAACCAGGTCCTGAGTTTGAAATGATCCCGGAACCAGTTCTTGATGTTGTATCAACGCCACTATAAAGAACACCATTTTGTTGTTCACAGCACGTACGTGGATTTTTTCTAAATTAACTTTTTCTTAATAAGTGGAGACTAGTATATATTCTAACATGGTAGCTTTTGTCAGATGAAGTTGCTAGAGTCACAAAGATATTGTTTTGATAAGAAAATATGAGATCTGGATGTATGAGAACAAATACAATAATAATTAATGTCAGTCAGAATATAATTTTTTTCTACACCAGTTATTCTTTCTGCTAAAAAGAGAATATCAATGGATATCGAAGAGGCATATTAAAGTGCCTTAAAATATTTGCTAAGTAGCGATCCTTACCAACCGGTTTTCCTTAACATTTTCTTTTTAAAGCTTTTTCTTAATTGAATTTTGCCAATTTGAGGCAACCTTATCAATCTACCAATACTCATTCAAAGTTTTACAAATTTTGAAGCATAAAGTACACTACTACGTAAATAAATGAAATGTTCTATGAAAAATGGCTTTAACAGCAATTTCAACAACATAATTAAGAAAGGATTAGCAGATACATACCGATTTATTAAACCAAGAGTTGGTTAACAGCAGTTTTATATATGACCGGATGGTAGTATTTACATAAAATGAAATGGTTAAATTTCTATACATATCATTCTAATGATTAACAGGGGACGTTTTAATATAAATTTCTAATATTAACAAATCTTATTTATAAAATAGCCAGTCGAGTCGAGAACATATACAAAGTTCAACATGGTTTATGGGGTTTGGTGTAAGCTCAAGCTATTTTATAAATACTCTTGTATCACACAAATATATTTTTGAATTAGTTTATAAATTCACTCAAAAACGTATATAAACAGAATACAATTGAACAGCAAATACTTGAATTATATAAAAAATGAAGATGGAGTAGTATTTTGATCCATTCTATTATCTTCTAGGACAATTGTCGATCTTAATATATCATCAACTTCCACAAATAAGTACCGATACTCATACTTGCCACGATCATTCTAGAATTACAAAAATGTCCATCAGTTTATTTTACAACCTGATCTAGAATCAGCAGCAAACTTAAAACGTTTTATACAAATTTTGATGAACGTTTTAAGTTTGCTTTTGTACAATATATGTTGCTCTTCTCTATTACCTGCACTAACTCTAGATGAACAGTGGCTTTATTAAAAGCACCCTTTAAATAGAACTTCATTCTTAAATGCTTTTTGCCTTCCTTCTCGTATGTAACATATGAAGGATGTTGTCGTCGACGCCTTCTAGTTTCTTCTCCATAAGCTACAATTGGTTGTCCTAAAGAATCCTGAATTTTGGTATTGTTGGTACATAATCTGACGGCTTTTGTATATACAGTATTTGGACTTGTGCTTGAAAATAATTCACTAAAAATAGCATAAAATAAGGAGCCAGTGACTGCGACACCTAATACAATTACACCTAAATATGAAACGGTTTTGGTAGATTCTTTAACCTTTTCGCCTATAGGTTTTACATTAGTATCTAGAGCAGTCCGTTTTGATGTTACAATTTCTTTATTGCTTTTCCACCTACATCCTTTATTAAATCCCTTGTATATCACAGGATAGTACTCAAATGTATTAAAAGTAAGTTTATGATTTCGCAATAACTGCGAGGCAAACTTGGTGATCATTTCAACGGACTATCTATTATAAATCGGCAGAAGTTTTTCCATTCCTTGGAAAACTGTCTTTAACCTTGTTTTTAAAAACTGACAACATTTTTAATTTAGGTTAGGTAAAACCAAAAGGTCTAAACCAAAGTGACCAACCTATGAAATTGAAAGTACTGTCTGAAATGTTGTTAAATTACCGTACTTCATTCTATTTTTTACCTTACAACTTAAGCCGTCGTAAATATTAGAGGGATTTAATTCGTGCTTAGACACAAAACTCAAATATGTGCCTGGGCGAAAATGGTATCGAGGTTAAGTTAGATTAGTTTATGTTGTATTAGAGTAGGTGCGCTGAAAACTTATTGGTTGCAGCTATTGCAAAGATCTTATATTACTCTTAGTACAGAGTCTGCTGCTTCACACAAAAATAAAGATCCAAGATTTACTAATTGATTGTAACAAAAAAATTAAAACCTGTATCTTTACTCATCCTACAAAATTCCTTTTCTAAATTTCACAATACTAAAAAAATCACCATAAATATATTACCGGATATATTTACACAGCATAATATTCTCTTACATGACTTAAAAACGCGGAAAATACATTTTCTTGTAAACATCGTCCAACGTGTCGTTGGCACAAACTCATCGATGCTATTTGAGAACATTTGTAAACTTAATACAGAAAAACACCTACAAAATCCTTTAAGTTTACACTAAAACCCCTCTATCTGACTGCAATTCCGTTTGCTAGGACAAACAAAACCACAATAAATTGCCATGTTGCCAAACTTGCAACGAATGAAGCATTATTGCGCTGGGAAAATGCATACAGTTCTATGTCACTTATAGATATTTAAGAAATGCAAATCAATAAATGGGGAAAATAAACAAAATAAATATAACGCAACAAACAAAGTATAAGTAACTTGCTCCTGTCAAAGAATGACACAGACATTAGGAATCTCTCTATGAAATAGATAGCCGGAAGCAATTGTGCTATGTTTATTGCAACAGATTTGACGTATGGCAACAAAAAGAGACACCTATAGAGTTTCTAGTCATCCAGTAATGCAAACGTCCCGCTCTCCGGTTATCACCTTGTAATGGCAAGGGGACTTAGTACTCTTGTGCGAGTCAGTATGCTGACTCGCACGAAAAAGAAGTTAAGTATAATTCAACATCATAAACACACATACATATCCGTTAGCATACAACAAACTTTACTTAGTCTCTAAACTAAAACACGCACACATGCGTGCCTTTACACAACTGCAACACAAGCTGTACCTTTCAATTACCTTTTATTCTTTCCTATTAAAGGACGCTCTAGTCTCGCGACTCCTGCTCTTCTGGCTCTGTCTGGCTATTAGATTTTCGGAGTCTGACAGGGCCTACTTCTTTCTGTACCCTTTATAATTAAAAAAATTTCTTTACATGTAATGGTGAAAAGACTACGGTGCAGGGGTCTTTGGATCCCCTAGTACAGGTCGGGTGTGTTGGTAAGTAAGCAGGTCACTCCCTACCGTCAACTATCGCCTGCAAGGAAATCACCACCCTGGCAGAATACTAGACTAGAAATAGTGGCGAACTACTGGTATGTAATGATCTTCTAAACAAGTGACACCACTGTAGAAGAAAAAAATTCTCAGAGAAAAACTCTGGTATTTTAATACATATGAGATATTACTTTGTAGGAGAACCTAGTAAAAAGAGGAAAATAGTGAACACCTCTCAACAGGAGACAATAATGAAAGTAGTTTGCCCTGTGGCTAACATCAAATCAAAAAGAAATAAAGAAAATTTTTAAAAGATGCAAGATATTAAAATGGGAATTGATAATGGACTGGCTTAATAAACACAAGTACATAGCAGTTGCAATACCGAAGTACGACGTAAAGATTCAAATAGATATTAAAGTTAATAAACCTGAAACTAGAGATTGCTCCACCGAAAAAATTACATAGGCAGGCTCGGGAGGAGAACAATGGTCAGTCTGCTTCCGATCGTGACCCATCATGTGTGGGTTAAAATTAAGAATGAAATCTGAGAAGATGATCTGATAGAACATGTTGAAATAAAAGTGCATTTTGTGTTTGAGCTTCTAGCTCTCGCCCACGATGTCCATCTTCGGGCTTACATCCAAACCTAAGATCATATGGCAGACGTATTTCGCTTCAAAGGCCAATAAAAATGTATGTAAATATTGGTTCAAATCTTTCTGATGTTGGAATACCACCTTGGAAAGGCACTTGCCCAAGGTGCGGTTTATGCGCTCTACCATATCTTCCAATGGTAGGTGCAATGGTGTTACTCGTGTCTTTCTTATTCTCTGCAATCGGCAAACTTCGTGGGGTAACGCTGACTCAAAATTTCTGCCCTGATCCGCGTGCAACTCCCTAGGAACTTTAAAACGGCAAAACAGTTCCTTTACCAAGACATCAGCGGCGGTTGCAGCTCTTTGGTTTAGTATGGCATACGTTTCAGTCCACTTACTTATTTTCGGCGTCAGCCTCAGAGGATGAATCGACAATATCGATTGCCACTCTCTCAAAGGGCTTCCGACGTCGTATTGCCTCATTGGAGTCTTCCGGTTTCCCAATGCTGCACACAGCTAACACTTTTGCAACACTCTTTAACTTAGATCTTCCAGTCTCTCCAGTAAAATCGCGTTTGTACCTTCTCCAGTCTTCTTAACGTCAAGATGTTCTCCCGAAGTCCCATTATGTATATGTCCTAAAACTTCCGGCCACCGGCTTTTGGGAACTATCACCTGAAGCGTATTCACGGATCCATCTCCATTCTGCAAGTTCGCACTAAGATCTAAATCTTTACCTTCAAGGATTCCCATTGCGCCCTGTACGACTTCAGGGTGCTACTCAATAGTTAAATGTCTTGTCAGGAAGATTGTTCTCCTTTGGCTTTTCAGCCCAGAATAACACCTAGGTCATTGCCGTTCTCCTGTTTGGTTCACAACTGTAGAAGCTGCCAATCTCTCTTTATAGCTGTAATCCGGCTAACAAGATCACATTTTACCTACGCGACGCGGATGATCATTTTTGGGACAGAATTTGTGCAGGTTGACTTTAGTCCCGTTTCGCCTACGCGCCTCTATTAATATAGGCTCCTCGTGTTCTTTTTTCATCCGTCACAATAGTTCTGCCTGTGTCCGAAACCACTGTTTTGGCGATGTGTTTTTTTTTTCGGACTGCTAATCACAAGATACCCATTGTATCACCGCCTCCACGCTTTCTTGGCTCCTCTGCTCTTCAGAGCGGCTTACCTTGCCACAGGTAAGATGCGCCGCTTGCTTTACCGCTTCCAAATATAAGACATGAGCCAACGAATCATGTGAAATCCTTGACTGGGCCAGCCGTAGTGCTTGCTCGATCTCTTCGTCGCGTATTCTTTCAATGAAAATTTGCACTACCACTAGTTTTAGACAGCTATCGGATGCTGTTGGGTAGGCTAGGTTTACCAAGAGAGAAAAATATCTGCTTCAAATTCTTACAAATTTTGTTTGGCTTTTTGGTAACGGTTTTTCATTTTGAGTGGGGTACACTTGTTGCAGATGAAAGTCGCCGCACCTCATTTCCAGCTTTGATGTTAAAGCCCCGTAGTTCCTTTTATCATAGTCTGGTATGATTTGTAGCATGTTCGAGGTCTCACCTGATAACACGGCAATCATTGTTCAAACTGCTAGCTTTTGCTGCAGCCTCAAATTGTTTGAAATATGTTTTCCAAGGCGACTTTTCGTCAAGTCTGGGTGCTTTTACTCTAAACCTTGACCTTGGCTCGCTTTCACCGACATTCTTACATTTTTAGGTACACTGTTATATCACCGGAATTGAGTGCACCGACGCTTGTACTGTAAGGGAATTAACCAGTTCCGCCATCTCCTTTTCTTCCACTTTACAAGAGTTTTCAGGAACTTTGCTTCTAATATGCGTAGCTGTCGAAAAAGCTGGCTTATAGGTTTTCCGCAAATTTTGTAATTTCCTATATAAACAGGCTTTCAGTGTTTTGATCCTGTTTGCGTTAGTGATGACGCCGGTAATGCTAAACAACGGCAAACGTTGAGACGAACAAACAGTTACACTCGTGAGGATGAACGAATATTTGGACCAAGCTATGATTGTTTCTGTAGTGTAACCGACCTTAAGGCTGACCCAAACGTCCTCTATAAACGGTACACCGGGCTCCATAATCCAACATCTAGTGGCAGTGGAATATGTGGTTAATATGCTGAAATAAAACGATTACACATGATAAAAATGTTAAATGAAACATAAAAATATTAAACATTATTAAATATGTTGGCAGCAAATACATATCAAAATTCTATAGCACAAATACAAGTCCAGATTCAGACGCTAAATGTTTATATAAATGCATGTTAGTTAAATATATTAAATCTAGTAACCAAACGTTAAAAATTATTCATTATGATTGCATCGGTTAAAACGTACCTTTTAAAAATTAAACACATCGTGGCATTACAAGTTACAATCAAAAAAATATACACAACAATGTTGTGGTTAATTCAAACTACTATCTTAAAACCAAAACAAGTATATCGTAAAAATATAATACTGTTCATATTTAAATTTGCTTAATAATTTGATTTAATATGATATTAGTACTTTTTATTGCTTGTCGTAAAATTACAGTAATGGTACCTCTGCTATTGATTCTGCAATAAGTGCAATGCAATGGAAGTTCGAACTTTGCATTAAATACTAAATAAACATTATTTCAAATAAACAAATATTAGTTTTACTCTAATTTAAATACTAAATAAACAATTCCGATAAATAAATATTAGTTTTCGGTTGTTAAACCAAACCACACTCATTTATACATAAAGCGTTCAATAAAATCGTAAATAATTCATCTATATTAAACATCATAAGTAATACAACCGGCATCCGATTCAAAGACAAAAGCAACAGTTAACACATAGATATTGCCTTCAATGATTAAACAACTAACGGTTTTACAAATAAATACCAACATCACACTCAAAACAAGGCTGGAATTACCAGATGTAATCAGATTACCTAAAGTAGCAACCATGTTATCAACTTATAAAACATTACCTTTTTAACCGCAGAGGGAAGCTTTTCGACCTGCCATTTTAAAATCTAAAAACAAAGTCGTTTAATCTTGTCGACTAGATTGATCGTCTCTACCCATGCGCCCCTTATAACATCAATTCTGACATAACGGAATGCGTTTAGAAACCTGCAAGTGGTTACTGAGCTATTCTAACAAATATCGAAATGTACACTATAATATTTTCAATAATTATCAACCAATGAGAAATTGACTTAAAAACACTACGGATCACTACAGTTCATGTCTCTACAACGGCACAGGCAAAGCGAGATTTGGGATCACGGAAGAAATTCAAGTTAATTTATTCGATGTGCGATCGAAATACCTCCTAGCACATTGCATGGCGGCGAACCTTCTTATGTCCCGAGGACTTGCTCGGGTGTTTAGAAGCAAATGTGGCGGTTTGGATCAACTTTGCAGACAAGAATCAGAGGTTTGAAAGACCATACGACTAAAAGGCCGCCATCCGGACATTTAGTACTTGATGACTAAGCTAACGGCCTTCTGGTAAGTCGGAATACCAGGATCTGTGAAAGGCAATACTGGAGACAAGAACTTGGTCATGCCCAAGATCGGTTGTGGGCTCAATGGGATAGACTGGAAGGAGGTACCAAATATTCTAGAGGTACTTTTCCAGAAAACAGAGGTCCAGATTTTTGTGTGAAGTCACAATCCAAATGTTATGCAGTCTGCTATGAAAAGTGTTGATTACTACTTCTATCAACATGGAAACTGCAGATATGATTCCGATTGTCCTTACCGCCACAGAAACTTCCAACGTTCGGGTAACAGTGTTTCGGGACAGAACAGTTTTAAGAGGGGAGTGGTATAATTCTGATTGGTCCGCCGCCGACCTGAATAATTGCATTAACACGGAAGCAAAACATCTATTTACAAAAGATAATTGGCGGCCGCCTTCTGGCGTGACATCTTCAAATAGAGTTGATTGACAGATACAAGGGTTTCGAATTTAAGAGTTATTTAGATTACAATAAGAAATCTCGAGAATGCTATTTTCATAATTTCTGTATGTTCTCCAACGGTTGAAATATATATAAATTACTGCCGTGAATATTGGAAGTTCAGTTCTGATTGAAGCTTTGATTACAGTTTGTTCTAGTTTAAAGCTTTGATATGAAATAATTAGTGGTACATGTGATAAAAATTACTCTCTGTTGATATAAATTACTGTAGTGATAACATACATTAATAATTAGTGCTTCGATAGTGATTTAAAATATAGCATGGTAGTGTTAAAAAGATAATACAGTATTGCCCGAAATAAACAGTACTGAAACTAAGTTGGCGGTGTTTTTATGCGTGCGCTGTCACACTCAAGTTAGCTAGTATAGACCGGTCAAGTAAACCTCAAACAAGTAATTAGTAGGGCCTAATTGTTAAAAATGGTGTTAAGTACAGAGGAGAAAGTGTTTCTGGTAGAGCATTATTTTCGTTCATACGGAATCGGCCGACGTAATGGTGCAAATTTGCTATACGTGTCTGATCAATTCACACAAAGGTTTAATAAACGTTCTCCAAGTAAAGCTGTAATTTTGAAGGTTATTGAAAAGTTTAGAAATACAGGTAGTGTATTGTGCCAACGAAAAGGAAACTCGGGGCGTCCCAGGACAGTTAACAACAACAATAACCATGAACGTGTTTTTGAGCAAATCTTAGAAAATCCGAAAGTCAGCCAGGCAAGGACAGCGTTACAACTTGATTTAAAAAGAACTTCCTTTCAAAGAATCCTGAAGGAGCTGGGTACATTTTCGTATGTGATTCAGGTACATCAACAACTACATTCTCGGGATTATCGCAGTACAGTGGAATATTGCGCCAGAATTCTCGCGTTACAGTATGAAAATCCTGAATTTTTGAAAAATGTTTGGTTTTCAGACGAAGCACATTTTCACTTGTCAGGCTATGTGAATCGTCGCACAAATCGATTTCTGGTCTTTGCCAGACCCGATGAGGTTCAAGAGGTTCCTTTACATAGTGAAAAAGTGAGTGTCTGGTGTGCTGTTTCCGGACACGGAATCATTGGTCCGTACTTTATCGAAGAGAATGGTAGGCAAGTCACACTTAATCAACAGAGGTACAGACAAATTTTAACACGATTTATCCCTGATCTACGTCAATTCTGTCGTGCACGTAACTTGGCATTTCGAAACCAATTTTTTCAGCAGGACGGGGCAACTTGCCATACTGCTGCCGCAATTCGTCAATTTCTTCAAGAACATTTTCCAAGCAAATTCATATCACGATTTACTGACTTCCCTTATCCTTCACATTCTCCAGACCTCACACCTCCAGACGCATACATTTGGGGCATGGCTAAAAATGCCGTTTTCAAACGGGCACCACAAACCATCGATGAATTAAAGGATGCCGTTAGAGTCTTCTTCGCAGCCCTGAGACAACCCTTATTCAATAACATGACCAGAAACTTAGAACATCGTTATGAAGTCTGTCTCGAACGAGGAGGTGCACATTTAGAACATATAATAAAGTGTCAATAATATGTATTTTTTAAATATACAAAACAATTACAATTTCAGTACTGTTTATTTCGGGCAATACTGTACTTGTACTGTTAGGGATTAGCTGAAAATAAAGGGTCGGGAGAGCTTTTAGCAAATTTCATTATAACTGGTGAGTTGTTGAAAAGACTTGAATAATCAGTTTGAAAATACAGAACTGTTTGTGCAAATAGAATTTACGTTACAATACATATACCACAAAACCCTTTTGTTAGTACTTAAGACTTAACATGATGGTTTTATGAGATACATATAATTTCTATGCGTTCGATTTGAGCCATTTCTTGGAGAATTTAAAAGCTTTTGCATGAGGCTTTAGACAAACGTGGAGTTTTTATAACTCTAGTCTACGATTTAATTGCAATCGCTTGCGTTGTCTTAAATTCCATTATGAAAATAAGATATTACTTGTTAACAATTTTGTATGGTACCTCTCTCTGGCATCTTATATAATTGATCAAAATGCAAGCTTTATCAAAAATTTTGAGTACGTCCAAATTACAAATGCTTGTAGTCGAACCTTTTCGTTATGTATGGATTCATGTGCACCGTTGTATTTTCCTATATGAAATGCAACCCGTATAACCTTTTCTTAGTAAGCATCGTATCTTATAATTGTTTGGTAGGATTATTAGGGTCCACTAAGCTGTAACTTGATAAAACGATACCAGAAATTATGCACGTTCGGTTAGCCGATGGCATTAATTCCAAATATAAGACAATTCTAGATACATATATCCTCCATCCTCAACAATAATTTAAAGAATGAATTTCTGTACCAATTTGTGAAGTGGAAAAATTTCTTAGTCGTTAAAAATAGTCGTTACTCCTTACACTTTATTTTTCTACAAAATATAAATTTTTGGTTAATTTTATTTTCAATATTGGTCATGATGGTGGTTATTTGAACTACAACGGTTGACATGACATTGACATTTGATGGTTTGTATTGATAATGACATAAAAATAAGGATTTGCTGCATAATATCCGCAATCTGTAGTATTTACCTCCTGTTAAAACAGTATTTTTTTGTTATAAGTATACAGTGTAAAAAATAATGTCAAGTTGATTATTTAAGCTTTAGTTCTACAAATGGATTGGGTTATATCAGATGAGTTGTCCCTAACAGTAGGGACAGTAGTTGGATGGTTTAGTGCTGGTGCTATGATAATTGGTGGAGTCATACCTTATATACCTCAATATAGACAAATAAAAAGCACAGGAGATGCCGAAGGCTTTTCATTGTATGTTTGTTTTGCTTTACTTGTAGCAAATACTTTACGAATTCTATTTTGGTAAGGTTATTACTATTTAGTGATTGGATTTAACATTCTTGTTAGGTTTGGAAAACATTTTGAGTATCCGCTTCTTATACAAAGCTTAATAATGAATTTTACAATGCTTGTAATGGTAAATTTGTGTGTACGTGTACGAAATAAAAATCAGTTAATGCAGGCACGACAGAGGATATTTACAGGTAATGTATGCAAGTGAATTCGACAGTCGGTGTGCTGTATTTGTATAAGCTTAATTGTAATGAATTTTAGTTTATATTTAGATAACAGTAAGTTAGTATTTAATTATTTACAACTAACCAATTTTATTATTATGTATGTGTTATTAAATAATTAGATAAACCAAATCCTTAAGAATGCATGTATATTCATGAAACTAAAGTTGCTTAGTACTTCAGTGTTTGCTTTGTCGTATACGCATACAACATTTTTGTTTGTAGTTCAGATTCCTTCGCTTAGGTGGTTTATTAATTACTACTTTAAATTGAACTATAATAATTGCTTGGAGGAATTAATTTGATGTTATTCAAACTTCGTTTACGTGTATAATCACCTCTGTTTGTACATCTCGATTGTATTGTATGGCATTTACATAAAGCATTGTTCTCTTTTTTTTACATTACCAAAATTCTTATCAAATATTTCTTAATAACAGACTTTCAATCTTTCCATAACTTTGATCAAACAAATTCTATTTCTAACCATAGAGCCGTCTTGCTTGATTTTCATTCGT
The DNA here is from genome assembly GCA_036346225.1 of Platerodrilus igneus. Lineage (NCBI taxonomy): Eukaryota > Metazoa > Arthropoda > Insecta > Coleoptera > Lycidae > Platerodrilus > Platerodrilus igneus. The sequence continues at coordinate 8,584,436 of JARFIW010000266.1, read as the reverse complement.
GCGCCTTCTCTCAAAAAACCTATATGCCAACACTATCAGGTCTAATACGCCGTTAGTCCCTGAAGACCCTCACCATCCATTGTTGATCTTATCTTTATGTATCAGTCACTCTATTCCTTGTCATATACTCAATAAACCACGCTCTTCCATATTTAATTTTAAAAAAGCTAACTTTTGTCTTATGTATGATCTTATAGGAAAATCCTCCTGGCAAAACATTCTCTCTAGTAATGATCCCCAATTAGCTGCAAACTTGCTTGTAAATAATTTATCTTTTATTTTTTCGACTACCGTCCCCAAAACCAAGGGTTACAAATCATCTTATCCAATATGGTACACTAAAGAAATTATTATTGGCCTTAAAAAGAAAACTTTATATCATTGTCTAGCTCGTAATCACAAATGTAGCCTCAATTCTCAAATTTTCGACCACAAATCAAGGAACTTTGTGTTAATCTGAAGCTCTCGGTCAAAAAAGTTTATAAAGAATACATTAATAGTACCCAGGCTGCTCTAAAAACGGATCCTAAGCAATTCTGGAATTTTGTTAAAAACAAACAAATCGCTTCATACCCCAATGTATTTAAATATAATGGATGTGAAAAATCTGATTCAAAAAGCATTGCTATGGCTTTTGCAACGTTCTTCGCTTCATGTTGTACCTCCTCACTGTGCACTCCTCAAGACGTTACAGTCTTTCAAAATGTCAGCTACTCTGTAGACATTCCTACAATTACTGAATCAGCTGTAATACAAGCCATCAAAAAATTACAAACATCATTCTGTTATGGGCCTGATGGCATACTTGCAGTAGTCTTCAAAGATACCTCTCGTGTAATTAGTCCTACATCGACTTATATCTTTAATTTGTGCTTAACTAAATCCGTTTTTCCTGATATTTGGAAATCATCTCATGTGCAACCAATTTTCAAAAAAGGCGATAAATCCATTATTCAAAACTATCGTCCAATTTCTATTATTTCTAACGTCGCCAAAGTCTTTGAAATAATTATTGTTCAATCACTATTTCCTCAAGTTTTGCAACTTTTGTCCGAATACCAACATGGTTTTATGAAGCAGCGCTCTACAGTTACTAACCTTTGTTTTGTTACACAGTTCATATCGGAATGTTTGAGTACTCGATTCCAGTGTGATGTTATCTATTCTGACTTCACTAAAGCGTTTGATGTTCTTAATCACAACATCTTATTACACAAACTACATCATTTTAATTTCTCTGACAACTTGATAACATTCTTTAAGTCGTATTTGACAAACCGCTCATTATTCATTGAATTTAACGGCATCCAGTCCAAACACTTTCCCGTAACCAGTGGAGTGCCCCAGGGATCTGTACTTGGACCTCTCTTATTTCTCTTATATATAAATGACATCACTCAAATATTTTCAAATAATAAACTTCTTTTTGCCGATGTTTTTAAAAATCTTTACCAAAATTAACGCTACTGCCTACTGTGAATCACTACAAACTGATATTTCTCAATTACTTGGATGGTGTGATGCAAATAAATTATGTCTTAATTTTGATAAATGTGTTTTGTCCTATAGTAATAATGCTACTCCAATACTCTTTGATTATTACCTAGGCACCAGTTCAGTCTCCCATGTATCTACTATTAATGACTTGGGTATTACATTTAATGAAACTTTCTCTTTTAATTGTCATATAAATAACATTGTCAAACGCTCTCTGCGGACTCTAGGTTTCCTATTTCCTATTTACTGATCTGGATTGTCTCAAAACCGTATACTTCTCTCTAATTTGCAGCAATCTTGAATATGGTTCTCAAATCTGGACACCTTTTTATTACAATAACAGCACTAGAATCGAGAAAATTCAACGTAAATTCCTAAAATTCCTATACCGTAAAAAACATTATTTGTACCCATTGAATGGCTATCCTTACTTAGACCTAACCACTGAATTTAATGTTCCTCCCTTACATCAATGGAGGGTATTATTGGACATTATTCACTTTTACAAACTCTTTACTTGATGACCCTGTTAGCCTATCTTTTATTAACCTACACGTAACATCGAGGCCCAGTAGAAACTGCTCTATTTTTTACCCCAATTTTGCACGCATTAACTGTTATAAAAACTCTCCTATTTGTAGAATGTCAAACTCCTTCAATAAGTATTCTGCCGATTTAGATTTCTCACTTCCTTCCTCACATTTCTGTCAAGCAATCTTAGATGCTTTCTACTAACCTAATCACTGTTTTCTCATTTTTCTTTCTTCTGTTATGCTAATAATACTATTATCCAATCCTCCTTGTCTTTATTTATATTGTTTTATTATTGTAATATTATTTTTCTGTGACTCCATAATTGGATCTTGTTATCTGTGTGAGTGGTTATAATAAATAAATAAAAATAAATAAATAAGCAGCTGATATAAGGTATTCATCTATAAATAGTTCCGGGAACTTTTTGATTACATGCACACCATTTTTCTGTATATGGGATGACAATAATCTACCTATGTTCTATGGGTAACTTTGTAATTATAATAGTTAGAAAATAGGTTAAATGGAGACTGTTGGGCAGTTTCTTATATTTAATTCAGATATGCTGTTTTTTCCTCAAAGTTCGCGGCTTTCTAAATATTTTCAAATAAACAGAAACTTGATTGTTTTCAAATTAATCCAGCACGTTGTTATCATAGATGGAGAAAAATGATTGTAATGAAGTTTGTAGATATTATTCTTCTCTTTAGGGTGCTCTAGTGGAATAATAGTTTCCGTGTACGGTTTACGAGATATGACATAACATTGCATTTTTTATAATGAAACTTTAATTGGCAGTGACATCAAGAAATAGCAAATTTTCTTCCTTTCCAATGAGAAAAAAATATTGATAGGTTTGGCTAAATAATTGTGGAGATATTTGCATTTATTTGATTTTTATTCAAAATCAAGTAACCATGAAATCAAAAGAATAGATGGTGCAATGTATCATAAAACAACAGTCCTGGGTGCGTAAACGTTTGAAGCCACAAATATTGCTGTGACTCGGGTGCCCATATCGTTGGGCGCTACAAAAGATACAATAGAAAATATGAAATTACTTATCTTACCATGTCTTTTTCTTTGCCTGGCTAGTTCAGTGGAAAATATGTTGTCGATTTTATCAAAAGAATTGAAACATAGAATTTTCAAGAAACATCTATGAACACACTTATTAAGCTGACACAGCCACTAGCACAATCGAATGCGATCTATACAGGAATTTTGCGCTCATTTGTTGCTCTATTTCCAATTTTGTTGCTCCAGCTGTTTTGTTAAAAACAATGGCTGTGCTAGCTTAAGATTAAAGTTAGCACAGCCATATTGAAAAATGCAATTTGAGTGCAGTAGTCGAAGAAACGAATAGGTCAGAATTATGTGCTTTTTATGTACATTAGCGAAAAATAAAGTGGATTAATGAAAAAAAAAATTTTAGAATATTGAGAGTACCTTTCACACAATAACTTAAGGAATAACTCCGTCAAATAATTTGTTGCTTGGGTACGTGTGGGCTCAAAATGTTCGTAATAAAACGTAGTTTCAGAAAATATATAGATACGAATTTGTTGCTTGTCGCAAAGTATTGAAAAACGGTTGCAAAGGCGTCAGATACTGCGTGCCGAGATGGATGCACGTAGGTATTTTGCAGAGCTGATGAACAATTAAGAAATGTTTTTGCACAAATTAAGAGCACATAAATAGTACATAATTTCGGCGTAATGATTTCGTCGATCACAGCACTGTATATATTTTTTTAACATATGGCTGTGCCAGCACAAGACGAGCACAGTTTTGTTGAAAAACACAATTCGAGTGCCGTAATCGTCCGTTTTTCAATACTTTGCGACAAGCAACAAATTCGTATCTATATATTTTCTGAAACTACGTTTTATTACGAACATTTTGAGCCAACGTGTGTCCGAGCAACAAATTATTTGACGGAGTTATTCCTTAAGTTATGCGTGGAAGGTACTCTCTATATTCTAAAGTTATTTTTTTCATTAATTCACTTTACTTTTGGCTAATGTTTTTTCATAATCTGAGAGCACATAAAAAGCACGCAAATTGCATTTTTAATATGGCTGTGCTAATTTTACTCTTAAGCTAGCACAGCCATTGTTTTTAACGAAACGGCTGAAGCAACAAAATCGGGAATAGAGCAACAAATTAGCAACAAATGAGCACAAAATTCCTGTACAGATCGCATTTGATTGTGCTGAAGTGGCTGTGTCAGCTTAATACGTGTTCTATGATCAGTTTTCTATGCATTCATAAACATCTTTTTTATACACATTATCTAAAGAAGCTGTTACATTCAACAGATATAACTAATGCTTATAAAAACAATTTGCAGCTTAAGCTTATACAGAAATTTTTACCTAATAATTACTTACTTATTAAAATAATCCTCACGTCATCCTTGTTAACAAGTACTAAACTCAAACATCTCCTATGTGAGTTACAAAAATTCTCTTTAAAATTCTTGGGATAATTTACCTATGTTTTTATCACCTCGGTGGTCACTGTAATTGACCGATGATGCTGGACAGATAATTTAGTAAAGGTCAAAATGCTTTGAACTCCGACGTCAAAATTGCTGGAAATTATCTCCTTGACAAATAATTTTTATAAAATTAAAATCTTATTCTTATCTTAATTTAAATCAGTAAATGTTCAAGTGCTGGTGGAACTTGGCAGCCACAGGCTGCTTACCCCCCTTCGCAACCACTGAATGTTGGAGAAATAGGGTATATAATTGTAAAACAATAGAAGGGGACCGAACTGCATCTAACATAAAAGAACGGCGCCTATGATGAAAGACAACAAACATAGAACAAAAAGTTGTTGAAAGCGTATGTGTGGAGCACAGCACAGACAGTATGCCTACGAAATACGAGCAGTCTGAAAAGCAAACAGAAAAACAGTAGCAGCCTTTGAAATGCAGTGCTTCAGATGTATGAGGATGGACAGACAAAGGTAATAACAAATAGGTTATAGAAACAGTAAGGGAACAAGAATATCTTTGGGAAAAAAATATGAGAAATAGAAGGGCAGAATACGTTCTAAGGCATTTTTGGGGAATAGTATGGTATATATTACAAGCAGAGTTAGGAAAAGGAGCTAGATGTAGACCTAGATCAGATAGTGATAGATGCAGACTGTGCAAATTTCGGGGAAATCTGTAGGTTAGTTCAGAATAGGAAACAATGATGGTACGCGTCTAACCAGTTTCAGGACTGAAGACCCAACGATGATGATCTTAATTTACTTAAATATCCCATTAGGTTATATAAAACAAAACAAAATCATACTTGCAGTTGGTATTGTCAAATAGCACATAAAAATCTCATTCCCATTGTAATTAACAGCATTAAGTACTTCCTGGTTCCACATCAAATCTCTATTTATAACCAATCTTGATGTTGAAATATCAGTTTGTGTTAAATATAAATGAAACAATTAATGATTTGACCGTTATAATATCTAAAAACTTAAATTTAGTAATTTTTTCTTCTTTATTAACAATATTCTAAAATAAAACACATTCTTTTTGCACTACTTCATGGTCGAACAATTTTTTTCGGCCATTGTTCATTAATTCATACGCTATGTGCATGTGTAACAGGATAGTGAACAAAGCGCACTCTTTTACGTAAATTTAAATTTAAACAATAAACGTAATGACGAGAAAACCCTAATTGTCACAATATTCCCCCTTTATCGTTATTACTAGAACCAGAAAATAGTGTACGTAAAAACATTTGTGACCTGAGCAAGTGAAATGCTTTTATTAAAACGTTAGCCCAATTAAATTTGCTATCCATGTGCTTAATTTCAAACAACTTCTCAGAATATAACTGTCGTATATAATGATATTGTATGTCTGTGTTCAAACGGACATTGATTGCTGGATCCTACACAAAAAATTACACTTTGATTGGCCACGTACAATATAGGTAAACTTCTTATACTACCCTCAGTAACATTTGATAATTCATTTGACAAATATCTTGTCGAATAAAGGTAATTTAACAAATTTAATAATAGTTTCCAAACATTGTTTGATTTCGAGACATATTGAGCCAATTGGATTGTATCAAAAGAAATATCTAGTCTTGTCCTAAATGCACTAAACAATAAACATACAATCAGTTTTTTAAAAAGGGTAGGACCATTCTGGTGTATAATAATTTAAATCTCTAAGCTTAATCTCCGAGTTTAAAGGTATAGGTATCAACTTTTCTATCTTTGTATTAAATTTGTCAGCTAATTTTTTTATATAAGTTTTTTGGTTTAATAAAATTTTATTCCATTCTGAACGGACCTGCTCCTTGACGACGTTCTAAAATACTAGAACAGGTAGAATAGCTTGCGCGTTTCAATGAGCTAAAGAGCCAAACTATAGGTTTAACCAAATTAGTGGGGTTTTTAGTGAGGGACCTGACTAAGACAGGTCTCCGACAGAGGGCGGCAGCTTTTTCGGTACTTAGAGTGGCAGAGACCATAGGGGTCGGTATGACATTCTAAGACACACTACTGCGATATGGAAGGCAAAGGGAAACCACCACATTATCTCCCAAGTACACAGAGTACAGAAATTGTTAGTAAACATAATGGCATCCTCTGGGGTAAAAAATTCCAGAGGTAAAATAGTCCCCCATTCGGATCTCCGGGATGGTACTACTTCGGGGGATGTGATCCGAAAGTATAGAAAAAGATTCGTGAACATTCTGCGAGTCAGAGCGTGAAATGTCAGAAGCATGAAATAAGTAGGTAAACTAGAGAACCTGAAACTCGAAATGGATAGGTTAGCACTAGACATAGTAAGAATCGGCGAAGTCCGCTGGCCAGAGGCGGGGAATTTTAGGAGTGGAGACTTCAGGGTAATTCATACAGATCAGAGGAAGGAAATTTGGGCATGGGGATGGTTATGCGAATAAAGATAGGACGACGTGTAGAAAACTACTTACAAAAGAACGAAAGAGTACTCATGGTTAGATTTGAATCTAAACCAGTAAATACAGTAATAATACAAGTATACATGCCAACCTCTAGCTACAGTGAGGAAGAGGTAGAAGCGATCTACAAAGATATCGAAAACATACTAAGATACGTAAAAGGACATGACAATTTAATAATTATGGGGGACTTTAATGCAGTGGTAAGTGAGGATAGGGAAGGAGCAATAGTAGGTTTATTTGGGTTAGGCATGAGAAATAACAGGGGAAATAGGTTGGTAGAATTTTGCGACAAGAACAACTTAACCATCACAAATACATTATTTCAACATCATGCTAGAAGACGATACACGTGAAAGATGCCAGGAGATATAGGAAGATATCAAATAGATTATATTATTGTTAGACAACGGTTTAGAAATCAAGTAAAAGACTATAAAAGCTACCCGGAAGCAGATATAGACACTGACCACAATTGTGAAGGCCGCACTTAAATTTAAAAATCTGAAAAAGAGGAACGGAAAAGGCAGTTTGACTTTGAGAAGCTAAAAGATAAAGATATCCATGAAAGATTTTAAAAAAGTCAAATGAATTGCTGAAAGCTATCGGGAAAATTTCTCATACTAAGGAAGTAGAAACAGAATGGAATAACATTAAATCCAGCTTAGACATGCGGTCAGAGATATTCTGGGGTATACACAAAAATAAAATAAGAAAGCATGGATAACAAAGGAAATCCTGAATTTTATAGAAGAAAGGCGAAAATACAAAAATAGCTCAGACGAAACAGGAAAACGGAGATACAAAGCTATAAAATGGGAAATTATTCCCAAATACAGGAAAGCTAAAGAACAATGGATTGATAATGTTACATGCCAAAAATTTGCATTGCACACTTTTTAGTTTGTGAGTGAATTTGCGCCAATATTTTTAAAAAATAGACTTGTGCATTTCCGTCACTTCGGACAGTTGCGTCGGCGCAAGAGAATGCGCAGACGTGGAGTGAGCAAGGAAGTGCGCGTTTTTCGACACGACGGGATAGTCAACGAGACGTCGAACAGTGAGGTTTATCTGTGGCGTGTCTTTGTCTTTTCTCTTTTAGGTAATGTAGGTTTTCCTTTATCTCTACCTGATATCGTTGCCTTGACCTTATTCCTATCGTACCGCTACAAATAAAGAAGAGAGAAGACAAACCAAATCTGGTTTCAACGAGGGCGAAGCCTGACCCACGCCCAAATTGGGAATGAATATGGCTCCTGTCACAAGAATAACCGCAAGGTCGTGAAGAGCTCCACATTATTTTGTGAGTACATTTTATCTTTTTCTTAAAAGCGCCTCTGGTATCACTGTAAACATTTTTGGTATGTGATACAATTTGAGACGCAATTATGATGTAATATCTTGTTACGCAATATTATGTACGTTTTAGTATGTTTTGCCAACTAGCGTAGTAGCTCTGAACACGCGCGCGGGACTTTAACGGTTATACCTTAGACTATAACAGTCGTGCATGCACTATAACAATGAAAAGTGCAAAGAGGTACAAACTAAGCTGAAAATGGGAAAGACAGACGAAAACATGCAAATTAATTAGAATGAATTTTAGGGATATAAAACAATATAGCAAAAATATAAGGGACGCGGGGAAAATGTAGAGAAAGTAGCTAGATGGCCGGAATATATAGGGAATTTACATGCAGGAGAGGAACTAACAGCATTAGAACAGGAATCAGACATTGAAAATAATGACCTGGGATATTTTATACTTAGCGATGAGTTTGAATTAGCATTAAAGAGTCTAAAAATGGTAAGGCGCCGGGCACAGGTAAGGTGCAAGCAGAAACGCTAAAAGCCGCTGGACAAGCAGTAACAGAACGTCTCTTCCGCCTTGTAAGCTATATGTGTGAGACAGGCGAGATACCCAAAGATTTCAAACGTAACATCATTGTAACTATACAAAAAAAAAGAGGCACAGATAGATGTGAAAATGTTCGAACAATAAGTTTGACAGAACATGTTTCAAAATATTAACTAGAATTGTACAAAGACGAATGGAAAACGAGCTGAAGAAATACTGGGAGAAGATCAATTTGAGTTTAGGCTAAACAGGGGAACACGGGAGGCTATTTTAGCTCTGAGGGGGATAATGGAGAAAACTATAGAGAAGGGGCACAGCATATATATATAGGTTTTGTAGATCTGGAAAAAGCATTCGACAATGTAAAATGGAAAAACTGTTTGAAATACTCAACAAGATTGGAATGAGTTTTAGGGATAGACGAATAGTACATTGCTTATGCAAAGAGCAAACAGCAGTAATAAAATTAGAGCAAGAAAGTAGAGAGGTAAATATTAGAAAAGGGGTGAGACAGGGATGTGCCTTATCCTAAAATTTTTAACTTGTACATAGAAGAGGCAATGAATACTGTCAAATGCAGGAAGACATTTGGAATTAATATGTAGGGACAAAAGATTGATATGCTTAAATTTGCAGATGATATAGCGGTATTAGCATCTAGCAAAGAAGAGTTAGAAGCTGCTCTTAATGAAATGGAAACAGTTCTAACGGAGAGATATGGTATGAAAATTACCAAAATAAAACTAAAGTTCTAGTATGCAAAAGAGGGGTAAATAAATCAAAAACAAGAATTCAAATAGGTAACGAGAACTTACAAGAGGTTAAGGATTTCTGTTACCTAGGAAGTCAAATAACACAAGATGGGAAAAGCACAAAAGATATAAAACAAAGATTAGCACAAGGTCGTGCTACATTTAACAAGAAAAAGCAACTACTGTGCTCAAAGACAACAAACGTAGAACCAAGGAAAAGATTGTTTAAAACATATATGTGGAGCACAGCACTGTATGTACGGACCTGAAGCCTGGACAGTAGGAGAAGCGGACAAGAAAAAGATAGAAGCCTTTGAAATGTGGTGCGACAGACATATGGCGAAGACATCATGAACATACAAGGTTAAGAACAAAAAGGTACTAGAAATGGTAGGGGAAGAAAGGAATATGTGGAAAACAGTCAAAATAGGAGAGATAGGATGACAGGTCACATGCTAAGACATGAAGGAATAGTACGGAATATATTAGAAGTAGTGATAAGAAGAAAGAGAAGTAGAGGTAGACCTAGTTTTAGTCTACTGCACACAAATAGTGAAAGATGTAGGCTGTGAGAATTTCATGGAAATGTGTAGGCTAGTTCATAATAGAAATCAATGGAGGTATGCTTCCAACCAGTCGCAAGATGGAAAAACTAATGACAAAAATAATAACTGTACTTAAACATGATGACTATTATAAATAACTACAAATATTTGGTTTTGCAATACTCTCAAGTAATGTTAATTGTGCAAAAGGATTTACTGGAAAACTATTAATACGGATAATGTCTAAGTGTTGGGGGATCCTAGGCAGCCACATGCTGCTTAACCCGCTTCACACACCACTGAATGTCGGTGAAATAGGACATATAATTAGAAAACAATAGAAGGGAATTGAACTGTATATAGGCTGTTGTGAGAATTGCAGGGAACTGTGTAGGCTAGCTCAGAACATAAATAAGCTGAGGTACAAGTCCGACCAGTTTCAAGAGGTAAAACCCAATGAGGAAAAAATAAGTGCTCTTAAATCTGATGATTATTATAAACAACTACAGGTGTTGCTTGTGAAATATTTTCAACTTATGTTGATTGTGGGAAAGGATAAATTGGAAAACTATTAATTCGACAAAGGTTCAAGTGCTGGGGGAACTTGGCAGTCAAAGGCTGCTTATCCTCTTCGCATACCACTGAATATCGGGGAAATAGGGTATATAACTGTAAGACAATAGAAGGTGACCGAACTGCATCAAACAAGGAAGAACAGGAGCTATGTTCAAAGACAACGAACATAGATACAAGAAGAAAACTGTTCGAAGCATAGTGTGGAGCACAGCACAGTACATCTATGAAATAGGGGCAGTAGGAAAAGCAGACAGAAAGAGATAGAAGCCTTCTGGAGTGTTGCGCTTCAGATGTATGAGTATGGTAGCATGGACAGACAAAGTTAATAATAAATAGGTTGTAGAAATAGTAGAGGAACAAAGATATCTGTAGAAAACGAAAAAAATAGGAAAAATAGAAGGGCAGGATACGTTCTAAGGCATTTCTGGGGAATAGTACGGGATATATTACAAGCAGAGATGGGAAAAGATAAGTGGAGGTAGACAGAGATCAGACTTTTGCACACCGGTAGTGATAGATGCAGACTGTGCAAATTTCAGGGAAATGTGTAGGTTAGAAAACAATGAGGGTACGCATCCAACTAGTTCTAGGACTGAAGACCTAATGATCATGATGATGAAGATGAAAATTTTATTACCGGTTCTTTCAAACGTGACACCAAGAAAATTTCTAATGGGTTCTAAATTCGCACACTCAAATTCTAAGTTTAAGCGTCCTATAATAAGCTCAGGGAGCATGTTATTTTTGGCAAAAATAGCCATATCATCAACATAAACGAGGATGAATATGTCTGAGTCAATGCATTAAATCCTAATTTTAATAAAATATGATTGATATGGGAATTCCATTCTCGACCCGCTTGCTTAAGACCATAGATAGATAGATAGATAGATAGATAGATATATTAATAATAATAAGTACAAGTAATGCTAACAAATTATTTCATATCTTATATTTTAAATATATGCTTTAATATGGAGTAACAATATAAATTAAGATAAGGCACCTAAGAACAAAGAGTTCTTGCATGTGCCATATGAAGTGATTGGTACTATAATATTTCAATGTAGCATATTTGTAGGTTTATTTCTCCGTTGGTGGCACAACCGTCTACAATTGCTCTTAAGTTTTATTATTTTCTAAAATATATCTAGTAATTTTTTTTGAATAGATTATGGTTGTTTATATTCCGTAATTGAAGTGGCAAAAGATTGTATAACTTAAGGCCCTGATAGGCGATAAATTTCTGCTTAACAGATTTCTTAATTTTTGGTACAGTACAGACTTGTTTTAATCTATCCCTTGTATGATACATATGAGTGAATAAGCAGTTTCTTATTTGTGAATTTTTATGTAGAAAGCAATGGATGCTTTTCATGTATTTCTGTTTTACGTTTAATATATTACTGTCTTTATATAACCCATTAGTAGAGTACAATTTAGGTTTGTTAAACATAATTTTTAATACTGACTTGTGTGTTATTTCAATTGGTTTCAAGATTTCCTCATATGCCGAACCCCAACAAACAATACCATAATTGATAAGGGAGTCAACAAGTGCATAATATAGAACCTTGAGTGCCTTTATTTGTAATACATTTCTAGTTTCATAAAAGACAGGAATTGTTTTACGTATCCGCTTTATCAGTAACTCTACATGTGCATCCCATCTAAGATGTTCATCTATTATCACTCCCAGGTACTGTATTTTGGTTGCCTTATAGATTATGTCCTCACAAGAGCAGTTAGAGTGCATCCCACATTGGAAATGATGAATTTTGATTTCATTCAAGTTAGGTTGTTGGGGTTTATATAAGGAAAAAGTGATAAACTTTGTTTTATTCATGTTTAACGTTAGTAGATTTGAATCAAAATAATTTTTAATTATCTTCATACTTGTGTTAAGTTTATTTATGACTTCATCCCATGTTAGGCCTTCAAATGTTAGGGCAGTATCATCTGCGTATGATGTTATTTTACATTCTAATTGTAAGCTTTCTAAGTCATTAATATATAGCAGAAAAAGAAGGGGGCCTAGAACAGTTCCTTGTGGGACGCCACATGTGATTATTGACGCTGCACTTACATAGTTATTGATTCTAACAAACTGAGTTCTGTTCGATAAATAATCCTGCAATAGTAATTTTGGCAAACCTCTAATACCTAGGTGTTCTAACTTCTGCAATAGGATGTGATGTTGTAGAGTATCGAATGCTTTGGATATATCTAAGAACACGCCAATTATCTTATTGTTCGAATCTAAAGCATCAACTACATTACTTACAAGTGAGAAAATAGCATTTTCCGTACATAAATTTTCCTTGAAACCAAATTGAGACTTTGCAAATAATTTATATTTAGTTAAGAACGACACTAGTCTCTTTTTAATCGCTTTTTCAAATACTTTAGCCACACTGCTTATTAGTGATATAGGACGATAATTATTAATGTCATGTTTATCTCCCTTTTTATATATTGGCACCACTACTGCACGCTTTAGAATCTCCGGGAATTGACCATGTTGAAATCCTAGATTTATAATATGTTTAAGGGGTGAAGCAATTACTGTTTTAATCTCTTTTAGTGCCCTATTTGGTATGGAGTCTAGCCCTGCTGCTGTGTTACTTTTAATGTGTCAATATGATTGATGATTTCGTCCGTTGTTGGCTCCAGATATAATGAGTTTCTGCATCCCCTAATTTTAGCATGTTTTTCCCAGATTGGATTAACTCGTATTTTTTGTGACATTTTAATCCCCACTGTGGAGTAATGATTGTTGAACAAAGTTGCAAGAAGTAGCTGATCTTCTATTTTGTCACCATTATCATTACATATATAATCTATCGACTGTGATTTTGTATACCCTTATTTGTTATCTCGCTTACTATTCTCCAGATTTGTTTTGGATTACCTTTAGCTTGAGATATCTTTTCGCGATAGAAATCATATTTTGCTTTTCTTATCATTTTGGTTACAAAATTTCTATAATGTTTATAATATGCAGCAATATGTGCATTTGTAGGATCTTTTAGAACTAATTTTTTTAGCGAATCTCTTTGCTTAATCGCACAAACAATAGCTGTTGTAACCCATGGCTTTTTTATGTATTACAAATTTAGTATCTATTGAATTATTTAAGTTAGTTTTATTATGTTTATGAAAGTGTTAGTTGCAAAGTTAATATCTTCACTATTAAGTACAATATTCCAGTTCTCTTCAGTACATAGCCTTACATACTTACTATAATTTATAGTTTTAATATTATTATTACATTTTGACTTGCAATCAATCTGATTCCTAGTATGTAATGCAGTTTTAGCTTGTAGATGTGTGAATGTCGAATAGTGATCAGTTATTGAATTCTGAAGTATGTATGTATTACTGAAAAATTGCGATAAATGGAGTGTAATTTGAACTCTAGTAAATACATGGTCAATGCATGACTTTGTAGTTGATGTTACCCTGGTTGCTTTGCTGATTGCTACGAAAATTATACTCGTCTAAGGTATTAAGATATTTTAGCGTTACAGGATTCACTGAATCACACAAATCTATGTTCATGTCCCCTACTATAAGTTCTACTTGCTCAAACTGTATATTAGCTAAATAGTAACGTAAGTCTTCGATAAAAAGATCTACAGATGTTGATGGTGGTCGATAGATACAAGTCAAACCGTATAGTGTGTTATGTTTTCCACAAATCAATCTTGAAAAGGTTACCTCATTGTATTTATAAATGGTATAGCTAGCTGTTATGTTGTGTCTTGTGTAAATTGTAACACCATCATTTTGATTGAAACTTGCCAAAGTGTAATAGCCATTGTAATTAGGAATACTGTGATAGTCTGGATTGCTTTGCCATGTTTCCGTTAATACAATTATATCTATATCAATCTCACCAGCTGTGAGAGCCTCTAACAACGTTACGATTTCATCAAAATTTTATTAATACTTCTTATGTTTTGTTGCCAGATTTTTATGTCCTTGCAAGAACCCTTTGTTATGAGTGCCTCTTTTAACATGTCTAAATCAACATAATAATTGTTACCACAATTTTGGATATTATTATCTAGTTCCTCCATATATTGTATACTTTCCATATTTAATAATACTATAAAATATTTATACTTCTAATATTATATACAGAGTTAGCACCTTAGCAGAAAGAAGTAATTAATTAAAATAAAGATTTATGCTCAGTAAAATGTTTTGTAAATATTCAAATAAAAATAAAAAAATGTAATTTATTTAAATTATCACCAGCTACAAGAAACTAATTTAATTTCGAATGCTCCATTTCAAACATAATAATAGCAGTATAACAATAATCGGTAATATTTCTACTATTAATTAACTCAATTTAACTATTTATAGTATAAAATTCATATCTTGAAGATATTAAAACAATTAAAAATAAAAAGTAAAAATCAATTATGTGCTTTAATGCGATTTTATACTAAATATTTACCATGATTAATAATCAGATTTCGGTACATTGGTGAGATAATAACTTAAGACCATATAATGCTTTATTTAATTTAATGACAAGTTCCTTGGGATCATCACCTTCTATAAAGTCTTTATGGTGTTCCATATAAATAGATTCTTATAAATCTACACAATTTATGTCGAGATGGGTACCAACAAAACCATGAAGGCACACTAAATACGCAAGGAAAAATTTTACCAAAGTGAATTCTATTACAGGTGCAAACACTTTATGAAAATCAATCCCACAACATGGCCAAAAACCGTGTGCAACTAATCTGACCCTAAAAGACCAGGCTTTTAGAATTATGTTTGTATGAGAGAACCCAACGTTTTGTAATTACCTTGTAATTTTCCAAGCAAGGAACACTTTCCCAGGCTTTACGTTGTTGTAATTCGTCATACTCATCTTGCATAGCCTTTTGCCATTGATTTCTATTTGGCGAAGTTAGCGCATCTTCATAAGAATATGGAACTTCAACTATACCCGCAAACGACATAGGGTAATCATCTATAACTTGAACCTCAGACTCATTGTCTGATGATATATCATTGTTTGGGTTATATATATATATATATATATATATATATATATATTGCCATAGACTGAAGTGGCCCTGGCGTTGGATGTCAGTAAATGTGCTGTGGATTGAAGAGGTTCTAGTGAGCCTCAATAAAAGATGAATGTTTTAAATTTGTCCGCTGTATAATTATTTTTGGCTAGCTCTCTTCATTAATAAAACCACTAGAATCAGACATCAGATTTATAATGGTGCGAAACATTCTTTTCCAAACAATCTTCCACATACTAACTATTACATACACAACAGATTTTCTCTAACAAACAATATCTTACATATAACATCTAGGAAAAACAACTTATCTCAACACAAACTTTGAATATTAAAAATAGAGTTCAAAACTGCCTCAACAGCTTTGCCTTACGACAAAATATTAAATCTAACATAAAGAAATATATAACTTCTGGATATTGTTACGATGCAAATAAGGCTTCACCATTATAAATTAGAAATTGAGAAATTGTATAATGACACATCGGATATGTTATTCATAAATCATTAGATCACAGTAAACTACAATAATTCACATTACGCGAAATCCAATTAGTAATCTTCCTCCTTGAGTAAATCAATACAAAGAACCCGACCGCAAGTATGACACGTCCAGAAAAGCCCAGCATCATTCCTTAAGAATAATATTAATAAGTAATTCCCGTAAATAGATAAGAGAATATATATAAACCCGGAGACTGTCCTGGGTAGGAGAGAGCAAGTTTTTAGTTCTTCAGATAGTTGTCAGTGTAATCTTAAATACCAGTCTTCGCATTAATCCTTAAAATTGTGCAAATATAATGTAAGTACCACTTTTTATGTATCTTAGACTTAAGGCTTTTTCTGTATCTTGCGCTTTACAAATATAGATGTGAGTTACTTTGTTTCTGTGTCTCATTGTCCTGTGCTAAAACGTGGTTATGGCTACGTACCCCGATCCCGGCAGTTAGTGTAGCTAAGACGGCGTTGCGCCATTAGCTTCGCAATAATAGCTACGCAACATTTTGGTGGAGGCGCCTTACGCAACATTTGGTGGAGACGCTATGTTGCTTCGCCGAATAACCCCTATATCTTCATATATAAGGGAAATATTTCAATAATTTAATTGCATAATAAAAATTCTAATGTTTACGTCAATTAAAATTATCTTCAAGTGTAAACCACAACCACAAGTACAATGACACACGACTAATATGAACACCTACAATAATTTAATTTTATTTTTGTTTTTGCACTTACTAATGCAAATTATTCTCTGTCTATCAATCAATTAAATTTTTCCGAAAATGACTACTATCCCACAATCTAATGTTTATTCTTTTGAATGGTATCAAATACTAGTTCTCCAGTTTATCGAAATAATACGCGTCAAGTAGTTTTAGAGAATATACACTTTACAAGTAACAATCGTTAAGATGGATGCGCAACAATTCAAAATAAAGTGGAATGACTTTAGCGATAATGTAGCTAAATCATTCGACAACTTACTTACGTCTAAAACTTTAACGGATGTATCTTTTTTTTGTGAAAATGTAACATTTACCGCTCATAAGTTAGTGTTAGCAATTAGCAGTAAATATTTAGCAAATTTATTCGAATCTATCCCACCACACCAACACGTAGTAATTATATTAGAGGGCACGTTAGCTATAGATATTGCAGCATTAATAGAGTTCATGTATAAAGGGGAGGTACACATACCCCGGGATTCTCTACACTCATTCCTGAAGTCTCCTGAATACCTACAAATAAAAGGGTTAATTGTAGAACACGAGAAAACAACTAACGTTCGAGATCAATCCAAATTGAAGACTAAGGACAACGAATTTTCCAATTTTTTATTTAGGTCATCTCCAATTCCTGTATCACCGAACACAAGTGCACAGGTTCAACGGAAATTTGGTGTGCAGCAATTAGCATTTAAAGAAAAGTCGGGTACAAATAGAATTACTACCGATTCATCAATAATGAACTGTTATCTTGATCGTGATGAGGAAGAAGGTCCAAGTGCTGAGCATCCAGAAGACTTGCATAGAAAACCAGAGACATTAAAACAAGACGATATATTAACCATTACAGACTCATTATACAGATGCGATTTAGGTATGGAAGAAACTGGTCTAATTCCTTCAGAGGCGAGAGTTAGACAAGTGTTAGATGAAGCTAGATCTATCACAGCAACCGACAATTACAATAATAGATTTAAATGTCCTTTTTGTGAACGTCTTTACGGTTATAAAGCAAACCTACGAACGCACATAAGACAACACCATCAGAGAATACGTGTACCATGTCCACATTGTTCACGCACTTTTACGTGCAATAGTACCGTACGTCGACATATCGCAAGAAACCATAAAATAAACACGAATGGGGGACCTCAGCAAATAGAACAGTCACCTCCCCGAAATCAAAATTAAACATTAAGTAAACAACGATTTATTTTATTTTTTTTTATATGGTCTACAATAGTATAAGGATTTAGAAAAATTACAATTAAATATTATTATTATTATTATTATTTAATTTTTTACAGTAGTATGAACACTGTACATTTAAAACAAATTTTAAATTTTACAAAAGAAACTTATTTAATTTTAAATGAAATATATAAATATAAATAGAAATAAATTGAGTCACCAATGTCCTAGTAATTCAATATATGTATTTTTATAAAGAAACCACAATGGCAGAACCTGGCGAACCTCGATGTCGCTTTCGACAATACAACCCACACATTATGACCGACGAACAGTATATTTTCGATTTTCTAAAATGGGCATCAACATCAGGCATACCAAAAGGGTCTTCGAAGCGGAAATGGAAGCAAGTCTCCAAAGTTGGAGTAAAGCACAACGGCTAAACCCTAACAATGCAGGAAAAACAGAAGAGCAAAAGCTCACCGAATTAGAGGAATTTCGAGCAAAAGTAAAAGCGACAACTCTTGAATTTGTAACTTATGTGGTTTTTACTAGAAAGTAGTGTGTCGCGTGTGACATGATGAAAAACACATGCGAGCACTAACATGTATAAATTTAAAAATCATCAATTGTATATTTTTTATTAGATTAAAATTTGTAAAAGCTTAAATGTTCTATAATTATATGAGAAAACTACACACTCTACCTCAATATAATGTTAATTTCAGTAATAAAATAGCTGTGATTTTGATAAATTGTTTTTATCGGAAATGCCTTGCTTTAAAGGCGAATTAACCAATTCTTGATAATAGTTGTATTGCTCAACAGGGATTGCACACTTCAGGTAGATTCATAAATGAGTTCATGTCAGAAACCGCGGTGCTTTCAATTACCTACAGTTTGTAAACCTCAAGGATGAGTGAATGAATCGTTAATAGGAATACTCTATGTATTACCTTTGGGAAGACCATTAACAGTTTACTTCGGAAAAAACCATAAAAAATTACGACAGGAAAGAGAAAACGACGCAAAAAGGTAAAGCGTGTCAAATATTTTATTTTTAAAGGAAACAAGAGAATAATGGTATACTGAACTATTGGAACAGTGAAACTGTTTTGTCAAATTTTGTGAAATAATTGAGTTACCAATTTCTTATGACTAAATGTCTTATTAGGACTCTACTTTTATTATTAAAGTACGCAATGACAGGTCGTACACGATTTTCAAACAATTTAATTTTTCTTTTACTAAATAGAAACGCAAAACATTGCAAGCACATTATTGACAAAAATCAGACACCACCAAAATGTTGCGTAGCTATTATTGCGAAGCTAATGGCGCAACGCCGTCTTAGCTACACTAACTGCCGGGATCGGGGTACGTAGCCATAACCACGTTTTAGCACAGGACAATGAGACACAGAAACAAAGTAACTCACATCTATATTTGTAAAGCGCAAGATACAGAAAAAGCCTTAGGTCTAAGATACATAAAAAGTGGTACTTACATTATATTTGTACAATTTTAAGGATTAATGCGAAGACTGATATTTAAGATTACACTGACAACTATCTGAAGAACTAAAAACTTGCTCTCTCCTACCCAGGACAGTCTCCGGGTTTATATATATTCTCTTATCTATTTACGGGAATTACTTATTAATATTATTCTTAAGGAATGATGCTTGGCTTTTCTGGACGTGTCATACTTGCGGTCGGGTTCTTTTTATTGATTTACTCAAGGAGGAAGATTACTAATTGGATTTCGCGTAATGTGAATTATTGTAGTTTACTGTGATCTAATGATTTATGAATAACATATCCGATGTGTCATTATACAATTTCTCAATTTCTAATTTATAATGGTGAAGCCTTATTTGCATCGTAACAATATCACTCACTTATACTAAAAATAGAGACCAAAAAATCTCTTTTTTTAATAATTAGGATGAACACTCACAAATCTTAATCTCTTAATTTTGATGCTACCTGTTTCAGTTGTTTTAACTGAGATTGATCAAGAACCACCACAGGACTTCAAGAACATTTAATTGACCTTACAATGATATGTGTCGAGTCAGAAATACTGGGTACATTAAATATTCATAGTTTTGTCCTAAAGTTTTCTGAAATTAAAGTTTGGTGTGTAAAATTTTTATAAGGCGCATTCCTTATTACGATAAATAATTATTGGTCTTCTTTAAGTTCATCATCATCATTACATATTCAGTCCTGGAACTGATTAGACGCGTATTCTCATTGTTTCCTATTCTGTGCTAACCTACACGTTTTCCTGAAATTTCCATAACCTACATCTTTCACTATCTGCGTGCAATAGTCTGATCTAGGTCTATTTCTACCTCTTTTTTCCTAATTCTGCTTGTAATATATCCCGCATTATTCCCCATAAATGCCTTACGACGTATCCTGCCCTTTTATTTCTCCCATTTTTTGGTTTTCCACAGATCTCTTTATTCCCCTGGTATTTCTATAACCTCTTTGTTATTAACTTTGTCTGTCCATGCTACCATCCTTATACATCTGAAGCTCGACGTTCCAAAAAGCTTCAACCTTTTTTGTAGCTGCTTCTCCTACTGCCCTATTTTATAGATGTACTATGCTGTGCTCCACACATATGCTTTCAAGAATTTTCTCCTTATTTCTATGTTTGTTGTCTTCGAACATAGCCACTGCTCTTTCTTGTTAGATGCAGTTCGGTTCCCCTTCTATTGTTTACAAATATATACCCTATTTCCCTTATATTTAGTGGTATGCGAAGGGGGTTAAGCAGCCTGCGACTACCAAGATCCCCCAATACTTGAACATTTGCCTAATTAATAGTTTTCCAATATATCCTTTCGCATAATCAACATTAGTTGAAAATATTTCACAATCAACACCTGTAGTTGTTTATATTAATCATCATATTTAAGTGCAATTATTTTTTTCGTCATTATGTTTTCCATCTTGAAACTGGTTGGACGTATACCTTCCCTTATTTCTATTCTGAGTTTAATCTACACCGTTCCCTGAAATTCCCATAGCCTAGATACAGCTCGGTTCCTCTTCGGTTGTTTTCTAATTATATGTTGTCACACCTAAATGCAAGGGGTAAAGTATAAGGCCCCGCTGAAGGCGTACTAGGAGTAAATTGTAGCAACGCTGTGCTCGAACCGATGAAAGTGGCTCGAACTCGGAGAGATTAATTTGTTGCTTCCTGTTCCACGGCTAGTCAAAGAGCACACAAGGGTCGTAGGAGTGCTACATAAGAGATAAGTAAATATGGGCGCCAGGGCTAGGTTCCGCCCAGGAAACAACTCAAGCAAAAAGTCAACCACACCCAACCCGATTAGGAAGACTATATAATCCAGGTTAGAATTCCCCGCAGTAATTATCTTAACGGCTCCTGATTTCCAATTAATAAAAGCTTTGTGTCGTACATACTTGCACAATCTCTTTAATAATTATAAATAAAGTAACCAGACAGATTCTAAGCAATATAAAAAAATGTGAACCAGTGGCAATGTAATCATGACACTGAGTAACTCAAAACAAAAGCCTCTAGGCTCGTATTAAAATTTAAAATTGAGTGTTGTGAATATGTTACCAAATATTTATATCCCACAATGTGCGCAAATTGTGTTCACAATTAGATTTAAGATAGCAATATTCTTTTATAATATTTACATTTTTATCGATAGTTAATTGTCACATATAAATCCCTTCACCCTTAAATAATTATTCTCAATTATGAAAAATTTAAAACCAACCAATAGTTTATTCTAGTTAGAAATAAATAACCTTACTACTCCGCACCACAAGTAAACTATTTTCTAGGGCTACTCACGATCACCCCTTGGACATGAACCTGTACCGATGAATTCACTTCCGGAACAGCCGATCCAATATCCAACGTCAGCAGTACCAACTAGCGATTAAGCCTCTTCTTCAACTCTACTACCAATTCCAGAACCAAACGCAGAAAGACATTTACAAAACTCACGAATGCCCAACAACTAATAATTCAGGACAACCTAAAAACCCTGCAATAATACAATTAACCACCTGTTAATTATAAACCCTCTTTACCTTCGTTAAAAAGGGTTCTTATACAATACCAATAAATTCTTGCTCTGTTGAAATATAGACAGAAGTGCTAATATCTAAAGCATTTAATATTAGTACAATAAGGACAAAGTTTATTACTTACAAATGATGGACGCTCCACGCCAAACTATCTTTCCGATAAGCGGTCCGAACAGATGTGGAATTTTAATTTGTACCAACAACTAGAAACATCCGTTCAGTAAATTTAGGTGTGCTTACCATTTCCTTTTCTACAAATACTTACAACGTAAGTTCGGGTAGTTTCAACTCTGAAAACCCTTATAATTTAGTAAGCCACCAAGCGTGTTTTCGTGCGACCTAACGTCCTTCTGCTCGTAAAATCAATAATTATGTACGCGCAATCTGCTATCATGTTAACAAACAAGTACTGATATCCCGACTCTATATACAACACATTGATGCGATACTACGCCTTCAAACATTAAGATATAGTTTAAACAAAGGTTAAATTTCCTTAAAATAACTTTCTTTCTTTTGACAATACAGTGCGTTCTTCAACGTTACACCAATCAATTAAATAAATTCCTTTATTACTAGACATTTACAACTTTATGTACAGAATTATATACAGAAATTGAATTAATTTTGTAGCGGTCATAGAATGACTGTTACAATGTCCTATTTCACAAGTTTCAGTGGTATGCCAAGGGAGTTAGGCAAGTGACTATCAGGGATCCTTCAACACCTAGTCATTTGCCGAATTAATAGTTTTCCAGTAAATCCTTTTGCACAATTCACATTAGTTAAAAGTATTGCACAATCAGTACCTATAGTTGCTTATAATAATCGTCAGGTTTAAGTACAGTTATTTTTTTCGTCATTAGGTTTTCCATCTTCGAATTGGTTGGACGTGTACCTCCATTTAGTTCTATTCTGAGCTAGTCAGCACATTTCCCTGAATTCCCACAGCCTACATCTTTCATTATCCGTGTGCAATAGTCTAACCTACGTTTATCTCTACTTCTCTTTTTTCCTACCTCTGCTTCTAATGTATTCCGCACTATTCCCTCATGTCTTAGTATGTGACCTATCATCCTATCTCTCCACAAATATGTTTTAAACAATCTTTTCATTGTTTCTTTTAACGCATTAGTTGCTTTTTTTTGTTAAATGTAGCACGACCTTGTGCTAATCTTTGTTTTATATCTTTTGCACTCTTCCCATCTTGCGTTATTTGGCTCCTAGGTAGCAGAAATCCTTAACCTCTTGTAAGTTCTCGTTATCTATTTGTATTCTTGTTTTTGATTTATTTTTCCCTCCTTTGCATACTAGTACTTTAGTTTTATTTTTGTTAATTTTCATAGTTTCTCTCTGTTAGAACTGTTTCTATTTCATTAAGGGCAGATTCTAACTCTTCTTTACTAGTAATAAATAAATAAATAAAAGAAGAATATCTTAGTACTTTTATCTTCACAATAATAAAATATTATAATGTCAATTTAATTAAAATACGACGAGCGCTTTCGACTGTTAAGTCATTATCAAGTCTAACAGAAAACTAAAATTGAGCTAAAATATATACATATATGAGCTAATGACATGTAGAGAGGGATAAACAGGTTACAATCTTGAAGCAAACTCAATTATTGGAGATGCATTTATAAATGTAATATCATTAACAATATTTTGCCCAAGTGCCAACGCCTTCTTAATTTCTATATTTTCTAAACTGTCCAGCTTCTTACCTTTATTTAAAATGTGAAGGATTTCAAAATTTGAATTAAAATCACAATTGTGTTCATTGTCATTTACCAATATCACGTTTGTGTTGGTCAAATCGTTGTTTAAAGCTGGTGCCAGTTTGTCCAATATAAATATAAATAATAATAATAAATGTAAAGACAAAAAGCCTACATTTTACACTAGTTCGTCAATAGGATCGCTGATTAAAAACGGTAAGCCATAAATAGACAAACTCCATCAAACTGTGGTATATAAATTAAAATGTAATAATTGTAATAGTTTTTATATTGGACAAACTGGCACCAGCTTTAAACAACGATTTGACTAACACAAACGTGATATTGGTAACGATATGGCCTCTAGTGCATTCGCTAGACACTTAAATGACAACGATCACAATTGTGATTTTAATTCAAATTTTGAAATCCTTTACATTTTAAATAAAGGTAAGAAGCTGGACAGTTTAGAAAATATAGAAATTAAGAAGGCGTTTGCACTTGGGCAAAATATTGTTAATGATATTACATTTATAAATGCATCTCCAATAATTGAGTTTGCTTCAAGATTGTAACCTGTTTATCCCTCTCTACATGTCATTAGCTCATATATGTATATATTTTAGCTCAATTTTAGTTTTCTGTTAGACTTGATAATGACTTAACAGTCGAAAGCGCTCGTCGTATTTTAATTAAATTGACATTATAATATTTTATTATTGTGAAGATAAAAGTACTAAGATATTCTTCTTTTATTTATTTATTTATTATTATTCTTCACCAAGTCAACGCTGATTACATTAATAGGCTTCTTTACTAGATGCTAATACCACCTATATCATCTGCAAATTTGAGCATATCATTATATCTTTTGTCCCTGCATAATAATTTTAAATGTCTTCTTGCATTTGCATTGCCTCTTTGATGTGCAAGTTAAAAATTAATGCGAATAGGGCACATCCCTGTCTCACCCCTTTCCTAATATTTACTTCTCTACGTTCCTTCTCTAATTATATTACTGCTGTTTGCTCTTTGTATAAACAATGCATTATCCGTCTATCCCTAAAATTCATTCCAATCTTTTTGAGTATTTCGAGCATTTTTTTCCATTTTACATTGTTGAATGCTTTTTGCAGATCTACATCTATATACACGCTTTCCCCTTTTCTATTGTTTTCTCCATTATCACCCTCAGAGCCAAAATAGCCTCCTGTGTTCCCTTGCTTTGCCTAAACCCAAATTGATCTTCTCCTAGTATTTCTTTAGCTCGTCTTTTTCACATCTATTTGAACCTCTCTTTTTTGATATAGTGACTATGATCTTTCTTTTAAAATGTTTTGGTATCTCGTCTGTCTTATACATATACCTTGCAAGTTGGAAGAGACGTTCTATCACTGCTTGTCCAGCGGCTTTTAGAGTTGCTGCTTGCACCTTTTCTGTACACAGTGCCTTACCATTTTTCAGACCCTTCATGCTAGTTTAAACTCATCTCTTAGTATAGAATTCCAAGTCTCCTTTTCAATGTCCGATTTCTGTTCCAACACTGTTAGTTCCACTCCATATAAATTCTATATATATTCTTGCCATCTAACCACTTTCTCTACATTTTCTATAATGATGTTTCCTCCCGTGTCCCTAATATATTTTTGCTATACGGTTTTATATCCCTAAAATTTGTTCTAATTAGTTTGTAAGCTGTCTGTTTTTTCTATTTCCATCTTAGTTTGTACCTCTTTGCACTTTTAATCAATCCATTGTTCTTTAGCTTTCCTGCATTTGCGAATAATTTCCCATTTTATGGCTTTGTACATCTGTTTTCATATTTCATCTGATCTATTTTTTAGTATTTTTGTCTTTGTTCTATTAGATTCAGGATATCCCTTGTTATCCACAGTTTCTTATTTTCGTTTTGTGTATATCCCAGAATATCTCTGGCCACCATGTCTAAGCTGGTTTTAATGTTATTCCGTTCTGTTTCCACTTCCTTGGTATAAGAAATTTTCCCGATATCTTTTGTTTGACTTTTTTTCAAATTATGTACGGACATCTTTATTGGTTAGTTTCTCAAAATCAAACGGCCTTTTTCCATTCCCTTTTTCCTATAATTTTTAAATTTAGGAGCAGCCTTCATAATCACGATGTTGGGATCAGTGTTTATATCTGCTTCAGGATAGCTTCTACAGTCTTTTACTTGATTCCTAGACTGTTGTTTAACAAGAATGTAATCTATTTGATATCTTCCAATCTCTCCTGGCATCTTCCACATGTATCTTCTTCTAGCATGATGTTGAAATAATGTGTTTGTGATGGTTCAATTGTTCTTGCCACAAAATTCTACCAGCCTATTTCCCGAATCATTTCTTGTGCCTAAACCAAATAAACCTACTCTCACCTACCACTGCATTAAAATCCCCGTAGTTATTAAATTTTCATGTACTTTTATGTATCTTAGTATGTCTTTGATATTTTTGTAGATCGCATCTTTCTCACTGTAGCTAGAAGTGGGCATGTATACTTGTATTACTACTGTATTTACCAGTTTAGATTCTAATCTAACCATGAGTACTCTTTCGTTCTTTTGTAGGTAGTTTTCTACACATTGTCCTATATTTTTTCGCATAATTATCCCCATACCCGAATTTCCTTCCTCTAATCTTCTATCAATTACCTTAGTCTCCACTCCAAAAATCCCCCGCCTCTGGCCAGCGAACTTTGCTGATCTCTACTATGTTTAGTGCTAACCTATCCATTTCAATTTTCAAGTTCTCTAGCTTACCTACTTGCTTCATACTTCCTTTAAATTTTCCGATCATATCCTCAGAAGTAGTCCCCTCTCGGAGATCCGAATGGGGAACTATTTTAACTCGGGAATTTTTTGCCCAGAGGATGCCATCATGTTACTTACAATTTAAGTACGCTGTGTATTTGGGAGGTAATGTGGTGGTTTCCAGTTGTCTTCCACATTGCAGTAGTATATGTCTTACAATGCCATACCGACTACTATGGTCTCTGCCACTCTAAGTACCGAAAAAGCTGCTGTCTTCTTTCGGGGACCTGTCTTAGTCTGGTTCCTCACTAAGACCCTACCACTTTGGTTGGACCTGTAGTTTGGTTCTTTTAGATGTCTGGAACGCGGATGTCATTCCACCCATTCTGGTAATCTAGAACTTGTTCAAGGTGCAGGTCCATTTGGAAAGGTTCTTTACGTTAATGTTTATTTAATTGTTAATTAAAATATAGTTTATAGAATTTGTTTTGATACTATATTTCCTAATCATCATTAGGTCTTCAGTTCTAGAACTGATTGGACGCATGCCTCCTTGTTTTCTATTCTGAGCTAACATTCACATTTTCCTAAATTCCCACAGCCTACATCTTTTACTATCTGTTTGCAATAGTCTATTGTAGGTCTACCTCTGTTGTTTCCTATCTCTGCATATGCCGTGCTATTTCCTCATGTCTTAGCATCTGTTTTATCATCCTACTTCTTCTATTTTTTACCGTTTTTCACATATTTCTTTCTTCCTTCACCATTTCTAGTACCTCTTTGTTCTTAACTTTGTCTGTTTATGATATCTTCATCATACGACTGTAGTACCACATTTCAAAGGATCTTTTTTCCAGTCTGTTTCTCCTACTCTTCACATTTCACAACCATACAGTACTGTGCTCCACACTTGCTTTCAACAATATTTTTCTTGTTTCATAAATTTGGGGTCTCTAGCAGTAGCTAACCAGTAGACGAACAACTCGTCAAAGAGTGCTAATTCTGCAGGCCGTGATAGGTTGGCAACTTTGTTGATCAATGGCCACCACGCTGCAACATTAATTTATAAATTTCATTTTATACACTGGCAGGTTTACCAAATTCCGCAAGTCGAGATTGTAAATAATAATAAGTTGAAATAATTGCTTAACAAACCATAAGAGAAAAAAGATTATGGTTGTCACATGACAATCTAAAATGTATTGGAAACAATGCAATGTAGCTGATGACAACATGATGGTAGAATGTATTAACTGCTTATTGTCATTTCATTATCTTTGCATTAACAAAGACATTAAAAAACAACCAGACGTATCATGGAACTCTAGAAACTGCTCCAAGGTTTAGACATTCAAGCATTATCATCAATGATGAAGTATATACCATATTAGCTGTCAGCATAAATGGTGCAGTACCCAAAATACTTGCCAACTACTCATTAACTAAAAATATGATCAAGAAATACCGGAGTAATCATGTGGAATCAAAAGTTTCCTTGAGATTGGCGATTTCAGATATTGGAACTCGAGATTCTAGAAGAATGGCGGAAACTACGTGAGGAGTGAAACCGTCAAGCTGACATGAAAGATCGAAATTCAAGAGAAAGAAGATGCCTGTGACAAGAACAAGAGGATGAGCTGTATCTGCAGGAAAAGCTCGATATCACAGGCAGTGCAAAGGATGTGCTATGTTCTGTGAACGTTGAAACAGTCGCATCAAGTGGGTTCAGGAACAAGCAAATATTACGGAGGGAGTTAGCTGAGAAATGACAGAATTGGTTTCGTAAGCCAACCAAACTGGTGAATTTGTACAAAACACCAAACAAACATATTAGTCTTAATACTGCTGTCGGCAAGCAACCTGTCTTCTTATTCCAGCATAGAGATTTGTTTTTAAGTTTATATGATATATTTATGTTGTTTGAATAGTATTTACACTTTAGTTACAATTTGTACACTTACGTTAACTTCGTTTTATTGCAAAAAGAAACTTAGTGAAAATTAAAATAAAGCTATAAGTTAACATATTATAATATTAAAATAAATGCGGTTAGTTGTAAATGATATATGTATCATAATTTAAAGTACCTTATTTTGACAGCTAATCCCACTGAGGTGGTGAGATTGCTTCGTTCCAAACCATCCCGTTCTTCACATACTATTTGTGGTAAAATTGCATGTTCGCCTGTTTAGTTTTTTTGTTAATCCAAATTGTTGTGAGTGGATTTGTTTTCTTTTAAATTTTGTTGCATTAAGTGTAGATCAATGAACTTTGTAACAGTCATACTGTTGTATTATGTCTACTATCGGCTCATGTTATCCATAGACATTATAATTAATGGGATGACATTTTCAAAATGATTTTTCACTGAACTAATTATAAAGTATGAATGGACATTACTAGATATGTTATTTTGCAGCAACATGTAGTTGATGAGCATGATGAGAAATTGATTCACTTTTTTGTTGCGATTTATAACAATTTGCCTATTTACAGTAGTCATTATTTACTTCAGCGCTTGTTTGAATTGACCATATTATTACCTTTCGGTGATTTTTTAACTTATAAAGTAACAACGCTCTGATTTTTTTATCAAATTTGAAAGATCAACTTTCTAAACTTATAAAATATTTTAGCATGATGGTATGTGTTTTGCACTTTGGTTCTTAAAGAAAAACAAAACGAGAGCCATCAATGAGAGTTTGTACTCTTTGACTATATGTAGAGAAGTTTAATGAAAATATTGTTTTTGTTATGGTAGAGATATTGTTGAAAATGAGAAATGATAGACATATTTTGTATGAGAAGAAAATTTGTCAAAATATGCAATATTTAGACATGTGACATTTTGACGTGGAAATTTTAATGCACGTAACAATTAGTTTCATGACGGATACCAGTTTCCACACCACTCTTAGAATTACAAATTTCTTTCTGATGAAAATAACAATATCATGCTCACCACTTAAAATGTTACTTCTGTTTTGTTGACAATTTGCAAGGAGCAAATATATAAGTTACAATAAATTGCCAGTTAACATTAAAAAATAGTTTTAAGTACATCTCCTCTAAAATATATCACAACACCTACAAGATATAAAATTATTGATGTCTATATAAGTTGATAATAAAAATTATATACAAGAGACATCCAAAAAATAATATGAAAATAGCTAAAAATATCCTGATACGGTTTTAACTACACGTACCACTTACTTAATTAACAGTTTCAGTTTGATTATGTAAATTTCTATCTACATCTTATTAAGCTAGTAACACTTACAGTTTATGGCTTCCTATAGCGGAACCAATTTCTCAAGGGTGTTTGGTATTCCGGTTTTCGCATATTTATGATGTGGTGCTTACCGGTGTAGTAGCTGTCTTGCCCTAAAGGAAGGTAAGAAGGGAGAAACAATAAACTATGGGCACTACATTGACACCCATGGTAACACACATCCTGAAGACGCAGTTGCCTTTCTGAACTCCAGTAGCGAAGTGATCAATTTTGGTTTTTGTAAGGTTCAACATATTGTGTAAAGTTAAAAATTAGATTTAGTAATTTAAAGTTAGGGACTGTTTTTAGAATTCGGGAAAAATCGCCGCTGAATACTGCAATTTTTGTTGACGCTGTGAAGCTCTGAGATTATTAGCGTTCACACGGGTCTTGACGTCATTTGCGTATCTTAGCAATCGTAAGTACTGACCTAAGGCTTTGTTGTAAGAAGTTCATTTTCCCATGAACACAAGTGGAAGCGTCAATCTCGGATTGGGGGGAGAGACGTTTAAGGCGAGGAACGCCGCCTAGCTAGACAATTACTGTACCAACATTCGTGGAGTAACAATTATTGTACCGTCTACCGGGTACTGATGTCGCGAGTGCCTGTTTCCGTTTCCACCCTATTACACCTATCCTTAGCGTATCGTTTAGCGAGGTGCCATGAGCAGAAGCAGTCATCCACAACAGGGCAACAGCAGAGAACCGCCCCTGAGGACGACGTCCATGTCAATGTCGGGGTAAGTGTTTTAAAGCTTTATTTCTTTGCGCCGGGGTTTACTGGAAAGGTTGGACGTAGTAATTTGGCACCCAGCCTAGTGATTGTTTTGTTGTGGCAAAAAACTTTTTTATTAGTTAGTAAATAGAGTTTGCTGCTTCATTAAAAATTTATAATTATCTAATACAGCTTTCAGTTTTAATCTATTATCTAAACCGATAAATTTAACTAATGTAATTGTATTTTAAAAATATTGTATATTTTTATCTCAATATATCAAAAAATTCCTTCAATCTAGTTACCTTAAAAGTAATCTAATGATATTTTTGCTTCTCCGCATTTTTAGACACAACTAATCAAATCATTGCTGTAACCTTGTTGTCTCACTTTTGTTGATTTTAAATGTGTAATGTTCATTAACAACTAGTTTTTGAGTTAATTTTGTGATTTGGTCAGTTAAGTGTGAAGAAAAATGCCGGTTTTGTTAGGTGAGTAAATTTACTGTAATTTGCTTTGTCTGCCTATAAAAGCACTTACACTGGAAAACCTAACCTCCAAATATTTCCACGAGTGATTTAAAATTTTCGTTTAAAATCAGAATATATTTTGTGTTTTGGAATTTGCGTTATACCAAAAAAAAATATTTTGCCCTTTTTAGGCGTTAATTTAAACCTTCTGAAAGCTTAAAATTACAACTTTAAATAATCTCGCGTTATGGTGAAATCTCATAATTTTAGTTTTTACCTATATTGTTTTCCATTATATTTTTAGTTTATTAGTTGCCTGTTGTATGTACATATTGAAACAGTTAATGTTAATTTTTTCTGGTAATAATATCGAATTTGTCTACTCGTTAAACTAAGAAACTAACAATATTTGACTTTACGTAACGTTTGAAATATTATAAATATGAATTACGTCCATTTAAAAGCAAAGGAACTTGGATGCGAGCTGCTAGCTCGAAATATAATACCGGCTTCAATCCTAAATGAAAAACAATCGCAATATTGAGCGGCAATTTCCCATAATTTAATATGCACCCTGTGCATCTCGACTAAGACTTGACTGAAATACATGACACTATCGAGGACATAAAAACTATCGTTTATACTACCGATTCCATTCCCACAAAAATAAAATTAGTACGTGTACAATCAAGGATAATACACATAAAACAGCATTTGCAAATTCTAGCCCCTGATAAATTTGATCAAATCCAAAATGAACTTATGTCTGATTTATTTCTTATTGAAGTTCTCGTCTTGGAAAGATTAGATGTTACTCCAGAACCTCCTGTCATTAACCCCAATTTAAATAACCTATTGTTACCTATTGAAAACATAGACTTCTCCAAATTTGTACCGATCTATAAGTAGAACCTTACCTTTTCAGGATATAACTCAAAAATCTCTTTAACTTCTTTTCTCGAACGAACAGACGATTTAAAAGTCTCTTGAAATTGTATGGACCAACAATTATTCCTTAGCGCTGTAGAGCGTTTTTCCGGTAGTGCTTTAAACTGGTTTCGGAACATTAAACACCAAGTTCACTCTTGGGCTAAATTAGTTAACCTTTTGAAACAGGATTTTTCTACCTTTGATAATGACTACGAAATTTTATCTCAAATTCGTACCCATTTCCAATCTACTGATGAATACGTTTTATCGTACATCATTGATGTGCAAACATTATTTAATAGATTAAATAAAAATCCGATGAACCAGAAATCTTAAACCAGCTTATTTGCAATTTAAGCGCTTATTATTCGGAACATCTTGCTTTACAAAACATTGAATTCATTACCCAACTTAAAGACCTTTGCCATTCCCTACAGGAGGTGAAATTCCATTAAAAAAAATATAATTCCTCAACAAAACCTCCATCAAAATCGTCATCACCAAATGTATATTATCAAAATGAGCTCTCTCGAAATGGTCATTTTTTTTGGCCTATATCGAATATTGATGAAACTAGCTCTCTTTCTTGCTGGAATTGTCGAAAAAGTAACCACAATTACACTAACTGTACAGAACGTAAAAATATATTTTGCTATGATCGTGGAAACCCAAATGTTTATAAAAATAATTGTTCTCGTGGTAATGGGCCGGAAACTACTGAAGGGACGTCTTTATTTCAAAAACATCCAAGATCACAAAACTAACGTTATCACCCCAATTAAACTCAAAACTCGTTATATCGTTACCTTTGTTACTAAAAAACAATGATCATGCTTCTAATAACATATCTTCACCACCAATCCCTATTCCTTTAAATGAAATATGATAATCGCCCATATTTACCAATTTCGATTGCCTCCCTTACCGTAGATGCATTGTTAAGACACTGTTTCTAAATTCCTCTTTAATTAATTTCATAGGTTTATAGCAATCAAAAGATCAAAATATATATTTTAAAATAAAAGCTCAAAATACCTACACGACTATCGCTGAATCTGCTCATGTCAAAGTAACTGGATCTATTAAACTAAAAATACGTATAGAATCTCTCGAACGTGAAGTTAAATTTTTAATAGTACCGACTCTAGCATATACTTTTAGGTGTTGTTTTTTGTCATCTCTTTAATTTATGTTTAAATTTCCTTGATTTTACTTGGTAAGCTAACCTTAAGAAGAACAAACGTGCTTCATTGGGAATTGCAAACAAAATTTCTTCTACTGAAGAACAAACTATCTTATTAAATAAAATCATGAATAGATTCTGTCAATTATCTTCCTCAGAATTAGGTTGTGTAACGACCATATCGCATGAAATCTTAACTGCTGGTTCTAAATCTTTTAAACAACGTCAATATCCTTTATTCACTGCTTTACAGAAGATTTATATGCTGAAATATTTTATATTCAAACTAATGCCTTACTTACTGGCCTAAGTGCCATTCTATTTCAAGAAAAAGATGGTTTAGAACACCCTATCGTTTATGCAAGTCGTACATTAATTACTTGTGAACAAAAATATTCAGCTACTGAACGTGAGCTTCTCGGAGTTTTTCAAATTGAAAAATTCAGGGGTTATGTTGAAGGAACTCAATTTAAGGTAATTTCCTATTGTGCTGCCCTTACATGGTTAAATAATTTGAAACAACCTGCTGGACGTTTAGCCATATGGAGTTTACGTATTTCCCAATTTACTTTTATTGTCCGCCATAGACCTGGAAAATTAAATATTATACCTGATGCGCTCTCTCATGATGTAGCTGCCTTAAATCTTCCTAATTTAACTTCCCATACCTGGTACTTCTGTGTTATCGAAAATCGTTTATATAAATTGACCTGAGGTTTTGAAAATGTTTAATGATGATCCTACCTCTGCACATTTAGGTGTTATAAAAACTATATCGAAAGTGCCTGATTTTTATTATTAGCCCAATTTAAGACTATCTGTTTGCCGTTACATTAAAAATTGTAAAACTTGTGGTGCACAAAGAATTCACAAGAAGCTTCTTCCGGTTTAATGGGTAAGCTTAAAAAGTATGTTATCCATTTCAATTAATTTCTCTGGACTTATTAGGACCTCTTCCTCTATCAAAGAAAGGTAATCAATACCTATTGATTGTAACTGATTGGTGTTCTAAATTTGTTTTCGTCTACCTTCTACCAAAAGCTACCTCTTCTGCAATCATTAAGTTTTTAGAGCAACAAGTTTTTTATCTTTGGCATACCTCAAATTATTCATTGCGATAATGGTCCACAATTAATTTCGAAAGATTTTCAAGATGTCGTAAAAAGTTATAAAATTCAAAAGATTTGATTTATTGCCAGGTATCACCCCCCAAGTAAACCCAACTGAGCACGTTAATCGTGTAATTATTACTGCTATCTCTTCATATATCGAATCTGACCATATTAAATGAGATGAAAATATATTTCAAATTGCACAAGCGTCGAGAACTTCTAAACACGAATCTACTCTCTTTTCCCCATCATTTTTAGTATTTAACCATTATACCCCAATTGGTGGTAGTTAATGTTAATATAATTGAATTTCATGAAAAAATGCGTTGGGATAAAGATCAACAACAATTACCATCTATCTTTACAAGTCAGGAAAAATTTATTTAAAGCTTATGAAAAGAGGAAAAATCATTACAATCTCCATAAAAGAGATATTTCATTTGCCGTCTAGCTGAGCATCGCCACTGTCTACCATTGATATATGGGGACAGTAAAACGTTGTTATTGTCTTGGCTTTGCTGACCTGTCTACTCGACACTGGGGTGCAGGGATGAACCCCTGGGCCTGCTTCACAGAGCTCCTCCCTTCTGGAGGGCATGTGAAAGAAACTCCCAATTTTAAGCTCCCCCCCCCCTCCCAGTCTTGTTATTACATTTATAGGAGGTGCGGTGTGCCTCGAGGAGGCCCTCGAACCAAAATTAGGTTGTCTTTAAAAAAATTTTTTTTTCTTGTATCGTAACATTGTATCGTACCTTAAGTTTTAAGTAAATCATAAATATCTAGTATCTATCGTTTATTATAGTATTTTATTCTACCGACTTATTATGTAACCATGATTGGTTAATTATTTTTTCCTCCAAAATATCTTGGAGACAGTACCATATTTAATTTAACGCTTTAACCTATCGATGGTTAGGTGTTTATCGTTATCTTTGCCCTTATATCTGAGATGTTATCTTTACCATGTCTTTACCGATAAGTCAATTACCGATATTTTTTTAAAAATAAAATACCTTGGGAAATTACTTTATTAATTTATTGTTTCGAAACCTTTGGTATTCATGACTAAAGGTAGGACTTACTATTATTGGTCGGAGCAAACTCGCACCTTAGTATTGTATTTGATAGGATAAGTTAAGGAATTAGGTATTATAACTGCGGTAGCATTGTAAATTTGTCAACTTAACTTTGCAGCTGCCACATTATACTTGCTTTTGAAAATGTCTTTAACGAGACAGATGAAATTTGCACGAATTCTTAAATAAATGTGCAAGCAAAACTTTTGTAATTAGCTTTATAGTGTAGTAATAAGTCTCTGAGTCTCATGCCTCGACGAAATTTGTGCGATCGCTGGTGCGACAAACAAGATCTGTGCGTACTCAGTTTGGGTAAGCCTTAACATTGAATGGCTGCTCAATTCCGTTTCCTGCTATTGCAACTTTTGCTACGGTTTAAAAAACCAGGTGGCACCTATAGACAAATGTAGATTAAGTCCTCTTGAATGTGTAAGCTCTCGTACAAAGGGACTTTTTTCCTTTTTTGTTTTCTTTTTGAAGTTTTATGGAGATTGTGCGCTTTATTGTATAAAGCTAAAAAGTAGGTTTATTAATTTAAAGTTAGGGACTTTTTTAAAATTCGGGGAAAATGCCCACTGATACTATAATTTTTATTGGCGCTGTTAAACTCCGTATTATTAGTGTTCACTCGGGTGTTTATGTCATTCGCGTATCTTTGCAATTTAATGGCTGATCTAAGACTTTGGTGTGAGAAAAAGTTCATTTTCCCATGAATGCAAGCGGAAGTGTGTCAATCTCGGTTGGAAGGGGAGAGACGTTTAAGGCGAGGAAAACCGCCTAGCTCGATAATTACCCTACCAACTTCCGTGGAGTAACAATTATTGTACTGTGTACCGGGTAATGTCGTGAGTGCCTGTTTCCGTTCCCACCTTTTTACACATATCCTTAGTGTATTGTTTAGCGAGACACCACAAGCAGGAGCAGCGATCCACAACAGGGCAACAGCAGAGAACCGCCCTTGAGGACGATGTCCATGTAAATGTCAGAGCAAGTGTTTCAAAAGTTTATTTCCTTGCCCGGGGGTTTACTTGGAGGGTTCAACATAATAAACACTTATTCCTCAGTCCAGGATTGGTTTATTCACATTGGCTGACGTTCTGCAACCAATTGGAGTAGAAAATTTTAACACACATGACCCGAGAACGGTAAAACAATTCCCGAGAGTATAAACGTATTTATACATATTAGATCATTTTAAGCCTACAGTGTAACGTAATTTATAACAAACAGGACTAGATTCAGGAAACAAAGGAAATTACTTTACTTTGATACAAAAAATAATAGATTTATTAATTATAAGCGATTGGAAACTGGTTATCCAATAATTGAAAGCACATAATAATCTCAGCAAAACTGCATAAAGAAAAAGCAAAGAGAAAAAAGACCTCTTGTTCCCTCAAGTTCGGACAACTACTTGTATCTTGAAGACCATAATGGCTAAATAAAAATTTTATGCGCCACCTTTTTAATAATTTTCCCTAACTGCCCTAACAAATTATGAAGCTACAGTTATACAGTTATGTTCTTTCTTTCAACTTTCACTTTTCACCGAAGTTATATAAATCTTGGTTTCAAAATATCAGTTAATTAAATTTTCCAAAAAATGTTGTCCAATTATAAGAAAAGAATAATTTCTCAAGACAAGCTCAAGATAGAGGCAAAATTCTGAGATAATTCCCAAAGATAACTCAAGATAAAGGTAAAATCCTAAGATAATTCCCAAAGGTAGCCCCAAGATAAAGATAAATTCTCAAGGTAATTCCCAAAAATAACTTCAAGATAAAGGTAAAATAATCAGATAAAGATGTACTTAAAACTCAATTCGGAGATGGGTCCTGTAGAACCATTAAAAGCAGATTTTGCTTGTGTCCAAGATACCTGTTCTGCTGAACGTACAAGGGACCGACTTACTGTGATACAGAACTGCCTATGCCCCAGATGTGGAGTTGATAATATGCCATTGGCAAACAAATTGACACCGCTTAAGGCCTGGTCAGTGGCAACACATGGCTGAAAACGAGGTCCGTACAACATAGTCCAGTGCTGTGAGTGGCTTGATCCTCAGACCACACCTCGATTAACAGAAAAAAGGTAGATAGATATAGGAAAAGGTATTAAAACAATGTTGGAATCAGTTGGATGCCATGGTAGCTTTAGAGGAGAAGAGAGAAGAAGGGCTTGCATTGAGCAAAAGATGATAGACAAGGTGGATAGAAAAGTGCTACTTAACTCACCAAAATGGAATCAGTAACCTGGAGTGTGGATGCACCACTCTTATGTAACGCGATAGGTTTTGGGACTTAGACAGACCCGTCGGAGGAAAAATGAGGCAGAAAAGCAGACAGTGGGATGAAAAAAGTTAAGTTTTTGGACAAGCATTCTATACAAGAGAGAGAAATGTCCCCAATTAATAGAAACAGGAAGTCCAAAGGACCCACTACCCCCATCCCACCTAGCAAAAGAAACAAAAACAAAACCACACCCTGCTATTCTTAA
This sequence comes from Platerodrilus igneus, assembly GCA_036346225.1. Taxonomy (NCBI): domain Eukaryota; kingdom Metazoa; phylum Arthropoda; class Insecta; order Coleoptera; family Lycidae; genus Platerodrilus; species Platerodrilus igneus. Next base: position 8,546,407 of record JARFIW010000266.1, on the reverse strand, counting down.
AAGTAGGCATACTCAACCCAAAGGTATCAGAAATCGATATGAGAAAAGCATGTGGTAAATTCACACCACCAACATTAATAGAGGTATATAAAAGTGACAGCACTCATCCATATGTTAGACAAAGAAAGAAAAAACGCAATTATCTAATAAATAATTATCATTTGCCTGTACAGGACTTAATACTAGCATTTAAAATATTCATTAATACCTATCTTTTTTCGAAACTCTAAACTTCCATTATTGAATAAAAATTTATACAATTACAGAATTTTTAAACGAGAAGGTTGCATTCTTGTATACTATAATATTGATAATATTTTCTGGTTGTTCTTCTGTTGCACTTTAAATAAATATTAATAATGGCAAATTTTTTATTTTGGGCAAGTCGAATGCCATTCATTATTTATTCCTGCATTCAAAATCAAGGTGACATTCAGAAACTTAAACTTATAGTGTTGAGAAGATGGGGCAATTGGTAGGATAATTTTAATTTTGGTTGAATCTTTATCGAACACCCAAAAAATGCATACATACGTACATAGTCGTCATTCTAAAGCCTAAAAGGGGTAGACAGGTTTTGTGAAACCCTTTTTTATATTAATTTTTATTCTTCAAACTTAGATTGCTAACAGTCTATTTCTATGCCGCCCTGTCTTGTAAGATTAATCATAGATACCATATTTACTATTACTTATCCACAAGTGGAATCGTATCTTTTCATAAGGCGGTCAATAAGAATTAAACTATGTCTGTTGTTTCCTGCATCCACATATACTTTAATGATTATTTTGTTTTCTTCATACTATTTGTAAGTATCCAAATTTGATTGATCCCTAATATTCTAGCATATGAATTTACGATGTTTATTTGTACATAAGAACGAAAGTCAGTTAGAAACAATATAAGGTTTGATAATATGGTTAATAATAGTCGAACATGTTACTTGCACAAGGCGGGTTTAAACTACATTTTAGAAAATGTCCAAAACCTACAAAATGATAAATATGAAAGGATACTTCGTTCTAACTTTCCGAAGAGTTGTCTCGTTGCACAAACACACCTATCAATTCAGATGCCAACAAACATATAGTCAGAACTATGAAAAAGGACCATCACCTGATCATTTATATTTGTCTGAAGTTAAATGGCCATTAACTTACATTTATTGAGAAGTGTTATAGGAAAAATCAACATAACCATTTCACTTTTATCTCGGAACATTTCGATAATTGTACAGTTTAGTGCTCATAACTAACATGCTTTAATTTAATTAGTCACTTTAAAATTATAATAATCGCAATATATAACATGCCTATAACTCTGTTCTAAAAGAAATACATACGTTGATTAATAAATATTTTCAAAGAAATTGTGAATCCTTAACACAAATATTGTATTGGTGTTTTAACTGATACGTTTAACTTAGCAACAGGTTCAACATATTTTAGAATGACAACTGTTAACATGAAAACGCATAAATTTGCATATTTTATATCAAAAAATGTTATAAACATGTTATACTGAACAAATTAAATTCTTTCACATTACGTACTATTAATAACGAAAAAGTCGCATATCTTAATTGAAATGCGGCACCTAACAAATAGTACGTTAGGTTAATGTATTATAGTTCTCCAGGTTTATTTGTGTTTTTATTGGTATCACTTATTTAAAATGAATAAAAGTAATTATGAGTTCTAATATGACTTCCTAAACGGTTTTCGCAAATAGAATTGACTTTAAATAACACCTGAAGTATAATATGGATTTTAAAATAATTGCCTAAAATAATAATATTCCAAGATATATTTTTACCCGAAGAATTTCTTTAGATTACAATACAATAGTTTTGAATACATCGCAGAATATCAAAAAATGTACAGTGATGTTGTGTTGGTAATAGAATGATTACAGAGCTTTCAGTTACTGTCGCTTCTTGTTGACATATCACTGTGACAATTGACTTGTATTATTAACTCATCAATAGTCACATCCTGTGATTTTTCACATACGGTATCATTCACTTATAGGCATTTCAGTATGTTGAATACATTTGCCATAAATCTTTGAGACAATGCTGAAACTTTGCTCCACATATTGAATACCTTGTTGTGACCATCACCATCTCTTCCAATATGCTGATTATAATAACCTTTTGCATGTGCTTAAATCATATGTATAGTATTAAATTAACAATGGTTTAGTGGTAGGTGCAGAGCTTCATGGCCAATGTTTCTTAGAAGCTCGTCTACTTCGTAATGCTTTTGTGACTTGTGAGATTTAATCAAACTTAGTAATTTGCTTTTAAACATCTGCTTAGTAGGCTGAATGTTGTGTGTAATAAACCATAATATTATATCAGCCCTAGTCCAAGATGCTGTTGGTACTTTGTCGATTAATGGTACTTACACGATTAATGATGGTTCTTCTAAATTGTGTATTAACTTCTCTGCACCTCATTTTAAAAACGTATCTCCATTCATTTCACCATGATAATCGCTACTGTTCGATTTGGAAACAAATAAGAAAGAAACACCTTTTACATAACCTTCCTTTGATCCAGTATGAACTACTACAAAACATTTAGAATTAATTAAAATACAATTTGTTATGTAAACATGTTTACTTCTCGTACTGCCTGTACTGAAATTAAAGGACCCCCATTCAGCTTTTCTTATTCGAAATATGCCAATAAGTTCAACGCCAACTGCTGAGCTTGTGCCTTCCAAAGTTATACCTTTGGCTGGCATTTTGCAATATTCAGTTTTAATAAGAACTGTTTTTCATTAATTTAACGATGAATACAACGAAATAAGTTAAAATGAGGAAGCGTGTTAAAGACAACGAAAGTAGGATTATAGTATGACAGAAGTGAGGCTATATTATTATTACCGACAAATTTAGAATACGATTGTAGTTAGTTGAACGTATGTTTATATGACGTATAATACCAGGTTTGCTTTATTTCTATTCAATAAAAAGCAACTAAATATGAGTATTATTGATGTAACATGCATCATTTACTCGCTATCTTTATTATACTTGTTAGGACATTGGTACATCTTTTAATGTATCTACGTGTATTTCAGATTCAAGTAATAGTCACGTGATGATCTTCTTTCATGGTGATTTCGACTATACAAAGTAACACTGTGCATGTCCCATCATAGTACAAATCTAGTAGTTCTTTTTTGGAGATCTGCGATAGGACAGTTTTTAAGCAATATTAATTTTAACCAATTAAAATAATTTATTGGTTAAAATTACTATGTTTATAATATGAAAGCCTTGGAAGGCATTGCATGGAGCTGTTTGGTTTTATGCAATTTTTTTTAAAGGAAACCAGGCTCCAACAAGGAAGTTTTTACAATACGATATCTAAAATTATTTGTGTAGTAGTTAATAATTGTATTCGACTACTCTGGAGTTAGAACGCTTTAATAGAGATAACGTATAACAAAACTGGACAAATTCAAAATGTTGTTTAATCTAGTCATTGTCTATGTGTGCTTTTTGCTTTAAAACTGACGCATTTCTATTCTCATGTGCTTTCATATCATGCTCTCTGTATGATTAGGCTGTGCAATTTTTGAAGCACATTGCAACCTTAAGGGCATTGGAAACCAAACTGTTAACTTTGTGTGATAAATTTGACATAGACATCTTTTATTCAATAGCGAAGCAAGTCTTTAATTTGCAATTAGTAACAGTAATTCTTGTTGCATTCATAACAGATTTCATTGTTCTACTACACAAAACAGGTATGAATATGCTTTATACGCTAGCTGACACATTACATTTTTAATAATTTTGTATGCATTGACTTAGCTATAAACCTTATAGGTAAAATAGTAATTGGATATTGTACATAATGCATGAAGACTGTTGATCCTTACATCTAGCCATCCAATTCCAATTAAAAACCTGAATTTTAGACTTCGATCCGAAATATTTTTGGAAATGGTCAGATTTTCAATCATATATTGATTGTATGTTGGTAATTACTATTCTTACATCACTACTTATGTACCTGCTTATTGATCAAATATTGTTTGTGGAATTTACTGGTTTTCTGGCGCTGTTTATGGAAGCTATGTTAGGAACGCCACAGCTTGTACAGAATTATCAAAATAAGTCTACCGAAGGAATGAGGTAATGAAATCATTATTTAAAGATTGTTTTATTTATGTATTGCTTGCAAAATACTGCTTGAACTTCTAGTTGCTGATGTAACCATATTGCAAGATGTATCCTGCATTGCTTTTTTACTGGATAAGTAGATTACGTTTGTTTTGGTAATTTAAAATTGCTTGCAAATTTCGATATAACACAATATCAAGTTTGCCTTTATACTTAGAGATGCAACTGCTAGTGGTGTGAACTGCGAATACTTCCAAAACGTATATTTATTAAATAACAAATAAATTTTGCAATATTTGGTTGAAATCATATAAAGCCATTTCGTCGATTCCAATCTACAATTGTAAGAATAATTAATGACCTTACCATTTGCAAAGCAAAACCAAGCAATAACGAAAAAACTGTTACGCTAAACACATGTTTATTGGATCGATTAAGATTTAACCCATAGCAATTTAAACAACTTTTGTAATAAGAATGCAATTAATTTTCCATTTCCCATGGAAAAATCTATCTTAAATTTGGACTTCTACATCCGAAAGACACTTAAAACAAGAATTGTCAGTATCGACCAGCTTTATTAAAAAGGTTAAGAAATTCTTTTCAACTACCTTTTGACTTCCAACATAATTCACTGAAATTACTTTTTGCAATTTCAGCTCCATGTGAAAACTCACTCTCAATACCATAACGATTTCACCAAAAAGTCGAAAGTGCTTATACAACAACGCTTACTAGGAAATATCCTTAAAATCGCTTGTGTGTAATATATATTTGTCACTTGTTGATAGAATTTGGATAAGTACGACAGGTGCTACTTTAACATATTAATTATTTCGCACTAAGTAGACCCTTAAAAATACAGCTATTTAAAAGTGGTGCCCAAATATGAGTATTATTTAAAAACACTAACTATTAATAAATTTTTAAACATATTTTAGTTACAAATTACTCGCTATTTCTTATTTAGGAGGTGCATTTTTTCTTTTTGCGGGAGTTCTGTAAAAGACCTTTTTTCTCAAATTTTTATTCTCTCATTTGTAAAACTTGTTTTATTATACCCGAGGTAATGATATAGAAACGAGAGAATGTAATATGAATTTGAAGAACATCCATTCCTCATCAGAACTATGGAATGTCACTAAAAGTGAAAGTAGATGAACAAGAACATGCTGTGATCTTCCCAAATTGCATTTTCTTTATGTAGTCCAGTAAAATGACTCGAAATTTGTCGATTTGGAGGAAATAATACTGACTGGGCTGAAACTTTGTATACAGGCTTGTTTTAGGATACTATTCAACATCTTAAACACGTTGCGGAAAGGGGAGGGTCCAAAAGGTCCAAAAAATTAGTTTTTCGCAAGTAACTCTGAAAATATCAACTTTACGGAAATCTATGTAGATATCAAAATTGTAGCTTACAAAATCCAGCCCAAATTCATTTTGTATTCAAATCTGTACGGCCAAATGAAGCAGAGATATAATTTTTTTAAACACCAGTAGTTTTGCGACGCAACCAAATCGCATACCAATCAGACAAGGTTATTTTCCAAAATGTACTCAAAAATGACATTTTTTCATGTTTTTTGCTCGTAACTTCAAGCTATATTTACCAAAATGAATTCATCATCATGTTTTAGAGTTAATACTGATTTTTACATACAAAACATCCACTATCAACATAAAAAAAGTCTTTTAAATAATAACTCGGCGAATTTGGGCCGTACAGAAATGAATAAAAAATGAAGTTGTTTGTAATTAGATTCTCTACCACTTTTATTTAAAACATTTTTCGATTCGAGAGTCCATTTTAGAGATATTAGTGAAAAATGCGTGACACGCGTACGTGTTTTCGTTGCGTCGCAAAACTAGTGATGTTTAAAAAAATTATATATGCTCCATTTGGTCGTACAGACTTGAATGAAAAACGAAATTGTGCGGAATTTTGTAAGCTACAATTTTGATATTAACATAAATTTCTGCAAAGTCGATATTTTCAGAGTTATTTGCGAAAAACTGATTTTTTGGACCTTTTGGATCCTTTCCTGCCCGCAACATAGCGTCTAGACATGGGGACTTTTAATATGTTAAATAGTGCCCTAAAACAAGCCTGTTTACAAAGTTTCAGCCTAGTCAGTATTATTTCCTCCAAATTTTGTCATTTTACTGGGATAATATCTGCATGAGTAAAATAAAATGCATACTTAGAAGATTTATTGACAACTGATTGAATCTATGTACGTTTAAAATTTAATTGGTTATATGAAAAGCTGGTATAAGCCAATTGCAGGATGGAAAATCATGTCTAATCTAAATGACATCTAACATTTTAAAAATCAGTAAAAGTATTGTTTCTCTTATATTTTAAAAAAATATTCAACATTAAAATATTCAAAAAAATAATAAAAAGCTATTGTTCGGGCAATCTAATGTGCACTCAAGTAAAATTAATATCAATTTCAATAATCGATTTTTTTTAAAACCGTTTGCTTGTTTGTGTGATAATAAATTTATACAGCAGATCGCATCTCGTTGTTATATAATGACATTTTATTTACTTTCTTTTTATTATTTTGCTTATTCTAATTGTCTATCATATATAGAAAAAAGATAGGTATCAGATTTAATTGTGCAATTAATAAAACACATTGATTACTTGTACTAACAATGAAGTGAGTTTAAAAGTAACGATGTTATATTTACTTGTGAGTTTATAGTTCAATGTGTATCAAGTGTTGCGAATGGTATGTGTTCAGTACGATTCAGATTTGCTTATTTAAATAATTTAAAACGATTAGAAACAATTTTGTATTATAACGGGATGTTAAATTACTATTAAGGTAGCGTTCTGCTCAATAGAATCAACAGATAGTAATTGTGCAAAAACTTTAATAAATGTAGATAAAACAATATATTTCAAGCTAATCAAATGAAACATATATTCGAATCAAAGTTACAAAACGCTTATTACAAAAGTACATCGCGTCACCTTGAACATCCATTACAGATGGAAGAGCTTTACAACTATATGTTGGCAAGATGCGCTTTCCCTTGGTACACCTGACACGTTCATTATACACAGGGGTGTACTGATTATGTTTGTTATAGTCTCTTTTTTGTTCGCTCACTCGTCGCAAGAAGTGACCAGATTCACAATTCCATTCCTCTTACAAGGTCTACCCCTCTTCCGTAATACAACTAGGGGCCTATCTGAAGGTTTAATATTAGCAGAGAAGACACAATAAAATTTCAAAGTTTCATTATCTAAACCAATCCTTCCTTCATAACTAACGGATGAAACTATCAAAATCTTATGGGTTATTTTGTTTAGGATAACAGGTCTGTCCTTTTGACAAATACCTAGTAGCATGTGTGGTAACCCATACTAAAGTTCAAATCTTGTGAGGCTCTAAATATCGTCCCTTGGCTTTAGCGTAAACATTTCTCTTGTCCTGTTTCGATTCTGTAGAAAATTTTGCTTCTCGCCAAGTGTCAACAATTTCCTTCAGATGCAGAGTGATCTGTGGCACAAAAGTGTCACCCTCCAATATATTAATTTTATGTCACTTTGACATTATCCAATGTCCAAATTTCTCTACCAAAATACAAATAAGCGGCTGAATAGCTAGTTGTTTCACACCAAGTCAAATCCATTGCAAAACGATTGGAAAGCAACTTTTTGGGCCAACTTTTATGATCAGTACCCACAAGTATTGTAAGTCTTGGCTTCAAATTGCTATTTTTACGTTGAACCACGTTCGATGATATAAAGGAGTAACCGATTCCTTAATATTCAAAATAAAACAAATCTCTTGCATTACAGCAGATACAAACTGTACACCATTATCTGAAATAATCTTTTGCGGTAACCATAACGAAGAAATATGTCGTCCACAAGAGTTGTAGCACACTCTTCAACAGTTGCACTAACCAAAGCAAAGACTTCTATCCATTTTGTGGATGTATCTTGCACTATAGTTTCAATTTTTTTCGTTTTGGCCTTCAGGCAGAAACCCAGATAAATCGAGTGAAAGCACTTTAAACTGTTGAGCATATACAGGAGTTAACAAAGTTCCCGTTGACTGTAGGTTGCAAACACTTGCTAACATAATCATTAATGTACTTTTGCATACGCACATACGTTTTTGCAATACGATGGAAAGTACACTCAGCACGGTAATGAGTGGTTGTGGTTGGCTGCATCATGCAATTCCTGCAGAGCACTTCCCCTTTCATGAATCGGGGCCTCAAGCTGTGCTTCTTCATCATCATCTGTTGCATAACGGCAAAGGACGCCTTGAAACAACAAATACCCATGATTCGTCCATTCAGAAAATTAATCATTACTCGAATCTTCATAATTACAAATGATCTTTTCAATATCCGGGTCTTTGAGCTGTTTGCATTGAATTTTGTCTGCCGATCGATGAAGTAATTCTACAAATACCTGACACACATCGCAATTCTTTATATTGTCGTGAGTACAGAGGGGAGGGCCATGATACGGTATCCACGATAATATTCTGTTTCCCTGGCAAATACTCAATTTTTACATCGAAACTTTGTATTAACAAAGCCTACCGTGTCAATCTTCTAGTAGACAATTTGAGGTTTATTAACCATTTCAAAGTTTGATTGCCTGTCTGGACAATAACTGAACATCCATCAATGTATCCTCTAAATTTATTCAATGCCCGTATGACAGCAAAAGCTTCTTGCTCAGACATAGCATAATTTCTTTTACAGCCAGTCAAAAGTTTGCTGGCGTATTTTATAGAGTGCTCTTCTACTCCCTCGCCTTGCAAAATCACCACACCTAAAGCTTAATTACTAGCATCAGTGCGTATTTTATTTTGTCGCATTGTTTCAAAACCAGTGCTGTAACTAACAATTGTTTTAATCATATCAAACGAATCTTGTTGAGTTTTCTCCTATTTTCAAATAATCTTGTTCTTCATCAAATTGCTTAGTGGTCGAGAACTAATAGCAAAATTCTCAATAAACCGTCTACCAATTAGTAGGTTGCAAAAAGAATTGAATTTCATTTATATTTCGTGAGGTGTGTCTATCATTCACAGAGCTTTTTTCGCAGGATCGACAGAAATACCAGGTGTAATAATATGACCCAAATATTTATTTATTTATTTTATTAGATATCACGGTGTAACATGCCAGTTTTTTACTGGTCATGTTCCAGTTTTCGAAATGCCTCCTTATGCCTTTTTCTCCCTTTATTTTCTTTACGAACTAAAGAAGTTTCCCTTTTACTTATCTTTATGCAGTGTTTTGTAATTTAGAGTATGAGTTATATTTAGGTTGTGATATGCTATAACACAAATTATTAATTTTATTCAAGTAAGAATTTACTTTCTTTTAAAATAAATATATCTTTTATTATATAACAAGGTGTTTGAACATTCACTTCAAAAGAAAATGTTATAAAACTTAACCAGTATTTGATTGGCAGTTATTTTCCAGTAACACAAGTGAGGTAGTTTTGAATCTACATTCTGTAAAAGATTTACCTTCACATTAGTTTCTTTCTTGTAGTACCGGCCATTTATCTTTAGTTATCTGCGCATGTCAGATCCCTATTAAAATCCGGATATGACCATATCACGCATTTCCCTCTTTATCTGTGCACTTGGTCTAGATGCCTGTCTTTTGTGTGAATCACTTGACGAAATGTAGTTTAATCCCTGCACATTGTTTACCCATCGGATGCACTAATGATGGAATCTTCCGAAAGGCCTGTAGTATCTTCCGAGAGGCCCGTAGTATCTTCCGAGAGGCCTGTAGTATTTTCCGAGAGGCCCGTTGTATCTGCCTAGGGGATAGTTTTACCTTCCGAGAGATTTGTTTTATTTTCGGAGAAATTTGTTTTTCCTTCTGAGAGGATCATTTATACTCATGTCAGGGTATATTTATCTGCCGTGATGATACACAATATTTATATTTAGTTAACTTCACAGTACCTAATCTATAATTTTAAACTTAGATTATCTGGAATTTGCCTATCTGGTATTTGCAGTATTACCTTCAAAACGATGTAACAAAATGAATGGTTACCTTTAAAATCTGTATACATAGGATGGTTGATGTTATGTTCCTTGCTTGAATCGAACTCAACAACCAACTTTAGTTATGGTTCAAGAACCACTTGTTGGTGTTCCTAATTCTCTACAGTTTTAAGCAACAGGTATTTTTCTAACAGACTGTAGTAAAGGAAATATACAGGTATGTGTCTTAGAACTAAGTTTTCTTATGCGATAATTCAACACTAGTGAATGTTGAAGTAAAGTTTTGTTACTACTTATGAACAGCAATAGTGTTTTTAAAATATATTTGTTAAATTTACATTGTCCCGTTTCAACATAACACATGTTAGTATAACTTTAAAGTCAAGTAATTAATACAACTAAAGTGTACACCCTAGGTTTCATGAAACTAGAAGTTTAAGTCCTTTTATTGTTAATTGTTGTGCTAAAGCAATAAAAGTTTCCTTACATACCTAACACAAAATAGGTACATATGTTTTTCTAAAATATTAATAACTGAAGTGTTTCCTAATATTATTCGCTGATTGTAGTATTAACATGGTTGTACTGGTAAAAGTTTCCTTACAAGTAACTAACAAGAAAACATATGTTTGTTTTAAGATTTTCTAAATAACTGTAAAATTAAGATGCATGATAAACAAATTCAACTGCATAATTAATAAGATTGTAATTCCTTTTTTTTAATTGAAATTTAATTTTTGTAATATAGCTAAGGTACTTGAGTTTTATTCTCTATTTCTTAACTATTGACACCCCCATATTTATCTCCCTGAGATTCATGCAGCCTCCGAAGCCTCTAAAGGCCGATGCCAGCTGTGCCGAAGTATATTACATGCTTCGTCGTGTGTCTACTTTTTCATGACACCGGGAAAAAGTAAGCCACAACAGTTCTACAGAAACAATGTTTCTAAATGACCAACTTATAACTAACAATATAACAACATCACTGTCATGCTTTAACTTTGATACCACAGATGGTGGAAATAGTGGATGTGTAAATATGAGCAAAGTGTATATAAGCGGAACTTTTAAGTACTTACCAGTAATACTTCAAATTTAAGCGGCGGCGGCAGGACGAGGACCTTTTGACTTTTGTGGAACTCAAACATTAATATTTTTATAGCATCATAGCTACGATCACACCAGCCTTTTTACAACTTTCATGACACACCACAACACAAACTACTTGAAGGTTAATCGCGGTAAAAAACTATAGATTATACTATATATATAACCGAGGGGAATTAACCTGCAAGTTCATTTCCAGGACACTCCTAAGTTCTGCGGTGTGCTGAAGTAACACCGGATGAGCACTGTTGCTTGTACTGGTAACAAAATAAATCGTTCTTCCATTCTCGGTACCTCTTCTTCCATTTTCCATGACTTTTCTAAGTTCTTTTAAATTTCACTTCTGGTTCTTTCTCACTGCTCAAAAATTTTATTTCAATTTTTTCGAGGATTTCGTATTTTCTTTTACAAATTGTTTTCAGTAGGTTGTAATTCTGTATTAATTTTTGTTTAACCACATTTGCATCCAATTTTGCTGTATTTTACTCCAGTTTCGCTGTAGTATGATTCTCAATTTTCCCATAAAGCTTGCAGTGTTTTGGTTCTGTTTCGCCATGTTTTCATTTAATTTCTCTGCATTGCGCTAATCTCACTTTTATGCCTGATTCGATCTCCTTCAAAAAGGAAATACTCTCATTGTCCATTGTTCCTTGTTTTTCGGTATGGGTAATAGGCATGCAAAAAAAAATCCTTCAGATGTCTTTTTGTGTTACTATTGGGTTTACATACAACCCGAACATTTTGACGCCATTTCTACAAGATTTTTAACTGTTGTTTATTGGTAGAATATAAGCCTATTTAGTTACTAGGACATTGAGTTCTCTGTAGTTATGAATAAACCGGCTTTATATTTGACTAATAACGAACAGTTAAAAAAGCTCATTGTAATACAAAACATAAAGACTTTGGTGAATTTGCTTTGAGATGTTACTTACAAACGGTAATGCAATAGGCTGAGGAATCGTTTTCATTTGAGTTATCAAATTACAGAGTGTGTTACCCATGTGGAAAACATGGATAACCTGGAAAAGTCAGGGAGGTTTATTTGGACTGGAAAAGTCAGGAAAATTTGCATTTCTGCGGTAAATGTCTGGAACATTTTCTAAAGTAAAGAAAATCAATTTAAAAATATTTCTCTTCTTTTTTTCACTTAAAAAATGTAGCCTGCAAGAAGAAAGTATGTTTTGTTTCCATTCCTTAAACCAGTTCCAGCTTTTAGAAACAAAAGTAGGTTTCTTTAATTCAGTGGCGTCAGAAGTCCGGGGTTTTTTAATGAGATTCCAGGCTGCTAAGCTAATCGCACCGCACCGTTCCTGTATGAAGAAAATGCTTCATGGTTTAATAAAGAGACTTATTAAAAATTGTGTTTTAGAGAAGAACAGTACTGCAATGAAGTTAATGAAAGTTGATGTCACCCAGAAGTTTAATCTTTTACCAATTACTGATGTGAACATTGGTTTTGCAGCAAGGCGCAGCCTTAATAAAAGTAAAGTATCAGATACTGCAAAGCTAAATTTTAAGGAAGGTCTTTCATTTTTACAGAAAATAAGTCTGAAATTAATAGAAAGAAATCCATAAGCAACCTGTCTCCAAATGTTATATCTGCTTCAAGTTCATCCTGTGTTCAGAAGATAGAAATAGTTTTGGATAGTTTTGTGGATTGCAAACAAATGACAGCTGTCACTGCTGATAAAGTGAAATCAGAATTCTGTAAATTTGTTACATCTCCTCATGTTAAAAAGGAAATTTCAGAATTCAAACATGATAGTGAAAGATTAGACATTTTCTATTCATTGACGGATAAAAACACAAACTATCAAAACGTATTCATGTTTGTAAAAAATGTTCTGATTATGTCACATGGAAATGCAGCTGTTGAGAGCGGTTTCAGTATTAATAAAGCTATGTTGATTGAGAACATGCAAGAAAGTCTGTAATTGCATCGACAGCTATTTATGATGCTGTTAGTAGTTAGTAGATGTTACAAAACAAATGATACTTGCAGTCAGGAATGCTCACAGTTACTATCATTAAGAACTAAAAGCGAAAAAACTTATTGAGAAAGAGTCTGAAGAACTATCGTCTAAAAATAAGAGGATTTCAGAAGAAATAAAAGAACGTAGAGCAAAGAAAATGAAAATCCAACAATAAGCAAAAGGCTGGTTTGATAAAAGATCTGAAACATTAATTTTTTTCATTGTGATTTTATAATTTTCAAATATTCTTTTTGTTTATGCAGTGTGATTATTAGATTTTTAAAGAACTGCAGCAAAACAAAAATATTAATTTTTTCGTAAAGATTATTTCATTAAAGTCAAGTTTACCATTTTTTGTCTGTTATTGAATTGAAATCTTAACTGTTGCTTGCTTTCTGATTTATTTCTTACGATAAGCAAAATCTTTTTTTAAATACTGTGCATTTTTTAACTCAATATTTTTTAACACATATGTTATGGTGTAGGTTATAGTGTGCATGAGTAAGCTATATTATTTTATGTTTGGGATCCACTTTAAGTAATCGGTCCTGACTATTAGTTCTTGTATGTATAAAATGGCTTTAGAGCGACACAACCAACCATTAAAAAAATAACTGGAAAATTGTTTGTTTTGGGTATGGAAAACCTGTAAAAGTCAGGGAAGTTTGAAATTTTTTTTGAGTCGACACCCTGTAAACAAAGGTAATTAGAATTACATATCTGTAGAATATCATTATTTATGTCCATCCATAATAAAAAATATTATGCGAATAATATATACAGTACCATTCGCAAACACTTGGTGTCTGTATCTAATGGTAAATGTTAGCTAATTGTAATAAATTTAATATGTACTTTTGCTGATGTCAGTGGAGCAGGATACCTACCATTATTCTATACATGGTAATTATGCTTAAACAATTTACGAAGGTTGCTTAGCGTTAATGGAATTGAAATCGAGCAAGTATATATATTTCCTTTCTAATTTATTTAACATTTTTGTTGCAGTATTTGCATGGTAGTTATGTGGATGTGTGGTGATATTTTCAAAACATTGTACTTTTTCTTTCGAGAAGCACCTTTACAATTTTGGGTGTGTGGATCGATTCAGGTTTCAGTAGATATACTTATTTTAATTCAAGTATATGTTTACAAACGAAATGGTGCACCTGAGCTGTTGCGGCCGCATAGGGGAGATTGAGTACTTATGGTTTGGACACATGAAGTTGTTGATAAAGAAGAAAACAATATTTTTAATAATAAAAGGGAGAGATATTATAAATGTGCAAGTAGACATTGTCGAATGGAAATGGATTCTTCAAATAATCATCATGGCAGGATCAATGAAGCTGCTTTTATTAGTAATAATGCAATAATTAGCAAAAAATGCCAGCGTAATGAACACATTTGTACACGCAATAATAATGATGAAAACTGCATTGAAAATATACATTTAATAGAAGCTGAAGTACACAATGAAGCAAAATTTGATAGCACAAATTCTATTATTAATAGTTGTAATGAGAGCGATGGTACAAACAATGTGATTAATAATGACATGGAAGGATTAAATGGAGAGGTTCATTGTGATGATACTAAGCTAAATGTGTCAGGTTGTCAAACTAGTATTCATATTAAGTGCAATTTTAATAGTTTTAAGGGACACGGTAAAGAAAATGTCAGAATGCTTGTACATAGACACACGTTATGACATACAGGGGTAAATATTAATCTTTTAAAGTTGTTATTTGGAACATGTTGTTATTTTTATGTATACATATTGATATTTTTCTAAGCACTATTAATGTTGCTTAAATTTATTTTAATGTAACTTTTGAAGTTTCAAATATTTTATACTGTTTTATTATAATAATTATTTTTTAATAAGAAATATTGACATTGCTTTTACGTTTGATGCTTTTCAGAGCAAAAGCAAACAAATCATTCAGTAACCTGATTTGTAAATATGTAGTGATTGGAGATTCCCATGCAAGCAAAGTATTAGTTTCACGATGCTTGTCAATCTACTAAATTTCTTCCATCTTTTGTATTTTGCTTTTAAAGTTAAATACTTATAGATATTATTATATATGAGGATTGTTTCCAAAGTATCGATATTTATTTATTAAATCTTGTGTTGTCGCACACGAAATGTTTGCATGAAAATTTATAAATATTTGGCGCATTTATGTTTAAAGTTATATGACTTAATGCTATCTTAATGGTTAGAATGGCGTAGAAGGCGAGTTTTTTTAATAAAATTTAAAGAGTATATAGTTGAAATGGCGAATCTTTGTGGCTACATGACCAGCAAACCTTCATATCAATGTAGATTATTCTTTCTACTCAAATTAAATTAGCTTCATAGGGCTTGAATAGAACGAACGACTGACACAACTTTATATTGCACGCTTTTTTATGAAGTTATTTTAACAAAGTGATTAACGACACACATGGAAATTTGTGAGAAATACAAAATTATTGACACAGTAACTCAGCATCGCTGTTAGTGGATATTTTTATTTATAGTATATTAATGATAAACAAGAACTTGTAGCACAATATAAAAATACACAACCACAATAATTATTAAAACGCATTTTGACCTTTAAGTGGTTATCATTAATAGAAAAATCAACACACAGTTTAAAAAGTTGCTGTAGATCGCTTCCGTGGATATTCTTCTCATCACATAGACCAGTACGGTCAATGTTTTGCCCCCGAGTCAGATTAGAAAGGAGACTTTTTCATGGGCCCAACGAAATATAGTATAATTAAAAAATATTAAGTACAAAAACGATTCATTTAAGTAAACAAAATTTTATTATAGAATTTGTTTATGAATAAACGTAAGTAATACAGCACAACAAGTCAACTAAAAACTAATTGAAATACTGCATCGCCTATATATTTTTAATATTTGGCTCCATACTCGTAGTAGCTATTCTTAACACAGCCTCCAAAGGTAAATCAATCATTCTTGATTTTGTACTTTTATTTAGAATCAATAAAAAAGGCTTGTTTACAAATATAAGCTGAACTGAAGATTACTAAATATTTTTTCAGGCAAGGTTTTTAAATTTCCATATTTCTCATTGTTCAATCTCGATATTTCGCATTTAATAATGCATCGCATTGTAAATTAATTATTTCTAATTGTATATTAACAGAAACGTCATCTATGTGTACAAAAAATGGATTTCGGGTAATAGATACAAATTTGTCAATTTTCTTGAAGCAATCGAGTCGCTGCTCCAAATTTGTCATTAGTACAATGACATTGTTATTTAAATTCTTGAATCTTTTCTTTTGAGGAATTTAAAGATATGGTCTCTAACTTTGGCAAATGATTAAATTTGTATTCAGTCATATTTCTAGAAAAAAGAGTAAGCTTCATTTGAAACAATTTTAACTTTTGTATCAAATCATGAGCATATAAAGATTTTCCTTGTAAACATATGTTAGATTCGTTGAAATGTGCGAGAATATCCAAAGAAAGTGCTAATTCACAAATCCAATTTGGTTCTATAATCAGGAAAATCTCATTTTCTTTGTGATAAAAATATTTTTATTTCCTCTTGAAGATTCCATTCACGTGTTAAAACTTTTCTTAACCTTAACCAAGCTGAATTTATTGTGATATAGTACGTTTACATATCTGGTATTTAGTCCTTCAGAAGCCTAGTGTTTTAATCCTTTTTAAAGAAGGAAATTCGTTAATTTCACAACTACATTAATAAGATCGATTTTTAAAGTGTTTTTGCATGATTCGTGTTGATGAATAATGCAATGCATGGACATAATTTTATGATTTGGACCAATTTCAAAAATTTTGTCTTTAATTCGTCTTGTGTGACCAGTACTTTTCCAATTATATTTAGTGATCCATCTGTTGTTATATTCGCCAATTATTTCCAGTCAATATTGTATTTAAAAAAGAACATTTTTCAATCTTTTGAAAAAGATCTTCTCCCTTTAGCATCTTTTATAAAAACGATCGACATAAGATCTTCTGAAATTCCAAAATCTTTGGTGATATATTTAATAAACATTAATAACTGAGCAGTATCCTTTACATTACAACTTTCGTCAAGAACTATTACTTAAAAATGGGTCAATTCTGAATTATGCAGTAACATCATTTAAATTACCGTTCATATCTTCTACTCTTTGGACAGTAGTTTGCGGAGACATGTCTTCTCAAGTTTTATTCTTTTAGAACAGCTACACTTAAATTGCAAATAAGACCAGCAGCCTTATTATTGTATATTATTAAAAAATATTTCGACATCCATTTAACTACATTCAAGATCAATTTTCGTTTTCCTAAAACCCCCTCATAGAGTAGAAACATTTTTAAAAATACAATATTATTTAAATAAAAATATAATTACACATCGCAAAAATATCCATGCATCACAATAAATCAAAAAATGTGTAATTTTTAGAAAGCGCTTGAAGATGTTATATAGCGAACAAAACGATTATTTCATTTTACAAATAACCCAAACACATTTTCAGTCATCCACTGCAGCTATGTATATGCTACAGTACCATTTGATTCGGCACATTTGACCACAAAAATAGCGTATTGTTTAACCTTTGGTGTGCACTGGCAAACTCTGTTGAAAAAAATGCGAGGTTTATATCACTGTTAAACGTTAAACAGCTCTTATCGAGTACAAACAAATAGAAAAGTTGTAAATCTTTATAATAGAATGAATCCGTTCGATTAATTATTGAAAATTAAATAGCTAATATTAGAAATTTAATCGTGGATCACATAAATTCATTACGTGGGTCAGATTGTATCCGACCTACAGACCATATGTTAGCCACGTTTGTTATAAGTTGAACCGAGACGTTCCTAATCAACAATTTGCTAGTGTGGTTTTGAACACTTGAGGATGTTCTTCTTACCACGTAAGCTACTGATCGTCACAACAAAAGTTAATCATGAATCCTAAGAATAAAAACTACTTAACCCTTTCGCTCATGATTTTTCGTTTTTAGAGATAAAATTTTGATATTTGGTATACTTGCTATTGAATTTTTTTGCATTTTTTTGACGCTTTGTGGGGGTCTCAAAGACCCCTAGTTATTCGTGTAAAAGGTGTGCTAAAATTAGCACATTGTGAACAGAGGACTTTTTTTCCTAGTATTTTAAATAGCTATAAAAAATTCTTTTAGAAGTAAGTTTTTATTAATACATATTGGCATTTCTATTTTATTGTATGATATCTCTCAAAACAATTGTTTTTTCTAGAAAGGCATACATGTACTTTGCATTTTTTGCACGAAATGCCGGATTTTCCCTTGCAGCTTGGATATTTGCATCTGTGCGAATAATTATTCATGTCGACCACAGGCAGGTGGTCAATACCGTCTAATCTGACCTCCATCAACGGCCTTGTTGCGGCAGGGGTTCTTCCGGATGATGAAGGAGTAGATGGTAATGGGCTTGGAGTTGCTGACGGACGTCCACGTTTCTTGCTTATTGGCTTCCCGGCCTTTATTAAGACTTCTGCTACATAGCTGCGAAGTGAACAAGATCAAGCGTATCTTTTTGGCAAGTCCTAAACAAGCAACCCTCTTTCGATATTCTCCCCATGCATTGACTAAGGCAATGTCAATACCGTGTGTAAACATACGCAGTGTCCATTTTTTGACCTTATAAAGTTCTATAAATTGTTATAAGGAAATCCATTTTATCGACTCCTCCCATGTTTACATTATAATGTTTTACAACTTCAGGACGAGGCACTTCAATGTATTGCTTTGTGGCTTTGTCCCACCTCCTGCATCTATCCATATTGCCCACCCCCATAAAGTTTGAAGCCATAGTTACTGGTTTGTTATCAAACCATTTGGTCAACACCACTTCTCCGTCACCACTAACGACTTGCTCGACAGATCCACGTCCAAGTTTCTTCATGGTAGTATCAGAAGAAAGTGGAGGTTTACTGAACCTATTAATCCTTGCTGTACATGTTGCAAATATACGTTGATGTCGTAAATATTGTAGTAAGTTATAATTACTGAAATAATTATCAAAGTATAATTGAAAATTTGGTTCTGTAATCCTTTCAGCCAATTTTAAGACTACAGAAGCACCCAACCCAAAAACTTGCATGTGGTCTTCATGTAGTTCTGTAGCAGCCTTGGTAGATTACGAAATCGTACATGATACCACTGACACCACAAAGAGCAAAATTTTTACCCCCAAGGTTTTGGCTTGTTTTTTACGTATTGTTTTACATTTAGGTGACCCTTGAATGGCATCATTTGCTCATCAATACAAAGTTTTGATTTCAAGGGAATAGATAAGCATTTTTTTCTTATTTGATCATATAATGGACGAATCTTCCAAAATCGATCATTACTGTGTGTTTCATTTATATCGACAAAATGGAGATGTTGTCGAAGAGAATAAAACCTATTTATAGGCATACTTTGAGAAATTTGGGGTACATTTAGTTGTGTATCCCAATAAAATTTAACTCTAGGATAATGCAAATTTCCCATGAGTACATGAATACCAACGAACGTTTTTAATTCCTCGGTATTTGTAGGAACAAATCGGTTACCTTTTTGAACAGCATATAAGTTTGTGTTATAAGCCATAAGTTCGAAAAGGGAATTGGTGAAATACTGTATAAAAAAATAAGCAGGGCTTTCAAGTTCAATAGCTTCTTTGGGGACATCTTCACACCAATTTATTGTTGTGGGAGTTTCAAAATTTTCGATCTTTTTCCAAGTTATATCGGATTTCTGTGTGAGTGCATAATTTTTTAAATATGTAGAGACATCTGCTTTACTCGTTTTCTTCCCAACACTTGGGCCAGGTTGAGGTTGCAAAGTAGACATAGAAGCTACGGGCTTGTCAACTTTATGAGGGATAGCCAGCCCTTCCTCTTCCTCATCGCTTCCGTGCAGTACATCTACAGTGTTAGTTTATATTATAAAACAATCTAAGTTGTTACTACAATAACAGTCATACCTTCAGTATCTCCCAAGGATTTGTTTGTAAAATCTTCCCATCCATCGTCATCAGCATCACTCATAGCCTCGATGTCCGAGAAATTTTCTATTAACTCCAAAAGCTCTGCATCTGTGAGAAGTCGTTTAGAACTCATTTCTAATTCTGAAACTAAAAAAAAAACAATTCATATCACATGAAATACAACAGAAAGCTATAATTACCTTGTAATAATTTTTTACTCACTTGTCACTTTGACTCACAATGTCCTAAATTTATCACACGACTTTGAACAGCAACCGTTATAAATAAATAAGATAAAAACACTTCGCAAGTAAAACACATCCAACTACTAACCTTCTTCAGCACAAATAAAATTCCACGTGCCTATAATTACCAGCTATTGTTATGAAATCTACTTTACCATTGAAACTGTTATGGAGAACAGAATTCTGCTACGCATCCTTTACTTTGTTTGTAACAATTTCGAAAATCTCGCAATAGATGGCTCCACCAACTTGTAATACGTTTAAATGAATGTCCTAAATTTCATACATCATAATGCAATGGGTAAATACCGTTCCTACTTTTCATAAAATACTATAGAAATACTTGTGCTAAATTTAGCACGCCAGTAGCTAAAGGGTTAATTTATACTATCTGTGGAACAGCCCAAGTGGAACCAAACACACTTTGCATACTGGTTGATTGTTGGGTTAACATGGAAATCAAACGTGATTAAGCTGGAGATCTCTTAGCGATATTTAGGGGGAGGGGGGGGCTCCATGGTGTAGTGGTATGTGTGTGACTACTACGTCCAAGGTCCCAGGTTCGAATCCCGACACGGTCCGCTTGCAAAATGTTAGGCGAGCATTTTTCACAAAAATACACCCTCGTTGGGATGAGAGGTAAAATGAAGGTCTCGTGTGTGAGTGTTGTCACGCACGTTAAAGATCCCTACCTTTCTTGGAACAGCAAGGGTTCGGCAAAATTCCAAATTTTCCAGGTAAAAAAAACTCGCTTCCTGGCCAATGTTTTGCCTTGGGTGGAGTATTGGAAAATTACATGTAAGGTATTTAAGAGGGACTCTGTGTTTTTATTTCAATGGATTCATATGCTTTTAAGTAGGCACATGGTACAGCTTTCAGCAGTTTGACGTTTTCTAGTTTAGTAAGGTGACTGGTTTCAAAAATATGTCTCGCAACTTGAGATCTTTCGTTCTTAACACATGTAGAATAAACAATGTGCTCTTTAAATCTATTTGTTCCATTTCTCTTTTTTGATCAATATACTTTTGAAAACGTCCTAAGTTTGACCAACTGATCTCATAAATTCCGAACTTTTGCAATTTGTCTACTTTCTCTTTTGAATTAGATAACAAATCTTTAATCTTGTTAGTATATCAAAAGCAATTTTGAGATTGACTTGTTTAAATATTTTGTTAAATCATTTAATAATTTGATGAAAAGGAAGTTGGACATATGAAACAGTCGTTGGTGATTGGTTGTAAAGCTGTTGATTTATATGTTAATTTTATTTATATATTTTCTAACAATATTATCTTGTAATTTGGTATTTGTTTAAAAAGTGCCAGTTCCTTATTAAACTTGTATTTATTTAAAAGAAACTTAAGTAATCTGTTATCAAAAACACTAAAAGAGGTTAGTTTATGTTGCAAATTATGGTGAGAAGATTATAAAATGAATTTATTTACATTAATTTCCTTTTTATAAATATCAAATTGTAATTTGTTACCTAATAACTAGAATAACAAGAATTTTATACGTTTTTTCATTGAGAAAATAATTAACGTTCAATTTAGATGTGTCCAAAATGGCAAAAATATTATCCATATACATTAAATAGTTCATCAAACTTTTAACCCAGTCTCAAACTGCTGCAAAATTGTTAGTCAGAAAGGGTGATAAGCTGTTCCTGATTGCAATCACTTTACATTGTTTGCATGACTTGTTATTAAATTGAAACCGCTTGTGGGGTATCAATGTTAAACAAGTATTATCCTTGATTTTATTGTTATCAAAGCCGTTATTAGAACATACTTTAAATATGTTAAATATACGTGGTATTTGTGCACTAGGATATAATGAACTTACGTTAAACATAAATAAAATGTTCTTTTTAATGTGATATTTTGTGCTTTCTTAGTGAACTCTGAAGAAGAATTTTGTATAGACAAACTATTATGCTTAAAATTCTCACTATAATAAATGAAAAGTTGGTGAATTAATACAGCAATATGTACTGAAATGACTTTTACATTCGCCAAGGTTTGCTCCCCATTGTACCATTTTTAAAGCCTATCAGTGTACCTAACACACGTTTTCCAAATGACCATCCCACATATTTGAAAAGATTTTGGTCAGATTTGTATATCCGTAAACTCTGTACCAATGTGAGTATTGTAATAATCCCTAATTTTTTACCAAATTAATCCTTGGCATGGAAACTCCGGTGGTACAGCAGCAATTGTAGAATTTCATGTCGAATTCATCGGTAACACACACTTTGTTTATCTGATGAGCAATTTATGTTTTGTTACAAAAATTTAATGTGTTATATTGGTATTTTTCAACCATTCTAAAATTTCGGATATTTTAGATAATGCAATTAGCGATTTGTTTACAATAACTCTGTGATAGGATACATTGTCTATTATAATTGGTGACTGTCTTCTACAGTTGATATTAATTGATCAGTAACCCATTGTGCAAACTAGATATTGTTTGTTTTGCCATGATAGTCGGCATGGCTTGATGTAGACTAAAATAAGCTCACACCTTCGACAAATTCACCATAACTGCTACTATGCACAAACATTCATCGTAATTTTCCTTTTGCACACTTCATTTTTATACTATTACTTTGTCAAGATTTTTATTAAGTTTTTCAATCAACGCACATCTGTTGTCATTGCTTTTAAATTTTAAATCTATATCCCTTAATAACTACCTTAAAGATGTACCGATTTTTAAAACGTCCTTTACTTCCAGCTATTGCTTCAGTGACTTCAATGTAACACTCTGTCCTTCAATAATATTAAATTTTAGTCGAATCATGACAATTATCTATTGTTTCTACCTTGTCTATACATGCTGTTCGGTAGATTTGGAAATTTCTATTTTTGTGGTGTTTTACAAATTGCTAGCTTTTAATTTCCTGTGGCCTCTTTTCAGGAGAATGTAGCATTGGTTTTGTGTTTTGTAACGTTCTAGTTGAAATACCAGAAACAAAGGCCACTATTAGGTATATAATATGCATGGAATGTTAAATTATTACTTCATAAATAGCATTGAACCATAGGATGGATTTTTTTCTTGAAATGGTCAAAAATTTGTGAGTTTCGGCATTTTCCTAGCATTGAACATGAAGATGAACCTTTTTTATTATGCTATTACATTGAACCGATTGCTGTGTGAAGAAGTTTTGTTTTTACGAAGAATTTTGTATTGCATTTTATAAAAGAAATACACATAAAACAAAATTAAAACAGCGCAAATGAAACCAAACCAAAACATGATTAAGCAGCTGTCAATTTCAACCATTTGGAATTGATTGACATAATAGTGTTTTATTTTTGACTTTTATAAAGATTCTATTTTATTTCACCTGATGTTGGTGGTAAAATATGTAAGAGCCATTTTCCATTTCAGTTGGCACGACTATTGAAATCTTATTTTCAACGAACTTCGTTCGTTTATGAAATCTATTTGTCTGTGTGTCTGTCTGTCTGTGTGTCCGAGGCCTTTTTAATGGTCGGACATCAATGTGTGATACATCAATCGATTCAGCTCGGTGTCCAGAGCTTAAGTTTTGATGTCAGTTAAAATCGGGCCACGGGGACGCCGAGCCCCCGGGAAAATCCACAGGGATAATTAAAATTTTAAATAATAATAATAAATAAAAAAATAAATAATAATTTTAATTTCTTTAATTTGTTTTAAAGTAAGTCTACATTGGGAAGTTCGTTGCGACAATGCCTTGCATTTTCAACTTGTTTATAATAAATACTAGATGATACCTTAAATGATAAAGTAATTAAGAGGATATATATATATATATATATAATAATAAGCAATGGATAAGCTCCAACTGTAAGGTTTCTTTTTAGAATTCCCGGCAAAAAATATAAAATATTCCAAATAAGGATGTTTTTAATATATCAACTCATTTGAGATGCGCATTACAAAATAAGCTGATATCGATGGCGGTTTGGAAAAACAACAAATTCGTATTTATTTACTTCTGATTTATTTGACATTCAATGGTAAGCAAAAATCTTTTGTTTCTCATTTAACCATTAACAGACCAACGGAAATGTACCAACAGAGAACAAGGAACCTAGACTAATACACTTGTGAAAACTTGTAGAGAAAAGCTTATCGATGAGAAAATTTGTTCGATTATTATTAAATTTTCCAGTGCTAGAAAATGAAACTCGAAAATTGCAAATTTGTTAGAATTGTCACGATATAATGTTAGAAATAAATTAGAAGACAGAAAACTACTGGTTCTGTCACCACAAAGTCTTGATGTTTGAGAAAAAGCAAAATTACAATTGCCGATAGACAAGCAGTACGAAGAACCGACGAGCCAATTATCTTGAACTAAAATGCTCTGTGGAGTTATGCTGGTGGAAGGTACATTTTGAGATTCACATGTCACCGGTAGGCTCACAAACTTGGGTTTGGAACTTACCAGGTAACCCATTGATTATAAAAAAATAATATAGTTGAAACTTGAAAAATGTTTTTATCTAAAAAAATTGTTTACACTTGACAATTTACTATAGGTCAAGGAAAGGGCACTTTTAACGCCACATCACAAGAAAAAAGATTAGGATGGGCAAAAGTACATAAAGCTTGGTCACCTCAACAATGGCATGCAGTATAATGGAGGGACAATGTCCAATTCGAAGTATGTGTTGACGACGGTTGTTAATGAAAATGTTAATTTGCATTTACAATCACACAAAGGAAATGATAATTTAAAGGAATATATCACCTACCTTTCACTGGTTGTAGTGGTTGATTGTACTTGCACTGCTATCAGATAATTATGGACTGTATGTATAATGTTCACTAATTGTTGCTAATTACTGATGCTCGATGCACCGAACTAAATCACGAACCAAAGCCAAGCGAGAACGAAGTTGAATTGTCGTCCACTCGTACATTACCAACCCTTTTATGTCGTTGCACTAAAGGTAGGGATAATGGAGGGTTTCTAGGTGGGAATAGTTTAAGGACTTAAATTAATTGTGATTGGCATACTACACTACAACCAAAATACTTATAAAGCCTTAACATACCGCCCACCAAAATAAGTATTAGGAACTTATTTTCTAAGTGTGTCTAAACGAGCAAAAAAAAAAAATATATATATATATATAATCGTAAATTTAAAGTTAACTTACCCTAATATACTAACTATAATACTAAGTTGCCTCTGAAATGGGAGAGGGCACAATTTTACCACGGGCCTTTTAAATAGTCCCTGGGATGTTGCCACGGTAGCCACACGACAAACATTGTCCTTTCCATAATGCAACGTATGTATACGTCCCATTTTCCACTGTAATGGAGACACTTGAGTATCCTTAATCAACACCAACGTTCCCACCATTAACGAATAATTAGCAGAAAACCATTTGGTTTTCTGTTGAAGTGTGTAGGTACTCCAAATGCCACCGTTTCCAAAATGATTGCTGAATACGTTGAACCAGTTGCCAACGATTTAAGGAAGATAGTTTCAGATCTAAGACATTAGGGTCGGGAATGACAGACACTGGTTCTACGTTCAGAAAATGACCAGGACTTAAGAATGAAAAATCAGTGGGATCGTTACTCATTGGACATAAAGGTCTGGAGTTTAAGATGGCTTCAATTTGAACTAGAATGGTGTTAAATTCTTCGTACGAGAGAATTTGTTCGCCTACCACCTTCTTGAGATGGGACTTTACAGATTTTATCCCAGCTTCCCACATTCCCCAAAGTGAGGAGCCGACGGAGGATTAAAACAAAGTGAATACCTTCCGTTTCAGATGACTGCTTCATATATTCGATTAGTTCCCGAGATGCTCCGATAAAATTTGTTCCACAGTCACTATGAATTTGCAAGCATTTACCTCTCGTGCTACAAACCGCCGTAAAGCTGCAATAAAGGCCTCTTTAGATAGGTTTGATGCCAACTCCAGATGTATCGCTTTTGTACTAAGACAAACAAATAAACAAACATAGGCTTTCAATGATTTGGCACCTCTAATACGATTCATGGTGATAGAAAAGGGTCCACCGTAGTCTACCCCAGTATGTAGAAACGCTTTACCGGCAGTAAGTCTAGCGGGGGCAAGTCGCCCATAGGAGGGCATAGCGAAATAGGTTTTGACGAAAACATCGAATACAAGAGTTTAGGCACTGTTGAATAGCCCTTTTGCAGACAGAATCCAAAAATTTTGTACTAACAAAAATGAGTAGTTCTAAGTCCAGGGTGTAAATATTTCGTATGGCAATCTCGAATAATGAGCTCTGTCACCCGGTGTGACCGAGGAAGTAGCAATGGAAATTTTGTATCATAAGATACGTCTGCATTTCGCAACCGGCCGCCCACCCTTAACAACCCATCACTGTCAAGGAAAGGACTGAGAGGTCGAAGTTGTTTATTACTAAGTTTTCCTTTCGAATGATATCAATGTCCTGACTGAAAACTTGTTCTTGAACCCGTTTTATTAATAAATGAAGTGCATACTGTTCGGGAGACCAATAATTGTTCTAAGTTTCCAATATCCAAATTTGCACGAACTTTCAAGTTACGAATGAACTGACAAATATATACCAGAATCCTGCATATTTTTCGCAAATCTGAAAATTGATTTACCATCGAGTCTACGAAATTATCTGCAACGTGTATGTTAAGGGATAAAGTTCTTTTTTCAATGTGCATCTGAGTGTGATCTGTAAGAGTTGGTTCCATATGAGCAGGCCAATTCTCTTTAGGTAATAGTAACCATGGTGGAGCCGTCCACCACAAAGGATGATTAACAAGCTCAGCAGCTAATAATCCTCTTGATGCACAGTCAGCAGGATTATCCTGTGATTTAATATGATGCCACGATGATGGAGCCACTCGTTCTTGGATATGCGAGACACGATTGCTAATAAAGGTCTTCCAATTATACGACGAAGATCGAATCCATGCTAATGCTACTGTGGAATCTGACCACGCAAATGTATCGTCCAATACTAAATTATCTCTATACGTATTTTGCACATACTCGACCAAGTTCGACAACAACACTGCACCACACAATTCTAATCGAGGTAATGATATACGATTGGTTGGTGCGACCTTAGATTTGGCACAGACCAATGATACTTGGATGTTCCCTTTCTCATCGACACAGCGGAGATAAACTGCTGCTGCATATCCAGCTTCCGATGCATCACAAAATGCATGAATTTGTACAGTTTGATGGTTATCGCAAAGAATCCGTCGAGGAATTTCAATTTTCAATAACTCGGGTAATTGTTGAAGATACAGATTCCATTTTAAAACAATTTGTTGGGAGGAGTTCATCCCAACCAATTCCTAATATCCATACAGATTGAATCAAATGTTTTGCGAAGAAGACCAATGGTGATAATAACCCCAGAGGGTCAAAGATCCTTGCAATTTCGAAACCATATTCCTTTTGGTACAAGGCCGATCAACGATATTAAGATTGTAAAACAACACATCACTCAATGGTTGCCATTGCAGTCCTAAAATTTTTGAGAAGTATTGTTTACCTCTTCAAACAAAATGCTTGCTGATACCGAACGGAATCAGGTAAATGGCCAATGACACTTGGCACGTTGCTATTCCACTTTCGCAACATAAAACCACCTGATTGGCAAATTTGGTTTAATTCATACACAAGTCGTTTGCCATCCTCTATCGAATCACACCCTGTAATCAAATCATCCACGTACGTATCCGACGCTAAAATCTTGGAAGCAATAGGAAAACGTAACGATTGACTTTTGCAAGTTCTTGAATTACACGCATGGCTAAAATGGTGATGATGTGATGCCGTATGTAACAGTGTTTAGCTGATAATCGATAACAGACTCCGAGGACTTAAATCTCCAAACTATACGTTGATAGTCTCGATGGCTAGTAGAAATAAGAATCTGTCTATACATTTGCTTAATGTCCGCAGTTAAAACTACAGAATGTAAACGAAAGTGTAATAACAACTCCATGATATCTTTTTGAAGAGGGGCCTGCGGTAAATGATCATTTAAAGACCCTCCACTTTGAGCGCTGGCTGAAGCATCAAATACGACACGAAGTTTTGTAGTTGTACTGTCTGGTTTGAACACGGCGTGATGTGGTATGTAATATACCGGCGATAATGTAGACGATCGAGTTGAATCCGATACAATACGAGACATATGACCACTATCGATATAATTCTGCATAAATTCTCTGTACGAATTATACAGTTGAGGATTTATTTCAAACGGCGTTCTAGTGAAAGAAATCTTGAGTGCTATTTCGAGAGCCAGCAAATAGCGGTTCAGGACCATTGAAAGGTAACAAAACAATAAAACGACCGGTGTCATCCTGCTTGTGAGTGTCCACAAAATGCCTTTCACAAATTTCCGCATGAGGAGATAATTTGTTAGAATCTGGAATATTTTCCAGTTCCCAAAATCGAGTAATGTTAGCATCTTCTACAAGTGCAGCTAATGATATACGAGATGTAACAGAAGAAAGAACCTTCCTGTTAATATCCACCCAAAGGTAGTGTGAATTGCCACGGGTTCTTCTAGTGACCCAATGCGAGTTGCGTTTAATAAAACACGCGAACAAATCTGCACCTAACAATAAATCGATATGGCTAGGTTTGTCGAAGTCCGAATCTGCTAAATCTAATCCAACTATGTGAGGCCAACTATTTGGTGAGATCCTTGATGAAGGAAGGGTTCCACAAATGTCTGGTAAAACAAAACAATCAATACTGTACTCTGGAACAGTTTTACCTTGAGGACTAATTTTACACGATACTTGTCCATACGCATGAGAAGCAGATAGACCTAAGCCTTCAACCTTCATTGAAATATTCGATTTTCTTAAACCTAAGCGTCGACAACACTTATCAGTCATGAAATTTTCCATTGATGCACTATCTACAAGTGCTCTTACTGTCTGAACTTTACCAAACCCATCTGTAATTGAAATTCTTGCGGTGCCTAATAACGTCATTGTGTTGGACGATCTAGATGATAACAACGTACTTGTAGTAGTGTTGCAGGTGGGTTCGGGAGGTTGATCTGTTGCCTGAGTTATTGCAGGTTTCTGTGCAACTGTAGGGTTTTCAAAGTGCAATAAAGTATGATGACCCTTGCACACTTTTTACAAACAAGTTTGGAAGAGCAGCGTGTAACCATATGAGAGCTGCGAAGACAATTAATGCATAAGTGTTTGTCTTTAACAAAGTTATAACGGTCTTGTGGCGATTTATTCAGAAACATTTCACATTGGTATAAGTTATGAGTACCACTGCAAAGACTGCATTTCTGAGCGAATGAAGTTGTTACGAATGACTTTCGAACTTGGGGTTTTGAATATTCAAAGGAACGTTTAGAAGGTACACTAGATGATATGGTTTGTTTAATGGACGTATTAAATTTGGACGGTGTATCGGAAACAACCATATTGCTAATTTCTAATGCCTTGCAATGTTTTTCTAGAAATAATTTTAATTGATCATAAGATGGAATGTCTGATGTATTTTCTAACTCAAATGTTTTCAAAAGATTTGTATCTACCTTTTTTGATAACAAATTAAACAATACGAAGTCGAGCAAATCAATCTTAGTTTGACGTAAGCTTGATATATTTTCCGTAAAGCAATTAAGCAATTCTCTTAAATCTGTATGTGAATTAAATTTTGCTTTTGGTGACGATTCTAAAGCATTCCAATGCGTGTTTGCAATTAAACGTTTTGAATTAAACCTTTCCACAATAATTGAATAAGCTAGCATATAATTATTATTCGAAATTTGCAAATGTCTAATGAGTTCTCTAGACTTAAAATCCAACGCATCAATTAAAAATAGAACTTTTCGATCGGTAGCAATTGATTATTTTCATGAACTAAATTATTAAAAATTGAATAAACTCTTGAAATGTTCTATTTTTCCAGAAAATTTTTCATTTCTATCCGAGGGAGACGAATATTAGTACATGAGCCGATGCTAGTAATATTTTCAGTCAAGCCTTTTTCAGCAGTGGATATATTATCAAACTGAGCTTTAATAATTTTAATGTTTAACAAAGACCTATCTATTTCAATTCTTAGTGTTGTAATTGCATTTAATAATTCAGAGTTGTCCTCATCCAATATGCACGTTTTATAAGCAGTATCTACATCGTTTTTGATATCAAAGGCGCTTTCAGCCATAATATTAACAGAAATACAATTGCCTTTAATATGCTCCAATTTATCTATCGCACCAGATATATCAGATAATCTATCGAGTGCGGCCTTTAAATCCACTATCAACCTATCCGATGAAATATGTGCCATCCTAACGAACAAGGTTACTAATATCGATTTTATATTGATTTCAGCTACAAAAACGAAGGGTTTGTTCACCTAATAATAGGATATACCAAGGGTAATGTTGAACTACCTGTTAAGCAAAGAATTTTTACTACAAGGTGCCTAACGGGAGCTTGCAAGTTTCAATATGACAAAGAGCAAAGGGTTTTATTCTACCCGGTTTTACGAATACCTGAATTCTCTAGCGAACTTGAATTACAAGTTTAAAATAACTGTATTGCTTAAACACTTTTCTGACTACAAATTCTTACGTTAACTATCCCTAAAATTTACAAAGATTTGTCATTTTTAAGGCTTTATAAGATTCTGTATCAGTACAAAATTTCAAATTTAATGCGAGATTGCATCTACTATAAGTTACTTTACACAATTGACTATGAAACTGGTGGTGTGACTACACTTTTCTTCTAAATGCGGTCAACCCCTAATTTAAGCGAAGAGCAATTAACAATGTAGTTAAAATGAATGCCAATAATAAATGCCAATAATAAACCAATTAATAAGCCAAATATTTGCTCAAAGGACCAAAATGTTAATGAAAATGTTAATTTGCATTTACAATCACACAAAGGAAATGATAATTTAAAGGAATATATCACCTACCTTTCACTGGTTGTAGTGGTTGATTGTACTTGCACTGCTATCAGATAATTATGGACTGTATGTATAATGTTCACTAATTGTTGCTAATTACTGATGCTCGATGCACCGAACTAAATCACGAACCAAAGCCAAGCGAGAACGAAGTTGAATTGTCGTCCACTCGTACATTACCAACCCTTTTATGTCGTTGCACTAAAGGTAGGGATAATGGAGGGTTTCTAGGTGGGAATAGTTTAAGGACTTAAATTAATTGTGATTGGCATACTACACTACAACCAAAATACTTATAAAGCCTTAACAACGGTAGAAGTCGAGTTATCCACAAAACATTAATCTTTCCATCCAAACTGTTTGAAAAGTCAAATTTTCTGCATTAGTCATAGTCTGGGGCTGCTTGACATCCAAAGGGGTAGGAAAATTTCATTTTATTGAAGAAATTGTGAATACTGTCGAGTAATTGAACATTTTAGAAGAATTGCTGTTGTCTGTCATGGAATAATATTTGACATGAAGCAGGATGGTGCAAGCTGCCACACTTTAAAAAATGCCTTAAATGGATAGAAGACTACTATATACAACTTTTAGGATGGATTTCTAGTAGTCCCGATTTATATCCTCTCATAACTTTGTAGCATGTGGTGAAAAAACTGCTACGGAGACATCCTGCTAGATACCCTGAATTAAAGCAAAGGCCTCAGGAAATATGGGATTCGTTTACACCACAATCTTGTTGAAGGCTTGGTTAATACCATGGTGCAAAGAATTTTGGCCGTTACAAAAATATAGGTGATGTTACGCAGTGGTAAACTATAAAACTTTTTTTTTTAGTATGTTACGTATTTGTTCTCATTTTGTATTAATTTATTGCCTTTACGTATTTATTTTGGTTAAGAGAGGCTAAAGATGTAACTAAGTAAAATTTAAAAACTTTGTTCATGTGACATTTGTATTTTGTCCTCTGGGGGCAAATTTTCGAAAAATCCTACAGTGGACCAATTGAAATGGGAAGGGGCTCGTATTTTCCGAACCAATGTGTTTTGTATTTTTTTACTTCATACTAAATTGTTCCAATCAATCGTTTGTATATAATTACAGCTTTAAAAAAACTATGTAAGAGCAGCGTTTCAACGGTAATAATAATATCAAACTTATAAACTTAAAAAATACATTTTTGCTCTATTTTTACATTTATAAACTGAGTAGTTTTTACTGGAACGAAGTAGTAGAACAAATGGTCAGAATGCTAATTTTAACTAGAACTATTGCTGTTAAACAGGAAAATCGAGTTAGTAGGAATAGGCTAATGTAAAATCAACCAGTTTGCTTCAATTGCAATGTTAGAGATGTAATAAGCTTATCATGAGATAAATATTGCATCTGGGTTATTACCTGATATAGTAGTAGCAATTTGTAAGAACACTTGGTTTATACTCATTTTGTCAAAGTGCATGCATTTTACCCTAGATAACTTA
Source organism: Platerodrilus igneus (assembly GCA_036346225.1). Lineage (NCBI taxonomy): Eukaryota > Metazoa > Arthropoda > Insecta > Coleoptera > Lycidae > Platerodrilus > Platerodrilus igneus. The sequence goes on along the minus strand of JARFIW010000266.1, from coordinate 8,513,480 downwards.
GGAAGCAACCCTCATAAGTGCTATGCTATATATTTAAGTTTAAATATTTTTGTATGCCATACTTGGTTTAAAACCAATGGTTTAGAAACATACAAAGGAGCTTTCTAATATACTATATTGTTATGAATAATCAATTTAACAGCGTAGACAATATTTACATTATTATTTGATATTTACTACCCAAAATGGCCGTTTGGAACTGCTACACTTAGCTTTTTATACTTATTGTTGCCATTTTGTCAGTTTTTCTAAGGAATTTATCAAACAACAAAAGCTATAGTAACACATTTCTTGTAGAGCTATGATGAGATTTTTGAAGAAACATTCCAAATGTCAATTGTAATGAATTGCACTTGAATGATCTGAAATTATACACGTCATAACCATTGTGCCCATAGTGACGCCTTGTAGACAGGTGCTGGGCAATAGCACGGACTGACAGTTTCCATGGCCGATATGATTTTCTTAAATTTAAAACAACATAATATGTCTTCAAATGTTTGCGAGGTCATTTTCGATAAAAAATATATCAAAACTGACCAGTTTAATTGCTTTGACAATGCACTGAGGCATCTTGCACATTTTTGCTTCCTTTTAAAGATATGGATAACGTCCATTATCGTTAGTTAGATTTGGACAATTTTCATGACATTGTTACGTGTGAAATTGCCACCAATGACTTTTTAAGTTACTTTATCACGGAAACATAACAGAACAATTTTGCCAGCTAGCTTAGTGGTATGGGGTTGGATTCGATGATAACAAAAAGAATTCTTTTAGAGGTGCACCTACCTGGAAAGGGTTTCTGAACATTCGGTCCAGTAATAAAATGTTAAGCGCTAACCCACTTGACACTAATCGTATAGCCTTGAATAGTTGGTAAGTAATCTACGGAATGATTATATCTGAAATTGACATGCTGGTGGAATCCCGTTTCCAATGAATTTTTTTACTGCTTTAAACCTTAGCACAAACGATAAAAATACTATACGCTAGCTATTTTAATCCCTATTAAAACATACATGAATATCATACGACCAACACTAATAAACTTAACTCTACCTTGAGTGGCCAACTTGTGTATAACTAAAAAGAAAGAATATCTTAAATTTATTTGTGTTGAAGTATACAACAAATTGGATGTATCTGTAAATGTTTTGAATACAATTGTGGTGTTGGTTTTTGGTTACATTACACTTTTGTTAGGCGAGCACCTATATAAATGTCTGAATATTAATAACTCTTTATGCCAACAATAAAATACATAGTAACAAAACATGCAGTGATTGAAAGTTGGAATTTTTTATCACTTGCAGCTTTTCATTGAGTACAGGATTCAACCACCCTGTTTAACGCAAGACAAATTTTAGTCTCCATAATCCAGGATCCAACTACAGTTGACAGAGCATTTACTGCATAAATGCTCACCACGTAACGATACATCACTTGCATGTTTGGGAGCTTTTATTCACTGGCAACCCGAATTTCATCACCTTATGTAGATTACTGCAACTGGTTTATCAGCTTTTAGACGGAAGCGGTATGTTTGTATTTAACCATTTAACTGCAAGCGTGTGAATTATTTGAATTGCGTTTTCCGTTATGTGATGGCGGCATTTATAAGCCATTTTATTTAACTCTCCAATTTAAACCACACACACGGTTCGTGCAAGTTGCACTGAACATACGATTAAGGGTTTCTTGGTACAGGAAAATATATTTACTGATATTTTCACACGGTGTTTACTAACTCATCTGCAACACTGGATTTGGTTTCTACACCTTTAAATCATTTTATTTTATGAGCTTCTAGTCTGGTTTAAGTAATTTATGATTTCGGTAATTTTGCAATGCATGATAATATTTTCCATTCCACGCTGATAAAACGAAATGTGTTAATGTTTGTTGCATTTGGTATGCTTATGATAATGTCACGATTTCTAATTGCTGTTTGTGAAAGCATGTACTACATACCTTTCCATTTATTTCGATATTGTTAGAGTTCCTATAACGGAACCTTTATAAGATCACTCTCGTGTCCGTCCGTCCGTCTGTCACAGAGGTATTTCTCGAAAACTATGTAACGTAGGAATTTGAAATGTGGCACAATGCTAGGTCTTTATGATGCGCAGATATATCGACAGTCAGAAAATAGAGAAAAAAAATTTTTAGATTAAAATGGCGGGGGTTAATTCGGTCAAAAGAAAAAAAAGTTTTAATAAATATATCGTGTGAAGTATCATTTGAAAGAGGATTCTAAAAGGCTTCTAAAAATATTTTTTTTATAATTTTCGGTCCAGTAGTCTACATGATATAGTTCAAAATGTGCCAAAAATCCCCTCCGTTCACCAACATTTCCAAAGCTAAAATTTTGATTTTAATAGGGATAGTAGCTATTCAGTCATAGATTATCGGAAAACTGCAGGTTTTTTTTTACAGTGGGGAAAAATTTTTTTTAAACAGTAATAGACAACGTATTTACTAATGTACCAGTACAATGTGGGACAATATATTCATTTTTCAGTTATCACAATCAAATTTGGATAAGATTTAAATATACATAAAAAATAAAAACAGCTTAATTAGGTTTATTGATTGCTCACTGTAGCATTAGTACGGAACCCTAATAATGAGAGCTCGACTCACTCTTGGCTAACTTTTATTTTAATAATACGACTCAACAGCTCTATTAGTAAATGCTAAATTGTTCATATATTTTCTTACTATGGTTCCTAAACTAGCTAAAATTGATAAATAATCTCCTATAGACCAATATATGCATAATTATTGCATCAACGTTACAACATAATAAGCAATATTATGAGCAATAACATTTGCTCAGTTTATTAAAAATGAAATACAGTGCACTTTTGCACGATACAAAGTAAAACATCAGCACACAAGCTTGATTTCCTGGGATAGACTTTACATTCTCAAATCGTATATTTGTATTGTATTTTTGCAACACTTTCAATCTCTTTCTCTCTATCTCGACTTCGATTCGCATCGTGATTTATTTCAATGTTTATAGCAATATGTTTGGAAACTTTTTGCACATTTTATTTAAATGGTAATAATTTTTAGGTAATTGGAACTAAAAGTAAATCTTGGACATCGGCGAACTTATAAAAGTTACAGTTAAACAGAATTGATGAACATGTAATTGAAACGAAGTTTAGGTCTTATTATTTATACTTTTCTACAGTTTCAATTATTAAGAAGTGGTATAATAAGATATACAGAACATTTTGTTTGTTGTATCCTGAAATTGAGCGAATAAGAAATAAATATTTTCAGATACATTTTCTAATGTATAAGTATGTTTGTTTATTCTTAATTTTCAGGAAAACAAATGCAAAATTACAATTTTTGTGGTAATCATGAGAATAGCAAAGCCGCAATCCAATCAGTAATAGTTACAATCGTAGATACCAGTATTAACACAATTATCGTTAACTGCAAATCCAATAATTTTTTTATAATATGTAGAAATTAGAACATAATTTATAATGATTTTATGGCAGCTGCTATTTTCTCAGTTGTACAGTGTCAACACTAATCAGAATGTTCCACTCTGTATGTGCACGTGTTCTACTGTTCCAAGTCTGCGTTAATTAATTGGTTCTAACTTTAGACACTTACACATTAGTTTTGTAGTCGTGCTACTTTTGTTGTTATTTCAATGAGCATCAAATTGATATTCATATGAAAAAATGTTTTATTTATGATTATAAAAATGATCCCAATGACGGTTATTGCAAATGGCTCTGAGAAATAATAATTGTACAGGCGTTTCTTTTGGTGTTCATGGATATCTCAGAAACTATAGATGATAGCTCAAAACGGTTGTCGTAATATGTGCTACTTTTTGAGGAACACGAATGTGTTGATAGAATCTTTCTGGGCCTCTCCACTTCTAAAAAATGTGAATTTCTCATTGCCACTTGTAAGATCTCTATGATGGACATACTAAGGAAAATCTAAAAACATTTCTATAGATTTTTAAAGGGTCATATTTTCCAAGCTACAAACCAAAACTTGTATTTTTAACTGGAACACAATATATATTTTTTCGTATTCGTATTTCTATAATAATTATTTTCTTTTAAAAAATATTTAATATTATAGGGTTATTTTTGTATTTAGTTTTCAAAACCAAAACTTATGCATTTTAACTGTAAATTTTGTTCAAATTATACCCCATTGCCCTCATACAACTGCGGCATAATTTTTCAGTTCTTTTCAGGGCAGTTATTATTGAAATTGGCCTTGAGTCTGTGCAAAAGCTCTAGGGACCGTCTTTCTAAATTCATGAATTGCCTTTTGCTGCTCAGGGTGTATTATTTCTAAACATCCCCAAAAATGAAAGTCCATAATTGGAAGATCTGGGAATCATGGAGGCCATCTCGCAGAATCGTATGTATCAGCCCATTTATTATTAAAAGTTGGGTCTAAAATGGAAATACAATATATGCATTGAGGGCAAGAGCTCCATTTTGTTGAAAATAAATTGTGTTCCTTTCTTCTAGTGGGATATCATCTAAAGTTTCTAGGCTCATATCTTTCAAAATTTGGAATACTTGACATTATTTAAGGTTCCTTAGTAAATTCTATAAACTATTCTAGTTCTAATAATAAAACAGGAATGTTCAACCCAAATATTTATTGTCGTCTAGGAAAGACGTTTCTAGGATTCTTGCACCCAACATTGAATATTATGCCTGTTGAATATTCCAGCACTGGATATATCGGTTTAGTCAGACCAGATTACTTTATGAAAAAAGTATCTATCCATATCTCACATTCATATATACCAATGACACAACTCAATGCACCGTTGTGCGCCTTCAGGGAAAGTATATTAGACAATTTTATATTTGTATGGTTTAAAGTGATGTTTTTGTAATATTGAGCTTTGATGTCGTAACGCCTATATCCGGTTCTACTTCTCTAGAAGAAATTGTGGGGTTTATTTTCAATAGTAGCTAGAATATTAATTTCTTCAGCTTCTTTATTTTCCCTGCGGGTGTGGTGCACAAAAAGATTGGTTATGTATAAAATTTTACTTAAGTCAAGAAAACAATCTTTTTTCCAGTTGCCTTTTTTCTGGATACCTAAATACTTTACAGTTTAGCTTGTTATTATTAATTAATTTAACATAATAATACCCGATATACATTTCGTGAGCTTGCTGTATGTTCACGTTGCGCTGAATATAACAAACCAATGTATCGTATTTTCATAATGTTGTTACCGGCCATGTCGAATTTTGTCAAATTTAATTTTTGGGAACAGATATATGTATAAACTAATATTTGCAACTTTAAAACCACCACAACATTGACTCTTGTTGCTTTCTATTTGCCCAAAAACTAAAATAATCTAACCTAAGTTAAAATAATCTTAGTTGAGGACACGCTCTTTTTACTACCAAGGAACTTAGATAAAGTTAGATCTTTTGCATTCCCCTTTCCCCAGATAAGGTGCCTATAGATCTACCTTAGATACTAACTTTCTCCCTAAGTTTATATTGAGGTTATATTTTTCGTGTTGTGTATGATATAAATTTTTATTGCACATTTATAAAAGCAACTATTGTAATTATAAATTTACTTTTTGGCTAATATTTTACTGAGGGTGGCTTTTAATTAGGATGAAATAGAGCCAAACTGTGTTGCCAAAAAGAATTATTAATGCTCGCGGACTAGTCTCGGGGTCTATCCCTGCGGAGGCATGAGATGGGGGGGTCTTTTCTATTACTCAACCTGTCTTTGTACAATTTAGGACGCCACTACGTCAATTACATAAACAAAAAATAATCTTCTTAAGGAAAGACGCAGATAAACCTTAAGGGAATTTATTTATGCCTAAAGATAAATACTCAAAAACATAACTCCATTTCTTTTACACTTAATTATTGCAACCAGAATTGGATGAATCACTGTTTCTCTTGTTAGATTTCCAGAAATAAAACTATTACAATAGTTTGCGGATATGTAATACAATTTATTGGCTGTTCTTTTATATAAAAAAAAACAAAGACAAAATCATAAATATAATTGCATGAAGTGGAACGGTCTTAGCAATGTTAAATCAACAAATTAGCAGTTGTTAATGGGTGAAGCCCATCATAAAAAAATATCTCGTTACATTAAGCGCATGCTTCAAGCAAAGATATTTGTTTTCGGCTCACAAGGTTTGTTATAGATCAAACTTGAATCTTTATAACATCTGAATAGCTTTTCAATAAAAGTCAAGGATTAGCTTATCATACAATTTGTTTGCAGGACATTCGTTTGACTTGTTTGAGTAAACATGTAACTCCAGATGTTTATCTGGCAGATGTTAAACCAAGTTGTGCCCTAAACGACTATTTTACATTAACGAATAATAACAAAAAAATCTAGCCAGATCATCTGACATATTCTAAATAAAGTGTGATTTATTTTAACAGGAACGCTTTCGGATTCTATATTCAAAAATACTAAAACTATTTTAAATCGTTAGGTAAATTATCTTATATGTACTAAATGAAGCATAATTTATTTTAATAAGAAAGTTTTTATATCTTTAGTATTTGAAAATATGCTACAAATTTTAAATCGTTTAACGAGAAAGCTTTTATATATTTAATTATCGGAAATGTATTGAAATTTTAAATCATTTAGGTAATTATTTATCTTCCAAGTCAACAACGTTACACAATGAATTTGGTTCTTGCTGGAACTGAAGTTTGTTACAACAAATAAAAGCGTACTCACCGTAGGAAAGGTGCCCACAAAAACTTACAACACCTGCGGATTGCAGTCACGTGCCAATGCCGCTACATTATCAACGGATGGGATGCCATCTCCAAAGCTTGACCCACTTCCATATACTACAAAACTATGCAAATCAATTCCTGAAATCCAGTATGTATTTTTTAAAGGTGAAACTGCTTGCGTTCTATAAATCGCGTCCACTTTGCTGCTTGGTTTTAACAACACTCTTTTCTAATCACAGACCAGGCAACATGCCTTTCCCAAGAATGGAATTTCTTTCAATTCAACATGGTGAGGAAATTTTCCTACCACGTTTATTAAACTAGTGCGTCTTATCTGACTACATGCTTGTACAAGAATGATGTAAGTACATCTGGCAAACGCCTAGAGCTTCACGCGCATGACGACACGGATCGATAATTACGTCGACTAATATTATTACGCCTTGATCGTGGCATTCCACACAACATATATCGACTTTGAAAATGCGTATATGTAAAATGTTACACTATAACATAACAGTTAATATCAAGTTGATTCTTAACAAGAATCAGTTGATTTTAATATTATTTTCAAATCATTTATAGGTTAATTAGCTAAAATGCTAAGTTGTACCTTCTAATAATCAAATGCAGATGAAGTTAGGTACGGTTAGATTTTCACCTAACCTAATTTTAAGCCATTCTTAGATAAGGTGTAAATAGAAAGCAATAAATGACGGAAAATAATCATGAGAAGATGCTTGACATATGAAAATTCATTTATATTTCGTAACCTATTATTTGTAATAGAGTCCTAAATGCATTAGTTTTATTTTTCGAAAAGAATGCATATGGAATGTGGATGCTATAATAAATGTTTTCTATTTAATAACCACTGTAATACCTGCCATGTTCCGTTTTCCATTTTGAATTGCATTTTACTGCCTTGTCAATTTTCTATCTTGTTTGTGTGGTTATGATGTCGTTCTGTTACAACATGAACCTGTTATTTGTTATAATGATTATTTTCTATATGCCTGAAAAAATGGTTTGTCATAGTAATCGTTTGATTGCCATCTGCCGTTATAGAAGTTGACATTCTTGTTGTGCTGCTTTGAAGTATTTATGTACGTTGCTTGTAATGTTGCAAGCACCCTTGTTGTATTAATGTACCGGTGCAGTTGAATCGGTAGTTAATCACGCCTCGACGGATTTGATTGTTTATTTCTAGTATTACTACAGGAGACTTAATTGGTAAAATATATCCAGCACCACACTTATTCATTTTTGTGTTAATTTGTATGTCCATATCTGTGGTAGTAATTATTTTAAGTAACCCTATGCTTTTAATTGTTACCTAAATTTTAGAGCACTTTTTATTTCAATGTTTCCTTCATTCTTGGGCCTTTTAAAGTCCTCAGTGTTCCGTTTTCCCTTATAATTACTTCTATTTTAGGAAGAGATGTATTGTATAAATTTCCAGTTTACTGGTTCTATGTTAATAGATTTGGTTATGTTCTAATTCCAAAAACTACATCAACTTGGAAAGTTTTTATACAATTTCATGGGTAGAAGACTGCACTATTTTCACATTATGATATTGTTGGTGGAATTCCACGAACGTTCACCTTGGACCTGCTTTCCATCTTCTACACTTCAATCCTAGAGGTTGTATACTTTTGTTGCATTGCACTTTGCATGTGATATGAAGCCAAATTCATTGGTATTATTCAATATTGCTTAATTAACACTTCTATAGTTTTAGATATTTGTTTCTTTTTGTATCTGCAACCATACTTACATTTATGGGGTGCGGTTGGTAGCTTTTATTATAGTTAAAGTTAAATTTACACTATTTATGATTATTTGCATTATTGGGTTTATAAGATTATAAAATAGTCATATATCGACTATTTTACTACTACTACTATTTTACTATTTTATTGGACCACGGCAAATATTGTGAATATTTTATTATTGAGTTTATATTAAATCGAAACATTTTTTTTATTCAAAATTTATTGTGTATTTAATTTATATTTCGAGTATAGTTTGGAATACATACAGTTTGCAATTGTATCTACTTATGCAGAACTAGTTCTTGGTTCATGTGGCGCATTTTTGTTCTGAAATAGTGAGTTTCTTGGGGTTTGTTTGAAAATTGTGGTACATTTCTCGTTGTTTCTTTATGCTTCCCGTTCCTGGCATCCTATTATTTTTCTTAGTTCTTACACTTAGGGACCTTCTGATGTCCCTTATGGTCTATGCATTGTTTACCGGACCCTTACAACCTACATAGTTATATGTGAACTATGCTTGTGCATTTTTTTGTAATTTAATTAACCTATTATATCAATAAATGAGTAATTTTTACTGTGACACCACCCTTGACCAAAATAATTTTTAGTATGGCGGTGTAATAATAAATATAACAAACCAGAAAGATTGTGATATTGAACTTTACATAAAAAATAATTAAATATTTATATATTAAAAGTGCTACGTAATTGCATATAAGAAAGAATAAGTGGGAGGTTATTGGTTAGACGAAAGTTTTGTTTTCGAAATTAAATACAAAAATAACCCTGTAATACAATATTATATATTATTTGAAAGAATTTTCAGGAGATTACGAATATGAAGAAATATATGGTGTTATATTTAAAAAAATGCTAGTTTGGTCTGTAGCTTGGAAAATAGTATCTTTTGAAAAAATTGACTACACCACTTGATTTTACGTAAAGAAATCCATCAGTTCTTACATTTTCCAAAACTAATGTACGTTAATTCTAAATATTTAAGATATAATCATAATTCGAAAAGCATTTCAGTGAATTCAAGAAAAAAAATCATTGTCTACGCTGTTTATTGATCATTTACTGTAAAATACTTACAGCCATTTACAACAAATGTGGTAGTCAATTTTATTACTGTAGTGAAGTTGTTATTTTTTATATTGAAATAAAAATTGAAATATCTTGTTATAGTTTTGTGTTCTTTTTCTATAAGTTATTATAAATATAAAATTTAGTTAAGAAGGCATTTGTGTGCACATACATTGAAAGACGAGTGTCATCACTTGCATCTCAGTATCCAAATATTGTGTTTTTGAAGAGCAGCAAGATTTTGTTTTGCAGTGGCCAACGGTTCATCATAGATCCATTATTCTGTAAGCACATTATCATGTACATAACTCTTTGTTCCATTCTAAATAGACCTGCACGTTGAAGAATGCTTGCGTGTTTCAGCAAGCTATACAGTCGAAATATAGGTTTAACCAAAATAGTGGGGGTCTTCAGTGAGGAACTAGACTGACATCCCCGAAAAAGGGCAGCACCTCTTTAGGTACTTAAAATGACAGAGACCTTAGGGGTCGATATGGCATTCTAAGCCCACTACTGCGATGTGGAGGGCAATGGGAAACCACCGCGTTACCTCCCAAGTATACTGTACTAAAAACGTTTTTTAAAATGATGGCATTCTTTGGGGTAAAAGATTCTGGAGTTAAAATAGTCCCCTATTCAGAGAATTTGATCAGCAAGTTTATAAGAAGAACAGGAAACATTTTGCGGGTCTGAGCGTAAAATGTTAGAAACCTGAAGTAAATAGGTAAGTTAAAGAACTTGAAAATTGAAATGGATATTATAGATAATAGGGATTAGGTAAGTTTAGTTGTCAGAGGCAGGAGATTTTTGAAGTGGAGACTAGGGTAATTCATACAGGAGTAAAGGAAGGAAATTCGGGTGTGGGGATAGTTATGCGTAAAAAGATAGGACTACAATGTGATAATGTTCCTGCATTGCCATCTAGTTCAACTACCAGTTTTCCTGAAAATAAGTCCGCTAATAACGTTATAAAAATGCTACTGACCCATAAGAAAAGATAAGTCCACAACAGTTTAGAAGGCGTTCAAAGGCAGCACCTAGAAAACAAGTGCAATGTCGAAAGCGCGACAAAAGCTTTATTCCCACCGATACCCCAGAAAAATTATAATTAGAAAAAATAAAAGCAGATAAAAAGAAGAACAGTTAAAAAAATAGAATTAGCAGTTCATCAGACAACGAAACTGAATTCTCTGAAGGTTCATCAGAGTATGATGGGGATATGAACACTCCTATTACAGGATTTGAAGAACTTGACAGAGATGTGATGAAAGAAGATTATGTCGTAGTAAAATTTTCTGATAAAAAGTCAATAAAAAAACTTTACCAGAAAAACAATAAGTGACGTGAACAGTGATGATGAGTACGAGATCAGCTACTTACGAAGAAAAAACAAATCCAACAAGTTTTGTTACCCCAATGTACCTGAAATGACTTCCGTTTTTCGAAAAGACATTCTTATGATTCCTCCCAAACCCTAACTTATATGGGATAACCAAGAGACATAATCAATATGTTCAATTTGAAGCAAACTTTGGTAATATTGATGTTCAATAAAGTGCTGTCTCACTCTGGACCACTATATGTCTCATAGTGAATCACGATGGGTCACACTTAGACATTTTGCTCCATTCCAAACGATTACTTGTTATCATTTAGTTTATAAGTTTCTATTTTGATTTTGTGAATTTTTTACTAAAATATATAATGATTTATGATACCCACTGGTTTTTTTTATGAATTTAGACTGTAATTTTGTAAAAATTCTGATTGCAAAACAAAACTGTCTTACTGTGGACCTCCTTCCCTTACACGAATTTGGAAACTTGCATAATAATTAACGTCAAATGGGGAAATCAGTAATGCTTAACATATTGCAACTTTCCAACCTCTTAATCATCAACTACTTATCTTACATTTCCGTCTGAATCAAATGAATTTTCCAAACCAGTTACCATCTTTGTGGTTATAATGACCAACAGAAGATCCTTGTCTGGTTCATTAATGACAGTCCTTAGCGTCCCCTCTTGTCTTCATCATTTCAATCCGTTCGGTAGCAGCAGATTTGTGTGCATATTTTTTTAAATTTCCATAGTATTTATGCAGACTTTACTTTTCTGCACAAAACCAGGACTTTGTAAATTAAATGCGGATGTAACTGAGTTCCACGCATTTTCTTTTTCTCGTCAAGTACTTGCATCAGTTGTTTTTTTAGTATATGTATATACTCTGCAATAGTATTTAATAAAATGGCCCTTTCTTGTGAGTTGTAGTTCACTCCTTGAGTGACATTACACACGATAACTAATAGAACAATAAGTAAATTCAGGGCTGCGAGATAGAGTTTGGGTCGGTGGGAGCTTCTTTTTAAAAAGTTTCTTTTCCAATAACACTTCTATCAAATTTATACATATATATATAGAAATTTGCGTTATCAGTACAGGATATTTTTCTGCCTACCCATTCTCTTCACAACATGCGGGAAAGTATATTAAATGTTGATGACCACCAGCTGTTTGCTTTCACTCCTGAATGGTATGTAGTTTACGTAGATTATAAACTGTTAAGAGTAACACTTTAGACTAAGATTTATTTAATAATTTAAATGTATTGTTGTACATATGTGTGAATTTCGTGTATTTACATGTTTCAGTATCTAGTTAGGACAAATTCGGTCTGCATAAACACAGTAAGTAAGTATTTAGATTCTATAGGTTTCTGTTGCTGTTTATACATGATTAGTAGTAAGTGCTTGCTGTGACAACACAGATCATTATTAATTATAGTGGTTAAATCCATTTAGTTTGTTATTCTAAATTATGCGGCAATATTTTGGGGGTGTACACTTGCCTAGTTCTTTTGTTTCCAAAACACCATCCGAGTTGTTTATTACCAGATATAAGTAGTATTTAAGAAGGAGCGGAAAACACAGATGTTTGGTCCTTACGATTAAATTTTGTTTTGCTATTTAAATTATTAGAAATTATTTATCAGAGTAACATTTTATATGCGTTTTATGTTTAATTATTCGTGCAGGTACAGGTGAATTGGTTGGTGTGTACTGTCGCTTCGTTCATTAACGCCCCACTCCATCACCTACCAGGTTTAGCACGGCATTCTTTTTCTTGCTTCTTCTATCGTCTTCCTCTGTTACTCCGTAATGCGGGCGAGTATTTCGTTCTGTTCTTACTGGTTTGCTCGTATTGTGGATAACACAGTTTTGAAATTTATATTAGTTGCATCATTTACTATCAAATTTAAACTGTGAGATGCGCATGGAACAAAAAATGTTCTAGGGTTAGAATCTAAAATCCTTTTTTGCAGCCCACTGTGGTTTCCTTTCATATTTAACCTATTGTCATATCCCTGGCCACGAATATTTATTGGATATAAATTTAGAGATTATGATGTTTACGAAGCTCTTGAAATAGATTTTCGGATGTTGAACTACATATTCAGTAAAACTCTAAGAAATGCTCACGAATTTCTAGTTACTGTTTGAAAATTCCAATCTACAAAAGGTGCTGCAATTATTAAATGTTTTGGAACCTTTTGTCTGGTTTGCAGTCTAAAATCATTGAGTAATATTTAGCACCTGCTAGTAACTTCAGTACATCCTTTTCAATTTCATTTGCTATCAAAACGTATAACCTAAATAGGTATGCTCGTATCTGTTCGTTTGTTTATATGTTTGAATCATACAAATGTGTTCATATAACGTTGTATCAAAATGTGGCATCATTTCTATTGTTTTAAAAAATATTCGTTGTCTAGTTTAAACAACTGATTTGATCTTCCACGACAAGGTAAATCTTGCCCAGCTAGGAATTATATAACATCATACCGGTGTTCTTTTCCTGATCAAACAATTTTTGTCGTTGATTATCAGTTGTGGTTTTGTTCTTTAAAGCAAGTGCTGCATTTACAAATGTTTTAAAACTAATATTGTAGTAGCTGATGGAACATTAGCTTTAGCCTCACTTGCTCTTCCCTCACTTATTTGAAAGGTAGCACCAATATCGTGACGTAGACGGCGCCGATTCTTCAGTTTTTACATATTTAAAAATTGCATCCTTCTCTCTTTCTTTTTCTTGTCTTTGACTACCCTCTTCTTTTTGTATTGAGCACCGGAGAGTCTGTTACACTTAATTTTTTTTTATAATCTGGAATAGTCTGTCGCCTAAGTACTGTAGCCTCTGCGTAACTTCAATTTCACAATTCCTTAATTTATTTAAGTTAATTGATATTTACTTAAATTATTATTTACTTATAATTATATAACACTTAATTTCTACAATTTGTATTTCACTACAAATAATTTATATCGACTAAACTGATTTTGAATATTTATTTCTGATGCTTATGCGACTTACTATCGAAACCGACTTCCCTTTCATCACTAACGTGCGTCTGTATATAACTTACAGTAACTTCTAGAAAGATCTGGGACTGGAAGTCGACCGACAATTGATAAGATGCAGGCAGTTTTCTTTGATGGCGGTATCTGATAGTTGCGCTTTTGTCGGGTGATAATGATTAGATTTTCTAGACGTACGGCGATTGGTAACTGATGTAATGTATTAAAAATAACTTAACCGCGATTCTACGTCTTCGTTACATTACCTTACGCCGCATAATCAAGGAAGTTATAATAGCACTTTGCACAACCCACATGCACTAATTAATTTTTTTAATTTTTGTTGTATTTGTAACAGTGGAAACAGCTTCACTTGTAACAGACATACTTTTATTAAAAAACATCTTTTCCACCATTCCACTTACCAAATGCCGCCTTTCTGATGTGCCGCCTTTGTTCAATGAACATACTTGCCACTAGGGTGGCGCGAGTTACATATCCCCCAAAGTAATATATATGTATATTCAAATGCAATTATTAAATATTAAGAAATATATGTTACATTGTACAATTGAAGGACACATTATAAAATGGTTATAGAAAGTCCATATTCAGACGTGAGAAAGGAAGCAACTACTTTGTATTCCAGACGTAACATGATACTGCAGGTGGGGGTCACAATAGATTATAAGAAAGCAATTGTTAGAATTAAGATTACTAAGAAGCAATACAATATATTTTATCAAGAAGTAGCAGACATGAGATCTGCACTTCCCACAAGACGATGCGAAGCAGGGAAAGCATAAATACCCTGAGGAGCCCATGATGGCCAGTCAGTTTCGAACCTCATAACTTTGACATTGTTGATTGTTCAGCTCATTAGTAATTAGTAACTTTAAATATTTGTTAACTAAAACCTTAATGAACATAACGTCCAAGTTGTCAAATCATTATTGCAATTACTGTATAAATAAAATACATTTGATAGGAGTGTTCTTTGGAAATAAAGACCTTTTTAAAAAGAAGCTCCCAAAGGCCCTAAACCTACCTGCCGCAGTCAATTGTAGGACTCCAAAAGGGCACTAGCGAATCAAAAATCGAAGAACTGGTGGTCGTGAATTTTAATTCTCAAACTTGTTACGTGCCGAAAATCGGCACTAGACATCTTTTTAGTTTAGTTTTGATGTGCGGGAATTTCGCGCCATAAATTTGAAAGACTTGGCGCGTGTATTTCCGTCACGTCAGAAATGCGTTGGACGAACTTCGCGCCGACGCGTGTTGGAGAAGAAAAAGTGGGAAGTTTCCGGAAGACGCTTAGGAAACGTGGAACTTTGCTGCTGAACATCGACCAGAGTGGTTGGGTATCGTATCTTTATCTTTGATTATGTAGATTTCCTTGCCTTATCTTGTTTATCGTTCCTCAACCCGTTCCTGTCATTACCTCTACATAGCTAAAAAAAGATAAATTTGAAAGCAACCTGGTAGCAGCCCACGCCCTGCAGTAGCTAGCCGGAGCAGTCCTGATGGAGGTCGCAGCCACCATCTTTAAATAATTTGGAAAGGGGCCACGAGCAACCCTGAAGGAAGTGATTCCGTAGGAAGCTGGACCTATTCATGTGAGTACCCCGTGTGTGGGATTTTGTTTATAATACCTTTTATGAAATTGGCATATTACGTCATTTACGTGTAATCATTTGCATATTGTGTGACGTCATTGACAGATGGGCGCGCTAATCTCCACTTTATAGATTGGTGTTACCAACTGCCGTTGCGTCGCGTATACCGCGTCGACGGTAAATATAAGAAACACGTGTAAATGTAAGAAACTGAAACATAAACCAACCAATTAGACAAAGTTCAAAATCACCCGAGTCTAATAAAGAAGGAGGACGAATGGATCTGACAAACTATTGTAAGTACCAAAAGTTTATTTACCTAACCATTTTCAATTGCATATTGATATTAGCTAGTAAGAAACAAGAGAATTTTATATACGCATTTTATACGTATAATTTTATTATCACAATTTATGATTATCAGCGAAAGAATTTACTCAGCAAAAGTCTGAAACTTAAAAAAGTATAATTATACACAGTTCTCTGTACCATTCTATTACAGCAATTATTAGTGAAATAAATTATTTAGAAAAATCTGAAAAACTTGATTCTCATCACATTTATAATCTTTTACAAAGGTTTATTAATTGCACAAGGTTATTATAATTACATACAATATACGTGACGATAAGTGATTCTTTAAATAACTTATTACAAACTTTACTAAGGTAACTAAGAATAAATTAAATTATAAAGATGAATACTGAAAACATGAAACTATATCTAGACTCAATTCCGATGCACGACGGTAATCAAGCATTAATACGGATTTTCATAATTGCTTGTGAGACATTTTTGAAATCTTTTTACAAACCAGGTGACGTTAAACGCAATGTCTGACTTTTACGCTTAATACTTTGCAAGTTAACAGGTAGAGCTTTGGCCCTTATTGCAAGTCGCGATGACCTTACAGAATGGGACGATTACAAACGGATATTGGTAGCGTATTTCGGAGACCATCGTAATATAAAATGTCTTATCATGGATTTAATAAACCTACGGATGGAGACTAATCAATCACCATATCAATTTGGTATGCGATGTCAGGACGTACGAAGTTTAATATTAACCAAACTAAAACTCGAGGAACTCGACCAAAACATACGATTAATAAAGACAAAGATGTACGACGAAATGGCATTAGACACCTACATAAACGTATTACCCGAACGATTATCGGATAAAATAGAATTTCAACACCTCAAAATTTAGAGGATGCTATGAACCTGATTGTAGAAGAAGAAAACGTAATGTATTACAGAAACAGAATCTATAATCCTAACGCAAATAAAAATTACTCACTGATGAAAACGATACAAGTCGCGAAACAAATACCAACACAACCGAAATTTACATCATTTAACGCACCAATGAATCGCCCACGAATTAACAATACAAACTTCAATAACACAAATTTCAACAACCAATTTCGACAATTTCCAAGACCAATATTTAATTCAAACTTTACGAAACCCACATTTACACCAAAATTCAATCAAAACGCAAATAAACCAAGGCAAACATTTGGCGCAAATCCCAATAGAAACACCGATGACGAGTAACAACAACAACCCCAATAATTACTACAAACTAACCCCTATGGACACTTTATCTGGTAACACCAGACAAAAACAAAATATCGCAAATCCAACCAGACTATAACCAAAAGCGAAACTTCACTTCCGAGGGACTATTCCACCACGAAGTAGAAGATTGTAACAATCAAGACATAGATAATTGTGCGAATCTAAGTAGAGACGATGAAACAAATCATTCGGAAAACTATGAACGTAACAACCCCTATGAAAACTACGAAGAGAACGGCGAAGAAAATGCGTGCTCAAACTCTTAGTTGGACAGATTCAAATACGACCAAATAATAAATTTAAATAACATTAATCAACAAATCTTACCCTACATAGAAATACCTCACGCAGAACTCAAACTACTAATCGACACAGGATCTTCAAAAACTTTAATTTGCCCTAAACCGTACAGTAGCAATATTTAGATTTTGTAGAAAGAGAACCTTTTAAAATCAAAACAGCACACGAAACGATATTTCACCAATTTATTGCAAACATACCTTTGGCAAAAGCTTTTAATGTAAAAATGAAACAAATTTTGCATCTTTGAATTTAATGACAAGTACGACGGATTAATAGGAATGGATCTTTTAAGAAAATTAGGAGCAAATATTGATTTAAAAAACCGATTATTAAGAACGAAACACGGACAGATTCCAATTAAATTTCAAAACAGTAACATTCAAACTGACCAAAAATACACAATCGATCCCAGGACGGAAAAACAAATAAAAGCCTTAGTTAATTAAAAAAACGACATAGGAATTATAAATCACATGTCATTTCAACCAGGAGTAGAAACACCCACCGCGTTAGTACAAATAAAAGACAATTATACCACTACGACAATTTTGAACTCAAACGACTACCCCATAGAAGTATCGTTAACAAATCCAATACACGTAGAAGAATATGACTATGAGATCATATAAAAAAGGAATGTATAACACTAATGCGGACGCATTGAACAGAATACAACTCAACGCAATAGAGATAAAGTCAGTCGTAGGTAACGTTAACGAAACAGAGATACGAGAAGACGCAGAAGAAACAGACACCATCTATTCAACACAAAACGAAGAACCAAAAACTGCAATTAAAATTTTAAACAAAGCAATAGATACAAAACCAAACCAATTTATAGTTACCGAAGTTTTAACCAACCCCGACCCTGTAAAGTATACAAAAACAAACAATCGGAAAATATATCAAACCCAAATAACGAAAAATGACAACGAGGAGCAAATAATTAAAATTCTAAAAGAATATACCCCGGAAAAAAAAGTTTTACTTTTATTTCACCACAGAACATTTGTACAAAAGATTTTCCTAATTATATATTAGATTATTTAATAATTCAGGACTCGAGATTATCAGATGCACACGAAAATTAATAACTTTAGATGGCCCAGACGAAATAAGCGATATAATTCGAAAACAACACCAAAGTAAAACAAATCATCGTGGAATAAACGAAACTTTGAAACAACTCATAAGGAGATACTATTTTAAAGGACTTTATTAATCAATGTGAATTATGTGACAAAGCAAAGTACAACAGATCACCACCAAAAATATCCTTAATGTTAACTAAAACACCCGACAAACCCTTTCAAAAATTACATGCGGACACTTTGGTAGTAGAAGCTCAAAACTTTTTATCAATCGTAGACGCATTTACCAAAGTAGGCCAAGCGATACCCATTATTTCAAAAAATAGTAACGATGTAACCCAAGGATTTCTACAATACTTTACATTTGATGGTGCGTACACACGAATCAATAACTTTAGACAATGGAAGCGAATTTAGAAATGAAACCATACAAAGTACTTTAGAACTCCATAAAATAAATATTCATTTTATAACATAAAATCACCCGGAATTATATCGATTAATCGAAAGATTACATTTGACACTATTGGAACAAATTAGACTGTTAAGATTAACCTATAAGAAAGAACATATCATTAATTTAATGTCATACGCCTTAATTGCTTACAACAACACAATTCATTCTTCAACTAACTTTACATCCCTCGAATTAATATTAGAACACTCAGATTCCCGCACACTTACGATGCACACTATAATAAGGAAGTATATCAACAGTACGCCAAAAGAAAAATTAAAAATTACTTATAATACTGTCAAAAATAAATTAGATAACGATAAAGAACGTATCACAAAAACCCGCAATGAGAACACCAATATAAATAGATTTTCAGTAGGACAAACCGTGTATGAAAGGAAGTTTAAAAGCAAGAGACACAAAACGGCCCCAGAAATTTAGGTCCGTTTAAAATCAAAAGGATCTCAGACAGAAATGTAGCCGTAGTAGACAACGGAAAAACCATAAAATACATACATTTAAAGAATTTAAGACACCCTATAATTTCAGATGGACAGCCATCATCCTTGCCGTCAACCTCCACCCAGGTAGAATGGACGACAATGCAATACAACTATTAATTGATAATCAGAACGACAAAAACTATTGTTAGAAATCATATATCTCTAACTCAATCTACCATAATAAAATTTAACGATACATTAAGAAACTTAGTAAGGAACCAAGACAGTATAACAAACAGAATACTAGCTCTTGAAAGTTACATGCAAAACACAATGCTAGGAATGCGAGACTTAATAAGATTTAACACGATGTTCAATCAAATGATATCAACCCCACTGTAATGTAACAAATTTTAGCTACACTAGAAAATACTGTAACATTTGCTAAATTAAATACGTTACATGCTTGCATTATCGAACCGATGGATTTATTAAATGAATTATTAGGAATCAAATCACTTATAACTCATAGTAAACTACCCTTTGAAGTAACAGAATCTAACATACTTGTATTTGAAAAAATAGCCAAAGTAAAAAGTTATGTAGAGAATCAGAAATTACGTTTTTAATAGAAATCCCCATTGTAAAAATTAACAATTACAATTATTATCATTTGTTTGCTTTCCCTATGAAGGTTACTAGCCAATACCAAGTTATTATACCCAAAACCAAGTTTCTTTCCCTAAATGAACTTAGATATGGATTCACCAATGAAAAATGCAAGGAAGTGGCACTCAGCCAATATTTATGTCAATCAATAACGACAATCGCTACTCAAACAGATAGCCCTTGTGAAGTACAATTATTCTTTAATGACTACGAGATTTGTGAACCAAAACCAGTACAAATTACGGACATGAAAATTCAAAAGGTTACGGATAACAAATGGATTGCTGTATTACCTCAAGAAGTAATAGCAATCGCCAAGTGCAACCAAGACGAAAACAAAAATCGGAAACAACACCATAAAAGAAGATTGCTATTTCACATTAAAAAGTAAAATTATTCGAGTATATCAAAATCCAACAGTGACGAACAAATTTGCAAATCTTCCCAAACTACAGTTCAAGATTCCTCAAACCGAAGACAACGAAATTATCAATAAACCGATGCAACTAGAACATCTAGACCTAAACGACCTCAACCACGCCGTGAAATTAATGGACAATTATAAAGAACGTTTAAATGAGTTAAAAGTACCAAAGTTACATTACGATAATATCAGTGCTTGGACAATTTTATTAATTATTGTATTAATTTTATTAACTGTATATCTATTGTATAAAATGTATTTTAGATATAAGAAAAAAGAAACAAATGAAATTTTAAGGACAATGAGTATTAAAAATTAAGTACAACCCTTAATTTTCATCTAAGTCGGGAGGAGTTACATATCTTTCAAATTAATATTGTAGCAGGCTACTACTAACGCGTTTTATCAATTTAAAACAAGTAGTAAATAAAAGTCTTTATTACTCACTATTTACAAGCTTAATTAACAGTATATGCTTTATTAATAGATGTTTTCAGTACAATTAACAATGAAGCACTATCACACTGATGTTATTTACAAGCACTAATATCTTATTAAACTAAATTCTTAACCATAGGCTGTTAACAACACTAACACTACTATTTATTTATTACACTTTTGTCTATCTATGTATTCTACAAGCTGTCTGTACAAGAGACACGTATACATAATATAAATTTATATTTACTAAAAGACTTTCAGAACGTAATGAACCACTAACTATATATGAGATGATTTATATACGACATTCTGATATGGACTAACTCCTACATTAATCACCGATCCTATATATACCCTATAATTAAATAGATGACTCATACTCCGGTATATGCTAGAAAGTTCTAGACTTCTGTAGTATATACATTGCTTATGGCGCTTGTGTGTTTGACGGGTTGCCTAATAGTAGCTCGTAACACTGCCCCCTCTTTAAAACCGCTACGTCTCGTAACATTTCGACGACAATTCGATGACTGATGACGGTATCGGCAGCTATCTCCTCTGATACATCCACCACGTCGTTGGCAATAACAGTCAACACTTTTTTCTTGGTCTTGGTAGGCAACCGATTGATAACAACTAACAAGGACCTGGACGTTGGTTCCCTGGAAAATTACTTCTAGCATATTTCTGACTATTCTCTAATCTAAGCAATCCAGTCCACAGCCGAGCTTGGGCACCGCTAGTCTCGTTACTCCATTTTCCATCATCTGAGCTTTAAGATTCAGCAAAGCCTCCCATAGATGTCTATAACTAGGTTTCTGCCATGAAGAATTTTTGGTGACCAGATAGTAAACATAACGATTTTTATCCTGAAGAACCAAAGCTTTTCCTACAATTGGCCGCTGTTGTACTAATTCATCCACACATCCAAACTTTTTCTTGAATACAACAGCTATTCCTCTTGACATTTCCAGATCTTGAGCTACGCAATGTGCCATGGAATACTCTTCTGGGGCTCTAAACAGGTCTTGCTGTTTTCAACAACAATGCCAAAGCTCGCCTTAGCGGAACCACCATACGCCGCCATAAAACTCTCAAAATCTACATTTGGTTCATGATTAATAACTCGTCGAACATCATTCTCATTATTCGAGTCTTCCTGGTTGTTGCCAGCATAGGATGTTAAACGGTCAAAGTGTACCACTTTCGGTTTACCACGGAGAGATTTACTGATCCGGTACACTACATCATTAATTCTTTTCATCACTTTTAACACTTTGTACGGGCCTTCCGATTGTCTTTGTAATTTTGGCGACAATCCACGCTTTCTTTGTAGATTGTACAAACACACTAAATCTCCAGGTTGGTAACCATCTTCTTGTGCTCTCGTGTATATTGTGATTTCATTCGATCGCTTGCTGTCTAGATATTCTTTCGGACGCTTTCGTGAATGCTATTTAATCTTTCACGAAGCTTACTAACGTAATCTTCACACGCGATTTCTTCTCCAGGTTTAAATGTCATGCACCGAAAAATCGGTACGCCAGTAGGAACAAATGTAAATATTGGTCCCAGTCTCGTTGATGTTCAGAGACAACTTTGGCTAGGTACCTTCTTAACGTCCTGTTCATTCTTTCAACCATTCCATCCGATTGGGGATGAAGTGTCGTGGTTATAGTCTTCTTAATTCCAAGATGCTTGCGGACGTTTTGAAACAACGCTGATTCGAAGTTTCGACCTTGATCGGAGTGTAATTTCAACGGAACTCCAAAGTGACAAAACAACTCCCTCACTAGTACATCTGCAATCCGTCTCGGCTTCTTGGTTAGATATAGCATACGCCTCTGGCCATTTGGTAAAATAATCCATAGCAAGATGTATTTATTTCCTTTCTCAGATTCAAGAAACGGGCCGGCTATATCAATGGCCACCCTCTCAAAAGGATTCCCCACGTTATACTGTCTCATTGGGGCTTTCCGTCACATTTCCGGCACCACTCCTTCACATTTTTTTTGCAGTTCATCCAATAGAATCTGTCCCTCACTCTTTCGAGAGTTCTCTTCACGCCAAAGTGCCCTCCAGAAATACCATCGTACAAGTGCTGCAACACTTCCGATACTCGGTTTCTCGGCACTATCACTTGAAGTCATCTTTCAGTGCCATCTTCATATTCCAGGCGTCGTTTCAAGATTCTATTTTCAATCACCAAGGGGTCCCCTGTGCCCAGTATGCTTTCAGGTTCCTACTTGAACTACTAATTTCTTCTCCAAGCTAGTCGTTGTCCTCTATTTTTCCACTCAATAATACGTCCCAATTCGGTGTCATTCTCCTGGTCTTCTCGTATTCTTTCGGGTTGCCAAGTATCATCGGTTACCGTTATTCAATGAATGACACTTATTTTCTCTTCCATCTTGAAGCAATGATTGCAGTCTACCGGACAAGATCTCCTTGACAGAGCGTCTGCATTTCGATGGCTAGTTTCTACACGATGTTAAAGTCATATTCCTGCAGCCGTTCTATCCACCTTGCAACTTGCCCTTCGGGATTTCGAAACTGCAGTAACCATTTTAGTGCAGCATGGTCTATTCTTAACAGGAGTTTACGGCCGTATAAGTATTTATAAAAGTGCTCTACGGATTTGACGACGTCCAAGAGCTCCCTTCTTGTCACACAATAGTTCCTTTCTGGCCGCGACAAGACCTTGCTGAAATACCCAATAACTTTTTCTTGTCCGTCCTGCACTTGAGAAAGAACGCTTCCTATAGCTGTGTTACTGGCATTGGTATCCAACACAGACTTCCCCTTCATCCGTGGATAACTCAGAATTGGTGCTGTAACTAGTAGCCGTTTCAGTTGTTCAAATGTGCTGTGGCAGTCGTCATTCCAATTATATTCTTGTCCATTTTCGGTTAATTTTGTCAACGATTTGACAATGTTTGCAAAATTCAAGTATAAAACGTCGGTAATCTGGTCTCACAATAGTCCTTGTCGCTCCTGTATCCACGAGTAATCGGACAACCGTACCATTAATTCTACCATCAATATAGATGCTATCTAGACTTCCCATCGCCGATGCAGCACGTATGATAATTTCCGGGGCACTATGTTGTGCTGTCGCTGTTCGCCCCCTTACGTCGACTTGCTCTAATTTTCCTGTTGCTCAACCGTTTTTTTTTTTGTTGAGTACAGCAGTTCCAGCATCGCAGACCCCATCTCCGCGGTTGTTGTCTTTCCAGCCATTCCGCCTTTTGCTTTTCAAACACACGGTTGATTATTTTTTCTATGCTGCTTTGCGATTGACCAGGTTCCTCTAAGGCAGACTAAACTTTGTGACTCACCCTGTTTGATGTCTGCTTAGCTGCTTCAAATTCAAGCACATGAGCCAGTGCGTCATTTAACATTTTTGGCCGTGCTAATCTTAGCGCTTGCTGTATTTCGCAGTCTTTAACGCCATCCACAAATGTTTGTACAGCCAGTTGTTCGAGGAAGCTATCTGGTGCCGTTGGGTTTGCCAATCTAACTAATTTGGCCATGCCAGCTTCGAATTCTTGCACGCTTTCATTTGCCTTTTGCCAGCGGTTCTTAACTTGTGCATGGTAAACCTGTTGAAGGTGAGCGTTTCCATATCTTATCTCAAGCTTCAATGTTAAGAGGCCGTAATCATTATGCTGGTGATCGGGAATCGTTTGCAAGATGTTAAGAGGTTCCTCCCGTAGGGCCACTATTAGAGAGATAGCCTTCTCTTTGTTGCACCAACCGTTGGCTATTGAAGCAGCTTCAATCTGTTTCAAATATGTGGGCCAAAGTGTTTTACCATCAAATGTGGGTGGTTTTACTTTAAATTTTGACGGTAATGACTCGTTTCCTTCCGTGCTTCTTATTTCTGGAATGTTGTGATTTACAACTTGGTTTGCTAATTCAAGTGGCCGCGTTGTTAGTGAAATCACTTTGTTCTTGCACCCTCATCACATCGTCTTCCATTTTTACCAATTTACTGTCCAACTTTTGCTCAATTGTTTTTACCTGTTCAGTGACATCTTCTTTCAATACAATGGAGCTTTCCATTAATCTTTGTTCTAACGTGGCTGGCTTTTTATTCAACTTTCCTTCCGTTTTTGCAGCATTTTCACTTAACTTTGCTTCCATTTTCTTAGCATTTTTACTTAATGTTTTGGTAAGGTTTGAATACAGTTCAACGGACCTCACTACGTTTTCACTAAGTGTCACTTCTAGTTTAGCAGACCTCTCTTCCATTTTTTCAGCATTTTCACTAAACCTTTCTTCCATACTGGATTTAAAATCCTTAAGGAAATTTATTAAAGTTTCTGCGTCCATTTTACTTTGGCTTCTTGTAACTAACTACAAACTACTCAAATGTCTTTAGACTTAATTAATCACCCAACACAGCCTGACACCGGTATAACTGACTACTACTAACGCATTTCACCAATTTAAAACAAGTAGTAAATAAAAGTCTTTATTACTCACTGTTCACAAGTCTAATTAACAGTATATGCCTTATTTATAGATATTTTCAGTCCAATTAACAATGAAGCACTATCACACTAATGCTATTTACAAGCACTAATATCTTCTTAAACTAAATTCTTAACCATAGGTCTATTAACAACACTAACACTACTATTTATTTATTACACTTTTGTCTATTAATGTATTTTACAAGCTGGTGGTACAATATACACTTCACATAACAGATTTATATTTACTAAAGTCTTTCAGAACGTAACGAACAACTAACTGTATACGAGATGATTTATATACGACATTTTGATATAGACTAACTCCTACATTAATCACCGATTTTATATATACTCTATAATTAAATAGATGATTCATACTCCGGTATATGCTAGAAAGTTCTAGGCTTCTGTAGTATATACATTGCTTACGGTGCTTGTGTGTTTGACGGGTTGCCTAATAGTAGCTCGTAACAATATATATGTATATTCAAATGCAATTATTAAATATTAAGAAATAGATGTTTCATTGCATAATTGAAGGACACATTATTAAAGGTTAATGAAAGTTCATAATCAGACGTGAGAAAAGAAGCAACTACTTTGTATTCCAGACGTATCATGATACCGCAGGTGCAGGTCACAATGGATTATAGGAAAGCAATTGTTAGAATTAAGATTACTAAGAAGTAATACAATGTATTGTATCAAGAAGTAGCAGACATGAGATCTGCACTTAACAGAAGACGATGCGAAGGCAGGATAGCATAAATACCCTGAGGAACCCATGATGGCCAGTCAGTCTCAAACTTCATAACTTTAACATTGTTGGTTGTTCAGCTACTCATTAGTAATTAGTAATTTTGAATATTTGTTTTTATAACGTTAATGAACATAACGTCCAAGTTGTCAAATCATTATTGTAATTACTGTATAAATAAAAAAATACACTTGATAGGAGTGTTTTTGGAAATAAAGACTTTTTAAAAAGAAGCTCCTAAAGGCCCAAAACCTATCTCGGGGCTCTTAGTAAATTACAATTAAAACATGCCGTAAAAGTTCCTAGTAGAAGGCATTGTTGCCAGGTGTTTTCAATTTTAGGTATTGCTTAATTAAGATTTCCTTAACTGAGAGTGTGCAATGCAAATTAAAAATAAGTACTACTTAAATTTAAGTATTTCTTAACTAAAGAAGAATTTTAACAAAGACTTCTGCAATTGGTCCTAAGCTATTGCTGAAAAGTAATTTATCTAGCGTAAATTACTCCGTATTTTACTTCTCAGAATGAAGTATAAAGTAAATTACATTAAATATAACTACAATCTTAAATAATAGTAAATAGATCACAACTAATTTCCTTTTTATCGACAGTCTGATGGTAACAACTTTTCCACTGGCGTTCTTCTAGACATTATTTCTGCTTAGTGAGTAGATTTATTAAAATCATCTTTGATAGAATTTGTGACTGTATAAAGTAAAAAGTTTCAAATCACTATAGGGTTTTAAAAATGACAAAGAAACTCGCTTTTCTAACACTTGATGCACCAACAAAAACCTTTAGTAAATTTTATTACTAGCTTCTAAAGCGATCTTTTAAACATGAGCTATCGCTTATTCGAAACCCAAGTCTGAAGTACAATAGAAGATAAAAATAAAACAGAAACTTCGGTCATTATTCTTTGATACAGTGACGTAAATATATTTTGGTATTATGCGATCCCTAAAGTATATTAGGATTAAAATATTCCTATAAAATAATTAACTTCTACAAATAATAAAGGAAAATTGAAAATCATTGTACAATCCGCTTTAATAGAATCTAGGTCGCTACCCAATTTCCCTGATGCTACTTGTTGCAGAAGAGCACTTTGTAACCTAGGAAACGACTCCCACAATGGCTAAAGTGAAGTGCTCGCAATCAAGCTCAATCTATGCAATGGGCTGGCTTTAATAAAGCTCCGATTTATTCGACGAACGAGAATAAAATAAAACCACAATAATACATTTTACTTGTGGTTTAATCATCGTTTAATCACTACTGTTGCTAAAAATCCGCTCAAGACGGATTAGTAATTTTACATTTTGTGTGTGGAAAACTGCGTAATTTACATATATAAAAATCCTACATTTGACGATTTAAAGTAATATACTAAGATTAGTCTTTTATGTTTGCAGGAATTTAATAATTTAACCTTTTAACTCAAGTTAATCACTCTAATAGATTGTATTCCGTGCTGAATTGACGTTAAGTACCTGAATTAATTTTACTCTACCGGGGGACAAACTGACGTAACAGTTAATTAGTACATCGTCTAACTTCCAGTGGTGTGGAATGGGTTCTCTAAAAGTAAATAATATTTTAGGGGTATACAATTTCAACACTTTTAGTAAATCCTTTTTGTGTAAAAGGTCTATAAACTCTCTTTGTCTGAAATAGCCTTTGAGCGTCAACCCACCTTGGATAATGCCTACCCGGAAGATGGGTACTCCGATAGACGGTTTGCGGTTTCCACTGCTGTTCGAAGTAAATAGATCTTCGATTTACACCTTTTTTACTTACTTTTACTAGTCTACTATATACACAACTTTGTACACCTAAGCTATATTATCAAACATGATTTTCAACAACTAGAACCGCGCCGTGAGTTTAAGTCGCCTGTGTTCAAAATGTATTGTGCCGCCCCACCCGTACCAAGCATAGAGAAGGTTAATATAGTCCATTGGATTTAACTTTAAGATGGCGTCAAATGTAGTAATGAAGTGTTGGCAACTATATGTAAATAAATACCTATATTTGCGCTTGAAGGGTACTGCCATTTAACAAAACAAAGGTTGGCAGTTCTATACGGTGTTGCCACTAATTCCTCTTGCAAATTAAAGCATTTGTCATTCGAAATCTGCCAATGGGAATTTGTTACGTTCACTTTCCAACGGTAAAATTAAAACGTACTCTTTTTGTCTTTTATTATTCGTTTACGTAGATTCTGCTTCAGTCTTCCGACATTATCCTGAATATTTTGCCTTCCTACAATAGGTACGCTTGTCAATAATTTCATTTTAACTCATTTGCCGTGAATTAGAAATTTTCCGCGATACGTTACATCGTCTGTACCTTGTTTTAGGTGTCCGTTGACTTGATGATTGCTATTGAGCGTAATTACTCCGTATATTACTTCAATCTAGAAACTCGTTGGAATAATGTATCGTATTCTTTGATAAAGAGTGTTTCGGGTTTCTAATCACATTTTGTATGTTTCATAACGGAGATTGAATTTTGAATTCTTGTTGCTAAACGAACAAATATTCATTTCCATTTCTGCTTACGACTGCGAGAAATAGACGTTTTCGTTCTTGCTAAATTTTCGTGCACACACTGTGTGGTGAATTTTAAAAAAAGATATATATATATATATATATATATATATATATACATATATATATATATTCTTATGCTCAACCCCTTTGCGCCTTTTTTTATTAATTTAATTAATTTTATATGATGTGCAAGTATTTATTTTATGTTACGTGCTTTATTTTCGTTTGGTTGGTTTATGAATCAAAACTGTGTTAAATATGCCTCGACTATTTGAAAACTCTTTCTTCCCAGGGTATCCACCTACTTACCGTGGGTTCAGTGGTAAGTAGATGTGCAATGCACCAACCAAACAGCACTACCTTTTGTTTTTGTACCTTAAATAATTTTATACTTGTATATGCCAAATTTTTATATACGATCCACGTAGCCTTGTGCCAAATTAATTAATATTACAACATTTCTGACTTTGACGTTATATCACACAGTACTCACCTGTTCTATACTTCGTTGTCGGCCTCTATGAATGCTGGCTCAAAATCCTACTCGCCGTATCCGTCTTTACAAGGTCTGCACTATCACTACGAAAATCTGCTGTCTAGCCTCCAGGTTTCTTTAACTTAATTTTGATGCTCCCAAATCTAAAATAAATATAACCCAACTTTAGAATTTTGAATAACCTTTTGTATTTACTTCCCCTGCGCTAATTTTTCCGGTGTTATATCTTCTTTATCTCGTACGAATCCTCTTGCTACTCCAATGCTGTCTTATAATCTTGCTCCGCTCGTTCTAAATCACTGATTTCTTTATCCGCTCGTTCCAAATCAATACTTCCTCCTTTTAATCCGCTCGTTCCAAATCAATCCTTCCTTTTATTTACCACTCAATGCCCTGCTATACATAAAACCATATCCAATTCAATCCCAATAATATCTTCTTCAACCTTATAACTCCTATTCAATGCCTTCTGCCTATATAAATCTCGTTCCAATATCCACTTATGTTCCGCCGGTTCGCTGTCGCACTAATTCCACTCTTAAACTCGTTACTCGTCGTTGCTATCAATTATTTTATTTACCGTCGCTTATCCTTACTCTTCCTTTACATAAATTAAACTCGTACACTTTCAAACTCATTTATTAAATCTTCAAAAATATTCAAACAATTTAGCGCAGTTTACAAACACGTCTTATTACAAAAATATTTAAAAATCGACTTCTTGTTTACTTTTCCTAGGTGATAATTACAATTTTAATATGCCTACTCTTTATTACATTGTATACAAAAACCATCCAATAACATCGTCCCCAACAAGTTCGTGTCACTAATACCTTATACTTTGCCTTTTGCACTTTCCCTTTTCATACATAAATGTTCAATCATTGGTCCTAAATATCGCACAACCCTTCAATCATATTTGACAATGGTATTACTTATAATTTTGATATTACATGTTTGTCCAAAGGTTGATTCTAGTAAAATAAATGCCGAACTGATACACATATAAACCTGGATCTGCGTGGTGAATCGTGTAATTTCTACAGACGCATCCGGTTTCTGGATTAGCAAATGTACGTTCTGTGGCTTATTCAACATACAACTCAGTGTAAAACCTTGAATACTGTGTGTTTTATCACGTCATCAAGTCATTGTTTTTACGTCTTGGCACTTACATTTTGACTAATATTTCAAATACTTTAACGTTTGTAAAGTACGGCAAACATAAATTTCTCAGTTACGGGATCTGATATTTGTCTTACTTTATTTGGCATACACTACCTTCAACAAAACAACCCTTAGAACCCTTTTATCCCTTACTAACATTACATTGGCCCCACTGGTTTTGAACAAAAGTGGAAATTTCGTCTGTTTTCATACTCTTTTCTTGGTGTGCATAATTTCTATTTTTATTTAAAACCACTCCACGCATTTCTACATATTAATGATTACTCAACCCCTAATTTCATTTCTCTCACGTCTGTCCAACTACGCTATATAATAACTGATACTATAAAATAAAACAAACTTAAACTTTCCGTCGCATGAACTCTCATCATGCTAAACCCTCTTCTTGTACAATTCTATATGGATATAAATTTTCTAAGTGAAAACGCCCACGACATTCCCCTGTCATAGTATCTAATTCGAACGTATTTCTTTCAGCAAAAATACGCGTGATTTTGTACGGCCCTTCGTAAGGAAACAACAACTTTGCACAAATGTTTCCGTCGCGGTTTGAAACCCTTAATCTTTTTACTACCACCATATCTCCTATTTTAAAAATCGTCCTTTTTTTAATCCTACTACGCCTTCGCTCGATGTCCCTACGCTGCATCCTTTCGATTCTACGCCTAACACTACCCAACAACTCTGTGATGTCTTGCACCTCGACTTCTTCCCTCCAAGGCCTAGCTGGTATAATCTTTCTAATCAATGTTATCGGATATGTTTTTGTAACAGAACTCGGTACGCAATTCATAAAATTTTCAATCTGCGGCAGATATCTAACCCATCTATCGTGGTGCTCTTGCGTCGCCAACCGTAGATATTTTATTACCTCTCGTATATAACGTTCGCATGGATTTGCGTTCGGATGCCGTATACTGCTAAATGATACCTTAATATGCGCTCTATTTAACCCGTTTCTGAATCTTTGGTTATTGAAATATGTCGCGTTGTCTACCAAAATCCTTTCCATTTTCCCGACCTGGCTTCCAAATTCTCTAATCGACTGTAAAGCATGCACCGTGTTACTTCGTCTTGCCGGAAATAACTTAACAAATTTCGAGAAAACGTCCACCATTACCAATATGTGCCGATACCCCTGTTCGCTAGTAATTAGGTTGCTCAAGTAATCAATAGCTACCAATTCTAACGGTCCACTCACGCTCACATTCATCGGTATGTTCTGCAACACCACGTTTTTGTCTTTCCCTAAAATACAAATCTTACAACGATTAATCCGTTCTTTAACCACCGTGATATCGTTTCTTGTATAAAACGCCTCTCTAAATACCAAAAATGTTTTTCTAATGCCTATATGTCCAAATTTTAAATGAATTTCGTCTATAATTTCCACAGCCGTGTCTCTGGATAACACTAACAGTTCTGCATCCCCTATCCTTTTTACCACAAACCGCCCTACAATGGTAAATCCACGGTACTCCTCTACATTTTCCCTCGTTAATTTCTCGCGTATCGAGCTCACCTAACTGTGCCTCTGCGTCTCCATAAGCTTGGCGTTTGTCCACCGACCAACATCCCTGAACTCCTGCAAAGCAACTAAACAATCCTTTACGTCTTCTTTATTCGCCTCTACCTGCTGTCTGCTTAGAAAGTCCGCCGTCACATTTTCCTTTCTTGGTTTATGTTTAATTTCGAAATCGTACTCTTGCGCCCACCTATACAACCTACTGTTCAAAAACTCCTTTTCTTCATGAATGTTACAACCGTGTTGTTGGATTCTATCAAAAATTTCTTTCCTAGCAGATAAAATCGTAACTTTTTTACTGCATATACTATCGCCAACATCTCCTTCTCTGCCGTCGCATATCTGGTTTCGCAGTCTTTTAACACCCTTGAAATAAATACAATTGGTACCTCAGCTCCGTCCTGGACTTGCACCAACTCAGCCCCAATCGCATATTTCGACGCATCCGTCCTCAAAATAAATTCGTCCCTGAAATTTGGATACTTTAACGACAACTCTTCATAAAACGCACGTTTTAAATCTTGAAACGCCTTCTCCTGTTCAGCAGTCCACTTCCATCTTTCGTTTTTCCTTAACAAACTCACCAACGGCATACACAACTCAGAATATCTCGGCATAAACCGTTTATAATAATTTAAAACCCCTAAAAATTCTCGCAATCCTCTTACATTCTTTGGTTGCGCAATATTTTTCAACTCGTCCAGCCTCTTATTACAAATTCTCATACCATGTTCACTAATTTCAAATCCTAAATACGTGACCTGGCTCTTAAACAATTCGCATTTCTCCACGTTCAACTTCAACCCCCTTTCGTCCAGCCTTTGGATCACCTTTTCTAAATGCTCCATGTGTTCTTGCTCGTTCCTTGAAAAAATCAATAGATCATCCACATAGTGCGAACAGAAACATTCATACTCGTTGAACAGCTTCTGCATGGCCCTAACAAGTGCTGCTGAAGAACTACTTAAACCAAATGGAACTACAGAAATCATATAAATCTCCCCTTCAATACTAAACCCCGTAAACTTCTTACTATCTTCATGCAACGGAATCAACCAAAATGAATTTTTTAAATCTAACTTGCTAAAAATCTTCATCTCATACACCTTATATAATAAATTATCCAACCCTTGTGGTTGTTCGTACTGCGCTTTCGTAATTGAATTCAACTTCCTCGCATCCAAACAAATTCTTATATCTCTTTTGTTAGGTTTAGGTACAATAACTACCGGGTTCACATATGGTGTCTTCGCTGGTTCGATGATTCCTTCTTTTAACATTATACTAATCTCGGCTTTAACCCTATTTCTAATTGCAAACGGAATTGGATACACCTTGGTATTAAATCCGCTGTCTTCCGTGACTTCTAACTTATGCGTATATCGCTTCGCAAATCTCGGCTCTTCATTAAACAACCCTATAAATCTATTAAATAATTCCCCCAGCTTCTCTTTAATATCAATACTCACTTTTCCTATCTGTCCATCATCAATTATTCTCGCAAACATATTACATAATCTCACTTCAACCTGTGTATAATTACTTGCCCTTTTCACTCCTAATCCTGACTTATCTATATCATTTCCATTCCTATATTCCGAACTAACCGTAGGCACCACCCATAACTTATCTTTATCTAATATCCGAATCGACCTATCATTTCCATCTATATTCAATCCAAAATCCTCTATAAAATCCATTCCTAATATAAAATCTAACTGCAACCCCTTTGTTATCAAGAACCCTGCATCTCCTGCCTTTTTATTCCCTACAAATATCGGTACACGGATGACCCTATAAATCGTCGTTAGCTTTTTGTTCATTGCCGACCATAAATTAACCCCATCAATTGTTTCTATTCGTCCTTTTAAAAATTCTGCATGTTTTATCACCACATTTTCATTTACCAGCGACAACTGTGAACCACTATCAACTAAAGCAACATATAAACAATCTCTTAATCTAATATTAATAAACAACAAATTCTTTTTATTAACGGTATAATTATTCAACAACAAATCACTTAAACTATAACATAAATCTATATCTAACCCTAACAATTCTGTCTTCCGAAAATTGACGTTTTTTTTTGAACCGTCGGTACCTCGTGTACTTGTACCACCTCGATGTTGTCCGTGTCCTTTGTCGCCGCGCTGGTCGTTATATGTTGGACGTTTATGTCCCTGTCAGTCCGGCTGTATCCGTTACGCATTCCGCCTCCCGTAGTACGGCCGTCATCCTCGTTGTCGCCGTGCTGGTACCTATTTTGTCCTTTATATTCGTTTCCCCGGTATTCCCTATTGAAATACTGTCGTCGGTTTCCGTCGTGTCCCCAATAATTACGCTGTCCGTGGTTGAAAACGTCCTGTCGGTAGCTAGGTCTGTGTTCGTTGTGGTATACATGTCGTCGGTTTTCGTCCCCATAACCCCGATTCTGCTCCCAGTAAGTTCCACGCGTCTTTGCCTCCAGTGCCGTCGCTAAGTCGAAATTTCGCATTACTCCTAAAAATTCTCGCAGGGTTTTACGTTCTGTACCACAACCACCTTTGTCACTTCTGGTTCCATGTGTCCGCAAGTAGTAACACTATGTCGTCCTCGCTTAATTTCGGTGTCAGATGTTGTGCCTGGTTGTATTTGTCTATCGCGTATTCTTCAATTTTGTCCGTTAATTCCGTTTGTGCTGTTCTAAATTCCGTCCTCGACTCGGCAATTTGGTTTGTCAATTCTGTTTGTAGTTCCGTGTGTGATTCAGCAATTGTGTTAGTTACATCCGTTTTTAGGTCCGTGCGTAATGTCTCAAACTCTGTCTGCGGCTCTTCAATTTGGTCTGTTAACTCCGTTTGTGCTGTTTTAAAAACCGTCTTTAGTTCCGTGTGTGCTGTCTTAATATCTGTCCGCCACTCGTCAATTTGGTTAGTTAAATCCGTATTTAATTTCGTGTATGATGTCTTAATAACTGTCTGCCACTCTTCAATTTTGTTTGTTACTTCCGTCTTAAATTCGTCTTTCCAACTCATCAGGAATCGTATAATATCTTGATTTCCGGCGGTTTCTGCTACCTTGACCTCCTGTACCGTCGCCTGGTCCGTTTCCATGTTTATCACCTCCGTTTCCTGGACATCTCCCCCTGCGTCTAGCTCCTCGTCTTGTGTCATAAATTCCGCGTCAATTCCGTATATCCTTCCTGACCTCGTTATCCGTTTCGTGTCCGCGTCCGTCATCTCTGCTGCCTTTTTTGAACTTCTCTTTCCTGAAAAAATATATAAACTACGGGCCCCACCTAATCTCGGGATCCCGTATCCTACTACTATTTCTATCTAGCTATCTAGCTATCTAGCTATCTAGCTATCGAGCCCCACGTTGGGTTTGCCACCTTCTTATGCTCAACCCCTTTGCGCCTTTTTTTATTAATTTAATTAATTTTATATGATGTGCAAGTATTTATTTTATGTTACGTGCTTTATTTTCGTTTGGTTGGTTTATGAATCAAAACTGTGTTAAATATGCCTCGACTATTTGAAAACTCTTTCTTCCCAGGGTATCCACCTACTTACCGTGGGTTCAGTGGTAAGTAGATGTGCAATGCACCAACCAAACAGCACTACCTTTTGTTTTTGTACCTTAGATAATTTTATACTTGTATATGCCAAATTTTTATATACGATCCACGTAGTCTTGTGCCAAATTAATTAATATTACAACATTTCTGACTTTGACGTTATATCACACAGTACTCACCTGTTCTATACTTCGTTGTTGGCCTCTATGAATGCTGGCTCAAAATCCTACTCGCCGTATCCGTCTTTACAAGGTATGCACTATCACTACGAAAATCTGCTGTCTAGCCTCCAGTTTTCTTTAACTTAATTTTGATGCTCCCAAATCTAAAATAAATATGACCCAACTTTAGAATTTTGAATAACCTTTTGTATTTACTTCCCCTGCGCTAATTTTTCCGGCGTTATATCTTCTTTATCTCGTACGAATCCTCTTGCTACTCCAATGCTGTCTTATAATCTTGCTCCGCTCGTTCTAAATCACTGCTTTCTTTATCCGCTCGTTCCAAATCAATACTTCCTACTTTTAATCCGCTCGTTCCAAATCAATCCTTCCTTTTATTTACCACTCAATGCCCTGCTATACATAAAACCATATCCAATTCAATCCCAATAATATCTTCTTCAACCTTATAACTCCTATTCAATGCCTTCTGCCTATATAAATCTCGTTCCAATATCCACTTATGTTCCGCCGGTTCGCTGTCGCACTAATTCCACTCTTAAACTCGTTACTCGTCGTTGCTATCAATTATTTTATTTACCGTCGCTTATCCTTACTCTTCCTTTACATAAATTAAACTCGTACACTTTCAAACTCATTTATTAAATCTTCAAAAATATTCAAACAATTTAGCGCAGTTTACAAACACGTCTTATTACAAAAATATTTAAAAATCGACTTCTTGTTTACTTTTCCTAGGTGATAATTACAATGTTAATATGCCTACTCTTTATTACATTGTATACAAAAACAATCCAATAACATCGTCCCCAACAAGTTCGTGTCACTAATACCTTATACTTTGTCTTTTGCACTTTCCTTTTCATACATAAATGTTCAATCATTGGTCTTAAATATCGCACAACCCTTCAATCATATTTGACAATGGTATTACTTATAATTTTGATATTACATGTTTGTCCAAAGGTTGATTCTAGTAAAATAAATGCCGAACTGATACACATATAAACCTGGATCTGCGTGGTGAATCGTGTAATTTCTACAGACGCATCCGGTTTCTGGATTAGCAAATGTACGTTCTATGGCTTATTCAACATACAACTTAGTGTAAAACCTTGAATACTGTGTGTTTTATCACGTCATCAAGTCATTGTTTTTACGTCTTGGCACTTACATTTTGACTAATATTTCAAATACTTTAACGTTTGTAAAGTACGGCAAACATAAATTTCTCAGTTACGGGATCTGATATTTGTCTTACTTTATTTGGCATACACTACCTTCAACAAAACAACCCTTAGAACCCTTTTATCCCTTACTAACATTACAATATATATATATATATATATATATATATATATATGTGTATATATTGTTGTGGATTTAAAGGGGTAAATAGGTGTATACAATAAAATTTTAGCAACCATGTATATAGAAAACAGCAAATTATTTACGCGCTAAATTAATTTTATTCATATAGTAAAAACGGACGAGTATTAAGGTATTTTTATATTTAAATAATTGGAATGTTAGAATTACATAAGGGAAGAAAGCTTTAAGGCATATAGAAGTTCAAGGATACGCATAATTAATCATAATTTCTTTTAATCAGTCACATGGAAGCAATAGGGGAACGTGCTTGCATAAGAAAATCAATAATTTCTAACGCAAATATATTCGTTTTAAAAGCCAACGTGCATTTACACAGATACTACGAAGCAGAAATCTAGGAATTGTTATTTTCAAACGGTCGATAATTACAAGAAACACCTGTTTGTTAAATGTTACGTTCAGAGAATTTGAGGCGAACGTTAATATAGAATTCCATAGAATTTGTTTTCAACCGTAAATTTGTGTAAGCAGTTATAGTAGCAAACATCTTAAGGAGCGAGTGGAATGAACGATCGGTAATATACAACAGATAGAGACAAATATAGAGCAAGCGTTGAATTGAAAGTCACGTAAGGTATACACGTGGAGTTGATGCAGGACGTCAACAATATCGATTTTCTGTAACGCAAGTGGGGTTTGAAAGGGACGACACACATGAATAGAACAGAGATGAATAGCGGTTAGCCGGAGCATTGGGACGATAGAAAATTTTGTCATTGGTTGAAAGCCAACAGTTTTCGAAAGAAACGCGCACGGTAATGTAGAAATCGAATTCTCTGTAAATAGCACGTAGAACGGGAGAAATTTTGCAGAATTGAGAAACGGCTGGGTTCCAAATTTTGAGAAGCCGCTTTTGAAAATAAGCTTTTCTAATGAAACGGGTCCGTTAGGGGTTAGAATAAGAATATAAATACTATAGCGAAAATATTAAAGCTATTCTTCTATTTTATTTCAGTTGAGTTCAGAGCAAGATTATAGTAAAGTTGTTGGTTAGAATCTGTGTGTGTAAAGTTATATTTAACATCGCATTTGAAAGTATAAAACTGTAGTAGCGGACCTCAAGTTATTAACGTGATGCACGAGTTAGTGCGTATTTAAATAAAGGTCTGGCTACTACGATAAAATTATTAAATGGATGCAGGCTATATGGGGTAAACAGACCTGGAAATTAATTTAGTATGCGTGCAATATATAGTATGGAATGGTACTGTGAGACGAAGTCAAATTAGGGTTTCATATGGGGCCCATCTACTCATATCTATTCAAATTTGTTTAAAATCACTTTAAAAATCAAGGACTTTAAAATATTCCATAGTTTGCGCTGGTAATTATTATACTAAATTGGTTGGACACATGTGTAAATATATTTTATCTGTTAATATGTGTAAATAAAAGATTGTATGGTTGTCGTATTAATTTGGTAATTTTATTTGATGATGTGTGAGTGTGAAAGAGGTATATATATGTAAAATTAGGTATTCAAGAAGAGGCCGATTGCTGAGCTGGCCAGGGAAGCAGAGGAATTCGAAGGCGTCCTAAAACAAGAGTAAGAAATTTGTTTTTTTTTGAAAATTTTATATTGGGAGAATTTGTGAGGCTTGAGATTTTAGTAGAAGGTTCCACGGCAATTTTATGACGCCAAATTCGATCTTAAAGCTAAGTCCCAAAAAAAGGGTAAGGAAATTTTTTTAATTTTTTTGAAAATTTTACGTTGCCTCAAATGATGGGACACGAATTTTGGTGACTTCCACAGCAATATATATATATATATATATATATATATATATATATATATTGCAGTGCATCCTATGGACTCGGCTCCCTACTTCGTGTCCCTCACTTTGGGCGTCATAAAATTTCAGTGTTTGCTTTGGAATCGGCTCACTACTTCGTGTCTCTCACTTTGGGCGTCATAAAATTGCAATGTTCCCTTTATGGAATCGTGCCCCACTTATGAATTTTTACTTACCCTAGCTGAACTCAAAACCAAACTCCTCCAATCTTTACCTAAATAAAACAATTTATGCTTCCCCAAGCTAATCTTCCACGGCTACTCATCTCTCTCAACACTTTTATATTATATATATATATATATATATATATATATATATATATATATTACTCATATTTAGACCAGGGTAGAAAATTAAATAATCACATCAAATAATTTTAATCACCGTGTATAATGAATATTATTAGATAATACGTGTTATTAAAACCGTGAAGCATAAAAACTCATTCGTTTCAGTAAAAATAAGAGATTTAAATCATGTACAAAACGCTTTATATCAAAAGAAACAGTATTAACAAGCTCTACGTGTAATGTAATTATTCCGAGGAAAGAAACAAATGGAAATTACGTACAAAATTTATATTAATTAACCTTATTTTAAGTAACCGGTATTAAACAAAGTGTACAAATAATAATTAATATTTAATTTGTATTCGCTAAAAATGAAAGGATAGAAGTCAATTTTAATTGGAGTTAATTAAACCATTATTAATAATAAGCATAAAAGTCTGTGAAAATCCAGGATTGTAATACCAGAAAATAAAACTCTGAGAATTAATATTATGTTTGAACACCTGCGTAGTTTAAAAAGCTCATTCTGCGTAAATTTTGCAGATAATTAATGGTTACAAAGAATCTTGGAGAAACCGGGGCTTAATATTCACGGGAAGGCGCGATACGGGGTTATTTAACCCAGATAGTCCACATGGACTGAAATAATCGATAGTAAGGAATATCAATTTGCACCACTAAGAACAGGTTAGAGAAGGAAAGATAATGTGCGTAAGACAAAGACACTAATACTTAAAGGCGTGATATGAGCAACGTCACGAGGGTCACAATTGGTTGAAAATAAGATGCACATATGAGAGGTAGAAACAACAATTTCTGTACAAAATTAATTAGTTATTCTCGGACATGTTTGCGTGCCGTGTGAGAATTTCTGAGATTTTCAACTGGCGAGTGCAAAATTCGTAAAAACCGACGCACAGGCGACGGAATGGGAACATAGAATGACGAAATTCTAGAAACTGGCCGTTTTGGGGAACAGACCGACAGACAGGCTAACCGCTATATATACCGAGGTGAATATAAAACAAGCTCTCTTAGATCTTCGACTTGATTGAACGCGTTATACAGTGCTTTTTAGTTTTCCGGTTGTAATATTAAATAATTTAAACAGTTTGCTCGAATATTATGTGATTTAAACAGCTTGTTCTTTACGTGCTACAATGAATGTACGTTAGTGCACTTAGAAAAGAAGATACAAGGTAATAAAGTTTAGTATCACTGTACCAATTGGTAAAATTTACTATGACAAATAAATACACAAAAGTAGGCAGTTTTGGCGTA
Source organism: Platerodrilus igneus (assembly GCA_036346225.1). Taxonomy (NCBI): domain Eukaryota; kingdom Metazoa; phylum Arthropoda; class Insecta; order Coleoptera; family Lycidae; genus Platerodrilus; species Platerodrilus igneus. The sequence continues at coordinate 8,472,970 of JARFIW010000266.1, read as the reverse complement.
TCTTGGTGAAAGAAGTATGAATTTCTTTGTTATTTTTCGGGGGTATTAATACTTAAATGGTGCATAAACGTGTCTGGATCCACGAAACAAGGGTCAGATATACACAGAGGAGTTCCGGAAAAGCCCTGAAACAACTTTAGATGAATGGTGATGGAGAAGATTTTAAAAGCGTTGAGAATCAGAAGCCGTAAATATAACCCAGTTGGAATGGTGTGATTAACAAAGGGACGATGTACATTGAAGCTACGAGTGCAAGTAACCTTCAGGTAAATTATACTACTTTGTTTGAACTTTGATATTGTTGTGTGTGTTGAATAACTTTATAATTGATTTACTCAAAATGGACAGTAGTGAAATGGTACTAACAATAATATTTTAATTTTAAGGTGAAATTTGCTTGTTTAAGTAGAAAGGGGTATTAGTATTGATGTTCTGGATTATGATGAAAATTTAGGGTATGTCTTTGAGCTCAATTAGACGAACCTGGTTAATTAACGTAAAGGGGTGGTAGATGCTCCCTTTGTACTCTGCATATATTGTTATAGTAATTAGTAGGCATCCTACAAGGACTTTAATTCTGGATGCACATTAAAATGAAAATAAATTTAATTTTGAAATTTTCCGATATTAAAATTTATGCTGAATATTAATTTTGAAATTTTAATGTATTGTGAATATTGATGTAAATAGAGTTGACGTTGATGTTTGTGGTAGGAATGTGTTTGTTTTTTTATGTATGAGGATGAAAGCTATCTAGAGGAGCAGCCGAGGCGATTAACAGAAGAAAATCAACAGACCAGGTAATTCAAGAGGTTTCACAGCATTCTTGTCGCCCAATTCGTGAGGCTCGAATCCAATAAATCAGGGTAACACAGCATTCTTGGCGCCCAAAAGTGAGGCTCGACAATGATACAGGGCATCACAGCAATATATATATATATATTACTCATATTTAGACCAGGGTAGAAAATTAAATAATCACATCAAATAATTTTAATCACCGTGTATAAGGAATTTCATTAAATAATACGCTTTATTAAAACCATGAAGCATAAATAAACTCGGTTGTTTCAGTAAAAATAAGAAATTTAAATTATTTATAAGACGCTTTATATCAAAAGAAGCAGTATTGAAAAGCTCTGCGTGTAATGTAATTATTTCTAAACAAAGAGAAATTACGTGCAAAATTTATCTTAATTAACTCTATTTAAGTAACCGGTAGTAAAACAAAGTGTACATATAATAATTAATATTTAAGTTGTATTCGCTAAAAATGAAAAGGATAGAAATCAATTTTAATTGGAGTTAATTAAACCGTTAATAACATATAATACCTATAGAAACTTGTAAAAACCCAAGATTAAAATACCACGGAATAAAGCTCTGAGAATTAATATTATATTGTGAACACCTGCGTAGTTTAAATAACACATTCGGCGTAAATTTTGCAGATAATTAATGTTTCAAAGAATCTTGGGGAAAACGTCGCATAATAGTTACAAAGAATCTTGGAGAAACCGGGGCTTAGTATTCACGAGAATGTGCGATACGGGTTTATTAAACCCAGATAACAGTCCGCGTGGACTGAAATAATCGATAATGAAGAGTGTCAAGTTGCACCAATACGAACAGGTTAGAAAAGGAAAGAGAAAATGCGTCAAGCTAAGACACATATAGTAAAGGCGTGATTTAAACAACGTCACGAGGGTCACAATTGGTTGAAAATAGAATGCAAATATCAGAGGTAGAAACAACAATTTCGGTACAAAATTAATTAGTTTTTCTCGGACAGGTTTGCGTGCTGTGGAAATTTTCTGAGATTTAAATGGGGCGAGTGAAAATTCGTAAAATCGACGTGCGAGCGGCAGACTGGGCACATGGCATGAGAAATTCTTTAGAATTACCCGTTTTAGAGACTCGACCGACAGACAGGCTTTTTGCTATATATACCGAGATGAATATAAACGAAGCCTCTTAGACTTTTGACGATTCGATGCGTTAAAAGCTCGTACATACGCGACTTGATTAAAGATGTATATTTTAGTGATTCAACATAGCTTGTTATTTACGTGCTAAACATGAATGTACTTCAGTGCACTTAGATACAAGGTAATAAAATTTAGTTTCACTGTACCAATTAGCAAAATTTACAACGACGAATGTATACACAAAAGTAGGCAGTTTTGGTGTATATTGGTGACAGAAGCTCAGAAGCATGAATTTCTTTGCTATTTTCGGGGGTGTTAATAATTAAATGGTTCAAATACGTATCTGGATCCATGAAACAAGGGTCAGATAAACACAGATGAGTTCCGGAAAAGCCCAGAAACGACTTTGAATGGATGGTGATGGAGAAAATTTTAAAAGCGTAGAGAATCAGAAGCCGTAAATTTAATCCTGTTGAATGGTGTGATTAACAAAAGAAACGATACTTTTAAGCTACGAGGACAGTAACCTTCAGGTAAATTATACTATTTTGTTTGACATTTTGTGTGTATTGAATGACTTTATAATTGATTTACTTTAAATGGACATTAGTGAAATTGTTCTAACCATAAAAGTTTAATTTTAAGATGAAATTTGCTTGTTTAAGTAAAAGGGGTATTTTGTTTTGATGTTCGGGAATATGATGAAAATTTGGGTATGTCTTTGAGCTCAATTAGACGAACCTGGTTAATTAACGTAAAGGGTGGTAGATGCTCCTTTATACTCAGACTCCGGTCTGCTTATATTGTTATATTAATTAGTAGGCATCCAACAAGAACTTTAATTCTGGATGCACATTAAAATGATAATAAATTTAATTTTGAAATTTTCCGATATTAAAATTTATGCTGAAATTTAATTTGAAAATTTAATGTATTCTGAATATTGATGTAAATAGAGTTAACGTTGATGTTTGTGGTAGGAATGTGTTGTTTAATTTTTATGAATGAGGAGGTTTATAAAATTAGGTGAGCAGCCGAGGCGAAAAGCGTAGTTCACATGAATGAGGAGGTTTCACAGCACAATTTGGCGACCCAAAAGTGAGGCTCGAATTCCAAATAAAATTTTTGTTATTTTATTCCAGGAAACTGGCGATCTGAGAGAGAGTTTTGTGTGGGTATAAATTTAAGAGTATTTTAGAGTGTGTGAGTGATTGGAACGTATGCAGAGAAAGGAGTGGTTAAGGAGTCAAGGAGTGGAAATTGGAAGTGACGATAGTGCATTGTGTGAGAAAATTTCTAAAATGGAAGAAGGTGGAGGCAGTAGAGATCAGTCGAGGACGGAATCAGGGATCAAGGAAACGAGATGATATTGAGAATGTTAGAGGATGAGTGAAGAATCAATAGAAAATTAGAACAGTTAAGCGATGAATCTAATAGAGCTAGGGAAGAAGCGAATAAGAAATTTGACCGAATGAATGAGACATTAACAGGAGTTAGGGAAACCCTAAGTGAGAAAATAGATAAGACGAATAAAGAAGTTTCAGAATTTAAAAATAGTCTTACCGTGAAAATGGGGAAGTTGAAAATAGGGTTGATAAAATGAGCGTGACATTACAGGTCTTCGACAGGAAATGGGACATTTAAGGTCCGAAGTACGCATTTTCTGTGAAGAAGAAATAAACGTAAAAATGACTGAAGTAACGGACTCATGTAGGGATCAGTTAGGCAGGGTAGAACGCGAAGTTAGTAGTATTAAATACAACATATCAAATTTGGGGAAGGTCCCAGATTTTATACAGGTGGAGTATCATTGGACCAACACATGAAGTTTTATGGTGATAACAGGGTAAATCCACAAATTTTTATTAATAGTGTAAGAAATCTAGTGGGAAATTTATTTGACGAACAGACTAAACTAAATACGATAAAGGCTTTATTAAAGGACAACGCGGAAGCATGGTACAATTTAGTAGGACAGGACATAGACACGTATCAGGACTTTGAAGACAAATTTTACAACATTACTGGAGTGATCACAAACAGGATCAGATTAGGGACGACTTGATTACAGGAAAATTTAAGGGAGAGTTTGCAGGTTCTAGGGAGCAATATGCCATCCGCAAGTACAGTGTGGCCAAACAACTGAATCCACCATTGACGGACAGACAGATTATCAAGTACCTATCACGACATTTTGAACAGGAAATTAGACAACACGTGGCCTTACAAAACATCACAGAACGGGAGACATTTTTAGAGTATTTGCAGAGATATGACGATGTATGTGTAGGACGGACAAGAGAGATACGAGAACGAAATGTTAACACAGTTAGGTTTGACAACAGGACACCGAATTATCCGAGACGGCCTGACTACAACAGAAATTTTCGACCGAATTGGGAACGACGAGGACAGGAATACAGAAGTAATAGTGCGACTAGGGGACCGACGCCAAGACCTAGTTACACGCGACAGAACAGTTTACCGGAAGTAAACAGGACTGTGACCAGCACGCCGAATAGAGACAGGGACACGGATATTGACACGAGGAGGACGTACGCACAGGTTGTAGAAGGACAACCAGGACCAAGCACGGAAAACAGGATGAGACAGGATTTTTAGAACGTGACAGACCACTAGATTTCTGTGTAAATGTATACGAACATCCACGTGAATTTTTCAAAATTGAGGAGGAAGTAGAGCCAGAAACTGTAGAAAAATTATGTTTGCCAATTATTAATTTAGAAATTTTTGAAAATAATGTAGAAGTATTACTTGATACAGGGGCAGAGGCGAGTTTAATATCGGAGGAATTCGTCAGCAAAATTAGGGATAAGGTTTGTGATAGAATTATGCCTATAAAGCGTAGTCATTTAGTAGCTCCAAATAAAAAGAAGTTTGCTGTAGTAAATAGTGTTGTGGTGCTTAGGATAGATATAGGAGATTTAAGCTGTGAACAGGAGTTTGTAATTGTACCTGGACTGAAGTTTCAGAGCATTTTAGGTGTTGACTGTATGATGAAGTTAGGGTTTTGATAGATATGGAAAGGAAGGTAGTAAGGATTAAGGATAGGGTAGTGCCATGGAAGGGCAGTTATGAAGTCACAGAGGATGACACGGGGTTTAGTATTAATGTAGTAGAGGTAGAGGATGATGAAGTTAAACAGATCAACACAATAAGATGTCCAGAGGAGAGGATAGTAGAGGTTCAAGCTTTAATACAAAAACATGCAGAAGTAGTGGGGGTAGAAGCAGCATATCGGGAGCAGGTCCATGAAACAAGGGTCAGATAAACACAGATGAGTTCCGGAAAAGCCCAGAAACGACTTTGAATGGATGGTGATGGAGAAAATTTTAAAAGCGTAGAGAATCAGAAGCCGTAAATATAATCCTGTTGAATGGTGTGATTAACAAAAGAAACGATACTTTGAAGCTACGAGGACAGTAACCTTCAGGTAAATTATACTATTTTGTTTGACATTTTGTGTGTATTGAATGACTTTATAATTGATTTACTTTAAATGGACATTAGTGAAATTGTTCTAACCATAAAAGTTTAATTTTAAGATGAAATTTGCTTGTTTAAGTAAAAGGGGTATTTTGTTTTGATGTTCGGGAATATGATGAAAATTTGGGTATGTCTTTGAGCTCAATTAGACGAACCTGGTTAATTAACGTAAAGGGTGGTAGATGCTCCTTTATACTCAGACTCCGGTCTGCTTATATTGTTATATTAATTAGTAGGCATCCAACAAGAACTTTAATTCTGGATGCACATTAAAATGATAATAAATTTAATTTTGAAATTTTCCGATATTAAAAATTTATGCTGAAATTTAATTTGAAAATTTAATGTATTCTGAATATTGATGTAAATAGAGTTAACGTTGATGTTTGTGGTAGGAATGTGTTGTTTAATTTTTATGAATGAGGAGGTTTATAAAATTAGGTGAGCAGCCGAGGCGAAAAGCGTAGTTCACATGAATGAGGAGGTTTCACAGCACAATTTGGCGACCCAAAAGTGAGGCTCGAATTCCAAATAAAATTTTTGTTATTTTATTCCAGGAAACTGGCGATCTGAGAGAGAGTTTTGTGTGGGTATAAATTTAAGAGTATTTTAGAGTGTGTGAGTGATTGGAACGTATGCAGAGAAAGGAGTGGTTAAGGAGTCAAGGAGTGGAAATTGGAAGTGACGATAGTGCATTGTGTGAGAAAATTTCTAAAATGGAAGAAGGTGGAGGCAGTAGAGATCAGTCGAGGACGGAATCAGGGATCAAGGAAACGAGATGATATTGAGAATGTTAGAGGATGAGTGAAGAATCAATAGAAAATTAGAACAGTTAAGCGATGAATCTAATAGAGCTAGGGAAGAAGCGAATACGAAATTTGACCGAATGAATGAGACATTAACAGGAGTTAGGAAACCCTAAGTGAGAAAATAGATAAGACGAATAAAGAAGTTTCAGAATTTAAAAATAGTCTTACCGTGAAAATGGGGAAGTTGAAAATAGGGTTGATAAAATGAGCGTGACATTACAGGTCTTCGACAGGAAATGGGACATTTAAGGTCCGAAGTACGCATTTTCTGTGAAGAAGAAATAAACGTAAAATGACTGAAGTAACGGACTCATGTAGGGATCAGTTAGGCAGGGTAGAACGCGAAGTTAGTAGTATTAAATACAACATATCAAATTTAACGGGGGAAGGTCCCAGATTTTATACAGGTGGAGTATCATTGGACCAACACATGAAGTTTTATGGTGATAACAGGGTAAATCCACAAATTTTTATTAATAGTGTAAGAAATCTAGTGGGAAATTTATTTGACGAACAGACTAAACTAAATACGATAAAGGCTTTATTAAAGGACAACGCGGAAGCATGGTACAATTTAGTAGGACAGGACATAGACACGTATCAGGACTTTGAAGACAAATTTTACAACATTACTGGAGTGATCACAAACAGGATCAGATTAGGGACGACTTGATTACAGGAAAATTTAAGGGAGAGTTTGCAGGTTCTAGGGAGCAATATGCCATCCGCAAGTACAGTGTGGCCAAACAACTGAATCCACCATTGACGGACAGACAGATTATCAAGTACCTATCACGACATTTTGAACAGGAAATTAGACAACACGTGGCCTTACAAAACATCACAGAACGGGAGACATTTTAGAGTATTTGCAGAGATATGACGATGTATGTGTAGGACGGACAAGAGAGATACGAGAACGAAATGTTAACACAGTTAGGTTTGACAACAGGACACCGAATTATCCGAGACGGCCTGACTACAACAGAAATTTTCGACCGAATTGGGAACGACGAGGACAGGAATACAGAAGTAATAGTGCGACTAGGGGACCGACGCCAAGACCTAGTTACACGCGACAGAACAGTTTACCGGAAGTAAACAGGACTGTGACCAGCACGCCGAATAGAGACAGGGACACGGATATTGACACGAGGAGGACGTACGCACAGGTTGTAGAAGGACAACCAGGACCAAGCACGGAAAACAGGATGAGACAGGATTTTTAGAACGTGACAGACCACTAGATTTCTGTGTAAATGTATACGAACATCCACGTGAATTTTTCAAAATTGAGGAGGAAGTAGAGCCAGAAACTGTAGAAAAATTATGTTTGCCAATTATTAATTTAGAAATTTTTGAAAATAATGTAGAAGTATTACTTGATACAGGGGCAGAGGCGAGTTTAATATCGGAGGAATTCGTCAGCAAAATTAGGGATAAGGTTTGTGATAGAATTATGCCTATAAAGCGTAGTCATTTAGTAGCTCCAAATAAAAAGAAGTTTGCTGTAGTAAATAGTGTTGTGGTGCTTAGGATAGATATAGGAGATTTAAGCTGTGAACAGGAGTTTGTAATTGTACCTGGACTGAAGTTTCAGAGCATTTTAGGTGTTGACTGTATGATGAAGTTAGGGTTTTGATAGATATGGAAAGGAAGGTAGTAAGGATTAAGGATAGGGTAGTGCCATGGAAGGGCAGTTATGAAGTCACAGAGGATGACACGGGGTTTAGTATTAATGTAGTAGAGGTAGAGGATGATGAAGTTAAACAGATCAACACAATAAGATGTCCAGAGGAGAGGATAGTAGAGGTTCAAGCTTTAATACAAAAACATGCAGAAGTAGTGGGGGTAGAAGCAGCATATCGGAGCAGGGTGAAGCAGGAATTATTTTGACGAGGTTAATTGGCAAGTTTGTTTTTAATAAAGTAGATTTAAGGGATTCATTCTGGCGGATTCCATTACACAAAAATTCTAGAAGGTACATAGGATTTTCCATAGAGGGAAAAATCGATAATTGTAAAGTAGTATCGTTTGGTTTGTCGGCAGAAAGAAAAAAAAATAGTAAATGAGAAACAGACAAGTGTAGGGATTAAAGAAGAAGCAATATTTAAGAGTCAGGATAATAGGGATGATAAGTTTATTGTATGTGAGATAATAGGGATGATAAGTATAGATATAGAAGGGGGAGAAATAGGGATGAAAAGTATTAGGATGGTAAGAAGAAAGACTTGGAGGGTCAAGAAGAGAGTTAGATTTAAATAGGATAGGGATAGAATAGGTGTAGATAGAAGAGTAGAAGTAAGTGTTTAGGAAAATAAAGCTAAGTATAGGATAAATATGGGAGATAATTAGAAATAGGTTTAAGATGAGAATAAAGATTAAATGTAGGAAGAAAATAAGATAGGTTAAGTATAGATATTTCATATAAGATTAGTGGAGAGTTAGGAATAGAGTAAGAGTAGGATAGGTATATAGGATTAGGTAGGGGGAAGTGAAGTATAGTGAAGATTAGTTAAAAGTTAGGAATATGATAGGTATATAGGATGTATATAGGATTAGATGGATAAGTAGGATGAAGTTAGGGATAATTTCAGTTTATAAAATTAAGTGAGAGTTAGGAATAGGATAGGGATATAGGATAGGTGTAAATATTTTTTGATTGGAAACAAAGTAGGTAAGTTAGATAGATAAGGGTGAGAGAGATAGGCAATTTTTTGTAATTTTTTTTGTCTAAATGTTTTATATTTGAAGTCAAATAAGTGGGATTATTTGTATTCAAATAGGGGGAAAATACTCATATTTAGACCAGGGTAGAAAATTAAATAATCACATCAAATAATTTTAATCACCGTGTATAAGGAATTTCATTAAATAATACGCGTTATTAAAACCATGAAGCATAAATAAACTCGGTTGTTTCAGTAAAATAAGAAATTTAAATTATTTATAAGACGCTTTATATCAAAAGAAGCAGTATTGAAAAGCTCTGCGTGTAATGTAATTATTTCTAAACGAAGAGAAATTACGTGCAAAATTTATCTTAATTAACTCTATTTAAGTAACCGGTAGTAAAACAAAGTGTACATATAATAATTAATATTTAAGTTGTATTCGCTAAAATGAAAAGGATAGAAATAAATTTTAATTGGAGTTAATTAAACCGTTAATAACATATAATACCTATAGAAACTTGTAAAAACCCAAGATTAAAATACCACGGAATAAAGCTCTGAGAATTAAAATTATATTGTGAACACCTGCGTAGTTTAAATAACACATTCGGCGTAAATTTTGCAGATAATTAATGTTTCAAAGAATCTTGGGAAAACGTCGCATAATAGTTACAAAGAATCTTGGAGAAACCGGGGCTTAGTATTCACGAGAATGTGCGATACGGGTTTATTAAACCCAGATAACAGTCCGCGTGGACTGAAATAATCGATAATGAAGAGTGTCAAGTTGCACCAATACGAACAGGTTAGAAAAGAAAGAAAATGCGTCAAGCTAAGACACATATAGTAAAGGCGTGATTTAAACAACGTCACGAGGGTCACAATTGGTTGAAAATAGAATGCAAATATCAGAGGTAGAAACAACAATTTCGGTACAAAATTAATTAGTTTTTCTCGGACAGGTTTGCGTGCTGTGGAAATTTTCTGAGATTTAAATGGGGCGAGTGAAAATTCGTAAAATCGACGTGCGAGCGGCAGACTGGGCACATGGCATGAGAAATTCTTTAGAATTACCCGTTTTAGAGACTCGACCGACAGACAGGCTTTTGCTATATATACCGAGATGAATATAAACGAAGCCTCTTAGACTTTTGACGATTCGATGCGTTAAAAGCTCGTACATACGCGACTTGATTAAAGATGTATATTTTAGTGATTCAACATAGCTTGTTATTTACGTGCTAAACATGAATGTACTTCAGTGCACTTAGATACAAGGTAATAAAATTTAGTTTCACTGTACCAATTAGCAAAATTTACAACGACGAATGTATACACAAAAGTAGGCAGTTTTGGTGTATATTGGTGACAGAAGCTCAGAAGCATGAATTTCTTTGCTATTTTCGGGGGTGTTAATAATTAAATGGTTCAAATACGTATCTGGATCCATGAAACAAGGGTCAGATAAACACAGATGAGTTCCGGAAAAGCCCAGAAACGACTTTGAATGGATGGTGATGGAGAAAATTTTAAAAGCGTAGAGAATCAGAAGCCGTAAATATAATCCTGTTGAATGGTGTGATTAACAAAAGAAACGATACTTTGAAGCTACGAGGACAGTAACCTTCAGGTAAATTATACTATTTTGTTTGACATTTTGTGTGTATTGAATGACTTTATAATTGATTTACTTTAAATGGACATTAGTGAAATTGTTCTAACCATAAAAGTTTAATTTTAAGATGAAATTTGCTTGTTTAAGTAAAAGGGGTATTTTGTTTTGATGTTCAGGAATATGATGAAAATTTGGGTATGTCTTTGAGCTCAATTAGACGAACCTGGTTAATTAACGTAAAGGGGTGGTAGATGCTCCTTTATACTCAGACTCCGGTCTGCTTATATTGTTATATTAATTAGTAGGCATCCAACAAGGACTTTAATTCTGGATGCACATTAAAATGATAATAAATTTAATTTTGAAATTTTCCGATATTAAAATTTATGCTGAAATTTAATTTGAAAATTTAATGTATTCTGAATATTGATGTAAATAGAGTTAACGTTGATGTTTGTGGTAGGAATGTGTTGTTTAATTTTTATGAATGAGGAGGTTTATAAAATTAGGTGAGCAGCCGAGGCGAAAAGAGTAGTTCACATGAATGAGGAGGTTTCACAGCAATATATATATATATATATATATATATATATATATATACTTTCCTACTTGAAGGATCTAATCTGTAACTACACTTATTATAGTTTCTTTCCTGTGGAGAGAACCGTCCATTATCTCGGCCCCTGATTAACGAGGCGATTTCTGTTTTCGTTGAGGTGAAGGACACTCGCATGGCGTAATCCCAAATTCATCCGTTCCGTCTTGCCATTAGGGAGGGTGTTGTGGCAAAATCTACACCGAGGACCGGTAGGTGAGCTTTTATTCGCTAGTTTGTATATGAACCCTATGGAATTGTTCGGGGTAACATATTTATCAGTTCCTATTGGACGACAAAATCTTATAGTTAAACTGATTATCGTTACAGGAGATGATCTATATTAATAATATTGTACTTGTTATGACCATGTTGTAGATTTAATTGTATATTTACCATGGCGATTTAGAGCTGTTGGTTTTAGTGTTGTAATTTTGCAGTTTTTTTGGTAATTAAAAAAACTTCAGCTCGTCCATTTAAGAAGTAACTTTTGTTGTTCTTCTTGATATATGTGTATTGTGGTTTTTGCTATTGATTTTTTTTGTTTTTTGTTATACGGCACTGTGATGTTTTTCTGTAATACCCCGCCAACTCGCCAACTGAGCCCGGGCATTCTTTCTTTGTCTTTCAAGCTACGTCGATGTACGTAGGATAAATTTTTGACGCCCTGGCGTGGGGCGTTGATTTTGTTTTGGGTAATGTTGGCTCCGATTTTGTTTTGTTTAACATTTGGGTCCGATTTTGTTTTGTTTAGCGTTAACTGCGATTTTGTCTTAGATAACTTTTGCTCGGATTTTGTTTTGTTTAGCTTTGGCTCCGATTTTGTTTTGTTTAGCTTTGGTTTCGATTTTTTTTTGGGTAACTTTTGCTCCGATTTTGTTTTGTTTAGCTTTGGCCCCGATTTTGTTTTGAGTAACGTTTGCTCCGATTTTGTATGGCTTAATTTTTGCTCCGATTTTTTTGTTGTTACTGTCTAATTTCCGACATTACCCGCATTTCTCGGTCTGATGCTACTTATTTTTTTCTTCCTTTACGTTCGAACGGTTATTTATTTTTCTTTCGACTCTTTGGTGTCCCTCACATGGAGCCGATCTTCATTATTTGTTGTGTAAGTTTTCTTCAAGTTTGATTTTGTTTTTCTTCTTGATCGGTAAATATCATTTCAGATTATCGCCGATAATTCTAGTCCGCTGAAAACGTTAGCGCTCTATTCCGATTTCTAGTTTCTATTTTGTTGTTTCGCTCCTATTGGTATTCCTGAAGTTTATCCGTCGGATATGGTCTAAATTGTCCTGTATTCACGAATTTTTTTTTGTAGCTTTTATCGAGTTACGGTTACCCTCTATTTAGTTACTTTCTCCCAATTTCTTTTCTTTATTCGTTTCAAAATGACTTATATGGGAATAAGACTGTTTGACGATATCTGCAATAGACAGCAGGAGTCCTCAGAAAGCATTATTGACTATTTCAAGTGTATGACGGCCCTGTTTCAGTGGTATGGATTTTTCAAGCAGGATGATAAATTGTCCATTGTGCTTCGTAACCTCGCTCCATTCTATAGAGCCCATTTGCCTAGCGTCCGCTCCTTACAAAAATTAAAGGACGAATATCTGAAGTTAGAACCGGAGAGGATTTTGGCTCATAATGTCGTATTACCTAGTCAAGACCAACATACTGTTACTGCTGAACCGGATCTTGCTTATAAGTCTGCTACAGTTGAGAAAAATACTTCTACTCCATATGACCGAGTTGTAAAGGTTTCGCCTACATCTACGGGTATATCAGACACTTCGTCCGTACTTTCTACTGTTTTTATTCCTAATTCTGCTTCTACTCGTCAGGTCATATGGTTTAATTGCGACAAACCTGGTCATGTTTCGACACGGTGTATTCGTCCTCAAGTACTCCATTGCTATGATTGCGGGCATAAGGAAGTTACTCATCACAACCACTCTACTACTAATAGGTCTTTGAATTACACTTCAAATTCTGTTCTGTCTTAGGAGCCAAATTTCTTTTGCTGCTAACTCTACGTTCTCTTCTGTACCTCATCCAGGTCATCCTGCTACTGCTATCCAACCATACCATTCTTCGGCAAATATAGCTTCGAACAAAATTTCTTCCGCCTCTAGTTCTACATTTTTCTCTGCACCTCCTGCTCGCCATGCCACCAGCACATGATATCCTTTTTAACCATATGTGTGTTCAAATTATAATATTGATTGTTACGGCTATCACGCCCTTACTAACCGAACCTCTAGTAACAGGAACCAAATTTCTTCTGCCAGTTACGAGTCAAACGATGATCAAATGGATCCTACGTATTCACTTCCACCCCAGACTGTGCCTCCACCACCATTGCAACCCCATATTTTGAATTAGTGATTTACAGCTAGTTTCTCAAGAGTTTATTCCTGCTTTCGTAAATAATTCTAATAAAAAATTTCTGTCGGGTCTGCAATAACAAATTCAGCTGAAGTGACGATAACTTCTAATTTATTTAGTGAAGGTCCTGTTGAAGTTCAGGAACTTGTATCTTTAATGCTTGTTGCTGTTGTAAAAATTTTATCTATTCCTGCTTTCATAAATGGTTCTACTCAAGAAATTTCTGTCGTGTCTGCAATAACAGCTGTAGATGAAGTGATGATAACTCCTAATGTGGATAAAGAAGGTCCTGTTGAAGTTAGTGAACCCGTAGCTGTAGTGCCTGTGGCTGTTGTCAAAGTTTTACCTGATCCTGTTTCTTTACCTACTATTGTCAAGTAATCTGTTCCTATTGTGACTGAAGTTTTGTCTGTTCCTACACCGTTGTCTAGCACTGATAAAACCTTATTTGATTCTACTCCTGTATCGGACGTTGATGAAACGTTACCTGCTCGTACTAATTGTTATAATGTCGACAAAATTCTGATTGTGTTGCTTTATATAATGCTGACAAAATTCTACTTGCTTCTGTTCTTTTAGCTAAGGTTGGTGAAAATGTGGCTGGTGTCTCTTTTTCTAATGTTGAAGAAGTTCTTCCTGATGCTCTTTGTTTTCGTAAGGTTGATAAAATTTTACCTGGTTCTGCTCCTTTCTTTAATGTTGATAAACTTCATTGTACTCCTTTATATAACGTTGACGAAGTTCTACTTGATGCTGGTTTTTCTTGTAAGGTGGATGAATTCTACTACTGGTATGTGTGTGACTACTATGCCCAAGGACTCAGGTTTGAATCTTAACGCGGTCCGCTTGAAAAATTTTAGGCGAGCATTTTTCACCAAAATACACCCTTGTTCGGATGAGAGGAAAAAGGGGGGTTCCGTGTGTAAATGTTGCCACACACGTTAAAAATCCCCACCTTGTATGAAACGGCAAGGGTTCGGCAAAATTCCAAATTTTCCAGGTAAAAAAGCTTGCTTCCTGGCCAATGTAGTACCTTTGGGTGGAGCATTGGAAAATCACATGTAAGGATGAAATTCTACTTGATTCTGTTTCATTAGGTAATGTTGCTGAAGTGTTATCGGATTCTGCTCCTTTTCCTAAGGGTAATACTTTTACAGTCAATGCTGATTTCTTTCCTAACTGTGATACTGCTAGTCCTTTACCTAACATCGATGAAATTTTATCTGCTTCTGTCCTTATATCTATCGTAACTGAAGTGTGCTCTGCGTGTGTTTCTTTTTATAATGTTGATTCTCTTACAGCCAATACCTTTTTCTTTTTCTAACTTGATATTCTGACAACCCATGATGTTTCTTTTTCTACCGTCAACTTTCTTTCAACCAATTCTAAAACAAACCACATTCTTCCATAACGCGTTTTGAGTTTCCTAAACGACCTTCGCCGCCACTTCCTCAACCACGTGCTACAACTATTACACCCCCCTGCTATTCCTGTTTTGCAGAAAACTGCCCAAAAGAAACATATATTAGTCAATGCTGATTCAAAACCTAAAGATGTATGTCGGTGATATCCTAATGTTCTTGACTTCACTGCGTTTTCCTGTTGGCGGCGCAAAAGTCTTAAGCTCAATATCTAGTCCTCACACCCCAGATTCTTATGCCAATTTTGCTCTCCTTAGGACTTGATTTCTGGATTTTAAGATTTCTTTACTTACTTCTCTGCTTGGCTGGGTTTTCTTTCTTTTTCTTCCATCCGTGTGGGTCCAGGAATAGAATCGACCCATGGTACGACCTGCCTGTCGTAAGAGGCGACTAAAGCGGTCCAACACATACACACACATTTCTTACACACACATACACACACACACACACTCATATTCTCAGACATCAACACATACACACACACAACACACACACACACACACACACACACACACAAATTCACACACACACACACACACACACACACACACACACACACACACACACTCATACATAACTACACTGGGATTCTGTTTTATTTTCTTTTGTGCGATTCTTAGGGTTTTTTGGTGATTCTTGTACTTGTTGTTTGGTGTTATTCTTTTTGGTTTTTTTTCTCGTTCCTTTCGTTACACATTCCTCTCCTGTTTCCTGTGGCTGGTGTTACTTTCTGTCGAACTTCGTGCTGACTTGGTAAATTTTTTATCGATCCACTTCCTATGGTATGTGCTTCTATACCATTTTTTTCTTTTCTTCGGAAACCAGTCGACTTTAGGCCTAGTTAGCTGTTCTTTTCTTCGGTTTTTTATTTGTTGCGATTCTTGGGTATCACAGCTTGAAATATTTTGATTTTTTTTCTCTATCCAGCATTCTTGTTGTTACCTAGCTTACTTTAAGGTTTGACACTTTTGGCGATTACTGTTGGTTTTCTTCCGCCCTTTTTTTGTTTCTTTTGGTTTTCTGTAGGAAATCAATCGTCTTTTGAGGTGGCCACAGTTTTGTTTCTTTGTTGAAGAAGCATCCGTCCTTTGACGACTTTGACAGTGTTAATCTCACTCATTGCTACTAGCTACCTATCTTCCTGTGGTCCTTTTCACTTTTGGTTTTGTCCGGTATTTTGGTTTTTCGCGCCGGATGATGTTTTTTGGTTTTTTTTAAATTTATACTTAAGCGAATTTTTGTTTGCTTGTTTGTTTTTTCGTGCTGAGTACTGTACTGTTCACTCCCTTCCCTTTGCTTTCCTACCCCGACCTTTTAATTTTGCTGGGGGAAGAATTTGTTACGTTCCATTTTCAACGGTAAAATTGAAACGTACTTTTTTTGTCATTTATTATTCATTTACGTAGATTCTGCTTTAGTCTTCGAACACTACCCTATATATTTTGCCTTCCTACAATAGTACGCTTATCAATAATTTCATTAAAACCCATTTGCTACGAATTAGAAAGTTTCCACGCTAAGTTACATTGTCCGTTGACTTGATGCACATGCTATAGAGCGTAATTACTCCATATATTACTTCAATCGAGAAACTCGTTGAAATAATGTATCGTATTCTTGGATAAAATGTGTTTCGGGTTTCTAATCGCATTTTGTATGTTTGATAACGGAGGATTGAATTTTGAATTCTTGTTACTATAGGAATGAATATTCATTTTCTTTTCTGCATACGACTGCGAAAAATTTGACGTTTTCGTTCTTGCTAAATTTTCGTGTACACACTGTGTGGTGAGTACTGTTAGTTTTAATATACACTCGTATATATTGCTGTGATAAGGGGTTGTTTAGGGGTGTATTGAGTAGCAAAGCACATGTAGTAACAATAAATAGCAATAGGAATCAGAAAACTGCATTTATTTAGCAGGAAAATAAGTAATTCGTATATTATGTAAATAGCAAGCATTTAACACCCTGTATATAGACCGTAATTAACTTTAAGCGATGCAAGTAAGCATATCTTTTAACAATAGAACGCGTATTTAGCAGAAAAATAGGTAATTCATACATTATGTAAATAGCAAGCATTTAACACTCTGTATATAGACCTTTATTAATTTTAAGTAATGCAAGTGAGCATACCTTTCAACAATAGAACGAGTATTCAGAGAAATGATCGTACATGTAATTGAGAAGTGTTCTACAATTTATAAAATAAAGACGCCGAAGATAAAACCTAACAAAGCTTTATGCAATTACGCTGAAATAATAAACATTTTTGATAAGAAAACGCAGTTTCAAAGACGCATAAAAATACATAAACAAAAACAGCATTAAAGTTACATCATTTATTTTGTTCAATTATCCAAAAGGCGATATCTATACAAAACAACAGACTTAAAGTTGAACGTCTGGCAAAGATAACAATGTATCAATAGCAAATAAACATTATACGGAAAACCGAAGAAATTACATCAGAAATCACTTCAAAATGCAGGGAATGTTGAAGACAGGGCCTGGTTGGTTGAGATATCTGCAAAACTGCTTGAAAACTCAGCCTACATGTAAGTGGGAAGAGCCTATATAACACAGAGCAGTGATAACACAAGTCAGTTTATAACTAATGCACGACGAAGCAGCGTCACTGTTAACCAGAAAGTCACGCGTAATTTAAGTATAATAGAATATCAAGTGTATGCTACAGTAATAATAGTGCAACGATTATGAATAGTTTTTTTGCCGTTTTTTTTTATAGAAAACGTGAGTAGAATTTAGGTAATTGATTTAAACTAAATATTTATAATAATAGGGCTTTAAATTTGGATCGATATAACATTTCAAATTTGTGCTACATTTCTGAATATTTCAAATTTGTGGTGTATTTCTGAATAATTCAAGTTGCGTCGATAATAATATTTCAAGTATGTGTCTACAAGAATAGTTCAAATTTGGGCCAATAGAACAATTCAAAACAGCGTCGACAAATATATTTTTGGTACAATTCTGGTACAATTTTGAGTTGCGAGATTCAAGGCATATAAAATAAAGAAGCACGAAGTAATTTTGGAAAACAAAGGGTAACTGTACTCAAACATTGGTTCAACTAAGCAGAGCATTGGTAGACGAATAAGGACAACAAAGAGGTGTTGATCCACAATCCGAACAACATATCGCAGGTCAGATCTATTTAATTTTAAGATATTTTTCTATTTAAATGTCAATACTGAATTTATTCAATTTACATAAAACTTGTAATGAAGTCAACAACAAACATTGCATACGTTAAACTTACGTAATATATTATAGAGAGGTCTAGAACGTTCCAGGTTTTTTTGGTAAAGAGGTAGTTTTTGGTGACTTTAGATTGAATTCAAAGCATATAAATTTTGGGGTAAATGATACATATGATATTGATTGATTGAAGGGTGTATTTAAATATTTTTCAAAAACTTGTAAATAATATTTCTTTTCATTATTGAAATTAATTGACTTCGTTTTATCAATTCAAACAAATAATCATAAAGGGGTAGAGAAGAGAAAAATTGATCATCGTAACGTTGTGCACTCTGTGTAGATTAAAAAGGGCTAGCCGTGGCACAATAATAATAAAATTAGTAAAATTTGAAGTAAAAACACAGAGGTGGCGTTAAGTAAAAACGTTCATTACACCGAGTACGGCGTTATCATATCAATATATATATATATATATATATATATATATATATATTATATACTATCCTTCGTGAAGAGTCTAATCTGTAACAACCCTTATTATAGCTACTTTCCTGTGGAGAGAATCGTCCACTATCTCGGCCCCTGATTAACGAGTCGATTGCTGATTCCGTTGGAGTGAAGGACACTTGCATGGCGTAATCCTAAATTCATCTGTTTCGCCCTATTGTTAGGGAGGGTGTTGTGAAGATTCCTATGTAAAATAACACGCTTTTAGTACGTATAGTGTTGACACATACCATTTAAGAACGAAGTCCAATTTAAAATCTGTGAAAATACAAAGCATTCATTGATTTAAAATCCGTCTGTAAATAATTATTTTGGTTAAAGTACCTTAACAAGTTTTATTGCAGGTGCTGAAAAAACCGCGAAACGAGTCTAAAATGTAAATTCCATATTGCAATAGTACTTTTTAAAATATTATTTAATAAACGTAATTCACTGCATTTATTGAAAGACAAATAGTTCCAGAATCTTCGAATTCATTATTTTTACGTTATTTAATACAGAACGAAAAATACCGTCTTCTTTTGAGAATCTATTATATTTAAGTTAATAGCTAATTATTTTCTGTCAATGAATATATGTCGATCTGAGGAAAGCTATAACACCGAGAAACTATAAAACAGGTAAAATAAGGAGTTTTTAATGACTATACAGAAGCTTGTAAATCCCAATCTCTCCAATAGGAGAGAAATACGACAATTGCTTTTTTTACCAATAAAGGATAATAAAAATTTTATGATAGCAATAACTTTAAACTGAAAGCTCATTAAAAAGATAAGAACGCAAAATTATGGGTAATTGTTGTATCATGCCAATGACTTATTTTCAATAATATAACTGAAGAACGATAGCGCATTAAGACTATTTTATCATATAAAAACGGAAGTAATTACAGCAAAGTCATTCATTCTTTCGGCAATCAAAATTTAACATTGAAGTTTTAAACATAAGTTATGAGACATTCGATCAATGATAGAAAAGTATTTTATGCCATTTATACTTAAAATCTACATGTACATAATTATAAATCATAAACAAACACAAAACTCATATTTTACTCGCAGTTTAATTTCCAGTTTATCTTTAAGATTAAGAATGTCTAGATATGCCAATGATTCACATGTTTCTTAGTCGACACGTTAGGCCACCCCATCCATCTATTTAAATTCCAACTTTCGTTAAAGAATGAGATCAGTTTATTACCCCTTTCATTGTTTGATGCCCGAGAGATGCAAATATAAATTTTACAATACACACGTGCTTGAGTTCTGGTCTACATATCCAGCAAAGCTCAACAACAATTTGTTGTCGACCACCTCACCGAGGGAGGTCTACGATTTACTGTCTACACATACGCTGCTACATGACCATCATTTTTTTCTAAACTAACTTTCCAACTTTTTCAAATATAGTCATTATATAAGATTCTCCCTTCTTAAAAGTTTCGTTCTCACATTTTGTACGTCGAAAGCAGTCCTATTGTCAAGGCTAATGCTGTTTCAACAGTGTTAATTTTTGATTTCTCTCACAGTTTACATGTATCGCAATAATTTTTATGGCTGGTTTTATTATTATTGTGGTTGTAGGATGTGTCTGTCCAATTCCATGATTTAATGGTACAAATAAAATTTCCTACGCCGGTTATTTCAAAGTGTCTATCTGTATATTTCTAAATTTAATACAAGGAGTGAAAAATATCGAGAGTTATTAAAAATATTGGGTGCTTTTCTGTTTATTTCTGGATATTAATTTAATATTACATTGAAATAGCTACGTTATTAATATAAACTACTAAAGCTTCTGTAAATTTTTCAGGGTACTTTTGTGATAAAAACCTCTTTAACTAACTCAATTTAATTAATTTTTATCTACTACTTAATATGGAATTAGATAACGCGCTAGCGTTATCACTTTCTTCATTGTGTTTGCGTAAATGCAGGAATGATAGACAATCATAGTTAATTGCTAATATAAGTAAGGTAACTGGTGTCCTAAGTAACCAAGCTAATTCAAAGCGACATTGCTTATTAGATACATTAATTACATCAATAATCACACCTGACTAGAACCGTTTTAATAATTGTTTTTAAATGCTTACGTCTAAAGCTTAGTAAGTGAAAATTTACTGGATCGGTAGGCAATTGCATATGAGTGCTGTGTATACGATATTTTCTACAGGAATCGTACGTCAACTTTCAGCTGAGAATTTTAAGCATGTTCTCAAAAATATTTACAATAATTGAAAAGTTAAAAATTTTCTAAATAGAACTTTCGTTTAAAAAAAATTAATAATTATCATTTCCAAAGATGATCAAAAAGCCAGCAAAATGACTATTATTATTATTAACTGAAGCTTCATGAACGTTTATTCAACTTCTTTAAATATTTACGTAATTTACAACGTGTACTCAAAAAAACTATCCTTGCCGACCTCTCACATAAATTATCATGAAAGCAATTTTTAAAGTATTTGAATTAGAAGTATTCAATCAAATGTAAATTTTTAAATCATTCAGTTTAGAAATGTACAACGAAATATTCACAAATAAACTAATAAAACATTCAGATTGGCTAATCTGTTTTCAGGTCGAATCAGTCCAACTGCTTTGGATATTGTCTGCATCCCTCTTAGCATAGCCTCAAATTATTCTAGCGTCCTTTGTTGAACTCCTTGACAATTCATAGTTGAAGTAAATGCTTGTTGCATTTCCTCATTTGATCCAGTAATTATTTATAATCGCTCCTCAGTAATTGTTGATAATTGTTCTCCAGTGATTATTTATAATTGTTTTTCAGTAATTGTTCAGAATTATTATTCAGTAATTGTTTAGAGTCGCTTTTGAAGGGTAAAACGACAAACCACTTAATTTTCCATAATTACAATAGTATTATCTCACACTTCACAATAAATCACTTCACGTAAATATCTTCGTTTTAAGGGATATCAGCTAAGCCCTATTTCATGTTGAACTCGATTTGTTTACAAATCCGGTCGTATTTAAATGCATCGTCTATCTATTGACAAGCGCAGATGCATGAAATTTTTATACCAGCTTTTTGGTTATTCCATCGTATTATATTGGATGTTAACATCAACGCGTTGCTTTTGTCACGTACCATTTCGAGTTAATAGCATTGATTCTTTTGGATTTTTATACTTTTAGATAAGTAAACCATTGTTTGTTCAAATAAATTTGGTGACCTTTGATTTTATTCACCATGACTTGCTCGTTTCCAATAAATCAGGTGTCGATTTTAGCTTTCTAGTCACGTAGACTTAGTACAATTTATGCATTAAATTATATGAGTTTGTTATCTTACGCATTTTTAAACCTGCTTGTTTTAATTGGGATCTTTGACGTAATAATGATGCGTTATCCATGCGTGTCGCGTTTCAGTTTGCGTTTATGTTGTTTAACGACTTGCGAATTTGTTTATTTTAATAAAACTTCAGAATATTTTTCATTAACTAAATTAATTATGATTATGGTTTATATACAGGGCGTTGTCATTTACTTTCCAGCCTAATCATCGTATTTCTTGTTTTCTTCAGAAAACTGTCTCGTTTTCTGAACCCTCATGTATTTTATATGAAGTGCGCTATACTATTGGTCCTAACTACCCCTAAATGACCTTATTAACACAGCAATATATATTGTTACAATATCGCCGAAACTAGTGGTGTATTTATAACGCTCAGTCACCTCTCTGTGCCTCTAATTAATCTAAAAAAAATTTAAAATCCACACAATAAAATTTATGCCTCGACTAGCTCAATTTTACCCTGCACAGAGTAAGCAACGATATGATAACAAAAATTTTTTGCCCCTTTCCTCTAACACTTCATGCCTGAATAATATAAACGAATTTAACCAAAATTTGTTTATTGAACTGAAAAATACGTACAATTTACAATTCTACAACCTTCGTAATGTCATTTGCTATTTTAAAACCTTTGAATCAAAATTAAAATATATCTGTTTATCACAAAATTATAACCCTAATTAAGCACTCAAAACCAGCAAAAATAATTATGTATTATCTCGAATGCTTCTTTGAACGTTCAATGAACCCTTCTTTCTTAAAACGTATTTTCTACGTATCATCCAAATTTTGGATGACCCTTTACACAGATATCAATGTACATTAAGTTTCAAATATTCAAAAAAGTAAGATTTCCGCTGTTAGTTAAATATAATTGCTAACCTGGTGTTTTTCCGATTGATTTCCTACTGGTGCCTCCTGGTTTGAATCAGTTGCTAGATTAGTCGATTCGAAGTTAGTGAACGCGTAGCTCTGCGTGCATCCCAATACTTTAAAATGCAGCAGCGTGTTGTTAACCAGTGACTTCGTGTTGCTTTGAGCTTAACGTCCTTATTTAGAATTTTCTTAGCTAGATTTCTTATTGATTTGTTTAGTTCAATTTCTTATTGAATTGCTTAGATCGATTTCTTATCAAATTGCTTAGAGCCTAAATTAATAAATTGTAAAGATTTGTTTATTGCTAAATTAAATTTAAACTTACGTTTTATGCCAACGGCAGATTTCTTATACACTCGTATGTTTGAACGCGCACTTGACTGTATTATTTACTCTAAGTTTTAATTATTGTTACTTTCACTTATAAATTTTGTTTTTGTTTCACTTTGCAACTGAACTTTGCCTAATACTTTTATTTCGATCAGTACAGCTTGTGCTTCGGTTTAAAGAATCAATGAATGTTATAAGCTTGATGTGTATTATGTAAGCAAGCCATCCCACGTGCTGTCATTGGTTGACCGTTCTCTATCTTGTTATTTTAGCATGGAACAAGCGTTGCACTGCTCTTATGCAGCCGGTTGAATTTTACTTGGAGTTATGTATCGTTTGCACCGTCCATACGCTTCAAAAATCACGTTGTCAATAAGCTTTATATTATGAATTTCGTTAGCAATAGATACTTTGTACCTTTTAATATCACGTGATTATAATTTTGTACAGGGATTTATGAACTGATATATTTAATCTTGCAACTACGCCAAAACGTATGGATATATATTTTGGCTTCCTCATATGCTGGATTTTTTTTGAATTTGGCGATTTTACACTTAAAACATCACGTAGGCTAAATTTTATAAAAGGATTCTTTAACAGGTGACGTAAATTAGATGCGTTTATTGACCACTTGCGTTATGAAATATGCTTGTTTTGAAGGCCTGTTTACTATGCCCACGCATTGATTATTTTCTTACACGAATGCGTCGAGTTTAAAAAAATTTGTTTCACGTTTGTTTTACTTTAAATACGCCTAATTTGTATTTATTTACGCCTAATTTGTATTTATTTAAAATGTATTACTGTTTCTAAAAGGGGTTGGATTGTGCACAGAGTTATTCATTTTACTAAATGTGGTTAAATTATTAAAGAAGGAGCTTTCCTTCATTAACTGTAGTTAGTTGTTGATCTTGTACAGGATGTTTGGTATGTGCTTTTTGCATAATTAACGAATTGTGTAGTTTTTATGATTCAAATGTTTAGTTTTTTAATTTTTGGGTTGTGTACATGAAGTATACCTTCATTGTGACCTTATATATCCCTAAATAACCCTATTATCATAGCAAAATGCCGAACGTAATTGAAAGTTAGATTGATGTATCGTTGTGTACACGATTTAAATTTGTAAATTTCCCAATTGTCGTCATCGGTCTCGGTGGCGTAATTGGTAAACGCATGGTTCCAGCAAAACCAGGATACAGGTTCAAGTCCTGTCCAAGACATATATTTTCCATCTTTCAATTACTAGCTCGATTTGAAATGATCATTTGGGCTTTGCATAAAAGTCTAAGTTATTATTTCATCTTATCCACTGTAATACGATAGTATTTATCAACTTACCTTGTGTAATTAACTACCTAATATATATATATATATATATATATATATATATATATATATATATATTGAAATGTTTAAGGGAGCTACCAAGGGTTCTAAGGGTTGTTTAGTACAAGGTAGTGTATGCCAAGTAAAATAATCCATATATTTGATCACATAATTTGAAAATGTATGTTTGCCGTACTTTACATATGCTAAAGTATAATTCAAAATGGTAGTTGAAATATCAGTGCCAAAAGGTAAATTAAAATGACTAAATGACGTAGTAAGATGTACAGTGCTCAAGGGTTTATACCGAGTTTGAATTTTATAGGCCATTGAAAGTACATTTGCCGTCCAAAAACCGGATGCGTCTATGGATGTTTACTATCAACCACGCATCCAGGTTCAAGTGTGATTTATTTTGGTTTTTCATTTTAAATAGAATCAACTTTTGGACAAAATTTGTAAGCTCAAAATTATTAGTTATAACAACGTCAAATGTGATTGAAGGACTGTAAATATTTAGGACCAATACTAGAATTTTATGTGAATTATGAAAGTGTAAAAAGACATGAATTATGGTATGTGCGACACGAACGTAGTATTTGAATATTATTGGACGATTTTAGTTATGTACTTTATGATTTAGTAGGCAAGAAATGTTATAATGGTCGCCTTGGAAAGAAAACAAAGGGAGATTTCGAGATTTTTTTTGTAAAAAGACGTGTTTTTATAGAACGGTGCTAATTTGTGTACGATTTGGAGATTATTTCGAAATTATTTTGTATAAAGACGTGTTTTCATAGAACTGTGCTAATTTGTGTAACGATTTTTAAAAGTTAATAAAAGTGTTTGATTTTGAATAGTTTTGGTTGAGTAAAGAAGGGTAAAGAGCAGCAGCGAAATATAAATAAGCAACGACGACGATAATAAAAAGTGTGAAGATTGGTAATAGTGCGACGGTGAAGCGACGAATATATAAATAGATTTGGGATTGGTTTGGATAGCGATTTAAAGGCAGAAGGACATAGGGTGGTTATTTAAAAGAACGAAGATCGATTTGGATAGATATTTATAGGTAGCAGGACATCGAGTGGGTAGATAAAGAAACGAAGATTGATTTGGATATAGATTTGTAGCGGGGCATCGAGTAATTTGAAACAGGACGGCGATTAGATTTGGATTAGATACGAAAAAGCGGACGGATTAAAATAGAACACAAGGAGCGAAATTAGGAAAGCAACAATTGGTAGTGGAGGATTCAAAGCAGAAATTTAGGACAGAAGAATTAGCACAGGGGAACTTACATAACCGGGTATTCAAAATTCTAAATTAGGGTTAATTATTTCAGATATTGGGGAGCATCTAAATTTTAAGAACGACACCTGGAGGCGATACGAAAATTCTATCAGATAGTACAACCGTGTGAAGACGCATACGGCTACTAGGATTTTGAGCCAGCAGTTAGAGCGGCCAAGGACGAAGTATAATCCAGGTGAGTGCTGAAATATCTTAAAACGTCAAAAAAAAGTCATAAATTTGTGGTAGTAATTTAATTTGGCACAAGGCAACGTTGATCGTAGTAAAAATTTGGCATATACAAAAGTAGCTTAAAATTTTAGTACTAAAACAAAAGAGTGTGCAGTTTGGTTGGGCATCGCACATCTACTTATAACAGAACTCACTATAAGTAGGTGAACACCCTGAGATTTAAGAGCTCAAATAGTCGAGGCATTGTAATAAACAGTTTAATTAAAGAACCAACCAAACGTTGCAAGTACGGGGCGTGCATTAGGTGTGCACATTATATAAAAGGCGCGACAAAAAGTGTAAATTAAAATAAAATAAATAATTAAAGTAAAGAAAGGGAGGGAGGGTAGAGAGATTAGATAGAGATCTGTAAAATATATATATATATATATATATATATATATTGTTGTGGTAAGGCCGACTGAGAGCCACTGAAAGAGTGATATCAAAAAGGGTCCGCGTTGAGGTGCCACTAAAAGAGTGCTGTGACATTGCCGCACTAAGAGGATTAATAGAAGAGTGATATGACAATGCCCCGTGTTGAAAGCCACTAAAAGGTGCTGTGACAAGACCGCACTGAGAGTCACTAGAAGGAGTGATATGAAAATAGTCTCGTGTTGGGAGCGTCGCTGAAAGAGTGCTATGGAAAGATACTTCTGGTTTGTAAACTTGAAATTGTTCACTTACCTTCGTTTCTAATTTTTTCACTTTGCCAGACTAGCTCAACGAAATTTACGGAGTTTTCAAAATGAAATAAAACACAGCACTATCAGAAAGCATTTATACAATATGAAATATCTTCTTTTATTCAAAAGCATTTACAACGTTTCTTTCAAACATAAAATAATTTCTAAGAAGCCTTTGTTACAAACAAAACTATTGTTGCTTACCTTATTTTACATATACAAAATTAAACTTATTCTTTTGAAGATCTTTCACCTGGTTATAAATTATTTCCACGCTGGTAAGATTTGTTTTGACCAAAAAAAATCGTTGACATATAATCTATTATAGGTCAGAGTATATCGAACTCTGAATACAAACTCCTGGTAAAAAATCCCTCACACAAAAAAAAATTATTAGGATTATCTTAAACTAGATCTAAATACTCTAATATCAGTTAAAAATAAATTTTACAGTGATACTTGCAGAATCCGCAAAACGCTTCTCGTAAATACAAATCTTCTTATTTTAAATTGATCTCCAAATCGACTTACAAGTTTTTCTAAATTAAAATTCCTGATTTCCAACAGCAATTATCATAGTACATTTTTGGTCAAATCTTTCCTTCGATTATTTATTACATCTTTAAAATAACTTTATACTTAAGAATTTTGCCTTTTCTTCGTAAATAATAATTTTATTTTTGTATGTAATTTGGGTTTAAAAACATCACTTCAATATTCATGGCAACCTCGCACCTATGTTTTACTGCATACTTCTATAACGCAACGGCTAGCGTTTTAAAATAATATTTCTTAATCTACTTTAAGCACGACTGCATCGGATTAAATTTTATGAGTGAAGTTCTTTCGAAACAATAAGCGCTCCTTTATATACAAATTATCTTTTTTTCTAGAATTTTACTAGTATAATCTCGAACATGATAATGTAAGCTTTCCCGGAATATTCAATTAGCGTATAAAATTTCGACATTTTATTACCTTCTTATCTGATTTCCGCTACTCGTAACGCTCGCTTTTGTCCTTGTTTATCATATGCTGTTACTGTTGCGTATCGCTTCACTACAATAGTGAATGCGAAGATCATAAATTATTTCTTATCAGTTGTTCCAGGGATTTTACGTTTTATTTTCAATGTTCAAGCTGCTTCTTGGAATAAAAATGTTTATTTAATAAGTTTATACGAATTTGACGTGTTTCTAAATCCCCATGACATCTTTTTATATTCTAGAGAATTTTCTATTTCAAGGAGTTGCAATATCCACGGAATAATTAATTTAAACTTTCATTGCTTTTTAATGCAAAAGGATCTGCGCTTTATAGGAAATATTTGCTTTCAGTACATAAAATTATTTATTAATTTTGAGGTTTTTAAATACACGTTGATTTTAGTTTCTCAAACTAAATGCGTAAAGCTGTACTTTTTATGCTATTTACAGCAAATCAAATGCACTATACGGTAGCTTACAATTTACATATTCAATTTACGTTACTTGCTATTTATTTACAATATGCTTATATCATACAGGGTGATTATTTATACACGCTCAATCTGCTTTTTTTTGTATTGTACATCAATGAATAAAGGTACGCTTGTATTATACAGGGCGTAACCATGAATTTACGGAAAATTTAATTTTTTCCGGATTCTATTATACTTTAGTGAGATTAATTTTTAGACTTAATGTTTCAATGACCTCTCGTGACCCCTTATCACGCCAATATATATTATATAAATATACATATACGTATTGTTATTAAGGGCATTTCTAAAAATGGGATTTAAAATATCGTGTAGATCAATATTGGAAATTAGAACAATGATATGGTTAGTATTATTTATAGATCAATGTTTCTTTTTTAAGGGTTTCGGTTAATAATACCTAGTCAGTTGGTTGTTACATAAGGTTTGGTTTTTCTAAGGTCAATGTATGTGTATTTATATTTCCGGAATTTACTGTTAATAGAGTTTAAACTTAGGTTTACTTTCATTTGGAGTTATTTATAATATAGGTAAACATTATAATTGTAGATGGATATCTAGCTACTCGAGTGATGAAGTCATATTTGGAGTAGCCTTTATTCACAGAATTTCTTTAATTTGACCAAACGTTAATAAGTGTTTTTAAGGTTTTGTAAAAGGGGTAAAGTACGAGGAGGTAACTATTAGAACAACAAAGCAAGAAGACCATTCTGGAATAACTGTTTTATACGTAGCGAAAATGTCGAAGGGATTGCTGGGACAAGACGGTTTGGCACCCCTTACTTTTGACAATCAGTAAAGCATTTCAAGGTAAGTGGTATTTGTAAAGTAGTTTAGTATTTCGGCCATTTCACATGATTATTTTTTATTAGGTTTATAATTTTTTTCCATAAGAATCTACTCCCACACCACCTTGACATTGTTACAAGGCTCCCGCCTCTTTTGGGTAAATCGAAATTTGTAATGTCACGTCATTTTTACACGTAATAAAATGTTATATTCGATTTCAAATTTGGTAATTCCAGCATCCTCCCACGTACTTTACTCACACTTATATCTTCCAGCTTTTTTCGCCTTTCTCTCAATCTCTTCCCTTTTTTCCATCTTCTCCCCCCCCCCTCTTCTATCTCTCACTTGCTCTCTCTCTTTCTCTTTCTTCAATCTCCTTCTCTCCTTTCCCCTCTCAAAATTAATAAGAAAACCTACCAGCAAAGACACACCGCGTCGAACCTCTTGGCATTACCCTACTAACATCATGATAAATTCGCTACTTAAGGAAAAAAGTTGCATCAAAGTGGTTATTTATTAGTATTACATAACTGCAAAAATAAAAAAAAGTTTCTATACTTTAAAAGCAGGTAGTTATTATTTGTAATTAAAATCTCCTCATTGAGTTTTTAGAAAAAATACGATTTCAGTTACAGCCTAGGTTGTATTGAAAAGGCTTTCTCAATTGTTTGAATTTACAATAGTTTAGAAGTGATAATAAAATATAGGTGTAAATGGAAAATTCTACCAGTACAGTTTCAGAATGTACAGATGATGATCGATACGACTGAAAGCGCAAACCCGCGTTTCTCGTGCCGAGATTTTAGCAGTATAAAAGGCAATTCGTTGCATTTTGCAAGTGGTAGCGGTTGGTTACAAGTGAGACATTGAAAGTTAGAAAAAAAAGTACTTAACATGAATAAAGGTGAAACGAATTTTGAAGAGTTTCGATTAAATTCTGGTTAGTTGTTTGTTTAGATGTGGCTTTTATTTTGCAATTTTACAAAAATTTTGCGAAAAAAATTATTTTTATGTCAATTATGTGTCTTGAATTAAAAAATTGATAATACTTGCTTTGCTAAAAATAGTTTATAATTAGAGGACAATGACGAGACGAAGCTTTATTTGCTATTAAAGTTTTGAATATCCAAATCTATATAATTTTTCAATGCATTTAAATATCAGATAGTTTGTCTGAAGTCAAATGTCTAAACTAGTTTAAAAATATAAGCAACGCATTTGGCAGTGTGTATTATTTAGCATTAAAAATTATTCTTTGAGAAGAGTTTGTGATTTTTTGCAACGTGCAATTTATTAATTGCATAGAATTTTGCACAGAAATATAGCGGTACCATGCAAACAAAGTACCCTGCTTATTCTCTGATCAGAGATGTGGTAACTAAAACATTACAAGTCAAAACCTTTTTCAAATAAAATTTAGCTCGCATGTTTTCTAGAAATCTTCAGGAAACAAAGTTTCAGAAATATGTGCGTATTTGTAAATAACTCTATTTCTCTTTTATTAGTCTTAAATGTCTTAAACGTTAAGGAACGAGATAAGTTTTGAGCCTTTGGGAGCTTCTTGTAAAAACATTTATTTCCCAAATAACTCTTCATTCGATTTTATTCTCAATTATACAATTACAAAAATAACTTCTTTCAGTTACAATCAACTTAAACGTTTATATTCACTAAACTAATTGAAATTGACAAATAACTTAAAGTTAATAATCTATAATTAATAATTAAAAATTATGGTGAGTAGCTTGAACCACCAACAATGTTAAAGTTATGAAGTTCGAGACTGACTGGCCATCAGGGGCTCCTCAGGGTATTTATGTAATCCCTGCTCTCACATCATCTTGTGGGAAATGCAGATCTCACCGTCTGCTATTTCTTGATAACATACAATGTCTTACTCCTTAGTAATCTTAATTAAGTCTGCTTTTACTGCAGTTCATTGTGTCCTGCACCTGCAGTATCAGGTTGAGTCTGGAATACAAAGTAGTTGCTTCCGTTCTCATGTCTGATATGAACTTTCGTTAACCTTTTATATTATTACCTTCAATTATACAATGTAACATTCTATTTCTTAAGACATAATAATTGCATTTAATTTTATGTACATATTAATTGGGGTATATGCAACTAGCGTCGTTTGATTTGTTGGCTGGTTGCCTCTATTATTTAATACAAATTCAAATATACCTTAATTACGTCAGTGGTATATGTCATTTAAAATTTCTTACTACGGGGGTTGTCTTTTAAGTTTTGCATATAGAACTGGAATAAAACAGTTGAAAGCTTTTAAAGACTTTATTGTCTTTCAAAGTATTCTCCACGAAAATTAATGCACGTTTGCATGCGCTCTAATCAACTCTGGAAGCAGTTATTCCGCTCATTTGTTGGTACAGTCAAGATTGCATTTTGAAGACATCGACAGTTTCTTCTGACCACTTGAACCTTTGAACACGCAGTCCATCCTTGATTTTCGGAAAGATATTAGAAATCGTCGGGACTTATGTCGGCACTGTACAAAGGATGGTCTACCAATTCGACGTTTTGTTGCGTTAAAAATTAAATTGTCTTATGAGCTGTGTGCGAACTTGCAATGTCTTGGTGGAGGATGATTCGTCGTTGCGGGTTGGTTTTTCAAAGCACTGCGATGATTGGCGGCAAACAAATGATTGTATATCAATCGGCAGTAACAGTTCTTTGGACTTGTAGAGGAATTGTTACTCCATGACCTACTTTAGAGGCAAATGTTGCGACCATCTTTATGGACACACTTCGAGAACGGATTACTTTCGTCTGCTTTTCTTCACCTTGGAACATTCAAACGGACGACTGGCGTTTATTTTTTGGTTCGTATGAGTAAATCCACATTATTGTACACGTTATAGAGTTTGCTACGTTGAAAAGGTCTGGAATTTTTTGACACTAATTCACCCTAGATGTATCGAAGTGAGTGTAAATATAAAGTTCGGATAATACCCTAACAGGTTGGTTGCTTTTAATTAAAGGAACACCTTGGTTCTTATTAAATTAACAAATTTAAGTCAGACAAAAGAATGTTGATTCAACATATCTAGCTATCCCTTTCGAAGTCCCAGGAGAATCTGGTAAAAATAAAATACACCCAGGATATAAAGACTTTTAGTGGTGTCCGAGAATCTACACGCAAAAATCACTCATAAGGTATTTATGATAAAAAATTTAAAACTATGACCTGCAGTTACTGTAAATAAATGAGCATTTTGTTACGGTATTCCGCACAGACAAGAAAGAAAAGTAAAGCAAGCAAAGAAAATAGCCCCCACCGAGTACCGCAGCAAAAAAGGAATCCAAAGAAAGCCTTATTAGCTAAAAAGTTGCAGAGTGGGGTGGGTCGCAAAGAAAGAAAAAGAAAATCTCAAGAAAGGAATTTTATTTACAAAACTTCTAATAAAAACATGTTATAAAAAAACCAACCCGCAAAAAAAACAATATTTATCCAAACATATCTAGGAGGATTTATACAGTTCAAAATTCTTCGTATAAATAATTAATACCCTCCTTACTTATTTCAAACTAATCTTTAACCTCAATCCTAATATTTACATATAACAAAATTAAACAAAACAAAAAAATAAAGTGGATTGTTTTCAGCCGAATTGTATTAATGAGGATGCAATAGAAAACATGAAATGACTATCTTACCGTGTCCTTTTCCTCGTCTGACTAGTTCAGCGGAAACTATGTTGTGGATTCATGTTTTTTTTATACACTTAACTAAAGAATCAATTATATTAAACAGATATAAATAACGCTATAAAAACAATTTACTGCTTAAGCTTAGACAGACAATTTTACTTACTAATTAAAATAATCTTTACCTAATCCTTGTTAACTAGTACAGAACCCAAACATCTCCTATGCAAGTTACAAAAATTCTCTTTAAAATTCTCGGGATATTGTAGCTATTTCTTTATTACCTCAGATGTTAGTGCAATTGGTCAACGGCGTTGGACAGATAATTCAATAAAGGTCAAGATGCTTCGAACTCTGACTTCAAAACTGCTGAAAATTATCCCCTTAACAAATAATTTTTATAAAATTAAAATCTTATTCTAACTTAATTTACTCAAATATCCCATTAGGTTTCAAAAAACAAAGCATAATTATATTGCAGTTGGTATTGTCAAATAGTGCTTATAAAAATCTCATTTCCATTGTAATTAACGGCATTAAATATTTCTTGGTGTCATTTCAAATCGTTAAAATATCAGTTTTTAAAGTGTATTTATTTTTAATCGATTAAATCAGAAGTTGATCTTGTACCAAGATTATTTATATCAAAGATCGTTTAATGTTTGTAGTATTCTTAACAATAATAATGCTTTATAATTATTCAAAGTTTTATGTTACATATTGAATGTCGTAAAATGAATTAAATGATTAATCTTTACTTGAAACCTACATGCTGGTTGGCGAATGAATGACCCCGTTATAATTCATTTCCGTTTTATGTACTGAAATTGTAAATACGTCATTTTTTCCATTCCATTATAGATCATGTTCCCGGATTAGTGACGGATGATGTAATAATTATCCTGATTTCGCGTTGTAATGAGGTATTTGTGTAGAGTTATCGTAGTCGTAAAATCTTCCATTCATTGTTAATACACTAATGTCCTATCTATTTTATGACCTTCGGATAGTAGCTTTCCTTCGAATTGGGATAATTATTCATTGATTAAAATAATTGGTTTATTAATAGCTTTTAGAACATTTCTAGTAAAAATGACGTACATTATTTATGACTTTTTTAAATTCTCTCGAAAGAAATGCCGTATTCTTTTATTAAAGAACGTATATATTCGAAAATTCTGGAATTAATTTAAATTAACTTGTGTGAAAGATAGCTATTTTTATTATAAACTTTTAAAAATCGTATTTTTAACGAGGATGTATTACTTTATGCAATTGGTCGTTCAGAAACGTGCGAAGCGAAATGTATTCACTAAATTAAAAGTGTTGGCGGCTCATTTTCAGTCTACAATAAATGTCTATATACGGATTTTAATTACATGATTAATGACGGCTTCGTTCTTATGCCCCATAAATGCAATAAAAATCGTTTTGCGGAAAATTTTACTTTTCTCCGTTCGTCTTCCCTTTAGGATGGTTTTTCATAGAATTTGGCATTTAATGACCTCTTGTAACCACATTATCGCATCACTATATATTTATATATGTGTGTATATAAATATATATATATATATATATTTTTTTATTGTAACGACCTTCTTTTTATACGATTGTGTTGAAATTAGCAGGTTTTAGGTCGGCTGGTAATAAAGAAAACTCTTTTTTATGGCCTAAATTTTCGCATATATTTTTATGCTTGATCACAGGCAATAACTAAAACGTACAAACTATTAACAAACTACTAAAGTGAATAAAATAACTACTTACAGTGAGGGTATTTACATTAGCTTATTCTGAAGAATTTTTAGAACAATTTTCTTTAATAATTAAAAGAAATAATGTGTATATATAAAAAATTTGATGAAATAAAATATTGGTTTGATAGAAGTAAAAGTCAATTTTGATTAAATGATTTTTATATATATATATATATATATATCTTGATCTTTTTGTTTAACTTGCATGTGTGTATGTATGTTATGTATATATTAATTTTTTTTTTTTGTTTTAATTTTTAATATGATACATATAATAGCGTCCTCATGTGTATGTTTATATTAGGAGGAGGGTGAATATTGAATGTATCATACAACATAAAAGCGATATAAAAGTTAAACCTAAAGCATGTGCCCTTGCAATACACACACTTAATGATGAACATAAAATAAATTTCAAAAATCCACAAATTTTACAAATAGAAATTAACAAATTTAAAAGAACATTTTTAGAAATGTGCCATATTTATAGAAATTCAAATTCATTAAATACAAAAAGTGATATTGATAATCTGAGCAGTATATACTCATACCTTTTAAACTTTAAAGAAAAATATAAAGAACAATAAGTCTAAGAATTGATTTTACAAGTGCATTCTTAAGTACATCTAACTATAATAAAAGCACACATATATATATATATATATATATATATACACACACACACACACACACACACACACACACACACACACACACCTACAAACCCACTCTCTCTCCCTTTCTCTCTCTACACACACACACATCACACACACACACACAAAATTAATACAAGTGCATTCTTAATTACATCTAACTATAATAAAAGCACACTCACATCACACACACACCCACCTACAAACCCACTCCTTCTCTCTCTCCCTTTCTCTCTCACACACACACACACACACACACACACACACACACACACACACACACACACTAAATAAATACTCACAATACACAAAACACCAAACAATATGATACATTCAATATTCACCTCCTCCTAATATAAACATACACATGAGGACGCTATTATATGTATCATATTAAAATTAAAACAAAAAAAAAAAATTAATATATACATAACATACATACACACATGCAAGTTAAACAAAAGATCAAGATATATATATATATATATATATATATATATATATATAAAATCATTTAATCAAAATTGACTTTTACTTCTATCAAACCAATATTTTATTTCATCAAATTTTTTATATATACACATTATTTCTTTTTAATTATTAAAGAAAATTGTTCTAAACATTCTTCAGAATAAGCTAATGTAAATACCCTCACTGTAAGTAGTTATTTTATTCACTTTAGTAGTTTGTTAATAGTTTGTACGTTTTAGTTATTGCCTGTGATCAAGCATAAAAATATATGCGAAAATTTAGGCCATAAAAAAGAGTTTTCTTTATTACCAGCCGACCTAAAACCTGCTAATTTCAACACAATTATATATATATATATATATATATATATATATTGTTACGTTGATTTTCAACATAATTAATAATAAACACGCTCTCGAATAAATTCCTTAACTCAAATTGCTTTTTCTTTTACAACGAAAATTTATTCTATAAATTAAATAGTCTATGCCTTGTGTTAGGTATCCAGTAATCTCCTAAATTCTTCAATAACATCCTGTTTACAATAATAAATACGCTTTCTACCAATTTTCATTTTGAACTCATTTATTTCGAAACGACAAGTTTATGCTACAAGTAAATAGTTATATCCCGTTTTTAGGTACCTGCTATCTTGGTATACCTTACGACCGCCGTATAAACGTTTTCTCTGTTGTTTCAAGGTAACGACTTGTGGAAATAAGGTCGCGCACTATCCGACATAAACCGGGTTTTTCAATTTTACCGCTCTTCGATAAGCTAGGATTTGCAGTTCGAATTCGTGTTGTTTGAACCATTGTTGAGTTTGATTCTGCAGCTTGTGCGTCGAAGTGTTTTCTACATTTATTCGTCTCCATATTTCAAAAAGCGATGCACGTCTTTCTGCTCAGCAACTAGAAGGTGTCTTGCGTGTATTCGGCGAGTTTCCCCGCGCGTACCCATTATAATCAGATTCTCTTTTTAGTTTTCTCTTTAGCTGTAGGCCAAATGGGTTCTTTCTTTATGTAGAAAAACTGCTTTTGTCCGTAGACCTACTACTTTTGTCCGTGAACCAGCAGCTTTTTGTCCTTGGATTGCTACTATAATTACGATGGTAGGATGAATGAACCCTGAGGACCATGGTGTTGCTATGCTGACTCACTCTCGGCGGTTTGCAAAAAAAGCATCCCGACGCATAAAGGTATGTGACTCGTTTTTTATACGTACATCGAGGATCCTTATTTATCAGCGGTTGATGTTGTGTGATCCCGACACGGTCCACTTGAAAAATGTTAGGCTAGCATTTTTCACAAAAATACACCCTCGTTCGGATGAGAGGTAAAATGGAGGTCCCGTGTGTG
This sequence comes from Platerodrilus igneus, assembly GCA_036346225.1. Taxonomy (NCBI): domain Eukaryota; kingdom Metazoa; phylum Arthropoda; class Insecta; order Coleoptera; family Lycidae; genus Platerodrilus; species Platerodrilus igneus. The sequence goes on along the minus strand of JARFIW010000266.1, from coordinate 8,436,051 downwards.
AGTGTTGTCACGCACGTTGAGGATTTCTACCTTGCTTGTAACAGCAAGGATTCGGTAAAATTCCAAATTTTCCAGGTACAAAAAAACTCGCTTCCTGGCCAATGTAGTACTTCGGATGGAGCATTGGAAAATCACATGTAAGGTTGATATTGTGAAACCAGTTCATCATCCATGTTTTAGAAGCTAGCTTCGCTAGTGCTTCTGGTTATCTTTCTTTAATTCTTACTACACCTTGGTCTACATTTAATACTTTAATTTAACACACTTGCTATTGAGAAAATCTACATTGAATACTTTAATTTAACACACTTGCGTTTGAGAAAATCTAAGCATTACTTTTTGATTTTTATTACCTGTTAGCTACGAAATGCGCACTTCGTGGATCATTTATAAAATTTGTTCTGTAAAATATAACTTGAGTTTAATACTTTTCTTTGTACCTGAGAATCAAGAAATTTTGATTTATGTTTATTCTTAATAGATAGTCGTGGGCGACGTATTTTTTTCTTGTTTTTTTGGTATGTAGGCGAATCCTCCCACTTTCCGCGGTTGGTAGTTAACCTGGTATTTACTTTTCTTCTGACTACATCTAGGTACGTAGCAATATATATATATATATATATATATATATATATTGCTGTAATAAGGGGTTGTTTAGGGGTGTATTGAGTAGTAAGGGTCCAGTAGTAACTGTAGATAGCAATGGGAATAAGAAAACTGCATTTATTTAGCAGGAAAATAAGTAATTCGCACATTATGTAAATATCAAGCATTTAACACCCTGTATATGAACCGTAATTTACTTTAATCAAGATCAGTAAGCATATCTTCCAATAATAGAACGCGTATTCAGCAGAGAAATAATCATACAGGTAATTAAACTACGTTTAGAAGTGTTCTACAAGTTTATAAAATAAATACGCAGAAGATAAAATAAACCCAATAAATCTTCATGCAATTACGCTTGTAATAAAGAGGGAACAATAAGTGCTTTGATAAAAAAACGCACTTTTAGATATGAGTTTAAATAAATACATAAACGAAAACAGCAATCGTGTTACATCATTTATTTTGTACAATTCTTCAAAAGCTTTATCTACACAAAACAACAGACATAAGTTAAAAGTCCCGCAACGATAACAATAGTAAATAACAGCATGATACCAAATTTCAAAATAGTTTCATCAGAAATCAGCTTGAAAATATTCTAGATTGTCCAGAACAAATATGGTTGGTCGCCCAGAAGTGATAAGAAGCAGTGAGTCTCAATTTGAAGCACGTCGAATCCACAACACTTTTAATCAAATATTTGCGCGTCAGACAAATAAAATCTATATTATAGTGCAAAACAGGACTGTGTAAGAATTGCGTTAAGAATATATGAAAGAGTTTTTGCCGTTTTTGCAGAAAACGGCTTCTAATTCTAATACTATTCTAATCCGCGTCTAAAACAATCCTGGTCTAGTTCTAATACAATTCTAATTCATGAGACTAAGTCTGGTATTCAGAAATTTATAATAATAAGAAATCTACAAATTCTACGTGAAGAGGTCCGAGGCGTATACAGAGAAATATAGAATAAAGCACGCGGTGAATCTTGGAAATAGGGAGTAACAGAAATATTGGTTCAACGTACGTTAAGGAGTACAAAGCAGCGCATTGGTTTTCGATTGAAGATAGCAAGGGGGTGTTGATCCACAACACGCAACAACTCATCAAAATATCACAGGTCAGAGATACCTAGTATTAAGAAATCTTTTCAAATTTAAATTTTAATACTGAATATATTAATTTTCTCTAAAACTTGTAAGGAGTCAACAAGAACATTTTGAAACTGACGTAATAATCATAAAAAGGTCTCAAACGTTCCAGAGTTTTTTGTAAAAGTTGTCGTTTTTAATGACTTTAAGTTATATTAAAAGGATATAAATTTTGGGATAAATAATCCATATAATATTAATTGATTGAAGGGTGTATTTAAAGGATTACAAAAATTGTAAAGTGTAAATATTATTTCCTTTCATTATATGAATATTGATTGACTTCGTTTTATCAACTCAAACAGATAACCATAAAGGGGTAAATAAAAATTGATCATCGTAAGGTTGTGTACTCTGTGTAAATTAAATAGAGCTAGCCGTGGAATAATAAAATTAGAAGATTAGAGAGAAACAGAGCGGTGGCGTTCAGCTGGACGTTTATTACATCCGGTTGCTCAAGCGTGGGGAGTACTACAGCAAAATTTATGACGCAACAACAAAGGGGGAAAAGTACAGCAATATATATTGCTGTGATTCTCATCCTGTTTTCGAATTACCCACGTTCTGTGCCAAGAATTGCTGTGATTTTCTTGTCTGTTGAATCTCTTCTGATAATCGCCTCTTGACTCTTTCCTTCCGCCTCGGCTGCTCACCTAGTTAAAACTTTCATCCTCATTCATAAAAAAAAACACATTCCTACCACAAACATCAACGTTAACTCTATTTACATTAATATTCACAATACATTAAAATTTCAAAATTAAATTTCAGCATAAATTTCAGCATGATAAAATTTCAAGTTCGCACTTGTCATCATTTTAATTTGCATCCAGAATTAGAGTCCTTGTAGGATGCATACTAATTAAGTAAGCAATATTTGCAGACCTGAGTCTGAATAAAAGGGAGCATCTCCCACCCCTTAACGTTAATTTAACAGGTTAGTCTAATTGAGCTTAAAGACAGACCCAAATTTTCATCATAATTAAAAACATAAACTGGTAAATACTCCTTTCTACTTATACAAGAAAATTTTACCTTAAAATTCAAAATTTGTTGTTTATACAAATTTACTACTGTCCATCTTTATCAAACAAATTATAAAGATATTCAACACACACCAAAACATCTAAGATCGAACAACAATGCATAAGTTACCTGAAGGTTAATGCACTCGTGGCTTCAATGTACATCGTCCTTGCTAATCCCACCATTCCAGCTGGGTTATGTTTACGTCCTCGGATTTCTGGCCGCCTTTAAAATTTTTCTACACCACCATTTATCTAAAAGTTTTCTGGGCTTCAGGAACTCATCTATGTATATCTAAATCTTGTTTTGTGGATCCAATCACGTTTACGAATAACACTTGATTACTAACACTCCCGAAAAATAGCAATCAAATTCATAATACTTTCACGCTATACCAAAACTGCATACTTCTATTTATTTATTTATCGTTACTAATTTGGATAATTGGTACAGTAATACCCGCAAATATAACTAGACTTTATTACCTTTATCTATCTTCTCTAAGTGCACTAATGCATAATAACCTTTATCGTAGCACGTAATCACCATGTATTCTGCTAGAAGCATCAAATAAAATCAAAAATAAAAGAGAGTTAAACTCCTATCAGCACGGGTTTATATAATGGCTCGCTTGCGAGTCGAATTTGTCCCGCGACGGACGATTTTCAGAAATTCGCATTCTATTTTCCCTTCTGATGGCTCGGCACAATGATTCTTCTGAAATTTGCACTCGTCCGAGTTGAAATCTAAGAAATTTCAACACGCCTCGCAACACGTCCGCGAACAACTAATTAATTTTACATAGAAATTGTTATGCTTCCACCTCTCATATTTGCATCTTATTTCAACCTTAATCGCCAATCTAGTCTGTTCGTTCTATCTACAACCTGTGCTCTTGTTTTACATATTTCCTCTCATTTAACTACTAATGCATTCCCTCTCGCTTGTCTTTATACCACAAACTTGCTTTCTTACTTGCACTCATATAGCTTAAAGCTTATCGACTATCATATACATCGTTATTTTTGCAGGTGTTCTGAGTTCTAATACGCTGAAGGCTTTTACTTGACTTCCCCACGTCGTTATAATTTCTCGATAGCTTTAGTACTTGGAAAGATTAAATTAAATACAAGTTGAACATTTTAACTCGGCTTCTTTTTATAGAAAGCGTCCAGTGAATAATCTAAACCCCTTATTTTTAACGAAACGAATAAATTTTTATGCTGCATGGTTTTAATAATGCTTATTATCTAATGAAATTCTACATTACTTCCTTCTACACGTTGATTATGATTATATACAAAACCGACATTCTAATTGAATGATTTAATTCTACACAGTAGGCCTTTAATTAAGCGTACTATTTTCCACTGCTTTAATATACACGGTGTTTAACATTATCTAAACAATATAAACCCTATGTTTAGAAGTAAATGACGAATTTATCCAATATGCCTTTAAATGAAGCGTATTATTACCCAAAGCGTCCTTATACACGGTGATTAAAATTATTTGATGTCGTTAATTAATTTTCTGCCCTGGTCTAAATTAGAGTAATATATATATATATATATATATATATATATATATATATATTTACCTAGTGTCTACGAACACTTCTTAGCAGTAATTCTTGATAAGTAAACACCAAAAAAAATTTATTAAATAGTAGACAACAGTAATAAAAGGAAAAGGAACCAACTACTGACTGAAATGCATTTTGCAGCAGCTGTAACAAAAAGTATTAGGTAATAACGTCACACCTAAACAATAGTATAATTCTAAATTTTTTATATAGAAAATTTTATTGACAGTAATTGTTAATCTCATTTTATAGCTCGTACTCAACCAACAGCAGCTATCGCATTAGCATATTCCGACGATTAGAGCGAAGTAAGTTCAATTTCCACACCGGAACATCTTGAGCTGTGCGATGAATAACTTTAAAAAACTCAAAAAAAAATCTAGACCCAATTTTCCATGAGGCAAATCATAAAAACGATGCCGAGAAGAAACAGCAAACCTTACAGCTTCCTGATATTAGGTTTTGGCATTCTCTTTTTACTTTTACTGAGGATTTTTTCTAGAAACCTCTCGAGATTAGGTCGCGTCCAAGTTATTTCCCGATTAAGACATATTTCATACCCGATAGCATTCTGTGACTCTCTTCAAATACTTTCACCACCCGTCTCATTGAGTTAGACAGCAACCACTTTTATTAGCACAGTCGAGGTTTTCAGAACTTTATTGAAACAAAATTTTTAGCGGTGTTCTCCACCAGGCGGCTCCGTGGCGTAGTTAGTATGCGTGTGACTACTATGCCCAAGGTCCCGGGTTTGAATCCCGACACGGTCCGCTTGAAAAATGTTAGGCGATCATTTTTTACAAAAATACGCTCTCGTTCGGATGAAAGGTAAAATGGAGGTTTCGTGTGTGTGTGTGTGTGTGTGTTGTCACGCACGTTAAAGATCCCTACCTTGCTTGGAACACCAAGGGTTCGGTAAAATTCAAAATTTTTCAAGTAAAAAGAAAAACTCGCTTCTTGACTAATGTAGTATCTTCGGGTGGAGCATTGGAAAATCACATGTAGGGTGTAATATTGGCGCGTGCCTTACTAAGATATTCTGCTTTTTTTAATTGACAGCTTAGGTGCCTTTTGTTAAACGATTCAAACCATTTACGACCCTTTCTTGGGTTTTTGTCTTTTTAGGCCACGTTGATGCACGTAGTAAGCCACAGAGTCGTCTGGCAGTACCATTACACCCGAAAAATTTTTCGAAAGGATTTTCGACAAAAGTAAAAATTCTGTGAAGAGAAACCAAAAATTTATTAATCGGACACATGATGAAATAATGATGATGCTTTACTTTGTAGACATTTCATAAAGTACTTAGTTCGCAACATTGAAATTAACCTTTTTCTAAAAAAAATCTTTTTACAAGAAGCGTGAGGAAGTAGACTTTTCGCAAAACGGCTGATAGCTAGGAGCTGTGTAAATGCCAAAGCAATTGTGTTCACGCCTTTGCAGTCTGTTATCGTTTACGGGGGCGGAGTCTTAAAAGCAAGAATGGCTTGGCTTAGCTAATTGTTTAATAAACATAAGCAAAATCATTATAAGTTCCAAAATTACATAATATAAAAAGTGAAATTGTATGATTTAGCAGTTAGGATGGTTTCAGATGGTTTCATGGTTGCAGTGGAGCCAGAATTAAACTTGAACACTGATTAAATGTCTGTATGCATCATTTAATAGGGTGTATAAGTCTTCGGCTTTCTTCGGAGAGCTTCGGAGGTTGCTTATGAGGCCCAGCGTGAACTTAAACAATGATGATTAACACATATATACAGGTCGACGAGGTCCAGACATCTTCGGTGGTCTTCGGATCTCTTCGGTGTGCTTCGTGTTTTTGGTGGTGGATCAATGTTACGTTAAAAGAAATTATGAAATGAAATTATATGCACTTAAAAACTACTATTTACAATATATACAAAAGGGTTCAGAAGGTCTTCAGTTGTCTTCTGAAGTCTTAGGCGGCGTCGTGGGGTTGATGCTTCTACGGGGATGTCGTCCCTGTGGTAGAGCTTGACAGATGCAATCACAATAACGACTGGTCGGCGAAGTATGGTAACGGAGTTTAGCGTTTATACGTGTTTGTTAGTTGTGGATTGATGAATTACGATAACGGCTTCCAGGTTCGGCGGCGGATAGGGTAGCGTTTGGATAGGACGCAGGCTATGAGAAGCACTGCGTTAGGATTTTAGCAGGCTATGGCGAGCGCTGCTTGGAAAGGTCTGCAGGCTATGAGGAGCACTGCAGAAGAGAGTGAATCAAAGACTATGAAGAATACTAGGACTGTCTTCTGCAGAATTCGAATTTGTATTTATACACTTCTGGTCACTATCATTTCTGTGTTGAAAAACGTTTATCAGAGCTTTAACCAATGAATTGCGTTGTCAATTTTTGACTATGAACAAAGATTATTCAAATATTACTAACACAAATTTTAGTTGGAATGTTAGATGTTGTTCTGTGTTCAGCACGTGTACTCTGATATAGTCAAATTTACATTCGAAGTTCTCTCAGTGCTTTGCTTGCGATCATGGAGGTAATATCCCCCCCGCTGAAGGTGATAGCGTAGCTATGTTGTTGCGAAGAAGCGGCGGGGTCTTTGTTGTCGAAATATCAGAGCCTGTGGCGGCGTTTACGTTTACGTTTTGTGCGGCGGCGTCGGGCTTTATCATGATCGCCAGCTGCTTGTGTTCGAAAGGGCACCTCTTCTTGGGACATCTGTCCGCAGGTATTCCTTTCTGGTTGTGCGCGCTGCACAACATTAGGCAAATCGACACGGGCTGTGTAGTTAGCTCGTGGTTTGCATGTTTCTATGTTCAGTGATAATGGGCTGGTGCCGGTGGCGGCAGTAGGCGGTGCTGGCTCACTGATCACTGGTGGGAATTCTTCTCGAAGGCTGCTGGGTAAGAATTCGTCTGTGAACTGTTTTGTTGCAGTTGGTTTGGCGGCGACGGGCGTCACCGTCGTGTGGCGGCGTTGGACCTTTCTGTGGTCGTTTACTGCTTGTTGAGATAATCGTTTTCGAAAGGGAACCTCTTCTTGAGAAATCCGTCCACAGACATGCCTTTCTGGTTGTGCGCCCTGCACACCATTGAGCAGATCGACACGGGCTGTGTAGTTAGCACGTGGTCTGCGTGTAAAGTTCCAGTGGAGTGTGTTACGATTATGTGCTCCGAAATGTATGGAGTATTGTTCGTAATCCATCACCGCCTTCTGGCGTAGTAGCCAAGATTTGCCCAGGATGACATCCTCAGCGAGGTCTGCTACTACCAACAATGCTTTGTGACCCGTCACTTGTCCCAGAGTGAATGGCGTGCGGAACATGCCTTTGATTGCCATTTTTCTCCCTGCTTCGGTTAGACAGGCTGAGGCATGATAGGGTTCTACCCGTGCACCTGTGGGTATGCAATCTTCCCTAATCATGCTCGTCGGTGCTTCTGTGCCTAATAATGCGTCGAACTTTATTTTCTGTATTGTGACGGGGATTCTTGGTAGTGGGTCATCGTCGGCGATGTTTAATCCTGCCAGTTTTTTTCGTCCGACCGGGCTGTAGTCTGGCGTGGCTCGGCCGGTGTGCAGTTTTCCGAGTTCCTGGTAGGGCTCTTGTACTTGTCCAGAAAGAACCTTCGGAACTCGATATAGGTGGGCTGGAACACGGCGTATGGTTCCACCATGTGGCTGCTTGGCCTCGGAATTGTGCGGTTGTTGTCGGTACATCCTCATTCATCGCTTCCATTTGCTGGAGAAATTCTGTGGGATCTTCCAGGAAAGTGCCAGAGAATGTAGGTTTCTCTACCTCGGGTGTGGCTGTGGCGACGTGGTCCAGGTCTTCCACGAGCGTTGTGATCGGTTGTGTTTGTTGAGCGCCACTGGGTTGTTGCAGTCCCAGAACTGTTGGTTGAGTGACCTCTTGGGTTGGAGGTGGCTGGTTGGTGTCCAGCTGGACGTTCGAGCTGACTTGAGTCTTCGTCTCGGGCATGATGGCGGTTCTTGCAAGCGCGCTGTTTGCAAAATCTTCTTATGAAGACGGCCCAGACACGTTGAGCGACATTCGTTACCGTTCAAAGGGGGCGGCGTCTTAAAGCAAGTAGACTGGCTTTAGCTAATTGTTTAATAATCATAAGCAAAATCATTATAAGTTCCAAATTTACATAATATAAAAAGTGAAATTGAATGATTAAGCAGTTAAGATGGCTTCGGATGGCTTCATGGTTGCTGTGGAGCCAGAATTAAACTTGAACATCGATTAAATGTCTGTATGCATCATTTAATGGGGTGTATGAGTCTTCCGGAAGTCTTCGGCCTTTTTCGGGAAGCTTCGGAAGTTAATTAAGAGGCCCAGTGTGAACTTAACAGTGATGATTAAGAGAGATATACCGGTTGGCAAAGTCCAGACATCTTCGGTGGTCTTCGGATGTCTTCGGTAATCTTCATGTTTTTAGTGGTGGGTCAAAGTTACGTTAAAAGAAATTATGAAATGAAATTATATGCACTTAAGAACTAATATTTACAATATATACAAAAGAAAAGGGTTCAGAAGGTCATCAGTTGTCTTCTGAAGTTTTCGGCGGCGTCGTGGGGTTGATGCTTCTACGGGGATGTCGTCCCTGTGGTAGAGCTTGACAGATGCAATCACAATAACGACTGGTCGGCGAAGTATGGAACGGAGTTTAGCGTTCATACGTGTTTGTTAATTATGGATTGATGAATTACGATGACGGCCTCTAGGTACGGCGGCGGATAGGGTAACGTTTGAACAGGACGAAGGCTATGATGATCACTGCGTTATGATTTAGCAGGCTGTGGTGAGCACTGCTTGGAAAAGACCTGCAGGCTATGGAGAGCACCGCAGAGGAGAGGAGTCCCAGGCTATGGTGAGCACTAGGATGTCTTCTGAAGAATTCGAAATTATATTTATACAGTTCTGGTTGCTATCCTTCCTGTGTTGAAAAACGTTTATCAGGTCTTTAACCAATAAACTGCGTTTTCGATTTTTGATTGTGAACAAAGATTATCCAAATTTTATTAGAACAAAACTTAGTTGGAATTTTTGGTTTGTTCTATTTCCAGCACGTGTACTCTGATATAGTCAAATTTACATTCACAGTTCGTTCAGAACTACCGACCAATTAGCTTGCTGTCGGTGGTTGGAAAAATCGCGGAAGCCGTTTTCCTAAAGAGACTCCAGGCAGCGATGCAGGAGCACGACGTAATCCAGGACGAACAGTTTGGGTTCCGTAAGGGGCATTCCACCATTCACCAGATACTGCGAGTGGTGGAGCACATTGCGGAAGGCTTCATCCGGCGACAGTCAACCGGTGCAGTGTTCCTGGACGTGTCTAAAGCTTTCGACAAGGTTTGTCATAACGGCCTACTCTGCAAGATGCTGGTGAGGGGGTTACCACGCGCTCTCGTCCAACTGACACGATCCTATCTTCACGATAGATGGTTTTGCATCAGGCTGGACGGAGTGCGGTTGACGAGGCGGAGAATCAGGCCTGGGCTCCCCCAAGGCTCTCTCCTCTTGCCGGCACTCTTTAGCATCTTAGTGAGCGACCTACCGAAAACGGCAGACACCAGGATAGCACTATACGCCGACGACACAGCCATTCCCGCCAGGTCACGTGCTCCGCTCCTCATTATGCAGAGACTGCAAACGGCGATGGACGCTCTCGAGGAGTGGCTAAGACTCTGGCGAGTCGAGGTCAATCCAGAAAAGAGCACGGCAGTTTTCTTCTCGAAGCGACGTCACCGACCTGGAGGCGTTCGACGAACCGATACCTTGGCGTTCAGACGTCAAGTATCTAGGGGTGATCCTTGATTCGAAGCTAACCTGGAAAGCTAACATCGAGTATGCGGCAAACAAGGCCAAGGGTGTTATGGCTCAGCTATGCCCCTTGACCAATCGCCGAAGTAGGCTGAACGCTTCAAACAAGCTTAGGGTCTACCAGGCGATAACCAGACCGACGTTTGCATACGCATCAGCGGTGTGGGATAATGCAGCGGAAACTCCAGGTGATCCAGAACAAGGCCCTAAGGGGAGTCTTCGGAGCTCCCTGGTTCATTCGAAACGTTCAGCTTCACAGAGAGGCAAATCTGCAAACCGTCAAGGAATGGCTTCGGTCGAACGCAGAGAGGTTTTACGGATCTCTAGAAGATCACGAAAACAAGCTCATACGAGCTCTGGGCGCGTATGAAGAAGCATTATGGCAACGTCATAAACACCCGGCAATGATCTTTGCTGCGATTCTATCAGACGTCCGAAAGGAATAAACTGCGCGTAACGCCATGTTTTTTCCAATTTGCGACGGCGGTGAAGGACCTAGTCCAGGTACGCTAGTCACGGGATCCCTATAAACGTCTATCACAAGGGATCTCGGGTCTGACACCAAAGTGGATGTTTAGTGGGTATGTCCTTGCTCCGGTAAGGAAGAGTCCCACACAGCGGATATAAAATCTTTTACTACTATAAAAAAAAAAGCTTGTTCAGTGCTCTGCTTGTGAAGATAGAGTTAACAAGTCGCTTCCTCTCCAGGCTGTTTGTTATCTTCATGAAACGCATGTAATGTATTAGTGATTCTTTGTCATGTACCTACAAAAAAGTTTGTACTGTTATAGGCGCATTGTGAGATAAACGTTTTTTTTTCATATTCAAGGGAGGATTTTTATAAAAAGACCAAGCTTTTTATGAAAGAATATTTTTTAAATAGACTATAAAATGTAATATATGGCAAAAATTAAAAAATACTTTGTCCATCTCTTTTGGCCTTGCTCTAATGGTTTAAATTCGAGATGGTGAAAATTAATATAAATAATACTCAGACAGCTACCTTTGATTACCTTTATTTTAATACGTCCTTCTAAATAAATTATATTAAAGTTACCTTACACTTCCTATATAAAATACAGTTTTTCCTTGAAGCAATCGCATGTGTATGTTTCTCATTGTGAAGGTCTACCCTAAGATCGAAAATTTCCAATTCTATTACTTTGTATTAGCAATCTTTTATAAATAATTATTTAATTTAGAAGGATGTTGTAAAACTAGGTCTTTGAAAACACCTATTTCAATAATGTTAACTTCCATGTTAACACCATAAAGTAGTCGTGAAAGCTCCCTCGGTAATAGCATTGAATTTACGCTATAGTGGGGTAGCTTTTGCTCTGCAATATCAATTTAATTTTAACAGAGTTAGTGATCAGTAATCAGAGTGTATTGTGCTTGCAGAAATGGAGGCTAATCAATTTAAAGACTTTGCGAAGGAGATGGTCGACTATGTTGCTGATTATTTGGAAAATATTCGCGATAGGTAAGTGATTTAAATTCAATTTTGAGAAGTCCATTGCTACTAATTTTTTATATTGTTGGGATATCATCACTCGAAAAATTGTAATCGATAGGGACTAATAAAGGTGTGATTTAGAAAAGTAATTGGTTTTAGTTGGTATTAAACCGTCAAGGAACAATTAATCTTGAAAGGTGCAGTTTTATATTGTGCATTGATTGATTTTAAAGCAGTTTTCAGCAACGACAGCTCAAGGTTATGCACTTTTAAGCGCCTTACAAATGTTAAATTTAAGGGCATTTTATCTTCGTTTCTATAAGATTTTGGATTTACTATTCAATCAATCAGTTTTATAAAAATTTATTATACGGCAATCAAAAGTCCCGAAGGCTTTACTTCGTTAACGGCAAATTGTCTTTACCATACGAAAATTTAAAGTGGGCGAGAAGGCTGTAAACAAAAAAAATTTGAAAGAGTTAATCTCAGAGCTAATTAGCTTAAGCTGAAAATTCTTAACCCGTTTAAGTATAATAAAATAAATAAATTATCAAAACAATCTACATATAAAATGTAAAATTACGAAAAACCATCTGCTTAAGTTAATTTTTTCTCTCGTGTTCTTGTTCAACGATAAAGAAATCGGGTGTCAGAGTCAAAAGTCTTTATTTTAGCGCCGCCTTTTGGGACTGTCAGCCCAAAACGAACAATTTCTAACTTAGTACATGCAAGCATACATACGTTTTGCTAGGTTTCCTCGTCCTGATACGAATGGATAACAAGCAAGATCTAAGATAAACCTACAGTTTAAATGCACACGTGCTGGTTGTCTGCCAGAAGATTTTAAAACTCTTCTGTAAAATTTGTGGAACCTCCAGATTCAACGTTTATTATTATAACCCCGTAAACGAGGTTCGCGAGCCACTAATGACAGTTGGTAGCGATATTACATAATGTGAAAATTGACGCGCAAATTGTTGATGACGTCACACAATCTGCAAATTAAGGCGACACAATTTACCAATTACACAAATTATATAGAAAACCCCCACGGGGTACTCACGTGAACAGGTAGAGCTTTCTTCAGGATTACTCCATGATGGTCGCCCGTGGCTTCGCTAATATTTCTCGGGTGTGGGAACTCTTGAGCCAGGTTGAATCCAAATTCGATTGTTTTCTTCCTATGTAGAGGGTCCACAGGAAAGGGTATGAGGAACGATAATCAAAAGAAGGCAAAAAGGGACCTACATAACAAAAAGATACGGTAAGACACAAAAGACAACCTTCTTCACATCTCGGAGGCTAGTTACCCCGCGTCTCCCGGAAAATCCCACTATCCTCCTTCGTCCACACGCGTCGGCGCAATCTGGCGCAAACGCACTGTCTGAAGTGACGGAAATACGCGCACAAGTCTTTTTAAATTTATGGCGCGAAATTCTTACATATTAAAACTTATAAGAATGTTTACGGCCGATTTCGGCACGTAACACTATAAGTAAAAGCAAAGTGCGTAATCATAAAATTTTTAATGAGCATCAAATATGCTCAGTTTGATTAAAGTATAATGTTCGTTAAAAAAGTTATTAATGATCAGAATTTTAATGGGCGCCAAATAAATATAAATAAGTATAAATTATAAAAGTATAAATAGTCGGGTTTTATAAATTTATAGTGATATAACTGATTCTCTTTACACCATGGATTAAAATTTGTTATACTTGTAAACTTTAGTCAACGTATCTGAATTGTTTGTGGATAAATAATCTTAGTAATGTTAATAGTTCAAACCAACCTCTGTGTAAAATTCACTTTACATAAGACAATTAATATTCAAAATTCAATAATAAGTATTCGAGTTACATAATGAAATAAGAATATTATTTAAATATAAAAATGGAATAAATCCCTGACC